>JAHDVF020001249.1:0-1491646 GCA_022606425.2 Lepidostoma basale
CTATGGTTTGGTGTAGAATTAACGTGGCAATAAAATGACGATATATTAGCTACCTGTCACATAATAGATACAAATAAATTGTATACAGTAATTGGGTTCAAACGACCTGCTGTATACGAAAACAGAAATATACCAAGTATTCAAATTTCAATAAAAATAAAATAAACTCTTTTGTTGTGTATTAGTATAGTATTCAAATTTGAATAACTTTTTAAAAACATTGTATTTTAACAACTTTTTTTTGAACTTCTAATAAACATGTTTCGGGCTGCAGATGCCCTTTCTCGGTGTAGAAATTTAAATAATAAAATTGGAACCAAATCGTTTATTATATAATTAATGATAATTTAAATTACTATATCACATAAAATTGAATAAAATTGGCCCATCCCAGTGTAAAAACAACCGTTTCCTTACTATTTTTTTTATCGTAATTGCAAGATCAATCAAAAAGAAAGTAGGTATCACCAATTTTCATCTAAGAAAATAAATGCAGGTTTTATCAGGTAAATTATTATGCTTCATGTATTTTGCGTAGTGAAAGTATAGTCAAATGTTTGATATTTTCGACTAGAGGTAACATACGTTTTAAATAATTTCAAAAAGCTCTAGATTAAAAGTTTATGCATTTTTGGTAAATATATTTAAAAAACATTAGGTACTTTGTTAAAAACCGTAAGTGTGTAAGTTATTACTCGTACTTCCAACAAATCAGTATTATAAAATGTTTAAATTTAGAACGCTGTTATAACGTATCATGATTTTAACTATTAAAATTTATAACATTGTTACGATATCACAAAATTTATAATTCAATTTCAAGTGTCGAGACAGCTGTTTTGTCAACCGATGTTGGCATCATCAGGTGTAACAAACAAGTTGCTTGTAACATCTTATATTAATAACACTAAATGGACTATATAAGGGGTATCATAATATATTTAAATGAGTTTGTGGTGACAGCTGTTTCGCCAACCCATGTTACAAATAACTCAAGCTTACTCAGTTGTAACACCAGATGACGCCAAGATGGGTTGGCGAAACATTTTTTGCGACAAACTCATTTAAATACATCGTGATAACGAATTTTTTCCACTTTTTAGTTTATTTTTCTCAACATGTTTCGAAGGCTCACTATCATCATCGGGAAAACGGTATAATTTTTATTTAAAAGTGTATCTTAAATAATATCGTGATACGCAATAACAGCGTTCTAAATTAAAACAATCTATAATGTTGAAGTATCGTAGTATTTCGGCAAATCAATTTTTCACTTTAAAGAAAGAAAAAAAAATCCTTTTGATTTGTTATATTTTATGTTTATTTTATATTATTCTATTTAAGTAATGTTTGCAATTAAGAAAATGAATTTAAAAAAGAGAAAGCGAAACACAACAATAAAAAAGTGAAATTCTTTTGTTTCTTTGATATTTTTAATAGCGGGCTAAGAAATAAAACAAAAGTAAGACCGACTCGGTTGCAAACATCTCGCCCGCACGACATTCGTGTTGGAGAATAGATTATCGATGAAATTAACTTGAATAGCCATTTTAATTTTTTTGTCATTTCATTTGCTTTCTGAATAATTACCGAGGCGAGACTTAACTCCTGTCCTGCTCTAACAAATGGTGAAAAATGACTTCTGACAGGGAGGTCATTAATCACTCCCCTAGGCTTAATTGTGATCATTCCGTTTTGGGGTTTAAACTCGATTAACTGCTGTGCTTATACACGGTGCTATTGAACTATGCCCGTTTATTGTTAGATTTTTAATTACATTTTAAAAATACAATGTTTTGCCTTACTTAGACATAATCAAAATAGAGCTATAGATATACAAAACGTCCTCTGTAACTTAAAAAAAAATAGACTAACACCGAGGATTTAAATCAATGATATTAGAATTAAATTTAGAATCTTTAATATGAGTAAAAAATATCTCATTATTATGAAGGAAAAATCCGGTCGTGTCCAGGCTTGAAACCGTGTCCCTTGGATTAGGAGCTAAGCGTTCTATCTTCTAGACCAGTATTCCGCAAACTTTTTATGTTCAAGGTACACCAATCAAATCAAGAAATTTTAAAAGTACACCAAAGAAAAAAAGCAATGTTTATTTAATATTTATTTATTACCAAACGAGTAAATACAAGTACTTACTCGATACGCATGCGTGCTGCGTTCGGCGATAGCTTGTGAGCGAGGCGCGCCACGCGGGTGAGGCTGTCCCGCCCCTCGCGTAATAAAGCGCCTCGCTCTTATAGCTCTCAGCTATTTATAGGTATATTATCTTCACAAAGCATTGACTTTTTTCCGCGGCACACCAACTGATGACCACGGTACACCAGTGTGCCGTGGCACACGCTTTGCGGAACAATACCCTAGACCACCACGCGAATTAAATTTTAGTATTTTATAATTCAGTTACGAGTTTTTTTTTAAATAATGTATTTCACAAATTTTTTCGGTAATTATCACAACATGTTAAAATAATTCCGCCGAGGAAGGATATATATGATCTAAAACATATTTAAATTTTTTTTTTTGTAATTATACAATGTTTTTCAAAAATTAAAAACCAAATACACGTTAATTTATATTTCCCCCTTTTTTCAAATGTTCAGGAATTATTGATAAATATAGATTTTTTCCATCAAGATATTTATTTGGTTACTATATACAAATAATTTTAAATTGACAATTTAAACATTCTATAACAATTATTTTTGAACGTAAATTAAAACAAAATTCAGATAATACATTTTTTGGCAGAAACACTATGATGCTATTTGCTAAATTTTCACAATTTATTGATTAATTTCTATGAAACTATTGCAACAGCTATTTCGCTAACTAATGTTGACATCATAAGGTGCAGTTAATTGTGACACCTAATGATGTCAATTTAATATAAATTAAACAAACAAATTGTGTAGAAAGCAACGGGAAATTTATCACATTAAAGACCCAACTGGCATTCCAAGAACCATAAAAAATGTTACACTTTCTGCAAATAAATCCATTGGATTGAAAATAGGGTAGAAGTAATTGTGATATTATAACTCTGTTTTAAATGAAAAAGTCAATATAATTAATTTCGGATGTAATTGGTAAATTCTAATTATATCGAAACATATTCAAATGTTTCGGCCAAAACAATTGATTATCTTATTAAAATATATTGACAGTTAAGGCATTAAAACTGTGGATAACGACACTGTTATATACGAGTAGTTGAACCCCAAGATGGAGGTTACCTCCGAAACATTGTCGTGTTTTCATATTTTTATTATTATTGAATAAATATATTTAATGTACCTAAATTAAAGTGGAAAATATAGCGTTGTTTTTCAAATTTCAAAGTTTTTAACTACAATACGAGTATACGTATATTGGACATATGTTCTAATGGGCGCTTTGTACTAATAAATGAATGGTTGAAATAAAATTGGCACATACCAAAAAAATAAAACCAAATGTATTTTTAATTACTTAATTACAATTAATATTTAAAAAAAGGAGACCGAGATTTGAACTCGAGACTCTCGGGTCAGCGTAGAGAAAGGCGCTCTAACACACAAGCTAACCCAGGGTTGAGAACGACGGTGAAATTTCTTGTATATAAACTTCTGCTCAATTTTTTATTATTGGCTGACTATTGCGCTTTCTTATTTTCTCTATTAATCGCTCTTAGGGCGTACTACAACACTGCAGATTCCCATCTCGAAGTCAGTTTCCTATGTTGTATCCTTGTTAGTGCCTGTTTTACTTCAACTATTCAGATGTTAATATGTTAATTGTGAACCACCTTGTATTACGTGATGTGAGTACTATTAACCGTTGCCCTATTGCACGCCGCTTGAGCAGGAGTGATGCCCACGGCTCAGCTGACTGCCGCCGTTGACAACGCCCTGGAGGACGCAGGGAAAGGCAAGTACAGTAGATCGAACGAAAAAATACAATACACTCTCCAAAAATCATATATTTTTTAAAAGGAACATAGAAGTTCCCGCCACATACCCGAGGCTGTTATAGGCTCTTTCGTACACTCCCTGGGCCTGTCCCCGGTCCATCAGGGACTTACATTTAAAGACGGCAACAACAAGGGGGTGCCAGACCACATTTAATCTACCTCCCCCCGCATCGGTGGTTCAGTGGTAGAATGCTCGCCTGCCATAAATCATCTGTTTTTCATTCATAAGTACATCGATTTATGATTTTTACATTCCCATTATAATATTATGGACGACCTTCGTGGCAAAGTAGCAACAGCTATGACCGCCACACCAAAGGTACCGGAGTCGATTCTCCGCGACGACAGCCTGAAAAAAGAATATTATTTTGTTGGTTAGTTAACAAATTTGATTCGCCATACTAAGGTATTCTTAAAGCTGAGATTATACCAATCGCAAGCGAACTAAATTTGTAACCTATATTTAATTTTTAATTTTTTTAAAATAAAATTTGTGTGAAACCGGTAAAATTGGTTAGTTAATAACAATCGCGTTTGATATTATAATTTATAACGAAGTTCTACAAAACAAAAACATCAACCACCAATAAAAACCAACTAATTAGATTTACATTTACAGGCGGCTCTCGACGTTCGAACGTTCGACTTTCGAACGTTCGACATTCGCACATTCGACTTTCGAACACACGACTTTCGCACAATTCGCTATTTCGACTTTCACATTTTTCGACCGTCGTTTTTTGTTCAATAAACGATCGCTCACATGTTGTTTACTTGTGTCGCACGTGCAGTCGCTCTCATCTCAGCAGTAAAGTGCCGTGTCAGGATGCCTGAAGAATCTGGTCTGGAAGAACAAGCACATGCGTATCGATAGCAAGATCAGAATTTATAAAACATGCGTGCGACCTATCATGACGTACGCCGTAGAGACGCGGGCTGACACTGTGCAAAACAAAGGGACTACTAAGAATATCGGAGATGAAGGGTCCTAAGATCAATTAATGAAAAAACTTTCCGAAATCGTATCCGCAACGTAGACATAAGAATTCTTGCAAAATAGAGGATATCGTTCAGTAGAGTAGATCCAGAAGAAGATACTGGAGGGACCATGTAGCTCGAATGTATGGTGACAGACTTGCATATACAGCCGCTTATGAAATTCCCTCCGGACACCGTCCACCTGGAAGACCGCCTGAGAGATAGAGAGACAGCTGGATCTCATCATCCGACGAGTCATGATTTGTGTGTCACAGATCGTCAGATCTATTAAAAGAAGAAAAAGAAAATACCCACCATTTGCTTGTTTTTTTTTATATGACCTATATTTTCGCACATTCAACTTTCGCACACATTTTCAGGATCAATTAAGTGCGAAAGTCGAGAGCCGCCTGTATATGAAAGACAGATGACGTAAAAAGTTTTTTAATGTTTCCTACGTATTTGCTCCCTGAATAGATAGTAAATCATGTAAGTTTCCTACTTGTGACCGTTTTAATTTATTACAATTGAAATTGAAAATGCAATTCAACAGGGGTGACGTATGCGGGAGCCGTAAAAGCTTTTTGATAAAATTATTCACGTGAATGTCTACTGTGAAAAATTACTCACGCAAACTAAGCGAATATTTTCACAAAACCTGTAGTTCTCCGCTTTCTATATCCTATTCCAGCTAACATAAACTTGCGGCGCGGCAGAGTGAACACAACTAAAATCCATCATGAAACAAATGAACGCGTATTTTAACCTTATTCCGCTGTATACCGTTGGAGATTTTGTGTTGTTTTATACCTTTCCGCGCAGGCGGGCCGTCCATTTTTAGAATTGAACAATAGTTTGGTTTGTTTTATTCCCTCCCTAGGTGCTCGTGTGTGTTCATTATTCTTAAGGAACCTGTTTTATTGTGACTTTAAGGGTTGCCGCGATAATAAATATGTTTGTTAATGAATTATATTGAATGGAGAGTAAAGTTTATTTTCCCTTAGAGTAGTAAACTTTATGTTACGTGTTTGAGTTTTCTGTTTGGGTTTATTTCATTGCTCATTTGAAGACTACAGGGGAAAGAAAAACAAGGAATGTCAGTTAAAATTCAAAATAAATATAATAATGCCATCTAGCGGCATTTGTACGTATCTATCCACAGTAAAATTTTCATATTCAAAAATCATGTGTGTCATCGACTATGGCCAGATAATCGATTGCTAATTGCTAAGAAATATATTATATACTTTGATAAACTTTATTCTCAATTTATTCAAATTAACCTTCTACTGACATTCCTTGTTTTTCCCCTGTAGTCTTCATTTACAAAAGGTACTGTAGTTATACCTATATTTTTCGTATCTATGAAATATATTTTATTAAAAAAAAAATAAAACACTTTTACAAATTTTTACACCAAGCTATTTTTGTAAAAACCAACCGGTTTCGCTCCCTGGCGAAGCTTCCGCGGTGTTTAACTATGATATTTCAACATTTTTTTACTGTTAAAATTTAAAACACTGTTATGACATCTCACAATTTTTATTGTCAAAGACAGCTGTTTCGCCAACCGATGTTGGCATCATCAGGTGTTACAAACAACTGAATATACAATTTGTAAGATTTACTATTTATAACAAAATACGTTTGTGCTGTTTGTTGTTGAAATAATATAAGTTTTTCGTTTATGTGGAGAGTTGGCGAAACAGCTGTCGCGAAAAATATTAAGAATTGTGATATCATAACTGCGTTTTAAATTTTAACATTTAAAAATAAAGTGGTGTAAGAACTAGTAAAATTGTTTCAATTTTTATTTTTAATAATGCCATACATATTTACTTAATTAGTTTTAAATATGAGAATTGGTAAAAAAATTTACTAACATTAATTTATTTAAGTGTACAATACACGGCAGTAAGTATTATACATCGGCCTCGAGAAAAAGACTTGGCCATAATCGGCTAAATTCGACTTTATAGAGCGTCGTCTCTGTCATTCATACTCGATATAATAAGCTAACTCCGGTTTTGTAGAGTATCGCCTCAGTCACGTCTCGTCTTGTGTGAATGACAGAGAAGACGCTCTACAATGCCGATGTTAGCCGATTATGGCCGATAGTATTTTTCTTAAACCCGATGTGTATTATTTACCGCCGGGTGTTGTATGCATGTACTGTATTTTACTTATGCAGAAACATGTAATATTTGTATATTTATTTTTTATTTGATGTGTAGATTGTCGTGAATGGGTTTATATTTCATTATTATTATTATTATTTAAAATAGTTATTTTAAAAATCAAATGAA
This sequence comes from Lepidostoma basale, assembly GCA_022606425.2. NCBI lineage: Eukaryota > Metazoa > Arthropoda > Insecta > Trichoptera > Lepidostomatidae > Lepidostoma > Lepidostoma basale. The sequence goes on from JAHDVF020001249.1 coordinate 7,255, forward strand.
AGTACAATAAATGCAGTAGAAATGAGATCTCTTAGACGAATGTGTTGATACTCTGTGTATGATAGAGTGTCGAATGAAAATATAAGAAGGGAATGCGGTGCGAATGATGGTGTTGTGAACAAAATAATGAAAGGAACATTAAGATGGTTTGAACACATGGAAAAAATGAATGAAGATTGAATGGTAAAAATAGTATATGTTAACGATATAAATGAAACTAGAAATAGAGGAAGACCGAGGAAGACGTGTCATGATCAAATAAATCAAATATTGAATGTCGGCCACGTGACGAGTCGGAGAAATCGATGCGCTTGCATGAAACGAAGCGAGAGAAATATGTCAGGAAAGAAAAGTGTGACAGTCCATTATCTGCCTACCCCTTCGTGGAGACGGCGTGTTGGTTAGATAGTTAGTTTGTTTCAATACTACTTGTTACATAAGATTAACACTAATTGAGGTCTGGATATTACAAAGGTGTCAAGTATTAAAAAAGTCGATAATGAGTTTTTGATCACAATTGGTGTTAAACATAAAGTCCCATAACTGTTCAAATGTGCAGAGTGATTGAATAATACAGTGTTGTTCAAAAGTTCCTCTAAAGAAGCCATCCGTGGTATAAAACAATAAACAGTTTTTTTCTCTTTTTCTTTGTGTTAATTTAAATTTATTTAACCTTAACATTTGAAATAATCACCCTTCAATTATTATATACTACTCGTAGATAGGTTTAAGCACCAGAAAATAATTAATGAAATTCAAATATGGAAATAGAATAATTTATTCGAACACGTACTTTTCATAATATTCTATTATTAAATTGAATGTGTACGATGCAGTTAAGTTATGTAATGTTCGACCAATGGTGTCAATGTGCGCTACTGGCTGAGCAAGTGTATAGACGTAGTGATATGGAGAATATTTTATTATTTTTGTTTTATAGTTTAAGACCAACGAACCCCGTTATTATTTTCCCCATAGACATTTTGTGTGGTGGGAGCATTAGTCGTGTATTTGGAGCATTAAGAATTCGAAATACATAATTTATTTCGTTATCTAGCATTCCGAACACAATCGAATATTTCCATGTTGACAACAGCGCTCCACACTTGCTGAGGACGATTACGGTATTATTCTTCGACCATTTGCACGCTATTGTCATAACAATAAAACATAATAAAAATGTCCACCTACAGCTTGCTACGAATATACGGGTGTTCTATTAATCAAGAAATAAATGGATATTGCCACTGCCAGCCGCGAGGGACTGGACAAAAGTTTTTCTTTGCGTCATATAATATGAAATTATGTTTTCAAAAAGGCTTTAGATCAATAATATATTTAATAGACTTTCGTTATATAAATTTATCTTTGTGTTCATGTTATAATGTTAGCACTGCTAACCCTACATGCGTCACTTAATGGTCGAACATTAAAATACAATATTATATCCTACTGGTTCATATTATAAAATACTATACTCGTATATGACCACCAATTTCGACAGTGGTCGTATGATATATCAATTAAGACAAAGCGTACAATTGAATTTTAACTTGAAAGTTAGCACATAAACTGACCATAAAATTTAAAAACTTGAGACATTTGCGACGATAATGAATCGATAAACGAAACATGTTTCTATACCACTTTATTTTGTTTTCTCTAGCCAACCGAATTCTTTCCCGCCGGAGCTTCGTCAGGGTTACAAAATCAAACTGAGAAACAGTTTTAAGTAACCCTAATGAAGTTCTGTCGGGAGCGAAACCGGTTGGTTTGATAAAACAAAATAAAGTTGTGTAGAATGATGTTTCGTTTATCGATTTACAATTTATCAATCGAATTTAAATATTATTTATGTCACAAGACATGCGTACGTCCTATAATGACATATGGAATAGAAACGAGAGACCCCATCAGAACAAAAAGTCTTCTAAGAACCACAGAAATGAAGCCTCTCTGATCCGTTGCGGGAGCGACTCTCCGAGACAGAATAAAAAAATCTGAAATAAGAAAGATCTGCAATGTAGAAGATGTCGTGCGATGGTGAAGACTGAGAAGACGCTACTGGAGAGATCATGTGGAAAGAGCATGTTATGAAAGAGTGATAAATATTGCCGCAAATAAAGTACCAACAGGAAATCGACCTGCAGGAAGACCACCTAAAATATGGCGAGACAGTTGGACATCTGCATCCCAGGAACAGGCTCCGAGTAATAACAGGACACAGTCCTAAATAAAGCAGAAGAAGATTTATGACACGAAAAAAAAAAAGGAAATAAAATATTTTTTGTTGCATTCTTTTTATTATAGATCTTACGATCTGTTAATGCAGAATATCAACTTTCATCCTGTTATGAAAAGGACCAGCCTTCACTACATCTCTTTGGTGGTCGTCCTGGTTGTCGACGGCCCTCTGGCGTCTTGTACATCATGATCTTAGGAATCCTCGCTGGATCCATCCTCTTGATGTGGCCCCTCCAAAATCGTCTTCTATGCCTTCTCCATCTCATCAATTGTTTGCAGGATCTGCGAATTTCTTCATTTCATATCCTATATAAAAGGGTTCTCCCCACGATGGGTCGCAATGTTCTCATTTCTGCTTTGTTGTATTATTATAAATTTAAAATATATGTATCACGGAGTTTTTTATGTATTAGTTTAATAAGATCTAAATGAAGTGTCCGAATTTATAATAATGTACTAATACAATGATATTTTTGCAGGCATGGGAGTCAGTGTCGTCCCTTTCGGAAGTAAAAACACGTACTTCCTGATCGCCTCCCTCGCTAGTTTGCTGGGCTGTCTTCTTCTTCAAATCGATTAACATCAATTCTAAACGTTTATTATTTATTCATAGTCTATAACATTATATACATATTGATCTTGTAAATACAATTTATGGAAAATGTTTGTCTATTAAATTTTCTAAAAAAATGTCTGAGGAATGTTTCGAAATTCGAATTATGTGTGTATATATGTAAAGCAAAATGCATTTTGAATAAATAATTTTATTAACCGCTGTGATATTTGGTCTACTTAACAAAATGTTTTATTGTAAATAATATACCTATATCATGTGTTTGAAAAACGCATTTATATGTAACAAATATTCGCAAAATAAAATATAGTTAAAACACAATGTAACGATTTATTGATGCGAATGTGGAGTTAAAATTCTACAGTCTGATTAAATCACTAATATATTAAGAAACGTTAAAAAAATATTTGTAAATATTTTTATTTTTAGTAAAACAAAAAAAAAATTATGCTCCTGATAGTATTAGAACCAATTGATATAAACTAAAATTTAAGGCATCAACACTGTGGGATTCCATTATGACGGTTTATTAACGAATTAAAACACTGTTATTTCCACTTTTACGTTTATTTTTCTCTAAGCGTTTTGAAAGTTTTCAACCTTCATCATCGGGATATTTATCAATATATAATAGTTAACACGATTGTTTAGTGGTTTTACTTGGATTAAATTTATAGAAATTGTGACAAATTTGTTTCGCCTTGCGAGAGCATTCTCAAACTAAACCCAATCGCCAAACAGTGTATATTGATTTTAGTAAACTTAAGGGTGGGGGGAATAGTCACTCCACCCTAAGTTTTCTAAAATCAATATAAGGACACACTGTTTGGCGATTAGATTCAGTTTGAGAATGCCCTCAAAAGGCGAAACAAATTTGTCACAATTTAAATAAATTAAATCCAAGTAAAACCACTAAACAATCGTGTTTACTATAAATAAAAAATTTAGTTTTTCAAAATTAACACCTCAACCACCAATGGGATATTTTAATCGTTGAGTTTTTCATGTATCTCTATCTCTATCAACGTGTTAAACCGTTGGAAAATTCTCTAGAATTTTTTTTTAAAACATGTACATAATATTAAATATAGTGTTTTAATTAATAAAAAAATCGCCATGAGATTAACCAGTACATTAAAAAGTGAGCAGAAAGAAACGCTGTCTGATAAAAAATACGTTTGACTATCTTCGAAAACATTTTTTTTAATTAGATAAGCAGATGTTTATTAATATTTAAAATATTTAGTTAAGTTAGGGGTTACGATTAATAGAGTGAAAATTTTCTAATTACTCAGAGAAAAGAAATAATACAACAAGTCTTGAAGACAGTGAGTATCATGCATTATAAAATGGGTCTACCGGAAAAGTTATGTGTATATTGCTGATGAAAAGGATATAAATATATATTTTTAATTCAAACAAATTAACATGACTAACTATTAAGTCATATCATATCAGTAGCAAAGACCAGAGTATGGTAATATCTCGAGCTCAGGTGGGGATGTAGCGTGTCTGTGGGGGGTGTTTCAGTGGAACAGGGGGAAAAATTCAGATATCTGGGTGTGGACATATGTGGGAAAACGAATCTACCGTGTGAAGTAATGGGGCAAATAAACAAGGCAAAAAGTGTTTTCGTCAGTCGGATGCCCGCTGGACCAACGATGTTATATGGATTGCTGGACCTGGATGGATGAGATTGGCGATGGAGAGGAGGCAGTGGCGTGCTTTGGATGAAGCCTTTATTCAGCTGTGGACGACAGTCGGCTTTTAAGTAAGTAAGTAATATGTTTTCTCCAATCTGTCTAAGCGATCCGTATCTGGTTGGCTCCGACACGTTTAATGTTTTTAATGATTCTTTTAAACCTGTAAGGAGAATTTTGAATACTGTATAATTTACTTTACATATTTATTGAATCTTTTTACAAAATAATAATATTATTCACACCATGTTTCGGCGATGACCTCAACCATCATCAAATGTAAATACTTAAACTTTGGCAAAAAGCTAAAATTAAATTTTGAGTAAGGAGCGCCAACTGGTTTCACTCTGTAAGGAGCTTCATCAGGGCTATACACAAACTAAACATTAAATACATGGTTGCAAGTTAAGGTGGATTTGAAGGGAGGTGGCCAAAATAGAAGGAGTAAGGGAAAGAGATAAATATACACATTTAAATACTAATTGTAGTTGAGGGAAGGGAAGGGGTTAGCCTAATGAAATCTACTGGGTAGACTTATAGCCCCATTTTAAATATGTTTCCACTTTCTCTTAACCACTTGCACTTAACTCCACCTTAACTTGCAACCATGTATTTAATGTTTAGTTTCTTATGCCCTGATGAAGCTTGTTACAAAGGGAAACCGGTTGGTGCTCCTTACTCAAAATAAAGTGGTTTTATACAAAACGTTTTGAAAAAAGTGTATTATTCAATTTGTAAATATTTATTTGATCAATTTGTTTTTTGACACCCCAGGAAAGAGTTGGTTACCCCCGAAATATTTTGTGGATAATATTTTTATTTGGTTAAAATATTTTAAAAATATTATGGATTATACAATTTTAAAAATTCTTCTTCCGAATTAACAATGGATTTCTATAGTATAAAGACCTAAACATTCAATAAAATCCTTTAAAGGTATGCTTATCTGAAATGAGGTATGCGAACTAGTTGATTTATTAATTTGTATTTTATTGCAGTGGTAATAGTCAAAGTGATGTATAGACAGTCCTCGATTCCCCTCATTAACGAGTAGTTAGTATTGATTCCATTATTATACACAATTACACGTCTTTCCGACAGTTGGGGTATTTCTCACAGGACATGTGATTTATTTGTTACCTTCGTAGGAGGTGATTAATTTATGGTGTAACTTTTAAATACAGGGTAGGATCAATAAGTAGTAGGAATGAATTAATTTAATTTTTTTATTGAACTAATCGGTACAAATCCTAAGTAATCCTCAAAATAGCACCCTTGTGCTTCGACACAACGCGTATGATGCGATTCCCATTGCGGGTACGCCTTCTAGAACTCGCTTTCCGTAATCCCCTTCAGAGATGCCGTCACGGCCCCTTGGACGTCTTCTACGGAGCTGTATCGGTTTCCCTTGAGGGTCCGCTTGAGCCTAGGAAAGAGAAAAAAGTCCCGCGGTGCCAGAACTGGACTGTAACGGGGGTGAGACAACGTGGAAACCCTGTGCTTGATCAGAAACTCCCTCACCAGCAGTGCGGTGTGGCACGGCGCGTTTGGCCGCACGCGGAGGACGCGTTTACGCAAGCTGTCAAGCACGTCCACGTAAAAAAATGGCATTCAAAGTCTATTCAGGGGGTACGAACTCCCTGTAAACAACACCACGATGGTAAAAAAAGGAGTTGAGTATGGACGGGGGCGACCGGCACACTTGTCGTCTTCAATGAGCTCCCACCCCTCCCGGAACAGCTTATGCCACTCGAACACTGTTGAGCGGCATCCCCGATCATCGTCCTTAATCATTCCGAGGGTCTCCGTCGCGGTTTTAGCGAGTTTGACGCAGAATTTTATGGCGTAGCGCTGCTAGAGATTTTTCACCATCTTGGATCTCAACGACACTTCTTAACAGAGGTTCACGAAAATCAGCGTGCTTACTCTCCGCTTGCCCGCAGGCGACTGGAAAAAACATCGGTCTCTTTGGAAGGCTCCCCACTACTGCGCCCAGGTGGTCCGACCTGCATCCACCGCTCGATTCGCGCTACAGAAATTCAGTCTTACTACTTCTTGACCCTTCCATGTACGAGTATAACCTAGAAAAGCTATATCCAGTACATTTGTTTCTTTTGTCGTTTTCTTTTTTATATATTATACTTTGTATATACAACACCAACTTTAAAAAAATAAATTAATATCAGACATGTTTGGGACAACCAATCCTTCCTCAGTGATATTATAAAGATACATATTTAAAATATTATTAAATTGTTTACAAATATGATCAATTTTGACAGATGTAATAAAGATTTATTTTGGAACTTTTATGCTTTTGTTATAACAAATATTTTGAATCAATTTAATATATTCAATAATAATTTAAAGTTCTTATGGGGGTTCAGGTAATTATTTACAACAAAGGAAATAAATCAAAGATTGGAATTGACGTTAAATTTTTTTGATTATTTAAATATGTATCTTCATAATATCACTAAGGAAGGACTGGTTGTCCGAAACATGTCTGATATTTAATTTTTTTTTAAAGTCGGTGTTGTATATAAAAAGTATATAAAAAAGAAAAAAAAACATATAAAACATCTACAACACAAAGTACGGCGTACACAGATGAAACATTTGTTTCTACTTAAAAAAATGTCTTACAAAATTATTTTATTCAAATTTGAACTATATCAATAAAATAATATTTTAGTTAGTCTTCGTAAAACAAAATGATGAGTACCACTAACTAACTAACTAACCATCACGCCGTCTCCCCGAAGGGGTAGACAGAAAGAATGGACTGCCACACCTTTCTTTCCTGACATATTTCTCTCGCTTCCTCAACATTCATACATCGTGTCATGCACGCGCGTCGATTTCTCTGACTCCTCACATGGCCGACATTCAATATTTGATTTATTTGATCGTGCCACGTTTTCCTTGGTCTTCCTCTATTTCTGGTACCATTAACATCATTAACATATAATTTTTTTACCATTCTTTCTTCATTCATTCTTTCCATATGTCCAAACCATCTTAATGATCCTTTCATTATTTTGTTCATGACACCATCATTCACACCGCATTCACTTCTTATATTTTCATTCGACACTCTATCATACACAGAATATCCACACATTCGTCTAAGAGATCTCATTTCTACTGCATTTATTCTACTTTCATCCTTCCTTTGCCAGTTCCATGCTTCGCTTCCATACATAAGGGTCGGTAGAAGAACACCATTGTGCACTGCCATTCTAGCTTTTTTGGATAGGTTTTTGTTTGCGATGACAACTTTAAGTGCACCATTCACTTTGTTGCCTGCCCCAACCCTTCTTTCAATATCTCTCTCCACTCTCCCATCTCTTGTAAACATACTACCCAAATACACAAACTCAACTACTTGCTCCAAATTTTCACCATTCGCACTAATGTTGCAGACTGTCATGGTTTCTTCCTTTTCAAAAATCATTACCTTGGACTTTTTAACATTCATCATCAGATCATTTCGCATGCATACCTCATACATACAATTCACCAGGACTTGTAGTTCACGTTCGTTGTCAGCAAGTAGGACAGCGTCATCCGCATACAAGATACAGCTTACTGACACTCCGCTCATTTTGGCACCTACATCCAACCCTTTCAGCTCTTTCATACAATTGTCCATATACAGATTAAATAACCACGGGGACATTACGCAACCTTGTTTGACACCTTTATTGATATCAAACCAGGCTGTAAGATCTCCATTTACTATGACACTAGCACTGCTTTCCGTGTATAGCGACTTATTGGCGTGATCAGTTTTGTACTTATTCCATATTCAGACAACATTTTCCACAACTTTTCTCTATTAACGTAATCATATGCTTTTTGTAAGTCGACAAACGCACAGAAAAGTTTGCGATTTTTGGCCAGAAACTTCTCTGTCAATGTACGAAGTCCAAAAATTTGATCCATACATCCTCTGCCATTCATAAAGGCACCTTGCACATACCAAACTTTGTCACTCGTCAATTTTCTTACTCTTTCTATTAAAATTCTGCCATAGACTTTACCAACGACCCTCAAAAGACTAATAGCTCTGTGGTTTCCACATTCCATACGCGATCCTTTTCCTTTGTGCAGGGGCATAATTACTTCTCTTTCCAGTCTAGCGGCGTATATCCGCTAGACTGGAGTACCATATTTAATATATACTAAAAAAACTTAATAAGATGTGTTGCCATGTGGCATCAAATGCTCACATCAATATATTCTGGTCAATATTATTTAGCATTAAGTACACATAATATTTAATTGAGATTCAAACGACAAGGCTTCATTGAGTGTCTTTTTAGGTAATTGAAGATATTCTGTTGAAGATGGCCAGACTACCTGGAAGCTTCTGTGACTTAAAACTGACGTTAATTAAATAGACACAAGAAGCGGGCAAGAGCCGGAGCTTTCAATAAAATTAAACTGATTAAAAAACAATAACTCAGTTAATAAAATTACTCGTATAAAGGCAAGAGCGAAATCTGATTAAGATATTAAACTTATCTCGCAATCTTCTAATTGAATAAATGTCCTGCTTGTGAGAAATGAGAACGGCGGCAGACATTAATAACCCGCGGCTTCCGAACGAGCGGGGGCAATCTTTTAGGATGTCCGTCTTTCGGCTCATTGCTTCTTGATCTCAAATATCCCCAGAAAGTAAAAGTAAATTATTCACAGTATTCTTAAATTCTAAGATTAACCTTTATCGGTAAAAAATGTTGGCTTACTATCATAGATTGTAAATAAAACACTTGTTTTTCACCACTTGAGTATTATATTTTACACGACTAGTTTTGGAAGCTACAGATGCTTCCATCTACAGGTTTAAATATAAACTCTTTATATTTAAACCTGTAGATGGAAGCATCTGTAGCTTCCGAAACTAGTCGTGTAATATAATACTAGAGTGGTGAAAAACAAGTGTTTTATTTACAATTTAATCATGTTCTACCATCAAATTGAATGCCGAAACAATAAATAACATTACTATCATAAAATTTCCCTCCTTCTTCTTCTTCTTATTTTGGTGTAATGCCAGGTTCCCTCGACGTTCATTATCACTTGAGAGTAGGGGTCTTTATCCATGGTAGCTCGAAACAGCTGCTCAACGTTTTTTAACCCAGTCCAGTCGTTTTTATTATTGTGGGGACAGGAGATTACACCTTCTGACAACAACTCGTCCATTCTTTACTTTGCTCTCAATGATCAGGTGCAGAATCTATCTATTATGTAATAAAAAACGATTATCCAAAGTGAAAAAAGGTTTGTATTTTCATAAAAAATAAGTGTTTAAAAAAAATCAAACATATTAACGTTGTATCAATTGAAAAACTTAGGCAGTACAATAACTTATCGGTAAACCAGATGTGGAGATAAATCGTAGAAACGATATTGTCCGTAGTGATTCTACTAAATGAGGAAAATATTCTGCAATGATTAATTGAATTTGAAATTTAGGCAGATAATGTTGAAAATACTTTGAATGACTTGAAATCAGGACTATCAAAGTGCATTGTATTAACCGGTTATAGACATTTGCAATGTGGCAACATGGAAAAATACTTCGTATATCGTGGATATATTTGGTCAACAATTATGAAGTCCTGAGGAGAGCTCATTGCAGCACTGAATTGTTGAAATGCATTAAGCGAAGTAACAAGTAATCTAGGGAGTGAACTGCTAAGTTCTCATGACCTCCCAAGAAGAGCAAGACAACGTCTCCTTCAACGTCTTCAGGTGATTTCTAATGTCGTTTTCACGAGCAACTAAAAAATATTTTTACAGATATCTAATGGATGAAGCACACCCCAAAAAAGCGGTGACGTCCATGGATCTGGAGGTGTTGTTCGATGCTCGCTTGTCACTTAGTGTTCACATAACTTCATTGTGTAATAGCTTCCTTAAAATGCTTGATTTTGTCATCAGAAACGCTAAGATCTTTCGTAATACTCAGATGCTGAAGTTACTGTATAACTCTCTGGTGAGAAGTCGGTTGGAATTTAGTTCGATATTCCCTGATGGTGGAGAGGGTGCAGAATAAATTTCTGCGATACCTCTATCTTAGGGAATATGGATATTACCCGTGGCTCTTTCCGACTGATTTCTTCGGCGACCAGTCACTCGAGAGAAGACAAGACATTCACTTGGTTGTTCACTTCATCCGACTGATAGGCGGTTGTGTACACAACTTAGAAATCCTGAGTGATGTTCGACCCTGATAATTATCTTCGACAAAGGGGCCATAGATTGTTTTATCTCCCACGTGCAGAACGAACCTGCCAACGGTTATGCGAGTAGGTAGAACAATATCTTTGCTAACGTATTTTGTGATAGTCTGGCTCACCTGTCCGAGGGACGTACTGTCTTAATTATAATTGTTTATTCAGATAATCAAACGATTTTACTGAAATATCTTGATGGAAGTTCATTTTAAATAATAATTAAATAAAACGATGTTTTAACTACCTACTTCCACTTTTGTTTTTATTTCGACAGCGACGGGTTTCGCCAGGAAAGATTTGCTAAATGACCAGTCTGTCGATGCCAGCCAGCCAGGCGAAACCGGTCACTGTCGAAATAAAGACAATAGTAGAAGTTGTTAAAAAACATCGTTTTATTTAACTATTATTGTTTATTCATTTTATTAATTTGTCATGCATCTTATGTTTCTCGCTCTTTTTAATTATATTACTTGTATCTTGAGTGTACTGGAAAATAATTATATTATAATGCTTGGATATTATTAAATAAATAAATGAATTAAGCGAATCTTTGTATTTACTCAAGAAAGTACCAACTGTATCTTAAGCATGGAATTAGAGCGCGCAATTTATAATAATTTAAGCATTACATTACACCTTAGTAATTTTAATGAAGGAAATACCTAGTTATGTTTGAAAGTAATATTTATGTCAAAGAAAATTATAATTAACGAGGGAAAGCCACAAATTTAGTAAATGGCATAATAAACGAAACAAATGGGGTCCCGAGAGAAAAAACATGTTAATTGTAATGATGAAAGCTGAAGAATAAGAAATGCCACATATATATGATATAAAAAAAATAATCAATAGAAAATTGAATGTATATATTAAACTTACGCGCAATAATTAATATTTAAATCAAAATACTTTTTAATTACTTCTACTTTTTCTTATTTCGACAGCGTCAGGCCTATACTGACATATCGTTGGTGATCTGGCATAAAGTCCTATCTTGAAAATGTAAAAATTTCAAGAGAGACACGTAAAACTGTTTTGTTCAGAACTTAATTGTAGTTTTTCAATTTCTAGCATTTTTTTAAAAATAAACTGAAATAAAATAAAATTAAACATGTTTTTTTTTTTAAATATTGTGTGACCCTAAAGTTCTGAACTATACAGTTTTACGTCTCTCTCTTGAAAAATTTACATTTTAGAGATAGGACTTTCTGCCAGATCACCAACGATATAGCATTGAGACCAGAGCGGATACCTCAAGAACGAAGGTTAATATGCGGGTTGCAGAAATGCGGACGATGAGAATGATAGCAGGAAAGACTCTTCGAGACAGGGTGAGGGACACGGATATCCGTGAAATCTGCAAGGGGGAAGATATCGTAAGATGGGGCAGGCAACGCAGACGATACTGAAATGCACACGTGCAGAGGATAGATTCCTTCAGAATCCCACACGTTGTGGCGCATCAGATTCTTGTTGGCTACCGTCCCCCCGGAAGACCGCCAAACAGATGGAGGGTGCAGCTGAGAGTCAACCTCCCAAGAGAGGCCAGCCTGACTACAGGAACAGACCAATGGTCTTAATGAAGAAGAAGAAGAAAAATAAAAGAAAATGATTTAAAATGAATTTCCATCAAGAGATTTCAGTAAAATTATTCGATTACGTGTTATACTTAAAATTAAATCATATACAAATCAAATGTTAATATAAGAAGTGAGTGACCATTTAAATGGCTTCGACAAGTGAAAATTATGAATAAATGAAGAAATGATGGTTAAGAAAGTATTATGTTAAAGATGTAATCGAACAAGAAATAGAGGAAGACATAGGGAAACCTTGCACGATCAAATCAACCAAATTTAAAATACCGGCCACGTCAGGAGTCGAGGAAATCGACGTGTGTGCATGACACGATGTCTGAATGTTGAAGAATCGAGAGAATGTCAGGAATAACAGTGTGGTGGTCCATTCTTTCTGCATACCCCTTCGGAGAGACAGCGTGATGGTTACTTTTGACCAAGCTAGTTTAGCACAGTTGTCGCTGAATAATCAAATCAAATCAAATATTTTTTGTGAATGTATACTTATACTTGTACACGAATCCTGGATTTTCACCCATGATGGGCGATTAATTCATGAAATTTAATTGTATCTCAATAGAGACGAAGATGCAAACTGGAAACTGAATATAGATGATCAATGTGTTTACAAGACTTATGACCTTAAGCGCACGCTTTATGTAATTACAACATTCCCCATTCCACCTTTGTTTATGATCATGCATGACAAATTTTTGGAAGTTGTATATATGCTTCAAATCTATACTTATCTTTACATGTCAGTTTCAATTGGCCATCTATGTACTCGTAGATTTGATTACACATGTTAATCTTTTTAAGATCAACCTATACAATCCACCCACTAACGCCATCTATGGAGATTGATTTTTAGCATTTAGCAAACTACTTTATTAACATAATGTGAAGGCTATCGCCATAAGCGCATTGTTTAGAAGCTGCCTGGAGTATCATTCCTATCTATTTGACAAAGAATTTACCAGAATGATTACAAATATTTTTTGTGAATGTATACTTATACTTGTACACGAATCCTGGATTTTCACCCATGGTGGGTGATTAATTCATGAAATTTAATTGTATCTCAATAGAGACGAAGATGCAAACTGGAATATACGAGTATACAACTTCCAAAAATTTGTCATGCATGATCGTAAACAAAGGTGGAATGGGGAATGTTGTAATTTCTTAAAGCGTGCGCTTAACCCAACCAATGACAGGTCATAAGTCCTGTAAACACTTTGATCATCCATATTCAGTTTCCAGTTTGCATTTTCCTCTCTATTGAGATACAATTAAATTTCAAATCAAATCAGTTTATTTCATCAACAGACATTACAAAATTGATTTTTAAGGCATCTATTGAGAACAGGTAAAATAATATATTATACGAGTATATAGTATACTACCAGAAACGCATAATAGATGGTTCAACATTAGGAAGACAGGATACTCTCCAGAATTAAGAGTATTTGCCTTCTGAACGTACTTTCACTAACATGAAAGACGTCGATCTCCGAGGAGACCGCGTTCAGCAGACTAATTGCTCTTCCCACCGGTGTCACCAGAGGCAGATTGGTTCTGGCGGCCGGTAGGTAAAACAATCTGTGCTGTAGCTGTCGGAGATATCTATCGGGGACAAAAAGCCGATCGCATGTCAATAAATATTAAAATGATAAAATAAACAAAAACAACTGAAAGTGGTGACTTATTGGTGTTCTCAATATCGTTATGAAGCAGCCTGTACATGCGGCCCATATTATCGTGTTCGGGAACATTCTATGTGAACGAATTGCCTTACACGTTTTCCAACTGGAATGATTTTTCTTCAATATCCGTTTCATTTGACGATAACTGTATCCAAGGTAGTGCTAACTCGAAAGAGGTTCTAGACCTATTCGGGCCTAGAATATTTAACCAAGAAGAAATAAAAAAAAAAAATTTAAACACGGATTTTTTAAAACATTTAGCAGTTTCTTCTTCTTTCGGTGCCGTGTCAGCTCCCCCCCAACGTTGGCGTTCACTGCAGCAAAGGCATCTTTGTCCTGCCTCCATTCTTTTATGTTTCGCAGCCAGGACAACTGCCTTCTACCAACTCTCCAACGTCCCTCAAGTTAGCAGTTAAACATAGTGAATTATCCCACTCACGACCAGTTTCATTAAATCGACGCACAGCTGATTGTATTTATAAGTTCTTTTTATTTTGTAAGTGATGGTACTAATGCTTTCTTTTATTTACTTTTGTTATTTTGGAATATTTAATCCATGGTAAAAGTATCGTTAGGAAGATTATTAAAGAATTTGATACAAATTAAAGATGTTAATTTTGATTTAAAAGTTATTCCGCTATTATATTTACAAATAAAAATTACGGGTTAGTGCTTCTAACTGATCTATTGAATAAATTTTAAAGATATAAAATAAAGTTGAGAAAAAGGAATATAATGAAATTTTTACAGTAGCAATAAATTAAAATAGTTTTGTAACGTATAAAATATTATATATAAATTAAGAAATTTTTTCTACTAAAACACTGTTTATTCCACTTATGAGTTAATTTTTTTAATATATTGGAAGGTTTTATACCTTCATTACCAGGAAAACGTAATATATTTCAACACTCAACATCGGGAGAACAAAGAAATAAACATTTTTATGGTATATTAGATTATCCATTGTTTTGGCGGAAACATTTTGATATTTCAACATTATTAACTGTTTAAATACCGGGTGGCGACTCTAAAATGGCAATGGGCAGGTCACGTAGCCAGAAGCTCAGATGAAAAGTGGACAAGAAGACTGCTGACTTGGAGACCGTGGACGGCAAAGAGAAGTGCAGGGCGAACGCAACTACGGTGGAAGGATGATCTGAACAGACACGTCGGAATTACCTGGATGCAGTCTGCACAGGACAGAGTGACATGGATGCGAATGTAGCCTTTGTTCAGGAGTGGACAGGAATAGGCTGAGGAAGAAGAAGAAGAAGAACTGTTTAAATAAATAAATAAATGTTATAAATATCACAATTCATTTTATTTTGTTGCGACAGGTGTTTAGCTAACCGATGCGATGTTAGCATCATCAGATCTTACAAACAACTAAAAAAAAGCACGATGAAAAAACATGGTGAATAAGCATGGTGGATTTTTTTAGTTGATTGTAAGACCTGACGATGCTAACATCGGTTAGCGAATCAGCTGTCGTGACAAAACATAATCAATTGTGATATTTATAACAAAGTTTCTTATTTATTTAAACAGTTAATAATATGTACGAGTATGTATTATAAAAACTATTACTTGTAATTACTCACATAGATGAAAACGTGTGTAATTAATTGTAATAATTCGTAAATTTCTACTTGATAAATATTATATTCACCTTTACCACTTCTTTGTCGAATGCCAGCCGACATCGCTAAATGCATGCTACAGCTGAGTTGTCGGCTGGCGGTCGACAAGATAAGACTTTCGCGCACGGTGTATTTTCCTGCGTAAAACTTGACTTTCCTGTGATTATTCGTTAAAAAAACATTTAATTTCACGTTTTAATAAGATTTTGACTGTGTTCTGTTTTTATTTTACTATAAAATAATCCTTGCAAATTCACATAACCTAAAATGGTGGGAACTTTGCGTGCAGCCCCACTTCATTGTGAAACTGGACAAAGGTTCTAAAGACTATACTGTGTGCAGTAACATAAAGATTCAAGGGGAAAGACAGGAAACATTGTGGTTTTGTTAGACCTGTTCCAGAAAACCTGGTCTCCATTATGGAAATTGTTTTAAAAAGTACCATACTATTCAAAACTATAAGTAATATATGAATTTTTCACGATTTTTTTACTACCTAGCAATAATTTAATATTTTGACATTATTTAAATTAGAGTTGGCTGACAAACAATATCAAAAAATAATGGAGTGGTAAGGGTTAACATTTTAAGAGACATAAAAGGATATGCATGGCTTGATAGGGTTCAGAAAGCTCTATAAATAGCATCCAACAATCTGAATCATCGAGTGGGATAGAAAAATAATCTAAGCAGATGTACAAAAGTACAGACTGAACAATATTTAGGTATCTCCCAGTCAGTAAATAAACAACTCACAATTGGTTGTGGTCTGAAATAGACATGTTTTATATAAATAAATACGCCCAGATAGAAAAGGATTGTTTTGAACTCAAAACTACAATCTCACAATGGAACATTAGGGTGGTGTTATATAAATAATCGAGTGGTGGTCTGACAGCACGCTCGACTCCTGATCCAGGGGACGTGGGTTCAAGACTAAACTTAAGATCAGATTCCTTCTTTAAAATAATGAGCTATTTTCTGCTCATCTTGAAGATTTAAAAATAAATTCTTCTACAAGCCTTTGGTTTTAAAAAAATGTAAAGTTTTAAAAACAATATCTATCGTGATTTGATGACCAGTTTCGATACTGAGCATTAGCGATGCAACGGAAGTGCCACGATAGGATACGGAAGCAAAAGTGTAAATTCTCAGAACAAAAAAAGTAATAAAATACAAAAAAGATTTTTAATGAAATTAATATTCAAAATGAAGTAGTAGTAAGTTTTATTTTATAAAAAGTAGTTTGGCAGCTTTTACACCCAACAATCAATGTTCTTTATATATATGACCAGCTCCGCTAAATTATTGCTCACTGGTGAAGTTGCTGGAAGGAGCTGATAGATATTGGCGTACTAATGGCAAAGACTAGTATATTTGTATGAATTTAATTTCCACCACGTTAGAGGATTCTCATGTAAAGGCAATAGTTTTTTGTTTTTGTTCTCTTGAAGTTGTGACTGTGTCTTCAAAAATCGATTGTCATTCTCGTTATTTGTAATCGAGTCTTGCTGGTGTTCATTGATTCGTCAAAGTTCCGTTAAAATTTCCGTTATAAAAGTTGCGGAAACAGAAACAGAAACGGATGTCAAAAAACGTGCAGAACTTTCGCAGTTGCGGAAGCAGAAGCAGGGGTCTGTTACATTACCACTGAGTATATCATCAATGTATCTAAAAATTGCACTGCATAATATACTGTTATCAACGAATAGGTTGACCTAAATAACTAATTAACCATAATACCGTTTCTTCTGAAGGGGTAGGCAGAGATGATTGACCGCCTCATTGCTCTGTCCTGAAATAGATCTAGAGAATCCTCTTTATTCATATATCGTTGATTTTTCCGACATCGAATGTGACGAACTAGTTGAAGGTTGTGAGAAAATAAGCTTTCGTAAAAATAATCAATCAGAAACATATATTATGATATATATATATGTATTTAAAATATATTTTTTATACGAGGAAGAGTATTATCAATCACATTTAGTTTGCTTAGCCCTCCAGATGAAGAATCGGAGAAATTGACGTGCGTGCATGACAAGTTATATGAATGTTGAGGAAATGAGAGAATTATGTAAGGAATGAACCGTGTGTCGGACGATTCTTTCAGCCTACCCCTTCGTGGAAATGGCATGATGGTTAGTGAGTTAGTATACTATTTTATTTAAATAAAATAAAACTCTATTATAAAGAGGCATTGAAAAAATTTAATGTGATTTTAAAACAAATGATAATAAAGGATTAATTGTATCTCGAATATAGACGAAGATGTTATTTGTTTTTTTGGAAACAGAATATGGAATGGGGAATGTTTTTAACATAAAGCGATCGCTTAACCCAACTAATGACAGGTCATAAGTCCTGTAAACGCCTCGACTACCATATTCTGTTTCCAAAAAACAATTAACATCTTCGTCTCTATTGCAATTAATCCTTAAAAATGATTAACCCGCAATGGGTAAAATCCAGTATTCAAAAAACAAAAAGGAATAATTATCTATTTTATTATTATGTTTAAGTCATTTATAATAAAAGTTTTTGTTATACCATTTGAATTATTGGTATATATGGTAAACCAATATTGAAAAGTAATTTGTAATAATGGTCCTCAGACAATATCCTTTCAGTAAACTTTGCTTAAATAAATATTAATTTGAATCTGTTCATTGATTTAAATGAAAAACGAAAACGTACATAAACACAACATAAATATTATATATTGTACTTAATAAAGATAAATAAAACAACAAACTCTCAAAAAGATACTAAAAATACCCTCTCCTAAAATACTGGTTAAAATAAATCAATACATAAACAAAACCTCACTTTTGGTCTGATATTTTATGAATAATACGCTTCGAAAAATTTTCAATCTATTCAATTGAAACGAGACTACGGCTAGCATAACGGTAATGGACAAGTACTGCATGGTTATTTCATCCTGTTACGATTGCCACAACTAGTTTATAAAATTATATAAATGAAATACATAATTTCTACATTATACTTTTATAATTTATTTAGGTACTTATATTTGGAAGCTTACTGTTGATGATATACCTGTGGAGCAAGTAATGAGTTTCAGATATCTGGGAGTGGAGATCTGCAGCCAAAATGACCTTTATACCAAAGTACGTGAACAAGTCAGTAAAGCCTCTGCCGTGTCAGGATGCCTGAAGAATCTGATCTGGAAAAACAAGCACGTGCGTATCGACAGCAAGATCAGAATTTATAAAACATGCGTGCGACCTATCATGACGTACGCTGTAGAGACGCGGGCTGACACTGTGCGAACCACGGGACTACTAAGAACATCGGAGATGAAGGTCCTAAGATCAATTACTGGAAAAATCGTGTCCGCAACGTAGACATAAGAAAAACCTGCGAAATAGAGGATATTGTTCAGTGGAGTAGATCCAGAAGAAGATACTGGAGAGACCATGTAGCCCGAATGGATGGTGACAGACTTGCATATACAGCCGCGTATGAAATCCCCTCCGGACACCGCCCACCTGAAAGACCGCCTAAGAGATGGAAGGACAGCTGGATCTCATCATCCGACGAGATATGATTTCTGTATCACAGATCGTCAGATCTATTAAAAGAAGAAGAAGAAGAAGAAGATATTTGGAAATATGTTTTATTCTTCACTCCCAAAACAACGAGAAATCGCGTTGAAATCGTTAAAAGTGTTGAAAATGGTGTCGAGGAAAACATGGCATGACCAAATCATTGAAATTTTAAAGGTTGGCCATGTCAGAAGTCAGAAAAATCGACTGCGTGTATGACTCGTTGTATGAATGTGGAGGTTAGAGAGGTGTGTCAAGATTGAGTAGTGTGGCGGTCCATTCTCTCTGCATATCTTTTCAGGGAAACGGCGTCATCTTTTGATGTTGTTGTTGTTGTTGCGTTGAAATATACTTTATGTTTTCTTCTTCTGCTTATATCTTATGGTGCTCCTTGTCTAAATTGAAAGATTGCTTAGAATCTCCACTCGCGCGAAAAATCTCTTCCATAACATTTTGAATGTATACAAATACTTGTAGACAAATACTGGACTTTACCAATTGCGGGTAAATCATTTTTAAGGATTAATTGTATCTCAATAGAGTCGAAGATGTCAATTATTTTCTGGGAACAAAATATGGTGGTCGAGGCACTTAGAGGACTTATGACTTGTCATTGGTTAGGTTAAGCGATCGCTTTATGTTAACAACATTCCCCATTTCGCCCTTCTTACAACCACCACGTCTGATAAATTTCTGGAAGATGTATATATGCTCCAATGTTGAGAAACACTTCACATTTTTTAGTTCAATCTACACGAGCGCCATCTATTAAGATTAAGTGTATGTATTTAGCAAAAAATCTCTATTAATACAATGTGAAAGGCTATGCAATTATCATACAGTGCTAGACAATTCATCTCTTTCATAGTTAGTAATTTTTTTTCTTCGACTTTACTACGTTCAATGAGTTTTAATTGTATCAATGGGTGTTGGGACCCAACCATCTTCTTCCGTAGTCGTCTCTCCATTGCTGGATGCCTCTTCAAACGTTCGCCATTTTTCTCTATCTCGTGCGACTCTCATCCAACTTTTTACCCCGACTTGAATTAGGTCGTCGGTCCATATTTTTGGGGTCGACCAGTAATCCTTTTTTCCTCCACGGTCTCTAAGCCAAGACTCTGGGTGGCCATCTCTCTGCTTCCTGTCTGGCGATATGTCCTACCCATTTCTTTTTCAGTTTGGCAACACGGTCCATTATATCAACAAGCTTTGTCTGGCGTATGATTTCGGTATTGTTTATTTTTCCCTCAGACTTATGCCAAGCATTTGTCAATCCATAGCCCGTAGTGCACATTTCAGCTTGCGTATGGTTGGCTATGAATATCACGTTTCCAGTCCATACATAATCACCGGAAAGATGGACCCAAGAATATGATACAAAAATGAATCTTGAAATCTACGTTTACCATAATAATGTTATTCCTGGAACTTGAAGTAAATATGACACAATTTCGAATAATGTTCGTGGAATGATAGTTATACGAGTATGCTTAATATATGTATTCAATATAAGGTCTTCTTCTCCGATCTCAATCTAATGATTGGTTTGCAGCAAGGCGACACATCTCCTCTTCCACTCCGCTCGGTCCTCGGCAACTCTCTTCAACTCCGCATAAGAGGCGCAGCCCATATTTCGGCAAATCTGGTCTAGGTACTCCTGGCGAGGTCGTCCTCTGCCAATCAATTCCTCGACCATTCCCTTTAATACATCATGCAGGAAACATTCGTGTCCCAACACATGACCAATCCATCTCGCGCGCCTCTCCGCTATGGTGTTCAACATGTGCCTATTCTCTTCAACTCTGCTGAAAACCTCCTCATTTGTAATATGGTCCCTCCATGAAACATGAGCAATTCGTCGGTAGGTCCACATCTCAAATGCCTAAAGTACAGTTCATATAATATATTGTACAAAAGTAATTATATTATAATACAACTTTTTTTTTTGAGAAGACAACAAAACAAAACAAAAAACAGTTTTTTTTATGATCCGTTTTTTTGTTTTGTTACATTGGTGAAGTTTCAGTAATATAATAAAATGATCTGCTAATTTTTACAATTAAAATATCAATCATAAATTCAAATATGTATGTCTTTACCGTACAAAAAAGAAAATGTGTTTAATGAGGCTGCGGATTAAATGATGTATTACGAAAAAAGATGGTAAATAATGGTAGTCTCTAGGAGTTTTTATGCTTAATACCAGACAAATAAGCTGCACGAGTCTACAGAGACTAATAAAGCGACGATTTGTACCACGTTCACTTTTTATACATAAGGCACCGGTTCAGAATGGACTATATACCCGTCCACTTATCGTTTTTAATTCTTCATGCTTTTAGAAATACTTTTATTAAATAAAATGTATGCTTTATAATTTTCTTCTTTTTCCTAGCCATTTCCTCTTATTTGGGTATCTGACTCCACCAAGTTTCACAGTCCAAGGTCTTTTGGCTGTCCATTCGCAGCGCCTTCAGATCATTCTAAACTGTAGACGTCCACGTTGCAGGAGAGTGACCTGTCTTCCATCTCTTCTTTCCATCTTCCAGTTGCAGAGGCTTGTGGACAATGTTGTCATTGTGCGTTTTATTAGGCTTTCTAATCGATCGCGAATATCAATCAGATGCAGCGTTCACATTTAGATATAAAACACGTCTTTGCGCCCTTGAGGTGATTACATCACAAAAAAAGCGCTTTGTAAGTGAGGATATTATTATTATTATTATTATTGCTCCTCCTGATTACATGGCCGTACTATCTCAGACGACGTTCCCTAGGGTCGACTTTCAGACTTTCTTCTATACCATTTTCAAATTAGTTTGATAATCTTCGTCAGCTTATCTCTATCCACTGCTGGACGTAAGCCTCTCCACCCCCACGCCATCTCTTTTGGTCTCTTGCCAGTGTTCTCCAGTTTAATAAAATTAATAATAAAATAGTAAATATAAACGTGAATTAAACTACATAAATTGAGACTCAGTTTGATTTATTTATTGTATATTCCCAGACGGGTTTATATACACGTCGACTTTCTTGGGGTAGAGCAATAATTTAATCACTACATTTTGCAATGGGTACTTGAACACCCTGTACCTCCCGTTACATTTCAATCTGCTATCGAATTTTTATGCAAAGTGTATTAAGCGCATTTCGCGAGTAAGCACGGAGAATTTCCGAATAAAACGAGGAATAAAACCCGAATGTAGAATGTTCAAATTGGATTTCGGAACGTCAAAAGGTTTTCTTAGATTCGGAAAATTTAATGAAAGCTTTAAGATTTCTGTACGGTCATGAGGGAAGGACCGTTACAGAGATTTCCTTATCGGACAATGGGAGTTGCTTTAATGAAAGCTTCATTAGTGACTAATTTCAAATCTGACTGTTTCTAATTAATCGTTTTATTTTCTAATTAAAGCTATAAAACTTAGCTTTTATACCGTTTACACAAGGAAGAACTAAGAAATAAAGGATAAATGGCCAATTTTGAATATTTTGAGTTCTAATTAAATCAGTTTTTCTAATGTACTCGTATAAAATCAAATTTAACGTTTGGGGATGATAAATCTAGAGAAGGGTGTCAGTAAAGCACAGCAAGGCTTTAAAATTGGAACCTTTGATGGTGTTATGGTTGCTAATTTTGTCTTCTTCTTTTGAGGATTTTTTCAAATAAATTAATACTCTGTTTTTTAACTACTTGCACTTGTTTATTTATTTCGACAGATTGAAGCAGTCCGCAGGAGCAGACCGGTTTCGCCACCATAGCGGATCCGGTCGCTGTCGAAATAAAGGCAAAAGTGGAAGTAGTTAAAAAACATCTTATTATTTAATTAGTATTTAAAATGAAATTTCTTCAAGAGATTTTAGTTAAATCATTAGATTAAATTTTAACTCTGTTTTTTTTCCATTGAGAGTATTTTTTCGACATGTTTTGAAACCTAAACACTTTTATTATCGAAGAATGATATAAACTATAGTATTAAGGAAGCAAATTTGTTTTCAGCAATATTTTAAAATAAATAAATGAAATTATTTAAAAATACCATAGTTCTTCCATCACTGAGAACCAATTTTTTATTAAAACAATTTGATTTTTAGTTAAGGTTAAGCAAGTGTTTCGTTATCTTAACGAAATCACTGAGCTCTCTCGATTGAAAGAAAAAATTGCGGAGCACCATTATTAGACGAGTTTCTAACATACTTTTCCTGCATCTACAACATTCATACATCGTATCATGCACGCACCTCGATTTTTCCGATTCCTCACGTGGCCGATATACATAAATATATAATCATATATCTCCGACTCCTCAAGTGGATGTATGTTGTGGAAGCGAGGGAATTATGTGAGGAAACAACAGTGTGTAATAACAGAGGAAATAATGATGTCAGTGGAGTATGAAGTCGAGGTAGACCGAAGAAAATATGGCATGACCAAATTAATCAAATTTTAAAGGTTAGTCATGTTAAAAGTCGGAATAATCGACGTGCGTGTACTCGTTGTATGAATGTGGAGGAATCTAGAGGGTGTGCCGGATAGAGTCCGTTCTCTCTGCCTACCTCTATGTTGTTGTTACATAAAAAATGTCAAGGCGTATCATAAAAAAATCAATAAACATCGTAAAATTTTGTAAAAAGTCCAATCCACGGTCCATGTAGGACGAATGAACACCATACAGTTGAACACGCGCTCAGTTTAATTACTGAGAACTTCCGTGTTTCGGTGGCGTATATCGGCTAT
Source organism: Lepidostoma basale (assembly GCA_022606425.2). Lineage (NCBI taxonomy): Eukaryota > Metazoa > Arthropoda > Insecta > Trichoptera > Lepidostomatidae > Lepidostoma > Lepidostoma basale. Next base: position 31,257 of record JAHDVF020001249.1, read on the forward strand.
CACACATATTAACTTTCAAAGGCCACTAAAGGGCTTGATGAAATGTTGTTAAAGCTGCGCGGCGCCACCTAACTACATCCATTTTCAAAATGTTTCCTCTATATGAGAGACAAAATGACTTTCATTTCCGAAAAAAAGGTGCTTATACTTCAAATAAAAAGGGATTTAAGATGTTCTTTAATATTTCAAAGTGTACAAAGGGTGAGCAGATAAGAGATTACTATTTAACCCTTCGGTCATCGCCCACCCCTTCTTCAATAAGTAATGGCCGGAGTTTGTAGAAACCGAACCTTTGGTTGTGGGATGAGAAGCTCTGGTAGAATATTTAACTGCATAAATTATGGACAGCCCGTCTTAATACGCAGTTATTTATCTACTTTCACTGAGAAAATGTATATTTTATCTATTCATATAAATTAAGAACTAATCTTCAAAAATCGGAATAGTTGCAAGAATAGAAAGAACATTATTTACGGGAAAAACTCTCTGAGATCGTGTCCGTAACGCGGACCTAAGAAAATAATGCGAAATAGAAAATAAAATTCGGTGGTGTAGATTAGAAGGAAATACTGGAGAGACCATGTAGGCAGAATGGATAGTGACAGACCGCTTACGAAATCCTCACCGGACACCGTCCATCTGGAAGACCACCTAAGAGATGGAGGGACAGCTGGTTCTCATCATCCGACGAGACATGATTTCTACGTTACAAATAGTCAGATCAGATCAAATAAGAAGAAGAAGAATATTATTTATATCCGATTCCAATGCAAGCGGTATTTTAAAGCTATCTTCTTCTTCTTAAAGTGCCCTGTCAGGCCCCCCCGACGTTGGCGATCACTCTGGTTAACTCTTCCCTATCCTAAGCTATACGATTTATAATTAATACGAATGAAATCGTCTGTTTTATTATAGCTTTTAGGCATTATCAGATGTCTTTTCCATAAACTATAATATAATAAAACATCTAGAAACCAGACGTTTTCATTCGTAAATATATCACATTTGACAATGCCTTATACAAACGAGACATGTCAATCACATAAATTATAAAAAAAAAATTATTCGTTTTAATTAAATAGTCCATTGTTTTGGCCGAATCACTACGATACTTCAACATTATAAACTGTTAAATTATTAAACTCTGTTTTTATGTATCACAATTGTATTTTATTTTACGCGAAAGCTGTTTCGTCAACCTATGTTGACATCATCAGGTGTTACAATGATGATGTCAACATAGGCTGACGAAACAGCTGTCGCGAAAAATAAAAATAAAATTGTGATACAAAAAACAGTATTTTTTAATTTCACAGTTTATAAGTATTAATTAATAAAACTTATGCATGCACACTCAATCACTAATATATCCATTGTAAACCATCAACATATTTTCTAAACCATAAATAATATTATCCTTCTAATGTAATCTGCCAAAATATTTATTTTCAAAACTCCAACAAAAAATGGTATTTCCTTACATCATTAGCCGGGACAAAAGACAATTGAAATATTTAAATTCAGCTTATTGCTATAAAATCTTTACATTTTATAGGATCATATGAATATGAGTCACATTTGTTATTGCTTTTTAATTATAAAGATAAAAAAATTTACATTATCCTTTCTTTTTGAACTAAGACTAATGGATTAAATAGGACTATTAAACTTCAACCCCCACCATTATCATTTCATATACATTACAAACCTTTCGATGTTTAAGATGTTCTTTAATATTTCAAAGTGTTCAAAGGGTGAGAATATAAGAGATTACTATTTAACCCTTCGGTCATAGCCCACTTACGAGTATGCATGGTCGTTGGGCGAGACGATGGATCTGTGAATATTGTTCTGGGTGGTACCAACATTAAACAGGTTAAAGATGTGAAGTTTAAAGAGTTTGTATATCTGGACAGCACAATAACTCAAGATTGGCGCTCAAAAGTAGAAATAGTAAGCAATAACATTAATTTGAGCATGAGAAAAAATCTGATCAAGACTTTTGTCTGGAGTGTGCTGCTGTATGGCTGCGAGACATGGACCATTAGCCGGAGTGAGTGCAGACATCTACCTGCTCTTGAAATGTGCTGCTACAGACGCATAATGGGAGTCCATTGGTGGGAACATATCCAAAATGGCGAGGTAATGAGAAGGGCAGCAGAAACAAGTCAATTCTCAAAATGATTGCCCAGCAACGAGCATAACATTAGGCACCTGGGTCTTCTTATTACTATCGCAGAAGGAATGGTCGAGGGTAAGAACTGCAGAGACCGCCACAGGGTCGCCTATATGGAACAGGCAATTGGGGACATGCGCTGTGGCAGCTACACAGAGATAAAGATAATGGCTGGAAAATGGACTGAGTGGACGAAACGAGTGAAGCTTTTTGCAGACCAATCCTCAGGATTGTAACCGTAAAGAAGAATAAACCTAACGAACTTTGATGTTGAGTGTGGAATTTAACTAAATATATTCTTGAAAGAATTATAATTTAATTTTCATTGTTTAATAAATATACATATATGTTGAGATGAAGATGGCTGCAGAAAACCGAGTGCACTGGATGACGAGGTGCAAGATTTTGGTGTAAACCATTCCCTATGATTGAAACTATGAAGAAGAATATTTGAAAAATTTCAACACTTTCATAATATATATTTTTTAAAATTATTACACTGAAGGAGAATGAGTGCCACCCGAAACATGTTTGTGAGGAACAGATTTAAGTGACATTATAAGCTTTTTCAAATCATATTTACAATATGCAAATCCGCAAAATAAAATGATTGGGAATATAGAAGATATATAAATTTCATCTTTGCAATGTAAATTTTAAATTTGAACTTATTTACGTAAATTATCAAATATTTCTAGAAAACTGACGATTTCATTCATATTTAATATGGAGTTTTACACCATTGTTTAAGAAACACCAAATATAAAATATTTATTATAAGAAAATTATTGTAAACAAGAAAAAAAAAATAGTTTTACTCCACTTGACCGGTGTCGGCAAATCGCTGTATACCATTTTTTTTGTTCCAGAACGTTCGGGTTATGTAAACCTTCTAGTTTACGGTAGCTGAAAATGGTTATGAATCGGATTCCCTATTACGCGCTCAAAGATCGGGTTCCATAGATGATTTCAAAACAGCTGCATACATACGTGTGATCCTAGTGAGATAAAAAGTTTGTGAAGTAGAGAAAAAACGTTTCTTCTAAAAGTCTTATGAATGACATGCTATATTTGTATGTATAGGACAACAGTAAGAAGAAATGCAATTCACAGTTGTTTTTTTTTTTTGTTTTTTTTTTTTTTTATGTACACAACAGGTCGTTTGGACCCAATTACTGTATACAATTTTTTTTTTTTTTAGCTATTATATTGATTCTCGTGACATGTGATAGCTAGCCAATCTATCGCCATTTTATTGTCACGTGAATTCTACACAAGACCAAAGACAGTGTGACAATCACACTGCCATCGCCGGGAATCGAACCCAGGACCTTCGGCATGGAAGTCAGAGCTCGTAACCACTCTGCCACGAAGGCCGTCGTAAATAAATTCACGTGACAATAGGTCGTTTGAACCCAATTACTGTAAACTAACTAACTAACCATCACACCATTTCCCCGGAGGATTAGGCAGAGAGGATGGATCGCCTCCCCTCCTCGACATTCATACATCGTACTTTCTTCTTAGTGATCTCATTTCAACGGCGTTTATCATGCTTTCATCCTTCTTTTGCCAGCTCTAAGCTTCACTTCCAAACATGAGGGTTGGCACTAGAACTCCATTGATTACTGCCATCTTTGCTTCTGTGGATATATTTCTATTTGCAGTAATGACTTTGAGTGCGCCATTTATTTTATTCCCAGCACCAACCCTTCTTTCGATGTCTTTCTCCATTTTTCCGTCTTTCCAATTACTGTATACAATTTATTTTAGCTATTATATTGATTCTCTTGACATGTGATAGGTGACCTTCGTGGCCGAGTGGTAAGTGCATTGACTGCCACCCCGAAGGTTCCGGGTTCGATTCCCGGCAAGGGCAGTGTGATTGTCACACTGTCTTTGGTCTGGTGTAGAATTCACGTGACATTAAAATGACGATAGATTAGCTACCTATCACATGTCATGAGAATCACTATGATAGCTATAATACCCTTTACATCGATTTGGCTCACGCTGTCATGATGTAAAGAGCGATTCCACAAAATAATAAAATAATAATAATAATAAAATAAATTGCCAATCTATCCCCAATTTACCGTCACGAGAACTCTACACCAGACCAAAGACAGTGTGACAATCAAACTGCCATTGCCGGGAATCGAACCCGGGACCTTCGGTATGAAAGTCAGAGCTCTTACCACTCTGCCACGAAGGTCGACTAGTAAATGGGAAGCACGAGTAAGATGCGGCGTTTGTTAGGTTAGGCTATGCAAAAAAAAGGGTTAGATTGGGTTAGGTAAGTAAAATTATCCTGCCTTCCGGATACATCATGTGACATAAAACACCAGGCGTAATATGGGTAAGATATACCTCTTTAAATATATGTAGAGGAGAGGGTGGAGGGTTTGAACAATATTAATATCTTCTGAAATATTGTAGATAAAATATGAAATTTAAAATATTATTTTTATTACAAATACTAGCCACGGACGTGGTCAACAGTTTTTAAATACATTAAAGGTTTTAAAAAAATATATGTTTCACGTTTACGGCTTTCTACGCGAGGTCGAGTTTTGTTCAAACCTTCCCCCACCTGGGGTAGGTTTGAACAAAATTGAGGAGGCTTTGAACGACGCATACATAGCGTGTTTTTTTTAGATATAAAACAAGGACAAAAATATAAAATATAAGAAAAAATCATTAATATCTTCGAATAATCTTTTATATATCAATATTAAAAAAAAACCCACAAAATTACTCAATTTAATGCATATTAAATGATGATGATGATTATACGGGCTGAACACCCGGTTGAGGTAGTTTAAAAAATATATATATATAGGTTATGAACATTCCGAGGAGGTTTTGAACAGCTTTGAAAAGCTCCTCAAAGACATTGTTCAAAACCTCCAAAATGTGTCATTTTTTAAAAATATTTCAGATTAAGTATTAAAAAGTGAGTTTCCAATAAAATTACTTATGTTTATATGCGTGTAAAATATGTTGTAATAAACCTTCTTCACAGCAAAAACGGATTGACTAAAGACTATTTTAGAAAAGAATTTTAAACAACTTAGTTTTATTCTAACAAAATTCACAACTGTCAACGATCACTACAAGTCAACTGAATTCAAAATGGGCTTCTCCTGTCAGTGACAGCCATAGACAATAATGTTGCCATTAGGAAAAAATAAGCAAATGTATGAAAAATAGATATTTGGCCAAAATATTTTGCCTGTTCAAAGGCTTCTCGTGTTCAAACCGTCCACCCTCTCCCCTAACTGAACGTCAGAAATAACAAATATAAATACGTTTTTGTTAGGTTTACATTCAAGGTCTTCAATTTAATATTTTATTAATTTAGTTTGCGGCTTAAAGTTCTACGGAGAATTCAGACATCTCGCAGATAGTATGGGTGTGTTTCCCAGAGATTCCGCGTATCTAGTTTCGATCAGCAGACAATTTGATAGGGGTGTCTGAATATTTTATAATGCTTCTCCGCTTTTGGATGCCTTTAGGTATAAATAACGTACAAGGGCTATCTTCATCTTGAAGCCATGAGTTTTAAACCAGGCGAGGGCTTTCCTTTGATCAATAATTAATTATTTCCAGCTTCAAAAGGGTTTTCGTGTCAAAAGAAAAAAGGATAATTAGAATATTTTATTCGCTTTATGAATAAAAATGCGAATAAACATTGACAGTTTTCTTAGCAAATAAATCAAATATGTGTTATGAACAAAATAATGAAAGGATCATTAAGATGGTTTGAACATATGGAAAGAATGAATTAAGAAAGAATGGTAAAAAAATATATGTTAACGATGTAAATGGAACCAGAAATAGAGGAAGACCGAGGAGAACGTGGCACGATCAAATAAATCAAATATTAAATGACAGCCATGTGAGGAGTCAGAGAAATCGACGCGCGTGCATGACACGATGTATGAATGTTGAGGAATCGAGAGAAATATGTCAGGAAAGAAAAGTGTGGCAGTCCATTCTTTCTGCCTACCCCTTCGGGGAAACGGCGTGTTCGTTAGTTTGTTAGTTAGTTAAATCAAATATTGAATGTCGTCCTAGTGAGGAAACCGAGAAATCAACAATCGACACGATGTATGAATTTTGAGGAAGCGAGAGAAGTATGTCAGGAAAGAACAGCGTGGCGATCCATTTTTTCTGCCTAACTCTTCAGAGAGACGGCTTGATGGTTGGTTAGTTAGTTAGTTCAGTCCTCCTATTTTAGTTCAAAATGAGGTGGCGATGAAAATCTTTAGTACAATGTATGTTTAATCTTTAAACGTTGTAATTAAATGTCAACCACCCTTGTAAGAAGAAAATCCAGAGTACATGAAAATGCTATGAAAGAATCTTCTTCTTCTTTCCCCTCGCTTCTTCCCGTTACTCGGAGTCGGCTTTTCTTATCATTTGGCGCGAGGTATTTCTTACATAGACGGCTTTCTCATTTGTTTATATAAATTAAAATGCTATGAAAGAAATTATTATTAAAATGCTATGAAAGAATGAAGGTATTAATTTGGTAGTTTGAACACGTATAAAAAATATATAAAAAATATGGTACAATAATATTAAGAAAACGTACATTATTTGAATAGGGCACTATATGAAAATGAAAACCTCACAAGATATAATAAAATTAAACGAAAATGTATTATTTGAGACACCCTGTATGAATGTTAAGGGTGTTACAGGCGTATTAATTATTCAGCCGATTTGAAAGAAATTACTATTAAAATGTTATGAAAGAATGAAGGTATTAATTTGATAGTTTAATCACATGTAAAAAAAAAAAAAAAATTCTGGTAATATAAAGTTAACGTACATTATTTGAATGGGGAATGATTTGAAAATGACAACCTCGCAAGATAAAATAATATAAAAGTGTGCTATTTGAGATACTCTGTATGAATTTTAAGGGTGTTACAGGCATATTAATTATACAGCCGATTTCGTCCACTGCTGGATATAAGTCTCCTTTCAATGATGCTTCTTGATAATGCGTCTTGCACTCTTTGCATCCAGTCACCAGCAATTCTCCTTATATCATCAAACCATCGCAGAGGGGGATCCCTTTTTACTTCGTCCATCTTCAAGTGGTCCCATTTCACTATAGTTTTAGTACATCTTTGGTTTCTAAATTTGGAAGCATGTCCAGTTAATAACCATTTAAGCATAGCCATATTTTCGATGGCATCCGTTACTCCCGATCTTCGAATAGACGTATACCAGGTTATGAAAATATGGCTGTGTGATGGTTCGCCAGTTAGTTAATGTAACAAATAAATAATAGGTAATCCATTTTTGAGTAAACAGTAAGATACACCAACAATGTATCCTGCTGCTTAATTTAAAACACTGTTATCACAATATATCACAATTAATTTATATAATTTTTATAAAATTGTTGAATAGATGTTTTCTAAACTGATGTTGGCATCACCAGGTCTTCTTCTTCCTGACGCTATCCCAACTCATCGTCTGTATTGACTGTTGGGGTCCATTCTTATCGATCTCAGGCTGTACCTCGGTTCTGAGTATCGCCCTCACAAAGCCATTTCTCCGCAAGACGCTATTGCACTGAATCATTCATGTGTTCCTAGGTCTTCCTCTGGTTGGTTGATGAGGAAGATTCACAGACAGAGCTCTATTTACTGTGTGGTCTGGTGGTCTCCGTTTTATATGCCCATACCATCTCATCTGCCTTCTTCTAGCTTACTATTAATATCCGTCACTCCTATACTACCGCGAATGGGTGAACTTTTTATTTTATCTCTCAGCGATACCCCAGCGGACCACCTAAGCATTCGCATTTCTGCCGTTTCCAGTTACCCGGTGAAACTGCTGTACATTGTCCTACACTCGGAGCCATACATAATTGCAGGTCTGACAATAGTTTGGTATACTTTTTCTTTTAGTTTTACAGGCATTTTTGGGTCACATAACACTCCTGTTATAGATCTAAATTTCACCCACCACACTCCTATTTTATGATCAACATCCGTTGCACAACTTCCATTTTTTTTAATGATTAAGCCCAGGTAGTTAAATGAGTCACAATTATTTAACCTTCTCCATCCAGATGCATTGTAGGGTGCTACAGCATTTGGATTTTCAAATGGTGGGTACAGGGTATGTTGGCATCATCAGGCATTACAAATAAATATAACAAAAGTTGATTGTAGCATCTGATGATGCTAGCCTCAATTGTAATACATGATCATACCAATATCAGTTGGCTAATAAGATGTTGCGACTATTTTATAAAATAAATAAATACTTTTTTGGTGTGTCATCATGTCATATCAGATAACTGCATTTTGAAACCTTGAAGATTATACATTTAAATCTCGTAGTCCACCAAAAAACATTAAAGTATATGAAATTGATGTATTATGAAATTATATAATTAATAAAAACATCTTTGGTCTCCCCAAGTTTGGAAACATGTCCAGTTAATAACCATTTAAGCATAGCCATATTTTCGATGGCATCCGTTACTCTCGATCTTCGAATAGACGTATACCAGGTTATGAAAATATGGCTGTGTGATAGTTCGCCAGTTAATTAATTCAAAAAATAAATTATCAACAATTTATCCTGCTGTATATCCTCAAAACTGATCATATTTGTAAACAATTTTATAATATTTTAAATACGTATCTTTATAATATCACCAAGGAAGGACCGGTTGTCTGAAACATGTTTGATATATATTATAATTTTAATATATTTAAAAAAATATTTTTTGTGAATGTATACTTATACTTGTATACGAATACTGGATTTCACCCACCGTGGGTTATCAATTCATGATTTAATTGTATCTCAATATAGACGAAGACGCAAATTGGAAACTGAATATGGTTGATCAATGTGTTTACAGGACTTATGACCTGTCATTGGTTGGGTTAAGCGTACGCTTTATGTAATTACAACATTCCCCATTCCACCTTTCTTTACAACCATGTATGACAAATTTTTGGAAGTTGTATATACGAGTATGTTAAAGTCCTATGCCAGATTTCACATGTCCGTTTCAATGTGCCATCTATGAAGATTTTGATTACATATGTTAATCTTTTTAAGATTACTCTATATATAATCTACATACTAACGCCATCTATGGAGATTTATGTTTATTAAGCATTAAGCAGAACATCTTTTTAACTCAATGTAAAAGGCTAATAGTTTGTGTTGTATATACAAAGTATATAAAAAAGAAAAAGACAAATAAAACATCAACAAAACAAAGTATGGTGAGCATAAAAGCAAATAATAACAACGTTTGGTTATAAGGTTATATTGTGTAAAATAATGTCAGAAATCATAATCATATAATGTCAGGGCAATTTGATAAGAGGCAGCATACGACAGTTGGGGTGTTTAAGTAGAAGGAGAAACAACCGAGACGATAGGTGTTTGATTCCCAACAACAATTCGATTCTCGAATCTGACCGTTACTGTCCTGGTCCTCATATTCGGAGTAAGGAAATTCGAAAGAGTTGTAACTCCGTCCCTTCCAACACGATCAAATGGATATCCCATGGATTGCCTGTCTGGATACAGTTTGTCTTGAATCCCACAATAGCTTTCGGCGTCGTTGCAGATACCCGACACGTCCTGAGGGATTCGGTCTTTTGTGTAATCAGATACCATTGCAAACAAGTCGAATGGCATTCCTGCAGGGGTTCCTCTAGGGATCAGCATGTGCTGGGGCCAGCCGCAGCCGCAGAAGTTAAACGCATACAGAGAAGGGGTGTCTGTGGGACGGTTCTCGTCCAGATTGCGGAAGGTTCTCTCGAATGGAATGGTCACAGAAGAATCCAGGGATTTACGAAGGATTAAATTGGATCCCGGCCTCAAAGTCACTCTAAACTTATCCAATTCGATCATCATTTTTCTTTGAGAATTAAATGACAGTTGACTCCCATTTTCATTATACTTTTGTGCCATAAATATGCGCATAGTTCCCAACAGTTGCTGCGTAGTATTATTATTAACAGACACCACAAAATCAAATGCTTCATGTTGGAGGTGTGTAAAACGGAATAAGACGGGACTTCTTGGTGCAAAGTCTAAGCCGCGAGAGATGTCAATATCACTCTGTTGCCAAAATGTGGTAATACTATTGTGCGGCAGGTTGCCGGTTCTAACTTGTACATCAGTTACATTTACGTTTGTAAAACGCAAATCGGTTTCCGCATACCGGGGAAGCTTGTCTTTGTGGAGAACAAACAAATCGTTGATATAATTATGCCATCGGTAAAATATAGGATCTCTCATAGCCGTTGCAGTGCTGCTCATCACCGCGGCAGGTTCATTGAATCTGCCATCTGGATCGTGAGCGTAAGCGATGATTACATGCCCCATGTTATGAATGTTCCCATATCTCTCTCTGTTTAGTGATATCATAGTTGATTCAATCAAATTGCCGAGAATGTCGATTCCGTTTACCCCTGTAATCGAAACGCGATTTCCTTCAGAATCGATTATAAATTGGTCCTGGATGGCTTGTTGAACAGTTTCCATCCAAGATTCAATCTGTTCGATGGTTAAGAAAAGTTGATCGTTAGGACGATCCAAATCAGATAATGATGTATTGGCAAACCTCGGTGGCCATGCTCGGCTGGCGACCAGCAAATCCAGTTTAGGGAAATATCCTTCCGTAATCACGTCTCTCAAATTATCATAGCTGATGACTTTTTGTAGGCCATTGGCAATGCGTTCAGTATTGTACCGAGCTATGACCTGTTGATGCATGTAGTAGAAAAGTTCCCCTCTCCGGTCTTTATCCACGATACTCTGGCGCTCCGCCCTGGTGGGATACACTAAGTGCCAATGCCAGTGGTGCAGGTTGATACCGATGTCTTCGCGGAAATACGCAATTGCTTGTTCAGGCTCGTTAGGATTCGCTGTGGACTCTCTGGATAAGTCAATTGGAATACGGTTGGCTCTGGGAATCACCGCCGCCGCCTGCCGAGCTGCGGCGAACGCCGAGCTCGGAACGAACATCCCTGGGAACACCTGAGCGAAATTCGGCATTTGTACTTCCTTTGTATCTGTCCTGTGAAGCAACGCAACCGACAAAGAATAGTTGAACAAGTAGGGGTTTATTCTATCGTGGCAGTAAGCAGCAACAGAGATAAGATCAGAGACACTTCTAGGTTTCATGAAAATTTCTATTAGATTTTCAGCATATTCCAAATGTTGTGGTAGAAACAAAGAAAAAGAATCCTTCATTCCAAGTTTGCTGCACACCTTCAAATCCGGGGGAGTGATGTTATTCACAGGGACAGTTTTATATCCCTTTTTCGTTAACTTGTTCACAATTTGTTTCCTGACGCCCTGAAACTCTCCTTTCACATAAGCGTCCGGTACATCGAAAACGACCGAATTATCTCTGCCTTTTGGCATGAAGATATACTCAGTAGGCCGGTCGAATATAGCTTGCAGAGCTTCCTTCTTCGAGTACGCCATATTTGTGCAACAGAGAACACTTAAGCAGAAAGCGAATATAATGCAACTGATGAGAAATTGGAAATAATATTTTATTTATATTGGCCCCGCAAAAAATGGTGCTGAGTGCACTCTAAAATGAATATATTTTTCAAATGTCCTTCATGATAATGAATGTAAATTTCGAATCGTTAATTTTCAATAACATGTGGTTTCAGTTGCATTAAACCAGTGCTTATTAAATTATTTAACTCGCTGTCTTTGTTCTGGTAGAATTCACGTGACAATTAAAATGGCGCTACCTATCACATATCACTAGAATCAATAACAAGCAAACTATTTTCTAGGATTAAAACTTATAACAATATGCACGTGAGTTCAATTTAACCGTTACAATTTTTTTTCAAAATATACTCATCATTCTGTCTGCGAAGATGTATATAATTATTTTATTGAAATGTCCGACCAACATAACTATATATGACGACAGGCGTGGCAGAGTGGCAAGAGCTGTGACTGTCACACCGAAGATCTCGGGTTCGGTTCGTGATTGTCTTGTGTAGAATTCACGTGACGATTAAATGGTAGACACCTATCATATGTCATGAAATCAATAGACAAGAAGCTTAAAAGCTTAAATGTTGTATACAGTAATTGGGTTCTAACAACCGGCTGGATAGGAATGTGGAAAGCAACGGGAAGTTTATTAAAGGCCCAAGAACCAGAAAAAATGTTACACTTTGTAGCAATCCCTTAGGTGGCGATCCGTGCTTAAAAATGTGGCGATCCGTGCTCTCTGTCTACCCCTCCGGGGAAACGGCGTGATGGTTAGTTAGTTATCTACGAGTAATAAGGAAGTAGGCACTGAATGTTGCAACAAACATTGAACTCGCTTTCTGGAAAAACAAATGTTACCAAAGAGAATAGAGAAATCGTGTTTCCTTTTTCATAAAGCTCCAAATGGTCAAGTACCCAAAAAACAAGTGTTATTCTATTTATCTTAAACTTAACAGACGACACAACAATTGCCAAGAGTAGCTGCTTTGAATACATTTCTGTCATATGGCTCCCGCGGGCTGCAGATATTATATTGCAAAGGTGTTTCCTGCAGTACTAAGCTGTCATATAATATATTTCATATAAAAGAAAACGCCTGTTGTATGGAAGCGAAAAATCCTTTATGTTTAGAAGCGATTCATGGAACTGACAGAAAAGATGAAAGCTGAATAAATGCGGTAAAGATGAGATCCATTAGAAGAAAGTGTATTAAAACATTTTATTACAGAATTTCAAATGCCGATATCAGGACATAATGTAGAACGGAAGAAAGCATATTGAACAAAATTATGAAAGATCACTGCGTTGGTTTGGACACATGGAACTCATGGACGAAATAATGATTAACCACTTCAATACCGTAAGGCCACTGGTGGCCGCTACGTAGGCGCACCATCAATACTGTAAGGCCACTTTGCATTAAAAATGATTCCAGTAGGAATTTTAACACATTTTGTGTGGCTAGCGACATCTATACACTATCTCTGCAAGTAAAATGAACCTTCTGACGTTGGTCAATCTTATTGAAAAATGAATTTTTATAGAAGTCGAGCACTAGGGTTACCACTTATGATGAGATTGATATAAAGGATCAAAAGAATATCACTTGAAAGAATTAAATTTCAAGTGATAATAGACAAGAACTGATACAACATGCATTGATTTTTTAATGTTTGCTTTCAATAAATATTTTTTTTATAAAAATGTAAAAATTATATATATTTATGCTTGTGAGAACCCTAAAAGAAAAATCAAATATACGAAATTTTGATAATGCAACTTGAAAAATTTAAACTTCAAATATCATTTTATAGGTAAACTTTAAACATAATGCATAAGTTCCATTAGCCCTATTTTTTTTAAATAATTAAAAACATGCGGTATGTAAGTGTTCTTAAGCTTAAAACATCACGGAATGGCTCCAATTTATACATCCGAACTCTGTATAACGGACAGCTTAAATTCAAGGAAATCCACACTTCGCTCGGCGAACTCCTCGGCAATAGGAAGATTAGTTGAGCCAAAGCGTTGCCCTAGTACAAATTTCGGGGATCGAGCGTTTGCGGTAGTCGGTCCATCAGCTTGGAACAATCTTTCTTCACACCTCAGATGCATAAATGATCCGACAGACTTCAGATATAGGCTGAAAACCTATATTTTTCATATTTCATACCCAATTTAAAACTAGCATATTTTGTTATTATTATAATTTCTAATTGATTGCGAATATCAATCAGATGCAGCGTTCATATTTAGATTTAAAACACGTCTTAATGCGCCCTTGAGGAGATTACATCACAAAAACGGCGCTTTAAAAGGAAGCATATTATTATTATTATTATTATGATGATTATTATAATACAATATAAATTTATTATCCAATATAATATCAGGAACGCATGAGAGATGGTTCGACATTTGGAAGACAAGATACTCTCTAAAGTCAAGAGTATTTTTCTTCTGAACTTACTTTCACTTAAATAAAAGATGTTGATCTCCGAAGACTAATTGCTAATTGCTAGACTAATTGCTCTTCCCACCAATGTTACTAACAAACGCTTAGTTGAAATCGCACACAGAATCACTGTTAATAAAGTTCCCACCACTTTAAATAGTAAAAAATCTAGGTATCTATTTAACCCTTAACGTACCGTGTTCAAAACAAAACGCTCGCTCCCATGTGGTAAATTCAGTTTACCGCTAACTTTATCTAAATATCAAGCATATGACTCGATGAATCAAAATTTAATTTATGTCATCTTGTAGGGAATTTCATTAGGAATAGATCGATATCTATAACATACATGGATTATTTGAAAAACATATCATTATTAATTTTTTTCTGGAACCATGCGATTTCTGATATGGAATGCGTCACAGCATACGAGCAACTGGACACCAAGTATAAACTTGTCCCCGCGCCGCAGCCGGCGGGCGAGACTTTACGAGATTTTACGTATGATAAAGGCACCTAGGCAAAATGTATACTACGTTCAAGACAACGAGTACGTATTAATATTTGTCCCTTTTGGTAAAGTGTTAATATTTTCACAGTTCTGATATTATTAAGTTGCGTGCTGCGTTTCCATCCAGTCGGTATTATTACGTACCTATTGAAAAGGCCAAACATATAATTTATAATACGTTCAAAACAGCGAGTAAGTATTTGTCACTTTTGATAAAGTTGTAAATATTAGCAAAACAAATTCTACCTTAACACGAATGAAGGTGAGGGCAGTCTTAGAAATTTTTTTTTTTTGTGATGAAGGAAGTAATTTTTTGCTTTTCTTTTATTACGAAATATTGAGAACACTTCAATGGAGGATTACAATTTTTTTATAATATTAGGGTCCATAGGTTTTAAGAAAATCAACTTTAAATTGGCAGTGGAAACTCAACTGACCACATGGCAACGCGACGGTTAAAAAAAAATTCACTAGATATGTATTTTAAAACGTTTGAATATCTTTTGCACACAAACGGTTATTTGTGGCTCAAAATATTTTGACAAAACCGCACATTTCGGGAATGTGCATCAAATCAGATAAAAAAGAAACATGTACGTACTGCTTGCATTGTATATATTTAATTATTTGTTTTGAAGTATTGCACACAATAAATTACTTTGATAACATATTTAAAAGATCAAAAAATAACTAAAATGAATTTTAACATTATTTTCGTCACAATAATAATATTGTACTGATATTATTTTGTTAGCCAGATAGCAGGGACAGCCTCACTGATATTTCCTGACAAACCTCTCGAGGTTTCTCTTAATGTAGCCGCCTTTTGGAATTTGAATAATTTTTATAATAATGAAATAAAACGATGTTTTTTCAACTACAATACTTCAACTTTTGTCTTTATTTCGACAGCGACCGGTTTCGCCAGGCTCGCTGGCATCGACAGACTGGACCAGTTTTTTTGTAATACATAGTTTTCCCGCGTGAATGGTGAAAAATTATTAGCGTGAATGGTGAAAATTTGGAGCAAGTAGATGAGTTCGTGTATTTAGGTAGTATGTTTACAAGAGATGGGCGAGTGGAGAGGGATATGGAAAGAAGGGAAGGAAGAAGGGCAGGCACTTATGGTTGAGTTAAGCAATCACTTTATGTTAAAAACATTCCCCATTCCGTCCTTCTTACGACCACCGCGTCTGAAAATTTTTTGTAAGTTGTATATATGCTACTATGTTAAAACACTCATTTTTTAGGTCAATTCACACTAGCGCCATCTATTGAGATTATAAATAATACAAATAATACAAATAAATAATAAAATTAAAATTATTCTTAGTTCATCCTTCTTTTACTAGTTCCATGCTTCACATTCATACTTAGGGTTGGTACAAGAAAACCATCGTTAACGGCAATCTTAGCTTTTTGGATAGACTTTTGTTTACGATGACAATTAAGAAGCATCGTTCACTTTGTTGTCTGCTCCAACCCTTCTTTAAATATCCCTCTCCACACAACCGTCCTTTGTACAAATTATTATTATTATTATTATTTTGTAGAATCGCTTTTTAGATCATAACAGCATGAGCCAAATCGATGTAAAGAGTACAGCTTGTGATGGTATCGAACCATCGTAGAGAGATACGTATTTCAAGTATACGGCAAAATATTCGATTTATTAGATAGATATAGGGGATAGTATATTCAATTTACTAGACAGAAAAGGAGGAATCTAATGGCGAAAAACGCTACTAGTTTAGTCTCCGAGAAGAGACCTTTCGATAAACGGTCTGCATGTTAGCTTGGAAGGACGGAGGAGCACGGGGGTGGAGAAGTAGGGAGAGAAAAGAGCTGAGCCTAGGGGTCGTGGAGCGGAGAAGGTAGTTCAATAGACGCTTGAGTGGCAGGTAGACGTATCCATGTATGAAATTGAGTTTTGCGCTATTATTGTTCTGATTAGCAAGAACATCTTCTTATTTTGTATACAAGTAAAGTAATAAAAGGTTCGGGGCATTTGCAGATTTAAATATACTCAAATAATAAATCGAATCAGCGTATTCCAAGGGCTGCCAGCAAAGCTTAGTCTAGATTTAAGAATTCGTATTTTCAGAAATTGAAATAGATGTGTCTTTTTTCTATCGAAGAACTAAACGATGTATCCAAATCTGTAGGTTTGAATATGAACCTGGCAAAGACCAATGTGATATAATTTCATTACGCACTGATTTAAATAACTGTAGAGTTTACTTCTTTCCTTGCTGCTTCATTTCCAGGGTTTGCACATTTTCGAGTAATAGTTTTAAATTTATATTTCGTAAACTTTAGATACGTTTGGGCTATATGGATTAGTTAAGTCTAGGAATATTGAGAGACATATAGAATGATTACACGTGGGATCGTTAGGAAGATTTAGAATATTCGGAAGGGTTTAGAAAGGTAAGCCATAGAATGACATAATCAGTATTCGCCAATAAAAATACTTAGATTACAACGGTCATAACAAAGGGTCGTACAGTAATTAACTCAAGACGACCATGAAGGCCAACTCGCGTAAGGAAGAACACCTGAAAGCATACAGGTGGTTGAAGAGGGGATGGCTGGAGGAAGCTCCACCATTCGTGGTTAATTGTTAGAAACCTCTCGGAAGGGGAATTCACCTCATTTGGTGACGTGACGCAGGATGGATTTATCCACATTTAGTCTGCTGTGATCAGGAGGGATTTACCGCAAGCTGTATCATAGTGATTCTCGTGACGTGTGATAGGTAGAAAATCTATTATATCACCATTTTATTGTCACGTGAATTCTACACCAGAGTAAAGACAGCGTGACAATCACACTGCCACCGCCGGGAATCGAAGCCGGGATCTTCAGTGTGTCATTTATAGTTCTTGCTATTCAGGCATGAAGGTCACCATAAATTGTACATTATATATAAAAAAATATATCACATATGAGGTGGTAATAAATAATCGAATTAGGATACAGAAAAATATGGAGGTTGAGGAAGAAAAACACCTGTATTTGGAGGAAGGAGGAAGAGTAAAGGGGTCCCAAATGACCGTTTACACGAGTTGTGCCTGACGATTTTCTACAATTCTACATTCTAAGAGTATTGGCTCTTTTAGAGTAATCAAGACCGCATAATCGAGGATTTCAGAGTCGCTATCCGTCCGGTATCGAATCGGGAATTGAAGGATAGCCAACACATATTCAGAGAGAGAGAGGAGAGCATCTGTGATTGATTTGAATTGTTTGTATAATATATATTTAACGAAGCCACATTTTCAGATATCGATATATTATGTTATTCCGTAGTCTAATATAATGTACGCCACGATATATAAATGTTTTAAATAATAATTAAATAAAACGATGTTTTTTAACTAATAATTATTTAAAATGAACTTCCATCAAGAGATTTCAGTAAAATCATTTGATTATATAAATGTTTTAATGATTCTGTAACAAATCAATGTCATTCGATTAAATATTAGATCGTTTCCTCAAAATGTTAAAAAATAAACAAAATAATTTTTTTTAGAATGTATTATATATTAAATTAAAATTATGCGTGATTCATTACATTTGGCCAGGGTCAGTAAAGAAAGGTAGAGGTAGGAGAGAACATATATTCAGGGAGTCGGAGCCACGTCAATCGCCTATGGAGCTTGAGCTACGGGAGCTGGTTCTTCAGGTCTAATGACGGTGGTGTCAAGTGCCTTCACGGTGATTGTGCGTATCTTCATGTTAGGGGTAAGGAAATCTGTAAGAGTGTTAACTCCATCCCTCCCTACACGATCGAATGGGAATCCCATCGATTGGCGATCAGGATACCTCCTGTCTTGGATCCCGCAGTAGCTGGCTGCGTCGTTGCAGATTCCAACAGTGTCCTGAACTATTTCGTCTCTTGTGTAATCAGAAACCATTGCAAACAAATCAAATTGCATCCCAGCAGCGTTCCCCTTAGGAATCAACATGTGCTGGGGCCAGCCGCATCCACAGAAGTTGAAGGCATACAGAGAGGGATTAGTCGTGGGACGATTGTCATCCAAGTTACGGAAGGTTCTTTCATATGGAAGAGTAACTGAAGAATCCATGGAACTGCGAGTAATTGTATTGACACCGGGAGTCAGAGTGACTCTGAACTTGTCCAATTCAATCATCATGCTCCTTTGTTCATTGAAAGTCATCGCAGCTCCACTCGCGTTATTCTTCAGAGCCATAAATATGCGCATAGTTCCCAACCGCTGCAGCTGAGTGGCATTGTTTACTGTCACAACATAATTGAAAGATTCATGTTGGAGATGGGTGTAGCGGAATGAGACAGCGCTTCTTGGAGCAAAGTCTAACCCGCGAGAGATATCTATATCACTTTGCTGCCAATGCGTGAGTAGTTCATTTGGCGTCTTGGTAGGAATAACAACTTGCACGTCAGTTACACTCACATTTGTGAAACTCAACTGTGTCACAGTATATCTGGGAAGTAAGTCTTTATGGAGTACGAATAACGAATTGATGTAGTTATGCCAACGGTAAAAGATCGGATCTCTCATAGCTGTTGCAGTGTCGCTCATCACCGCTGCGGTTTCATTGAAATTGCCATTTGGATCGTGACAGTAAGCAATAAGCACATGTCCAGTATTGTGAATGTTGCCATATCTTGTTCTATTTAGAGACAAAGCAGTTGCCTCTATCAAGTTACCAAGAATATCGATACCGTTGGTTCCCGTGAGAGAAACTTGCGATCCGCTAGTATTAACTATAAAGCGGTCAATGATGGCTTGTCGAACGCGACTCATCGACGTCTCCACGCTTGTAATAGAAATGTTAAGTCCATCATTGGGACGGTTTAAACTAGATAACGGTGTGTTGGCCTGCCTCGGAGGCCATGCTCGGCTGGCAACCAACATATCGAGCTTGGGAAAGTATCCTTCAGCAATGACACTCCTCAAATTATCATAATTGACAACTTTTTGCAAGCCATTGGCAAGACGTTCAGTATTGTATCGGGCTAAGACCTGTTGATGCATATAATAGAACAACTCTCCTCTCCTGTCCTTGTTGTAAAGACTTGGGGTGGCCCCTCTTGTAGGATATACCAAGTGCCAGTGCCAGTGATGTATGTTGATCCCAATATCTTCACGGAAATACGCAAGCCTACTTTCTGGATTGTTAGGACTGGATATCGACTCGCTCAATAAATCGATTGGAATCCGCCCGTTTAAGGGAACTACTGCAGCAGTCGCACGGGCTGCACCGAGAGCCTCGCTCGGAGCAAATTTCGCCGGGAAGACTTGAGCATAATTGGGTATTTGAACTTCCTTCGTGTCTTCTCTGTGAAGCAACGCGACTGACAGAGAGTAGTTGAACAGGTAAGGGTTGACCCTGTCTCGGCTGTAGGCGGCAATCGAAATAAGATCTTGGACGCTCTTTGCTCCCATAAAGATTGCGATCAGTTTGGAGGCTATATCCACGTGCTTAGGTACAAAAAGCGAGAAGGAATCCTTTAATCCCAGTGCACTGCATTCTGTCAAGTCCGGTAGGGTAATATTATTCACTGGAATAGTTTTGTATGGATTCTTCCTCGTTAATTTCTTAACAATATCTTTACTGAATCCACGGTATTCCTTGATTACGTACGAAGCGGGAACATCGAACACTACAGAGTTGTCTTTGCCTTTTGGCATGAAGACCATCTCGGTAGGCCTATCGAAAAGGCATTGTAATGCTTCTTTACGAGAGAAAGACATCTTCAAGTGCAACAACTATTGACTGTAGCTCAATACGAATAAATTCACACTGATGGCATTCTCAAATTAAAAAATCTATTTATAACAGACGGCGGAGGTTAGTACCTCGTGCAAGACAAATATTTTGAAGTCTAAAAGTGTAAAAGAAAGTTGTGTTTTTGTGTAATACGTGTTTTTGCACTGTTTGCGGTCTACCTTAAATGTAAGCAGTGCTCCTTTAACATTTTTTTCTGAATTTAAAATTATTTCTTGACCTGTTTCGTCTTGAATGTTATGTGGAAAAGTCAAAAATTGTTTTAAGTTTAAAATATAGTCTCTTGATAATAAAAAAATCCATATGAAATACTTATTAATACACTTAGGAAATTGAAAATAACTTTTCTTTTAACATTATATTACATTTCACATCTGTCAAAACTGATCATATTTGTAAACAATTTTACAATATTTTAAAGATCTTTATAATATCACTGAGGAAGGACCGGGTTGTCCGAAACATATCTGATAATAAATTAGTTTTTTTTTAATAGTTACTCTTGTATACAAAGTATATAAAAAAACAAAAGACTAAAAGAAAATATCTGTATTAAATAATAAAAATAATAAATATTTATAACTTACAGGTATTTTAACTAACTAACCATCATGCCGTTTGTCACACTTATTTCTGACATATTTCTCTCGTTTCCTCAACATTCATACATCGTGTCATACACGCGCGTCGATTTTTCTGACTCCTCACGTGGCCGACATTCAATATACATGTTATATGTTTAAAATTTACTTATTTTTTTCTATCCTTACTAACCATCACGCCGTTCCTCCTAAAGGGTTAACATGCATCTCTCTATTCCTCAACATTCATTCATCGTGTCATGCACGCACGTCGATTTCTCTGACTCCTCACGTGGCCGAAATTCAAGGTTTGATTTATTTGATCTTGCTGCGTTTTTCATGTTTTATTTCTATCAACCATCACGCCGTTCCACCGTAGATGTAGGCAGTGAGAATGGACCGCCACACTACTCTATCCTGGCACACCTCTCAAGCTGCCTCCACATTCATATAGCGAGTCATCCACGCACGTCGTTTCTTCCGACTTCTAACATGACCAACCTTTAAAATTTGATTAATTTGGTCACGCCATGTTTTCCTTGGTCTGCCTCGACTCCGTACTCCAATTACATCATTAACGTATTCTTTCTTACCCATTCTTTCTCCATCCACGCGCTCCATATGTCCGAACCAACGCAGCGATCCTTTGAGTCGTTTTTCAATCATTTATGTTTTAATGTAATTTTTTTTGTTGTGTCGTACATTAAAACATTTTATAAATCTTATGTCTGCTAAGATTATATTGATGAGTGAAACTATTTTCGACAAAAACCACATTTCGTGAAGTTCACAAAAACAGATAAACAATTTGCACTCATTACCCATAAATCGCTTATCATGACCTAGTTTTTACATAAATAAAGCTATTTCTAGATATTTCCAAGATAGAAACCCCGGATGGGATCCATAAGCAGTTGTGTATAGTGTGAAGTTTATGTATACTTTAGAGGGTACTCGATTACACACCTATTTACTAACAGTTACCCCCGTTTCCCCGGAAGGGGTAAACAGAGAGGCTGAACCACTAAAATGCTCTGCCCAGATATACCTTTCGAGATTCCTTCACATTCAAACATCGTAACATTCACGCTCGTCAATTTTTCCGACTTCGAATGTGGCTGCTTTTCAGTACGTGATTAATTTGGTCATGCCGTGTTCTCCGAGGTCTTCCACGGCTTCTCTTTCCACTCACACTGCTTGTATACAACATTTTAACCGTTTTTCTCTCGTCTATTCATTCCATAAGTCCGAACCATCTCAGAAATCCATTTTTAATTTAACTTAAGATTTAATCATCTGCCTTACATTTCTTCTTTATTAAATCGTTCGGTTTTATAATTTTCTCGCACATTCTTCTCAGTAATCTAATTTCTACAGCATTTATCCTCCTTAATAATTTTTCGCCAGCTCCAAACTTTATTTCCATACACAAGGCTTGGCATTAGAACTCTTTATGTACTGCTGACATTCCATGAAAGACGATGATGATAATAAGAAAAATGATTTCAGACCATCATTAATGGTAATTTTGTTTTCAATTTATGTTAAATTATTATCATATGTTTTATGTTAAAAAAAAATTCACCTTGTGCGACGCGCCAGCAAAAACTCCTAATGTTCATCTCTTTGGTGGTTATCCTGGTGATCCTGGTGGTTATTTCACGCATCATGATCTTGGGAATCATCGCTGGGTCCTTCCTCTCGATGTGGTCTCTCTTTAGAATGGTCTATATTAGAAAAAAAGCAAAAGGCAAAAAGGGTATCTAGGCCACATTTAATCCAGTTTAATTTCAATCCACTTCTATGTCCCAATCTGACAAAACAAAGCAACTTATGTTACATGATTTTATGGCCTATTATAAAATTGTGACAGAGTGTGGGATGGGAGAGAAAACATGTAATGATGAAAGAAATAAAATGTTAAATGAAATAATTCAGATATATTGTTTCTTAAACAACAACAAACCGTTGCGTTGTTTCCCCGCAGGGGTCAGCAGAGAGAATGGACCGCCACACACGCCACATACCCTGACACACCTGTCTAGCTTCGAATTGAATAAGTCAACACGATACAAGTTTCTTAATAAACAATTATTCCGAAATCGGAAAAAGGATATATAATAATATACCATTGACATATGCAACGCAGTCATAATAAAAATTATCAATAAAACAAATACATAATCCATTATATTCGCCGAAAAACTATAAAACTTCATAATAAACTGTTAATTAAATAAAAAGTTTTATGTACCGCAATTGAATTTTTATTTTACGCGACGGCTGTTTCGTCAACCTTTGTTGATATCATCAGGTGTTATATACGATTATTTCTTATATATCTTTGATATTTGACGACCTTCGTGGCAGAGTGGTTACAAGCTCTGACTTCCATGCCGAAGGTCCTGGGTTCGATTCCCGGCGATGGCAGTGTGATTGTCACACTGTCTTTGGTCTGGTGAAGAATTCACGTGACAATAAAATGGCGATAGATTGGCTACCTATCACATGTCACGAGAATCAATATAATAGCTAAAAAATAAAAATGTATACAGTAATTGGGTCCAAGCAACCTGTTGTGTACATAAAAAAAAAAAAAATAAGTTCTTGCTGAAATTGAGTTAGGTACCTAAATATTTTAATAAAAAGAACGGTTAGTTACTGTTTATAGGAGAAAATATTAAAGGTGAAAAATATAATTATAAAATAATAATAATAATGAAATAATAATTAGAAGGAACAATTACACATAATATAGAGTCAAAAACGATGAAATATAATAAATAAAAAATGATAAACAATAACAGGAAGTACATAGATTACATTAATAGGAAAGGTGACAAAAGTTGAAGGTAATATTATTATTTTTAAGCAAGATTATAAAAGGGAGAATGATATTGTACTACACGGAGGGCCGACCGCACCGTTCTGGCCCAAAAAATACTGAGTAGCGACACTAGAGCAAGTAATAAAGTGCTCTTGAAAGAAAAACCTAAATGGTTTAATAATATATTAATATATTTTTCTAAGTTCCCAGTTAGTTAGTTAGTAATGATTTATAAAGGTTTCGTTTTGCTTCAACTTAGTTGATTTGATTAATGATGCCGGCATCGATTGGCGAAATGGCTTTGGCGACAATTATGTTTAATAAGTTAATGGGATGTCCTTGAGACTTGATTATAATCAATCTATAATGTTTACAAAAATGCATGTCTAAAATGTACTTAGATTTTGTGGCAAAAGATACGTTTGTTTTTGGCTAACCACAATTTTGACAGATATTAATTTAATTAATATGCGATAACCTTATTTATATGTATCAAATGAAAAACAAGTTAAAATTGTTTTTCTTATTTTAATGATGAGGAAACTCGTTATTTTATAATAGTAAGTATAATAGTAAATCGGGTGGTGGTCTAGGGGATAGAACGCTTGGCTCCTGATCCAGGGGACTTGGGTTCAAGCCTGGACACGACCAGATTCCTTCTTCATAATAATGAGCTATTTTCTGCTCACATTGAAGATTGTATTATAATAATAAATTCTAATATCATTGATTTAAATCCTTGGTATCAGTCTTTTTAAAAAAAATATATATATATTTTCTGTTTTCTAGAAGATTCAAAATATTTTATGGGAAATACATTTTTGGACATGCTAAGGCATTATCAAAAACAAATTATACATCTATGACTGCCATACCTAAGGTCCCGGTTTTTTTTTTAAGGAAGACAGTAAAAAATACCGTTCTCACCCTGTCTTTGATCTAATAGAATTCACGTGACAATAAAAATGGCGATACACCAGCTACCTTTCACATATCACGAGAATCAATAGCTCATAATTTATTAACTAAACTAACTAACTAACCATCACGTTGTCTCTCCGAAGGAGGAGGCAGAAAGAATGGACTGCCACACTTTTATTTCCTGACATATTTCTCTCGCTTCCTCAACATCCATACATCGTGTCATGCACGCGCGTCGATTTCTCTAACTCCTCACGTGGCCGACATTCAATATTTATTACAAAAACATATTATATTTGTTAGTTCTTGCGATGGTACTTGGGCCTTTTTAATGTGGTAGTTTCCCCTTTACTTTAGAAAATTTTCGATACAAAGGTATATAGGTATTTAGCTAGTCTATTGCTCTGCAAATTCTTCGACAGCATTAGATTTTTTTTACACTGTCATCGCCGGGAATCGATCCCGGGACACTTGGCATGTCAGTCATAGCTGTTACTACTCTGTCACGAAGGTTGCCAATATTATATAATGTTTTGTCGTCAATATTATATCATGTTAATAAATTTAAGGATGCCACAAGGTTCAAACCTAGGCCCACTCCTCTTCACCATCTTCTTAAATGATTTTGCGAAGGCGAATTTCTCGCGATTTCTTTAATTTGCCGATGATCTCAAATTATTCCTAGAAATTAACAATCTTGACGATTGTCTTCACCCTCAGTCGGACAATATTATTGTAAATTGGAGTCACAGTAATCAAACGCAATTCAATGTCTCTAATTGCGTTATACTTTCTTTTACTAGAGCACTGAGAACTATGTATTATAGATACACGATGAACTACCTGCAACTAACAAGTGTTTCTACGATGGGAGATATCTGGATCATCTATGGGAGTAGGCTGACTTTTCGTACATATCGAGAGGGTTTGTGACATTGACCTGAGGATGTTGGGCTTCATCGTTTGGTCCGGAAATTTTTTTGGAGATCCTAGTGTGCTCGGAGTCCTATACATGAATGAATTGTGATATTACAACAGTGTTCCAAATTTAACATTTAATAATGTTGAAATATCATTGTGTTTCCGCCAATATAATGGAAAATCATTATTATTCAGTCTTTAGATATAAACTTCTGAACACAGATTTTTCTATATGCTGCCACATCACTCTTTCCTGGGCCATTTATTATTATTATTCCAGGGATCCTCATATGCTCAGAGTCCTATACAACGCATTAGTTCAGAGTTAGACTCAAAAGTGGTTCTGTGATATGGAATTCTCACGATGCGAGATATTCCGTTGTGCTAGAGA
This sequence comes from Lepidostoma basale, assembly GCA_022606425.2. Lineage (NCBI taxonomy): Eukaryota > Metazoa > Arthropoda > Insecta > Trichoptera > Lepidostomatidae > Lepidostoma > Lepidostoma basale. The sequence goes on from JAHDVF020001249.1 coordinate 57,352, forward strand.
GGGTTCAGATTTTTTTTTGAGGTATCTCTACATGAGTGAGTATGGTAGTTATCCGTTGCTCTATCCCATGCCATTTCTTTTAGTAAAGCTCGGGACCAACTATTTGCAGCTTCGAAGAGATAGGCATCTCATAACCAAGAACAAAAGAGAGTGGAGTGCCGTAATGGTACTTGGAATATAAGAGGAGGAATGGAAGGAAATTTGAATAAGATGTGAAATGAAATTAAGAATCGATGTGCGTGTATTATTTGCTATATGAATTTGTATGAAGTTATGCACACCGATACATATTTTTTTAGGAATTTTGATTTTATAAGTTTTGTTTAATAATAAATGAATATCAAGCATATATTAATAATATAGTAGGAAATCCATTGCATAAAATACATACTTACAAAGATAAAAGTGTAAATTTTAAATTTCGTATTATTTTTGGGAGGGGGTAGGGGGCGATGGATAATTTTACTGTGGCAAAGGGGGCGATTCTTTCAATACGGTTACGAAACACTGCCTTAGAAGGTACTATTATTTTTTTGTATTAAGTTTCTTAATTATGGAATAATTACCCTTATGTATGGAAGTGAAGCATGGAACTGGCAAAATAAGGATGAAAGTAGAATAAATGCAGTAGAAATGAGATCTCTAAGACTGTATATGATAGAGTGTCAAATGCAAGTATAAGAAGTGAATGTGGTGCGAATGAAAGTGTTATACCATATACAAAATAATGAAAGGGTCATTAAGATGGTTTGGACACATGGAAAGAATGAGTGAAGACAGAATGGTAAAGAAGGTAAAGGTAAACGGCGTAAACGGAGCTAGAAATAGAGGAAGGCCGAGGAAAATGTGGCACGATCAAATCAATCAAATATTAAATGTCGGTCACGTGAGGAGTCGGAGAAATCGACGTGCATGCATGACAAAATGTATGAATGTAAAGGAAACGAAAGCAGTATGTCAGGAGAGAACAGTTTGGCGTTCCATTCTTTCTGCCTACCCCTCCGGAGAGACGGCGGGATGGTTCGTTAGTTAGTTAAATACCTGTTACTTAAAAAAAAAGTGTTACATTTCATATTTTTAAAAGATTTTCAAAATCTATAATTTATCTAAATAAAAAGTTTCTGTTGATAATTTTTCTTACTCTTAAATTGAATTAGAGATTGATAGAGGTGGCAACACCGTGCACTACTGAGAAAGTTTCACTGACAGCGCGGGAAAAGCGGGAGAACCGTTCCATCATGGCGGCCGTCATTAATTTCTTCCAAATTAAAATTGTCTGTTAACGCGAGGTCATAGATTACCCTCTGTCACCACGGCGTGACTCGTTACTCAGAGGACAGTGATCTGTTTAGTCTATTTTGTCAAAATCGCAACATTTAAGGATGGTATTAGATTAATATGATTTTTAAAAGTAAATAAATTACAACATTTAGAATGTATACAAATACTTGTAGACGAATGGATGAAAAAAAAAAGATGGTTAGTTAGTTATATAAACCAATACGAGTATATTAATATAATGAACGTTGAGGAAGCGAGAGAAGTATATCAGGAAAGAACAGTGTGGCGATTAAGGTAGAAATTAGTTTGTTAACCCTTACCACTCCATTATTTTTTTATATTGTTTGTCAGCCAACTCTAAGTAGTAGTTAGAAAAAAATCGTTAAAAATTCATTTGTAATGATTTATTCTTCAAATAAAAAGTAATTTACAAAAAACATTGTAGACTTCTTATAGTTTTGCATAGTATGGTACTTTTAAAAACAATTTTCAGGATAGAGACCAGGTTTTCTGGAACAGGTCTCACAAAACCACACTGTTTCCCGTCTTCCCCCTGGAATCTTTGTGTTACTGCACACAGTACAGTTCTTAGAACCTTTGTCCAGTTTCGCAATGAAGTGGGGCTTTTACTCTATTCGCTCCTCTGCATGACGTATCACGCGAAGTTCCCGCCATTTTAGGTTATGTGAATTTGCAAGAATTATTTTATAGTAAAAAAAAACGGAAAACAGTCAAAATCTTATTAAAACGTGAAATTAAATGTTTTTTTAACGAATAATCACAAGAAAGTCAAATTTTGCGGGCGAAAATACACCGCGCGCGCAAGTCTTATCTTGTCGGCCGCTAGCCGACAACTGAGTTGTAGCGTACATATAGTGAAGTCGGCTGGCATTCGACAAATGATTGCTAAGGGTTAAGGTAGAAGTATGTCAGAAGACAACAGTGTGTGAAATAATGAACCGTCACACTCCGAAGGTGGAGAGTCGGCTTGATGATTAGTTAGTTACATTTTGCTTGTGGATTCATCATAGGTACAGCCAACGTGGATTTTGTTATTTATTATGCAGTTACCACGCGTATTCGCCGATATTTGCTGGCAGAGTAAACAGTTCGACAAAAGGCAATCGAACAATGGCCGAATCGAAACAATGAAATGTGATAGACGAAGTGTCATTCGCGTGACCTCAGCAGTACTGGATGAGGACAGGGGAGCAAGCAGTGGGGTAGCTTGGAAGAAGAAAAAGAAATAATTTTGCAATCATTTAATATTAAAGTAATAATATCAGTAATGTTTCGTGAAAAAATTACTCCTAATTATATACAAGTACAATAAATAATCAAATATAAAAATGAAGCACTTGAATCTGATGACAGTAATCTATTCTAAAATAATCAAATAATTTTACTGAAATCTCTTGATGGAAGTTCATTTTAAATAATAATTAAATAAAACGATGTTTTTTTAACTACTTCCACTTTTGTCTTTATTTAAACCGGTCGCTGTCTAAATAAATACAAAAGTGGAAGTAGTTAAAAAACATCGTTTTATTCAATTATTATCTATTCTAAATATATAAAATAAATGGTTATATGATTTAAAAAATACATGTTATCCGAAAAAAGAGAAAGAAAATGTTTTAATGCATTGATACACTAATCCATCTTGAAAAGTTCAAATCAATAAAATCCAATCAGTTTATTATTTCAACAGACATTACAAACGATATAAATGTTTTTTAAGGCATTTATTTAGTACATTTCCAATAATATATTATATATAGGTAATATATTATATACAAAGAACGCATGTTGTACTTAAGGAAAATAATATATTCTCTAGAGTCAAGAGTATTTGTCTTCTGAACGCACTTTCACTAATATGAAATATGTCGATCTCTGAAGAGAGGCAGAGTTCTCGAAATATCCGTTGATTAATCTAAAAGAATGGGTTATGAGATGCCCATCTTTTCAAAACTGCAGAGAGTTGGCCCCAACATTTCCAAAAGAAGTACGGTGTGATAGAGCCACGGATAGCTACCATATTCACTCATGAAGAGATGAACCTTCTTCAGCATAATGGGATATCTCGCCTCCTGAGGACTCCACAACGTAGAGCCACTTTCGAGTCTGCTCCGAACCAATGAGTTGTAGAGGACTCTGAGCACATTGGGATCTCTGAAAACTCTTCCAGTTCGATGATTGTATTTGAATGTAAAGAAAATAAACTTGTCTGGATAGCCAAATTATTATATTTACTAATCTACTACAAAATAAAATCTACTCCAGATAGTTGTAATTGTCCTAAATAATAAAAAAATAAACTACGTTACTTATATATTTTTAAAATTGGTGGAAAAGTCAATGGTCAACCATGGTTCGTACTTTGGAATTCACAACGAAAATTCGATGAGTTTATTTTGGGTCTGGAGGTGGAACAACTGAATAATTTGATCCTGGCTTATTTTTCCTGAGAACCGTTCGATCCTCATACTTGATGGTTATTTTCTCGACCTTCATATTCGGCGTGAGGAAATCTGTGAGAGTTTTAACTCCGTCTCTACCGACACGGTCGAATGGATACCCCATCGACTGCTTGTCGGGATACTTCTTATCCTGGATTCCGCAATAACTGTCGGCGTCGTTGCAGACTCCACCGACGTCCTGCTCGATGCTGTCGTTTTTGTAATCAGAAACCATCGCAAATAGATAAAAAGGCATCCCGTCAGTTGTTCCTCTCGGGACGAACATGTGCTGTGGCCAGCCGCAGCCGCAGAAGTTGAAAGCGTTTAAAGCCGGATTGGTGTCATCACCGGTGGGACGGCTATATGCATCAATACTGCGAAAAGTTCTCTCGTATGGGATGGTCACAGAAGAGTCGAGAGAGTTTCTTTTAATCGTGTTATTACCTGGCAGCAGAGTTACTCTGAACCTGTCCATTTCGATCATCATTAACCTTTGCTCGTCATAAGTCATTGGGACGCCTTTCTCATTATTTACCGGTGCGATGAAAATGCGCATGGTCCCTAGAAGTTGACTTTTAGATGAGTTATTTACATTAACAACAAAATCAAACTCTTCTTGTTGAAGATGAGTTAAACGAACATAAACAGGGCTTCGAGGTGAAAAGTCTAACCCACGCGACAAATCAACGTCACTTTGCTCCCAGAATGTGAGGAGTTCATTGGTCGGTTTTTTGTTGATGGTCACTTGAACGTTCTTCACACGAACATTATCAAAAGCGAGGTCGGCAACTGTGTATTTAGGAAGAGTATTCTTATGCGACAAAAGCATATCGTTGACAAAATTATGCCAACGGTAAAATACAGGATCCCTCATAGCGGTAGCAGTATCACCCATCACTGCAAAAGATTCCAGGAATCTATTGTCTGGATCGTGGGCAACAGAAATAATAACATGTCCCATATTATGAAAATCTCCGTAAAGTGCAGCGTTTGGCGACAGGGTAGAGGCTTCTAACATATTACCAAGAACATCAATACCCTTAAAGTCTGAAAGGGGAATTTGAATTCCATTTGTGTCCACAGCATATCCGTTTTTAATGGCTTCTTGACAATTTTTAATCCACATTTCAATGTCAGAAATTTTCACCACCAACTGATCAACAATGCGGTCGACGTCCGACAAAGGCGTGTTCCTGAATCTCGGTGGCCAGGTTCGGCTGGCCACGGCCATTTCGAGTTTCGGGAAGTACGCCTCGTCGACGGCCTCTCTCAAATTTTTGTAACTTTTCACTCGAGCCATGCCATTGGAAAAACGCTCCGCATTATATCTTGCCAAGATTTGATGATGCATGTAAAAGAAGAGTTCGCCTCTTCTATCTTTGTCGACTATCTCTGGTTTGGAGGACATGAATGGATACACCAAGTGCCAGTGCCAATGGTGGAGGTTGATTCCGATATCCTCGCGGAAATAAGCGATAGCTTGTTCCGGTTCTTTCGAAGTGGCCGTGAAGTCCCTGGCTAGGACAATTGGTTCTCGAACAGCTTTGGGCACTGCTACAGCTTCTCTACGTGCAGATGAAAATGTTGAACTGTCGATGAACTTTCCCGGGAAACACTGGAGGAAATTCGGAACTTGGACATTCTTCGTATCGGTTCGGTGGAGCAGGGCAACAGAGAGCGCGTAGTTAAACATATAGGGATTCACTCTATCGCGGCAGTAGGCCGCCACTGATATCAAATCGTCCGCGTTTCTTTGATTCATGAAAATTTCTATGAGACTATCGGCGATTTTGGCATGCCTAGGATAAAACAAGGTAAAGTTTTCCTTTAATCCCAGCTTTTTAATCTCAGTCAAATCTGGAAGGGCGATGTTCTCTATCGGAATATTTTTAGTATCCGGCTTTGAAAATTTATCGACTATATTTGTCTTGACTTTGCGGTAACGATATTTTACATATCTGTCCGGTACGTCAAACACAATTGAGTTGTCATTGCCTTTCGGCATAAACACAAACTCGGTAGGTCTATCAAAAAGCGCTTGTAATAGTTCGTCGTAATTATCAGACATGTTGGAAGTTCGGTAACGGTTTCGATACTATGATAAACGATTGTCACAAAGATTTGATATCGCTACTATTTTAACATTCGTATTTATAGTATTTTTTATCGCATACAATAGTGCCACGTGCAAATGAGTTAATATGGGTTTTTAATATAATGTACTTAAACCGATAGATGTACTATCATTTTTCAATACAAAATCTAAAATAATGGTAAAGTAAACAAGGTCGATTAGATATGAAAATTTGTTGCGGTTTTCTGTAAACGTGTTTGATATAATTTTGCTAGGAACAATAAATTGCTAACCGATATTTAAAATATTATCTTTTAAATTTCTTTTTTATTAACAAAATCAGAATCATTTTTATTATACAAATATAAATAACTAACTAACCATCACGCCATCTCCCCGAAGGGGTAGGCAGAAAGAATGACATATTTTCCTGACATATTTCTCTCGCTTCCTCAACATTCATACATCATGTCATGCACGCGCGTCGATTTCTCTGACTCCTCACATGGCCGACATTCAATATTTGATTTATTTGATCGTGCCACGTTTTTCTCGGTCTTCCTCTATTTCTGGTTTCATTTACATCGTTCACATATAATTTTTTTACTATTTTTCTTCATTCATTCTTTCCATATGTCCAAACCATCTTAATGATTCTTTCATTATTATATATTTAATATAAATAATAATTAAATAAAACGATGTTTTTTTTAACTTCTTCCAATTTTGTCTTTATTTTGACTGACGACAATGGTAAAGACGTGTTCGTTGGAACAACATCTGCAGAGCTGTATACTTTTTCAATTTTATTTGAAAAATAAATCGACAGAAGCTACGAAGGATATTTGCAAGATTTTCGGTGACATATTGGGTGTCAGCAAATGCCAATGATGGTTTAAAAAATTTAAATCTGGTGATTTGTGTTTGGAAAATGAGCCTCGAAGTAGACGACCCATCCAGGCGGATGAAGCAGCCTTGAAGTCTGAAATCGAAGACGACCCGATGCTGACCATTGAGAAATTATCGGAAAAGGTCGGTTCATCCTGGTCCAATACTCAAAGAATCCTAAAGAAGTTGGGCAAGATTAAAAAATAAGATGTTTGGATCCCACACGCATTGACCGACCGCAACGTGGCTCAACGGCTCAGCATCAGTAGATTATTGCTAGAAAAAGAACAATTAAGCCCATTTTTTGTGACTTAGTGACTGGTGATGAGAAATAGGTTTAATTCAAACATAACGAAGAAAAAAAAACAATGGCTAAAATGCGGATAAAAGGCCGTTTCAACCCCTAAACAGTCATTGCATTCTAAAAAAGGGTTATTATGTGTTTATTGGGTTTCGAAAGGAATCATTTACTTCGAACTATTGCCACAAGGTCGGACAGTGTCGGCAGAGTTATACTGTCAACAGTTGGATAGCTTTAATGAAGCACTACGCCAAAAGAGGCCAGCTTTGGTGAATAGAAGCGCCATTACTCTTCAGCACGATAACGCGCGAGCTCATGTTGCGAAATCGACGCGTAAATAAGCCTTCGAAACATGTTGAGAAAAATAAACTCAAAAGTAGAATAAACAGTGTTTTAATACATAAAAAATATTCAATTTCACAGTGTTAACGCCTTATGTTTATCTGACATTAATTATATGAATCTACTCTTACTAACTATATAGTACTTCTTCTGATATCCTCCGGAATAATCTTAGTCTGTAGATTTCGTGCTGTTTGTAATTTTGATTTTCTTTAAAAAATCTTAGCATGTTCGTTATTCCTTGTACTTCCCTCAAAGATGTTTTCTCTTTCTTCTTTTTCTTGTACCGTGTCAGGTCCCCGCAACGTTGGCGATCACTTGAGCAAAGGCATCTCTGTTTTGCGCCATTTGGAACAGGTTATGAACTCTTGTAATTCCTGTCCACTCTTGAATGTTCCGCAGCCAGGAAAGCTGCCTTCTACCAACTCCCCGACGTCCCTCCACTTTACCCATTAATATCAGTCGAATGAGATGGTATTTTTTTCCCCTTAGCATATGACCTAAATATGAGACTTTTCTAATTTTCATACTCGACAACAGCTCTCTATTGGCTCTGGCTCTCTGTAGTACGTCTGCATTACTGACCCTTTTTCTCTCTTTAGTAATAGTCAATATCGAGTGGACCTGACATGATACTGACAGAAGAATAATGCATATTATAATATGAGAAAATATTCTGCTAATTTTTGTCACAAAATATTTGATCACCCGGTTTTAGCGATATCCTATGGTCAAATATATAATATTTGCCTACAGGAAAAAACAAAACAACGAAATTTGTAACTGTGGTCAAATTCAAGGCAACAATAATTTACACAAAGAAAAATATCCTTTTGATTATTTTCGTGGTTTTGTTACGCAATACGGTTATTTATTGATAAATCACACAAAAATATAAATTAACAATATATGTTTTTAGAAAGGCGCAACTATTTAATTACCATGTTGAATACAATATACATACTGTTTATTATGAATGGAGACTACGAGTTAGGTCACCGAAGAGATGTATGGAAGGACGTAATAATCCCATGATAGCTCCTGTCACAAACAGGCCGCATGACCTAAATTAAGGAGAAGAGTAAAGAAGTAAATGGACATCGCTATACTCCAAAGACAACAAAAAAAAATTTAGCATATCACATTAATTATCTGACCCCAACCATACAAGTATACGGACAAACAAAACAAATGGGCAGATCAGACCTGACCCAATTCAAGACCTTGAAAATTGTACACAGAGTGATCATGGAAAAGACATCAGCTACAAACTAATTACACACTCAGACGTACACAGACACTGGTCCAGGAACTGTGGCAGATATCACTTACCGAATGCACGAACAAAGACCGAATCTTTACAACGACCTACCAAAAGACACAAGGAGTTTTACGGGAAACCAATTTAAAAACATAGCTAAAATATAATATAGTTACAAGTAAGATCTAAAAATATGGCAACAGATGGGCACCCAGGATACACAGTTGGAGACCATGGGCAAATAGGCGAAGTGTCGGAAGGCCACTGATGAGATGGACCGATGATATTGTCAAAAGGGTTGGAAAATCTTGGATACGAAGGGGGCAGGATAGAGACGAGTGGAGGAAATTGGAAGAGGCCTATATCCAGCAGTGGAGGGAAGAAGGCTAGCAAAGAAGAAGAAGAAGAAGGAGATCTAAAATATATCCACATAACCCGATTTTTATTTTTAAATAATAAATTAAATCGTTAATTTTGTTGATGTTCATTATATTTTATAGGAATGACATGTTTCGTCTTGCTAAGGTATTATCTAATGTATGTATTGTTTCTTGAACAATTATAAAAACTTCACATTGAATAATTAACACAGATAAGTCAGTTTTCTAGAAGTTTTACAATAGTTTATTGGAATGACATGTTACGCCTTTCTGTGGCATTATCAAATATTATTTGATAATACCTTAGAAAGGCGAAACAAGGCATTCATATAAACTATTCCAAACTATTTAGAAAACATACGTTTTCATTCATTCTTTCCATGTGCCCAAACTATCGTAATGATCCTTTACTTTGTTAAAAATAATATAATTTGCACCGCATTCACTTCTTATATTTTCATTCGACACTCATACACAGATGTGTGTATGATTACTAATTAAAACCGTTATATGTTAGTACCTTAAACTCCATCGCTAATATTTGTTATTTATTATAGTTAGAATTGTGTTACGCCTCTGGGCAGATCGAATATAAAAACAATAGAAGGCACGCGTTTAAAACATTTGCGCTTTTGTTTTCGTGTTTTGTTTTGCGCTGCCAGCTTGCAGTCGAGTCGAGGCTGCCGGAGGACAATTTGAAACTGTTTTGTACGGTGGCATATGATTCAGTTTGTCTGAGGTTAATTCTACACTCTGTTCGGTCCATCACCGGTGAAGTTATTTTTCTATTATTTGTTTTGGATTATTTGAACAAGCACTATGCACATAGTGCGAGCCGGATATTATAACATCCTAGAAAGAATCTCTCTTCTTCTCCTGGTGTCATACCAGGCCCCCTTGATACAGAGTATTTCATATTTATCCTGGGGAATGATACTAAAAGTTGTTTCCCATTGCCTTCTCTGGAAGATTTTCTATTGCCGTTGCCTTTCCTAAGTCGGATGAATCCAGTTTTACGACGCTGAAAATTCGCCATTCGTCTATTCTTTAGTTCCTATGGCCACAGAACTGTTGATTTTTCTCCAAGCTCTTCGATCCTGCGCCTTTTGTTCCCAGCAGTTCGATTCGCCCAACCTAGCTAGATCAGCCAGAACATTATCCATTAAAGGTTGTCTAGGCATAATAGATAATTAATTGGGAACTGTATTTGATATGATACAGATGGTTATTTCAGTGATCACATTTCCTGGGGTATGCGGCGTCTAAGAGATCATTCGTGAACGCAAGAGAATTAGTTTTACTCATTTACTTTATATTTTTACTAAATTGGTTGATCAGTTGTTTCGGTATTTATCTCCTCTTACGATGCGGAAGATCCATCTCTTGACGTTGAGTTAAGGGTATCCCATTTGCAATAGTGTATGCGTTTCTGTAAGGGTTCATACGGTTTACATGATCTCTTCGGAATCATGTCTTCGTTGTACCTTATTTTTCCTAGTCTTCTTCTTATTTTAGACCTTTGGTCTGTTCCTGTAATCAGGTTGGCCTCTCTTGGGTGATCAACTCCCAACTATCCCTCCATTGGCGGTCTTCCGGGGTGATGGTAGCCGGCAGGGATCCATCCTCTGCACGTGCACATTCCAGTATCTTTTGCGTTGTCTGCCCCATATTCTTCCACCTTGCAGATTTCGTGGATAGCCGTGTTCCTCACCCTAACTCGAAGAGGTTCCTGATATCATCCTCAGCGTCCGCATCTCTGCCACCCACACTTTAGCCTTCATTATTGTGGTATCTGCTCTGGTCTCAACGCAATATAGGCAGTATAGGCCTTACGCAGGTTTTGCATATTCTGATCTTACTGTCAGTTCTCATATACTTATTTTTCCGTATGATATCCTAAAGACAACCTGATTCTTCGTTTTACCGAATAATGAATTTTTGTACCGCAATTTTGGTTAAAAAATATTAACAAACTAACTAACTATCCATCACGCCGTCTCCCCGAAAGGGTAGGCAGAAAGAATGGAATGTCACACTTTTACTGATGAGGCACTCCATCCTTCTCTTTTCGCCCCGCGGGAGACGCGGTGTGATGGGTTGCGAACCTGATCGTCACCAATAGGCATCTCCCGCGCACACTTCGATCGTCCAATACCCACAAAATAAATCTAAAACAAATAATATAAAATACAATGATATAAAATAAAATAACAAAATAAAAATAATTTAAAAATATTTATTTTGTTAAAATGAGAATACATATTTTCTACTCGTATATCAAATCATATGTATCTATTTTTAATACAGTTTTATAGAGGGAGATTTTAAACGTAAGTTTTTTGTGACAATCCAGGACGATATATTTACTGCGAGTAAACAAAATGCATTTGGGTGTATTATTTGTTCACCCCCGTGTCTGTTGAAACGAAATGGAATTTCCAAACCGAAATACGGAGCCGTGTTCAATTTACGAATGCTTCAGTCGTTGTTCGACATTTTGTTCGTACAACTTATTCGTTTATTGTTTTTTTCCCTTTGCTTGCAGCGGAAAAGGGGGTGCAGAAAAAGCGGCAGCGCTATCTGTCATGACTTTTCACGAAGGGGAGGGTGTTAAATGTAGGGGATGATTTCAGAAATTCCCCACTGATGTGTAATACATTAAAATGCACCATTTTCTTAAGTCAAAACGGTAGTTTTAGAAAAATATTTTAAGAACTATTTAAATTTCATAAAATCCTACAAAATGATTTTAAAATAAACAAAATATTATTTTCTTGATATTTCATCCCTATAATTACTTAACATAACTAATGTTTATTGTTTTATGAGAAATGACGTAAAACTCAATATTAAATAACGATATGTGATAGAATACGAACGACGAAATAATGAAGAAATGTAAGGCAGATGATTGCATCATAAGTAAAATTAAAAAAGGATCCCTCAGATGGTTTGGACATATGGAATGAATGGCTGAGAGAAGAATGAATAAAATGTTTTATACAAGCAGTGTGAGTGGAAAAAGAAGTCGTGGAAGACCAAGGAACCATGGCATGACCAAATTAACTGAAAAGAGGCCACATTCGAAGTCAGAAATTTCGGCAAACGTTCATGTGACGATGTATAGGAAGCAAGAGAAGCATGTAAGGACAAAACGGTATGGCGGTCCATCTTCTCTGCCTACACCTCCTGGGAAACGGTGTGATGGTTAGTTAGTTAGTTAGTTAGAAAAGGCACTTTTGGTGAGACCGCGTGGACCGCATGGAGAATACAAGATTTGCAAAAATTGTGAAACCCAAGCGGCAAAAGATTACCAGAGAGATGGCTGGACGTCATCATTCCAGGACAACTCACCGTCACAAACAGGTCATACGACCTAAACTAAGAGGAAGAAGAAGAATAAAAACGTCTTTTTTCTAGATATTTTATTATATTTCAAGGGAATGACATATGTGGCCTTGCTAAGGCATTATCAAATGTAGGTAAAAATTAATTAGAAATCAAATGATTTTCATTGATTGACATTTGTGGCCTTGCTAAGGCAAAACATGACAATAGAGAAAATTTCTGAGGTATCTCTACATGAGGGAGTATGGTAGTTATCCGTGGCTCTATCCCGCGGCATTTCTTCTGGGAATGCTCGGAACCAATTCTTCACAGCTTCGAAGAGATGGACATCTAATAACCCATATCTTCAGATTAATTAAGGGATACTTGAGAACTCGGCCGTACTGGAGGATGTTGGTCTTTTTGTCCCCGATAGATATCTCCGACAGCGACAGCACAGATTGTTTTACCTACCGGTCGCCAGAACCAATCTGCCTCTGGTGACACCGGTGGGAAGAGCAATTAGTCTGCTGAACGCGGTCTCCTCGGAGATCGACGTCTTTCATGTTAGTGAAAGTACGTTCAGGGGGCAAATTCTATTGACTTTGGAAAGTATCTTGTCTTCCTAATATCGAACCATCTCTAATGCGTTCCTGGTACTTTGTTGTATTTTTATAATATTTTACCTGTACTTAATAGATGCCTTAAACATTTTCCTGTTTGTAATGTCTATTGAGTTAATAAACTGATTTGATTTGATTTGATGTCACCCCCAAAAAAATTATTAAAACTTCTATAAAACCGATGTTTTCATCCGTATTGAATAAATTAAGATACAAAATCTAATACATAAAAAATAAATATATTTAATCAAATTTCTCATCTTGAAAAAGTGTTATCATTTTATTTTATACGAAATCTTGTTTTTTAAATCTCTGGGTCTTTAACGTATAATTTATATGTAATACCAAAAAAACAATATTTTTTCCCTTTGAACATTTTCAAAAGTTACAAAATGACTAAAAATAGAAATCAAACGATTTTTTCTGATGGGAATTATTGAAATAACAATGGCAGACTTAAAGCGGTTTGCTGGAGCGAAAATTATAAATGGACTTTGTGTTGGGAATTTCTTCTTCTTTATTTTTTTTTTGATTGAAAGGAATCTCTCTACGGATTCTAAGATTTCCAATAACATTACCCGCTCCAGTAGCTGAGACTGTTCATTGTATTTTTTTACATTGTCAGTAAATTGAACTTCTTATAGTGTTGGGCAATTATGTCCATAATCGAGTGATTTGTTCGAAATATCTACTGCTATTTCACGTTAATGCAATTAAGTGTTTCATACACAGTGATGTTCTTGTGCCAACCTTTACGTATAGAACTGGCAAAAGAAAGATAAATGTAGTGTGATAAGATCTCTTATGTGTGATAAATCCGTACATGAAAGAGAGTCAAATGCAAATATAAGACGTGAATGTGATGAGAATAAAAGTGTTATTAAAAATAGTGAAAGGGTCGTTAAGATGGTTTTGACCCATGCAAACAATGAAAGACAATGGTAAATGAAGACAGAATAGTGAATAAGGTATACGTAAACGACTTGAACAGAGCTAGAAATAGAGGAAGGCCAAAGAAAACGCGGAATATAAAATAATGGACAGGAATGATCAAAATTCAGAACCTGTTTCATATGGCGCAAGACAGAGATGACTTTGCTTCAGTGATCGCTAACGTTAAGGGGACCTTATACGGTACCAGGAGAAGAATAATTTCATGAAAAATGATGTTAAATTACATATTAAATAATTAATACAAATGAAAACGCCTTTTTTCTAGAAGTGAGCATTTGATAATGCATAAGTAAGGCGAAACATGTCAATCCCATTAACTATAAAAAAACTTCTAGAAAACAGACGTTTTCATTCGTTTAGTAAATATTATGAACTTTAAATTATTATTTAAAAATTTAAGAACTTTAAATTATTATTGAAGAATTGAAGAATAAATTGAATTGAAGAATAAATTGAAGAATAAAAGTTCCAAAATGAATCTGTACAACATCTGTCATGTAAACAACAACAATTTTATAATATTTTTATAAATATGTATTTTTGCTGAAGAAGGACTGTTTGTCCGAAACATGTCTATATATTTTTTTGTTTTTTAATAAAAGTGTTGTATATACAAATTGTATAAAAAAGAAAAATAGAAATAAATCATCATAACAACACAAAGTAAGGCGTATATAGAAAAAAATATAAATTAAATTTAAAAAGAGAAGCATACTACTATATCTATGGAGATGCGATTGTTAGAATGGGATGGCAAGTTGTGCTTTTTCTACTTAATACCAGATGCACTCTCAAAGAATTTGGCTTATCGTGTGGTTTCACATACCTCACTTACATTCTTATAATATAACCAGAGTAAGCTATAATTATAATGAAAGTACCTGTTTCTACTACAGTAATTTAACTAAGATATAACAAAGTGTTAATATGTTTTGTTGAATACGAAAAAATACAAATTGTTACTGTTACATAACAAAACAAAAAAATTCTCCGAATACATAACCATGGGTCAAATTTTACGAAAATGAACCCCCAAAGAATTTCTACCCCTTTTTATGCAGATCTATTATCTTAAGGGAGGGGAGTGTTTCAAATAAACTCCAGTAATTATGCATTTCCAAAACGTACCGACAGCTTTTAAATTATAGCAGGGGTTGAAGTGTGTTTATTAGATTTTCCAAAAATGTTTGACGGAATTTTAATTGAATAACATTGCGATCTATTGAGACTTGCTATAATTTTGAAACGATGATTATATTATAAAATTTTATTCTACAAATAATTTTGTTTCAATCACAATCTAATTCATAAAGATAATAATAGAATTAAGGCTAAGCAGAAGAGAGATTAATACGAATGAAAACGTCAGTTTTCTTGAAGTTTTATTATATTTTATGACAATGACATGTTTCGCCCTTCTAAAGGCATTATCAAATCTATTTACTAGTGTATATATACAGCAACGAGCTGAAATTTCGTCACATTTGATAATGCATTAGAAGAGTGAAACATGTCATTCTCTTAAAATACAATACAATTTCTAGAATCATTCGTAAAAAATATTTAATATGGAGTTTTACATCATTGTTCAAGAAACAATAAATGATAAGAGAGATATTTTTTATCAACAACCGTTTTATAGATCTTAGATCTTATCTCTATAGTCATTATTCCGCTCCAAACCTTCTTTCGCCAGTTCAATGATTTGTTTCCCAAATAAAAGGGAAGGAACCATATTGTGAAAAGTCGTTTTCGCTTTAGCGAAGAATTCTCTGTATAATTAAACTAACCATATTACGGGATTAAAGATTTTCTTCCTTTAAAAAATTGGTTCACTGTGCAATCGGAATAAGTTTTAACTTTTAATAAAAAAAAAATTTAAGCCACGCTTAAAATTTTACAATTAACTAAATTAATCAAATTATTCTCCTTTTTGTTAGGAATACAGCAATCCAAGAAATCTGCGAGGTCGAAGATGTGGTCAGATGGGGACGTCAAAGACGGCGATACTGCCATCAACATGGAAAGAATGAGCTCAAATAGAATACCATACATAGCTCTCCATGGAACGCCAAACGGACAACGCCGACCAGGAAGACCCCCGAAACGGTGGAGAGAAAGCTGGAGTTCAGCGTCTCAAGAGGACCCGCCTGAAATAACAGACTCCTGAGTCTACCAAAAGTGAAGAAGAAGAAGATGAAGATTCTTCTTTTGTTTTCTTCACAACTATCTGTATCTGTATCTGAGACAATCGTTATCTGATTAATTTAAAAAATAACTCCAAAGGTCCTATATGTAATGTGGTGTATTTGTGCCATATTCATCTGATTATGGATTTATTCCACTGAAGTACGTTAAGTTCAATCCGCCCTTGTACCCTTTATGATACACCCCGAGGAGAACATTATCCGACATGGATATAACGATATTGTTCAGTCCAATTGTCTTACTAATTGTGAATTAGTTCTCCTGTGCGTCGAATGGCTACTTTGACCTATAATACATGGTAACTAGTTCTGCTAACTTCAAGGAGTTTCTGGGTGGAATTGTTGGAAAACTTATTTTATCAGTTCAAAATTTATTGCAATATAATGTGTCTGAGCCATGTTTTTTTTTTATTATATTTTAATACGTATCACTTAGATTTTCAAAAACGAAATTGTAATATAATTCACTTAAAGTTGTCATCGCAAACAAAAACCTATCCAAAAAAGCTAGAATGGCAGGGGACAATGGTGTTCTTGTACCGACCCTTATGTTTGGAAGCGAAACATTGAACTGGCAAAAGAAAGATGAAAGTAAAATAAATGCAGTAGAAATTAGATCTCTTAGACGAATGTGTATAACAGAGTGTCGAATGAAAATAATATAAGAAGTGAATACGGTGCAAATGATGGTTATATGAACAAAATAATGAAAGGATTATTAAGATGGTTTGGACACATGGAAATAACGAATAAAGAAAGAATGGTAAAAAAATTATATGTTAACGATGTAAATGTAACTAGAAATAGAACAAGACAGAGGAAAACGTGGTACGATTAAATAAATCAAATATTGAATGTCTACCACGTGAGGAGTCAGAGGAATCGACGCGCGTGCTTGACACGATGTATGAATGTTAAGGAAGCGAGAGAAAAGAAATGTGTGACAGTCCATTCTTTCTGCCTACCCTTTGGAGAGACGGCGTGATAGTTAGTTAGTAGGATGGGTCCCTCTAGAACCCCACACGCTGACAGATCTCTCTGATTTCTCTGACTTCTCACATGGCCGACATTCAATATATGAAGGATGAAAGTAGAATAAATTCAGTAGAAATAAGATCTCTAAGACGAATGTGTGGATACTTTTTGTATGATAAGAGTGTCGAATGAAAATATAAAAAGTGAATGCGGTGCGAATGATAGTGTTATGAACAAAATAATGAAAGGATCATTAAGATGGTCTGGACATATGGAAAGAATGAATAAAGAAAGAATGGTAAAAAAATATGCTATATGTTAACGATGTAAATGGAATCAGAAATATAGGAAGACTGAGGAAAACGTGGCACGATCAAATAAATAAAATATTGAAGGTCGGCCATGTGAGGAGTCAGAGAAATCGACGCGCGTGCATGACCATTCTTTCTGCCTACCGCGTCGGTTGACGGCGTGATGGTTAGTTAGTTAGTTAGTTTTTTTTATATATAAAAAATAGAACGAAAAATAAATTATACATGCGAAAACGTCTGTTTTCTAGAAAATTTATAATATTTTACGGAAAATGACAGATATCGTCATGCTTAGGCATTATTAAGTCTTAAAACTAGTCTGAGTTATTCCGGGCAACGCAAGACAGATAAGCCTTTACGGAAGTGGTTGTCAACGCCGGGGATACCTGATACCCCACAAAAAAGAAAATCAGGAAGTATTATCAATTTAAAATTGAGTACTACGTTTAAAACTTATGAAAAATTAAAAAAAAAAACGACGATAATCTAAACAAAACCAAAAAACATCACTCCGTTTCTCCGCAGGTAGGCAGAGAAAATGGACCTCCACACTAATCTATCTTGACATACCTCTCTAGCTCCCTCCATATTCATACAACGAGTCATACACGCACGTCGATTCTTCCGACTTTTCATACGATAAATCTTTCAAATTTGGTAATGCAATGTTTTCCTCTGTCTACCTCGACTCCGTACTCTATTTATAACGTTAACGATGGTAATCTAAATATTGCATTTTTCATGTACGTGCATAAAATCTTCTAAAGTTACATATGTAAAATTGAAGTATTCTTTGAATTTGGCATTATATGACCATTTATTAGATTTTTGAATGGATAATTCCATAAACAAAATCCAAGGAATGATCTTTTTTCTTTTGCCAAACAAAAATGAAGTTTTTCAAAGATGCTTCGAAGGTTTTGTTTGTTTCGAGTTTGGCGGAAAGGACAAATCAGAAGCCGGGAGAACCCTTCTCGAATAAAAAAATAAAGGGTATTATCCACTATCACTTTAACTTCCAAGGTTTGGACCGCAGATCTATTTACCCGTGTATGCCCGGATTAGCAGGTGTTTCCCATACTTGTGGGGACTTACATTTCACAAATTGGATAGAAAATGGACCTAAATTAACTGAAATCCCACAATAATCTTTTCGCTTTTGTCGATTTTTTTCACTTTTGATATTATTTTTATGGTCGCGTTTCGAAGGTTTCACACCTTTTTTATCGGGAGAACAATAAAAACTCGTTAAGTTAAAAAAAATGTGTTTTGTTTTATTGCAATTGTCATTAAATTTATGCATGATACCGTGACATACTATTTAATATTGGTAACGTCAGATTTATAAATAAACGATTAACTAACGCGAGGGAGTGGACCGGCATCCGAAGTGTGGAGGAGTTGTTCCGAGCGGCGAAATTACGTGTTATACAAGTATATAGATTCTAATAGATTGTGAAACCGCAGAGCTAAAAAGAAGAATTGGACTTAGCTAGGCAGCTTTCGGAAACATGGATTACTTCCTTAAAAACCGGAAAATACCGATCAACCTGAAACGAAAAGTCTATGAAGCCTGCGTTCTGCCAGTTGGTACTTATGGTCTTGAAACTGTTACATTGTCCAAACAATGTGCCGAGAAACTACTAGTACCCAAAGAGCCATGCAAAGAGACATGCAAAGAGCCATGTTAGGAATAAGCCTAAGAGACAGAGTCAGAAACGGTACGGTGAGAGAAATGACAAAGGTCACTGACATCATCCACCGGGTGGCGACTTTAAAATGGCAATGGGCAGGTCACGTAGCCAGAAGCTCAGATGAAAAATGGACAGGAAGACTGCTGACTTGGAGACCGTGGACGGCAAGGAGAAGTGCAGGGCGACCGCAACTACGGTGGAAGGATGATCTGAATAGACACGTCGGAATAACCTGGATGCAGTCTGCACAAGACAGAGTGACATGGAAGCGAATGGATGAGGCCTTTGTCCAGGAGTGGACGGGAATAGGCTGAGGAAGAAGAAGAAGAAGATAGATTCTGATGGCATTTACTTAAAATTAAATTAACATTAAAATTAATCCTTGAATTGATAACCCGCAATGGGTAAATAAAAATCCAGTATTCGTCTACAAGTATTTGTATGCATTCAAAATGTTGTATGAAACAAAAACTGGTCCAAGTTAGCATATAAATTGGAGTGACATTTCCAGGCGTTATCTAGCATTGCGTTAATGGCGGTAGCCTTTCACATTGCGTTATAAGGATCTTCTGCTTAATGCTTAAATCTAATCTTCATAGATGGCGCATTGAAACTGACATGTGAATTGTGGTGTTGGATATTAACATATACACAACTTCCAAAAATTTGTCAGACGTGGTGCTCATAAGAAAGGTGGAATGGGGAATGTTGTAATTACACAAAGCGTGCGCTTAACCCAACCAATGACAGGTCATAAGTCCTGTAAACACCTCGATCACCATTATCAGTTTCCAGTTTGCATCTTCGTCTCTATTGAGATCAAATTAATACTTAAATTAACGTCAATTATTTAAAAATACAAAATAGCGCATTTTCGATTTTGATTAGGTTTTGTTAAAAGTACTTTGAAGCTTTGAAAGCTCTTCATCCGTTCGGATATGGGCGGAGAGAGGAATATTTTTATTAAAATATTTGTATACAGTAATTCCTAATTGGAGGGGCGCGAGTACGGCAGTAATCACAGGGTTGAAGCACCGAGAATCGGAACGGAAGTGAGCCCTGATCGAACAACTTCGCTTCAGTCCTTGAACCAGATTCTGATAGCATTGATTTGTTCGGAAATAAACGTCGAGTGTTCCAGATTGAGGACCCGTTTTACATCAAATTAATTAATCTAGTTGATGTTCTGCAGACTTTGCTTAAAGTGATGTCTTGTTCTTTATATTAAATAAATATTTAATCTTTAATATACAGCGATGAAGGATGAAAAAACTAACTAACTAACCATCACGCCGTCTCCCCGAAGGGGTAGGCAGAAAGTATGGACTGCCACACTTTTCTTTCCTGACATATTTCTCTCGCTTCCTCAACATTCATACATCGTGTCATGCACGCGCGTCGATTTCTCTGACTTCTAACATGGCCGACATTCAATATATGAAGGATGAAAGTTGAATAAATTCAGTAGAAATGAGATCTCTTAGACGAATGTGTGGATACTCTGTGTATGATAGAGTGTCGAATGATGGTGTTATGAACAAAATAATGAAAGGATCATTAAGATGGTCTGGACATATGGAAAGAATAAATAAAGAAAGAATGGTAAAAAAATATGTTATATGTTAACGATGTAAATGGAATCAGAAATAGAGGAAGACTGAGGAAAACGTGGCACGATCAAATAAATCAAATATTGAATGTCGGCCATGTGAGGAGTCAGAGAAATCGACGCTCGTGCATGACCATTCTTTCTGCCTACCGCTTCGGTTGACGGCGTGATGGTTAGTTAGTTTTTTTTTAAATATCCATATCATTATAATTCTTACAACTCATTGAAATCCCAAATGTGACAAAAATATAGGTGTAAAACATTTTATTAATAGGATTTATTTTCTATTAACATTATTTGACCCATTTTGAGTTATAATTTTTTTATATATATAAAAGACTACAAGAAATGTAATAATAAAAAATCAATGATAAGTGAATTTAATGTGTAATCTCCAAACTGAGAAGCAATAAGGCTTTCTGTAACTCTGATGAAGCTCCGGCGGGAGCGAAACCGATCGGTTCGTTAAAACAAATATGGTGGTTAAATGAAAATAAATAAAAAAACATGTTTTTAGTTAAATTCCACTTATGTTTATGGCTTCGATCGTTTTCGGCGGATGCCATCTTCTGGCTACCATAAAAAACTAAATATACATTCTAAAAATATGTAAATTTATTAATTAATTATTTATATTAATTAAATGTAAATTTTTTCATTATTTACATTTACGTTCATTATCGACGACCTTTGTGGCCGAGCGGTAAGTGTACTGACTGCCACCCCGAAGGTTCTGGGTTCGATTCCCGGCGAGGGCAGTGTGATTGTCACACTGTCTTTGATCTGGTTGGTATAGAGATCACGTGACAATAAAATGACGATAGATTAGCTACCTTTTTACGAGAATCACTATGATATCTATTATACCCTTTACATCGATTTGGCTAATGCTGTCATGATGTAAAGAGCGATTCAACAAAATAATAATAATAATGAACATGTAAAAAAAAACTAAGTATATGAGAACTGACCGTAAGGTCAGAATATACAAAACCTGCGTAAGACCTTTACCGTCATAGAGCATTGAGACCAGAGCGGATACCACAAGAACGAAGGTTAAAGTGCGGGTAGCAGAAACGCACACGCTAAGGATGATAGCAGGAAAGACTCTTCGAGATAGGGTGAGGAACACGGCTATCCGTGAAATTTGCAAGATGGAGGATATCGTAAGATGGGGCAAACAACCCTTAAGATACTAGAATGCACCCGTGCAGAGGATGGGTCTCTCCAGAACCCCACACGCTGACAGATCCCTGTTGGCTACCGTCCCCCCGGAAGACCGCCAAAGAGATGGAGGGATGGCTGCGAGTCAATCTCTCAAGAGAGGTTAGCCTGACTACAGGAATAGACCAAAGGTCTATAATATAAAGAAGAAGACAATGAACTTCTACCATGAAATTTCAAATAACAACATTAAATATGGTGGTATATAACAAAATATGTAAGTATTTTAAAATTATTTTCAATAGTGCTTCACCACAAATTATTTTCATCATAAAAAAAACATAAATTACAATTGTTTAAGGATTAATTGTATCTCAATAGAGACGAAGATGTAAATTATTTGGAAACAGAATATGGTAGTAGAGGCGTTTACAGGACTTATGACCTGTCATTGGTTGGGTTAAGCGATCGCTTTATGTTAACAACATTCCCCATTCCGCCCTTCTTACGACACCACATTTTGTCAAATTTTTGGAACTTGTATATATGCTACTATTTTTTAATAACTTCACATTGTTGTACACTAGCGCCATCTATTAGGATAATTTGTAAGCATTAAAAATCCAGTATTTGTCTACAAGTATTTGTATACAAAAAAAAAAACAAATTCTATAAATTACAATCACTAGATATGGTGAATTCAGCTAATACGGCTTCAAGGATTTGACACAATATGCCAATATATTCTGAATTTGTTTGCCAGCAAATCAATTAATTAAGTACAGCCAGAGTCAAGTGTAGTTAATGTAATAAATTGGCAACCATCTTGGGATTAGAAACGTATAACATATTAATACATAGAGAGTTTAGTCATAAGGCATACAAGTTTATACTTTATCTATCCCCTCATATTAAGTTTCAAAGTGTAACATATGTAAGTACATGGAGGATTTGTACCTATGCTTAATTAATATACATAAATCGAGTAAGGGGAGACGAATTATAATAATATGGATATCAGCTTGAAGGACAAGGCACCCTTTCGTTACATATGTGTTATGTTGAAGATCTTAAATCACAAGTGTGAAGCCGATATGAAATAATGTACACACTGAAACCAGATAATTTACAATGGATCATTATCTATATTCAATGTGATTGATGTATAATCGTAGACTCTGCTTATTCTATTTGAATATGATCCCTTTCATCCGATATCGAAGGTATATGTACTAAGTTTAAGGACTGATCAAACAGGACGCGAACTGTGAACAAACGAACTGTTTTTGCAATTGACAGTGAAAGTGGATATTTGGCAGAATACGGCAGTTGATTTTACGATTTGTTGTGTGAATTATTACTTTAAAATAAGCAATCGAAAATCCTGGTTAGAAAACTGTTTATAGCTGCTGTTAGATTTGGAAAAACTCCAAAGTCATTACTGCAAATATAAATATATCCACAGAATAAAAGATGGCAGTATACAATGGAGTTCTAGTGCCAACCCTCAAATGTTCATGTATTATATATTATGCTTATTTATTTATTCAATAAAGTACAGCGGAGCATAGAAGTGAAATTGAGTAGATTAAATGTGGTCTGGCACCCCCTTGTTGTTGCCGTATTTAAATGTAAGTCCCGGATGGACCGGGGACAGGCCCAGGGAGTGTACGAGCGAGGCTGATAAAAGGGCGCCGCTACGCCCTATAACAGCCTCGGGTATGTGGCGGGAACTTCTATGTTCCTTTAAAAAAAAAAAAAAGTGCCAACCCTCATGAATGGAAGTGAAGCTTGAAGCTTGGCAAAAGAAGGATGAAAGCAGGATAAACGCCGTAGAAATGAGATCACTAAGAAGAATGTGCGGGAAAACGTGTTCTCAAACTGAGAATGCCCTCGCAAGGCGATATAAATTTGTCATTATTATTTATATAAATAATAAAATGTTCAATGTAAAATAAAATAAAAACATTCATATTAATCGAAGAATATTTGTAGTTAGAAATAAAGTAGTTGATTTTTTATTGTAATATGAAACACTCATTGTAATTAGCGATTTGCCCGGTGTATAGAAAATAAGCCACCGATTTAAAAGGATTGCGGACAATGTAAGCGTCGCCTAATTAGAATCTTGCCGCCCGCCATTAATATGCAAATGCAAGACTTTGACGTCTAGCACAAAATTCGGAAATCAAATTTAAATTCGCTCGGTGATGTAGTAATCGTCTATTTATTATTCAGCTTAGGGGTCCTATCCATTGCTGAAATTTAGTTTGCATGTAAATACGTGATACATCCCCCCGGCTGACGGAGCTGGGCGGGGGTTGTTAGGAAAGGAAGAATTTTTCCCCTGGGGAAGCTTGATGTAGGGAACACATAGTTAGTGTAATGTGAGTTCCGGATCTTAATGCTCCGAGGTTTTTGGAGCAAATCTTGTCTAACCAGCAATCGCTTGAGTTAATGTAGAGAGCTTATATCTTGTTCGTAGTGCATTGTCTAGAAAGTAGGGCGAACCATATTTAAACCAGTAAATTGTTGATATTAATATTTAATATTACACGTAATATATGTGTGGTGTGTTCTACTATATGGCTGCGAAACCTAGACTCTGAAAGTGAATGTAATGAACTGGTTGGAAGCGTTCGAGATGTGGATATACCGCAGAATGCTCTGTATACCGTGGACCTATAGGGTCAGTAATGCAGACGTACTGCAGACAGCCAGAGCCAATTGAGAGCTATTGTCGAGTGTGAAAATTAGAAAGGTAATGTGCTAAGGGGAAAAAAATCCCACCTCCTTCGAATGATATTAATGTGTAAAGTGGAGGGACGTCGGGGAGTTGGTAGAAGGCAGCAATCCTGGCTGGAGAACATCAAAGAGTGGACAGAAATTACAAGAGTTCAGAACCTGTTCCAAGTGGCGCAGGATAGATGCCTTTGCTGTAGCGATCGCCAACGTTGAGGGGACCTGACACGGCACCGAAAGAAGAAGAAGATTATACGTAAATGTACATAGTGGAAGCTAATATACTGATATTTTTTATATAATATCAATTTAAATTTTAATATGAAGGTTGTTTGATATTTTATATTAATTAATATAAAGTGTCGAGACTTGGACACTGGCCGCAAAGGAGACATATTTTTTATTATTTTATTATTTTTTATTATCGAGGGTAACAAACAGCAATTACAGTATATGAGTATAAACACATAGAGACAACAAAACAAGGCCAATTACATGCTACCACAAATATTATATAACAACTGACATAAGGTTAAATATATAAGAGTAATAAAGTAATACTTTGATAAGATAAAGGGAAAACTATTAGTAATAATGAATTAAAAATAAAATATAATTTTAAAATGTAAAAAAAAAAGAAAAAGACAAGAAAAGAAAAAAAAAAATAGAGTAACTAATTTCATTCGCCCCGAAGGGTTGCTCCAACCATTTTTTTAAAATCACTTTCATTAAGATGGAACACATCAATGTTACTAAAGCACTTATTGTACGTGTCGCATGTCCGGTACACCGCCGCACTCTGAGCGTAGTTAGTCCGATAAGCAGGAAGGTGGAATATTTGGTTCGCAGTGTGTCTTGTGCGAAGCATAGGGGTATTCAGTAATAATTTACTAAGAAGTTCGGAGTTGTCTATTTTGAAGTGAATGATTTTGTGAAGCAACATCATATCATTAATTGTTCGCCTATTTTCGAGAGAGTCCAAGGAATAAAAATTAAGGGCAGAATTATAATTGGCAAATGACCTGCACATTTTATGTATTGTTACCTGCCGATATTCGATTCCTTATCTTTTTTGTCATCTTATATTCCGTATAAGAAAGCCCAGGTATGTAAACTGGTCGATTGCCTCAAAATAGTAGCTGTCTGTAATAGTAGTAGTTATCTGTCTGGTGAACACTACATCTTGGTCTATTGGGTTGATCTTGGCATTGAGTCATAAATTTTGTTTTGATAATTATATTATATACATAGTAAATTTGTGTCCCAATTTTCTGTGAATCAACCCATAGAACAGGTCAGAACCTTCAAATATCTAGGCATAAACCTGATTGGAGGAGCTGATCTGGTGAAGAAATACAATCTCAAGTCAACAAGGCAGCTTCAATCTCTGGTGCTCTAAAATCCACAAAATGAAAAAAAACAAAAATATGGCCATTAAGGGAAATACGAGAATCAATAAAGCATGCGTAAGACAAATAGTACCTAATATATTGCGTTGAAGCAAGGGCAGACACAGTCAGGACCAAACAAGCTTTAAGGACATCCGAGATGAAGACACTGAGGATGATAGCAAACACCATACTGAGGGATTGCGCGAGGAACACCAGAATAAGAGAGATATGTGAGGCTGAGGATTTTATAAGACGGAGTAGAAAGCGAAGGAAGGATTGGTACGGTTATGTCCAAGAATAGACACCTCCTAACATATAAAAGGATAGCTGGGAATCCACCTCACAGGAGAAGCAACACTCTGGAGAACAGACTACATAGGTTTACAGCAAGGAAAAAGAAATTGAATTCATTTTCTATTCGTTACATTTGAAATCCAAATCCAAATAAGAATCGATGATGTGAAATCTGCAGAGCTTCTGGATACTTTTGAGAGAAAGGTGTTGCGTAGAATCTTGGGACCTGATAATAAAGATGAAAGCTGAATACAGCATAATGACGAGCGGTACAATATTACGGCGACCTTCGTGGCCGAGTTGTAAGTGCATTGACTGTTCCGGGTTCGATTCCCGGCGAGGGCAGTGTGATTGTCACACTGTCTTTGGTCTGGTGTAGAATTCACGTGACAATAAAATTGCGATAGATTAGCTACCTATTACATGTCACGAGAATCACTTTGAGAGCTATAATACCATTTACATCGATTTGGCTCATGCTGTGAAGAGCGATGCAACAAAATAATATGTATAATACAAATAATAATTAACAAAGCTTTCAGTATTTCCACACACGTGGTACTGAACCGACTGAGATGGGCCAGCCACGTAGAAGATGACGTCATCTTGAACCTCAAAAAGGATAGTGGAGGGGTATTCAGGTGGCAGAAGACCGATTAGACGACCAAGGCTATAAAATAGTGAAGTTGGGAGAGAGTATCAAATTGATCAAAGATTATCAAAGAAGGTTGCAGTAGAGGACAGGAGGAGTTGGAGGCGAGGACTAATGAGACCCATGGCTCGATAATGGCTGAAGGGGTATCGAAGAAGATAAAGAATTAGAACCAGTGATACGAGCTATTGAAACAAGAGCGTATGCTAATTAAAACATCGAATTATATCTTCATATGAATACTAGTAATTTTCTCTTTCAGAGAATTACCATATACCCTGCAGGCAATCTGTCTGCACAAAGTAAATTCAACCACTCTGCACCCATAAAGTTAAAGATATAGAAATATGTATTATGTGTAACTTCTAAGTATCAATGTTAAATATGTATGTATATTTTACGTCACTTAGGAGTTATGTTTTATCGCGGATGCAAACGGCTCAGTGAGAATATGATTTATTTTTATAAAATCCAAATAACCTAATTGGAAATAAAAAATTTAAAGCATAAAATAAAGCTTGGTTCATGATTGTAGATATTTTTGGCTAATAAAACGCCACGCAAGCCACGCGTGTTGGCGAGTTCTTCTCTCTACGTTGGCCTATGACATAATTGGGTCCACCGGGGTTGGATACCCGATCTCACACATGTCCGACGTAGTTTCTAGGGAGACCCATTAAGGAGGGCCTGGAGAACACTGGCGAGAGACCGACAGAGATGGCGTCGGGGTGGAGAGGCTTACGTCCAGCATTGGATGGAGACAAGCTGACGAAGAATTAAGCTTAGATGGCAGTGCGCAATGGTGTTCCCATCAATTCCAATCAGTGTATTTTCTTAAAATATATTACAAACACCATTTAAGATTACGACATATTAAAAATAGACAAAATATAACATACAATACCAGGAATGCATGAGAGATGGTTCGACTTTAGGAAAACAAGATATCATCTGAATGCACATTCACTTATATGATAGACTTCGATCTCCGAGGAGATCGTGTTCACAGGTTTCACCAGAAGCAAGTTGGTTTTGTACCTACCCTTATGATATTGGAGTAAAGCATGGATGTAGTTAACACATTAATAGTTTTGTAAACTCAAGAAATTAGAAATTTGTGAAAATATTAGAGCTTATGAAAAAACACATGAAATCACATTAAATAATCTCGTTTAGGTGCCATTTATGATGGGTCTAAAATATTGACCAGTTTACCAAAATTAAATTAGACTAGATTTTTATTATCGTAACAATTTTTTTAAATAAATATGGTTTGGATACGTGGAATGAATGAATGAAGAAAAAATGTTGAAGAAAGAAAAACGGAACTAGAAATAGAGGAAGACCTGATGTTATCGACAGGATATAAATCCTTGACCTTTTACTTTACGGGTCAGTGCTCTATATGTTGAACTTTGAAAATTATGAGTGCTTTTATTGGAATCCAGATACATTTATTAGTATCAATGAAATATTTCTCCTAAGTAAATTTTAAAAACAAAAATTCAAGGCCTATTTATAAAAAAATCTTCCCAAGAGGATGACATACGTTCAAGAATAGATCCATCAACTAAAATAAGAAGATGAAGAGAAAGATCATTTTTTTTGTTAAAAAATATAAAAAAAATATATTTTATATAGAAAATTGCTTTCTTTTAATATACGTAATAATTTCCCCCCGAATAATTGCACTTAATAATTTTAAATTCACAAAATAAACCCAAACAAGTAATTGCCACCTCATAGAAAAATATCATTCATTTAATAAAGATATCGGCGTTGAAATTTTGCATGTTAACAATAGAAATATAACTTTGTGCAATCTCGAAATTTTAGAAATTAAAAAGGTTATTAAAAATAAAGAATATTTTGTAAATAATCAAATAAAGTTAACGTCAAGTCCAATCTTTGACTTATTTCCTTTGTTGTAAGTAATTACCTGAACCCTAATAATAACTTTAAATAATTTTTTTAAATTTTAAATTGAAGCATAATATATTTGTTATACCAAAAGCTTTAACGTTCCAATGACATCTGTCAGATCATGTAAACAATTTTATGATATTTCTAAAAATGTATCTTTACTGAAGAAGAGCTGTTTGTCCGAAACATGTCTATGTATTTTTATATTTTAAATATAAGTGTTGTATATGCAAAGTAAATAAAAAAGAAAAAGAGAAATAAACCATCAGTACAAATGCCCCAGTACAAATTTCGCGGTAGCCGGTCCATCAGCTTGGAACAATCTCCCTTCACACCTTAGAGGCATAAATGATCCGACAGATTTCAGATCTAAATTGAAAACCCATCTTTTTCATATTTCATACCCAATTTAAACATATATACTTTGTTCTACTATACTTTTAAACCGATCGTTTTTTAAGCGGTAACATTCAGATTTTTAAGATTTAAAACACGTCTTAATGCGCCCTTGAGGTGATTACATCGCAAAAACGGCGCTTTAAAAGTTAGCATATTATTATTATTATTATTTATTATCATAACAACACAAAGTATGGCGTATATAGAAGAGATTTAGTATCAATTTGCGAATTAACTTAGCATCACGCCTGAGGAGTTGTGCAGAGGTAATCGACCGGCACACTCTTCTATCGCGACATATTTCTCTTGCTCTAAAGTAACTGCATAAATTTTTCTTAATATTCGCTTTTCGCATCCATGTTGTTCCGGTTATTTTTTTAAATGTGAGTGCATGCGATAACCGCATGTTTGTATCACTTCAGAAATATGATGCAAAATAATTTAAGGGTCTTAATAACGTTTTTAAACAGCTGAATATTCAATGCACGCTACGCTTACCGCTGTCTAGAAATTATGCCGTCTGCGGCGCTCAGCGTCGCCCAGAGTGGCTCCCGCAACGCCACCCTCGGCGGGTGCGACGCTCTCAAAGGCTTTGATGTCTTTAGAGTAAGCGGAAACAATCATAACTAGGAGGCACTCTTTAGCGACACGCCGAGGGTGCACCACTCCAGCCACTCGGCACCGGTGCCACCCCTCGAAAGCGATAGAACGCACGAAATTATGAAAAGGTTTGCCGTCTAAATTTTGATTTACATCTGAAGTGCACTCGTACTGCGTGGCTGTGGCAAAGAGCTGAATCATTTCCAGGAAACGTATTATTCTACGTCTGGAAGGCAAATTTGAGACATAAAAGTCTATCTACTAATACATATCGACCTTCGTGACCGAGTGGTAAGTGCTTTGACTGCCACACCGTAGGTCCCGGATACGATTCACGGCACACTGTCTTTGGTCTGGTGTAGAATTCACGTGACAGTAAAATGTCGATAAGGATTAATTGTATCTCAATTGAAATGAAGATGTAAATTGTTTTTTTTTTTTTTAAACAGAATATGGTGGTCGAGGCGTTCACAGGACTTATGACCTGTCATTGGTTGGGTTAAGCGATCGCTTTATGTTAACAACATTCCCCATTCCACCCTTTTTACGAACACATCACGTCTGACAATTTTTTTTTTGGAAGTTGTATATATGCTACCACCATATTCTGTTTCCAAAAAAAAAAAAAAATTACAGATTCGTCTCTATTGAGATACAATTAATTCTTAAAAATCATTAACCCTTCGACGACCTTCGTGGCAGAGTGGTTACGAGCTCTGACTTCCATGCCGAAGGTCCTGGGTTCGATTCCCGGCGATGGCAGTGTGATTGTCACACTGTCTTTGGTCTGGTATAGAATTCACGTGACAATAAAATGGTGATAGATTGGCTACCTATCACATGTCACGAGAATCAATATAATAGCTAAAATATAAAAATTGTATACTGTAATTGGGTCCAAACGACCTGTTGTGTACATAAAAAAAAAAAAAAAAAAAAACCCGCCATGGGTAAAATCCAACATTTGTTTACAAATATTGGTAAGATTCATGAAAATGGCGATAGATTAGCCATCAATTATATGTCATAATGCAAATATGATTACAATTATTATTATTATAACAAGTGACCGTAGGACGATTGAAAGTGTTATGAACAATTTTTAAAATATTTTTTCTTGAACAGTGGTTGAAAAACTAAATTTTAAATAAAAATACGAATAAAAACATACGTTTTCTAGAAGTTTTATTATATTATATGGGAATGACACGTTTTGCCTAACTAAGGCATTATCTTTAGTGAGGCAAAATATGTAATTCCTTTAAAATATAATAAAACTACTCTAACTAACTAACCATCACGCCGTCTCCCCGAAAGGGTAAGCAGAAAGAATGGACTGCCCCACTTTTCTTTCCTGACATATTTCTCTCGTTTCCTCAACATTCATACATCGTGTCATGCATGCGCGTCGATTTCTCTGACTCCTCACGTGGCCGACATTCAATATTTGATTTATTTGATCGTGCCACGTTTTACTCGGTCTTCCTCTATTTCTGGTTCCATTTACATCGTTAACATACAATTTTTTACCATTCTTTATTTATTCATTCTTTCCATATGTCCAAACCATCTTAATGTTCCTTTCATTATTTTGTTCATAACACCATCATTCGCACCGCATTCACTTCTTATATTTTCATTCGACACTCTATCATACAAAGAGTATCCACACATTCGTCTAAGATATCTCATTACTACTGCAGTTATTCTACATTCATCCTTTTTTGCCATTTCCATGCTTCGCTTCCATACATTAATTGTAATGACTGAATATAATGAAAGGTCCATTCCCAGGAAAGCATTACCGAAGAATGAAAAAGAAAGTACTCGTATATGTAAATTACGTAAACCGAAGTAGAAATAGAGGAAAACCCAAGATCAAATTAATCAAATATTAAATATCGGACATGTGAGGAGAAACGAACGTGCATGCATGACACGATGTATTAATGTTGAGGATACAAGATTAGCCTGTCGAATAACAGTGTGGCGGTTCTTTTTCTTTGTTTACCCATTGGGGGAGATGGCGTGATGGTTTATTGGTTAGTTATATTTTTGAAATTGCTATATAAATGGTTTAAATTAGAATGTTATAATAACATAAGCAAATTTGTAAAAAATACATTTATAAAATTCTAATAACTAAGTAATAACATTTTGTATTAATAAAAGGCGGGCCACACTGTTTTAAACAAGCTCTCCACATCGGTCTCCACCGGCGGTTTAAAACTGTGTAGACACTTGTTTGAAACCAAAATTCGTTTGACCTTCAACAAACTTTGCGGACGGACGCGCGTTTAAACACGCATTCCACGTGTGGAGAGCTTGTTTACAACAGTGTGTGGACGCTAAACCAACCGTGGGCTCCACAGCTCTCCACCAAGGTCACCCCTGTGGAGAGTTTGTTTCAAACAGTGTGGCACGGCCTTAAAACAGTAAGATAACATTGCCAATTAAATAAAGTTGATCTTTGTGAAAATAATATTTCAAGAGAATAAAACCACAGAATGTAAATCACGTAACAAAGGAGACTTCATCTTGAAAATAATAAGAATACGAGTATATACGAATAATATGGATATTTTGACATTTCATAGTGTGCTTAAAAAAGCATTAATTATTTATTTTATTATAATTTATTTACTGACTTGTACATGATTCGTTTACTTATGATTTTCTCAAGAAATTTCCATTTTACTAAACTTGTTTAGATGGATGATAAATAAAATAATTTGGCTTAAGAGAGATCTTAAATTTTAATATTTAATGAAAAATATTTTTTTTCTATATTCACCATTACTTTGCGTTGCGTATTCATAATTTCATATATTTTTAATTTCTTTGTAAGAACACTTTATTTTTTACAAAAAATAATTTGATTGTTAACAAACTTCGGGACACCGAAGCCCTTCATCAGAGTAATTAAAAATATAAAAAAACAAATCTTCTTCATCGTTATAAAATTAGTTAAAATATTTGTTTTGCATATTTGTATATTACTCTGATAAATAGTTTCTGTGTCCCGAAACATTTTTGTTGTTAAATTAATTTTTTGTAAAAAATATATTATTTTTAAAACATTTTGAATGTATACAAATACTTGTAGACAAATTTTGTGTACATTCAAAATGTTTTATAAAGAAACTGGTCCAAGTTAAAGCATAAAAATTGGAGAGCCATCTCCAGGCGTTGTCTAGCAATGTATGATAATTCCATAACCTTTCACACTGCGTTAAAAAAGTTTTCTGCTTAATGCTTACACCTAATCTTAATATATGGCGCTAGTGCGGATTGAACAAAAATATGTGAAGTGCGTCTCAACATAGTAGCATACTCGTATACGAGTATACATCTTTCAAAAATTTGTCAAACGTGGTGGTCGTAAGAAAGGCGGAATGGGGAAATGTTTTATTACATAAAGCGATCGCTTAATCCAACCAATGACTGGTCATAAGTCCTGTTAGCGCCTCGACCACCATATTCTGTTTCCAATTTGCATCTTCGTCTCTATTGAGATAAAATTAATCCTTATAATATTTATGTTTATTCTTCTTCTTCAGCCTATTCCCGTCCACTCCTGGACAAAGGTTTCCTCCATTTGCTTCCACGCCACTCTGTCTCTTGCAGAATGCATCCGGATTATGCCGGTTCATGTCATCTTTCCATCGTAGCTGCGGTCTCCCTGCATTTCTCTTTGCGGTCCATGGTCTCAAGTCACTAGCCTTTTTGTCAATTTTTCGTTCGAACTTCTGAAAACGTGACCAGCCTATTGCCATTTTAGAATCGCTACGCGGTGGATGATAACAGTCACTTTTTTCTCTCTCACAGTATCTTTTCTAAGGCCTACTCCTTCAATTTTGTGTTATTATTATAGTACGAATGCTAAACGATGCTGAGTATAAAAAGGGTCAGAAGCTCTACGTGACCAAAATAAAGTTGCTCAAGTTGGCAGAAGGCACCATTAGATTGGATAAAACCTGCAAACGAGCATATCCTAAATATAAGGACTAGGTTAAGTTATCAGATAAGGTTAAGATGGTTAGGATGCGCCATGCGCCGAAAAGATGACCGTATAATAGTTTGCTCTTCGGATCATAACTGCCAAGAAGGGAAGAGGAAATTTTCAAACCCTCGATTGAGAATACCCTCGCATGGCCAAACAAATTTGTACCAAGTGTTTGTATAGTCCATTGTTTTGGCCGAAACACTATGATACCTCAACATTTTAAACTGTTAAATTAAATAACTTTGTTTTTGTATCACAATTGAACATTATTTTACGCGACAGCTGTTTCATCAACCTATGTTGACATCATCAGGTGTTACAATAATATATCAAATGTAAATTTTTCTTGATTTTTCGAATCTTTATGTGTATTTATTAAAGTGTTTATATATTTTTACATATGAATAAAAAAATCACTGTAAGTCCGAAAAACCAATCGCGTTTTCATTACATACTCGTATTTAATAATGGAGTTTTATAAAATAAAAACCACCACCTTCAATGAGTAATTTTTTATTATAATTTTAGTTAATGCTTTTTTATGATTACATATTTCCTTAATGATAATTCTGTAACGAATGCAATTAAAACGTAGGGTGGTTTCTAAATTCATATGATTTGAATGAAATTAAATCTATTGTGTGCTTTTAAACAATAAGTTTAAATACTAAGCGTGCAAAGCGTGGGATATTAACCCACTATTCCGTTTATAGGTTTTCCTAACGTTAGCTTTTTATGTCAAAATTGGGTAGCGCAAGTTCAATGTCTTACGAAAAACCGAAAACCCTCTCTTGAGTGATAAAATTTGATGTAGAATTTATTGTCACAATCCTAAATAATCGTTAAAGTATTTATGGAAAAGGTGAAAGCTTTAGGCTGGTACGAAGTGGTCTATGATATTCATATTTTAGGGTGGTGTTTTGCAGGGGTTGAACGTGGTGAAAAGTTTTAGTAGAGATGTTATTTTTTAAAATGTTCAAAATCAAGGTTTACTTTAACAATGTTTCTTTAATATAAATATTTGATTGATATTCTTGCATAAATAGTTTTACAATTTGCGTTGAAATTGTTGGTTTATAACCAAAGTTTACGACGAATACTTTGTGTGTTGGTATATTGTTATATGTTTTTCTCGGTGGGGTTATTTTTTTCTTTAAACATTTTGTAAACTAATAACCCGGTTTGATTCTAGTAAGATAAATTATCATACAGTTTTACAGAAAAAAAATAAAAAGAATTTAAAGATATAAAAAAAATCTGGTGTACGAATATAATAAAATATTGTACTTGTAATACATCAAGTTATTTAATTTAAATTAATTTTATGCGATCGATGTGTGTTGTCTTCCTAGGGAATTATGAAATATTCAATATTGCCCTAGCAAAACGAAACATCGTCACCTGAGAGTAAGAGGGTTCCAACTAACAAAATTTCACATTTGGCTTTTTTTCGTGAAAAGGGTTCTTCCTAACCTTATCTATACGTACAATTAAAAATAACATGTAATAGTATCGTCATTTTGATGTTAAGAAAAGAATCAAATTCCATCTGATCATTCAAAACACACGATTCACTGAAGAAGGATTCATGTAAACTTAGAAATTTATTATTCCAACTGTTGCCAGACAAAATTTACAAGTTTCTCGGTAAAAGAATTTCTGGAAATTGGAATAAAACCCTTTTATTCCAAGATACACACCCGAAATCAACAAAACTTTTCTCAGCTTTTTACTTTTGTCAGTTGGAACCTTCTTACTCTCAGGTGACGACATGTCAAAGGGTTATAATAAAACTTATAGAAAACGGATCACTAATTATCTTATTTAATATTCTGTAATGCGTCATTGCTCAAGAAATAAAATATTTAATAATTGTTTTGATATTCTTCTTCTTTTTCTTCTCTCAAGCCGAACAGTTCTGGTGGCCCTTGGCCGCCTCCAAAAAGTTTCTTAAAGTGACCCTATCCTGAGACTTGGACTTCCACACCTCTGGTCTGACTCCCAACAATTGTATGTCCTTCAGAACACAATCCAGCCAACGAAGCCGCGGTCTTCCCACGCTGCGTCTTTCCTTCAGTCTTAAAATGTCAACTGTACGAGTAAGTAATTTTAACAAATATAAGTCGACCTTTCCTCATATATGGCATTAAGGCGAGAGGGACTCTGACAAGACCAAAAGTATGCTAAGGACAATGGAAATGAGAACACTAAATGCTATTGCTGGGAAGACTACATTATAGAGTGATGAACACCACAATCCAAGAGTTGTGCGAGGTTCAAGGTGAGTCCAGATGGGGGCGACAGCGTAGACCATAATGGAACATGTTCAAAAAACGAATTTCATAAGAATTCCTTACCTAGCTCTGCATGAAATTCCAAATCGACAGCATCCACTAGGGAGACCCTCAAAAGATTAAGAGATGGCTGGAGTTCAGCATCACAGAAGGAGAATCCTGTAATATCATACTCTTTTATATAGTTTATAATTAATTATTTATTTTCATTTTACACAAATGAGACGTAACAAACAAACAACATTGAGGCGACTGATTTAAAAAAATACAATAACAATATGAAATAGTACAAAGCACATTTACAGGCTAAGAAGCAATATATCTCAGAATGATCCCAAATTTGTGGACGTCAGTGAGGCACTAATAATTCTTCCAGAATTAATGGTATATTTTTTACGAACACTCCCTCACCGACAGTAAAAATTTCCAAATCCGAGGCAATTAAATTCAACGTCCGAATTGATGTTCCTACTAACATACCCAAGTTGAATAATAAGAAAAAGACAAACTGTATGTATGTTCAAATAAAATTAGTTTATTTTCTCAAAAGATATTACAAACAACAATTAAAGTTCAAAGCATTTATTGAAAACAGGTAAAATATAATAAATACATAATACCAGGAACGCATGAGAGATGGTTCGATATTAGGAATACAAAATAATCTTCAAAGTCAAAAGTGTTTGTCTTCCGAACGTACTTTCAGGCCGAAGACGCCGATCTCCGAAGTTCAGCAGTTTGATTGCTCTCCCCGGCATCACCAGAAGCAGGTTGATTCTGCATGCTGGGAGATAAAACAGTCTGTGCTGACGCTTTCGAAGATAACCATCCGGAACATAAAGATAGGTAGCCTCCAAGATGACGGAGTTCTCAAAGAATTCCTAGTTAGGACTCAAGAAATGGTAAGTGTGCACTCATCCCTTCATATCTGTAAACTATTGGTCCCCAGCATGTCCAAGAGAAATGCAGTGGGATAAAGCCACGAATAGCCACCAAACTCCCTCATGTAGAGATTATTCTTCTTCTTCTTAATTTTATTTTAGGTCGTATTACCTGTTTGTGACGGTGAGTTGTCCTAGGATGATTATGTCCAGCCATCTCTCCATCTTTTTGGCGGCCTTCCTGGTAGTGTCTTGCTACTTGGGTTTTCATCTTTAACAAATTTTGCAATCCTTGTAATCTCCATGGGGTCCACGTGGTCGCTTTCAAAAGCGCCCTCCGCTTCTTCCCCATCTTATTTTGTCCTTAACACCACAGACAGACATTATCGTCACATTTCAGATCCGATCTCTGAGGGTTTATATTACATATTTCGTGAAAGTGTGAGTTGCCTCAGGGATGCAATATCAATGTTATGATTCTTTCTAATTCTTAAGCTTAATTTTTTTAATGCTACTCTTATAAATTCTTATAATGTATTTGCAAACGATCTGGAATTTTATGTCTGTAATGTTAAAACAAAAATTAAATCCAGAGTCCCTCAATACATACACCAAGACTATACCTCTGTGCTATGGAGACCTACGTAAAGGTACATAAAAAGAATAAACATGGCACCAACACATCACAATATTAAGAACCACATAAATTTTCACTTTTAGTATCACGTGAGAATATTTTAACAATACAGCTCTAAAAATAAGTAAATTCTTCGTACTGACGACGGTATCATCCTGTTTAGCCCTCATCCACAATTTTCATCAATCTCGTTTTATTTCCCCCCCGCCGCCGCCGCCCCCAGCTCTTCAGCCTCGCCATTAATCTTTCAATGAATACAAAGCAACGTGTTTCCGTGCCCGTGATGTCACGGGGTGTCTTGCGCCTTGTGTCGGCGCGGGAGTGGGGTGGCATGCAAACTCCGCGCTCTTCAAACAGGAGATAGACAGGTGAGAATTTAAAGAATACTACTAGCATCTGATTACCAGATTTAACCGGGTGTCGTGCCTTCATTTCATTTGTTACGAATAAACGTGACAGCTTAAGATAATTTTGCAACACGAAAATCTATAGATTCAATAATAAATAACTTTTCTAATTTTTCTTTTTCAGCCTTCTTCCCTCCACTGCTGGATATAGGCCTCTTTTATTTTGAATAACTTTTTGAAAACATTGTATTTTCACAACACCTTTTAACACCTTTCACAATCTTTGTTTTCGAAACAACGAAGATATTATTAACAAATTAGTAAACATAACTTTTAGTCTTATTATTGATTAGTTTCCCCTGTCTCATAATTCTAACTGAACAACAATTTACCCTGCCGCTAAATTTAATTCTCCCCCTCCATTTTTTCCTCTCCAAGAAATGAATCTCTTGTCTTCTTCTTTTTTTTGTCCTGTCACACCTCCGTGGTGCATAGGGCCTCAAGGAATCTTCTCCAACCCACTCTATCGCATGTCTGATGCCTAACATCATCCCAAGTGAGGCCTATTGCCTCGTCCTGCAGGATTCTTCTCCAGGTGGCTCTAGGTCTGCCTCGCTTTCTCTTTCTCCCCATAGGGGACCACTGAGCGATACAGGCAGCGTTTCCTATTAGAATGTGACCGATCTACTGCCATTTGCATCTAGCAACTTGTTCTCTAATTGGTTTTTCGCCTGCCATGGTCCAGAGAATGGTATTTGACACTATTTGGGGCCAATAGATTTTGAATATTGAGCGAAGGCATCTATTTATAAACACCTGGAGTTTACCAATAACGTCCGCGGTAGATTTCCAAGTCTCACATCCGTACAGCAGTACGCTTTTAATGCTACTGCTGAATATTTGGAGCTTGAGCTTTCTCGAAATGATACTGGAACGCCATACAGGGCGAAGCATAGCGAAAGCTCCCCTTGCCTTTTCGAGTCTGCTGGCTACACCTTCCTCCGTGCCTCCCGAGTCTGCTTACATAATACCGAGGTAGCAGAAGCTGGTCGTGGTCACAAGGGAGACACCGTGGAGCAAGATTGGGGTGGAGTCATTTGTGGACACTCGTAGGTCTACTGTCTTGGACATGTTAATTTCTTGTAATGACAGTTAAAGTTCATTAATGCATACACCGAAGAAGGGAAGTCTGTGTTCCAAAAAATGTTTGAGGAAGTTTTCAAAAAGTTATACAAATGATTATATTTTTGTGACATCAAAATATACATAAGTCATCTAACGGTATTTTAGCCTTGATACGGTGGCAATTTTTTTTGAAATTTTATAAACAGTTTTTTTATATTTTATCAAACATCTTTCTTAATTATTTGATAATGTCTTAGATAGGCGAAACACGTCATTCCCATAAATTATAATTATACCTCTAGAAAACTGAAGTCTTCCATCGCATTAGTGATAAATTCCTTTTCACCAAGTTTCATTAAAATTGTAAAATTTCACAAGACATTTAAAATAAATTTAACTTATTGAACGCTAAGGCACTGTGGCTAACACTGTGGAATTCCATATTAATATACTTAGGAAATTGAAAATAGCTTTGTTTAATCCACATATTATTAAAAAAAATAAAAAAACATTACCTGTTTCGGAGGATATCTTCAGGTGTAAAAATATAATAAAAACTATACAAAGAAAGACTTATATAAAAACGCATTTAAAATTCGATACAATTTTTCAAATTAAAAAATAACCTGGGCTATTTGTTATAAGTACTGATAATTTTTTTTATCAGTAAGAAATAATAAATAATACTAAATAATAATAATACATAATGATAATATAAAAAATTGGAATTTAGAAAAAACTTTTAGTTTTTTTAGCTTGGCCTTCGTTAATTGTAAAATGGTATATTGTGCTGAAATATTAAAGACGCTGACTGTACTGCTAACGTGGTCTATTAGTGAAACATTGCAAGTGCCAAGAAACATCGTGTTTTTCTTTTTATGCATACATAAACAATAACAAAACTACAGTTTTTCCAGCTTCGTTTGCGAAAGTTACAACGAAATTAGAATATACAATATTTAAAACTTCGGCCCCTCGAGAGCGGTTCAGGTACTTTCATATAACTGGTTTTTCATTTTCAGTACTATGCTAGATGGTCGGATACTCCAGACTGGAAGTAATTTCTGTTACTTTTTAATAGCTTGCATTTATATGCAACCATTTATAAATTCGTTTTCTTTTTAGAATTACAGAACTTTTTAATTCATTTCATTTCATTTAATTTACTAACTAACTAACTAACCATCACGCCGTCTCCTCAAAGGGGTAGGCAGAAAGAATGGACTGCCACACTTTTCTTTCCTGACATATTTCTCCCGCTTCCTCAACATTCATACATCATGTCATGCACGCGCGTCGATTTCTCTGACTCCTCACAAGGCCGACATTCAATATTTGATTTATTTGATCGTGCCACGTTTTCTTCGGTCTTCTTTACGTTTTCTCATTTAATTTATTTTGATAAAAATCACAAACATTACAGTCATATAATTCCAGATCGTTTGCAATTACATTATAAGAAGAGAAGCATAAAAAAATTAAGCTTAAGAATAAGAAAAAATCATAACATTGATATTGCATCCCTGAGGCAACCTACACTATCACGAAATATGTCGACTTCTGAGGCGACCTGATTAAGCAATAAGATTCCCCTACCCACAGGCATAACCATTGGCAGGTTGGTTCTGCAGCGTGGCAAATAAAACAATCTGTGCTGTCTTTGACGAAGGTAATTATCAGGGACAAATAGACCTACTTTACTCAGGACATCCGAGTTTTGTATACGGCTGCCAATCAGCTGAAAGAAGTGAACTACCAAGTGGATATTCTCTCTAATGATTGGTAGCTTGGCATACCTAACAAGAATTCAGTCGGAAAGAGCCACGGGTAATAACCGCGCTCCCTGAGGTAAAGAAAGCGCAGATTTTTTTTCTGCACTCGCTCCACCATCAGAGAATATTGGATCCCAGGCGGTGACCAAATAATTTTTCAGCCGACTTCTTACCAGGGA
Organism: Lepidostoma basale; assembly: GCA_022606425.2. Classification (NCBI taxonomy): domain Eukaryota; kingdom Metazoa; phylum Arthropoda; class Insecta; order Trichoptera; family Lepidostomatidae; genus Lepidostoma; species Lepidostoma basale. The sequence continues at coordinate 98,447 of JAHDVF020001249.1, forward strand.
ATTATAAAACACCCGAAGTACCTGAGTGTTGTCTTATAAAATATCTTGGCATTCCTAAAAACTAATCCAAGCATTTTAAAGGAACTATTACATTATGAGGATCTGTGAGAGGTAAGTTGTTTCATTACAATATGACGATTTGCAAAGTATGGTTTAATAATGCTTCATATGGTTAATATTTCTATACGGGATAGAAACTTAGACCTATATATCCAACAAGGGGAGGACACGCCAGGAAATTGACTTCGAAATGGGATTTTGTATTACCCCCTGAGAGTCGTAAGTAAGTAAGAAAGTGCAATAAACATCCAATTTCTGGAAGAAAAAAAAATCCGTTGCTTACAAATTAGAAAAAAAAAACATGACGTTGATCTGAATCGGAAACCGGTCGGCCAGCAGGATAGAAAAGGCAAGCTTTGTTCAGCCACTAAGCTATTGTAACTAGTTACGAAATTCCTAATACATAAGTAACGGTGAAACATTAAAAAAAAAAATTCTAGAAAAATGTTTGACTATTACGTTTTTTTGGTCGCCTCTTAGGGGGTGCTACAATCCTGCAAAATCCCATCCCGAAGTCAATTTCCTATGTCGTTACCTCCCAATGCAAGTACGATCAAAGAACCGTCTTAGGGTTTTTAAAATTTGGCTGCATCAGAGAATTCTTTAAATTCCTTAATATATCTGTTAAGCAACTAGGAAGTCCTAAAATGAACAGGAACTGATAGATAACTACTATCAGTAATTATAGTCTGAAATTAAAATGTTTATTTTTTATATGCTTTGTATACAACACTTACTTTATTAAAAAAATAAATATTTAAAACCAATCATGCTTAGGATACACAAGCCCTTTATCATGATAATCTAGATACAAAAAAATCATTATTTATTTTTCACAGTAAATGATTGATACGAATGAAAACTAGAGATTTTGTTATATTTTATGTGAATGACATGTCATTCACATATAATATAATAAAACTTCTAGAAAACTAGCGTTTTCGTTCATTTTTTTTTTTTTTTTTTTATGTACACAACAGGTCGTTTGGACCCAATTACTGTGTACAATTTTTATTTTTTAGCTATTATATTGATTCTCGTGACATGTGATAGGTAGCCAATCTATCGCCATTTTATTGTCACGTGAATTCTACACCAGACCAGACAGTGTAACAATCACACTGCCATCGCCGGGAATCGAACCCAGGACCTTCAACGTGGAAGTCAGAGCTCGTAACCACTCTGCCACGAAGGTCGTCATTACATTAACTCAATTAAAATTATTTCTATGGTGAACATACATTTTAAAATGCAGGGATTACTTTTTAATTATGTATCGTACCTTTAATGTATTCTGGTTTATATCTAGCTACAGCATAAATGCTTTTTTTGGTTAATGAAATATTCAATAATTAACTTTATGGTCACAATATATGACTTTACTACCTACTATGTTAGAGACTTGTGTATTCACTGATTACATATTCTAATGGTCAATCTATTTCTAACTGTTTCTATTTTATTTTTAAATATAATCATATTACAAAATTTTAAAGTACATCTATAACGGTGAGTAAAGCGAAGAGCAATCTCTGGTTACAATATTATTTTAACTGTTCTATAAAGTCAGAATATTTAATATCCTAAAATGTAATGAAACGTGGGATTAAAAATGTAACATCGGTGTCATCACTTAAAAGTATTGTATCTTCTCCACGTAATACCTCTCAGTTATCCCATAAAGTTCTCCGCAGTTACACGGAGAGTGTAATAAAACACCCCCAAAGCAGTATCTAAGAACCCACTCCGGGGTGGTTTAAATGTTCACATGTGTCACCCCGGCGCGGGCGGAGGGGCGCGAGTCATCTCTTGAAGGATTAATCTGCATACGTGACAGAAAGACTGCTTTAACGCGAGATAAAAATTCCTTTTTTCATTGAATCGCTCGCAACCCATTAATAATACAAGGGCGAAGCCTTTGTAGGGCAAGAACTCTGCAGTTACTTGATGTCTTTTTGAAATGCTCTTTGTAATTTGAATATTTACATTTAATATTCTTTTTAATTTGCTAAAATTTCAGCTTATTTTTTTGAATAAGTACCGTTGTATTTAAAAAAAAAGGGAGGAAAAAAAATCAACAAGCAACACTGTTCCAAAACACGATGGGCGATGTTGAATGCCGCCATTCCATGGATTGTTGTTTTGTTTCTGGTGTAACGTTGACCACCAATATTTTATCGCCTGTGACAATTTGCCTTAAATAATCGTCACCTTCAGCATTATAACAGTCAAGAAAAGTCTGGCGGCAAACTTCTATCGCAATACAAAAGCTTGTAGTTCGATACAAGTGTCTTAATATTGGTGGTAATAATGCGGAAAAGTAAATAAATGGTCAAAAATGGTAGTAGGGCTACGATGGGGTATGTTTTGCTGGAAAATATGCCTCTTCAAAATGTCGTAAGGCGCCATGTTGCATTTACAACAGCAACACTACTATCAAGTTCAACTCTCTAGCGTCCACGAGAGGCTTTTTAAAGATCCCGCAAACCCCGGGCAATGTGGCACATATTACTTAGTGCCATAGGAGATAGAGAGAAGACGAATGGCGAGCTTCCAGCGCCATAAAACTGGATACACCCAGCTAAGGGAAGGTAACCCCGACAGAAAATCCACCAGAGAAGGCAAGGGGATACCACTCTGGATATTTTTCCCCAGGTCATCACCATGAGGCCTACTCAAGGGTGAGTCAACGTTAGGGAGACCTGATAAGACGCAGAAAGAAGAATAAATAAATGGTATTTATTGTTTTTTTTTTTTTTTTTTTCTCTTTATTTTGTACAGGAGTCTCGTGAGTGTTGTGAACACTCATTTTTGAGATCCCAAAAATTGTTACATTGGATTTATAAAAATAATACAAACATATTATAGCTTAAGGGAAAGAGCACATTATAAAAGTATATAAACAGTAGTATAAAAGAGAGACAAACACATTATCACCTAAGGGAAAAACACATCATAAATGTAAATAAACAGCAGTATGAGAGAATAACAAACATATTATATCTTAAGTAACATAGTAGACACATAGTATAAAGGAAAAGAAAAAACTAACACATTGGAACTTAAGGAAAAAAAGAAAAACTCATCATAAAGGTAAATAAACAATAATAATAATAATATACAATAAGAAAATGAGGACACTGAAGTAAAATAATTACATAAATTATTGTTAGTGAAACGAAACTTAGGAGGGATTATTGGAATATAGTTGAGAGTAATATTTTTTTATTTTCATATTGGGAGCTAGTTTTAAATGTTCTGGTAAGTTATTTAAAGCATTGAAGGCTATATATTGTAAGGATTTGATTCCGTATTTAGTGGTGTTAACTTTAGGGATATTTATATTTTTTGCTTGTCTTGTGTTGTGGTTATGAATATCATTATTAAGTTTAAAGGTTGTATTATAATGGTAGGATTTATCAACGATTTGTTTTATTGTACAGGTTATTTCGTATAAAGGAAGTATATTTATTGGTAAAATATTTGTCCTTTTATATATATCTTTAGTATGGGTATCAAGTGGTAGTTTAAGTAAATTTCTGATTGCTCTATTTTGTAAAACTTGTAATTGATTAATGTATTCTTTTGTAGCAAATCCCCAGATACACGAGAGATACGATATGTGAGAGTGAACAAATGCATAATAGATTGCCAATAATGTATTTATATTTAATATTCCTTGGAATCTATACAGAATTCCAATTACGGGTGAAATCTTTGAAATTATCTTTTCTATGCGTAGATTCCAGGATAATTTGTCATCGATTATAAGACCAAGGTATTTCGTAAAGTTTTGCTTGTGAAGAATATGTCCATTCATTTTAATTTCAATATTACAATTTGACTTATTATTAAAAATTAAGAAATGAGTTTTTTTTTCGTTTACTGTTAGTTTGTTTAGTCTAAGCCACTCTGTAAGTTTAGTCAGGTCATTCTGCATTTCCGTTTTCAGTTGTTGTAAACTTTTGTTGTGATAGAAGATAACCGTGTCATCGGCATAAAGCTGTATGGTACCATGTAACTTAAGATCGGTTATGTCATTTATATATATCAAAAATAGTAGTGGACCTAGAACGGATCCTTGTGGAACACCACATGTAATTGTTTGAGTTGTGCTTTGGTATTGGTCTATGTCGACTAATTGTTGTCTATTGGTTAAGTAGCTTCTAAAAAGATTTAGGTATTTGTCGGTTATTCCAATGTATTCAAGTTTTACGAGTAGTATTTTATGGTCAACTGTGTCAAAAGCTTTTTGCAAGTCAATAAAAATTGCAGATGTGAATTCCTTATTGTCTATTTGTCGTTGTAGTGAAGCTATTATATCGAAGGTTGCACTTTTTGTCGTGGATTTTTTCGTGAATCCGTATTGGGTTGTCGAAAGAAAGTTTATTTTGTCTAAGTATTTTGTTAGTCTAATTTTCATAACATTTTCGAATATTTTTGAGATGACAGGGAGAACAGAAATGGGTCGGTAGTTTTGTATATTTTTTTTTGAGTCTGCTTTGTGAATTGGAGTAACTTTAGCTATTTTAATTGGTCTGGAAAAATTCCAGAGAGTAAAGTATTATTAATTAATATGACGAGGTCATTAGTTACTTCATCACTGCATGTCTTTAGTATCCGAGCTGATAGTTTATCAACACCAGGTGCGGCTTTTGTCTTTATTTTTGATATTATGTGTTTTATTTCTTTTTTATTAGTGCGGGACATGTAGAGTGATTGCTGATTATTTTTAGAGTTAGATATAGAATTTGTATCTGTTATTTTCGACGGAATTTTAGAGGCAAGATTATGTCCAACTGAGGTAAAGTATGTATTGAAGGTATGTGCAATTTGTGTTTTATCATTAATTTCAATATCGTTAGATATTATAGATTCAATTTTTTCACGTTTATTATTTACATTATTTTTAAGAACAGAGTTAATGTTAATCCAAGTTTTTCTAGAGTCATGTAGGCTTTCTTCAAAAATATTTGATAGATATTTTTTTTTGAGGCTTCTTCTGTAGTTAGTGACGGTGTTACGAGATTTATTTTTTAGTTGGAGTTTGGTTTATTTTTTCCATTTTTGTACCCAGAATTGTCTAATTTTGATTAATTCATTGAGTTTAGTATCGAACCACGGTGTATTACCAAATTTATTTTTATCTTTTCTTCTTATTCGTGCGTATTGTTATCTATGATATTTTTTATGTAGTTCTGGAAATCATTATAGTTTTTGTTAATGTCACTTCCGTGAGTAAATTTATTACAACTTAGATCAGCTTTAATTCCAGTTATGTCTGTTCTTTTACTCAGTGCTGGTAAAAGGATTCTGTTATTTTTAAGTTTTTGAATATTTTTTAAAACGTCGAGGATAAGTAAGTTGTGATCGCTTAATTCCTCGTCGATATTTGATATTCGACCAGCTATATCTACATTATTAGTAATAATATGGTCTATTAAGGATCGACTGTTAGGTGAGTCACGGGTTGTATATTTTTTGTTACAGATATTGAAATGGTATGAACTGAGCGTAGATTCGTATTTTTTTAGGGAGTCGCTTTGTTTTGAAATGTCTATATTTATATCTCCTATAATTAACGTTTCACTGCGGCACCTTTTAAGAATTTTTTCAAGAGAGTTAAGAAAGGTGTTAACATCATTATTTGGTGTTCTATATATTACAAACAATTTAAATGGATTCATACCATTACACTCGATCTTAATACCTAGAAAGCAGTCTTTATCACTGATGCACGTGCTGTTTATTATTGTAAAATTTAAAGAGTTCTTAATGTATACACCCACTCCACCACCTTTTTTTGATTTTCTAGATGTGAAACAACATTTGTAGCCTGGTATGTTATAATATTCTTCATCACCTTCATTGAGCCAAGTCTCTGTAATTGCGAGAATGTGGATTGAGAATTTGAATTTTTTAGTAATGTTTTCCAGTTCATCAAGTTTATTTTTTATGCTTCTAGCATTAAGGTACATTATACGGAGACTTGGTTCAATTGGCTGATAGCTGTCAAGTGATGCAAGTTTTTGTTCATACATGTGTGATAATGTTATTGCATCACTGTTATCATCCATAGTTAGTAGCATTAAGGGCCAAGTTAAGGTATTTGATGTATGAGGGGCAATTTTTTCTGTCTCCTGTTTCATGTACTAGCGATGGGATGATTTTATTTTTAATGCAACTAGCACATTTCTTTGGTCCTGAATTGTTTGGGCAAGTATTGACCGAATGTCCAGACTGCGCGCAGTGTGAGCAGGTGGGCTCCTTTTCCTTACAAAAACGTTCAGGATGGCCGAAGTCGCAGCACTTGTTGCAGCGTGTAATTCCAAGGAAATCCCTTATGCGGCAAACGGTCCAGTCAGAATAGCAGCGCTCTGCTCGTATCAGGACATGGCGGACTGCTGTGGGTACGCTGTATACACGGTGGCATGTTCGTCCTTCTCGTGGACCAGTCAGATGACTGAACACTGCTGACTTCACGTAGTCGTCTTCCGTCATGGTGGAAAGGCTCAGTGCGGGCAGCGAATTATAAACGTCGCGAGAGAATTCATCGTTTGATTTCTCTCGCGGAACGTTGAGAAAAATTATTCTTGGAGATCGTTTCTTCGGAAGTCTTGTTTCCAGACCCGTTATCTTGCTACTTGCAACCATAAGCTTTTCGGACTCTTCCGTGGTTTCAGTTTGCACAATCACTCCGGAGTTAGATATGTGCTTCACAGCTGTCACCTTAATACCCAATTTGGAGGGCTTTATAGTAGATTTAAGAATAGCTTCTACTTCATTTGTTTCTTGAACAATGATGTAAAACTCCATATTAAATTATTAATATGTATTATAAAACGATAGTTTTCGAGAAGTTTTATTATAATATTTATGTTTGTCATATTTTGCCCTTCTAAGGCATTATCAAATGTGATAATGCCTAAGAAGGGCGAAACATGTCATACATAAATTTTATAATAAAACTCCTTGAAAACTATCGTTTTTTCATACATATTAATAAATAAATGGTCTGTCGTGTAAAAATATAATTGATACAAAAAGGTTCTAGTTTTAATTAATATTAAAACGGTACTTACTTAAAAAAAACACGCTGATAAGACATAAATAAAGGAAACGAAAATTTCTCGCTTCTATCTCAAATTCAAAAGCAGAAAAACAGTGTTATTATATTATTAATACGAATGAAAACGTCAGATTTCTAGAAGTTGACATGATTGTTTCTAGAAGTTGACATGTTTCGCCCTTCTAAGGCATTATCAAATGTCTTCCCATAAAATATAATAAAACTTCTATAAAACGGACGTTTTCATTCGTATTAATTTTTTAATATGAAGTTTTACATCTGTGTTCAAGAAACAATAAAAAAATAGTGTCCTTATAATTTATTATTGTTCAACAATGATGTAAAACTCCATATTAAATAATCAATACAAATGAAAACGTCCATTCTCTTAAAGTTTTATAAGATTTTACAGCAATGACATGATCCGTTTTTTCGACGGTTTGATAAAGCCTTGGCTTACTAAAATGTCGTTATTATATTTGCCTTTTTCAAAGACGAGGTGTATCGGGTAAGATATAACTTGAATTTATTAAAGCCGCTGGAACTAAAGCAAACGGTACGAATTAATGAAATTCTAAAATTCTAAAGGCATTAGAATCTATCAAGATGCACCACAAATCACTTGAAAGCACTTCCTAATCATTGGACCGCAGTAATTTATGGATATTGAGTTATGCTTGATTTATAGAGAACTTTACCGTGAATTATTGTTATTTAGGGATGGGGGGGTAATGTATCTTTGAGTACATCGCTGTTCGAGTAACATTAAAATAGAAGACACATTGTAATAATATGCTTTTTGTGACAACACTAAATCAATTCTAAATTTCAATTATTAAGTTTCAGGATCAGTCTACTGTCATGTAACAATGGGTCGAAATACTTTTTAAATTTTGAATTTAAATGGATTCTCTGAATTTGCTAATCACATGATAGAGTCCGACCATTCATTCAAATAAGGCATTGAATTAATTTATAAAAATGGTATAGGCATAAGATTCAATAATCTTGAAGCCCTAAAGATTAAGAAACCCATAAAAAGCAACCAAAATATTATCAATAATAAAATTAACCTAGCCCTATTCTTAATTTGTTTCTAGCGAAGTTAGGAAATTATTCATAAGCGGGTATTTCATTTCATTTGTTGTGACGTTTGCATTTTTGTATTCATGTTTACCTAATGAAATTAATTTACATTTCCTTGAAATTTGCTATTTTAAACATTTTTATTTGCTGATCCCTTCCTCTCTTTCTTTAACCCCCACCACTCTGACTTTGCATTATTTATTTTTGTACCCAATTATATTATTTTGCATTTTCTAGAAAGTTGTTGTTTGAAAGGTAAACATTTTTTCGATTATCTCTTTTCTTCTCGCATCCCCTCCTCTGATTTCACCACCGATTATTATTATAAAGCGTCTTTCATTAAGCGCTTTCTATATTTAAATTTTAAATAAAACAAAATGTGTGTGAGATATCATCGAAACTTGGCGCGCATCTGAAATTTCCAATTTTCCATGACTCTGGCGCATAAATTTTTGAATTTGACTAATGGCATGGGTTATGTTGGCTTTGAGGGCCGCTGTGGTTTGTGGCTTATTCATATACACGAATATCACACAAAATAAAATCCCACAAGAAAAAGTCTAACGGGGTCAAATTGCGCGATCTCGGTGGCCAGTTCACATCACCTCCATGTGAGATGACCATGCCCTCAAGTCGCTCGTGCACAATGTCCGATGTGGCATGAGCTGTGTAGCACGTAGCGCCGTCCTGTTGAAACCACATGTCGTTGGTGTCCATATCATCCAATTTAGGCCAAAAGATGTTGGTAATCATCAACCTATAGCGCTCGCCGTTGACGGTGATGGCCTGGCCAACGTCGTTCTCAAAAAAACATGGACCGATGATGCCGCCAGCCCAAAATCCACACCAAACAGTGAATTTTTCGGGATGCATTGGACTCTCTTGGATCTCGTGTGGATTGGTATCGTCCCAAATTCGACAATTTTGTTTGTTGGCGTACCCATTCATCCAGAAATAGGCCTCATATCTGGAGATGATTTTTCGATGAAAATTAGGGTCAGTTTCCAACCCACGTCATTGTCTATGGTCGTTTACCTTCAGTTTCTTGGTCAGTTGAATTTTGTGCGGGTGCAGGCTCAAGTCATGACGTAAAATTCGCCAAGTTATGGTCTGCAAAAGGCCGAGTTCTTTTGAGCGACGCGAAATCGACTGCCTCGACATGTTTTTGGCAGATCTTGCGTTTCATCGACATACGGGTGTGGGTTGATTGATTATTATTATTATTTTTATTAAGTACGTAAAATGGGTCCATTTGATGGTCCTAGACAATATGATCCCACCTTTTATATTTATCTTGCCTTTGTGGTGTAAGGTTTGGCCGACTTTGTATCGTTTTCAGGGAAGCCGGGTGTTATAGTCACACCGCATGTGGACCTTCTTTGCCCCCAAAAAACCTCTTTAATCTCATTTAAAACGTGTGCTAAATTCTGGTTCAACATAATTTTAGTTATATTTAAACAAGCAAAAATGGCGAAACACAAGCTGAAGATTTCATTATTAACAGCGCGTATACAAATCATACATATTAAAAAGGAGAAAGGCGAGTTCACAGTTTATTTGCTCAAAACAACCGAGTAGCGGAGTAGGAACAAACAAAACATTTAAAATTTATAAGGACTATTGCGGTGTATAAAAGTTTTTCGGATTGCAAGGAGTAAAAGTGAATTCGTAAAAACGTTCTCCTTACAAAACAGCGCGGGTCGTTTGTAAAATGAAACCCGAGGTGTCGCTAAGACCGCCCCCATTCGCGCCAGGGACGGGGTGAAAGAGTGGGAGAAATTGCGTGGTTCATAGATACATACGAGTATATCTATTCTATCATAACGAACATTGAATTTTTCTTCGATTTTTGTGGTTTTATTGAGAACACGTAAGTTCTGGAACAGATAGGTCTTTTAATTCCTGATGGTTACCCGCGACAGCGCCGACATCAATTGTTCTTTGCTCCGTCACGCAGAACCAACCTACCTTTGGTGATACCAGTAGAAATAGCAATTCAGACGTTGAATTTAATCGTCTCGGATTTGGACATTTTCAGTTGTAGGCAGTTTTCATAAAAACAATATTAGCAATTCTGGAAAGAGTACTGCCTCACTGACGTCCACATATTTAGGATCCTTCTGAGATACTCGTATGTTATCTCTTAGTTCAATATCGATATTTTTTTTTGTTTAACGTTTTTTGTGAGTCGCCAAATGTTTTTTATTTGTTATATCTCATTTTTGTTAATAAGAAAAATAAATAAATAAATAATTGATGTATCCATGGCCATTGTTTTTTTTTTCTATTCGGAATTACAAAATACATATGAGTATATATGTATCGTACATTTTTGTGTAAAAGTTCACTGACGTCGAAATATTTGGATTCCTTCTGATATGTATAATTTTTTGGTCTCATGTTGTTTTATCTTATCTTTGTAACACCGTTTTGTGTCCAAATGAGTCGCCTAAATGTTTTATCGTTTGTAATGTCTCATTTGTGTATCATGTATAAATAAATAAATAAATATAAAAAATAAACTTAATATTGGTCTAGAGGACAGAACGTTTTGCTCCTAAAATATAGGACTTGACTTGGGAAATATAGGACTTGGCTCCTAAAATATAGGAGTTTGGACATGATCAGATTCCTTCATAATAATGAGCCATTTTCAACTGACATGTTTTCTACTCATATGTTCAAAGTTTAACATTTGCGATTACTTATTAATTAAGGATCTACAAAACATGCATCAAGCCCACATGACTTGCGGAATAGAAGGAAAACTATTCATTGTCAGAAGCTAACATCTCATTCTAGGCAGAAAGAATGGACTGTCACACTTTAAACGATGCGGCACTCCATCCTTCTCTTTTCGCCCCTCGGGAGACGCGCTGTGATGGGTTGCGAACCTCATCGCCACCAATAGGCATCTCCCGCGCACACTTCGATAGTTTAACATCCACAAAATAAATCTTAAACAAATAATATAAAATACAATGACATAAAATAAAATAACAAAATAAAAATTATTTAACACAAAATGTTGTTTTTAGATGGTGCACATTGTCTATTTAATTCATGTTCCACGTATCCACCGTTTTTTTTATTAGCAGTAATTGGGCACTTAAAACAAACAAACTCAGCAAGAACTTTAAAATGATATTAAAGAAATTGTTCAAATTGTCATTGGAACAAATGAAAACTTTATTTTTACATCTGTCAAAATTCTTTATGTAAACGAAAAAACTTTTATAATTTTAACATCAAAACAGTACAAACATATTACGTGTCACAATTACCTATTATAAAGTGCAGCAACAATCAAATTGACCAAAACAATTCACTTATACACGAAATATTTCAACATTTACGGAAGCACCACATGAACCAAACCAAATTTTTAAAATCAGAACCAGTACAGTAGTAAATACTAGGCAACAAAAAAAATTGCGTTGCATACACAAAAAACGAGAGATAAGGCCTTGCCATTAACACGAATAAGATTTTACGATACTAATATATAGGTCATGACAAATACAAGATTTATTTATATGTTATAGTGTTAGGTAAGGTTATGGTAGCTATCCGTGGCTCTATCCCACGGCATTTCTTTTGGGAATGCTCGGAACCAATTCTCTACAGCTTCGAAGAGATGGACATCTAATTACCCATTTCTTCAGATTAATTAGGGGATACTTCGAGAACTCGGCCGTACTGGAGGGTGTTCGGCTTTTTGTCCCCGATAGATATCTCCAACAGCGACAGCACAGATTGTTTTACCTACCGGCCGCCAGAACCAATCTGCCTCTGGTGACACCGGTGGGAAGAGCAATTAGTCTGCTGAACGCAGTCTCCTCGGAGATCGACGTCTTTCATGTTAGTGAAAGTACGTTCAGAAGGCCAATACTCTTAATTCTGGAGAGTATCCTGTCTTCCTAATTTTGAACCATCTCTTATGCGTTTCTGGTAGTATACTATACATAATATATTTTTTTACCTGTTCTCAATAGATGCCTTAAAAATAAATTTTGTAATGTCTGTTGATGAAATAAACTGATTTGATTTGATTTGATTTGTAAATAATCTGAAAGGTGTCACGCGCCGCCCGGGTGCCATAAGTTCAGGGTGGTTTTTATTTAACCACAACGAGACCGCGTCATATGTGCTTTATTGCGAAGGTTTTGTAGGAGCGACCGCCACTGCCGCCACAACCGCAGGCGGGCGGCCCGTTTAGAGGCCCATTTCGTTACATCAGATAGGGGCTGTAATTCAATAGAAATGTTCCCGTCTGCCTATTTCGCTTTGATACGCAGGTTCGATACTGTGCCACGTGCTACCGATGCGTAATGCTGCAGCAAATATTAATATTACTTATAGTTATTTTATACAAAAACATTTTCGCTGATGTTTCACAATGCAAAATCAGATTTATCGAATTTGAAAAAAAGCCTTAAAATAAGAATTAATTGTTTTTATTATTAATTAATTTATTTATTCTTTCATACATTCGTCCTCACAAAATAATGAATAAATATAATTTATTTTTATGAATAACACAGCTTTTTCCACTTTTGAGTTTATTTTTCTCGACATGTTTCGAGGCTTAGAAGGTTTAGACCTTCAATATCAGGCGAACGATATAAACCCATTTAAGTCTTTGAAATATGTGGAGTAAAATACACTAAAAGGTGTAAAAAACAGTTTTTTAATTCATAAAAATTCGTCATTATGGAATTCCACAGTGAAAACGCTTTAAGTTTATCTAAAATTAAAAAAATATAATTTACTCGAACATGTATCTTCTTTCTATCATGCAGCGAATTAACAACGTTTCGAAAAGTTCATAAAAGTATAATACAAATGAGAAGCTTGTTTTCTAGAAGTTTTATTATATTTTATTGGAATGACATGTTTTGCCTTTCTAAGGCATTATCAAACATTTGATAATATCATAGCAAATCAAAACATGATATTCCCTTAAAACTTTTAGAAAACAGACGTTTTCTGGGGGGTTCCCCTCTGTTTCTTACATCTTCGTCTCCACTCCACCACCCTTCTGGTCCATCTATCGTCTATCAATCTGGCAACATATCCCGCAAATGACAATTTAAGCTTAGCTACCCTTTCGACGATCTGTTACTCCCGACCTTCTACGTATTTCAGTATTTCTTATCTGTAACAACTATGTATTTCTTATCTGTAAATACTAAACTAAAACAATATCTATGATCCAATATCATGGATCGTACTCGAACTCGTACAATTTTTCATAAAAATAATCATAATTAGCGCCGTTTTCGCGAAAAGCTCGCCTCAAAGTCATGAGAGCTGCATCTGTCACCAGCAATCAGTTAATCGTTGTTCATATTATATTTTGAAAAGGTGGTGAGATTTAAAATCAGTCGGATTGTCAATGCATCCGAGGGGTGCAGGGAGTATATTCCAGGCGGACAAACCTGCTACTGCGAAAGCCCGATTTCCGAAATTTGTCCGGGGGTTATGCTTTGGCTTAACTAATCTACCTATTGCCGAGGAGTTTGCTGATCGAAGCGTAGATTGCCGCAAGTAAGGGTATCAGCAATACAAAGTTCAGATATATAGGCTGGTGCCATTTAGTAAAGCGCTTAAACCGTCCAGCATAGTTTATATTGGATTCTTTCGGGACACTTGAGCCAGTGAATTTTTTTTAAATTTTCGTATGAAGCATTCACTTTGTGGTAAGATATAATTTTTTTTATTGTTTGTATTTAAAAAAAAAAAAAAACCTGCACGCTATTTTTCACCACTATGCAGTTATTTTAATTGCCGACTAGTTTCGCTTGTACCCAAGCTTCCTTAGGGCTTCGTAATAACAGTATATAGCGTTACGTAGCCTATATAGCCTGTTATTACGAAGCCCTGAGGAAGCTTGGGTACAAGCGAAACTAGTCGGCAATTAAAATAACCGCATAGTGGTGAAAAACAAAGTGCAGTGTTTTTATTTTATGTTATTTTAAATACAAATAATAATAAAAAAAATATTTTTTTAGATGTTGTGAACTATGAGATTTTTTTTGGAACACCTTTTATAAGTTGCTGCTGCACTGAAAGCAGATTGAATTTTATTTGTAGGTTATTTTATTTATTCATTTATCATTATTATTTTTTAATAAAGTTGTAAAAAATTACAGAAACATTTTACAACTTATTAAACAACATTTTATAAACAATTACTAATATATAAAAAAAACACAAATGAAAAAAAAAAACTTAAAAACATCGGTACTTACAACAACTTTAAACATCGGTACTTATAAAACAACATTTTATAAACAATTAATAATATAAAAAAATACAAATGAAAAAAAACCCATCTAAAACCTTAAACATCGATACTGACAACATATTTAAAGCATTTTCGACGAAAGATCGCACAAGAGAACCGGCATCTCTTACTTCATTTGGCAATTTGTTAAATAATTTGAATCCTCTATAAAAAACACCTTTCTCTGTACTTTCAAGTCTGGGTCTCCGGAGTCGGAATCTATCACGACCTCTCGTCAAATAATCAATTTAATAAGCCAAAATGCTAATCAAACTCATATATTTTACTGAAAAACCTCGCTGTATCTACGTCGCCATTGGGACTGCCTGAAAGTAAACACGAAGCGGGCAAGTATTAAAATATTGAATGAGTGCTTATAAAAAGCCCTCGGTTCATTATTTTCCCTGGTTTGCCGTTCATTGCAGTATTTTGCAAACCTTTGAAAATAAACAGGACCGGCGGAGCCGAGCGCACAATAATATTTGCATTACTAGGTAAGCGGGGTTAGACATACTAAAGGCATAAAAGATCTTTGATGTCGGAGCTCACAAAGAATAGACAAAGGCATTCATGTTTAAAGAGATAAAAATGGTATAATGTGTTCCGGAACCATTTTAATCACACGAGTACTCGTTTACTACGGCAGGGGAATTAGCCACAAAGAGAATGTATGAAAGGTTTCTAAAGAACTGCGCCCTTCCCACTTTCCGTGTCCTTTGGCTATTCGAAAACCGCTGTATCGCCGTACGCGACTTTGCCTAATTTATTCATCGGATATCGATATCCTAAAATAATTGCTCGGTTTGGCCGCTTTCCATCCGCCTTCTTTGCATTTTGAGAGGCCGATTTAATTGTATTGACTTAATTTCAAATGAAGACAGAAGAGAAGATTCAATAAAATTATTCAAACTCGATGTTTACACGATATTATATCAATTTGAATATCAATCGACTTTTATAATGATGGTATGCCTGTCAAACATCTTGAAGCATTAATTCGGTAATTTTGAATTTTGTTGCCTACGAATTGAACACTATCTCTAGACGGACTTATTCTGTATTAATAATTTGTATTCCTTTGTGAATCCATTAAGAAAACGTTAGATTTAATGAAAGTCAATCAAATTAAATGTTCCCTATTAAAACATGTTGCAAAATCAGATTTAAATGGCTGGTACAGAACTATATAAATTGATTTCTATGGAGCTCTAAATCAGTGTATATTTTACAGTCCAAAATAAAGCAAGTTTATCTCTACTGCCCTTAAATAATTTGACGTTGAATAAAGCTACGAACAATTAACATTAATTGCAACTTTGAAATAAAAAACAGAACTATTTTTAAATGTCTGTTTATTTCTCGATTAACTTAGGTTTAAAAAATATTTATTTGAAACTATTTAATGATTGACATGAACAAATATTCTTAATATAATATGATCATTATCAACATGTATTCGTTAAATTAAGAGAAATGCATTGTACTCACGTAAAAAAAATAATTCTTCTTCTTCTGTCCAATCCCTTATAATAATTTAATATGTCCCTCTAAAATAATTTAAACAAGCTTCTATTTAAAAAAAAATCATATTTGTTGAAAAGCATTTTCAATGTTTCACTGTTTAATATGCATTTTTTCGATGTTTATCAAATTAATAAAATGTGTATTATTGTCTGGTATTCGATACAGTTTTAAATTATTTATTGTTTCTTGAACGATGTTACAAAATTACAAATTAAATATGTGTTACTAATGAAAACTTTTGTTTTCATTTGTATAAATTTTAAAATATACATTTTTTCATTTTGATTGTTTTTTTACTGTTTGCTGTCAAGGTATGCTATATTATACATTTTCTAAAAGTTTCGTTGTATATTACGTAGTTACAAATTTCGCCTAACTAGGGGATATGACTATGCCCGAGCAAGGCGAGATATGATATTCCCATAAAATATGATAAATCTTAACAATGAAAATAAAAATAAATTGTAATTAAAAAAAATAGAATTTATTTATTACAATTTTAAAGGTTGGTCATGTTAGAGGTCGGAGGAATTGACGTGCGTGTATGACTCGTTGTATGAATGCGGAGGAAGCTAGAGAGGTTTGTCAGGACAGAGTAGTGTGGCAGTCCATTCTCCCTGCCTGCCCCTGCGGAGAAACGGCGTGACGGTTTGTTTAAAAAAATATATGTAGTTAAAATCTACTAATTTTTGTAACTTCGACCGGTTTCGGCAGATCGCTGCCATCTTCTGGTGGTAGCTGCCGAAACTAGTCAAAGTCACAAACATTAGTAGATAACTAAATATGCATTTTAAAAAGATTTTAATTTTTTTTTAATTTTCAATATTTACAACGAACTTTTACGAGTACCATGAAATTTCAATTAGAGATAATTTTTATTATTATGAATCTTCTAGAAAAAGTGCGTTTTTCTCAAGATGATATATAATAAAAATGTACATGAACTACAAGCTATATTTATTCTATAGGATACGTTATGTTTTATTATGAAGTTGCTCTGTGGATAAGAGTTTCAATCTAAAATGATAATAGCATTTTAAAATTCCTCTACACAGTATAGCGCAGGATTTCCCATGCGAGGGGAGGATTGCTGCTATAATCTGACATGTAATTTGAAAAATATTCTTATTCATGATGCGAAGATTTTGTCGGAGTATTCTATAGATACTTGAGCTATGCATACTATTAGTACGTATAGCTCAAGTATCTAGTAAATTCGTACATAATTTTGTAGATTTATAAAAAGATCAAAAATACATTATGTAAGTTAATTAGTTCAATAGTCCATTGTTTTGGCCGAAAAACTATGATACCTTAACATTTTAAACTGTTAAATTAAATAACTTTGTTTTTGTATCACAATTGTATTTTATTTTACACGACAGCTCTTTCATCAATCTATGTTGACATCATCAGGTGTTACAATATTACATCAAATGTCAATTTTTCGTGATTTGGTGATGATGATGATGTCAACATAGGTTGATGAAACACCTGTCGTGTAAAATAAAATACAATTGCGATACAAAAACAAAGTTATTTAATTTAACAGTTCGGGTGGTGGTCTAGGGGATATAAGCTTGGCTCCTGATCCAGGGGACATGGGTTCAAGCCTGAACACGACCAGATTCCTTCTTCATAATAATGAACTATTTTCTGCTCACATAGAAGATGGCAAAATAAATTCTAATATCATTGATATAAATCCGTGATGTAAGTCTTTTAAAAAAAAATTATAATTCAACCTATATTTCAGTTTTGCAGCTGTTAATCAAACGTATTTTGTTATAAATAGTAAGCCTTTCAATTTGTATCTATAGTTGTTTGTAACACCTGATGATGCCAATATCGATTGGCGAAACAGCAATTAATAAAAATTACTGTTATAAATATTAACAGTCCATTCTCATTTTAAACTTCAGACTCATTTTATACACCCCAGGTATTTTGTTTTGAAATCAAATCAATTCAGTTTATTTACTCAAAATACATTACAAACAGCATAAATGTTTAATGCATCTTTTGAGTACAGGTAAAATATAATACACAAACAACATAATACCAGGTATGCATTTGAGATGGTTCATCATTAGGAAGACAGGTTACTTTTAAAATCGAGAGTATCTGTCCCCGGAACGTACCTTCACTAATATGAAAGTCGTCGATCTCCGAGGAAATTTGCTGTGAAACGGCCGAAAATTGGATCATTTGTATTAGGGAGATGAAAATAACGTATTATATATTTTTTATTAGTAATTACTTTGTGATATGGACTCACAATTGAAAACATTTTAAAATTTGTATTTACAATATCCGAACCGGTGCTTAAATCAAGAAACGTACACTAAATATGAGACTCGTACAGACCGTTAACAATCGGTCTGCTAAATGGGTCTCGAAACTTGTGTTGCCGGGTCTGCTTGAAGCAATATTTAATGAATCGATGATAAGTGCTCGTTTCCATACACAAATCAATGGTCATTCACGTAGCTATATGTACACAGTGTTCAAAACTTAATATCACTTCTGGCTTTGCAGGGAATCATAGAGCGGGAAACTATTAATTGGATCGACTCCCTTACAATAGTGGCGCCATGTTGTTTTTGTTCTGTTAATTAGAAGAGAAACGGAAGCTTATTAAGTTAGTATTATTATGTCAGCTGTGCTATATACTACAGTTCACGTGTTCTCTAGTAGGAAGGACACGTGATGATATTGTTATTCATAATACTTGTAGACAAATTTACCCATTGCGGGTTAATCATTTTTAAGGATTAATTGTATCTCAATAGAGACGAAGAAGTAAATTGTTTTTTTTTTTGGAAACAGAATATGGTGGCCGAGGCGTTTACAGTTAATTATTTTTATAATATTGTCAATATAAATTGTATTTACACATGTCAGATCTGTAGCAAAGCCCTCATATTCACATTTCAAATACACTTTTTTACTTCTGCTAATGCGTAGTCCATTTACTCCAAGGCCCACTCATTTGATGTTTCTTAATTGTTCTGCCAAGTCCGTAATCAATGCTATATCATCTATATAGAGAATGCACCACGGTACAGACTGCTGAATATTCCTAGTAAGAAAGTCCATAGCCATGTTAAAAAGGAAAGGACTTAGGGCTGAACCCTGATGGATTCCGATCTCTACCGCAAATGATTCGCTAATAATAAAGGGCATTTTACTCTTGTAGCAATTTGGAAATACATGTCTTGGACCAGTTGAATGTTGTATTCCGGGATGCCCTATAGAATCTCACAGCCTGCCACACCAGCTTGCGTGGAACACGATCAAAGGCCTTCTCCAAATTGATGAAAAGTAAGCACGATATTTAAAATATAAGAAAAAATAACAAAAGCAGAAAAATTTAAAATTAATTTCATCTAATAAACATACGTTTTTATTCGTTATAATTATGTATGTCAGCTGCTGTCTATTCAAATCAAATCATTTTATAATTTCAACAAATATTATAATCAATATTAATGTTTAAATCATCTATTGAGTGCAGCTAAAATATAATATAATATATACAATATAGTACCAGGAATGCATTAGAGATGGTTCGACATCAGAAAGACAAGATACTCTCTAAAGTCAGGAGCATTTGTCTTCTAAACGTATTTTCACTAAAATGAAAGACGTCTATCTCCGAGGAAACCGCGTTCAGCAGACTAATTACCCTTCTCACGGGTTTCACCAGAGGCAGGTTAGTTATATTATTATATATGATTAACCACCGGTAAATCCGAGGACCGGTTGATCCAAGGCCGGTTAAGAGGGGTTTTACTGTATTTTATAAACATCCTTTGCCTTACATTATAACATTGATAAAATAATGTCATTACGGCAATGAAACTCGAGCAGACGTGAAATTAAAATGAAACATTACTTCCGTTTGTATTTTAACGCTTGGAAGAATAAAGAAATATTCGAAATTTGAATTCCATCCACAAATGGGATTCCATCTCGTCGAAAGCACGGACCGGTGAACTGACTGAATTTTGAAACCTATTACTGAGATAAAAATGCACAAATAAAAAACAAGCCTAACTACATTGCCTCTGTTCTGGTTAGAATATGATAAGCCAGAAACAGATTTTTACGTTAAGTATAGAAAAGAGTTTCAAATTTAATATTAATGGAAGTGTCTATATTTTGAAATTTTATATTATTTTTTTGAAATGACATGTTTCGCATTGCAATGGTATTATTAAAAAACATTTGATAATGCCTAAGTAAGCGAAAATAAAACTTATTGAACGCTAAGGCATTACCACTGTGAAATTCCATAGTAATATACTCGTACTTAGGAAATTGAAACTAACTTTGTTTTATCTACTAATTATTTAAAAAAACACGACATGTTTCGGAGGATACCTCCATCTTCAGGTGTAAAAATAAAATAAAATCTAAACAAGGAAAGACTAATATAAAAACGCATTTAAAAATTCGATACAATAATTCAAATTTAAAAATTAAACTGGGCTATTTGTTAGAAGTACTTATAATTATTAATACCCTTTTACTAATAATAAA
This sequence comes from Lepidostoma basale, assembly GCA_022606425.2. Lineage (NCBI taxonomy): Eukaryota > Metazoa > Arthropoda > Insecta > Trichoptera > Lepidostomatidae > Lepidostoma > Lepidostoma basale. The sequence continues at coordinate 119,020 of JAHDVF020001249.1, forward strand.
TTAGTTTATATAAAGTACTCATAATAACTTTCAATATGTAAGAACTAATATATAATATTAAATAATAATAATATTATACATGATGATAACATAAAAAAAATTAATTTAGAAAAAACATACATTTGAAAAGACATCTATCTATCTATCTATATAAATAAAAGGCAGTTTCTCTCTGTGTGTGGACTGATTCCGGGGTTATTCCTGAGCAGATCGTTTTCAAAATTAATACACTTCCTTAATAGATAGACATAGGTGGTCATAGGCATATTTTTGTTATTAATCGAGCTCTAATTAACTTTATAAATTTATAAATTTTCGTAGTGCGAGCGAGTATAGACCTTCATGTTCGTATCACCTGAGTATCGATATTTAGAGTCTATATTCGCTTGGCGTGATAAGATGCAAATTAGTGGCTTTTTTGACTCTTTGCGTGGTCAGATATGAAATTAGTCGCTCTTTTGAACTGAAAAATATACGCACGAATAGGGATGGGCAAAACGACTCATCTCAGGGATCTGATCTGAACGGTTCCGCTCAGCAAAGTGAGCGGACTCTTTTTAACGATCCACGGTTCACCATTTTGAGTCGTTCAAAGTTTGAAATTATTTTAGTGACCTTTTTTTTTTGCTCCTCGACCAAAAAAGTTGATTCCGGTAAAAAAAAAAAAATTCACAAGGATAAATTTTTTGTCGGTAAGCTAAAAAAAAAATTCACAACGACAAACAACTTTTTTGACAAACGACTCGATAATTATCAAGAAGAATCGGCTCACTTTACTGAGCGGAACCATTCAGCTCAGATCCCTTAAAAATAGTCTACTCTTTTGCAATAATATACGATTCACCGGAATTTTAACAAGAGTAAACTACGAAGTCGTCTTATTGATGAGAACCTGGAATTGTGGCTAAAATTAAGAATAACAACAAACAAACATGCATCAGGCCCATAATAACATACGGAATCAAAGCAAGAGCAGACACTGTCAGAACCAGACTGCGACCTATTGTGGAGAGAACCGTTAGAGATAGGATACCCAACGAATAAATTCGCAAATCCTGCAACATTGAAGACATAGTGAGATGGAGTAGGCAGAGACATCGAGAGAATGGATCCAGCAAGAATTCCTAATATCGTGATGCAAGAGACTCCAGAGGGCCGTCGACCACCAGGATGACCACCAAAGAGATGGAGAGAAGGCTGGTCGCCTTCATCACAGGAAGAAGTATGAAATAATGTTTTATTCAGTGTACCCGTAATTGAATGAAGTGCAAAAATTATAATAAAGGTTATCTAAATCAATAAACATATTGCTCAGATCCCTTAAAAATAGTCGACTCTTTTGAAATAATATACGATTCACCGGAATTTTAACAAGAGTAAACTACGAAGTCGTCTTATTGATGAGAACCTGGAATTGTGGCTAAAAATAAGAATAACAACAAACAAACATGCATCAGGCCCATAATAACATACGGAATCAAAGCAAGAGCAGACACTGTCAGAACCAGACTGCGACCTATTGTGGGGAGAACCGTTAGAGATAAGATACCCAACGAATAAATTCGCAAATCCTGCAACATTGAAGACATAGTGAGATGGAGTAGGCAGAGACATCGAGAGAATGGATCCAGCAAGAATTCCTAATATCGTGATGCAAGAGACTCCAGAGGGCAATCGACCACCAGGATGACCACCAAAGAGATGGAGAGAAGGCTGGTCGCCTTCATCACAGGAAGAAGTATGAAATAATGGTTTATTCAGTGTACCCGTAATTGAATGAAGTGCAAAAATTATAATAAAGGTTATCTAAATCTATAAACATATTTGGCTCTCAATTTTTTTTTAAATCGTTGTAAAGTACGCATTTGGCTCTTTGGCTAATAAGTTTGCCGACCCCCCTGACCTAGCGGATCATTGAGCTGCCGCTCTTTTTTTTATGGATCATCGCTCACCCGCTCACCAAAAAGATTCGAATCTTTGAGTCGACTCGTGAGCGGATCGCACATCCCTATCTCTGATCTGTCATTGCGTCGCAGCGCAGTGTTTTGTAAGTAAAATATTTATATTTCTAATTCATATATATCTTCAGTTTATTCTATTTTGCCGTTGAAATGAATAGAGATTATATTTCCGCATTACATATTTCAAAGTTGTAGTTTCAAATTGTATCGAATAGAAATGAAATTATGTATCGTTTTACTTACGTATTATTTTAGGTTATGTTATGACTCTACATGGAAAAACGTTAAATTCTAAGTAACAATTCTATGAATTGGTATAATCTATTTTAATAATGTAATGTAAAATTGTTCTGGCAGGGCGATAACCTATATCTTTTGGATTAGACGATTTACTTCAGCTGTTTTAGTTTTTCTCTGAAAAAAAAAAATGCTGTGATAGGTAAACATATCCTTACATACAGCATTAGCTGCCTCAGTTGGAATAATCCAGTAATATAACATTTCCAAATGGTCTGATGTTCCCACGCCAATCTTACAATGATCGATCACGAGCCTCGAGTGCTTTTTTTTTTAATATACTGCTCATTTTAATATAATTATTTGATTTTTGCAGAGATGCCGACGCTAAGGATGATACCAGGAAAGACTCTTTGAGATAGGGTGAGGAACACGGCTATCCACGATATCTCCAAGGTGGAAGATGTCGTGAGATGGGGCACGCAACGCAAGATACTGGCATGTACGGATCCCACACCTCGATATGTGCAAGACAGATTGTTATATCGTGGGTATACTGGCAAAAAACGTTAAGTCGAAAATTGGCAGTTTAGACTTAGTGGTGCAGTATTGTAAAGTTTACAATGCTCTACAAATTGGCAAAATACACGAAGTCGAATGAAACAGATTTTTTCTCTAGTTTTAAAAATAAATTTAACGTTAAATCGTAAAAAAGGTATTTCATACAGGCTAAAAGCTTCAAAAAACTTAATATTTTTCGAAGAGTCTTGTTGAACATTTTTGTACTGGAAAAAAACGTTAACTCTACTTATTGTCTTCGGCTGAAAAAAATTCCCTCGATTGACTTTTGACAACGACACTTATATGTTTCAAATTTAAAGAAAACTTAAATGTTCGATTTCTCAAAACAGCGATTTTAGACTTAACGTTTTTTGCCAGTATACCCACGATATTTATGAACTAATTTTGAAATGGTATATACAGGTTGGATGAATTGGTTTAATTGAATACAGATTATATTTCCGCATTACATATTTCAAAGTTGTAGTTTTAAATTATATCTTTTGGATTAGACGATTTACTTCAGCTGTTTTAGTTTTTCTCTGAAAAAAAAATGCTGTGATAGGTAAACATATCCTTACATACAGCATTAGCTGCCTCAGTTGGAAAAATCCAGTAATATAACATTTCCAAATGGTCTGATGTTCCCACGCCAATCTTACAATGATCGATCAAGAGCCTCGAGTGCTTTTTTTTTTAATATACTGCTCATTTTAATATAATTATTTGATTTTTGCAGAGATGCCGACGCTAAGGATGATACCAGGAAAGACTCTTTGAGATAGGGTGAGGGACACGGCTATCCACGATATCTCCAAGGTGGAAGATGTCGTGAGATGGGGCACGCAACGCAAGATACTGGCATGTATGGATCCCACACCTCGATATGTGCAAGACAGATTGTTATATTTATGAACTAATTTTGAAATGGTATGTACAGGTTGGATTAATTGGTTTAATTCCACTATTAGAGGCAGAACAGGAGTGTCGGACATCATCGGAAGAGTGGCAGCGCTAAAATGGCATGCCGCTCGCAGCCCTGATGATAGATGAACTGTTACCCGAAACCCAGGACGTCCTCAACTTCGATGGAGGGACGACATTGGATGCGTGTTGCCCAGGATCGACAGACATTGAATCAGATGGAGGAGGCCTACGCCCAGGAGTGAACGGATATAGACTCATGATGATGATGATACAAAACATTGAAACACCTACATTCAACATTTTAAATATTTCTGGAATGGGTAAAATTCTGCAACAATGAAAGTTCATTGTATGGAATGAATGCTTTAAATTATCAACTGATTTCTGTAGAATCACACTCCAAAGGAGAATTGATTCAATGCATATTTCCAGACATCACACAAATTTACAAATTTCGTCATTGGTTAAGTGAATGTGCATTATTAGCTTCATCTAATGGACATCAAAATCAAGAGTTTTGTTTCTCTAAACATTGTATTTCTAAGAGCATTATTATGACCTTGAATGGTATATGTATGAATGTTTTATGCAAATGTGATATAGTATATTTATTTGTTTTTTTAATTTCACTTAAAATATTAAGGAAAAAATTAAGACTGGACGTTACAAAAATGGTTTAAAAATAAAGCTGAAAAAGATAAATATTAACTTTTTTTTGGGTGGCATCTTTAGGGTAACGTTTTAACTACACTATATTATTAAATCATAACGCGCTTTTGCACAGCTATGTTTAAGACCAATTGGCATCAAAAACTCATTTCAGACTTTTTGTAAACTTGCCACCTTGGTAATGCCCAGCCTTCAATTGTTCAATTCACATTAGTATTATTCAAGTTCACAGCAAGTTTGCTTGGATTAAACAAATGTTTTAAAGATATGAACTGAATTAGGATACACACATTCTTACACCTATACACATGTCATTTTATCCAATAAAATAATTGATATTGAACTTTAATTGTATTTCTTTAATATATATTGGGTGTATTTATATACTCTAATATAGCAATAGCGAAGCGTTGCCGGGTCAGCTAGTAATTTATATAGAATTTAATAAATGTTTTTTACTCATCACAAGGGCGCTGTAGAAAAAGCTTCGTTTTGTGAACTTGCTAAAAAATAAACGTATTTAGAATGAGGACTGCACCCAACACAGTCGACCAACCCTACTTATCATGAAAGGATAATTTGAAAAGGTGCGTTTTGGGTCTCGATCTAAATCTGACCTATTCTCAATGCACTTAAGGTCTGCTGGAAGTCTGCTCTCTTCTTCTTTTAATTCACGTGAATTATTTAAAAAGGAACTTGACATCATTTTTCAAGAAACAATACATGAATTCATTGTAGTATAATTTTTCGTTATCTACGTACATCATGAAAAAAAAGTTTTTAAAAAAAAATAATTGCGTAGATTCTAACTCTTGGTAGCAATTGGTCTTATGGGATTTCGGGTATATCTCTTCTTCTTCGGGTTTGATATAAATGTGTGGTGGGTAATGAGTACATAACTTCTTCTACGCTGAACCGTGTCGCCGGCAGTATGAGAGTGAGAAATAAATATCCGCGCCTGTTTCTCAGAGTGGCGCCACGGCTTAGACAAAAAAATAACGTTAAATTATTTACAACGGTTTTTATTTTTGTACGTTGGTACAAAAACATTAATTATTCCTTTGTGTTGTCAGTGCGGGGAGGTAAGTACCCCCTGGTTTAAATTTAAAAGGTTAACTCCGTGAAATCTCGCGGGGAATCTTCTCCCCCACCGCGGTGTAATATTGCAGCCGTCGCGACGCTGATATGCAACCAACGTAAATTAGCGACAAACAGCTTTGAAATAAACAGTTTTCCTGATAAGCAATCATTGTGGTGTTGCCAAGTCGATAATTTAAAATAATCCTTTAAGATATTGTCTGCGAGTAGACGCTTATTAATACGTGTAACTTGAAATTTAAATACAATTCTTCTTCTTCTTCTTCCTCAGCCTATTCCCGTCCACTCCTGGACAAAGGCCTCCTCCATTTGCTTCCACCTCACTCTGTTTTGTGCAGACTACATCCAGGTTATTCCGACGTGTCTGTTCAGATTATTCTTCCACCGTAGTTGTTGTCCCCCTGCACCTTTTTTTACCGTCCACGATCTCCAAGTCGGCAGTCTTCTTGTCCACTTTTCATCTGAGCTTCTGGCTACGTGACCTGTCCATTGCCAATTTAGAGTCGCCACCCGGTGGATGATGTCAGTGACCTTTGTTTTTTCTCCACACAGTATCGTTTCTGACTCTGTCTCTTAGGCTTATTCCAAACATGGCTCTTATCCATGGCTCTTTGGGTCACTAGTAGTTTCTCGGCACTTTGTTTGGACAATGTTCAAGACAGAACGCAGGCTTCATAGACTCCCCGTTTCAGGTTGATCGGTATTTTACGGTTTTTAACGATGTTACCCGTGTTTCCGACAGCTTAGTCCAGCTTAGTCCAATTTTTCTTTTTAGCTCTGCGGTTTGGTTTTTTAAACCAATTTGTATTTTATACAATTATAAATTATTCATTGTTTGTTGAAAAATTATTTAAAACTCCATATTAAATAATAAATACAAATAAAAGCGGGTGCTTTCTAGAAGATTTATTATATTTTATGAAAATTACACATTTCACCTTTCTAACGCATTACAAATTCATATTTGAATTTATCGTAGAACGGCGTTACATATCGTTCCCGTAAAATGAATATATTTTTTTATACATTTGATTTAACAAAAATGTTTTTAGCTAATATATTGATTCTCGTGATATGTGATAGGAAGCTAATCTATCGCCATTTTACTGTCCCGTGAATTGTACACCAGACCAAACACAATGTAACAATCACACTTTCATCGGGAATCGAACCCGGACCGTATTATACTCAGAGTCGTTTTAGTTTGTAATCTTGAATAATAATACGATAGGCGTTTTTATTATTTATTTTGATGAGAGTGAAGCTCTAAATAAGTTATTATATCATATGTGGCCTTTAAAACAATGTTTTATCTGAAAATTTTATTATTTGAATACTCACAATTTTGCTGATTTAGATTGGTCTTACTTTATAGAAGGGGAAACAAACTGGAGTCAAGTTTTCATCGTTGCTGGTGACGTCTGCGGTTTTCAACGTGGCCACGCGACCCTTATGTACAGAATCCACAAGATAAACAGATAAAGATAAATATTTCTTTTGGTATTACATTCTTTGAGATTAATGTATCACCAAAAAAAATATATGTAAAATATAGCTTTAGGAGTCTTAAAAACTTAAAAACTGTTGTTGGAAACAAAAAAATTATCAATGAAAGCAAAAATGGCAGTTCACAATGAATTTCTAGTTCCAATCCAATGTGTGGAAGCGAAGCACAGAGGAAGAAGAATAATGAATTACATGTATTTTAATGTGGAGTTTTATATCGTCGGTTCAAAGGTAAAACTCATTAAGTTACATTAATTTTTTTTTTTGCAATTTCTGTATCAGATTTGTGAATTCGACGTCAGAAAATAATCACCAAATGTTTTTATTAAATAATGACTATTATTATTTAATAAATACACTTGGTGATTATTTTCTGACGTAGAATTCACAAGTCTGATACAAAAATTGCAAAAAAAAAATTAAAATGTCACTTAATGAGTTTTACCTTTGAACCGACGATATAATTGCTAACAAAAAACTAACTAACTAACTAAACATCGCGTCGTCTCCCCGAAGGGGTAGGCAGAAATGATGGACTGCCACACTTTTCTTTCCAGACATATTTCTCTCGCCTCCTCAACATTATATATATTATACATCGTGTCATGCACGCGCGTCGATTTCTCTGACTCCTCAAGTGGCCGACTTCAATATTTGATTTATTTGATCGTGCCACGTTTCCTCGGTGCTCCTCTATTTCTAGTTCCATTTACATCGTTAACATTTATTTTTTTACCATTCTTTCTTCATCTATTCTTTCCATGTGTCCAAACGATGTGTTAATAATGTAAAGGAACTAGAAATAGAGGAAACCCGGGGAAAACGTGGCATGATCAAATAAATCAAATATTGAATGTCTGCTACGTGAGAAGTCAGAGAAATCGACGCGCGTGCATGACAAGAGATATGAATGTTGAGGAAGCGAGAGAAATATGTCAGGAAAGAAAAGTGTGGCAGTTCATTATTTCTGCCTACCCCTTCGGGGAGACGGCGTGATTGTTAGTTAGTTAGTTAGTTTCGATGATAACATTACTCAGGCGTTAATGGGTTAAGTATAAACAGAACATCAATGGTTTTGATTTTAATTTGATAAAACTCCATTATATTACGAGTATGTATTAAAAACGCCAATGTTATTTTTTGGTTTAACATTATTTTTTTATTATTGTAATTATAAAAAAAATTCTATAAATAATGATGACAAATTTGTTCCGCCTTGCGAGGGTATTATTGAACTCTATTTGTTTGTTTGAGAATACCCTCGCAAGGCAAAACAAATTTGTCATCTATATATAAAATAATGTCGTGTTAGTTACACCATTTAAAACTCAAGAACGGCTGAACCGATTTTGATGATATTTGATTTGTTGGATTTGTCTCCATCCCGAATAGCAGAATAACTATTAAAAGATTGGAAAAAATTGACCCGAGTGCATCCCATCCAACAAATATTATAGTTTAACATAAAGTAGTACAACAATGCTACGCGAATTATTTCGATTCGCTTCCATAAAGCTAATCAATGTAAAACAAATTTTTTTCATTTTGATTTTTGCATATTTATTGAACTTAATTCATTTTTTGTATTCATTTTAAATTAATAAATAACTGAATTTAATTCAACTAATAAGTTAACACAACATTGATTAATTCTGAGGCGGAACGAAGTTCGCCAGGTCAGCTTGTTGTTTATATAATATAATATAATTGTATTATATTATATAAACAATAATAATATAATGTATAAACAATAATAATATAATATAATATATGTTGTTTATATAATATAATAATAATATAATTTTTGTATAAAAAATAAAAAAATCAATTTATGATCCAAAAAAATAATTGCGTTTTTATATATACTCGTTATAGTATAAAAAAAACACGTTACTGATGAACTGATTTCTTCCGGTTTCATAAATAAATTCCAATATTAACCGATAAAAAAAAAAAGACAAAATGAAAATAATAACTTTTATGCTGGATTGAGTAATCTCTTGGGGGTCGTAAACCAATTTGCAGTTTTTCATTCAGCGAATCTTGTATGCGCGACTTATATAGCAAAACGAGGAGACAAAAACAGAAACGTGCTTTAATCGCGTCCCGACCTAGTGCAGAAGTTAATTTAAAACGTCAAGAAAATAATCTCTAGGGAGTTTGGTTGAAAACCTTTGCCTGGCCGAGCGGGCGCCGTAAACAGCCAGGCAGCCAGGGCACGCGCAATTAGCGCAGCTAAAAGTTCAGCCGCGGTCCGCTTGACAGACCGAATTAACATCCGCCACAAGTCAACAGGCTGCATAATACACGCCTTCTAGTGATGGGAAGTCTAGTGAAGGTGCCTTCGCTCAATATTCAAAATCTATTGGCCCCAAACTGTGTCAAATGCTGCTATCTGGACTATGCCAGGCGAAAAGCCAATTAGAGAACAGGTTGCTAGACGCAAATGGCAGCGGATCGGTCACACTCTGAGACGGAACCCAGCCTGCATCGCTCAGGGTGCACTAGACTGAGCCCCTATGGGGGGAAAGAGAAAGCGAGGCAGACGAGCCACCTGGAGAAGAACCCTGCAGGACGAGGTTAAGGCGACAGGCCTCACTTGGGATGATGTTAGGCATCAGGCATGCGATAGAGTCGGGTGGAGAAGGTTTCTTGAGGCCCTATGCACCACGGAGGTGTGACAGGACAAAAAGAAGAAGAAGAAGTGATGGGAAAATCAAATTCAGTCGATCTGATTTAAAAATAAAGCCACCGGCTAAACAAACCTGCAACATTGTCATTTAGGGGAGATAAAATAGTACCTAGACGAATTCATTCGATTCAGGATTCATATAATTAAAAATTAATTGTGTAGCCAACAACACACCAAACATTAAACACTACTCTAGTGATGGGATAACTAAATCACGTAAAGCTTATTCGATTCTGATTTGATTATATCACTAAAACAATTTTATATTATAACTTCTTCATCGGCATCTTCACCGTTAAAACCCTTTCATATCCCTGGTTGCCTTTGTCCCTGTGGTAGATAAAACATATTATTTTTTAGTGGCTTCTGTGAACGATTTTCCTTTCGAAGCTGTCTAATTTAGTTTCATCGCGTTTGGTATGTATACAGGGTGCGGCAAAACAGACAGTGCAGTTTTGAAAGACCGGTACATCCCGTGTGGTGGGGGTAGGAACCTGGAAGTGGTCTCATTGTATCGGGAGGATCTTGCCGTTTTCAGTCGTTGCCATGGTTTGGTCCGGATAACCGGACGGCAAAGCCCCGGCTTATAGTTTTAAGATCTAATATATCAAAATGATTTCTATAATTAAGAATGATTTCTTCACGATTCGATCAACGTGTCAAAACCTATGGTTTCCTAAAATTTTACTAGAAATATCTAAAAGCATGCATAAAAACGGACGTTTTCATTCGTACTAATTAAATATTTCAGTATTCCCATCACTAGCAGGAGACTGAATTATGTAGCCTGTTGACTCTGTAGTGTCAATTAGATATGAGAGATTTGATTGTTTAAGTCATTAGATTATTTTTGTCACTAGACCTGTGCCTGATTGGCAGCGGTTTTCTGAAACTAGACATATAAATAATGCCAAACCAACATTGAAAGTACTCGTATTTCAGAATTTCAATAGTTTAAATGAAAATAAAATAGTATTTCTTCTCATAAATGTAGAATTTTCATATACAGTTATGTAGAAATGGAGATTGGTGGATGAATATGTATACCTTGGTCATCTGTTGGCTTTTGGAAGAGGAAGTCAAGTCAAGGAGATTGATAGGATAATACAGCTCGGTTGGTCTGCATTCGGAGGGCTGGCAACATCTTCGAATCGGACATGCCACAAAATTAAATTAAAATTACGTTCTGGAGCAATGTGTGTTTACCAATGATGACCTATGGATACGAGACATGGACTTTGACTAAAAAAGTAATGAACAAAATTAAAGTTACACAACGGATCATGGAGAGATCCATGTTGGATTCCTCACTTTGAGATCATATAACCAATGTGAATATTATTAGACGCACCAGGGTCACCGATGTAGCAATGGGCTAAACATGTGTGCCGACGAGATGTTAGAAGATGGAGGCAGAGGGTCACTGAATGGAAGCCAAGATTGCGCCGGAGAAGTGTCGAGACCTACCAGGTGGAGCGATGATATTGTGCGGACGACGGGAAGGGCCTGGAGAACACTGGCGAGAGACCGAGAGGGATGGTGTGGGGGTTGGAGAGGCTTACGTCCAGCAGTGGATGGGGACAAGCTGACGAAGGATATGTTCTTGTTCATATATGTAGAGTAATAATATATAATCATCTTTGGCGCTTTTAAATAGCTAGTCATTAATACCGAAGTCTTGAGGCGAGCTGGAGTAGACAGGGAGCTGTTATCAAATATCAAGGTTCGGAAGATATCACATTTGGGTCATATACTGCGTGGATAAAAGTACCACCTTCTCCAACTGATATTGGAGGGGAAAATTGAAGGACGCCGAGGGCCCGGTAGGAGACAAACGTCCTGGCTGCGAAACGTGAGGGAGTGGACCGGCATCCGAAGTGTGGAAGAGCTGTTCCGAGCGGCGCAGGACAGGGACAGGTTCGCCGAGGTGATCGCCAACGTTGGGAGGACCCGACAGGGCACTTGAAGAAGAAGAAGAAGAAATATATAATACTTTATCTAATTGTGTTGCGGGAGATGCCTATTGGTGGCGATGAGGTTCGTAACCCATCACACCACGTCTCCCGCGGGGGCGAAAAGCGAAGGGTGGAGTGCCGCATCGGTTAAAGTGTGGCAGTCCATTCTTTCTGCTTATCATTTTGGAGAGACGGTGCGATGGTAGGTTAGTTAGTTAGTTTTTATTTTTTATCATATATTATCAAATCTGTCAAACTAAGCTGTGAATCCAAATTTAGTGAACTACGCTTAGTTTATGTGAAAACAACAAATTAGGTTATTCAAAATACCAATGATTGACAGTGTTTAGTGTACAACAGTGATTTCCAACGTGGTCTATATAACCCCCCAGGGGTCCACGACAATTTGCAGGGGGTCATGAGATGTAAATGGGGGTCCACGAAATGGTTCAAGTAAATTAAAGCCGAATTTTGAAACGCAAAGCGAATATCAAAATCTTATTGATAGCCACTTCCGGCCAGTAGAATTCGGCAGCGACCATTTTTTGCAATCAATTAGTAAAGCAGGGGGTCTACACGAATTAGAAATATCATCAAAGGGTCTACGGGACAAAAAAGTTTGGGAACCTCTGGTGTACAAGAACAAGTAGCTATTTGAAAAAACATCGTTTTATTTAATAATTATTTATATGACAATGTGTGTTTTGTTCTCAATGTTGAACTGAAATGGCAATAATTATCCAACGATAACTTTGAACTTGTGTAATTGCGCTGTTGGGATATGAACCATGAATCTCTCGACACCCCGCGACGTTACTATTGTCTACTTTACTTTATCGAGGCCAATCCTAAACTAATTATTTAAATGTACGTGCAAAGGAAAAAAGGGGTAATCTCCGTTTAAAAAATCATTAACAATTTTAGTTCAATCAAAAATATACACAAATCAAATCAAATCAGTTTATTTACTCAAAAGACATCACAAATAGCGTAAATGTTAAAGGCATCTATTGAGTAGAGGTAAGATATTTTACACATACAACATAATACCAGGAACGCATTAGTGATGGTTCGACATTAGGAAAACCAGATACTTTCCAAAGTCAAGAGTATTTGTCCCCTAAACGTACTTTCACTAACATGAAAGACGTCGATCTCTGAGGAGATCGCGTTCAGCAAACTAATTGCTCTTCCCACCCTTCTCAGATTGGTTCTGGCGGCCGGTAGGTAAAACAATCTGTGCTGTCGCTGTCGGAGATAACTATCTATAAAAAGACAAACATACTCCAGTACGGCCGAGTTCTCGAAGTATCCCCTAATTAATCTAAAGAAATGGGTAATTAGATGTCCATCTCTTCGAAGCTGTAGAGAATTGGTTCCGAGCATTCCCAAAAGAAATGCCGTGGGATAGAGCCAAGGATAGCTACCATACTCCCTCATGTATAGATACCTAAGAAATTTTTTCTGAACCCTCTCCAGCATAATGGAATATCTCGCCTCGTGAGGACTCCATATTACAGAACCACTTTCGAGTCTGCTCCGAACCAATGCGTTGTATAGGACTCTGAGCACATTGGGATCCCTGAAAACTCTGCCGGTCCGGACGATGAAGCCCAACATCTTCAGTGCAGTGCCACAAATCCTCTCAACATGTGCACGAAAAGTCAGCCTACTCTCATAGGTGATCCCGAGATTAATATTAACTATCTTACCATCACGCCGTCACCCAGAAGAGTTAGGCAGAAATAATACAACATCAAACTGTTCATTTCTAACATACTTATATCGCTCCCTTAACATTTATATATCGTGTCATTCATTCACATAAATTTGTTGACAAAAACTCCACACGTTGCCGACATTGAATATTTGATTGATTTATTCGAGCCACGTTTTCCTCGGTCTTCCTCTATTCCGTTTATATCGTTAACATATACTTTCAGAAATCATGGCAATCTTCAACATTAGCGTGTATGGTGAAATTTTGGAGCAAGTAGATGAGTTTACGTATTTGGGTAGTTTGTTTTCAAAAAATGGACGAGTGAAGAGGGATATTGAAAAAAATGTTGGAGCAGGCCACAAAGTGAATGGTGCACTTAAAGTTGTTATTGCAAACAAAAATCCAAAAAAGCTAAAATGGCAGTGCACAATGGTGTTCTTGAACCGACCCTTTACTTAACTATACATAATAATAGAAAAGTTGGGCGAAACCACATCAATGTAAACATCATATTTAATAATATAAGCACAAAAGAATGTGGATACTTAGATCAGTATTAATCACAAGTTTCACTTGTTTTTTTAAAGATTCTGAATTAAATCCCGAGGTAAATAATATAAATAAACAAATTGGTAAGATAATTAACTATTAAATTTACAACACTGTTATAATCACTTTTTTTTTTCAATTACACACAATTTGAGAATGTCGTGACAGCTGTTATGCCAACCGATGTCATGACATTCTCAAAAAGTGTGTGATAAAAAAAGCAATATTATAACAGTGTGGTAAATTAAAAAGTTTACAATCAATCAAAACAATTTATTTTCTCAAGATATTACAAACAACAAACATAGACTAAGACGTCTATTGAAAACAGGTAAAATAAAATAAATATATAATACCAGAAACGCATGAGAGATGGTTCGACATTAGGAATACAAGATACTCTCCAAAGTCAAGAATATTTGTCCTCTGAACGTACTTTCACGAATTTGAAAGACGTTTTTTCCGAAGCGATCATGTTCAGCAGTCTGATTGCTCATCAGAGGCGGGTTGGTTCTGTATGCTGGGAGATAAAACAGTCTCTGCTGATGCAGTCGAAGATAATGATCTGGAACATAAAGATGGATAGCCTCCAAGATGATAGAATTTTCAAAAAATCACCTGAAAAGTCTAAAAAAATGGGTAAGTGTCCATCCATACCTCCTTATCTGTAAGCTATTGGTCCCCAGCATACCTAAGAGGAATGCAGTGGGATAAAGCCACGGATAGCTACCAATAATGTTGAAGTATCATAGTGTTTCGGTGAAAACAATGGACTATTTGATCTAATAATGCTAGTAGTGCTCACGACACTAGCAGCAAACATAATGGAATTTAATTTGTGAAAGAAATCATTGTATTATTTTAATACTATTTTATCAAGACCTATGAATGGAGTATCTTGATGTACGGCTGCGAGACATAGTGCCTATCTGAAAGAGATTAACGGAGACTAGAGGCTTTTGAGATGTGGTCCTATAGAAGACTATTAGGAATTTTCTGGAGAAACCACATCACGAATGAGGAGGTTCTTCAAAGAATCGAAGGAGGAAGGCACCTGTTCAGAACCTTGTCCAAAAGGCGTGCAAGATGGATCGGCTATGTAAAACGTCAAGAAGGTCTCTTGCTTGCCATAATGGAGGGTATGACCGAGGGGACAAACTCTAGGGGACGCCCACGCCGAGAGTACTTGGAGGACCTGTTGGTGGACGTGCGTTGCTCATCATATGCACATTTCAAAAGAGCCGCACAAGACAGGGAAGAATGGAAGAGAAGAATACAAGAAATTGCTACAAACCAATCCCAGGATTGAATCTTTCTAACTAAACTATTTTAATTATAAATATTTAAGAGTCAAGAAACATAATTCTTAATCTTGCCTTAAAGTATGAGTTTTATTGATTTATATAAGTATTTCATCCCCTTAGACGCGACCCAAATCTTTCAGCTGTATTGCTGTATTAACTGCGCTCTATTAAATTTTCTGGCAGTGCTAACACTTTATATAATTTCCAAACTGACCAAATCCATTTATGATATTTGAAATATAAGAACTGTTATCTTGTTATTTATTTGCATTAAGTGTATAGAATTTTTGAAAATAAATGACAACTTTTTTTTATTGCGTGACAAAATAAAACACTTCGTAAAAGGCTTAAAATTAAAATACTAAGTACATATACGTACAATGCTCGAAGAGTTTTGGCCACCTTAATTATGATTTTAAGATAATCAAATGATTTAACTGAGATCTCTTGATGGAAGTTCTATTTAAATAATAATTAAATAAAACGATGTTTTTTTTATACCTAATTTCACATTTGTCTTTATTTTGACAGCAACCGATTTCGCCAGGCTCGCTGGCATCGACAGACTGGTCGGACCAATCTGTAGATGCCAGCAAGCCTGGCGAAACCGGTCGCTGTCGAAATAAAGAAAAATGTGCAAGTAGTTATAAAAAAACATAGTTTTATTTAATTTTGTTATTAGGTTCTAATTTTTATGTTATTAGGTTATTGTCAAATGGTTATTCGGTTGTTAAGATAGTTTTGACACATGGAAAGAATGAATGAAGACATAATGGTGAAGAAGATATATGTAAACGATGTAAACGGAGCTAGAAATAGAGGAAGGCCGAGGAAAACGTGGCACGATCAAATCAATCAAATATTAAATGTCGGTCACGCGAGGAGTTGGATAAATCGACGTTCGTGCATTAAACGCATCATCTATGAATGTAGAGATAGCAAAATAAGTATGTCAGGATAGAAAAGTGTGGCGGTCCATTTTTCTGCCTACCCTTCCAGTTTTTTAATTATATTATTAAAAATAACTCGATCCCGGACCTTTCGCTCACCGCAGTCAGCTTAGCTAGATCAGCTAAAACATTATCCATTTGGCACAAGTGATTCCCAAAGTGGTTTGTATAGACCACCAGGGGTCCACGACATTTGGAAAAAAAAATTGGGGGTTCACGAGATGGTTCAACTAAATTGAAGCCGAAAATTGAAACGAATATGGAAATCGTTGGCGACCTTTTTTTGTTTAGCTCATTTTGGGAAGATTAGGGAATCGACTGTACTGTGATCCATCACGACTGTATCAAAAACTGTAAACTCTCTCACAAGGCTGACTGTGTCTTCCTTTATGCAAATATATTTCCGTGATGAGTACGCATAATAGATGGCACAACATTTAGATCTGCAGCCATAATGACCTTTATACCGAAGTACGAGAACAAGTCAGTAAAGCCTCTGCCGTGTCAGGGTGTCTGAAGAATCGGTTCGTCGGTCGAAAATGTTCGGAAGAACAAGCATATGCGCATCGACAGCAATGACGATATATCATGACGTACGCTGTAGAGACGCGGACCGACACTGTGCGAACCACCAAGGGTTTACTAAGAACATTGGAGATGAAGTTCCTAAGAGCAATTAACTGGATAAACTCTCCGAGATCGCATCAGACATAAGAAAAACCTGCGAAATAGAGGATATCGTTTAGTGGAGTAGATTCAGAAGAATATACTGGAGGAACCATGTAGCCCGAATGGATGATGACTTGCACATACAGCCGCTTATGAAATCCCTTCCGGACACCGCCCACCTGGAAGACCGCCTAAGAGATGGAAGACCGCCTCATCATCCGACGAGACATGATTTCTGTGTCACAGATCGTCAGATCTATTAAAAGAAGGAGAAGAAAACATATCCAGGCTAATACTTGATCCCTTTTACCTTCCCATGGTCGGTTATTTGTAGGTTACCCGAATGCCTAACAGCCGAATCCTCCCTTCGAGGAATTAGTTATTAATGTGACGGGCCAGAGATGCGCCATTAGTGACGTCCGACATTGAGGGTAGATGGTCGGTAAATATTTAGGTTAATTTAAGGTTAGTAAATTAATATTAAGGTTAGTAAATTATTTAGGTTATATCTAATCTCAATAGATGGCGCTAGTGTAGATTGAACTAAAATATGTGAAATGTTTCTCAACATGGTAGCATATATACAACTTTCAAAAAATAATTATCAGACGTGGTGTTCATAAGAAGGGCGGAATGGGGAATGCTGTATTACATAAAGCGATCGCTTAAACCAACCAATGACACGTCATAAGTCCTGTAAACGCCTCGACCATCATATTCAGTTTCCAAATAATTTATATCTTCGTCTTTCTAATACAATTAATTCTGAATTTAACTAACTAACATAACCAAACCTAACCTAACCATCACGCTGTCTCTCCGGAGGTCTCAGGCAGAAAGAATGAACCGCTGCACAGTTCTGTTCTGACATACATCTCTCGCTAACTCTAAATTCATACCTCTTGTCATGTACGCACGTCGATTTCTCCGACTCCTCACGTGACCGACATTAAATATTTGACTGATTTGATCGTGTAACGTTTTCCTTGGCCTTCCTCTATTTCTAGTTCTGTTCACGTCGTTTACATATACCTTCTTCGCCATTCTGTCTTCACTCATACTTTCCATGTGCCCAAACCATCTTAACGACCCTTTCATTATTTTGTTCATAACACTTTCATTCGCACTGCATTCACTTCTTATTCTTGCATTTGACACTCTGTCATATTAATATTTATCACACATTCGTCTTAGAGATCTCATTTCTACTGCATTTATTCTACTTTCATCCTTCTTTTGCCAGTTACATGCTTCACTTCTATACATAAGCGTCGGCGCAAGAACATTATTATGAACTGCCATCTTAGCTTTTTTGGATAGGCTTTCGTTTTATAGAAGTTTCATTATATTTTATGAAAATGACATATTTCGTCTTGCTTGGGTATTATCAATGCAAAAACCAAAAACATTATCTGAACATCTGATAATGTTTTAGTTAGGTGAAACATGTCGTCCCCATAAAATATAATAAAACTTACAGAAAAAAAATCTTTTAAATATTTTTTTTAATATTGATATTTACACCATAGATAAAGACAAAATGTTTAATCTTATATGATTCACATTTTTATTTTTTATTTTTTAATGTACTTAAGTGAAAACGAGAAACTCTTGCTTCATTATACAAACCACTTCAAAATTTTAAGTTGAACATTTTGTGAAACAAAAATAAAATACCTCTAAGCAATATTACGCTTGAATAAAATTAAACACACAAAATAAGTTAAAACACACAATTAAACAAAATATTATTTTACCTAAAGAAAAGATTCGTAGAACCTGCATAGTAGAGGACATTGTGACGTCCGATGACGAAGAAGGCGATTCTGGAGAGACCACGTTGACAGGATGGACCCAGCGAGGAATTGTATGATCGTGATGCTCGAGAATCCAGAGGGTTGTTGACCATCAGGACGATTTCCACAGATACGGAAAGAATGTTTCTTCATCACAGGATCAAGATTGATATCCTCGAATCGATTACATCATCATCATCATCCTAAGCTCGACAGCCCTGGGTGGGCCTTGGCTGAATCCAGGAGCTTCCTCCATTCTTGTCTGTTTGATGCCCCCATTCTCCAATTTCTCACTTGCAACACCGATGCATCCGTGTTGACACTGTCCATCCATCGCATTTTGGGCCTTCCTGGTCTTCTACGTCCCTGTGGTACTGAGAGCGTGAGGCGTTTTGTAGGGTTGTCGTCGTCCATTCTGATTATGTGACCAGCCCATCTCAAGCGCCCTACTTTGATGGATCTGATCACATCGGGCTCTTTATAGATATCATATAGCTCTCGGTTATATCGACGACGCCAACCATTGTGGTCTCTCACTGGGCCATATATTGTCCTAAGAACCCTTCTTTCAAATGCTGCGATGGACCTTTCAGTGTGTTTTGTCATCACCCAGGTTTCAGAGGCATATGTGAGGACTGGTTTGATCAGGGTCTTGTACAATAGTGTTTTTGGGGTTCTTCGCAGTAATTTGAATCGATTACAAGATATATTAAAAAAAAATAAGAAAAATATCTAATTAAAAAAAATTTAAAACCACTGATCATATAATAGAAAGGTGGGACTAGACCGAGCTTCCTTAGAGAAAATAAAATATGTGTTTGAAAACATGCAGGTTTCACTTTTGAAAAGACAAACGATTGATTCGTATTTATTACCATATGGTTTAGGGACAACTGTTTTTACAGATAAAAGTTTCCAAAAAAGTAGTCCAGGTAAAAGTGAAAAAATGGTACATTTAACCGGTACTTTTAATGGTACTTTCAAACGTTATATATGAATATGTAAGCTATAATAAAATTTTAAATCCTTTGTATAGAATATAAATCTTCTTGAATACCTGTAATACCAATATTTAAATTCAGTAAATTTTACTTAAATATTTTTTTACAAAATCATGTTTACCACCTCTGATTTGTATGTATATAAAGGACTTGGTTTGCAATAGTGTCACCAGTCTGTCGATGCCAACGAGCCTGGCGAAACCAATCGCTACCGAAATAAAGACAAAAGTGGAAGAAGCTAAAAAACCTCGTTTTATTTAATTATTATTTAAAATGAACTTCCATCAAGAGATTTCAGTAAAATCATTATCTGATTATCTGAAGAAAAATAAGATTCATAATTAAAAAAAATCAACATGTACTATGATTCAAAACTATTTTTATTTAAAAAATCATGTTCACATATGTATATTTATGTGATACATATTCATTGTATATAACTATTGTGAGTAAATCGTATAAACAAACATATCCTTTGTGCCTTTGTCTTATGAATCTCTGTTACAATAAAGTCTCCTTCGACCATATAAGCTTTCATGTGGAAAACAGAGTGCCGTCTCAGTCCCCGTACACTCCACACAGCGCCTCTCCGGACGATTTACGAAGGCAGTAATTTAAAAGGATACAAGTAGTTATTTATTTCACCCTGGCATGGATATTGCACCGCGCTGTACTGGGTAAGCCGTATGATTTGTCGTTACTTTCAACTTTAGGGTTCACGGAGTACTTTGACAATTTCAGAAGCATAAATTTATCATATCACAATTCGTGTCGTTCGAAATGTATCCCTTTGATGTCGGATAATTTGAAGACGAAGCTTATAATTTACCTGCCATCAAAAATGATAAAATGCAGTAACAGGAAAAAAGAAAACAAAAATTGGTTTCCAACGAAAATTGTAAGTATGTGAATACATTTTATATACAAAATTGTGCTGAAAAGGCTATCGATCCTCAACTTATTCATAAAATATTTACTATGTACACCATTGACTAACTAACTAACTAACCATCACGCCGTCTCTTCGAAGGGGTAGGCAGAAAGAATGGACTGCCACACTTTTCTTTCCTGACATATTTCTCTCGCTTCCTCAACATTCATACATCGTGTCATGCACGCGCGTCGATTTCTCTAACTCCCCACATCTTCATAACACCATAATTTGCACCGCATTCACTACTTATATTTTCATTCGACACTCTATGATAAACAGAGTATCCGCAAATTCGTCTAAAAGATCTAATTTATATTGCGTTTATTCTACTTTCATCCTTCTTTTGCCAGTTCCATGCTTCGCTTCCATACATAAGGGTCGGTACAAGAACACCATTGTGCTTTGCCATTGCCATTTTAGCTATTTGGATAGGTTTTTGTTTGCGATGACAAATTTAAGTGCACCATTCACTTTGTTGCCTGCCCCAACCCTTCTTTCAATATCCCTCTCCACTCGCCCATCTTTTGTAAGCTTACTACCCAAATACTACTTGCTCCGAATTTTCGCCATTCTCGCTAATGTTGCAGACTATCATGATTTCTTCTTTTTCAAAAATCATTATAATATCACCAATATAATATCATAATAAATTATATGAATGAAAACGCCTGTCTTTTTAGAGTTTGACATCATTGTTCAAGAAACGACAAATCTTAAAAATTACTTACATAAAACATTCCTTTTTGATGACAATGATTGTATCAATAGTTGATTTATCAAGAAATTAACTATCCAAAAAAGCTAGAATGGCAATGCACAATGGTGTTCTTCTACCGACCCTTACGTATGGAAGCGAAGCATGGAACTGGCAAAAGAAGGATGAACGTAGAATAAATGCAGTAGAAATGAGATCTTTTAGACGAATGTGTGGATACTCTGTGTATGATAGAGTGTCGAATGAAAATATAAGAAGTGAATGCGGTGCGAATGATGGAGTCATGAACAAAATAATGAAAGGATCGTTAAGATGGTTTGGACATATGGAAAGAATGAATGAAAAAAAAATGGTAAAAAAATTATATGTTAATGATGTAAATGGAACCAGAAATAGAGGAAGACCGAGAAAAACGTGTCACGATCAAATAAATCAAATATTGAATGTCGGCCATGTGAGGAGTCAGAGAAATCGACGCGCGTGCATGACACGATTATGAATGTTGAGGAAGCGAGAGAAATGCGGCAGTCCATTCTTTCTGCCTACCCCTTCGGGGAGACGGGGTGATGGTTAGTTAGTTAGTTAACTATTTTACCTCTTCTAACGTTCTTACCAAACCGCAGTATTATTTAAATAAATGAAAATGTCAAAATATGGATGTCTAATTTTAATTTATAGAGGTGATATGTGACATGGTACCAAAAATGCTTGTAAAACTAAAAGGAAAAGTATCCCAGACTATTGTCAGACCTGCAATTATGTACGGCTCCGAGTGTTGGACAATGTATAGCGGCTTCACTAGGCAAGTGGAAATGGTAGAAATGCGAATGCTTAGGTGGTCCGCTGGGATATCGCTGAGAGATAAAATAAAATGTTCACGCATTTGGGGTAGTATAATAATAATAATAAATTGGATAATTTATAAAGCGCCATTTTAATGAATTACTCATCTCAAGGGCGCTGTAGAAGATGCTCCGTTTTATCAACTAGATAATAATAATAATAATAATGATAAAAAAAATTATAAACATATTTAGTATGAGAACTGCACCTGACCAAGTCGATCAGCCCTTCCTGTCAGGAAATCATAATTTGAAAAGGTGCGTTTTGAGTCTCGATCTAAACTCTGATTGATTCTCAATGCACTTAAGGTCTTCTGGAATACTTTTCCAGGCAGAGAAGGCTCGGTCGCCAAAGTTTGTGCTTGGACAGCGTTTTGGCACAGTCAATCTACCGATCGCAGAAGACTTAGCTGATCGCAATGTAGACTGCCTAGCATTCAGATTCTCGCTGATGCAGAGTTCAGATATATAAGCTGGTGCCATTCCATGCAACGCCTTATAGACCGTCCAGCAGAGCTTGTATTGTATCCTTTCTGGACATTTCAGCCAGTGGAGCTCCTTAAGATGCTGTGTTATGTGACAACTCTTTGGCACACCCCTTATCAGTCTTGCTACTGCATTGAATGCAGACTGGAGTTTATTTGTTTGCTGTTTGGGGATGTTGGCGTAGACACCATTGCAGTAATCTAGTCGGGACACGACGAAGGAATTGATTTATGTTTTAAAACTGCCAATGGGAATATTTATTTTTATGGATCTTAATTTCCTTAGATGAAAGAAGCAATTGCTAACTGTTTTATTGATTTGAGTTTTCAATGAAAGATTAGTCTCTAAATGGACGCCAAGAAATTTTATTGCTTTTTTAGGAGAGATATCTGTGTCGAATGTAGATACTGGGGAGCGATCAATTAAGTTAGAAGCAGTCCAAAGAAATTCTGTTTTTGATTCTGGGTAGTCTGGGAGTTACTGATATAAATAGTAAGCTTGAAGAAAGGCAGACGAGATGGTACGGGCTTATAAAACGGAGAGCACCAGACCACACAGTAAATAGAACTTTGTATGTGAATCTTCCTCGTCAACCATCCAGAGGAAGACCTAGGAACACATGGATGATTCAGTGCAATAGCGTCTTGCAGAGAAATGGTTTGAGTGAAGTCGATACTCAGAACCGTGCGAGGTGCAGCCTGAGATCGAGAAGAGTCGACCCCAACAGTCAACATAGACAATGAGTTGGGCCAGGAAAAAGAAGAAGAAGAGATGACATGTGACATCTCGCTAAGCCAATATGGAATGGCAAGATTTAAAAAAAAACTTCAACTAAAACGAACTTTTCATCTTAAGAAATAATACATTTATATCATTAATTACATATGAAATTCCAATTATTTTGCAATAATAGTTTAATACGGGTTTCAGATATTAAATTCACATTACTTAAACTTTGGCATTTTATAATCATTGATAGACGTTATTGAAACAAGTGAACTGTAATTATTAAAAAAAAAAATTGGTTACGCAAATTTTTAAGTGTTATTGTAATGTGATTTTTACTTAAAATGAATAAAAAAAATCTGTTTTCTAGAAGTTTTATGGGAATGACATGTTTAATTTTGCTAAGGGATTATGAAATGTAATATTTGAATGACATGTTTCGCCTTGCTAAGGTATGTTTAAAAATATCTTAGCAAAGACAATCTGTGCACCATCTAAAAAGAACATTTTGTGCTAAATTATTTTTATTTTGTTATTTTATTTTATATTGTTGTATTTTATATTCTTTTTTTGAGGATGTTGGACGATCGAAGTGTGCGCGGAAGATGCCTATTGGTGGCGATGAGGTTCGCAACCCATCACACCGCGTCTCCCGCGGGGCGAAAAGAGAAGGATGGAGTGCCGTATCGGTTAAAATGTGGCAGTCCATTCTTTCTGCCTACCCTTTCGGGAGACGGCGTGATGGTAAGTTAGTTAGTTAGTTAAACTTTGGCATTTGATAGAATAGGGAAGAAAAGAGGTACCCACCGCTTACTCGAGGCTATTATAGCGCGCGGTGGCGCCCTTTCGTCAGCCTCGCTCATTCACTTCCTTGGCCCATCCCCCGATCACCCGGGACTGACGTTATTTGTTATTTCAGTTACGAAAGTCTAAGAGACACCAGGCCACATTTAAACTGCTCTATTTTTTCTCCTTCAATGCCCAGCACTTACAAACACAAACACATGGTATACTCGTATACAAATAATACAATCATCTTATCTGTAAGGGAATATAAAAGCAAAAATCTTAAGATTATTACTGTAAGGAAGTCAGTATATAATTGGGGGATGGAAGAGAGTAAATATTGCGTTAAGGGAAAAAAAAACGGTTGAGTTAGTTGACAGGGGAAGAAACGTTTGAAATACCAGAGAACGTTTCATTATATCTTTAAATTCCAAATAATTGGGTGAGAGATAAAATAATAGGGGGAAGTATCAACTTCAGGTCAGGGCAGTCGACCGGTAGTCAGCGATGACAAAAAAAATCCAGAAGCAGTAGACCCAAGACGATGAGTCTTACTTACAACAGATGAACAGAATAACATGAATAGCAAAACAACAAGAGTAATAATAAAAAAAATTAAACGAACAGAAGAAGGAAGACTGAAATGAGTAGGGACGACTAGGTGTCGGTCTCCATGATGCAGTCGACCCATGCTCATTTATAATTGTGTTCGCTCTCATTTCCAGGTCATTTCCAGGTTCCAGACCGGGTGAACAGCGAGCGAGCTTTACTTCCTTGATCATTCAATCTCTGGCATCCTGTAGGCGTTAGCACTCCCAGAAGATATAGAAGGCCGTCTGGGGCTCACCGCCGCGCACACACATTGGGTCCGGCTCCAGACCAAGATCGTGAAGCCTGGCACGGAAATTACCGTGGCCCGAGAGCATCTGGACGACGAGATGATCAAAGCCGAGCACCCAATGCTCATCGTCCTACTCACCGGGGGGAAGAAATAGTAAGTCCACCTGCCCCGGTAGGAACCGTGACGTCTCCCCCTTAGCCCTCTGCACAAGGCGGTATATCCGTCCTCATCGAAGTTAAATGTGATGAACCACACTCTCACGATGCTTGAGGCGTCTGTTCTTCTTTACATTCCTTCCCATTATCAGCATTTGAAACTCTATAGTACATCGTTCTACCACACATACTCGTACATGCAAGGGATCTCATCTCTACCGCATTTATTCTGCTCTCATCCTTTTTCTGCCAATTCCATTCTTCGCTTCCGTACATTAGGATTAGAACTAGAACTGCATTGTGAACGGCGATTTTCGATTTCATTGATGCATTTTTCCCCCTCTACATCATCCATCCACCTAAATTTTGATCTTCTCACACTTCGCTTTCCATCTCTATAATAAGTACTCCTATAATAATTTTACAATAATATCTCTATACTAAGTGCCGAGAAACTACGAGTGACCCAAAGAGCCATGTTAGGAATAAGCCTAAGAGACAGAGTCAGAAACGATAGGGTGAGAGAAAAAACAAAGGTCACTGACATCAACCACCGGGTGGCGACTCTAAAATGGCAATGGGCAGGTCACGTAGCCAGAAGCTCAGATGAAAAGTGGACAAGAAGACTGCTGACTTGGAGACCGTGGACGGCGAAGAGAAGTGCAGGGCGACCGCAACTACGCTGAAATGATGATCTAAACAGACACGTCGGAGTAACCTGGATGCAGTCTGCCCAGGACAGAATGACATGGAAGCAAATGGAGGAGGCCTTTGTCCAGGAGTGGACGGGAATAGGCTGAGGAAGAAGAAGAAGAAGAATAATAAGTACTCCGATAATATTATAACCCTTTTGAATCATATGAATGACGTTTTTAAGAAGTTCATAATATTTATTGTTATCATACGCTGTCAATTAAGTCCCTTGTTCCAATACGTTAAAATTTAATATCATCCATCTCATATATTGTCAAATTACAAGTAAAACGAAATTCCGCTTTCATTTCGTTTTTCTACTCTCCCAGAATCCTTTGTTTTACTTTAAAGCACTCGTACCAATATTTTTCGCAGAACGTAAGAACAAAGTCGCTGCCTTTGTGAAGGTAAAATTTTAATTTAAGGTTGACATCTTAGTAATTACGTCGAAAAAAATGTGTTTGCCTTATTTTATTACGTGGTTCATTTTTTATATTTTCCCCGGGGATTTGCGTATACGTTTTAACTTTATATTTTGTGGGTATGTGTTTTGCAAATAAACAAAATTGTGTATGTTTATAAAACGCAACATTAATATTTGTAGACTTTTATATGGCAAAAATCAAAATATCACAATAATAAATCGTTGAGTTATAATTAGATATCAAACTCGCTGAAATAAAAATGTGTATTATTTTTTGTAAAACGTTTTCTCAAATCATATTTTCCACTTTTATTAATTTAATTTACTTCTTCTTAAAGTGCCCTGTCAGATCCCCCCGACGTTGGCGATCACTCTGGTAAACTCTTCCCTATCCTGCGTTGTCCGGAATAGCTCCTCCACAGTTCCGATTACCGTCTATTCCCTCACATTGCGCAGCCGAGAGATCTGCCTTCTCCCTGCCCCCCTGCGGTCCTCTATTTTCCCCTTCAAAATTAGATGCAGCAGGCGATATTTTTCTCCTCGTAGAACGTGACCCAGATATGAAATCTTGCGGACTTTGATCAATGTCAGCAGCTCTTTATTTACTCCTGCACGATTCAGGATTGTGTTCGTCACTCTGTCTGTCCATGAGATCCTGAACATTCTTCGGTGAAGCCACATTTCAAATGCCTCTAACCGGTTCATTGTATTTTCTTTTAATGTCCTAACAAATTCTTTTAATGTCTAATTTACTAACAAAATATTATTAAATTGTACTGATTTTGATTGCGGTATATACACAATACATACAATAGTAAACTCGTAATCAAATTGTTTTTTATTTTGAGTGAAAACTAATTTCTATTAATTTTCAAAGTATTTTTTACTACATAATATTTTAATGAAAACATTCCATATTTTCAGAACTATTTTGATCCTTGAATAACTTTTTGAATAACATTGTATTTTCGTAACACTTTTTTGCACTTTTTACAAACATGTTTCGGGACGCAAACTCCCCTTCTTCACTGTGTGAATTTTAATATATCATTTGGGTGAAAAAAATTTCCTTACGTGATATTATCCTTGTTTGTAAATAAAACAGTTTAGTCGACCCCTGAAGAAGCTTTGCGGAGCGAAGCCGGTTAATACTTCTTCTTATTTTTCATTGTTGTAGACCTATGTGGTCTGTTCTCCAGAGTGTTGCTCCTCCTGTGAGGTAGACTCCCAGCTGTCCTTTCACATTTTACGAGGCCTTCCACGAGGACGAGTGCCATGAAGCTGATTATAGTGTGCAATATAGGGGAGTCTGGTGGTGTCCATTATTTGAACGACCGGTTAATACGATAAAACAAAATAAAATAGTGTAAAAACAAACAAAATTAAAATGTGTTTTCAATTATTTTTAATAATGCCAGAGCACAAATGAAGTGCTTCATAAGTATTTATAAAAAAAAAAAATATTCAACTTCATTATCTGCTCACTTAATGCATAAAGCCTTTTTCATATTTTTTTTCGTCTTCTCAAATTTTTTTGTGACATATAGCTTAATAAGAAAGGCAGAGAGAATAACAACAAGAAAGAAAATTATATTCCATACGCGTGTTCAGAGAAAAGCACTTATTTTTTCTTGTAAACATAATCTTCGTGATAAAAATGTGTGAAATGCACCCCAAAATTACTATGCATATTTCATTTAAGGGCGTACGCATTTACGTGTTCGGAAAACTTTATTTCATTCGACCTCGAGCATAATAAATATATTGTTGTAACCACCTCACCCGGAACTTTGCAATATAAATTAAATACATTGAAATATTTGTGAATGTAGACTTTGACTTGTAAACGAAATCCTGGATTTTCACCAAAGGGTGGTTAATTCAAATTTAATTGTATCTCAATATATTAAATTTGAATTTAATTGTATCTCAATATATTAAATTTGAATTAACCACCCTTTGGTGAAAATCCAGGATTTCGTATACAAGTATAAGTATGCATTCACAAATATTTGTTCTTCAAATATTCTGGTCAAATTCTTTGGCATATAGAATGGAATAATACTCCTAGCGGCCTCTAACAATATGTTAGGCGACAGCCTTCGCATTGTGTTAATAAGGTAGTTTGCTAAATGCTGAAAATCATTCTCCATAGATGGCGTTAGTGGGTCGGTTGTATAGGTTAATCTTGAAAAGATTCACAAGTGCAATCAAATCTACATAGATGGCCAATTGAAACTGACACGTGAAGATAGATATGGATTTGAAGTATATATACATCTTCCAAAATTTGTCATGCATGATCATAATAACAAAAAGGTGGAATGGGGAATGTTGTAATTACATAAAGCGTGCGCTTAACCCAACCAATGACAGGTCATAAGTCCTGTAAACACCTTGATCATCCATATTCAGTTTCCAGTTTGCGTCTTCGTCTCTATTAAGATACAATTAAATTTAAATATATTCCTTTTTGAATCAGCCTTATCTTCAATGAATTAGTTTTTTGAAATAATTTATATCAACATTTTATCTAGATACCTCAGAAATTATTATTTGTAATAAAAAAATATTATTCTTCCTTAACACTATTTTTTTGCTAAGATTAATTTTGAAATCCTGAATCAAAGGAGTCAAATATTAGTATACAATCTTTCATATTAATTGAAAGCCAAATTTACTTGCAAGAAGACAGTTCTTTGAAGTCAGATATAGTACGAATATAACTAGATTTTAACTAACAAACCATCACGCCGTCTCCCCGAAAGGGTAGGCAGAAAGAATGGACTGTCACACTTTAACCGATGCGGCACTCCATCCTTCGCTTTTCGCTCCGCGGGAGACGCGGTGTGTGGTTGCGAACCTCATCGCCACCAATAGGCATCTCCCGCGCACACTTCGATCGTCCAACATCCACAAAAAAATCTAAAACAAATAATATAATATACAATGATATAAAATAACATAACAAAATAATTAGATTTTATACATTAGAATAACCCTCTTCTCTTTCTTCCTTGATATAGAACTATGTATGTAGTATATTCTTTTGAGGGTTGCTCCTCTTGTGAGGTGGATTTCATCATATTAAATAATTATATAATATATTTTTTAAATTTCAAGACTTTTAAAGGATATTGGATCCCACTAGATGCCACCCAAAACAGAGAGTCCTAGAAAGACCATAAGAGAAGAGCTGACCCCAAGTAAATGAGAAGGCTTGGAAGAAGAAGACGTTTTTTTTAACTCGCTCACGAGCTGTAGTTTGCGACTACTGGACTAATTTCTGGATCGAAAAATACGTATTTTTTTAATTGAAGTACTAAAAAGAGGAAAAATGTTGATTGTAAATTTATACACACATTTTCTTTAATCTCGGATTTCAAAACAACTTATAGTTTTATTTTCAAAGTGAAAAATAAAAGTTCATAATATATGTTATGACTAAAGTAAGGTTATATTTTGCATTTTAATATGCACAAACTGTCGTCTCGTTCGCTGATGGATGTGAAACCAAATTGCAAGTTAAAATTAATTAAGAGTTGCAATATCCCGGCCTAGGAGGAGCAGGTGGCCTCGGAACTAATTACATTGCCTCTGATATTTCGAGCAAATGAAAATAATTAACCAAAATTACCGGCTCAAGGAATTAGGCTAAACTCTCAATTATATTACATAAGTTGGAGATAATTAGAGGCCGGCTAGTCCTGCCACAGTAATTACGCCGTATTTTTAGGATTAAGGAAATTACAACCAACATAAGGTTCATTTTCACTCTTACAATTTTATCTAAGTTAAATTCCGGTCAATACTAATAGCTGGCAAAAGAAGGATGAAAGCAGGATAAAGGCCGTAGAAATGAGATCACTAAGAAGAAGAATACCGAACGATGAAATAAGAAAGAAATGTAAGGCAGATGATTGCATCATGAATAAAATTAAAAAAGGATCCCTGAGATGGTTCGGACATATGGAACGAATGGATGAGAGTAGAATTGTTAAAAAGTTGTACGCAAGCAGCGTGAGTGGGAAAAGAAGCCGAGGACGACCGAGGAAAACATGGCATGACCAAATTAATCAACTACTAAAAGGCGGCCACATTCGAAGTCGTAACAATCGACGTGCATGCATGGTACGATGTATGGATGTAGAGGAAGCTCGAGAGGTATGCCAGGACAGGCCAGTGTGGCGATCCATCCTCTCTGCCTACCCATCCGGGGAAATGGCGTGATGGTTAGTTAGTTAGTTAGTTAGTTAGTTACTAATGAAATTTTAATATTAGGTGTACAACTTTGATTCCGCCGTTTTTTTTTTCAAAATTCAAGACTTTATTGTGAAGAACTGGTTACTTACATTTACGATTCAAAGTATTGTCCATCGTTGGCCACTACTTTCTCCCATCTTTCGGGTAGCATACGAATCCCGTGTGGAAAAAACTCGTAATCTTTTAGACGATCCTCGAATCGATCCAAGTTTTCACTTCTCCATAAGAACGGAAGTGCTGGTCAGCCAGGCCGTGAGACATTGATCGAAACAAGTGATAGTCAGAGGGAACAACATCTGGAGAATACGGTGGGTGGGGTAAGACTTCCCATTTTAACCTTTCCAAGAAAATTAAAACCTCCCGCAAATGACGAGAATTTGGTTCGTTAATTGACATTTTAAATTAGGAATAACTTTATGATGCAGACACAAGTCGACTAATATTTCGATGACGTTTTTTTTCCAAATGTCAAAGTCTATTGTATGACATCTACGATCTATTTAATTTATTACACCACTTACTGCTGCAGCCATCTATTGAAAAACGGCGAAAGCAAAGTTATACACCTAATACATAATTATGTGATAATTTTTAAATATGAATACGAATGCAAGCGTCTGTTTTCTAGAAGTTTTATTATAATTAATGGGATTGACATGTTTCGCATTTCTGAGGCATTATCAAATGTTCCGACATTGGATAACGGAGAAAGTTATTGGAAGGAGGGTTGGAGCTAGACACAAAATAAATTGTTTACTTAAAGTCATTGCCGCAAACAGAAATATATAGACTAAAGCAAAAATGGCAGTACACAATGGAGTTCTAGTCCCGAACCTTATGTATTGAAGTGAAGCTTGGGTTTTGCAGAAGAAGAATGAAAGTAGGATAAATCCCGTAGAAACGAGGTCACTAAGAAGAAACTAACTAACTAACTAACTAACCATCACGCCGTCTCCCAGAAAGGGTAGGTAGAAAGAATGAACTGTCACACTTTTGCTGATGCGGCACTTCATCCTTCTCTTTTCGCTCCGCGGTTGCGAACCTCATCGCCACCAATAGGCATCTCCCGCGCATACTTCGATCGTCCAACACCCACAAAATAAATCTAAAACAAATAATATAAAATACAATGATATAAAATAAAATAACAAAATAAAAATAATTTAACACAAAATGTTCTTTTTAGATGGTGCACATATTGTCTATTTATTTTATGTTCCACGTATCCACCTATTTTATTAAGCACATAATGTAATAACACGTAATGTTTTTTTCGATGTTGCACATGTTGACATAGACGATCCGGACTTTTGTGCGAAAAGACAATGTATGATAGAATTTCTAATGATGAAGTAAGAAATGAATATAAGGCGAATAAATGCGTGATAAATAAAATTAGGAAAGGGTCACTAAGATGGTTTGGAAATATGGAATGGATAAGACAAGAATGGTTAAAAATATACATGGCATACAAGTAGTGCCATATATGCCATACTTACAATAATAATTACTATTTGTATAATAATAAATAAATTATAATTAAACTTCTTATATAAACTCAGTCTTTCTATTTATATCTTTGGTTAATTGTAGCACCTGATGATGCACACATTGGTAGGCGAAACAGCTGTCGCGCCAATTACATAGAATTTTAATCAATTGTAATATTGTAACAGTGATGCAATTAAACAGTTTATAATAAAACTTTTACAAAATACGCATTTATAAGACCTGTGTGCGACCAATCCTCACATATGGCATTAAATCAAGGGCAGACACTGTCAAGACAAAGAGCTTGCTCAGGACAACCGAGATGAAAACACTCCGCGCTATAGCTGGCAAAACCCTACGTGATCGAGTTAGGAATACAGCAATCCAAGAAATCTGCGAGGTCGAAGATGTGATCAGATGGGGACGTCAAAGACGGCGATACTGGCATCAACATGTAGAAAGAATGAGCTCAAATAGGATACCATACATAGCTCTCCATGGAACGCCAAACGGACAACGCCGACCAGGAAGACCCCCGAAACGGTGTAGAGAAAGCTGGAGTTCAGCGTCTCAAGAGGACCCGCCTGAAATAACAGACTTCTGAGTCAACCAAAAGTGAAGAAGAAGAAGATAATAAAACTTCTACAAAACACAATTTTTCAATTGTATTAATTAACTATTTATTGATTTCTACGAATATTCAATGTATAATATAATATCAAATGTAAGTTATCACGGACGAAATATTTAGTGTATGTTTATTGTTTAATTCGAAGCACTATTTATAATTTTATTATTTAATTTCTGTGAAATTGTTGTTTTGTCAACCGATATTGGCATAATCAGGTGTTACAATAAGATATATTTGTTTAATAAAAAATGTATTCATTTATATAATAGATTAAGTTCTGATTGCCAGATTTATTCACCTAAACATAAATTTAGCGTTGCTCTTGAAATAATAAATTATTCGACAGTGCGGCAACATTCAAAGTTAATGAGCGCCATATTTCAGCTAATATTTTAATTAAGACGTAGGAAGCGTCTTGACGCTGATGTGACGCCGGCGCCTCGGCGCACCTATGGGGATCGTAAAGTTACACACAGCACGAGGCCGATGTTGCCTTCTTAAGAATTAACGCACACACTCGGTCTCTATTCTGCATGTAATACATATCTGTAATTTATATGGTATTTGTAGGTTTATTCATGTCTTTATAGGTTTATTCGATTGTCCCGAGATAACCAAACCGCAGAGCTAAAAATAAGAATTGTCTTTAATGTCTGTATAGTGTATAGGTTTATTCGATTGGGCCGAGACAACTAAACAGCAGAGCCAAAAATAATAATTGTCTTTATTGTCTTTATAGGTTTATTCGATTGGACCGAAATAACCAAATCGCAGAGCTAAAAAGAAGAATTGAACTAAGCTGTGCATCTTTCGGAAACATGGGTTACATCCTTAAAAACCGGAAAATACCGATCAACCTGAAACGAAAAGTCTATGAAGCCTGAGTTCTACCAGTTGGTTCTTATGGTCTTGAAACTGTAACATTGTCCAAACAAAGTGCCGAGAAACAACGAGTGACTCAAAGAGCCATGGAAAGAGCCATGTTAGGAATAACCCAAAGAGACAGAGTTAGAAACGATACGCTGAGAGAAAAAACAAAGGTTACCGACATCATCCACCGGGTGGCGACTCTAAAATGGCAATGGGCAGGTCACATAGCCAGAAGCTCAGATGAAAAATGGACAAGAAGACTGCTGACTTGGAGACCGTGGACGGCAAAGAGAAGTGCAGGGCGACCGCAACTACGCTGGAAGAATGATCTGAACAGACACATTCAAACACAGTGGCACGCATTGTCGATTGTTCCGACATCGAATATGGGCGCCTTTCAGTAGTTGATTAATTTGGTCATCCCATGTCTCCCTTGGCCTTCCTCGACATCTTTTTACATTTACACTACTTGAATATATATCTTTTTAACCATTCTTCTCTCATCCATTCATTCAACATGTCTAAATCATCTTAGTGACTCTTTTTCATTTAGGATGCATTTATCCGCTTTATATTCCTCTCTATCTTCTTCATTGTTTTTTTTAATCATCTTTGTGGAAGTGAAGTTTGGATTTTGTAGAAGTAGGATAAAAGTAGGATAAATTCAGTAAAAATAATATACGTAACTTACTAACTAACTAACCATCACGCCGTCTCTCCAAAGGGGTAGGCAGAAAGAATGGACTGCCACACTTTTCTTTCCTGACATATTTCTCTCGCTTCCTCAACATTCATACATCGTGTCATGCACGCGCGTCGATTTCTCTGACTTCTCACATGGCCGACATTCAATATTTGATTTATATGATCGTGCCACGTTTTCCGCGGTCATCCTCTATTTCTGGTTCCATTTACATCGTTAACATATTTTATTTAATTTAATTTTTTTTACCAATCTTTCTTCATTCATTATTTCCATATGTCCAAACCATCTTAATGATCCTTTCATTATTTTGTTCATATCACCATCATTTGCATCGCATTCAATTCTTATATTTTCATTCGACACTCTATCATACACAGAGTATCTACACATTTGTCTAAGAGATCTCATTTCTACTGCATTTATTCTACTTTCATCCTTCTTTAGCCAGTTCCATGTTTCGCTTCCATATCTCACACCATTGTGCACTGCCATTCTAGCTAAAATATTATACGTAAAATAATATATTAAACAATTTATGAATACCGAATTAGAAATTAAGTTACATGAATTAATAAAAATATAACATAAAAATTAACCAATCGTTTCAGGTACTCTTTCACATTTCGCCGAAATGGAGGTTAGATAATCTCTGTATTGTTCCTAGTAGTATTGAAATTAATTTCACCTCATACTTGAATCACTTGAATGGGAATGTTTGAATGTATTTGCGTCAGTTCGCAGAATGGTCTGGTTAACATTTTGGCCCAACTTAACGTTTGCTAACATAAATTCTGAGGTGAGGTCTCATCAAAATAGCAATTACCTCTTGTAGACAGACGTTTGATTGTTAGGGTCAAAGTAGCCAAGTTGTTGATACTCCCGAAGCGGTCACCAAGGGGGTACGTGATTTTTTAGAAATATTTTGTGGTCAAAGTCTTTTGTTTGAATAAATATAACTGCACTAAGTATTATAATACTTTATTTCACTAATGACAATTGTGTATTGGTATTAACACCTTCTTATTCTTCCTCAGCTTATTCCCGTCCACTCCTTGACAAAGGCCTCCTCCATTCGCTTCCATGTCACTCTGTCTTGTGTAGACTGCATCCAGGTTATTCCGACGTGTCTGTTCAGATCATCCTTTCACCGTAGTTGCGGTTGCCCTGCAGTTCTCTTTCCCGTCCACGGACTCCAAGTCAGCAGTCTTCTTGCCCATTTATCATCTGAGATTCTGGCTACGTGACTTGCCCATTGCCATTTTAGAGTCGCCACCCGGTGGATAATGTCAGTGACCTTGGTTTTTTCTCTCACTCTATCGTTTTTGACTCTGTCTTTATAGTCGGTTATGACATCACCTCTTCCAATGTACGAATTTAAATTTTTAACAATTTTTCAAAGTGTTTTGTTACTATATGCAGACATATTTATTCAAATAAGAAACCACAATACAAAGTGAAGGCTAACATAGAAGAACATCTTTTTGGTTCCCAAATATCATTTGTTTCCTTATTATATTGGGTATTCTGAAAATCGACTTAATGAATTGGTTTGTTGATTAAGTTTTAAACAATTCGTGAATTTATCATTATCATTTTGGTAAAATAGCCATTGCCATGTTTGTATCGAGAAATAATAAAAATCAATCAAAACGTGTTTAATGGCCAAAATGGGTGCATTCTTTCTTGAAAAATGATGTACAACTCATATTAAATTATTATTAATACGAATAAAAACGTCTATTTACTAGAAGAATAAATAAATTTTATGTGAATGGTAATATTCACTTTGC
This sequence comes from Lepidostoma basale, assembly GCA_022606425.2. Classification (NCBI taxonomy): domain Eukaryota; kingdom Metazoa; phylum Arthropoda; class Insecta; order Trichoptera; family Lepidostomatidae; genus Lepidostoma; species Lepidostoma basale. Next base: position 154,968 of record JAHDVF020001249.1, read on the forward strand.
TAATGCATTATCAAATATCAAGCGCGTTATTGTTTATATTCTTCTTTCTTCTTTAACAGCCGTTGTCGTCCACTGCTGGACATAGGCCTCCCCCGTACTTCTCCATGTATGACATGTCTTTACGGGGGGTGGTTGGCATTACAACGCCACGCTTGCCAGACGGGTTGGCGAGGTGTCCTTCCACGTTAGCCTATGCATCAATATTATCCACCGAGGTTATTCACACTCGATCTCTAACATTTCGCATAGTTTCCAGGGGAGACCAAAGTCGAGGAGGTGTGGATAGGTACTTGGGATCAGATCAATCCTCCAGCGTAGCATGGCCATCATCACGGTGATGGCCATGCACCGCTCGAAGAATCAATAGGATCCCCCTTACTCCCCCTACTATTGTTTATATACCCTAGTTAAATGAGCTAATTAAAGTTCATTAAATTATAATATTCTAATTAGCATTATTTGAAATCATGAATTTAATTTTTAAATATAGTATATAAAAAAACGTTGTCACGTGTTATTAGTACTTATACAAGTGTATTAGAATCAAACCTTTAACTAAAAATAGAGTAAAAATGGTTTGAATATTTAAATAAAGAATCACATCCCGCCCGTTAGGACCACACTGCACACAATAAACAGCCTTGTGTAGCGTGCATGCTATTAAACTTATTCAATTATTCCTTGTCAGTAGAAACCGCACGTCTCCGGTGTGCATTGCCCTTGCCCGCACCTCTCTAGTCACCGGTACATATTGGACTACAACAGTGTTGCTAGCCTGAAAAATATATTGCATTCAGGTAACTTTTATCAAAGTTCTAAATTGTTCTTTTTTCAAAGTTTTCCTCCCCAGTCCAATTTACGTGAACGCAACCGTTTCACTTTGTTCTTTTTAGAATTTTAAATTTGAGACTTTAAATTGAGAAGAATGCATTTTGTTTCAGCGGGAAAAATTACATAAAGAAATTTAATTGAAAATTCATTTCATTGTAGAATTATATAAGTATTATGGGTACTTAATAGGAATGAAAACGTCTATCTTCTTCGGCATTATCAGATATCAAAACATTTGATTATGCCTTAGAAGGGCGAAACATGTCATTCCATCTAAAATATAATAAAACTCCTAGAAGACAAACGTTCTCATTCTTATTAATTATTTAATATGGAGTTAAACATCATTGTTTAAGAAATTAAATATTATGGTCACATTAATGTAAGAGTTTGAAATATGAAAGCTGATACTGTATTTTGACTAACAACTTTTTTTTAACAAATCAGACATTATTCCAGAATATTAATGTTTGTGTTAACTTAACCTCCATTGTACCTTAGAACCGATATACAATTAAATATCTTTAGCAAAAAATAATGATAATACTATGAAAGAGAATGTGCATATTTATATTTATTTGGTTTTGTTTTAAATAATAAAAGCCGTTTGTTATTTAAATTGATTATTTTTTAAATATACAATATATCGGTTATTCTCATACTGAAACAAATTTGTCACAATTTTTATAATTTATACCATCTAAAAAGAACACTACGTGTTTATTTTTAAAATTATTTTTATATTTTTATTTTATTTTATATCTTTGTATTTTATATTATTTGTTTGAGATTTATTTTGTGGATGTTTTACGATCGAAGTGTGCGCAGGAGATGCCTATTGGTGGCGATGAGGTTCGAAACCCATCACACCGCGTCTCCCGCGGGGCGAAAAGAGAAGGATGGAGTGCCGCATCGGTTAAAGTATGACAGTCCATTTTTTCTGCCTACCCTTTCGGGGAGACGGCGTGATTGTTAGTTAGTTAGTTACTATATTGGTGTAGTTTTTTGATGTTGTGTATTTTTCTTTATTTAACAAAAAAAAAAGTTTTAATCTTAACACATTATTATAATATAAATATATATTTTTCAAACGATTTCTTCGTTTTAAGAAATGTGTGTTCAATAAAAATTTGATTAAAATGACGTAAAAAAAATCTATATGACGTAAAAACAATTTTTTATGACGTAAAAAAAAACTATATTGAAAGGATAAAATGAACCTTTTTTAGGCTACTATAAATATAAAAAAAAAACTTTTTAAATCATTCTTATACAGATTATTTTTTATTGTAACTTGTTTTTGGTTTTATTCATGAAGTATATGAATATGTAAATAAATAATACATTATAAATATGTTTGATAACCAATTGAAAGTCAGCAAGGACTCAAGGAAAAATGTTCACAAGTTACGGAACCAATGTACTGAGTACGTCCGGTCACGTTTTTAAGGGTTTTTTGATTCAGTTTTTTCTTTGTGTGTTTTCTGACTTTTTTTGTTTGATTATATGTTATAACTATTATATGTATTGTATAAAAAATGTTATATATAAATTGTAAACATATTATAATTCATGTAAACTAGCTCAAATTTATACTATTTGTTGTTAATACTTGTACCTTGTAACCCTACCACAATATAATAAAAAAACGTCGCTTGCTAGTATTTGTAATCATTCTTTGGCATATAGAATGGAATAATACTCCTAGCGGCTTCTAACAATATGTTGGTCGACAGCCTTCACATTGTGTTAATAAGGTAGTTTGCTAAATGCCGAAAAGCATTCTCCATAGATGGCGTTAGTGGGTCGGTTGTATAGGTTAATTCTTGAAAAAATTCACTAGTGGAACCAAATCTACATAGATGGCTGACTGAAACTGCCACGTGAAGATAAATATGGATTTTGAAGTATATATACATCTTCCAAAAATTTGTCATGCATGATCACAAATAACAAAGGTGGAATGGGGAATGTTGTAATTACATAAAGCGTGCGCTTAACCCAACCAATGACAGGTCATAAGTCCTGTAAACACCTTGATCATCCATGTTCAGTTTCCAGTTTACGTCTTCGTCTCTATTGAGATACAATTAAAATTTGTAATCATGTTCATATTGCTCATCTAAAGTACATTTATTAATAATCATTCATTGTTTAATGATCTAAACTTAATTCTCAACTTAAATATCGACTTAACTTGTCTAGGCTTGATTTTTACTGTTGCTGTATTAAAATGTTCTTATGAAAATTATTTGTATTAACAAAAAATTCAATGAAATCAATTCCGTCAAAAACCAAATATACGAGTATACATTGAAGTGTGTTTTTTATAACTAAAATTAAATAAAAAATAAATATTTTTTGAAAAATCACTTCTTAACGTACCCACTTGCATAACCAAAAATAGATATTCGGTGTTCTGGTGGAGACCATGGGAAAATAGAAAAAACGTCGGCAGGCCGCAAAAAAGGTGGGCCGACGACATTGCTGCCGTGGGGGGGGAAATGTGGCTACGGCTGGAAGATAGAGACGAGTGGAAGGGAAGGGAGAAGGCATATGTCCAGCAGTGGACCGATAAGGGCTGACGAAGAAGAAGAAGAAGAAGTTCTAAAAATAAATGTGCAAAAACAACATTTTATATTACTTAAATGTGTTTTGATTTATTTGATCGAACCACGTTTTCTGCGGTCTTTCTCTATTTCTAGTTCCATTTACATCGTAAGTATATACTTTTTTTTACCATTCTTCCATCATTCATTCTTTCCATGTGCCCAATCCATTTTAATGATCCTTTCATTATTTTGTTCATAACACCATCATTCGAACCTCATTCACTTTTTATATTTTACTTCGATACTCTATAATACACAGAGCATTTACACATTCATTTAAAAGATCTCATTTCTACTGAATTTATTCTTTGTTCATGCTTCTTTTGCCAGTTTCAAGGGTCGGTACAAGAACACCATTGTGCACTGCGATTTTAGCTTTTTTGGAATATTGAATGTCGGCTACGTAAGGAGTCAGAGAAATCGATGCGCGTGCTTGACGATGTATGAATGTTGGGGAATCTAGAGAAATATGTCAGGAAAGAAAAGTGTGGCAGTCCATTCTTTCTGCCTACCCCTTCGGAGAGACGGCGTGATGGTAAGATAGTTAGTTATTTAAATATATTTGCCAAAACAGCATACATTATGCAGAATCAGTTATTTTAAATTTTAATCTTCACATATTCAAGTAAAAATATGAGTAAGGAAGATTGTAGTAAATGTGTTAACCTCCATAAATTTTGAATGTTCAATCCACATTTATGGCACGCGATTATTTAGTGATGGATGTGAGATCTAATAAAATATGATTCTTCTGATCGTAAATTGCTTTTCACAGCTCGTACACGTAAAACCGTGAAATAAGTATATTTTACCTTCTACAAACCTTTATTGCAAACATGCAAGTTGAATCTATTGCAAGTTGAAGTTATTGCAAACATGCAAGTGAGGAAATTTGTGTATTTAGGTAGCATATTCACAGCGGATGGCCGAACGGACAGTGATGTTGAAAGAAGGGTTGGTGCGGGTAACAAAGGAATGGAGCTTTAAAAGTAGTTATTGGAAACACGAATTTATCAATGAAAGCGAAAATGGCCATTCACAATGGAGTTCTGGGCCCAACACTTATGTATGGAAGCGAAACATGGAACTGGCAGAAGAAAGAAGAGAGTAGAATAAATGCGGTAGAGATGAGGTCCCTAAGACGTATGTGTGGTAGAACGATGTACGACAGAATCTGAAATGCTGATATTAGGAAGGAATGTAGAGTGAAAGAAGGTTTTATGAACAAAATTATAAAAGGATCGCTGCGTTGGTTCGGACATATGGAGCGCATGGGTGAAGAAAGAATGGTTAAAAAAGTATACGTTAACGATGTAAGTGGAGTAAAGACTCTAGGTAGACCGAGGAAAACATGGCATGACCAAATTAATCAATTATTAAAGGTTGGTCATGTCAGAAGCCGAAAGAATCGACGTGCGTGTATGACTCGATGTACGAATGTGGAGGAAGCTAGAGAGGTATTTCAGGATAGAGTACTCTGCCTACCATTCCGGGGAAACGGCGTGATGGTCTGTTTGTTGGTTTGCAACTTGAAGGTAGATTCAAGTATAAATAGCTCTGTGAAAAATTCTCGCGTAAAGAAAAGTTCATTATACTTTGTGATACACGTATATAATCGATATGCAAAATAAATAGAATAAGTAATCGCAAAATGTTAATTAAAAAAATAAAGGTAATTAACAATTGAAATAACGTTTTTAACAATCAAAGTGATTCCTCCATTGTTTTGGCCGAAACACTGTGACACTCCAACATTATTAACAGTGAAATTTGCAACAATTTTATTATATAATTATTTTTTATATTAGACACTTTTTGAGGTTGTTGTGACAGCTGTTTCGCCAACCGATGTTGGTCTTACAAATAACTGTTGTAAATTTAACAGTTAACAATGTGATTCGTCATACTGAAATCATAAAACTCTTTTGAACGTTTTTTAATCGAACGATTATTTTACCGAAGAAAATATGGCTGTAAATAATGAAGTTCTAGTGCTAACCTTTATATATGTAAACGAAACTTGGTTTTAGCAGAAAAGGATTAAAGTAGGATTAATGCCGTGGGACTGAAATTGCTAAGAATAATATGCAGAAAACGATGTTTTATAGAATACCGATTTAAGAAGTAAGAAAGGAATGCATGGTGAATAAATGCATCCTAAGTATATTAAAATTAAAGAAGGGTCACTTAGATGCTTTTGACATATGGTATAAATAGGTTATTATTTTATTACCTTCATATTTTATTATTCATTATTATTAGTATTACTTTTTTTCTCTTTGACTCTTTAATTAGATTAGTTCTTACTGATAAAAAATAATTATAAGTACTTATAGCAATCAGCGCAGGTTAATTTAAAAAATTTAGATGCATTGTTTTATTGTATTGTATCGATTTTAAATGCGTTTTTATATTAGTTTTCCTTTTTTAGTTCTTATTATATATTTATTTACACCTGAAAATGGAGGTATCCCCCGAAACATATCGTGTTTTTTCATATTTTGTGGATTATTTTGTGGTTATTATCAACTTCCTGGGGTGTTATTACCAACCTCCAAGTGTTGACATTTTATATAACCTTAAAGGTGTAAAATGTCATTACTTATGGTGTATAAAATAAAAAAAAACTTAAAAAAAAAAACAGAAGTTTTCAATTATTTTAATAAGAACAAAAAAAAATTAAGAATATTTCATTTTAGGTTTTTAAAATTTAGCATATTCTATAAACAATTAAACGATTTTCACTTTAAACTTATAACATAGATATAAATAATAAAACACTTTGTATTTAACCACGGTGTGTACCTCTTAACCATATCATAGTTTAATACAAGTTTTTTTATTATTGTATATCTATAAGATTAAAATGTCTAACCGCAAAGTGAGTGCTTCATATGAAAATTTATTATTATATTCTATAAACAATTAAACGATTTTCACTTTAAACTTATAACATAGATATAAATAATAAAACACTTTGTATTTAACCACGGTGTGTACCTCTTAACCATATCATAGTTTAATACAAGTTTTTTTATTATTGTATATCTATAAGATTAAAATGTCTAACCGCAAAGTGAGTGCTTCATATGAAAATTTTATTTTCATTTGATTTAAATTTATATCTTATATTTAGTCTGCAAATTAGGATAATTATATAAGTATAATATCTAAATAAATGTATTTGTTGCCGGGACTTACGGCAGCCAAACTTGCCGTGTTAAAATTTGATACTCAGGAAGCACTGAAATATCATTTCCATTCATTCTCATCTACGGAAATAATCCTGAGTAATTGTGTTTCCAGCAAGAGCGCACGTCAATTACTTCGCAGCTCAGCGATTGCGACAAATTACAAACATCTCTGCAACTTCTTTATCTCACCTGAACACTCCCAGATATTGTTCAATAGCCTTTCTTTCAGCACAAAACGGATCTTGAGGCGCCGCGACGCCTTATCTCAACTCAGTCCTCGCTAGGTCTCTCGAACGGGCGGGAATTAACTTTTAGTAGCAATCGGCGACAGGAAAGAGCGCGCAAATTAATATTGGATTTTAAAAAGTACTGTGTAAAGGACTATTTCCAATTCGATGTGATTCTATCTGTAAGTAACATCTGCTTTTTACACCCGTAAAAGTAAGTGAAAATCATTTGATTACAAATAGAACATTAATTGTGATTGAATCGAAAAGCTAATTTTCTTATATTATACATTTATTTAAAAATAAATGAGCGTTTCTTCTCCCAGTTCAGATAAAATTTAAATATACCATAGGTTGAAATATTTTTAGCATCTTAAAAACAAATAAAGTGATGTTTGTAAAAATAGATTTTTTTATAATCGTAAAGCATTTATATCATGCAATTATTGTCGAATTTTGTACGAATAAAGAAAGTGTTTTTTCCACTTTTGATTTTATTGTTCTAGATATGTTTTGAAGGTTTTCACCATCAGGAGAACGATATAAACTGATGAATACAAATGAAAACGTCTATTTTCTAATTCTCAGAAACCATAATAAGTTTTATTATAATATGGTTTCTGGGAATGACATGTTTCGCCTTTTTAAGGCTTTATCAAATGTTCTTAAAAACAGACGTTTTAATTCGTATTAATTATTAGATATGTAGTTTTATATCAATATTCAAGAAACTATAAATATGATATAAACTGATATATGCATTGCTAAGGAATTATTCAATATAGAGTTTTACAATTAATCTAATATAACATATGTGAGTTTCCCTAAATATTATAAAAATATCCATATTGTACGTCAGTTATATTTAGAATTATCATTAATGAACTGAAATCTCCAATCGTTTATCATTTTCTGTTTAAAATGAGTTTAAACCGGGTTTCTGGGTTATATAATTAAAGCAAGAGTAATATTTATATGAAAATCTTCTTAGTCTCGTGAATCGGGTAATCTTTTAATTTGTTTTAGAACCTTTCTGCTAAGAGTTAATTGAGAGTACTTAACTTAGAAAGCGATCCACAGTAATGTCCAATTTGTATACAGGGCAATTCCAAAAGGTCTGCTTGGAGTTTATTTTAATTCATAAATGAGCGTTTGATTTCACAAGTTGACCCAAGGACGGAATGGACAACATCATTTTGACGGGGAAAAGGCCCTTTGAGGTTTACGTATTATTTTATTTGACATTTATTTCGTTATTTTAAATTTGGAATCCGTTTCAAAATTGGATAGATCAATACTGATGTATAAAATTATACACGTGATGAACCAGTGACTTTTAATTTGTTTTAGAACTGGTTTTGGTGAATGAAAAAGCTAAAATGGCAGTGCACAATGGTGTTCTTGTACCGACCTTATGTATGGAAGCGAAGCATTAAACTGGCAAAAGAAGGATGAATGTAGAATAATTGCAGTAGAAAATAGATCACTTAGAGGAATGTGTGGATACTTTTTGTATGATAGAGTGTCGAATGAAAATATAAGAAGTGAATGCGGTGCAAATGATGGTGTTATGAACAAAATAATGAAAGGATCATTAAGATCTGGTAAGGTTTGGACATATGGAAAGAATGAATGATGAAAGAGAGGTAAAAAAAGTATATGTAAACGATGTAATTGTTAAATCAAAATCAAATATTAAATGTCAGCCACGTGGGGAGCCAGAGAAACCGACGCGCTTGCATGACACGATGTATGAATGTTGAGAAAGCGAAAGAAATATGTCGGGAAATAAAAGTGTGCAGTCCATTCTTTCTGCCTACCTCTTCTGATGGTGAGTTAGTTAGTTTTGAACCAGTGACACGTATCATCAATTTGAGGAAACTAAGACGACCTTGGTGGCCAATTGGTAAGTTCATTTCATTTTCGGCTATAGCATTGTGATTGTCATATTGTATGTGGTCTGTTTGACATTGCCAAATGTCACAAGAGTATTTGTCTTCTGAAAGTTTTTTAAATAATATGAAAGACGTCAATCTCCGAGGGGACCGCGTTCAGCAGATAACAAAGTCTTTATTTTAATATGGGTCAAGAATTTATTGTTTCTTGAACAATTATGTAAAACTCCACATTAATTAATTAGTACGGACGAAAAATACAGTTTTTAAGAAGTTTTAATATAATTTATGGAAATGTCATGTTTTGCCAATCTAAGGCACTACAAAATGTAACTATAATTTGATAATGTCTTAAACAGGCAAAACGTTGACAAACAACGAAATTAGTCATTTTCTTTCAATTATTTTTCTTTCGTTTCTTTCATTAAATAAAGGGTTGAGTATTGCGAGTTGGAACTAAACTATATTATTCAATAACTTTGCACTTTACGTTTAACACCAATTGGGATCAAAAATCTGATTTGTCAGCCTTAATTTTTTTTACTTTTTATTTGTCAATTTAAAGGCACAGTTTCATATATTAATTGTATTACTCGTCGTTTGTGCTATGCTTAACGTCTGCTTTCTAGAAGTGTTATTATTATTTATGTGAATCACATGTTTCGCCTGTCTAAGGTATTATAAAACGTTGATAATGCCTTAGACTGGCAAAACGTGTCATTCACATAAATTATAATAAAAAATCTAGAAAACAGACGTCTTCTTTGGTATTTAATATTTAATAAGGAGTTATACATAATTGTTCAAGAAACAAAATATATATTCTTTTTACTATTGGTTTATATCGTCTAACCTATTTGTGACGGTGAATTGTTTTGGGATATGAATCGTATAAGAGTCGCAAACTGTTTTCCTCACATTCATAAATAAAATTTAAGTGCTTTTAGTGTATTATTAACTTGATGCAGTCATGGGTACCGTGCGACCAGTCTCCTAAAAGTTCATTATTTGCGTGAGTAAGATGTCTGACAATTCTTATGAGTCCATCATCGTGGGTAAAGGATAAATTCATCTTAGTAAAATGAGTGTTCATAAGTTGTAGACAATAATGGTTAAAAGTTGTACTGTGTTTTATACAACTTACATCGAATTTATATTATAATACATTAAATATATACAAATTTTGCATACGCTTTTTTTTTAGAATAAAATTATTTTTCTATTTTTAAAACATAATTTTAATTGAAAATGATATTAACTTTGATAGAGAATTCGAAATACTGTTTTAACATTATTTATTAAATACTATTTACAAAATAAAAATAAATAGTCCATTGTTTTGGCCGAAACACTATGATACCTTAACATTTTAAACTGTTAATGAATAAACTTTGTTTTTTGTATTTTATTTTACGTGACAGCTGTTTCATCAACCAATATTGACATCATCAGGTGTTACAATAATATATCAGATGTCAAATTTTCGTGATTTTTCGATTTTCGTGATTTGACATTTGATATATTATTGTATCACCTGATGATATCAACATTGATTGATGAAACAGCTGTCCCGTAAAATAAAATACAATTGTGATACAAAAAACAAAGTTTATTCATTAACAGTTTAAAATAAAAATGTTATACAAACACATGTTTCAGATATGAGCTCTAAATCATAGCCATCGAAAGACTTATACTAAAAAATTATGCAATTTATAAATGAAAGTCTAATATAAAAATACTGATCATGATATATTTAATAGTGAATTTTCGTGTACAAAAATACACTGAAAATTTTCAATAAGAAAAATCTATTTCATCAATTCAATTTCCTTTCAGATATAATCATACACAATCTGATATTGCAATCGCTCAAGCTCAGCATTTTTATTATAAAAAAAACATTCAAGAGAATATAATTACACAATTTCTAAGCTACGCCTGAAGACAAGGTTTATTTTTGGTGTCAGGCCGTTTGCACCAAAGAGACATCATATTTTTCGAGTTTTTACAGCGCGGAGCATTGTGGTACTTCGGCGAATGACCCTGTACTTAGGAAGTTGGCCCAAGAAAGTTGGGGTAAACAACCGTGTCCGAAGTTCCCTGGAGACGCCGCAATATGAGAAGTATCTCCTATAAATCAACTTTCTGTATTCTTAGGGGCCGTTTCGCTAACTTCTCTCGGTGCTCACGAACTTGGTCTATTATTTTCAATTAGCGAAAGTTTCTCTGCTAGAGAAAGGAGCGAGTCCCGGAAAGTCGCTAATAAGCACTCAAACATATCGTCCTGTTATTTAATAATACTCTTATAACCTCTAAAAATAGAGTGCCTTCAATAACTTTGTAAGTCTAAAAAGTTATTATGAAATTTTCATGACTTTAAAATGTTACATCTCTTTATTTTTTCGATTACCTAAAACGCTTAATATCATATTACTCATACGAATAAAAACGTTTGTTTTCTAGAAGTTTCATTATATTTTATAGGAATGATTTGTTTCGCCTTTCCAAGGCATTATTAAATGCTTAATTCACACAAAATATAATATCATATAATAAAACTATTGAAAATTGACTCGTAATTATGTGATATGTAGTTTAACATTATTGTTCAAGAAACAAGAAATGAATATTATTCTAAATTACTATTATTTAATTTAGTTAAGTGTTATATTTTATGGGATCGACATTTCTCGCCTTGCTGGGATAATATCAATCAATCAATCAATCAAATCAGTTTATTTCATTAATAGACATTACAAAATTATGGTTCAAGGCATTTATTGAGAACAATGTCAAAAGGTCACTCCAATAAACCAAAAATAAAAATTAAAGAAAAAACGGTTTCATTAGTATTAAATATGTAGTTTCTTTTATATTCGCTATCACTTTGTGTTGTCGATTTGCATTTCAAATTTTTTTTTAAAACATCGCATTTTCACAAAATTTTTTTGCACTTATTACAAAGATGTTTGAGATCTAAAACGCAAAGAGGAAAAATCAACCATAATTATTTATTGAAACTTCATCAAAAATATATTGCCAATAAGCTTATTAAAAACATACAACGGAATTTAAAAAAAAGTGAAAATAGTTATTGAAAATCGCGCCGTATTTGTCTAAAGGGCATTAAAATATTTTTTTGGTTTCCAGTTTGTTTTTGTTTTATTTAATTATTTATTATGTTGACAAAGTTAAAGGAGCTTTGAAAGACATAAACTTCACGGAAAAAATATTTCAACATCTTTTCATAAAAATTCATCATTCATCGCTCAACCCAATTAATGTCATAAGTCCTGTAAGCGCCTCGGTCACCATATTCTGTTCCCAGTATATGGTGACCATAACAATTTGCATCTTCGTCTCTATTGAGATAGAATTAATCCTTTTAAAAAAATAATAATTTATCCGCAATGGGCAAAATCCAGTATTTGTCTACAAGCATTTGTATACATTCAAAATATTGTTAAAAAATGGTGTAAAACAAAAAATAGAATCGAAACAAAAATGATGTAATAGTCTAAGGAAGAAAATCTGAATAAATCATTATACATTTTTTTTATTTAATAATGGAGAAAAGAATATGGTCCACAAAATAAGTGCATTGCTACCTCAACTACTGTGGAAGGATATGTTATTGGATAGATCAGCGCCCTTGAAATGAGTAATTCAGAAAAATGGCGCTCTATAAATTATTCAATTTATTATATGTATTATGAAAGTGAAAATGGCCGTTCAAAATAAAGTTCTATTCCCAACCCTTATGTATGGAAGCGAAGCATGGAACTGGCAGAAGAAAGAAGAGAACAGAGGTAGAACTGAGCTGAGAGATGAGGTCCCTAAGACGTATCTGTGGTATAACGATGTACGACAGAATCTCAAATGCTGATATTAGAGAGGAATGTAGAGCGAAAGAAGGTATTATGAACAAAATTATGAAAGGATCGTTGCGTTGGTTCGTACATATGGAGCGCATGGGTGAAGAAAGAATGGTTAAAAAAGTATACTTTAACGATGTAAATGGATTACGGAGTCGAGGTAGACCGAGGAAAACATGGCATGACCAAATTAATCAAATTTTAAAGGTTGGTCATGTCAGAAGCCGGAAGAATCAACGTGCGTGTATGACTCACTTTATGAATTTGGAGGAAACTAGAGAGGTATGTCGGGATAGAGTAGTGTGGCGGTCCATTCTCTCTGCCTACCCCTGCGGGGAAACGGAGTGATGGTTTGTTGTTGTTGTTATATTATTATGATATTATACCTGAATCGATACTCTGGCATAACCTGGATGTAGTCCACAAAAGAGATCGGTATGAAAGCAGATGGAGGATTCCATTGTCCAGAAGTGGACTGGAATAGGCTGAAAAAGATGAAGAATGTAAGATTTAAAAATAGAATTGTATAAATATATCTTCAAGAGCAAGTCCGAAAGAGTGTATAAATAGCGACGAGAAGTCATCCCTTATCACTCACAATTACGTAAAAAAAAACCTCCGAGGAAATGTGTGTATTATTATTTTCGACAAAATTAAAAAGAATTACTGTGATCTTGTATTTTGTACAATATATTCAGATGCCTAAAATACGATCTCGCTAATGTTTGACATAAACAGTTAATTTTTTTTTACTTTCGTCGAGTTATGATAATGTTTGGTTTTCAGAAATAAATCAAAATTTATATTATTTTTTACGCAATATTATTTTTGTTTTTTTAAAATACAAACGGTTTCACTACAACTTAGATGGCCTTCGTGGCCGAGTGGTAAGTGCATTGACTACTACCCCGAATGTTCCGGGTTCGATTCCCGGCGAGGGCAGTGTGACTGTCGCTGTGTCTTTGGTCTGGTGTAGAATATTTGTAATGAATATAATTTTTTATATATATTATTGTTGTACGCTACACGTTACATTCCCATCTATCTATTAAAGTATGCAAGTCTACAGTAGTGACGCTAGTTTACAAGAAAACTGTTTTTGGTCTGTTGTAGAATTCACGTGGCAATAAAAATGGCAATAGATTATATACCTATCACATGTCACGAGAATCACTATGATAGCTATAATACCCTTTACATCGATTTGGCTCATGCTGTCATGATGTAAAGAGCGATTCAACAAAATAATAATAATAATAATAACTTTGGCGACCGAGCCTTCGCGGTAGCCGGCCCTTCAGTCTGGTACAATCTTCCAGCAGACCTTAAGTGCATAGATAATCAGTCAGAGTTTAGATCTAGACTCAAAACGCACCTTTTCAAATTATCATTTCCTGTTTCATTACTAATAGGAAGGGCTGATCGACTACGTCAGGTGCAGCCCTCATACTAAATATGTTTATTATTATTATTAAATTATCTTTTGGACTGCAAATGTAGTCAGCCGCATTAAAGGATTCAAAAAATTACTTAAAGATGAGATTCCTAAGATGAATGTACTTATTTTCCCAAACGAGATGTTTTCGTTATAAGTTAATTTTTCCTTTCGAAAAATCACACCAGTACTATTAGTACTCGCTCACCGTTGACGCCCGGCGAGCTTTTGAAAGACAAACGTCTTCCTTGGTCCCCGGGACATAAAATGGCTCTCAAGTGTTTTATTAGAGCCAACACGTCCCAGAGTTGCGGCCTTTGTAAAAACATTTTATCAGAGACAAAGGACGGCTTAATGCAGCGGGGGGAGAGGGAGGAACCCGGGGGGAGAGCCGAACAATGATGAAAGAAAATGATCGGATCTACCTAATTTTGTTTGATGAAGCTTAAATCTTTCTACAAGGTTCCTAGCAAAAAAATTTTTTTTTGCGTATTTTGAAATAATTCGCTTATTCGCCCCTTAATTTACAATGATCTCTATATTCGGTACCGTGTCAAGTCCCCCAACGTTAGCGATCACTGCAGCAAAGGCATCTCTACCCTGCGCCACTTGGAACGGGTTCTGAACTCTTGTTATTCCTGTCCACTCTTTGATATTCCGCAGCCAGGACAGCTGCCTTCTACCAACTCCCCGACGTCTATCCACTTTCCCATTAATATCAGTCAAAGGATGCGGTATTTTTCTCCCCTTAGCTGTGATCAATAGAGTTCAAATAATGAAAATAAAAATTAAATGTACGAGTATTGTAAAAGATCTATCTAAAAAAATGTATTTTAAATGTATATTTAGTTAAGATGTACCAGAAGATAGCAGCGAGCTGCCGAAACCGGTCGAAGACACAAACACTAGTGTATTTTAACTAAGTATATATTTTAAAAAGATTTTTTAGAATTTTTCATTCATTATTTACCATGAAATTTCAAATAATAAAATTAATTTGTAATAGAGTTCAAGAATTTTTTAAAAAATATTCTGAAAAGTTTTAATTATTCTTTAAAAAGTGACACATGATGATGTCAACATAGGTTGACGAAACAGCTGTCGCGTAAAATGAAATACTCTTACAATTGTCATGCATAAAACAAAATTATTATATTTAATAGTTTAAAATGTTAAGGTATCTTAGTGTTTCGGCCAAAACAATGGACTATTTAAAATATTCCTATATTACTGCCAAATAAAAAAAGTGGATACGTGAAACATGAATTAAATCATATAACAGCTAATTTAAAAAACGGTGGATACGTGTAACATAAATTAAATAGACACAAAAGTCCGGATCGTCCATGTCAACATGTGCAACATCGGAAAAACATTATGTGTTATTACATTATGTGCTAAATTTAAAAAACGGTGGATTCGTGGAACATAAATTAAATAGACAAATGTGCACCATCTAAAAATAACATTTTGTATTAAATTATTTTTATTTTGTTATTTTATTTTATATCATTGTATTTTATATTATTTGTTTTAGATTTATTTTGTGGATGTTGGAAGATCGAAGTGTGCGCGGGAGATGCCTATTGGTGGCGATGAAGTTCGCAACCCATCACACCGCGTCTCCCGCGGGGCGAAAAGAGAAGGATGGAGTGCCGCATCGGTTAGTGTGACAGTCCATTATTTCGTTTTTCAGGGAGATTTGCGATGGTTGCTAGTTGTTGTTGTTTATATATAAATATATATATACTACCCCGCGGATGGGTCTGCGTGCTCATTCCATTAAAATGTGACGATCCATTATTTCGCTTTTTCAGGGAGACGGCGATAGTTGGTTAGTTGGTTATATATAATATTATTAATTATTTCCCTAAAAAAAACATATTTTTGAGATATTTTTTTATTTAACAAAAAAAAAAAAAGATATATATATATATATATATATATATATACGCCCCTTATATATATATATATATATATATATATATACCGCCATATATATATATATATATATATAGCATATATATATATATATATATATATATATATATATAACACTTATATATATATATATATATATATATATATATATATATATATATATATATATATATATATATATATATATATATATATATATATATATATATATATATATAACTAACTAACTAACTAACCATCACGCCAGTCTCCCAGAGATAGGCAAGAAAAGAATGGACTGCCACACCTTTCTTCTGACATATTTCTCTCGCTTCCTCAACATTCACATCGTGTCATGCACGCGCGTCGATTTCTCTGACTCCTCACATGGCCGACATTCAATATTTGATTTATTTGATCGTGCCACGTTTTCCTTGGTCTTCCTCTATTTCTGGTACCATTTACATCATTAACATATAATTTTTTTACCATTCTTTCTTCATTCATTCTTTCCATATGTCCAAACCATCTTAATGATCCTTTCATTATTTTGTTCATGACACATATCATTCGCACCGCATTCACTTCTTATATTTTTCATTCGACACTCTATCATACACAGAATATCCACATTCGTCTAAGAGATCCCTCATTTTCTACTGCATTTATTCTACTTTCATCCTTCCTTTTGGTTCATACTGCTTCCATACACTTGAAGTCAGTAGAAGAATATATATATATATATATATATATATATATATATATATATATATATATATATATATATATATATATATATATATATATATGCTCTCTCTCTATATATATATATATATATATATATATATATATATATATATATATATATATCTATATATATGTATATGTATGTATATATATATATATATATATATATATATATATATATATATATATATATATATATATATATATATATATATATATATATATATATATATATATTTATATATATATATATATATATATATATATATATATATATATATATATATATATATATATATATATATATATATATATATATATATATATATATATATATATATATATATATATATATATATATATATATATATATATATATATATATATATATATATATATATATATATATATATATATATATATATATATATATATATATATATATATATATATATATATATATATATATATATATATATATATATATATATATATATATATATATATATATATATATATATATATATATGTATATATATATATATATATATATATATATATATATATATATATATATATATATATACTTCTATATATATATATATATAAGTTAAAATTATCGATAGACCTTTTGTGTCTTGGTCTTATGTAGAATTCACGTGACAATTAACATAGCAAAAAGATTAAAAGCTATCTATCGTTGTTTTTATTATTGATACGACCACGCTTGGCCCATATAAGCATATGTAAATTATTCTCATAGATCTACAAACAAATACGAGTACTTGGTATCCCTGGTGAAACAAAAATTTAACTACTTCATGGAATACAATTTACATTTCAAAGTGAAACAAATAAGTAGATATTCCGTTTCTGTTTACTAAGAGAGCACTCTTCTAAGAACTATTTCATTACAAACATACCATATATATTTAATTAACTACTTGCGTTATTGCGATTTTTTGTTAAAAAATATGCAATACTCTTCCCGTTTGTTATAATGCATAGTTTTCTGTAATTAAAAACGTATCTCATTATAATGAAGTATTCAATAAAACGAAATACATAAAGGAATATGTGCGACATTTACAATATTAGTGACAATTTTCATTTCTAAAAGCTTCAATGTGTTATGTAGGAGTGACGACTTCGAGAAGGAAATATCAAGGAAAACTTACTAACTAACTAACCATCACGCCAAATCTCCGAAGGGTGACCCAAATGCTATACTTTTCTTTCCTGACATACTTCTCTCGCTTTCTCAACAATCATGCATCGTGTCATGCACGCATCAATTTCTCCGACTTCCTGGCGTGGCTGACATTCAAAATGAAGAAATAATGTTAAAAATTATGTTACTGACGTAAAAGTATATATTTACTGACGTAATTGGAACTAGAAATAGAAAAAGAATACCGACGAAAACTGTGACACGATCAATTGAATTATGCTATTGAATGTCAGCCACATCTAGAAGAAAACTAAAAATCACCAGATGTCATAATTGCTTATTACTCAAAAGATATGACATAGCTGAGTAAATTTAATAATGAAGAACTACGGCAGCCGAAGATACTGAGGACGATAGCAGGCAAGAGACTAAAGAGATCGCGTGAGGAACATCAACATAAAGATGTGAGGTTGAGGATGGCCTTAGGATGGAACAGACAGCGAAAAAGGGCCTCGGTCATGTTCAAAAGAATGGACACCACCAGACTCCCTATATTGCATTGCATAATCAGAGTTGTACTCGTGGAAAACCTCCCTAAAAAGATGGAGGACAGCTGGAAGTCTACCTCACAGGAGGGAGCAACCTCTGGAGAACAGACCACACAGGTCTTCAACAACAAGGAAGAATAAAAGTAACTACACGGCTGAAATGGGAGAGATAAATGAGTTGGGACAGTGCCAGAGAGAAGAAGAATGTTAACATTTGGAAGCATTTTTTAATGACGTAATACAAACACTTGCATTTTCCTTTCGTTTTTTTATTCAGATATCTACCAAGAAAACAAAAGAGGCTTAAGATGAATCTCTAAGATAGTGATTTCAGTGAGCTCTAAAATTTCCGGTGAGAATGAAATATTGATGATCTTGTGAAGTATATAGTCTACCTTGAGATAAGTAAAAAAGAAATTTGGTGCTGGATCACCGCTCTAAATGCTTTCTTAGTCCACCAGAAAACTTTTTTAGAGTGTTTTTTGTATGATCCTCTTAGTTTCATGCTCCGTGAAATATACACGTAAAATATTTATGATCTTGGTAAAAATTGATTGATTTCCTTGTCATTTTGTTTATATGGATTAAGTGACAGTTTTATGGCCACAGCAATGGTGGGTAATATAACAAAAAGCTTTTAACCCACCTGAAGAGTTGACCATAATTCAGTATTTAATATACATATAATTTGCATATAGCGTATAGATCTTGGTAAAAATTGATTGATTTCCTTGTCCATTTTTGTTTATGGATTAAGGTGACAGTTTTATGTACAGCAATGGGTTATACGACAAAAAACTTTAACGCATATAGAAGGTTATTACATAATCCAAGTATTGTATACATATGTTTGCATAATACAACAGAAACAAACCATCACCTCCATTTCTCTCCGCAGAAATTGTGACAGAAAGAAGGGACCACCACTATTCTTTTCCTGACATACTTTAAGCTTCTCACATTCATACAGCGAGTCATACACACACGCACACGTCGATTCTTCCGGTTTCTGACATGACCAACCTTTACTTGATTATTTTATAAATTAAAATTGTTTTCCCTCAGTCTACCTCGACTCTGTACTCCATTTACATCGTTAACGTAAACTTTTTAAACATTCTTTCTCTTCTACCCATGGCTCCATATATTAGAACTTACAGCGATCCTTTCATAATTTTGTTCATAATACCTTTCGCTCTACATTCCTTTCTAGTATCAGCGTTTGTGATTTTGTCGTAAAATCGTTCTACTACATGCTATATAATACAAAGTGTTCGAACGAAATTTTATGTTGAATTCAAAGCGTTATGTGGAGATGTAAGACGATTTGCCAGTGCCCTGAATTGAAAAAAAAATCCTGGCTTTAAAGAATATTTCCAGCAGGACAGACAACGTCACACACGTCCAACCGTCTACACGAGTTCGTGAAAATTTCCTAGTAAATTGATCCCAGAGGTGACATAAATTGGCCTCACGCAGTCCTGATTCCAACCCTTTTGCACTATTTCCTGTGAGGGTTATCTCAAATCTAAAAATTCACGCCAATAAACCAACTTCCACGGTGCATTTGAAAGAAAATATTCGCCACACGAAATGGCAGCCAACACGAGGTCTACCACTGAGTCAGCATAAGAAATTTTACTGTTCATTAAATATGAGGTGCCACTACGACGCGAGGCTGTTTGGATGATTATTTTGAAATAATAAATTTTCAAATTCTGTTTTCTTTAATAATTAATTATCATTTTTTAGATTATTGACTTACTTTTTAATCGATCCTCCAAGACGACTACCGGGGTCTTGCCCATTCAGCAAACCATTGACCATGGCTCATCATGCGCTCCTGTCGCCGTCAGTCTTTCAGGCTGCAGCCAGAGACCAGTTAAGCTTGATTTGATCTACCAGCGGCAGGTCGTCCTTGTGGACACTTTTCCCCCACTTTGCGCAATCAGTTGTTTTCAACCGGCTGCAGAACCAATCCTGCCTCTGACACCGGGGAAGAGCAATTAAGTCTGCTGAACCTGGTCTCACCTCGGAGATCGACGTCTTTTTATATTAGTGAAGGTAGATTCAGGGGACAAATACTCTTGACTTTAGAAAGTATCTTGTCTTCCCATGTCGAACCATCTCTAATGCGTTCCTATAATTGCTACATTTGTATAATATTTTACCATAGCATAATAAGATTAAACATTTTCCTATTTTATGTCTTTTGAGTTAATAAACCGATTTGATTTGATTTGGTTGATAATGATGACTTTCAAAGGTTGTCAAGACTCTCTGAGAGAATACGAGAGTCTTGCCAAAATCTCCAGCTGGTCGAGTGCTTGCCTTCCAGGGTGAACACAACAATCACCGCCAACACCACATTTCGAAAGTATCAATTTGTTCAGGCTGCGTCCATAGGCCAAATATTTTGTCTTGTCTTTGTTTATTGCCATATTTGATTGAGATAATATGATAAAATATTTTAGAATCTTTATAAGGCTTCGTTCAATTCAGTATTTGTGTCCGCAAGTAATGCATCATCCATATCTCATCATGTCAATTTATAATTCTTCTTCTTCTTCAATTTACTGTAATCCAATTCTTTTCCATTGTTTACGATCATTGATAGCATCAGCGATAGCATATGTTCGCTACTGTGAACGGGTTCTTATTTTTCTTATATTCCACCTTCCCACTTCGTGTTATGGATTATATTTGATTAAATATAAACTGCACTATGTATTTGCTTTAACATTTCACTTAATACTTTTTGTTGTGACGCAACCTTTTCAGGTGTGTGTGCTAAAAATTAAAATTCAAAAAAATGTTCATAGAAAGAGCTTGGCTGGATCACACCAGAAGCCATATCTGTGAAAAGTGTTGTTTAAAGCCGAAAATATTGCAGTTATATTTATTCAAAAAATCTCAAATAATGAGTAATCCTGAACGTTTATTTAACTTGAAAATAATGCAGAGTATACTCGACCATGTTTGTAATGACCACAGCAAAACAATCATTGATTATATGAGTTGATTATTTTTATCGGTAGTTACACGGTTTCAGATATGATTGTATTTCTATAATAAACTAAATACAATTTTTATATGTATTCCCTACATGGTTTAAAAAGCCAGGGTTGGATAAAAATAAGAGGAAATAGTAGGCCCAAAGAGAAATGGTCACATACGCGAGGGGTCAGAGGGTATTTACGCGCAGGCCGTGAGACAAAAGGGGTAGCAGGGGCGCGCACGCAGTTTAGAAGGGAGGGCTGTGTCGGCAAAGCAAATTTCAGGGCGGATAAATTCTTAATCACAGCCCGGACGCCAAAACGAACAAAGGTGGGTTCGTTAGACCTACAAACTTTGGAATCAACGAAAAATGCAATTTATTTGATGTCCTTTCATTTTTTTAAAGTTACGACTTGTGAGATCCTTCTTTATCTTCTCGGGGGACCTTTTGATACGGGAATGCTTCCTTTGATTCCTTTAAATATTCAGAGTTCTTTATGTTTGAACTCTTCCTTTGGAGGGTACTTGGTGCAAGTTAATGCACGTTGTTCTCGTTTGCAAACTTGTCTTTTACCACCAAGTCTAGGCTTTTTATTCTAAGAGGAACTCGCATAATATACATCACAAAATACACGTTTTTTTTTTAACTTATCAAATCCCAACTACTTTTTTACACCAATAGGTACATAGAAAGTCAAGCTAATTTATTATTCTTTTTGATATCTTGTAACACATATAATTTATAAATCGCGTTTTTTTAGATAATGCCTTAAAATACGAAACGTGTCTTTCACATGAATTATAATTCCCACACATTTTAGAAAATAGGCGTTTTCATTCATATTTGTTTGTATACAACAGGTCGTTTGAACCTAATTAACTAACTAACTAACTAACCATCACGCCATCTCCCCGGAAGGGTAGGCAGAAAGAATGGAACGCCACACTGTTCTGTCCTGGCAAACTTCTCTCTCTTCCTCTACATTCATAGAACTTGTCGATTTCTCCGACTCCTCACATGACCGACATCCAATATTTGATTGATTTCATCGTGCCACTTTTTTCTCGGCCTCCAGCTCCGTTCACGCCGTTAACCTTTTTCACCATTCTGTCTTCACTCATTATTTCCATGTGTCCAAACCATCTTAATGACTCTTTCATTATTTTGTTCATAACACTTTCGTTTACATCGCATTCACTTTCAACTCTGGAGTTGAACCTAATTACTGTGTATAATTTATTTTAGCTATTATATTGATTCTCATGACATGTGATCTATCGCCATTTTATTATCACGTAAATTCTACACCAAACAGTGTGAAAATAACACTGCTATTTCCGTAAATCGAACCCGGGATCTTCGGTATAGTAGTCAGAGCTCTTAACACTCTGCGACGAAGGTCGACACGCAGGTAATAAAATCTGGGGTGGCCAACAAGTTGATCGAGATGCTAAATTTGGTCCATCGCTCCCGATCTCTTAACGCACTGGAACACAGAGCTGAATCGTACTGAAACAGTATTGCAGACTACGCCTATGACAAGAACTCGATCGCGATACATTTAAAAATA
The DNA here is from genome assembly GCA_022606425.2 of Lepidostoma basale. Taxonomy (NCBI): domain Eukaryota; kingdom Metazoa; phylum Arthropoda; class Insecta; order Trichoptera; family Lepidostomatidae; genus Lepidostoma; species Lepidostoma basale. The sequence continues at coordinate 177,994 of JAHDVF020001249.1, forward strand.
AAAAGTATTTCTTATGTACACAAAAGAAGGCTACCCCTGGTGTAAATAATCCCGTGGAAAACCCATAAAAATACAATTTAAAAGTTTTTAAAGGAAAATGATACAAATGCATAAGACTATTTTTTATGGGTTTGGTAAATAAGCATAACATGAAAAATATGTTTACATTAAATGGAAATGCTTAATGAACTTAAACACAAAAAAAGCATTTGGTTGATCCGTTTAAATCGGTGGTTCCCAAACTTTTTTGTCCCGTGGAGCCCTTGCTGATATTTTTTAATTTGTGCAGACCCCCTACTTTCGTAATATTGTTTATTTGTTACTATTTCACTTAAAAAAATTGTGACAAATTTTTATTATTATTGAAGTTACGTAATAAATTATAATGGATATTTTTCGTCAGCGACCTTTATTTTTTTAGCTCATCAGCGACTTCCAGCCAGTAGAATTCGGCGGCGACCAATTTTTTTTTATCTCATTCGAAAAATCGGACATTCAAAAAAAAAAATATGGTCGCAGCCTAATTCTACTGGCCGGAAGTTGCTGTTGAGCTAATAAAAAAAAGGTCGACGCCGATTTCGACCGGCCGATTTTCGCGAATGAGCTGAAAAAAAGGTCGACAACGAAAAATATCCGCGGACCCCCTGGCGTTGGTCAGGGACCCCCAAATCAAATTTTGTTTTCCGTGGACCCCCTGAAAGATCCCAGGGACCTCTGGGGGTCCAAACAGACCACTTTGGGAACCACTGATTTAAATTATTCACAAGCCATGAATAAAAAAAGGCTTTTATTTTTGGTTCTACTGAAAAACTCACTATTTTTATTTACATCCGTCTGCCCCTGGGGTACAGATTAGAAGATTCCTTATGCGGTCGTCTGTGTAATATCCGGCAAAGGGAAAAAAGATGAAAAGTTGAAAACAAACGGAAGAAATAAAGTTATTAATATTTTTTGTTTTTTAAGTTATCATCATCAAAGCTTTATCAAGGATGATTTTGCCCTTTGTATTAAAATTCCACGAAATGTAAATTATACCCTAACAATCACCTGAAGGGCTATTATAACTTTAGAATAAAAATTTCATAAGGAGGTCCATTGTCCTTTCTGTGCTCTGCGGGAACAGGGAGGGAGAAGTGGGGTGAGGCTATAGGGGAACTGATATAAAAAGGACCCACCATTTGTGTGAATTTTTTACACACTCTGAAAAAGTACGCCATAAGAAAGTATATAAAAAGGTTTAAATATTCAGCAAATACGTACTTCACAAAAAACGCATTTTGTAAGAGAAAATCTAATTAAGGGAGATTTCATTTTAATACCTACTAAAAAGTTAACATGCTTTTTGCAAAAAACGCCAATTTGCCCAGTAATTTGCTTTCAGAATTTCAAGCGCATATTCACAAAATTTAAAAGCTTTTTTAATTCCGTATATTTTCGTATTCTCATGAATCAAAACAGTGTAATTTCTACTTATGTAGGTTCATTTGCTTCAGCATATTTCGTAGGTAGGATCACTTATATGATAAAAAAATATATGAACTTATAGCAAGTAGGTACCCGTAACCTCGAGAATTTTCAATACGTCACGCTCAATAGGATCTCTTGGACTAGATGAAATCACGCGACCGAATCATGGAGACCTTAAGGTCTATTTACACTCATCAGTTATTATTATTATGGAGTTAGGAATGCAGCAATCCGAGAAGAGTTAGGAATGCAGCAATCTGAGAAATCTGCGAGGTCGAAGATGTGGTCAGATGGGGACGTCAAAGACGGCGATACTGGCATCAACACGTAGAAAGGATGAACTCAAATAGGATACCACACATAGCTCTCCATGGAACGCCAAACGGACAACGCCAACCAGGAAGACTCCCGAAACGGTGGAGAGAAAGCTGGAGTTTAGCGTCTCAAGAGAACCCGCCTGAAATAACAGACTCCTGAGTCTACCAAGAGTGAAAAAGAAGAAGATCGTCCCGGCCGATACGTCAAGATAAAAATTGCTTGGAATATCACCGACTCCTTATCACAAATGCTAAAATAAATTGCCGTCAGGGGTCTCCGAAGAAAGCGCCACCATAAAATTGACACTTGATAAAAATGATCAATCTTTTTCAGGATGTGTTTCCTACAGTATATAATTATTTTTTACATAATACCATTTTTCTCGGAATTTAAATACAATATAAAAAATTTCTCGAAATATATTTATTTCTTTGTGGTACTACGTATGGACCGGGCGGCCAGCGCAAAGAGAATTGTTACCAATATTTTTTGTGAATGCATACTTATACTTGTACACGAATCCTGGATTTCACCCATGGTGCGTGATTAATTCATGAAATTTAATTGTATCTCAATAGAGACGAAGATGCAAACTGGAAACTGAATATGGTTGATCAAGGTGTTTACAGGACTTATGACCTCTCATTGGTTGGGTTAAGCGCACGCTTTATGTAATTACAACATTCCCCATTCCACCTATTTTCTTTATGACCATGTAAGACAAATTTTTGGAGGTTGTATATATGCTACAAATCTATACTTATCTTCACATGTCAGTTTCAATACGCCATCTATGTAGATTTGATTACATATGTTAATCTTTTTAAGATTAATCCATATAATCCACACACTAACGCCATCTATGGAGATTAATTTTTTATGGTCAAAACTAACGAAATACAACGAAATACAACCCTGCAATTTTCGTTAGTTACCATATTCTGACTCATTTTCTAGTGTATATAAACAGCAATGAGCTAAAATTTTGTCACCTTTGATAATGCCTTAGAAGGACGAAACATGTCATTCCCATTAAATATATTAAAACTTCTAGAAAACTGACGTTTTCATTCAAAGTTATGGCGAATGTATAATACTATTAGAAGAAACAATTAACAAAAATCAATATTTATGTTATCGTATTGGCAAATACGATTAAAAGGCCAGCGAAGATTCTTGCTGTCTATTTAAACCCTGTGCGTGTTGATGGGATAAAGTGAATTTATTTAGCTGTTAACTCGACGTAAAGTAATACGATATTTTTACTCTGGGAACGTTTTCGTTTTATTCGATCACGCGTACACATTTAAACATTTACAAGCGATTGAAAATAACGTGAAAGTGATCAGCGAACCCGGGAAATATTAAAATGGCAATAACCATTCCCTGTGTCGGATATAAGTATCTCCGGAATATCTGACCCCGGAGAGCTATTAGATCTAGGAATTGGCTCTGCCGTGCCGATACCGACCAGATGGACCTAATAATAAAATTAGATATTTACTGCAGAAAGCCACTTCTATACATTATTTATTTAGAGGGCAATGAATAAAAGGGTACCTTTCAGACCTTTGTGTGTATACGCCGGCTAAAGTTCAATAATATCTATATCTAAGTATTAACCTACAGAACTAATTTTCGGGCAATCAATGCGTCACACTAACTATTAAAATATTATTTATTATTTCTTGAACAATGATGTTAAACTCTATATTAAATAAGTAATACTAATGAAAACGTTCGTTTATTTCTATTTTTATTTTTTATACACTTTTTATAAATTTAAATACCTCGGCAGCATACTAACACAATCTCTTGACCCATATGTAGAGATAAAATGCAGAATTGAGGCTACGTTTAACAGCTACAGCTACGTTTAATAAAATGAAATCACTCTTCTGCAATGCTAACGTAAACTTGAAACTCCGCCAGAGAATGATCAAATGCTATGTGTGGTCTGTTTTATTGTACGAATGTCAAACGTGGACCTTGAAAGTTAACTCAATGAACAGACTGGAAGCATTTGAAATGTGGCTCCATCGCCGAATGCTCAGAGTTCCCTGGACAGACATGGTTACTAATACCGAAGTCCTGAGGAGAGCTAGAGTTGACAGGGAATTGTTATCAACTATCAAGGTTCAAAAGATCTCACATCAAGGTCATATACTGCGTGGGTAAAAGTACCACCTTCTCCAACTAATATTGGAGGGGAAAATTGAGGGACGCCGAGGGTCCGGAAGGAGACAAATGTCCTAGCTGCGAAACGTGAGGGAGTGGACCGGCATCCGAAGTGTGGAGGAGCTGTTCCGAGCGGCGCAGGACAGAGACAAGTTCGCCAAGGTGATCGCCAACGTTGGGGGGAACCAACAGGGCACTTGAAGAAGAAGAAGAATACACTTTGTATATACAATACTGATATTTAAAAAATAAAATTATATGGACATGTTTCGGACAAACAGTGTTTTTAAACATCTGTCGGATCATGTAAACAACAACAATTTTATAATATTTTTATAAATATGTATCTTTACTGAAGAAGGACTGTTTGTCATAAACATGTCCATATAATTAAAAAAAAATAATATCAGTGTTGTATATACATAGTGTATAAAAAAGAAAAATAGAAATACACCATCATTACAACACAAAGTACGGCGTATATAGAAGAAAACGCCAATTTTCGTCAAGTTTTATTATATTTTATGGGAATAACATGTTTCGGCCTTCTTAGGTATTATCAAATGTGACGAAATTTCTGCTCGTTGCTGTTTATATACTTATGTAAATGGAGCAGAATATGGTAATTAACGAAAATTGATGTGACTTTATACATTTTCAACAAATAATTACTTGGGTAGGTCCAGAAATATTGGAAAGTGTTTCTCGGAACTCTTTAAGAAATTTTAAATTAAAAAGAGGAAGACCTAGGAAAACGTGGCACGATCAAATCAATCAAATATTGAATGTCGGTCAAGTGAAGAGTCCGAGAAATCGACGTGCGTGCATGACAAGATGTATGAATGTTGAGTACACGAGAGTAATATATCAGCAAAAAAAAGTGTGGCACTCCATTTTCTGCCTACCCCTCCGAAGAGACGGCGTGATGGTAGTTTAGTTAGTTAGTTTATTAATAATGAACGTAGTACTACAAAGAATTACAGTTACCGACATAATGAAACCGCATGAAACAAAATATTGTCTGTTAATCGAGAAGGTACAGAATTTTTTTTTACGATTTCTGTACCTTTAAGAAAACGGTTACTACCCCTGTCTGTACCCAACTGATTTCTAGCTGGGTATGCTGGACTACAAATCATTGGAAATTAGACGAACTTTCCACCTGGGTGTTCACTTTTTTCAACTGATTCGTGTTCGAATACATAATTGAATGACTTGACTTTGTTTGTCTGATATTTTTAATGATTTGACTTTGTTTGTCCCCGACAATTATCTGCGACAAAGGCAACATAGATTATTTCACCTGCCACTGTGTAGAACCAATGGTAATGCCCGTGGGCAGGGCAATAATCCTATTAAACATCTTAAGCATCTCTTCGGATGTGGACATTTTTCACGATAGTGAGGCTACCCTCAGAAAGCATCTATCTCTTATGTATTAAATTGCTATTTGCTTCTCTTCTTATTGTACAAAAATGTTTATCTTTACCAAACTGTTCTAAAATATATTTTTTTGATTGTCTTCTGTTTTTCTTTTCTTCTTACTTGCTCTCATTTGTTTTCTTATCATATTATTTGTAAATATTTTTTTGAAAATTGTTAATTTAACTAACTAACTAACTAACCATCACGCCGTCTCCCCGAAGGGGTAGGCAGAAAGAATGGACTGCCCCACTTTTCTTTCCTGACATATTTCTCTCGCTTCCTCAACATTCATACATCGTGTCATGCACGCACGTCGATTTCTCTGACTCCTCACATGGCCGACATTCAATATTTGATTTATTTTATCGTGCCACGTTTTCCTTGATTTATTTTGTTTTTTGTTAATTTTATTTTTGTATATTGTGATTATAAACGATTTGGATTAGTTATTCCGTAATGTTTATAATTGTTTTAATAAATTGAATTTGAATTTGAAATAAAAAAGAATAAAGATATCATAAAACAAATCAAACAGATTTTCTATAATTCTAAAATTGACGATTCTTATTACTATTTATCTATCGCTGTGTTTCATTTTTTTATACCATTTTTTTTTCATTTTCACTGTGTGCATTTATGAATCCCCAGCACTCAAACATGAGCATGTCTATTATAATGGGTGACGGTAACATTTTTAAGGGTCGTGTTTGAATTGGAGTTGAGGCAGTTTGGACATTTTTCAATTAGCGCAAACCTGACGGATGGGGTGGTACAGTCAGCCACATTCAAATGTAAACTGACTTTCATGTATTTGTTTTTTTTGTATACAAATACTTGTAGACAAATACTGGATTTTTACCCATTGCGAATTAATCATTTTTTAAGGATTAATTGTATCTCAATAGAGACAAAGATGTACATTATTTGGAAACAGAATATGGTAGTCGAGGCGTTTACAGGACTTATGACCTGTCATTTGTTGGGTTAAGCGATTACTTTATGTTTTACAACATTCACCATTCCGCCCTTCTTACGACACCACGTTTGACAAATTTTTGGAACTTGTATATTTGTTAATATTTTTTAATAACTTAACTGTTGGTAGGTACATCTACACTAGCGCCATCTATTAAGATAATTTGTAAGTAACTTTCATGAAATCATAAAAATGTTCATGCCACATTTAATACAAAAACATTTAAAAACATATTATTTCTAATGGGAATGACATGTTTCGCTTTGTTAAAGCATTATCAAATGAAAGTAAGATGAACGCCGTAGAAATGAAGTCACTAAGAACAATGTGCGGAAAACAATGTATGATAGAATATTTAATTATGAAGTAAGACGCAAATATAAGACGGATGAATGCATGATAAATAAAATTAAGAAAAGGTCACTAAGATGATTTGGACATATGGAACGAATGGATAATGGAAAAATGGTTAAAAAGATATATAAAAGTTGTGTGAAAAGATTTCATATTGCTTGGAAAAACTGGTTTTTTACTATAAACCGAAAATCTTTGGTTTATTTAAAAAAAAAACAGTTTTTCCAAGCAATATGAAGTCTTTAAACTCCGTCGCCATGTCGCCATGTCGCCATGATGTTAGGAACAAGAGGGGGGCTGACGTAGACTCTGATCACCATTTGGTGCAGGCAGAGTTGCGTCTAAAGCTGGCTGTCCCTAAATCTCTCTCAAAGAGGGTAACGAGACGTTTCGATGTGACCAAGCTGCAGGATGAAGACGTCCGAAATGAGTACCAGTTGGAACTCGCTAACAGGTTCAGTGCTCTCGACGTTGCGGATATGGATACACACGAGGCATGGGGTCAGATCTCAGAGGTTTTCTCGGATGTTAATGGCAGACTTTTGGGCCACAATACTAATAAGAAGAAACCCTGGATGTCTGACGCCAGTTGGGGACTGATCGAGCGACGGAATGAAATAAATCAGCAACTGCTGCAGGCACAGACTCGGGCAGAAAAGGAGACACTGCAGGAAGAACGTAAAGAATGTCGCAAATTTATAAAGCGACGCATCAGAGAGGACAAGCGCTTGTACATATCTAATTTGGCAAATCAAGCACAGTCTGCTGCAGCCCGGAAAAATTTTGGAGATGTGTCAAGATTACCAAGCAACTCTCTGGAGACGTTTTCCCGCATCGTGTTAATCGCCCTATTAGAGACAGGTTGGGAGTACCAATTGCCTCCTTAGACAAGCAGCTAGCTCGATGGCACGATCATTTTTCAGGCATCCTCAGCAATGTTCCAGACGCCGCAACTGCCCCACAAACGGAGGAACCCAATCAGCCCTTGCTGCAGATCGCTACTCACCCTCCTACGCAAGCCGAAATAATGTCAGCAATCCGCTCTCTAAAGAACAATAAGGCTCCTGGCAGTAACGGGATTGTAGCTGAGATGCTCAAGGCAAGCGAGACCTCCTCAACGAGCATCCTGGCCCATCTGTTGGAACGCATATGGATCTCAGAGAGGCTGCCACCCGCCTGGAAGGAAGGACTCCTTGTAACAGTGCCCAAAAAGGGAGACCTGAGCAACTGTAACAACTGGAGGGGAATCACTATCCTTTCCGTGGTGACAAAGATCCTTGCGAGAATTATACTGAGGAGAATGACGAGTGCACTCGAAGGAGGTATGCGAGAGGAACAGGCTGGCTTCCAAAGTGGCCGGTCTTGCGTTGAGCACATAAATACACTCCGCATCATAATTGAAGAGGCCTCTGAATGGCAGTACAGCATGTACCTAACGTTCGTCGACTTTGAAAAGGCCTTCGATACATTATCGTGGACTTCAATCTGGTCAACTCTCATTCGCAGAGGAGTCCCACGGAAGATTGTGAATGTCATCAGGGCAATGTATGACGGTTGTTCTTGTCGTGTAGTGCACCAGGGCAAACTCTCCGAGGCCATCAAACTGAGTGCGGGAGTGCGACAGGGATGTCTACTATCACCCCTGCTCTTCATAGTGGTTCTGGAGGATGTGTTGCGCCGTTCTTTCGACGGTCCTCGTGGCATTCCATGGATGCGTGATACCCAGTTGGAGGATCTGGATTATGCTGATGACCTCTGTTTGCTTTCGATGCAGAGCGGAAACTTTGTAGACTTCACGAGGAAGCGGCAAAAGTAGGTCTCAAGATTAACATGTCCAAGACAGTAGACCTACGAGTGTCCACAAATGACTCCACCCCAATCTTGCTCCACGGTGTCCCCCTTGTGACCACGACCAGCTTCTGCTACCTCGGTAGTATGATAGCAGGCTCAGGAGGTACGGAGGAGGATGTAGCCAGCAGACTTGACAAGGCAAGGGGAGCTTTCGCTATGCTTTGCCCTGTATGGCGCTCCGGTATCATTTCGAGAAAGCTCAAGCTCCAAGTATTCAGCAGTAACGTTAAAAGCGTACTGCTGTATGTATGTGAGACTTGGAAGTCTACCGCAGACGTTAATGGTAAACTCCAGGTGTTTATAAATAGGTGCCTTCGCTCAATATTCAAAATCTATTGGCCCCAACAGTGTCAAATGCCGTTCTCTGGACTATAGCAGGCGAAAAGCCAATTAGAGAACAAGTCGCTAGGCGCAAATGGCAGTGGATCGGTCACACTCTGAGACGGAACCCAGCCTGCATCGCTCAGGGCACACTAGACTGGTCCCCTATGGGGGGAAAGAGAAAGCGAGGCAGACCTAGAGCCACCTGGAGAAGAACCCTGCAGGACGAGGTTAAGGCAGCAGGTCTCACTTGGGACGATGTTAAGCATCAGGCATGCGATAGAGTCGGGTGGAGAAGATTCCTTGAGGCCCTATGCACCACGGAGGTGTGACAGGACAAAAAGAAGAAGAAGAAGAAACTCCCATGTCTCCAAAATGTATATTTGCACTTAATTCGGTTTTACACTCACGGTGCTATTTGTATACCGCCGTTTTCGTTGGTTACTCTTTTTCTACTCACAAACTTTACTCACAAACTCTACTCCTAAATACAAACTCTACTCCTACTTACAAACTCTACTCCTTATTACAAACTCTACTCCTAAAAGTAAACTCTACTCCTCTTTACAAACTATACTCCTACTTACAAACTCTACTCCATATTACAAATTCCTAAATACAAACTCTACTTCTATTTACTAACTCTACTCCTAAATGCAAACTCTACTCCTAAATGCAAACTCTACTCCTACTTACAAATCTAACCCTACTTACAAACTCTGCTCTTACTTACAAACCTTATTTTTTTGTAAAGTACGGGTCAAGCAATGCAGCTCAAAACAACTTTTTTAAAGGTTTAAATAGTTTCGTCTACTATATTTTTTTAATAATTAAAAGCGTAAACATATTTGAGTCATATGCTAAGGGGAGAAAAATACCACCTCCTTCGACTGATATTTATAAGTAAAATGGAGGGAAGTCGGGGAGTTGGTAGAAGGCAGCTGTCCTGACTGCGAAACGTAAAAGAGTGGACAGGAATCACAAGAGTTCAGAACCTGTTCAAAGTGGCGCAGGACAGAGATGCCTTTGCTGCAGTGATAGCCAACATTGGGGGGACCTGACAAGGCATCGAAAGAAGAAGAAGAAACACCGTGGAATTTCATTATTATGATTATATTTATACTACTACTACTTCTCGGCGCTACATCCTGGTGTGGGACATGGCCTCCTCCACAACGGTCCTCCACTCACTTCTGTCTCTGGCCAACTCTCTCCATTCCCTAGCTTGATTACGTGTATAGATAATTTAAAAAAAACGTTATTAAGTAAGTCCTTTTTTGCCAATCAATATTGGTCATCACTAGTTATTAACAACTTTAAACAGTTAATTTGTTATTTTGTATATAGAGTGCAAAACTCATTTGCATAATTAGTCATTAATTATTCAAATAAATGAAAACGTCTCTTTTCTAGAAGATTTAATAGAGTTTATGGAAATAAAAATGTCAATTCCTATAAACTATAATTAAACGTTAAGTGTTCAAGAAACTATTACTAATTAGTCATCGTTCCAAATTATATAGTTAAAGAAGGATGAAAGTAGAATACATGCAATAGAAATGGGAAAACCTTATGATAGAGTGTCAAATGCAAATATTAGAAGTGAATGTGGTGCGAATGAAGGTATTATGAACAAAATAACGAAAGGGTCGTTAAGATAGTTTGGATACATGAAACGAATGAGTAAATACATAATGGTGAAGAAGGTATATAAACGACGTGAACGGCGCTAGAAATAGAGGAAGGCTGAGGAAAACTTGGCACGATCAAATTAACCAAATATTAAATGTCGGTCACGTGAGGAGTCTAATAAATTGACGTGCGTGCATGACACGTTGTATTGTATTGTATTGAAGAAGCGAGAGATGTATGTCAAGACAGAACAGTGAGGCGGTCCATTCTTTCTGCCAACCCCTTCGGAAAGACGGCGCGATGATTAGTTAATTCCGAATAATTTTGTTGGTACAACATTTTGAATGTATATAAATACTTGTAGACGAATACTGAATTTTACCCATTGCGGGCTATAAATTCAATTCATCTTCATAGATGGCGCTAGTGTGTAGATTGAAACTACCATGTAAAGGGTGGTGTTACAGATTAACATATATACAACTTCCAAAAAAATTGTCAGACATGGTGTTCATAAGAAAAGGTGGAATGGGGAATGTTGTACTACAGAAAGCTTCCGCTTAACCCAACCAATGGCAGGTCATAAGTCCTGTAAACACCTCGATCAACCATATTCTGTTTCCAATTTGCATCTTCGTCTCTATTGAGATACAATTAATCCTTGAATTTTGTTTATACCCTTGAAAGCGTTCTTTACTTTTAATTCTAAATTAATTACAATCTCACGTCTTCATTCCATGTAAACATCTGAAGAAAGTGATGGATTACTGATATATATTATTATATTAATTATCTTTCTTTCTTAGAATCTCTGAATGATAGTAATTTCAACTAGAATCCTTGAGTGGGCTACGTCGCAAAAATAAGCAATTAGGGAAGCAGATACATACCTACCTACCGAATTGCCTCCAGCCAGAGTAACCCGCCTCCTAAATGAAGCCGTAGTTAATTTAAATATTTGTTTGTTAACATGGACAATGGGTCGTTATGACCGCTGAAAGTGGAACCGTTTTAGATATTCGGCTTCCTCTCGCGACCCTTCCACTGCCGCCATTTTGTTTATTTTTTTCCGCAGTCGTAATTATTCATAGCACAACAATGCGAATTATATTATATTTCACTAATGCAACCTTTTATTTTGATGGTGTTTGTTTTTTATAAACATATTTAAATGAATTTCTTCTATGTTCGCCAGATCTTTGTGTTGTAGATGTTTAATGTTTCTTTCTTTACATGCGAAATGATCTGATGATGAATGTTAATAAGTCCAAGGTAATGATTTTTGAAAAGGAAGAAACCACGACAGTCTGCAACATTAGCGTGAATGGTGAAAATTTGGAGCAAGTAGTTGAGTTCGTGTATTTAGGTAGTATGTTTACAAGAGATGGGCGAGTGGAGAGGGATATTGAAAGAAGGGTTGGGGCAGGCAACAAAGTGAATGGTGCACTTAAAGTTGTTATCGCAAACAAAAACCTATCAAAAAAAGCTAGAATGGCAGTGCACAATGGTGTTCTTCTACCGACCCTTATGTATGGAAGCGAAGCATGGAACTGGCAAAAGAAGGATGAAAGTAGAATAAATGCAGTTGAAATGAGATCTCTTAGAATAATTTGTGGATACTCTGTGTATAATGATAGAGTGCCGAATGAAAATATAAGAAGTGAATACGGTGCGAATGATGGTGTCATGAACAAAATAATGAAAGGATCATTAAGATGGTTTGGACATATTGAAAGAATGAATGAAGAAAGAATGGTAAAAAAATTATATGTTAATGATGTAAATGGAACCAGAAATAGAGGAAGACCGAGGAAAACGTGGCACGATCAAATAAATCAAATATTGAATGTCGGCCATGTGAGGAGTCAGAGAAATCGACGCGCGTGCATGACACGATGTATGAATGTTGAGGAAGCGAGAGAAATATGTCAGGAAAGAAAAGTGTGGCAGTCCATTCTTTCTGCCTGCCCCTTCGGGGAGACGGCGTGATGGTTAGTTAGTTAGTTTCTTTATATACTTTGTATACGACACTCACATTGTATGTGAGTGTCTTATACTCATATTAGTGTTGTATACAAAATATATAAAAAAATAAATATTTAGATGACTAGATGAAATAGCTTGATTTTTTAAAATAAACTTAATACAGTAGCACTGGAATATATTCAACATATTTTTTTATAAATTAAAATACGATATCTTCTATATTCGCCATAACTTTGTGTCGCAGATGTTTAGTGGTTCTTTTTTATATACTTTGTATACAATACTCACTTGTATACAAATTGTATACATCACAAAGTGAGTGTTGTATACAAAGTATAATATATAAAAAAGAAACATTAAAATCTGAAATTTTGCAATTTTCAGTATTTTTTTCGGATATATTTCTAACTAACTAACTAACTAACTTACCATCACGCCGTTTCCCCGAAAGGGTAGACAGAAATAATGAACTGCAACACTTTAATCGATGCTGCACTCCATTCTTCTCTTTTCGCCAACGCGAGAGACGCGGTGTGATGGGTTGCGAACCTCATCGCCACCAATAGGCATCTCCCGCGCACACTTCAATCATTCAACGTCTACATAATAAATCTAAAACAAATTATACAAAATACAATGATATAAAATTAAATAACACATAAAAATAATTTAACACATAATGTTCTTTTAGATGGTGCACTTGTCGTCAGCTGGACGATCCGGACATTAATTTGTGTTTATTTAATTTTTTATTCCACTTTTTTCATTTCAATTAGGCACTTATCACAATCCAACACCAGCAAAAACTTGAAAATTTGATTGAAGAATTTATTCAAATTGTCATTGGAACAAATGAAAAATTACAATATATTTCTTGTAATATATATTTCTTGTATATTAAAACACTTAGTTATTGTATTTATTCCAAAATTATAGCAAAAATATGTCATGTTTATAAATATAATATAATATAAAATTATTATATTAAAATAAACTCACATAATCTTTAAAAAAAATAAGTGAGATAACTTAAGGTTTTTGTATATTGGAATTCCATAATAAAGAGTTGATTAAAACACTTTTTTTTATTTCAGTTAATTTTTCTCGACATGTATCGAAGGCTTTACACCATCATCACGGGGAGAACGAAAAAAAATGAACTATATAACGAGTTTATATCGTTCTCCCGATTAAGAAGGTGTAAACAAAACTCAAAAATAGAAATAAGCGGTATTTTTATTTTTTAAAAAATCGTCAAATTTTCATTTAAAACACACGAAAAACCTTAAAAAGTAGTCACGCATATACATTTAATTATAATTTTATTTTTGAAGAGCTCTTAATTTTATTATAGTGCGAGCCAAAGCGATGTGGACGATAAGAGCATTAAAATAAATATGCATATAACTACGTGAATATTAATATGAGATTAATCTCGGGTTAAATAAATTATTTGTCTTTCCTTTTTTTATTTACTTTGTATACACAATACTGATGAATGTTACCAATATTTGTAGACAAATACTGGATTTTACCCATGGCGGGTTAATCATTTTTTAAGGATTGATTGTATCTTAATAGAGGCGAAGATGTAAATTGTCTTTTGGAAACAGAATATGGTGGTCGAGGCGTTTACAGAAGTTATGACCTATCATCATCTAATCTTAATAGATGGCGCTAGTGTAGATTGAACTAATATATGTGAAATGTTACTCAACAAAGTAGCGTATATACAACTCCCAAAAATTTGTCAGACGTGGTGGTCGTAAGAAATACGGAATGGGGAACGTTGTTAACATAAAGCGATTGCTTAACCCAACCAATGACAGGTCATAAGTCCTGTAAACGCCTCGACCACCATATTCTGTTTCCAAAAAATAATTTACATTTTCGTCTCTATTGGGATACAATCAATCCTTAAAAAACACTGATGAAGATAAATAAAGACAAAACAAAGCTTCTGACTGTAGTCCAAACGCAACATCAGATGAGAGTAGTGATGTCAGGAGTTCCACTAAAGAACACCAAGGAGTTTGTCTACCTCGGGAGCAAAATAACATGGGACGGTCGGTTTAAGAGCGAGGTCGACAACCGTATACATCGGGCTAGGCTTGCATTTAATAAAAGGTCGAAAATAATAGAATCGAATAACACAGACCTAAAACTGAGAATACTCCTTATCAAGACCTATGTATGGAGTATCTTGATGTACGGCTGCGAGACATGGTGCCTATCTGAAAGAGATAAACGGAGACTAGAGGCTTTTGAGATGTTGTCCTATAGAAGACTATTAGGAATTTCCTGGAAAGATCACATCACAAATGAGGAGGTTCTCCAAAGAATCAAAGGAGGAAGGCACCTGCTCAGGACCTTGTCCGAAAGGCGTGCAAGATGGATCGGCCGTGTAATACGACAAGAAGGCGGAGACTAGGGGACGCCCACGCCGAGAGTACCTGGAGGACCTGTTGGTAGACGTGCGCTGCTCATCATAAATGCAGATTTCAAAAGAGCCGCACAAGACAGGGAATAATAGAATAGAAGAATAGAGGAAATTGCTGCAAACCAATCCCAGGATTAAAACCAGAGAGAGGGATACACAATCCTAACTTTAAAAAAAAAATTAATTACATATCAGACATGTTTCTGACAACCGGTCCTTCTTCAGTGAAACATATCATATTTTAAATGTCTGATATATAATTTTTATTTTTTTTAATGTTAGTGTTGTATACACTTTGTATACTTTGGTATATAAAAAATAAAAAGTTAAATAAAACATCTACAACACAAAGTATGGCGAACATAAAATAAATATATATAAATTCGCTATAACTGCAACTAAAAATAACCGTTTTAGACATATCGATGGCTTTCACGGCCGCCCTACAAAACTAGCTACTATTCATTTTTTAAAACAACAAAACTTGTATATTATAGTGTTAATGCCTTTACCTTCAATACAATGCCACATTTGTTTATTTTATAACTAACTAACTAGAACGACGATTCCCCGAAGAGGTGGGCAAAAATATTGGACCGCAACGCTATTTTTCTTGACATACTCCTCCTAATTCCTCAATAATCATACATCGTGTCATGCACGCACGTCGATTTCTCCGACTCGCCACGTGGCCAGCATTTAATATTTGATTATTTTAATTAAGCCACCTTTTTCTTTATTTATAGATTCGTTCACGTCATCTACCTTTCTTTCTTTATTTATGTGAATTTTATAAATGTCAATTGCTATACATATTATATCAGCTTTTCTTAGATAAACATTCATTGTAGCGAAAGAGCTGTGCGAATTTCTACATCGATCGCGTTTGGGGTATTTTTATTTGAAAAATACGCCATTAATACATCTTTTAATATGTACGTTCTAAAAATAGCATCTGAAATGTCACTTAAAAATAAAATCTTAGCATTGAAGTTTATTCAACGAAACGTACCACAATGAATGTGGGCTTATATATTTTGGAGTATATCGCCAATCAATACTCTCGTTTCTCATACGACTCATTCAACCATTTAGTTTGTCAGCGTTTGACATAATACGAGTAATACAATATCCGTTTATGTCATATAAAGATGTCTCATATCGGTCAAAGAAACATACCCTTCTCAATACCACCGCCCTATGCTCTCTTCCGTACTCATAACAACAACATATGTGAACTTTTGAATAAGCTGTGTACTACATTCAACGATTAATTATACTTACTGTTTCTTGAACAATGATGTAAAACTCCATATTAAATCATTAATACGAATGAAAATGTATATTTCTAGATACTTTGTTATAATTTATGGGAATAACATATTTCGCCTTTCTAAAGCATAAAATAAAATAAAACTTATGGAAAACAGACGTTTTCAATAAAATAATTTGTATATGCACTTAATACGACCTTCGTAGCTGAGTGGTAATAGCTCTGACTTCCATTCTCAAGGTCCCGGGTTTGATTCCCGGCGATGGCAGTGTGATTGTCACACTGTCATTGGTTTGGTGTAGAATTCACGTGAAAATAAAATGGCGATAGATTGAGTACCTATCACATGTCATGAGAATCAATATAATAGCTAAAATAAATTGTATACAGTAATTGGGTTCAAACAACCTGTTGTATACAAGGAAAAAAAATAAAAATAAAAATATTGATGAAAACGTAACTAACTAACTAAATAACTAACCATTACGCTGTCTCTCCGGAGGGGTAGGCAGAAAGAATGGAACGCCACACTGTTATGTTCTGACATACTTCTCTAGCTTCTTCTAAATTCATATAGCTTGTCATGTACGCACGTCGTTTTCTCCGACTCCTCACGTGATCGACATTTAATGTTTGATTGATTTGATCGTGCCACGTTTTCCTTCGCCTTCCTCTATTTCTAGCTCCGTTCGCGCCGTTTACATATACCTTCTTCACCATTCTGTCTTCACTCATTCTTTCCATGTGTCCAAACCATCTTAAAGACCCTTTCATTATTTTGTTCATAACATTTTCATTCGCACCGCATTCAATTCTTATACTTGCATTTGACACTCTATCATAAACAGATTTATCACACATTCGTCTTAGAGATCTCATTTCTACTGCATTTATTCTACTTAAATACTTTTTTGCCAGTTCCATGCGTCACTTCCAAACATAAGGGTCGGCACAAGAACACCATTATGCACTGCCATCTTAGCTTTTTGGATAGGCTTTTGTTTTGCGATGGCAACATAAGTGATGAAAACGTATTTTTTTTAAGTTTTATTATTTAATGCTAGTAATACGTTTCATCTTGCAAAGTCATTATTAAATGTCTTATTCCCTTTTCCAGATTTAAAATATACGCTTACTTTTCTTTAAATATTGTACAAAATTTAATATTTTCTATTTTATTCGTCTAAGCGTGATATAAACCTAAAAAAAATATAAGTAGTTGTTATTAATAAAAACATAGAGACGTGTTTCGTCTTTATCAAATGTCATTTGATACATACTAACATTATTTTCTATTAATAATATTGATTGACTGTAAGTTGACGATAATATTTCTGACAGCAAATGCCACGACCGCAAGTGATACTGTTTCGTCAATTGTGAAATTTTAGCGCTTGTGAAAATAATTATTTATATATAGATAAAAATTAACACTACTATAATTTCTATAATGGTGTTTGTAGATACTATAATGGTGTTCTTCTACCGACCCTTATGTATGGAAGCGAATCATGGAACTGGCGAAAGAATGATGAAAGTAGAATAATTGCAGTAGAAAAGAGATCTCTTAGTCGAATGTGTTGATACTCTGTGTATGATAGAGAGTCGATTGAAAATATAAGAAGTGAATGCGGTGCAAATGATGGTGTTATGAACAAAATAATAAAAGGATCATTAATATGGGTTGGACATATGGAAAGAATGAATGAAGAAAGAATGGTAAAAAAATTGTATGTTAACGATGTAAATGGAACCAGAAATAAAGGAAGACCGAGGAAAACGTGGCATGATCAAATTAATCAAATATTGAATGTCAGCCATGTGAGGAGTAAGAGAAATCGACGCGCGTGCATGACGCGATGTATGAATGTTGAGGAAGCGAGGGAAATATGTCAGGAAAGAAAAGTGTAGCAGTCCATTCTTTCTGCCTACCCCTTCGGAGAGACGGCGTGATGGTTAGTTAGTTAGTTAGTTACTTAGTTTAGATAAAAATTAATATTGATTACGACTGTATAGTGAACCAAGTTTTAAAGGTTAGATTTAGAAATCATTTATTTTCGTGAATATTTCACGGATTGCAACGAGCATATTTTTATTGTTAAAAAAATCGAGTATATTCTTCTAAGATTTTAATCGAATGACTTTAACCGTAATTAAAGCTTCTGGCTAAGTTCTCATGAAAAACGATTGGGGCCAACATTAGCACCTGAGCCGGCGGTGGTAGAGCGGTTGTTGGGGAACAAAAAGCTCGGTGTCCAAGCTCCGTTCTTAAAACTTTAATTATTTCCTTCTTGCACCTGTTTCACCACCGCTTAAACTATTTTCACTTACCGACGTTATGTTTGAAGATTATTATTAAGTTGACTGTATTAAATTAATAATTTAATGTTGTTTCTACTTGTTCTTATTATTTCTGACAAAATAACTTTTCTTACCCATCACATGTCATAATAATCAATAGCTTCTTCTTCTTTTAATAGATCTGACGATCTGTGACACAGATATCATATCACCTTGGATGATGGAAACCAGCTGTCTTTCAATCTCTTGGGTAGTCTTCCTGGTGGACGTTGTCCGAAGGGGATTAATTAACAGCTGAAAAAGATTTATAGTAATTAGGTTCAAATAACATGCTGTATACTATGC
The DNA here is from genome assembly GCA_022606425.2 of Lepidostoma basale. Taxonomy (NCBI): domain Eukaryota; kingdom Metazoa; phylum Arthropoda; class Insecta; order Trichoptera; family Lepidostomatidae; genus Lepidostoma; species Lepidostoma basale. The sequence goes on from JAHDVF020001249.1 coordinate 196,861, forward strand.
ATAAATATGTGGAGAGCAACGGAAAACTACCACATTTAAAAGCCAGAGTGGCATACCAAAAACAACAAAAAATTTACACTTTGCAGTAAACCAATCTCTAGGATTGACACATAGAAAAAAAACTATATCTTTATGTAAAAGCAAGGAAATATAACTGTCATTTGAGTATTTTTGAAGCACCGTGCGTTCGTAATACAAAGAGCCATATTATAGTCTTAAGTGATTTTTGTTGTTGTTCGAAATAATTTACATATTATAATTATTTGCATATTATATTATTATCAACCCAGTATTTAGTATACAGTAAAAATATAGTAGCCGTTAAAACAGACATCATCGCAAATCTAACATGTAGATTATTTTGATGATCTGATAACTAATTTTGACCAAAATATCACTTTACCTTTTTTGCTGAACCGAAAAATCTTCTAATCTGTGTATAGAATAATTAAATTTTATGCAGATTTTCGTTTCTCTCTCACTCAATCTATCTATTATGGTACACAAGCCATCGCTAGTGGCTCTAGTTAAGAAATAAACATATTTTATTTTGATATTTGGATGACGGTTGACCTATTTTTTTTACTGCCAGTTTTTTAGACAAATTAGACAAAAAAAAACTCCGTTACCAGGTGAGAATTTATATTATGTTCCATCATTTGTTGTGTGTAATAATAAAAAATATAAAGAAATATAATCAATTTTAGCAACTTAGTAAATTTGCTACAAACACATTTTTATCGATATATTTATAAATATAATTCTTCTGTACGGCCATAAGTAGTTGAACTCCTTCTAAATGGCTAGATCGATTTTAATGAAATTTTTGTATATTTGTGAGTGGGTCCCTGGATGGTTAAGATTCACAATTGGACCTGGTAGGTGACCGTTAAAACCTTCTGGGAAGTCCATGAACATTTAACCTTTGATTATATAATAATTCATAGTAATGTTTCCGAAGGACTATTCGAGATAGGGTGAGGAACAGGGCCATCCGCGAGATCTGCAAGGTGGAGAATGTCGAGAGATGGGTCAGAAAACGCAGAAGATACTGGAATGCGCACGTGCAGAGGATGGATCCCACCAGAATCCCACACGCTGTGGCGCATCAGATTCCTGCCGGTTGCCGTCCCCCCGGAAGACCGCCGAAAAGATGGAGAGATAGTTGGGAGTCAACCTCCCAAGAGAGGCCAGCCTGATTTCAGGAATAGACCAAAGGTCTATAAGGAGAAGAAGAAGAAGAAGAAGAAGTTATGTTTCCTTGCCATCGATGTCGTTAATTTCGAATTCTGTTTTTAGGCATGCGCAAATGACTGACGTTGTAGCGTGGCGTTGATTTTAATTTTTAAACTCAAGGTCAAATGTTATTCATTATATAGTTTATCGAAAATACGAACATCGAAAAAACGTTAGCTGAATCAGCTAATTGTAGGCAAGCCCACGTTCGGGCAGGACAACGTCTGTCGGATCCACTAGTAAGTTTTTAAATAAACATGATTTATTTTATAAATCTATTTTTATTGGAATGAAAATTAAAAATATTATTTTAGTGATAATTTAAAAAAATATGCAACGAAGGGTTTAGACTTAACAGATTTCAGGTTCAGATATATGTCAGAGGTGGATTGTATTATAACACCGCATTGAACTCGAGCGCGACACCACGTGATAATAATTCAATGTACTCCGCCTGTTGAAAAACCGTGAAACGTTCCTCATAAAAAATGTACGAAGAATAAAAAACCGAATCTCTCTTAACCATAAAAATATAGCCGACACGTCCATGCAAGAAGTAAAACGATTCTCTCGTAAATTCGGTATTTGGAGTGAATGATTTCCTAAGCGTGCGACACACGACGCCATCTCATATTAAGTATGAATGTGAACAATACCGTGTCATACCGAATAACACATGTCAAATATTGCCGCTCCACCCGCATGTTATTCCTACTTTTGCTTTTGGTATACAGGACTTGAAATATTAATGCGAGCGCCAGTAAGAGTTGCCACTTTAATATTCTGTTTGACATAAAAGGCTATAGTTCAGGGAAGGCTTAAGAATAAAATATTATAAGGAAATATACATTAGATTATTAAAAATACATGTTTTATGTCTTACTATTACACTGCCTTGTGGCCTCTTTAATCTTTTCATTTGTTATGCTAGTTCGTATTTACATAGAGATAATTTTCCTTTTCATTGTTACAATACTCTCCATACAAATCTATAAATTACCATATAGTGGCGGTACTACCATAGTAGCCCAGAAGCCCGGCTTGCGTAAGAAATTTTAATGCGAACCCCCCAAATCTAAGTAATCATGCCCCTGCATAAACCAACAACCCACCAAATCACCTCCCAACAATGTTCCCATCAGACGTAAGCGGCCAATAGCCACAAGAGCTGAAGCCCTGTAAGCCAGAAGAGGTTTTGATTCAAAATTTCTTACGCAAGTCGGGCTTCTATGGGAGTACCGCCACTGCATATATTTAACTTCGCCCTGCCTCTGACAACCTTTGTGGCAAAGTGGCAAGAACTCTGACTGCCAGATCGAAGGTCCCGGATTCGATTATTGGCTATAACAGGGTGATTGTCACACTGTCTTTGGTCTGGTGTAGAATTCACGCGACAATAAAATGGCGATAGATTAGGTACCTGCACCCAGCCTACATCGCCTCAGGCGCTATAGACTGGTCCCCTATGGGGGAAAGTAGAATCGAGGCAGAAGCAGCAGGCTTCACTTGGGATGATGTTAGGATTAGGCATGCGATAGAGTCGGGTTGAGAAGGTTCCTTGAGGCCAAAAAAGAAGAAGCTACCTATCACATGTCATGAGAAACAATTTCAATACATTTAAAAAAGTGCATACAATTATTGGGTTCAAACGACCTGTTGCATACAAAAAAAGTCCTCCTTTACGGTGTTGTATAATCAGTACACATTTCACAATATGTGTTTTAAAATCGGTAAAATTAAATATTCATTACACTTAGTTAGTTAGTTAGTTACACTTTCAAATCAAATTATAGTTTACAAACAACAATTATAGTTTAAGGCATCTATTGAGAACAGGTAAAATATAAAACATATATAATACCAGGAACGCATAAGAGATGGTTCGACATTAGGAATACAAGATACTCTCCAAAGTCAAGAGAATTTGTCTTCTGAACGTACTTTCACGAATATGCTGCTTTATCCGCCAATATGGCTGCCTTGCCACCAGCGCAAGTGTTTTTATATCAATATAGTAATTAATAATTAAATAAAACGATGTTTTTTTAACTACTTCCACTTTTGTCTTTATTTAGACAGCGACCGGTTTCGCCAGGCTCGCTGGCATCGACAGACCAGTCTGTCGATGCCAGCGAGCCTGGCGAAACCGGTCGCTGTCTAAATAAAGACAAAAGTGGAAGTAGTTAAAAAACATCGTTTTATTTAATTATTATTTAAAATGAACTTCCATCAAGAGATTTCAGTAAAATCATTTGATTATCAATATAGTAACACTGTGTTTGATATCAGTTCTCTCTAAAAACAATCGACATTTTGTTAAAATATTCTACATTACCGATGTTTGTCAGCAGGCTGCTACAATTGAAGTCAAGAGTAATATTTTTTTTTAATTATTTGATTAAAAGAACATGAAAACCCATCTTTAAACGCTTGATTAAACTGACGCTACATATAAATTCTGCTCGAAGGACAGAACACAACAAATAGCATATATCTCTTGCACTTGCGAATATGGAAAAAGCTAGAGTGAGACGTAAAACGTGTATATGAAAGAGTCATATAGTGTTATAATCATTACACGTTAATACGCGATAATGTGACATACAGGTATACGTTTGATTGTACTGGTGATTTATCTCCGATTTTCTATAAAATACATAAAGTATGCTCATTAATTTTATTATGTAACAAATAAATCTATGAAATTCGGCGTAAGTATTAGGGTAGATATCCCGATATTCTAAATCTAGTTTTATTTTACTTATAGAGATATTTAAGTTATTATATTATACATATTTTCAGTTACTTTTTTATATTTATTATGGGTACTAAATACATGTATACAGCACTAGTAAGGGGTGGTTAATACGAGTTTGTATGAGTAATATAAAGTACAGTTTACCACTAAGCTCAATTCACTTTAAAAAAACTGTTAAATATGCACTCTCGTATTCAATCATTAATTCTTTGGAATGCCTCATCATGGGTTAAGTGTGTTAAAAAGCAGTGGCGTCGGACAGAAACCGATGGACTGGTGGATCTTACTGAGAGCCGAGGAGCTGGTAAAAGGCATATTCAATTATTAACACGAATGAAAATATCAACATTTGATAATGCCTTAGAAAGGCGAAACACGCCATTACAATAAATTGTAATAAAACAGACGTTTTCATTCATATAAATTATTTAATATGAAATTTTACATTCTTTTTTAAAAAACAAAAATACGGTCATAAAGAATTATTAGTTTTTTTATATACAAATAAAAACTGTTGTTTGCTTCCGACATTTTATAATGTTTTTAATTAATAAAACGAATAAAAGCGGCTGCTTTAGAAAGGCGTAAAATGTCATTCACATAAAAGATAATAATTTTTTTAGAAAACAGACGGTTTAATTCGTATTAATTATTTCGCGTCATTGTTCAAGATAGAATTAATGACAATGTTATAAGCAAATATCACAAAGATATTCATATCATATCAGAAGAACAATGATTTGATAACGATTATGCATAACAGGGAAACAACGTTTTAAAAGTTACATTACTCATCAGTGTGATTAATTGTAGTTAAATTTAAGTATACGAAGTAACAATCCACCGCTGGATGCAAGCCTCTCCACCCCCATGCTATCACTTTCGGTCTCTCGCTAGTGTTCTCCGTGCCTTCCCGCTGTCCGCACAATATCTTCGCTCCACCTGGTAGGCTGTCTCCCGACACTTCTTCGGCCCAACCTTGGCCTTCATTCAGTAACCCTCTAGCTTCATCTTGCATTATCCCGTCGGCACTCATGCCCAGACCACTGCCACTTCATCCTTGCAATGCGTATCCCTATTTCGGTAATCCCGGTGCTACTTCCAATCTCCACGTTGGAAGAAACAACTGACAATGCTTTAATCACGAATTTAAAATGAATTCATTTTAAATTCGTGATTAATAAGGATTTAATTTCTGTTTAATAAGGATTTTAAGTTCATTTTTCTCGACAAGTTTCAAAGGCTTTACATATCAATCATCAGGATAACGATATAAACTATGCCGGTGAAACCTGGAGACAAATAAAGTTTATATCATTCTTCCGATGATGAAGGTGTAAAGCCTTCAAAACAAGTCGAGAATAATAAACTAAAAATTGTTTTAATTCATAAAAAAATCATCATTATGGAATTCCACAGAGATAACACCTTAGCTGTGTCTAAAATGTGACACTTGATAATGCCTTAAAAAGCAAAAACATGTCATTCCCATCAATTATATTGAAACTTCTGAAAATCAGATGTTTTTTTTTCGAATTATTTACATTTAAAATATTCGATTGTGAGGGACTTCCTGGGTCCGTCCCTGAGCGGTTGAGGGGCACAACGATTAGGGGCGGTCACACGTTCCGTTCTGCGCTTCTCTACCGTCACAGCGTTCCCTTTTACGTCCGGATTTAGCGCCGGCGATAACTTCGTGTTCCGGGCGATAAAACAATTTTCCGGATGTTTTTCTCCGTGCACTTTTTGTCCATGCTTTCTGTTTCATGTTAAATTGCTTTCATTGCGAATGCGAATTAATGGAATGGGAGCGGGAAAGTGGGACGAGATCATCGCTGCTAGGGCCCGGCTCCATGCGTGTTATTAAAATACTTTCCGCGGATTTTGTTATGGACCCAATAAATTGGGACCATTATTCAATACAATGGCGGTTTTTTACGTTTCAGTATCGTAATTGGAACGATTTTTGTATGCGAGTTATTTATTTAACGGCTGAAATATTTTAGAACTTTAAACATAATCTGTGAAAACTGATATTTATTACATTTTCACGGTAGAATCAAACTAAACTTAATTAATCTTAACTAAAAAAAATCAAGTTTTGCTCAATCTAACATGAGTCGGTGTTTTAACAAAAACAGTCGAAAAACACGTACGAATAGATACCGTTAACATTGTGAACGATATCGTACTACGAATGGATAGCGTTAACATTGTGAAAAATAGATGGATAGCGTTAACACAAGCCTCTGTCTAATGTTATCTCAATTATGACCTAAACCATTATCGGTCAGTTTACTATTAAGCGTGCGATATTTGTACTGAAACTAAAAACTGCGATCAATTTTCTTCGCATAACTACATAATAACTGAAATTCATTTCTTATTTGCAATTTTCATTAATGATAAGAAGCCGATTAGATTTTTTTATTTTAATTAAATGTTTATTGAACAATGATGTGAAACTCAATTTTAAGTAATTAATACGAATAAAAACATCTGTTATCTATATATTTTTTATTTTTTAACCTTAGAAAGGCGAAACATGACACTCCCATGAAATACAAAAAATCTTAGAGAAAACAAACTTATTTAAAATTCTTTTAAATCTCGTATCTTTTAAAATTCATCTAAAAACTGTGATAATCAAAAAAAAAATTAATAGTCCTTGTTTTGGCCGAAACACTATAATACATTAACATTTTAAACTGGTAAATAAAATAACTTTGTTTTATGTATCACAATTGTATTTTATTTTACGCGACAGCTGTTTCGTCGACCTATGTTGACATCATCAGGTGTTTTCGAGTGTTTAATCATCAGTAACACCTGATGATGTCAACATAGGTTGACGAAACAGCTGTCGCGTAAAATAAAATACAAATGTGATACATAAAACAAAGTTATTTTATTGAACAGTTTTTTTGTTTTAATTATATATACTAAAGAGCATTTTTATTTACAATTAGTTAGACTCACTTAGCGTTATAGTCACGGTTTTGTTATAAAATATTTTTACACAAAAATAAAGTTTTTCTATCAGATAAAATGTAGTATTATTTATATAATATACAATATAAGTTTTTTTTTGCAGAACTGAAATATACAGTTTGATTCTGCCTGTATTATCTAATAGATTTCACGATGATAAATTCGATTAGAAAAATATGAGTTATAAATATGTAATATGTGTATTATGATATAATGGCTTAGCAAGGTGAAACGTGTCCTTCCAATAAAATATAATAAAAGTTTTATATAACAGATGTTTTTCATTCGCATACGTTATTTAATTTGGAGTTATAGATCACTGTTCCTGAAACATAAATAGGAATGTTAGTTCAAGAATCAATTGTATCTCAATAGAGACGAAGATGCAAATTGGAAACAGAATATGGTTGAATAAGGTATTTACAGGACTTATGACCTGTCATTGGTTGGGTTAAGCGTACGCTTTATGTAATACAACATTCCCCATTCCACCTTTTTTTTTCTTATGACCACCATGTCTGACAAATTTTTGGAAGTTGTATATATGTTAATCTCCAATACCATGATTTGCATGGTAGTTTATTCAATCTACACACTAACGCCATCTATGAAGATTGTAATTTAAGCATTAAGCTGAAGATCTTTTTAACACAATGTGAAAGGCTACCGCCATTTAGCGCATTGCTATAAACCGCCTGGAGATGTCACTCCAATCTATATGCTATAATTTTAACCAGTTTTTGTTTTTTACAACATTTTGAATGTATATAAATACTTGTAGACCAGTTGTTCGTCTACAAGTATTTGTATACATTCAAAATATTGTAAAAAAAGGAATGTTAGTGTTTATGTTTCTTAATAAAATCTTTAAAAAATTTATCCACCGTACAAATGTACGTAATTTTACGTAATTTTATACTTAATTTTACGTAATTTTAAGAAATTTACTACAAAAAATCAGGTGAATATTAAATGTATTCAAAATTCCGTGCACAAAACGCTTCTTAGTGCTTTCCTTTCAAAGAAAGTAAAAACCTCAATAAGCTGAAAATTCCTTCGCGAGTACCGACAGACCGTTTCAATACGTATCGATTTATTCACTACCGGTTTTGAACATGCCAAATGAATAAAATATTCAGCTTTGAACAAAGCACTTTGTCCCCGGATGTGTTTATTCGCGCGTTTTATCGCTGGCTACTCTTTTTGAATGTATAAAAATCTTGATGAATTATGCGGTATGTTATTTTGTCATTAAATTTCGGCTCTTCGCTCTGAATACTGAGCGAGGGTATCCTTAAGGAATGTCTTATTTCTCGTACGAATTATTTATTTATGGAAAGACGTCAGGGATCCTATTCCGTACCACTGGGGCACAAAATGCGCCTTGGAATGAGTCTTATATGATATGAAACAGAAGCAAACATATACATTTTCCTTTGAGTCTGATTATCTAATCTCGAAATTTTACTTCGTGCATTACAGTTTTAAAGTGATCGTTTTACTGAAACGACGTTTCATACTTTTGATGAAAAACTTTCATTAATATGAGTTTATATCAACATCTTAAGATTTAAATGAAATCACTGAAATTAATGTGCGGAAAAACAATAGGATTATAGCAATATGATAGGATTAATTGAATCTCAATAGAGAAGAAGATGTAAATTGTTTTTTTGAAAACAGAATATGGTGGTCGAGGCGCTTACAGGACTTATGACATGTCATTGGTTGGGTTAAGCGATCACTTTATGTTCACAACATTCCCCATTCCGACCTTCTTACGACCACCATGTCTGATAAATTTTTGGAAGATTTATATATTATGCCACCATGTTGAGAAACACTTCACATTTTTATGTTCAATATATGATAGAAAAATAAATCACTAAAAATAACATAAATGTACGGCAGGTGATTGCTAAAAACTAACTAACTCACCATCACGCCGTCTACCCGAAGGGGTAGCAGAAATAATGTACTGCCACACTTTAACCGATGCGGCACACCATCCTTCTCTTTTTACCCTCGCAGGAGACGCGGTGTGATGGGTTGCAAATCTCATCGCCACCAATAGGCGTTATCCGCATATCTAATTAGTACATTTCGCATATAACATAACACATCCATTTAATAATTTATTATGATACTATAATATTTACAAAGATGACGATTATCATATTATACTAAATTAAATATTCCGTTATTTATTATGACAGTTGAAAATGATATTTGATAATATCCTAGTAAGTTTAAACATGTCAACCCCATAAAATAAAAAATAAAATAAATTAAAACAGAATATTTTAGCAATATTTAAAACCTTATATGTAATTTTATATCATTAGGACCTGTTGATAAAATATATATATTATTAATTCTTAAACAATGTTACAAAACACCCTATTAAATTATTAAAACTAATGAAAACGTATTTTTTCAAAAAGGACTTACTATTTACGTATATCGTACAAGATATACTCGCTCATGTTCGACAGGATTCAAAAAGATTCTAAGATATTTCTACAAGAAAGAGTTTGGTAGCTATCCATGGCTTTATCCCACCGCGATCATCTTGGGTTTGCTGGACACGAATAGTTTGCAGATAAGGAGGGATGGAAGCACTCTTACCCATTTCTTCAAACTTATAAGGGGATTCTTTGAGAACTCCGTCATCTTGGATGTTATCCATCTTTACGTTCCGGATGGGTATCTTTGACAGCGTCAGCACATACTGTTTTATCTCCTATCACGCAGGACCAAAATTCCTCTGGTGATGCCGGTGGGAAGAGCAATCAAACTGCCAAACATGATCGCATCGGAGATCGACGTCTTTCGTTTTCGTGAAAGTACGTTCAGAAGACAAATGCTCTTGACTTTGGAGAGTATCTTGTATTCTTAATGTCAAACCACCTCTCATGCGTTCCTGGTATTATATATTTTTTATTTTACCTGTTCTTAATAGATGCCTTAAAATATAATTGGTGTTTGTAATATCTTTTGAGAAAATAAACTAATTTGATATTTTTATGTAATTAACATTCATATTCGATTCAGTAATAAGCAATGAGGATTACGAAACATATCAAATAACAAGCGGCAATTCTATCCTGACAACATACCCTTTGTTAGGCTCTCTGCACGCGATGGTCTGAGAGTGTGACGCCGCGGGAAGCTCTATGAAAGGCTCTGGGAAGCTCGCACATAGTTTTCATTCTGGGTGCTCGGGGAGGATGACCCCCTGTAATGTAATTTAAAATATCGTTAACGACATAATGACGACCTTCGTGGCCAAACAGTGCTTTGACTGCCACACCGAAGGCTATGGGTTCGATTTCCAGCGATGGCAGTGTGATTGTCACACTGGTCTGGTGAAGAATTCACATGGCAATAAAATGGTGATAGATAAGCTACCTATCACATGTCACGTGAATCAGTATGATGGCCTATATCTTTCACATAAATTTCGCTCGCGCTGTAATGATGTTCAGAGCGATTCATCAAAATAAAAATAATATACGAGTAGATACAATTTTATTAAGAAGACTTTTAGTAATTAAATTAATTTCCCGAAGATACCACATTACAAATGACGAGGATCTCAGGAGTATCGAATAAACTAGGCACCTGTAAAATACCATATCGTAAAAGGTGCTTAGAATGGATAGGTCATATACTGCGACTTGAAAATCTCCTGCACAATATACTGGAGGGAATGTGATTGTAAAGTGAAGTTTTCAAGAAACAATAAAATTTCTCAAGTTTTGTTTTGTTATTTTGACGAAGTCCTGGTGGGACTATAAGCGGTTAATAGTTAAAAAATATAATAAAATTTTATTAAACAAGGAATAAAATAAATGGTGACATTTGTGGCTGAGCCACGGCAAGAGCTATGACTGCCACACCGAAGGTACCGGGTTTAATTCCCGTGTGAAGATAGCAGTGTGATTGTCACACTGTCTTTGGTCTGGTGTAGAATTCACGTGACTATAAAATGGCTAACAACTAACTAACCATCACGCCATTTTCCCGGAGGGGTAAGCAGAGCGGATGGATCGCCACAATGCTCTGTCCTGGCATACCTCTCGGGCTTCCTCTACATTCATACATCGTACCACGCACGCACGTCGATTATTCCGACTTCGAATGTGGCCGCCTTTTAGTAATTGATTAATTTGGTCATGCAATGTTTTCCTCGGTCGTCCTCGGCTTCTTTTTCCACTCAAGCTGCTTGTGTACAACTTTTTAACCATTCTACTCTCATCCATTTGTTCCATATGTCCAAACCATCTCAGGGATCCTTTTTTAATTTTATCCATGATGCAGTCATCTGCCTTACATTTCTTCCTTATTTCATCGTTCGGTATTCTATCATACAACGTTTTCCCGCACATTCTTCTTAGTGATTTCATTTTTACGGCATTTATCCTGCTGTCATCCTTCTTTTGCTAGCTCCAAGCTTCACTTCCATACATGAGGGTTGGCACTAGAACGCCATTGTGTAATGGCATAAGGGTATAAAATGGCAATACATTAACTACCTATTACATGTCAAGAGAATCAATCAATGTATACAGTTATTGGGTTCGAAAAACATGTTTTATAAAAATGTGGAAAGAAACGGGAAACTACCACATTAAAGGCCCATGTGGCATCCCAAGAAAAATAATAAATTACACTTGCTGCAAACCAATCCCTAGGATTTAAACTATCGAAGAAGAAATAAACAAAATGTGTTTCATTAACATACAAGTATATTCAATTTTATTTATTTTTGTATAAAACGTCGCTGTCAAATAAAATTTTCATGTTTGTCATTTTGTATCTCCAATTTGTCATCTAAGAGCAATTTCCAACATCAATAATAAACAAACTTAAGCGTATTTCAAGAAAAAAATGTATTTCACTGCCACTCGTATATGGAGGGGTTGAAGGAAGGGAACATAAAAAGGGGGATGGTAAGTGAAATAAAAGTCACCCTTACAAGTTTTTTTGTACACCTGTGTACCATGGAAACTTTTATAACTTAAGAACGAACGTATCCGAGGGATGTTATTATTTCTTCAACCACAAACACTTATTTTTAAGAGGCGTCCTTATTTAAGATTTTACCCTTAGATTAAAGATACTAGATTTGGTATAAAATTATGTTTAAAAGAATTGTTTGTGTGATTAATTTTCATTTTGAAAACGCGTTTAATAATGTGCCTTTTATAATAAAGTATAAATAATTTTTATTATACTTAAAAGTTTCTCTTATAATATCAAGTACATTATGCCTATTGTTACATATCTATTATTTTGTCTTGGATGAATATTTTTCAGATAGTTTGGGGTAGAGTCCTTTTAGTTCAGGGAGCTTGTTTGTTGTAGCATGAGTGACAGTGCTTTTACAAAAAAACTAAACGCTTTTTTATTTTTTTATAAATTGAAAAAACAAATAAAAATCAGGAATATTTTATATTCAAACATTGAAATATACATTCAAAATAATTATCGGAGCATCTTTTCGGCGTGGATGAGACCATCATGTTACAGAATATAAAAATATATTACTTTAAAAAAATATATATTCCCACTTCATATTTTTAACTCTTAAATATTTTGTTAAGACTCATTTTGTCTTAGTTAAACTTCAATCTCGTTTCACACTGTCGTCTGTTAACTGTTAACAATGATTTTATATTTGTGGTAGCAGAAATTGGTCTAACTTTATTTTTTATAAATGTTTTTTTTTAAATATGTTATCTGTTACGTTATGTTGTATACGCTCAGAGTGTCAGAAAAGAAGACGCTTAGAAATATATCTGGCAAGACACTGCAAAAGAGGATAAGAAATACACGGATAAGGGAGAGGGGATGCGAGGTCGAGGATGTCGTTAGGTGGGGAAGGCAAAGGAGAAGATACTGGTATGCACACGTGAGGAGAATGGATCCATCCAGACTCCCCTTCATTGTGTTACACGGCCAGCCCCATGGTAGACGACCCCCGGGCAGACCACCAAAGAGATGGATCGACAGCTGGGAGTCGACTTCAAAGGAGGCCAATTCCTCTTAAGAAACAGGCCACAGACTACACTAAGAATAATAATAATAAGAATAAGTTATAAGTTATTGATATCGTTGTATACAATTGTATGTAAAATATATATTTTTTAACAAAAATTTGATCAGCTTTAATTACAATAATCACTAAAATTAATTCCATTATTTTTTTAATGTTGTTATTAAGTCTTCTTTGAAAAACAATTAAGGGTGTGATTAATATTCATAATGATACTGTAAAATGTAAAAAATTAAAGGCATTGTTTTTTTTTCATGTATGGAAGTGAAGCTTGGAGCTGACAAAAGAAGGATGAAAGCAGGATAAACGCCGTAGAAATGAGATCACTGAGAAGAATGAGGGGAAAACGTTGTATGTTAGAATACCGAAAGATGAAATAAGAAAGAAATGTAAGGTAGATGACTGCATCATGAATAAAATTAATAAAGGATCCCTGAGGTGGTTCCGACATATAGAACGAATGGATGAAAGTAGAATGGTTAAAAAGTTGTACACAAGCAGCGTGAGTGGGAAAAGAAGCCGAGGACGACCGAGGAGAACATGGCATGACCAAATTAATCAATTACTAAAAGGCGGCCACATTCGAAGTCGGAACAATCGACGTGCGTGCATGGTAAGATGTATGGATGTAGAGGAATCTCGAGAGATATGTCAGGACAGGCCAGTGTGGCGATCCATCCTCTCTGCCTACCCCTCCGGGGAAATGGCGTGATGGTTAGTTAGTTAGTTAGTTAGTTTTTTTATTTATTTTTTTAAATATCTGGTTTCCCAGTTGATGGTGTCTAAAAAATCCTATTTTTCTGGCAAATTTGTGATTTAATTTCAATAAAAAAATCATAAACACCAACAAGTCCTACTTATTGAAGGTTAAAGGCAGAAACATACTATTAACACGCCACGCCACCCGACGCGACGCCATGCGCGCACACGCCACCCGATCCAGACGAGCTAGATCGACGTGTTGCCGGTGGTGGGAGTAAACACGCCACGTCGCGTGTTAATAGTATGTTTCTGCCTTAAGGCACTAATACTGTGGAATTTCATTGTTATTATTGCACTTAAGTATAATAGTTTTACATTTGATTTATAATACAATTATTTTCAAAATAAACTATCACGATTTACAAAACTTTTTTAACCTTCTATTCTGATTCTAAATTTAACTTTGATTTACCATATTTACCTTTGTTATCCCATTTCTCGTGTACATATATTATCAATGTTTCACTTCCACTACTGTGTAAGATTCTTCATCCCTACTCACACAGATGAACGTTCGTCCATCGTAATGTTTGGGCTATACTATACAATAATAGAAGCTGAGAATTACATAATAATATAATGTAATATAAACGCTCTATACGGGGGTTGCACAAACTAAGTTCGCGGTGTGTTGGCGGTCTGCCCGCGGGCAATGAGCCCTATACGAAGGTTCAACAATATACGGATATTGGTTTTAGTAAATCGAGAGTATGTACTCGTTAAAACTTTTAATTTGTTATTTCCGTGAAACCTTTTTAAAAGAGGTCTTTGGAATAATCACGCTTGCGGTATTCTGTAAAATTATACAAAAAAAAATATATAAATATTGTTGCTTTAATAAGCATATTTATATAGCAGAAGATTTTAAATTTGCTTAAATAACTGCTAGAAAATAGCAATATTTAAAATTTTCGAAAGACGAACGAAAACGTCCGTTTTTTATATACGAGTATATATTTTTTTATAATTTAGAGAGTTAACATCAAATATCTGTCGTATTCGTTTGTATTAAATATTGTTTATATTTTTGGGCGCAAGATAAAGTATAGTAAAATGGAATAAGTTTATTTTAATATACAGTAAGTACATATCGCACCGTGAGTGTAAAACCGAAACAAGTGCAAATATACAGTTTGGAGATATGGGAGTTTAAAGACTTCATATTACTTGGAAAAACTGTTTTTTTTTTTAAATAAAACAATGATTTTCAGTTTAAAGTATTATAATATACCTATAAACCGAAAATCATTGGTTTATTTAAAAAAAAAACAGTTTTTCCAAGCAATATGAAGTCTTTAAACTTCCATATCTCCAAACTGTATATTTGCACTTGTTTCGGTTTTACACTCCCGGTGCGATATGGCCTTGAAACTACCACTCTGACAAAGCAAAGTGCAGAGAGACTAAGAGTCATGCAGCGAGCGATGGAGAGAGCCATGATAGGCCTGTCCCTTAGAGATAGAGTCAGAAACGAAACGGTGAGGGATAAAACAAGAGTCACAGACGTGATCCACCGGGTGACGACTTTAAAATGGAAATGGGCAGGGCATGTCGGTACAGCTGCAGACGAAAGATGGACTAAAATACTGCTGAATTGGAGACCGAGAGACACGAGAAGAAGAGTGGGAAGACCACAAAGAGATGGAGGGATGACGTGAAACGTTACGCTTGGGTGCAATGGATGCAGACTGCGCAGGAGGATTGACATGGAGGGATATGGAGGAGGCATTCGTCCAAGAGTGGACGGCGATACGCTGAAGAAAAAGAAGAATAATATAATATACAATATGATATTTTTTTTAGTTTTATTTGACTAGTTGATTGTGACACCTGATGATGGTAACATCGGTTAGCAAAACAGCTGATGCGACAATATAAAAAAAAATTAACTAATTGCTTTTTGGATAGGTTTTTTTTATGGAAGTAAATGTCCTTGCGTATGGAAGCGAAGCATGGAACTGTCAAAAGAAGGATGAAAGTAGAAAAATGCAGTAGAAGTGAGATCTATTAGACGAATGTATGAATACTGTATGATAGAGTGTCGAATGAAAATATAAGAAGTGAATGCGGTGCGAATGATGGTGTTATTAACAAAATAACGAAAGGATCATTAAGATGGTTTGGACACATGGAAAGAATGAATAAAGATAGAATGGTAAAAAAAGTATATGTTAACGATGTAAATGGAACTAGAAATAGAGGAAGACCGAGGAAAACGTGGCACGATCAAATAAATCAAATATTGAATGTCGGCCACGTAAGGAGTCAGAGAAATCGACGCGCGTGCATGACACGATGTATGAATGTTGAGGAAGCGAGATAAATATGTCAGAAAAAAAAGTGTGGCCGTCCATTCTTTCTGCCTACCTCTTCGGAAAGACGGCGTGATGGTCAGTTAGTTAGTAATTTAGTTATAGAATTAAATGTGATATTAATAAAAAGTGTTTTAATTAAACAGATAATTTACTGTCATGTTCAAGTTATTGGTAATAATTAGATTCTCAGCATCGGTAAGAATGATTTACAACTCAAATCACGTTAAAAGAGAAATTTTATTTATTTTTAAATGTATGAGTATTACGAATTTGTTATGACTTACTTAAAAAAATATATCTATGAGACTCGGTAAGAAGCCAATACTTGGTGGTTTGACTCATTTTAAAATTGAATAAAACATTAATTGTTCATTCATTTTTCGGCGCTACATTCCGGTGTGGGACTTGGCCTCCTCCACAACGGTCCTCCACTCACTTCTGTCTCTAGCCATTCCTCTCCATTCCCCAGTTCCTTCCATTTTCTCCCAATCTTCTTCCATGCAATCCGCCCATCTTTTCCTCGGTCAGCCTCTTGGTTTCTTTTCGCGGGGCACCCATCTGGATATAATTTGTGGTGTTCTACCCTCTGGCATTCATTCCACATGGCCAGCCCACCGTAGGCGTTGAGAATTACAGAATCTCAGTAGTTTCCTGGTTAATCAGTACTTCAAGTTCAAGGTTTCTTTTAATTTTGTAAGTCTCATCCTCCAGCGTGGGTCCAAAAAATTTTCTCAGTATTTTCCTCTCAAAAACTGCCAGCCTGCCTTCCTCTCTCTGCGTTAGAGACCATGTCTCACAGCCGTAGATGACTTCTAGTCTTATGATAGTCTTATATATTAAAAGTTTGGTTTTCCTGCTGAGTAATTGAATAAAACACTCCGTATAAAAGCATTTTATTTTGAGTAAGGAGCGCCAATTGGGTTATATGGTTAAATTTGTAGGTCTTACTATTAATTATGTATTGTTTCAAATATTTTTTATATTGAGTTGTAGTGAGATTCCTTGTGTCTTTTGGTAGTTCATTGTAAAGTTTCAGTCCATTGTTCAATACCCTTGATTGTCCTGTCTTAGTTCGTGCAATCGGTAAGTGGTTCATGGTCCAGTGTCTGTGTATGTCTGAATTTTTAGTTAATTTGTAGCTGCTGTCTGTTGTCTTTTCCATGGTCACTCTGTGTACAATTTTTAAGGTCTCATATTTAGTCTCATAGGTTGGTTATACAAAGTGTTTTTAAATATAGCGTTTTACTAAATTTTCAATTCTATAAGTATCGAGATAAATGAATAACGCTTTCTGCTGAGAATAAATTATTCCTACACGTGTAATAACATTTCGAAAATTCATTTTCAATTGTAAACGGTTACTTAGAAAATGTCGTGTTGTTTTAAAATTGGAATTTATCATTGAAAATTCTTAATAAACGCGTGGTAAAAATAAATAAGATTGAGTTATTTGCGAAAGCTGTTATAATTTCAAAGTATTGTTTCATAACAAAACTGGAATTAAGTGAGGATCTAAACGCTGTGGAATCGGGAATTATATTATGGAAGGTATTGTTTTTGTTTTAATACAAAACATTGATATTACCAAAGGAAGCCTTTGTTATGCTTTCTGTTTTGTGTTTGTTTGTGGAATAATTTACAAAGTTGTGTGAATTCCTCAAAATTCTGCCCGGCTGCCTATTGACTGGAAACTCAGTAAAAAAAACATCCGCTCCCGGCTGATTGAAACAGTTGGTTTATTAATTAATTAATTAATTAAAAAGAAAAACCTTTTGGTATAATAATAAGTTTAACAGACTCATTTGAAAATTTATTTTCGATTATTTTGTATATGTTGCACGCTTAATAGAACACTGGCTTAGCAAAAAAAAAACAAATTATCTTAATAGTTACAAATTATCTTAATAGATGGCGCTAGTGTAGATGGACTTACGGACAGTGAAGTTATTAAAAAATATATGTTAAGGTCGGAATGGTGAATGTTGTTAAACATAAAGTGATCGCTTTACCCAACCAACGACAGGTCATAAGTCCTGTAAACGCCTCGACTACCATATTCTGTTTCCAAATAATTTACATCTTCGTCTCTATTGAGATACAAGTAATCCTTAAAAAAAACAAGTTTTGTTCAATCTGACATGAGTCGGTGTTTTAACAAAAACAGTCGAACAACACGTACGAATGGATAGCGTTCACTTAACGATTATCGTACTATACTATACTATACACGATGGATAGCGTTAACACTGAAAAATAGATGGATAGCGTTAACACAAGCCTCCGTCTAATGTTAACTCAATTATGACCTAAACCATAATCGGTCACTTTACTATTAAACATGCGATGTGTTCATTGTAACTAAATATAAAAGATAACTGCCCTAACAGTAAAAAGTGTCTACAAATTAAAATACACGCAACGACCCATGCAGACGCAAATGCTCAAAATATGAAATTTAAAAATTACATGCCGGAACAAAGTTGCTGACATCGTGGACATAAAGACAGACATAGCAGTACCAGATTAACAATGAAAAGGAGCGTTTGCAGGCCACCTCAATGACGGACTTATGTAGCTTACATGGATTAAGCAAAGGATTCAGAGTATAATTCAAATAAATTTCAATTAAACTCTTCCAAAACGGAATTTTTCTGGACCGCCTCAATGAAGCGCCAGCACTTAGTCGATCATGTTTCGATATCAACATTCGGAATTGACATCATCCCTAATAACTCCATAAAACTTCTTGGACTCAACTTCGAAACAGATCTCCCATTAAAAACCCAAATAAATAAGACAGTGAGCGCCAGTTCCTTTCACCTAAGGCAGCTCAAAGTAATCAAAATAAATATTCTCACTGATGCATTCAAAACAATAGTTAATTCCTTCGTCATATCTCGACTTGAATATTGCAATGGCATTTACGCCAACATACCCAAGAAACAAAAAAATAAACTTTAATATGTTTTCAATGCGGCAGCACGACTTATAAAAGGTGTTCCAAAAAACTCGCATACTTCACACCATCTAAAAGATCTTCACTGGCTCAAGTGTCCTGAAAGAATCCAGTATAAACTATGCTGGACGGTTTTTAAAGCGCTTCACGGAATGGCACAAGCCTATATATCTGAACTTTGGGTTGTTGATAGCCCTAACTTGCGGCAATCTACGCTTCGATCAGCAAACTCTTCGGCAATGGGCAGATAGAGCCAAAGCGCAACCCCCGGACAAATTTCGGAGATCGGGCTTTCGCAGTGGCAGGTCCGTCCACCTGGAATATGCTTCCTGCACGCCTCAGATGCATTGACAATCCGACAGAATTTAAATCTCACCTAAAACACACATTTTCAAATTATCGCGTAAAATGTAAACAACGGTTATCTGATTGCTGGTGTCACATGCAGCTCTCATGACTAAAAACACTGTCAAAGCGCCCTTGAGGTGAGCTATTCACGAAAACGGCGCTATACAAATTAGCCTAATTATTATTATTATTATTATAATGAACACGTTTAAAATGGCTTTGCTTTGTTTTAAAGTTCTACAATCTTGACGGAAAGTAGTTGTTTTCTCATCGCCATTCGTCAGTCTCTGTCTCTTTAGAAGTCAATTTCTAAGAACTGGATTAAAGGGAGAAGAATTTTAATATTTTATAAGAAAGAAAGGATTTTTATATTGCCCTCAAAGAAGTTAATTTCCGTTTCAAGACGAAAATGAACAAAAGCACAAAATACCTGTTTAATTTATGTAGGCCCGGGAATACTGATTAAACAAAAATAATTTTAGTCTTTGATTATAATTTGATGAGAATTTTTGTTTGCGTCAATATCAGGCGAACTGGCCGATAAAAGCTTAAGAAGCTCTATAATGTCGTCGATTTTACGACGCCAGAGTTGAAACCGAGAAAGTCTATCACCTAACCCTAACGGCGCCCTTTGAAAAAAGTAATGTCGAAAGTTAGCGCGGAGTGCTCAAAAAAAGAACATATTTTTTCACGAGTCCCAGTTCGCCGCCGCGATTCGGTTACTGAAAGCATTTTGTACATAATTACTCCCCACTGGAGCCCTCAAAAATACTTTTCTTTCGCATTTACCGAACTTTACATCGGGGTGAATTAGACGACAAAGTAAATGGACAGGGTGTTAAGTTTTTCGTCCTTCACCCTTAATATGAAATCCACCAACCGAATTAATAGAGTTTCTGTATCAAGAAACATTATACTCCCTTTAAAAATTTAAAGGACCGAGCGTTTTAAATTTTTCGACCATAATAACGTTCCCTTTCCTTTAGAGAGTTTTGGTGGAATATTTTTTCAAATAGACTCAAAAAATAATCTTTTATGTCTGTAAATATACTGGAATGAAAGGACGCCAACATTTGATTATTATGATAATGAGATTTTCAGTTTAGAATAAACTTTAGAATTTATATGGCGATTTTATTTATTTAATTGTGTGAAAAATATAACGAGGCTTCATTTTATATTATTTACGGTTGAGTAGGCAGAATTCTTCTCGAATAGATGTGGATTCGATCCTGAATAAGAGTTTATTATTTATATTAAAATAGCGATGACTATCGATGTGCGCGGGAGATGCCTATTGGTGGCGATGAGGTTCGCAACCCATCACACCGCGTCTCCCGCGGGGCGAAAAGAGAAGGATGGAGTGCCGCATCGGGTAAAGTGTGACAGTCCATTCTTTCTGCCTACCCTTTAGGAGAGACGGCGTGATGGTTAGTTAGTTAGTTAATTAAAATAGCTTTGTTGAAATGGAATTGGGTCATCCAAATGTCATAACAATGAATGATCGGTAGACCAGACCCACCCGAGATTGGCAATCGAGAACCTGCCCCAGAAACCTGGGCAAAGAGAAGCAAGATGGTATCATGAAAAAGTCCCATATAACACAACATCTCAAAGAACTTCACTGGCTTAAGAGTCCAGAAAGAATCCAGTATAAACTCTGCTGGACAGTCTTCAAAGCGCTACACGGAATGGCCCCAAATTATATATCCGAACCCTGTATAATGGACAGCCTAAATACAAAGAAATTCACACTTCGCTCGGCGAACTCCTCGGCAATAGGAAAATTAGTTGAGCCAAAGCGTTGCCCTAAATTATGATAATATAAAAAATATTTAAAAAATGTTATTTAGAAAATATAAAACATTAATTTGAAAACATTATATTTGGAATTATATATTATATATAATAGAAATTAATAAATGATTAATTTGCATGAACAAAATAAACAAAAAAATAATAATAATA
This sequence comes from Lepidostoma basale, assembly GCA_022606425.2. NCBI lineage: Eukaryota > Metazoa > Arthropoda > Insecta > Trichoptera > Lepidostomatidae > Lepidostoma > Lepidostoma basale. The sequence continues at coordinate 218,256 of JAHDVF020001249.1, forward strand.
AACAAAAAAAATGTTTGTAAAATTGGACATATTTTATTTTCCTTGTGTGAAATATTTCTAAAAGGGTGAATAATTATTTCCAGCTAACACTTGAAAAAAAAGCTGGATATTTATGTAAATCCTGAGACATATGCTTTTTGTGAGTGAAACGCGAGAAAACTCCCAGAGCCACGTGTTAAGTGTCTAAGGGCTGTCGCACTTTGTATGGGGAAATGAGAATCAGAAGGAGGGGGTGACTCTTGACGCTTTCCCTTCAGCGATATGTTAATTTCAAAGGTGTGCGCGATGCGGATTTTTTTATATGAAACGGAAAATATATTATAATATGCTTTGATTTTGATATATTTTTACTTTACTTAAACAGATGATGTCGTCCACTGCCATCGTCCATCATGTTCTTCTTCCTCAGCCCATTCCCGTCCACTCCTGGACAAAGGCTTACTCCATTCGCTTCCATGTCACTCTGTCTTGTGCAGACTGCATCCAGGTTATTCCGACGTGTCTGTTCAGATCATCCTTCCACCGTAGTTGCGGTCACCCTGCACTTATCTTTGCCGTCCACGGTCTCCAAGTCAGCAGTCTTCTTGTCCATTTATCATCTGAGCTTCTGGCTTCGTGACCTGCCCATTGCCATTTTACAGTCGCCACCCGGTGATTATTCCTAACGTGGCTCTTTCCATGGCTGGACATACGCCTCTCCTATACTTCTCCAAATATTCCTAACTCGTGCCTTTCTCTAGTCACCTCGCATCTAGTCACCAGAAAAATGTCATCAGACTGTCTTGTGGGGGATCTCCCTCAGTTTTTATGTCCTCGCTCCACTCTAGCACCCTTTTGGTCCATCGTTGGTCTACCAGAGTGGCAACATGTTCCGCAAATGACTTAGAGCTTAGCTACCCTTTCGACAACATTCGTTACTCTCAACCTTTTACGAATTTCAGTATTTCTTATCCAAGACTCTCGTCTTACATGCAGCATGGCATTTTCATGTTTATTTTGTGTTTTTGATAAAATAATATATAAGTATTGGACTTGGATCCTTTGGAATACAGAGGTTCAGCTGTAATGGCTATTCCTCTTACGTCTGTAGGAAACATTGTTGAAAATTTGGTAGTTGCTTTATGCACGGGCTAAATGTGTGGCCTTCGAAAGAGGGCGAGGGAGAATTTTCGGGTTTATGTTATTCTCGGTCAGGAATGGAAGACCAGTTAGGGTTGGCATTTTTGAGTATGTTGGAATCAATATTATTATTTAAAAAAAGAGTCTGTTTCCGAGGGAAAAAGAAGACAAACAGTACCTGAATGTGGTAGGTGATATCCTGATTGAGATCATTTTGTTTGACGGAGTACGTGGTATACGATTTCTTTTTATCCGCATTAGTTGCGGGAGGGATTAAGTACTGAATGACGGTAGATAACTTGTTGGTAAAGACTCATTTTTGATAAGGCAAACGGTAATAATTTTGTTGGTGATCTGGGAATGAAAGAGATGAAGGTGGAGTGTTGCAAGGAGTGATATACTCGTATCTGGAGTTGCAGTGATCTGACGTAACAAAGGAGTGTGGTTAGGGTGATCTGTTGTCGGATAAGGACGCTAATATTGTTCATTATATGATAGGGACCTATCTTTCCTCAACGTCAACCTTCCACTTGAGAGAGCAATGGAGAAACTTGACGAAAATTCGAATATCGATGTTTATATTCCGCTTCGTACACAAAGTTTGTCCATAAGATGTAACAATGGCATATATTATATTAAATGTTTTGATACAATAATATGCAAATTGTTGATACGAAACGAATATCTAACGAAATGATAGCCCATCACTATTAAAGCAGAAATATTGGGTCGTACTTCAAGGGGTCAAAATACTCATTGAAAGAACGCACAGTTAAATATAAGATCGAGATATGCCATTTATTCGGGTAGAAACGAATGTCTTGGCTCCAAAATAATAGTTCATGGACCGACTGCGTAGTTTGAGGCAATTTCACGCAGCTCAAAATACTTTAAAATAATTCTGTTTTAACAAGTATTCTTCTTTCTTCTTTTCTTTAGCCTGATTCATTCTACTCCTAGACGACCTTCGTGGCAGCGTGGTAAGAACTCTGACTTCCATACAGAAGGTCCCGGGTTCGATTCCCGGCGATGGCAGTGTGATTGTCACACTGTCTTTGGTCTGGTGTAGAATTCACGTGACAATAAAATGGCGATAGATTGGCTACCTATCACATGTCACGAGAATCAATATAATAGCTAAAAAATAAAATTGTATACAGTTCGACCTACAGTTTGTATTCAAACGACCTGTTGTATACGTAAAAAAAAAAACAAACAAAAAAAGTTTCTTCCATTCGTTTTCACGCCATTCTGTATTGTGTAGACCGCATCCAGGTTATGCTGACGCGTCGATTCAGGTCATCCTTTTATCGTAGTTGCGGTCGCCTTACACTTCTTTTTGCGGTCCATGGTCTCCGAGTCAGTAGTCCTCTTGCTTGCCCATTGCCATTTTAGAGTCGCCACATGGTGGATGATATCAGTACCTTTGTTGTTTTTTCTTGTTCTTCTTCTTATTCATTAAGCTTACTCGTAGTTTTTCGGCACTCTGTTTGTATAAGGTTACAGTTTCGAAGGCATAAGTGGCAACCGGAAGCACCCACGTTTCATTTACTTTTCTATTTAGGTTGATGAGTATTTTTAAATATAAGTCAATATTACGTCCACCTTTGTCAAATATAACAACAACAACAAAAACAAACCATCACGCCATTTCCCCGTAGGGGTAGGCAGAGAGAATGGACCGCCACACTACTCTATTCTGGCACACCTCTCTAGATTCCTCCACATTCATACAGCGAATCATACACGCACGTAGATTCTTCCGACTTGACCATAGTTTAAAATTTGATTAATTTGGTCATGCCGTGTTTTCCTCGATCTGCCTCGACTCCATACTCCATTTACATCATTAACGTATACTTTTTTAACCATTCTTTCTCCATCCATGCACTCCATATGTCCGAACCAACGCAGCAATCCTTTCATAATTTTGTTCATACATTGCTCTACATTCTGCTCTACATTCTAATACATTCTTACACAATTTTGCTCTACATTCTTTTCTTATATCAGCATTTGAGATTCTGTCGTATATCGTTCTACCACACATACGTCTTAGGAACCTCATCTCTACCGCATTTATTCTGCTTTCATCCTTCTTCTACCAGTTTCATGCTTCGCTTCCATACATTAGGGTTGGGACCAGAACTCCATTGTGAACGGCCGTTTTCGCTTTCATTGATAAATTCTTGTTTCCAATAACTATTTTTAAAGCTCCATTCACTTTGTTAAATATAAACAACAAAAATATAAAATCTAAATATAATATTATTTTTAAGTCTTTATCAATAGATTGAAAAGTGTGTTAAATCCTTAAATGCATGAAATGTATGGAAGAAAAGTTGGATGCCAACAATACGATATGGTAGTCTTTTCTCTCTACCCGCCCCTACGAGGAAACGGCGTCATTTTTAGTAAGTTAGTTAGATAGTTTTAGTATACGAGTATTACATAATCATAAAATTCTGGGAATGTTTATTTCGATTAATATTTTATATAATATTACGAACCGCCCTACGCATAAAAGAAGCAAGAGAATGAATACCATTTATAAGCAAATTCGAGTACTTGCTAAAGCACATACTTAACCTTACATACATATGTGTATGAATATGGATATATTATGTGCTTTTAAAATACCGCTTTTGTTCTTCTTTTCTTTGTGCATTCATAAAGCTTTAACACAACCAATTCTACAAATCAATACACAACCTATTCAACCATGGTAAAATACTTTTTTTTCAAGGATTAATTGTATCTCAATAGAGACGAAGATGCAAATTGGAAACAGAATATGGTTGATCGAGGTGTTTACAGGACTTATGACATGTCATTGGTCGGGAAGCGCACGCTTAATGTAATACAACATTCCCCATTACACCTTTTTCTTATGACCACCATATCTGACAATTCTTTGGAAGTTGTATATATGTTAATCTGTAACACCACCCTTTACATGGTAGTTTCAATCTACACAAGCGCCATTTATGTTTTTTTAGAAATTAAATTAATTAGTCGCTATACACGGAAAGCACTGCTAGTGTCAGAGTAAATGGAGATCTTACAGCCTGGTTTGATATCAATAAAGGTGTCAAACAAGGTTGCGTAATGTCCCCGTGGTTATTTAATCTGTATATGGACAATTGTATGAAAGAGCTTAAAGGGTTGGATGTAGGTGCCAAAATGAGCGGAGTGTCAGTAAGCTGTCTCTTGTATGCGGATGTAATAAGTCCAAGGTAATGATTTTTGAAAAGAAAGAAACCACGACAGTCTGCAACATTAGCGTGAATGGTGAAAACTTGGAGCAAGTAGTTGAGTTTGTGTATTTAGGTAGTATGTTTACAAGAGATGGGAGAGTGGAGAGGGATATTGAAAGAAGGGTTGGGGCAGGCAACAAAGTGAATGGTGCACTTAAAGTTGTCATCGCAAACAAAAACCTATCCAAAAAGCTAGAATGGCAGTGCACAATGGTGTTCTTTTACCGACCCTTATGTATGGAAGCGAAGCATGGAACTGGCAAAGGAAGGATGAAAGTAGAATAAATGCAGTAGAAATGAGATCTCTTAGACGAATTTGTGGATATTCTGTGTATGATAGAGTGTCGAATGAAAATATAAGAAGTGAATGCGGTGCGAATGATGGTGTCATGAACAAAATAATGAAAGGATCATTAAGATGGTTTGGACATATGGAAAGAATGAATGAAGAAAGAATGGTAAAAAAATTATATGTTAATGATGTAAATGGTACCAGAAATAGAGGAAGACCAAGGAAAACGTGGCACGATCAAATAAATCAAATATTGAATGTCGGCCATGTGAGGAGTCAGAGAAATCGACGCGCGTGCATGACACGATTTATGAATGTTGAGGATTCGAGAGAAATATGTCAGGAAAGAAAGGTGTGGCAGTCCATTCTTTCTGCCTACCCCTTCGGGGAGATGGCGTGATGGTTAGTTAGTTAGTTAGTTAAATAAATAATGTGATTAACATTTCATCTTCTTACCTTCTCTCGCTGATTATTCATTACTGGATGCTTGCGACCACTTGCTCTATTTTAGTCCTGTCCCTCAAAAGGTATATGAGGCTGTCCAGAATCAGCAGTCTACTCCAAGATCTGAAGTTTCGCAGCCATGACATTCATCTGCGTCCCACGCATATTTTTCTTCCCTTGATCTTCCCCCTAATGATATAATAAAAATATTAATATTATTAGGGTATAAATATATTGAATTCACAATACTAGAATACAAAAATCGATAGTATTTTCTTATTTCAAAACACCACAAAGCAAAGTTCTACATCAGAATGAAAATAAATTGTTTCAAAAAAATATACAACACACAACATCACGCAGTTTTCCAAAAAGGGTTGGCATGCGATTCAAAAAATAGATATATCCAGGAATAAACTGCAAGCCCTGGTGTTTAGTATGTATGAGGTATGCAAGCGATACGATTTGATGATGAATGTGAATAAGTCTAAGGTAATGATTTTCGAAAAAGAAGGAAGCATGACAGTCTGCAACATTAGTGTAAACGGTGAAAATCTGGAACAAGTGGATGAATTTGTTTATTTAGGAAGCATGTTTACAAAGGATGGGAGGGTGGAGAAGGATATTGAAAGAAGGGTTGGGGCAGGCAACAGAATAAATGGTGCACTTAAAGTTGTCATCGCAAACAAAAGCCTATCCAGAAAAGCTAAGATGGCAGTACACAATGGTGTTCTTGTGCCGACCCTTATGTATGGAAGTGAAGCATGGAACTGGCAAAAGAAGGATGAAAGTAAAATAAATGCAGTAGAAATGAGATCTCTAAGACGAATGTGTGGCAAATCTGTTTATGATAGAGTGACAAATGCATGTATAAGAAGTGAATGTGGTGCGAATGAAAGTGTTATGAACAAAATAAGGAAAGGGTCATTAAGATGGTTTGGACACATGGAAAGAATGAGTGAAGACAGAATGGTAAAGAAGGTATATGTAAACGGCGTGAACGGAGCTAGAAATAGAGGAAGGCCGAGGAAAACGTGGCACGATCAAATCAATCAAATATTGAATGTCGGTCACGTGAGGAGTCGAAAAAATCGACGTGCGTGCATGACAAGATGTATGAATGTAGAGGAAGCGAGAGACGTATGTCAGGACAGAACAGTGTGGCGTTCCATTCTTTCTGCCTACCCCTCCGGGGAGACGGCGTGATGGTAAGTTAGTTAGTTAGTTAGGAATAAATTTGTGCAACAAATTTTAAATAATTGGTTACTAATACACATTTTATAATATCTTAACATGGGGAAACATGTAATTTCCATAAAATAATATATAATATAATAAAATTAATAATATAAAAAAAACATATGTTAACATTATTATAAGGCGCTTTTGGAGAGACCACGTGGACCGCATATGGAATACCAAGCAGCAAGAGATTACTAGGAAAACCGCCAAAGAGATGGAGAGATGTCTGGACATCATCATCCCAGGACAGCCCACCGTCACAAACGGGTCATACGACCTTAACTGAGGGGAAGAAGAAGAAGTTTACATTATTATATACATATTATCAAATCATCATCATCATCCTAAGCTCGACAGCCCTGGGTGGGCCTTGGCTGAATCCAGGAGCTTCCTCCATTCTTGTCTGTTTGATGCCCTTATTCTCCAATTTCTCACTTGCAACACCGATGCATCCGTGTTGACACTGTCCATCCATCGCATTTTGGGTCTTCCTGGTCTTCTGCGTCCCTGTGATACTGAGAGCGTGAGGCGTTTTGTAGGGTTGTCGTCGTCCATTCTGATTATGTGACCAGCCCATCTCAAGCGCCCTACTTTGATGGATCTGATCACATCGGGCTCTTTATAGATATCATATAGCTCTCGGTTATATCGACGACGCCAACCATTGTGGTCTCTCACTGGGCCATATATTGTCCTAAGAACCCTTCTTTCAAATGCTGCGATGGACCTTTCAGTGTGTTTTGTCATCACCCAGGTTTCAGAGGCATATGTGAGGACTGGTTTGATCAGGGTCTTGTACAATAGTGTTTTTGTGGTTCTTCGCAGTAATTTGGATCTTAACTGTTTTTGGAGAGCGTAGTAACATCGGTTTGCTGCCATTATCCTTCTGTCAATTTCACATATTATCAAATATCATTCTCAAAATCTTTGTTGGCATCTTCAGGTGTAATAAATAACATTTTGTAACACCTGATGATGCCAATACAAGTTGCAAAAATTTCATAAAAATAAGTTGTGATACAAATGATTTTACTGAAATCTCTTAATGGAAGTTCAATTTAAACAACAATTAAAAAATACAAAGTTTTTTATTAAACACTTCCACATTATTTCGACACTGACCGGTTTCGCCAGGCTAGCTAGCATCGACAGACTGGTCGCTGTCGAAATAAAGACAATAAATGGAAGAATTATAGTTAATAGGAAAACATACAAAACTAACATACAATTTGAATAATTTCTTCAATATTCTTTTACAGTTCTTGCTGGTGTTAGTTGGTTTTAAGTGCCTAATTACTGTCAAATAAAAAAAAGTGGATACGTGGAACATTAATTAAATCATATAACAGCTAATTTAAAAAAACGGTGGATACGTGTTACATAAATTAAATAAACACAAAAGTCCGGATCGTCCATGTCAACATGTGCAACATCGGAAAAACATTTTGTGTTATTACATTATGTGCTAAATTTAAAAAACGGTGGATTCGTGGAACATAAATTAAATAGACAAATGTGTACCATCTAAAAATAACATTTTGCATTAAATTATTTTTATTTTGTTATTTTATTTTATATCATTGTATTTTTTATTATCTGTTTAGATTTATTTTGTGGATGTTGGAAGATCGAAGTGTGCGCGGGAGATGCCTATTGGTGGCGATGACGTTCGAAAAGAGAAGGATGGAGTGCCGCATCAGTAAAAGTGTGACAGTCCATTCTTTCTGCCTACCCTTTCGGGGAGACGGCGTGATGGTTAGTTAGTTAGTTTACATAACTAACTAACCATTACGGCGTCTCCCCGAAGGAGTAGGCGAAATAATGGATTGCTACCCTTTTCTTTCCTGATATATTTCTCTCGCTTCCTCAACATACATCGTGGCCAGCATTTTCTTCGATCTTCCTCTATTTCTCGTTTCATTTATATCGTTAACATATACTTTTTTTACCATTATTTGTGTCCAAACCATCTTAATAAACCTTTCATCACCATGTTCATAAAACCATCATATCGCACCGCATTCACTTCTTATATTTTCATCCGACACATTCGTTTATGATTTCTAATTTCTACTGCATTTATTCTACTTCCATCCTTTTCTGCCAGTTCCATGCTTTAATTCCATACAAAAGGGCTATACACAAACTCACAAACTCAGTTTGTGTATAGCCCTGAGGAAACTCGCTATAGAATGGAATCAGTTGGCGCTACTTACTCAAATAAAGTATTTTATACTAAACTTAATGAACGCTAAGGCATTAACACTGTGGAATTCCATAGTAATATACTTATGAAATTGAAAATAACTTTGTTTAATCCACAAAATATTTAAAAAGTATTAAAAAACACGACATGCTTCAGAGGATACCGCCATCTTTAGGTGTAAAAATATATTAAAATCTTAACAAAGAAAGACGCAAAATATAAAAAAATTATTTAAAATTCGATACAATAATTCAAATTTAAAAATTAACCTAGGCTTTTTGTTATAAGTATGAATCTATTTTTTTTATTAGTAAAAACTAATAAATATTATTAAGTAATAATAATACATGATGATAATATAAGAAAAGGTATCCTCCGAAACATGTCGTGTTTTTTAATATTTTATGGATTAAACAAAGTTATTTTAAAATTCCTATAGATAGTTTATACTAAGTGAAAAGGTGTTAAATTTTTATTTTAAAACATTTATTAGTGTTGAAGTATCATAGTGTTTTGGCCAAAACAATTTATTATCTAAATATATGTACATTCAATATTTCTCTAGGTAAATATCATCGTCTTTTTAGTAAATGAAAAAGATTTCAAAACCTTTTTGATTATAATATAAATAAATTTAACTCGTTGATTTGGATTTATTAAAAACACTTCAGTTAATCTCAAATAACGAGAACAGAATTTGTTTAGGGCTCCCAGTATACGGGACACGAAGTCTCGGATTCCAATTAGAGAGATTCCCATCCCTATTGGATAGGATCTCTAAATATTCTGAAGAGATCTTAGACTCATTAATTGCTTTTAAGATGAACCCCAGACTCTGAGACACTTCAAACGGAACTTGTTATTAAGTAGCAGCTAGGTCGGTACGTAATTATGTGGAGGCCGTTTATTGTTTATCGTTTGTGCTGCTGGAGCAGACTTATACAGAACTTATTACACTACATTACAACTGTAATTTGTACATTATTGTACTTTCAAACAATTGAAATGTCATTAATTTTAGCAAAATTAAACAATTGTATATATTACTGGCAGAAGAAGGATGAGAGCAGAATAAATGCGGTAGAGATGAGGTGTGGTAGAACGATATACGACAGACAAATGCTGATATAAGAAAGGAATGTAGAGCGGAAGAAGGTATTATGAACAATTAAAATTATGAAAGGATCGCTGCGTTGGTTCGGACATATGGAACGCATGGATGGAGAAAGTATACGTTAATGATGTAAATGGGGTACGAAGTCGAGGCAGACCGAGGAAAACATGGCATGACCAAATTAATCAAATTTTAAATGTTGGTCATGTTAGAAATCGGAGGAATCGACGTGCGTGTATGACTCGTTGTATGAATGTGGAGGAAGCTAGAGAGGTTTGCCAGGATAGAGTAGTGTGGCAGTCCATTGTCTCTGCGTACCCCTACGGGGAAACGGCGTGATGGTTTGTTTGTTTGTTAGTACATATTACTCCTTTCAAGTTTTATAGAAATCTCTTGATGGAAGTTCATTTAAAATAAAAACTAAATTAAACTATTTTTCTTAACTACCTTTACTTTTGTCTTCATTTTGATAGCGACCGGTTTCGACAGCAAACGTTTCGTCGGTCAAACAGTCTGTCGATGCCAGCGAGTCTGGCGAAACTGGTCGCTGTCGAAATAAATACAAAATAGTGTAAGTAAAGGGTGATTTTTTAATAGCTTTCGGAAATTTTTTCAAAAAAAAACACATAAAATTCAGAAAAATGCATGAAATCTGTATTTGAATCGATAGTACGGTCCATATAATTTAATGTTTAAAGATTATTTCATTCAAATGTTGACCGCGGCTGCGCCTCAAATGGTCCATCCGCTTAGTCCAATTTTGGCATACACTTTCCAACATTTCGGCCGGTATCTCACGAATAAATGCTTCAATGTTGTCTTCCAATGCGTCAATCGAAGCGGGCTTGTTAGTATAGACATGAGCCTTAACATAGCCCCACAAAAAATAATCTAAAGGCGTTAAATCGCACGATCTAGGCGGCCAATTGACCGGTCCCAAACGTGAAATAAACTGTTCACCGAACTTGCCTCTCAATTGGTTCATTGTTTCGCGTGCTGTGTGGCATGTGGCACCGTCTTGTTGAAACCACATGTCATGCAAGTCAAGCTCTTCCATTTTGGGCAAAAAAAGTTGGATATCATTTCACGGTAGCGCTCACCATTCACAGTTACATTGCGATTCGCATCATCTTTCAAGAAGTACGGTCCAATGATGCCACCAGCCCATAATCCGCACCAAACAGTAACTTTTTCTGGATGTATTGATAACTCTTGCAATGCTTCTGGCTGATCTTCACTCCAAAATCGACAATTCTGCTTATTTACGTATCCATTCAGCCAAAAATGAGCTTCGTCGCTGAACACAATTTTTCGATAAAAAAATGGATCTTCCGCCAACTTTTCAAGAGCCCATTCACCAAAAATTCTGCGTTGTGGTAGGTCGTTCGGCTTCAATTCTTGCACCAGCTGTATTTTGTAAGGCTTCACACCTAAATTCTTCCGCAAAATTTTCCACGTTGTTGAGTAACAGAGGCCCAATTGCTGCGAACGGCGCCGAATCGATAATTGATGGTCATCACTAACACTGGCCGATACAGCTGCGATATTTTCTTCAGTTTGCACTGTACGTAAGCGTGTTGGTGGTTTAATGTCCAACAATGTAAATTTGGTGCGAAATTTAGTCACAATAGCCCGAATAGCCGCTTCAGTGGGTCGATTAAACTGACCATAAAATGGAAGAAGCTTGCGATGAACTTTCTTAACAGAGCACGCATTTTGATAATAAAATTCAACAATTTGCAAGCGTTGTTCGTTTGTAAGACGATTTATGGTTAAATTATAGACCAAACTGAAGATGTTTGGCATAGACACAAAACACGAAACGTTCGTGAGCTGTCAAAATCAATGTTGCCAAAAACAAAATAGTTAAAAAATCACCCTTTAGTTAAAGAACATCGTTTCATTTAATTATAATAATATCGTCGACCTTCGTGGCAGAGTGGTAAGAGCTCTATCTTCCATACCGAAGATCCCGGGTTCGATTCCCGGCGATGGCAGTGTGATTGTCACACTATCTTAGGTCTGGTGTAGAATTCTCGAGACAATAAAATGGCGATAGATTGGCTACCTATCACATGTCATAAGAATCAATATAATAGCTTAAATATATTGTATACAGTAATTGGGTTCAAACGACCTGTTGTATACAAGGAAAAAGTTGAGATGAAATATTAAAAATGTGTTACTCATCTATATACATATAAAACAAAGTCGTGTTAGTTACACCATTTATAACTCAAGAACGGCTGGATCGATTTTGGTGACTTTTGAATTGTTAGAGTAGGATAATATTTTTTAAAACATCGAAAAAAAAACACCCTAGTGCATCCCATCCAGCAAATATAATAGTTTAACATAAAGTAGCGCAACAATGCTACGCAAATCGTTTCGCTATGTGAATTACATTTACGAGTATATCAATGTAATTCAAATACTTTTCATTTTGTTTTTGCACATTTTTCGAACTTAATGCATTTTGAGTATTCATTTTAACTAACTAACTAACTAACCATCACGCCGTCTCCCCGAAAGGGTAGGCAGAAAGAATGGACTGTCACACTTTTATTGATGCGGCACTCCATCCTTCTCTTTTCGCTCCGCGGGGGACGCGGTGTGATGGGTTGCGAACCTCATCGCCACCAATAGGCATCTCCCGCGCACACTTCGATCGTGCAACACCCACAAAATAAATCTAAAACAAATAATACAAAATACAATGATATAAAATAAAATAACAAAATAAAAATAATTTAACACAAAATGTTCTTTTTAGATGGTGCACATATTGTCTATTTAATTTATTTTCCGCGAATCCACCGTTTTTTAATTTAGCACATTTTTTCGATGTTGCACATGTTGACATGGACGATCCGGACTTTTGGGTTAATTTAATTTATGTTACACGTATCCACCGTTTTTTAAATTAGCTGTAATTAGGCATTTAACCAGCAAGAACTTAAAAATAATATTGAAGAAATTATTCAAATTGTCATTGGAACAAATGAAAAATTTATTTTTACACCTGTCAAAATTCTTTATAAAAACGATAAACTAATATAATTTTAACAGCAAAACGGCACAAACGTATTACGTGTCACAACTGTAACTATTATATTAGGTCCTTACATATGAAATTGGCGTTTTGCCGTACTGGCAACTTTGATCTCAAATATCTTATCTTTGGTTAGGAATTCCAAATTCAAATTTATACAGCTATTTACTCAAGTATTTGTGTTTCGAAAATTATAATTCATTTGTTTTTTCCTCAATTGTTTTTTTCTTTGCGTCACTCAGTTTACAAAATGGAAAACTTGAAATATCGCGTTATTTACGAGTACGAGTTCCACCGTGGCACCAGTGCTGCAGAAACAGCTCGAAGGATTAATGATGTGTATGGCGACGGTGCCGCAAAAGAAAACACAGTGCGTTTTTGGTTCCAACGTTTTCGTTCCGGAAATTTCGACCTGCAGAACAAGCCCCGTGGACGGCCGGAGACCAAAGTTGATAATGAAGAATTGAAGGCTATTGTGGAAGCGGATCCATCGCAAACCACGTCCGAGTTAGCTACAGGCTGCGGTGTTAGTAATAAAACTGTTTTAATCCACTTGAAGCAAATTGGGAAGGTGAAAAAGCTTGAAAGGTGGGTACCTCACGAATTGAGTGAAACAAATCAACAAACGCGCGTTGACTGCTGCGTTGCATTACTCAACCGGCACAATAATGAAGGGATTTTGAATCGAATCATTATCTGTGATGAAAAGTGGATCCTGTATGATAATCGGAAGCGCTCATCGCAATGGCTGAACCCTGCCGAACCAGCCAAACCATACCCCAAGCGAAAATTGAGTCCAAAAAAGTTACTTGTGAGCGTTTGGTGGACTAGTGCTGGTGTCGTTCACTATAGCTTTCTTAAATCTGGCCAGACGATTACGGCAAATGTCTATTGTCAGCAACTGCAAACCATGATGGAAAAGCTAGCTGCTAAACAACCGAGGCTGGTTAATCGCTCTAGGCCACTGCTGCTTCATGATAACGCTAGACCACACACTGCACAACAGACGGCAACCAAATTAGAGGAGCTTCAATTGGAATGTCTAAGACATCCACCGTACTCTCTGGACCTTACCCCAACAGATTACTATTTTTTTCGAAATTTGGATAACTTCTTGCAAGGGAAAAAATTCAACTCCGATGGGGCAGTCCAAACCGACTTCAAAGATTTTATTGATTCCCGTCCGAATGGTTTTTTTTAGTAAAGGGATCGATGAACTACCTATGAGATGGCAAAAGTGCATAGATAGCAATGGTACATACTTTGATTAAATAAATATATTATATTTAAAAAAAATCAACTTTATGTTCCTCCCATACAAAACGCCAATTTCATATGTAAGGACCTAATATTATAAAGTGCGACAATAGTTAAATTTACCAAAACAATTCACTTATACGCGAAATATCTCCAAACATACAGGAGCACCACATGAACTAAACCAAATGTAAATATTAAATACGTTTTAAATAGCCTTTAGAAGTTTATAATTATTTGATTTTGAATTTAGATAGTCAATTTGCAAATATGATTATCTTTCATTTGTCAATTTTGAGATAAAAAAAATGCACATATTTTTAAACGTTGACTGAACATATTCATTTCAACTTAATGTAAAACTGAATTTAATTCAACTTATAAGTTAAGACAACGTTTATTGATTCTGAGGCGGTTAGTATTTTATATAGGAAAGGCATCTTGTATTTTATATTAAGAATATAAGAGCAAAAACAAATTCGTTCAATGAAGATAATGGCATTGCAATGTTACATGTTAATAATATAAATACAAGTTTGAATAATCTTGACTTAATAATAACGTAAAATAGGCACTTAGTACCAAAAAAATACATAAAACCTAAATATACAGTTTTGTTCTATATGACATATAGAAATAAACTGCATAATTAGTTTTTTTTTTTTGGTACTTAATGCCTATTTTACTACAACCATTCAAATGTAGTTAAGAGTGTTATACCCGATTAGAGTCGGTTTGAGAATGCCCTTGTTAGGCGAAACAAATTTGTCACCATTTATATAATTTATATAAATTAAATCCAAATTAAACCACTAAAGAATCGTGTTTATAAATAAGATAAAACGTAATAAACTTAAACTCTGAATAAGAAACTTGGTATAATATACTTATTTAGTCCTTCGGAGCGCTGCATTGAAATCTCCATATCACATAGTACGATTTGTGCAATGACGCTTTGAATGTACGCTCAATTAGTCGAGACAGAGTACGAAAACTGGTATTTAGTTTACAAATGAATGCGTTTCATGGGAGGATGAACATCTTTGTTCGTCGCTGCTCGCATTTCCCGTAGCGGCCCTTGAGATTTTCTTAGAAGCACTCTGATCTTTGATCTAGAATTATATTACGAGTATATAACATACATGTATCTACAAACTATGAACATATATGAATGATACGGATAATATTGTATACACATTATGTATGTTCTTGTGCTGACCCTTATGTATGGACGTGAAGCATGGAACTGGCAAAAGAAGGATGAAAGTAGAATAAATGCAGTAGAAATGAGATCTCTAAGACGAATGTGCGCCAAATCTGTATATGATAGAGTGACAAATGCAAGTATTAGAAGTGAATGTGGTGCGAATGAAAGTGTTATAAACAAAATAAGAAAAGGGTCATTAAGATGGTTCGGACACATGGAAAGAATGACTGAAGACAGAATAGTAAAGAAGGTATATGTAAACGGCGTGAACGGAGCTAGAAAAAGAGAAAGGCCGAGGAAAACGTGGCACGATCAAATCAATCAAATATTTAATGCTGGTCACGTGAGGAGTCGGAGAAATCGACGTGCGTGCATGACAAGATGAATGAATGTAGAGGAATCGAGAAAAGTATGTCAGGACAGAACAGTGTGGCGTTCCATTATTTCTGCCTACCCCTCCGGGGAGACGGCGTGATGGTAAGTTAGTTAGTTTTAGTTATGTATAGATGTGAATTTTGCGGATTATATTTTATGTAATAGGCCTTAACATTAACGTGGCCAAGTCAAGAAGTCAAGAAAGAAGTCAAGATTGTTCGTCCTTTTAAATTCAATAAAAAAACAGATATTTTGCAGAAAAGTGGTGTTTACAAAATTAAATGTAAGGACTGTGATGTTTTTACATAAGTAAAACAGGACAAACATTTAACACACGTATCGATTTACGTATCTGGGAAGCATGTTTACAAGAGACGGAAAAATGGAGAAAGACATCGAGAGAAGGGTTGGTGCTAGGAATAAAATAAATGGCGCACTCAAAGACATTACTGCAAATAGAAATATATCTACAGAAGCAAATATGGCAGTACACAATGGAGTTCTAGTGCCAACCCTCATGAATGGAAGTGAAGCTTGGAGCTGGCAAAAGAAGGATGAATGCTGTAGAAATGAGATCACTTAGAAGAATGTGCGGGAAATCGTTGTATGATAGAATACCGAACGATGAAATAAGAAAGAAATGTAAGGCAGATGACTGCATCATGGATAAAATTAAAAAAGGATCCCTGAGATGGTTTGGACATATGGAACGAATGTATGAGAGTAGAATGGTTTAAAAGTTGTACACAAGCAGCGTGAGTGGAAAAAGAAGCCGAGGATGACCGAGGAAAACATGACATGACCGAATAAATCAATTACTAAAAGGCGGTCACATTCGAAGTCGGAATAATCGACGTGCATGCATGGTACGATGTATGAATGTAGAGGAATCCCGAGAGGTATGCCAGGACAGAGCATTGTGGCGATCCATCCTCTCTGCCTACCCCTACGGAGAAATGGCGTGATGGTTAGTTAGTTATCAATGAACATAAACTTGCTTTCACTAAACATACTGTTTTTTCTTTGATGACCAGCCATTGAATCCAGTCTGACCATGGTTTTGACTCATTGAAAAAACACAACATTTTTACAGCCAATTGTAAAAGAATAACAAGATCACTAAACTTTACAAGTTTGAATCTTTTAAAAACCTCAAGTCGGTGAAGTTGGGAGAACACTCTGGTGACACGGGTGGGAAGAGCAATTGGTCTTCTGAAAGCGGTGTCCTCTGAGATCGACGTCATTCATATTAGTGAAAGTACATTCAGAAAACAAATACTCTTGACTTTAGAGAGTATCTTCTCTTCCTAATGTTAACCATCTTTCATGTGTTCTTTGTATTATTTTGTATATATTATATGAGGCCACTAGGACAAGAGTGGTAGAAAAATTGAGAAACTGGTCAAACCCACACCTATTTGTGACTTACTTTAAAAGAAAAATTAATCTAACCACCATTTCCAAGTGGAAACATTGATATCAAAATATATGGAGTCAAATGTGGTCTATTATAAGTAACCATCAAAAAATATCCTTAAACTTTATACTTCCCAATATTTCAAAATACTATTCTAAAGACATTCACCAAACAAACAAGGTTTATCACTAAAGAAGACCCTTACCCATATAGTTTTTTTTTTAAATGGGGAAAAAACGTCAATTTTTCAATCGCATTTATCTCCATTGTCTAAATTTGGGGTTAGACCACTCTTGCCCTGGCGGCCTCATATTTTACCTGTAATCAATAGATGCCTTAAGCATTAACATTGTTTGTTATATCTGTTGAAATATTGTATTAAACAGATTTCTTTTGACTTGATTAAAAACATGTTGGGTAAAATGTGCCCTAATTTTTCTGGCTTTAGAAAAACTGTGTTCTAGAAATTTTATTATATTTTATAGAATTGACAAGTTTCGTTTGTTATGAAAATGGCGCTATAAAATTCTACGTCAACATCATTATCGTCAAGGCGAAACATGTCATTTCCATAAAATATAATAAAAACTTCTATAAAACAGACAATTTCATTCGTATTAATAAGTCAATCATTTCCTTTGTATCATCTGTTTACAAACCTGTTTACTCCACTGATACTAATATTTCCATGTATGACGAATACATTTAATATTTCCATATACGGCATCTCATCAGCACGTTATCAGCTGCTACCTATAAACTTCCACTCCGTGAATAATTGACAGCCGGGATATTAATGACGTCATCACCAGGGCCGGATCAGTCCGATCCGCGGACAGAGGGCAGGACGGGGTCCCCGCTCCAACAGCCCGTAATGGATAGGGCTGGGCTGGACCATAAAGCCAATCATCTGTCGGATACTGAAGGAATTATTAAGTCGGATGGGGCTTGCAACGTCACGTGATCTCCATGTATCTACACGTGCACAAAATTTCTGTGATAACTCATTTCCATAAGCCTTGCTCACTGCGTTTTTAAACGTTTGATTAATTTTCATTTCATTGCATGTTAATAATAGAAATATATCTTAGAGCAATCTTGAAATTTTAGAAATTAAAAAAGCTATTAAAAATAAAGAAAATATTATAAATAATCAAATAAATTGAACGTCAAGTCCAATCTTTGATTTATTTCTTTAGTTGTAAGTAATTACCTGAACCCCAATAAGAACTTAAAATTATTATTTTAAATTTTAAATTAAATCATAATATTTGTTATAACAAAAGCATAAACGTTTCAAAATAAATCTTTATAACATCTGTCAGATCATGTAAACAACAAAAATTTTATAATATATTTAAATAAATACTTGTGTATCTTTACTGAAGAAGGACTGTTTGTCCGAAACATGTCTACATAATTTTATATTTTTTAATATCAGTGTTGTACAAAGTGTATAAAAAAATTGAATAATTTTCATTTAGTTTATAATAATACATAAGTTATTGTTTTTTACACGTGTTCCATTTTTTTAATGTAGTGGGATATACAAGGTGAATTTATGAGCAGTAAATGATGTTAAGGAAAGATTATTTTCTTTGAACACTCGCGGAGGAGTTTATGGATAAATGATGTAACTTTTCTATGAGTTTGTCGTTTTTCAAAAAAACTATGATCGAAAGAATAGAGAAAAACTGTGGTCAATTTTGTATGAATACGAAGTGGGCACAAAGCTGATACAGGTGGATACTTCCCCCTACGAAGATAACTCTGCTAGTGTTAAGAGCGCTATGTGATGTTCATGGTTGTCTAATAAGTATATAGACAAGTGTATGAAATCTCGTAACTGAAAGGAGTAAATACTGGTGCTAGTCTCACTCATCTGATTGAGATGTCTATAAGTTGTATTCGTGGACGATGACATTCTTGTTTCGGATAGTGTAGACAAATTATACATCTTCGTGTCGAGAATGCGTGAGATATGCAAGGCAAATGGCTTAAAAATGAATGTCGGAAAGTCAAAGGCGATGTTTTTTGACGTAAGTGACGATAAAAAAAAGAATTTGAAACATTAGTGTGTGGTCATTGGAAACAAGAATTAATGAAAAAATTCGCATATTTTACAACATCTAAAAGATCTTCTAATTTAATCAAGAATTTTGTATTACTGATAGCCCTAACATGCGTCAATCTACGCTTCAATCAGCAAACTCCTCGGCAATAGGCAGATTAGTTGAGCCAAAGCGCAATTCACGGACACATTTCGGAGATCGGGCTTTCGCAGTGGCAGGTCCGTCCGCCTGGAATACGCATCCTGCACGCCTTGAGTGTATTGACAATCTGACAGATTTTAAATCTCACTTAAAAACCCACTTTTCCAAAATAACGCATAAAATAAAAACGGTTATCTGATTGCTGGTGTCAGATGCACCTCTCATGACTAAAAACATTGTCAAAGCGCCCTTGAGATGAGCTATTAACGAAAACAGCGCTTTACAAATTAGCCTAATTATTATTATTCTTAATTAAAGCAAAAACTCTCCTCTTTATAAACCCATTTTATTTTTTAGTGAAGTGCGCCAACCGGTTTCACCCTGTTAGGAGCTTCATCAGGGCTATACACAAACAGTTTGTGTATAGCTCTGATGAAGCTCGTTACAGAGTGAAACCGGTTAGCGCTCCTTACTCAAAAATACAGTGGTTTTATACAAAGCATTTTTTTAAAGTGTTTTATTCAATTTTTTAATATGTCAAACTACCAAGTATTAGTTTCTTACCAAAGTTTTATAATATTTTAATTTTATTTAGTCAAGACGTCTAAGAAATATTCCTATAAAATAAAATGCATTGGTGAATTTCTATCATAATGAATAGATATGTTTACTTCTGTGTTTACGTTCCAAGGAAAATATTGTAAACAGCACTCGGATTCAGAACCGATGACAAGAACCCTGGTGTCTTTCAACTGCCGCTTGTTTTTGGAAAGACTGAAAGGAGAGGTAAAAGCGGATCGATTTAATTTGAGTTGTGCGAATTAAACGAGTGTGCGTTCGATGATTCCATATCGGATTCTCCATGACACGCAAGTATATTCCTAATGCGTGTGAAGCGCCGGGTTAACTCCGGCCGGGAAGTTCCCGGGAAACTTTCCGCTCCGACATGTACAGAGGCGCAACTTCCGCTAATATACTATAATAGAATGTAAGTGTGCAGAGTACACGCGGAACTATTTCAACTATTATACTACATATACCGATCTCAATTATTTGCGGTGACCATGTCTTGGAAAAAAGCTTTTCAGAAAAATTACTCATTTCTTCTTCTTCCTTTAAGTTTAGGTCGTATAACCTATTTATGATGGTGAGCTGTCCTAGAATGATGATGCCCAGCCAACTCTCCATTTTTTGACGGCCTTGCTGGTAATCTCTTGCTTCTTGGGATTTCATCTTTAACAATTTTTGCAATCCTCGTATTCTCTCCAAAAGCACCTTCCGCCTCTTCTCCGTATCACTGTGTCCTCAAAACCACAGACACACCTTATCGTTTTTATTTCTGATTCGATCTCTGAGAGTTTTGCCTGCGATGGAGCGTAGGGTTTGCATTTCTGCTACTGTAAGAAGGTTCTTAGTCCTGATGGTATCGGACAATAGAACATTTTATTGTTAAAACAGTTTCACAGTTTTTTTAAACACTCGTACTATAATAAATAAAAAAATACTTCTTTACGTGAGATTGCCCGACAATGTTAAAACAAGGAAACTGAAATACTTTGGTCACGTAATGAAAGCAGAAAAATACCAACTCCCATAAATGATAATTCAAAAAAAATATCAGGAAGAAGAGGACCAGGTCGGAGAAGAATCCCTTGGCTGCACACTTAAGCAATGGTTCATAAGTTACACCACATCGTTGGGTTCAGAGCCGCAGAAGAACAAGGTAAAAATAACCCTGATAATCGCCAACCTTCGCAGAGGAGACGGCAATTAGAGAATAAGAAGAATGATGTTATGCATATGATCTACTTGGATAGAAAAAAATGCATTATTCTGAGAATACTCGGCGCGGTGCATTTTAAATAAGTATTTGTTTTTAAATTGCACCTGATTATTATCATACCATAACAGTCTTGTTAACGAGTTCGGTGAAATATTGGGGCTAACAATAAATGTCAGAAAAACCAAATGGATGACATTCGGACGGCTTGATTACAGAGGGTCAGTATTGCATTTGAACGGCCGTAATGTTGAGTGGTATGTTTTATTGTATGGATGTGAAACGTGGACCTAAAAAGTCAACTCAATGAACAGACTGGAAGCATTTGAAATGTGGTTCTATCACCGAATACACAGAATTCCCTGGACAAACATGATTACCAATACCGAAGTCCTGAGGCGAGCTAGAGTTGACTGAGAGTTTCGTATCAACTAACAAAGTTTGAAAGATTTCATATCTGGGTCATGTACTGCGTGGTGAAAGGTACCACCTTCTCCAACTGATACTGGAAGGTGAAATTGAGGGACGACGAAGGCCCAGTGGCAGACATATGTCCTGGCTGTGAAACTTGAGGGAGTGAACAGGGACAGGTTCGCCGAGGTGATCGCCAACATTGGGGGGACCCGACAGGGCACTAGAAGAAGAGAAGAAGATTCCCATACCGTATGCCTATATGGTCACCCTGTCCTGCTACGGGCTCGAGAGGGATACGGCAATCTGGGTAAGTATGTTGGAGTACAACTCGAGTAGAGGTTTGATGAGAGTTATTGGAATCTGCATTTAAGTTCTCAAATTCTTCCGCGCTCCTCCCGTATAATGTTATACGAATAGATATCACAACAAGGAAATATTAAACTTCTTGTGTAGTAACATAGCTAATAACTTTTAGATGTGTTTTGTAATTATGACTTACTTGATGTATGTTTCTTTCGCTTCCTCAACATTCATACATCGTATCATGTACACACGTTTTATTTAATCGGTGACACATTTTCTTCGGTCTTTCTTTATTTAAAGATTGAAAAATAAATACTAATACCAATGATTTAAATCTTTAAAACACAGGTTTTTGTTTTTTCATAATCACTGGTGTTTTAAATAATAATTAAATAAAACGATGTTTTTTTAACTACTTACACTTTTGTCTTTATTTAGACAGCGACCGGTTTCGCCAGGCTCGCTGGCATCGACAGACTGGTGTTTTGTTTTAAAAAAACAGTGGTTTTCAAGGACTGGTGTTTTGTCTCAATAATTATGGAATTCTAAACGATTAAAAAAATCTGGTAATTTTGTTAATGGTGTTCTTGTGCCGACCCTTGCGTATAGAAGCGAAGCATGGAATTGGCAAAATAAGGATGAAAGTAGAATAAATGCAGTAGAAATGAGATCTCTTAGACGAATGTATGGAGACTCTGTGATGATAGCGTCGAATGAAAATATAAGAAGTGTAGGCGGTGCGAATGATAGTGCTATGAATAAAATAATGAAATGATCATTAAGATGGTTTGAACACGCGGAAGGAATGAATGAAGAAAGAATGGTAAAATAAATATATGTTTACGATGTAAATTGTACTAGAAATAGTGGAAGACCGAGGAAAACGTGGCACGATCAAATTAATCAAATATTAAAGATAATCAAATGATTTTACTAAAATCTCTTGTTGGAAGTTCATTTTAAATAATAATTAAATAAAACGATGTTTTTTAACTACTTAACTACACCAGTCTGTCGATGCCAGCGAGCCTGGCGAAACCGGTCGCTGTCTAAATAAAGACAAAAGTGGAAGTAGTTAAAAAACATCGTTTTATTTAATTATTATTTCAAATATTAAATGTCGGTCATGTGAGGAGTCAGAGAAATCGACACGCGTGCATGACACGATGTTGAGGAAGCGAAAGAAATATGTCTGGAAAAAAAGTGTTGCAGTCCATTCTTTCGTGAAGGAGACGGCGTGATGGTTATTTAATTAGTTAGTTCATTTTGTTAATTTTTTAATTAGAAAAATATTACCTTATCATCTTGTTCGTATAGTAAAGGCGGTATTTAACCCTTTGGTTGCTAGAAGTTGGAAGTAACGCGAAGTGCAAAAACTAACAAAAAGCTAATTAAAGCGCAATAAGTGGTAACTCCACTCGGCAAACCAACACCTTGGCGAACGAATCATGCCTTTGTAGCCTCGATCGTTATTCCAGCTAAAACGTAATAAGTCCTCAATCGCGCTTTGAAGGGAACTAAATTATACGCCCTCTAGAATCGTATAGACAAGTCTATACTTAGAACAGGTACAAAGTCAAACGCTCATACGAATAGTACCCATTAATTATCTCAACTTTTTACATCCATTTGAGTACTATTTTATCTAACATACTTGATTCATTGTAGAAATGACAGCATATTTGCTGAAGTCAAGAATAGTATTGAAGCTGCCATCATTCAGAGACAACTGACAACTTTGGTTATGTCATTAGAATGCCTAAGACAAGACTCCAAAAGGAAAATTATATACTCTCAACTGACCCAAGTGAAACACTTCAAGGACTTCCAAAAGTTAAACCTTCAAAGAACCAACATAGATAGTAAATGCTGGGAAGAGACTGCTGAAGACAGCTGTAGGTAGATAATAACAATACACAAAGGCACATAGGACTTTGAAGTGATCGCTACAACTATATAGGATGGGAGAGCAAATTGTCAATGTGGTATGTTATTCAGACGATGCTATAATCATAGCTGAGAACAATTCTGACCTACAAAAAATGCTAGACAGACTACATCACGCCTGTAAGAAATACAACTTGACGATCTCTATCGAAAAAACAAAATGTACGACCTTTTCCAAAACACCCAAAACATGTAACCAGTGTCAGGACCTTCAAGTATCTAGGCATAGACATGGTGGGAGGGGCTGATCTGCGGGAAGATATATTTACAAGCCCAAGTAAACAAGGCATCTGCAATCTCTGACGCTCTAAAATCTACAATATGGAAAAACAAAGACATGGCCATTGAGAGTAAGTTGAGAATCTATAAAGCATGCGTAAGACCAATAATAACATATGACGTCGAAGGCAGACACAGTAAGGACCAAATAATTTTTGAGGACTTCCGAAATGAAGACACTGAAGACGATAGCAGGTAAGACACTGAGAGATCGCGTGAGGAACACTAGAATTAGAGATATATGTGAGGTTGAGGATATTATAAGATGGAGATATATATATTTATGCACGTTCGTTGATTTTCCTACTTCGAACATGGCCGCCTTTCAGTAATTGATTAAGTTTGTCATGCCATGTCTTTAATGGCCTTCCTCGACTTATTTTTCCATTCACACTAATTGTAAATATCCTTCTTACCATTCTTCACTCATCTATTTGTTCCATATATTATACATATATGACAAGCGGACATAGCCTACCGAACTATATATGGAGAGAATAAATGGCAAACGCTGACTGGAATTCTGTGTGATCCCAAAAATGCCATTAAGAACAAAATGAAAGATCTAAGTAACACGTGTCCGACCGGCATTACTATGCGGAAGTGAAGTGTGACCAATAAGAAAGATCCATGAACAAAAACGTGGAGTAGTCAAGGGCAGGGTCGGTAGGAGTCATTTGAAAAGATTAGTTGCGTAACGAATATGTGAGGGAAAATTTCGAGGTTTGCACCGTTATATAAAAAATTATCAGAATCAACCTAAAATTATACATATAATCTAATACTTTTACGAGTAGATATTAATATGTTTATTTAAAATAATAAAATGTAAGAAACGAAAGTTTTTAGTATATCTTAAACAATGGTGTAAAACTCTTCTTCTTCTTCCTTGTTGTAGACCTATCGCACGCTTAAAAGTAAACTGACCGATTATGGTTTAGGTCATAATTGAGTTAACATTAGACAGAGGCTTGTGTTAACACTATCCATCTATTGTTCACAATGTTAACGCTATCCATTCGTACGTGCGATAATCGTTCACAATGTTAACGCTATCCATTCGTACGTGTTTTTCGACTGTTTTTGTTAAAACACCGACTCATGTCAGATTGAGCAAAACTTGTTTTTTTGAGTTAAGCCAGTGTTCTATTAAGCGTGCGATATCATTACTATAAAAAATAAAACTTCTAGATTTTTTAATATTATATTATGCCTTCAAAAAAATCACTGCAAATGGATGACATAATTATTCTTATTTAAGCATAAATAACGTGTTACATCATAACATATTTCGAAAGTACGATGCCAATAAAAATAAACTCAAAAGTGGAAAACAGTGTCATTATTCCTCAAAAAAATCATAACATTGAAATCAAATATAAATTCACGGCATAATGAGATTGACGAAAAAAGAAAAAATGTACCCGTTTTTCGTTATTACGCTATTTTTTTTTAGCTATGGTAACATTAAATCTTAATTATATTTCCGATAAAAATTATAATTACAGCATCTTTTGTAAATTTATTGATTTATTTTGGACAGAAATAGATTATACCTTTTCTCCGAGTTTCCAAGAAGGTCAGAGACCCATAGTCTTAATATGGCATCTTCAGAAATCCCTTTATTGGTATATTCCAGTAAAAGGCACCGGGTAAACTCCCCTCCCTTTCCTCATACAAATTCGATCTTTATTTGTTCTGCTGCTTGTTACTTTTTACTTATTTGATTTAAGATTTGATTTTCTTCTATATTCGCCATACTTTGTGTTGTAGTTGCTTTTTTCTCTCTTTTTATTTTTTTATACACTTTGTTTATACAACACTTATATAAAATAAAAATAATTACATAGTCATTCGGATTCATTTCGGAAAAGCAGTCCTTCTTCAGTGATGCATATTATAAAGATACATATTTAAAATATTATGAAATTATTGACATGATCAGATGTTTGAAAGAAGTGTAAACATGTAAACAATTTTATAATATTTTAAATATGTATCAATGAAGAAGGACTAGTTGTCCGAAACATGTCCATGTAATTTTAATTTTAAAATTGAAGTTTTTTTTTTTTTTTTTTTGTATACAACAGGTCACTTGATTACTGTATACACATTATTTTTAGCTATTATATTGATGATTCACATGACATGTGATAGGTAGCCAATCTATCGCCATTTTATTGTCACGTGAATTCTACACCAGACCAAAGACAGTGTGACAATCACACTGTTGTATAAACAAAGTGTATAAACGCACGAAAATTATAAATGTTTAAATTACATACCTATCTATGCAAGATGATCAGATGACATCTGTCCAGTTGCTGGAGGTCAATGGCACAGAGTGATGAGGGATAGAGAGTTATGGAGGCCTATCTACATCACCGAACGACTTATGCCTGATGCTGCTGATAATGATGATACCTGTAAACAAATTTAATTTTTATTTACAAATCATAATCTGAAATACTTAAAAGAATATATTTTTTCATTGTAACATACCTACATCTAATTATTAAAAAAAGGGGTAGGAAAATTTTAAAATATTACTAACTAACTATCACGCCGTTTCCTCGGAGGGGGAGGTAGAGAAGATGGACCGCCATACCGTTCTGTCCGACACACCTCTCTAGCTTCCTACACATTCATACATCGTAACATACACGCTAGAAGAAAAAAAAATTATTTCATGGTTCAAAAAACAATAAAATAAAACTGATAAAGTATGCAAAAAATCAAAATTGTTTTATTTAGTTAAATATCAAATGAATTTTATTGGGTATAAAACATCTAATAATTATAAAAAGGGGGAGGAAAAATCAAAAAATATAACTAATTAACCATCACGCTGTTTCTCCGTACCACCATACCGTTCTGTCCTGACATATCTCTCTAGCTTCCTCCATATTCATACATCGTAACATGCACGCTAGAGGAAAAATAATATTACTTCTTGGTACAAAAAACAATAAATTAAAACTGATGACAAATTATGTGAAAAAACAATATTGTTTTATTTAAGTTAAATATCAAATGAGTTTTATTGGGTATAAAATATAGATAATTTCATGTACTAAAACAGAGAACATAGGTATATTTAAGTGTGTTTAAAAATTTTGTACCAGTTGTAATGGTACATCATTACGATTTCTTCGGCCACTGTATTCGCCCCAATTCTCCCCAGTTAAGTACCTCTTCGAAATTTATTTCCAACTTCTCCTGTTTCCGCCGTGTGAGCAACCGCCGCCTTCCCAATTGGTAACACTGTTTTTTCGGTACTCTATGCTTCGAGGCGAGAAGCCCGCCACTTCCCTCTAGTCAGCCATTGCGGGTAGGCCGCCATCTTGTGTTTTTTCGCCAGTGCCCAGTTACCACCACGATGTAGGAGAAACGTTAATCCGTTTGCATCCGGCTGGACCAGCAATGGTTCAGCCTTTCTCCCATCATATCTTCTGAAGGTAGTAGAATACTAATAATAATATCCATATCGAAGACCGCACATTGGTTCCACATGTGCGTCATGTGTCCGCGTGTCTGCGATTGATTCCCTCCGCCACGGTCCGAGCCATCCTCTGCTCCCGAAATTGCCGCCCACGTGTTGTCGCACATCATGTCTCGACAACGTGGTAGACCTCACCACCATGCGGAACTGCGAGGACCACTTCTTCACGCCGCTTCAGACAGCACCAACAGGTTAGGGAACCTCGTGTCTGCCAGGTGACGCTCTACATATTGATTTGCTGACCCACCATCTTCTGGTCAGCGTCGCTGATAACGTCTACGGACGACGTCGCCGGTCGATGTCCTGACGAGCACGCCGTCGAGGAATCGCCTCAAACAGCCTCTTCATTATTTCATCATGTGCCTTTTTTTTGTATTCGTACGACATCCCTAGCCTCTGGATTATTGTTATAATTTTTACTAGCTAATAAACCTTAATGTATCCCATGTAACTGTCTTTATATTTACACCCGTCCCTGAATCGAATAATATACCGAAAAGAATCTCACGATTACCACCCTGAGGATTAAAAACCATGCTCTCCGTGCTAACCGAGGAGGAACGTTTCACAGTACTCCCGCTAAACTAGCGTATATTTAATTGAAAAACAGATATAAAAAACATAAACACTTCTTAATGACATATATTAACGTATTAGAGAAGTGAGAAATCAAATACATTCGTTGTACCATACCAGAAAGGCACAAGTAGTCGTTTCGGAGCAGTCCGACCCGCATTGAAAAGAGCTCGAAATTTCAATGAAGTTAAAAAAAATTAAGTATTATTTATAACTAGTTGCCTCTGTTTCTTGAAGACTCAAAGCATCCTAACTAATAAAAAAAAATTATTGTTTATTTACAGGGGTGTAACTTCTTAAAGAATATGATAAAAGTAAATAATATATTGTGTTTGAACATTATATTGATTTTTTAATTTACTTGCCGTATGTATTTTTAAAAATATAAAAGGCCTGAAAGGGTTGGATGTATGTGCCAAAATGAGGGGAGTGGGAGTGTAAAGTAAACTGTCTCTTGTATGCGGATGACGCTGTCCTACTTGCAGACAACGAGCATGAACTACTAGTCCTGGTGAATAGTATGTATGAGGTATGTATGCGAAATGATCTGATGATGAATGTGAATAAGTCCAAGGTAATGATTTTTGAAAAAAAAAATTATGACAGTCTGCAACATAAGCGTGAATGGTGAAAATTTGGAACAAGAAGATGAGTTCGTGTATTTGGGTAGTATGTTTACAAAATATGGGCGAGTGGAGAGGGATATTGAAAGAAGGGTTGGGGCAGTCAAACAAAGTAAATGGTGCACTTTAAGTTGTCATAGCAAACAAAAACCTATCCAAAAAAGGTAAAATGGCAGTGCACAATGGTGTTATTCTACCGACCCTTGTGTATGAAAGCATGGAACTGGTGAAAGAAGGGTGAAAGTAGAATAAATGCAGTAGAAATGAGATCTCTTAGACGAATGTGTGGATACTCTATGTATGATAGAGTGTCGAATGAAAATATAAAAAGTAAATGCGGTGCGAATGATGAAAGAATGGTAAAAAATGATATGTAAACGATGTAAATGGAACTAGAAATAGAGGAAGACTGAGGAAAACGTGGCACGATCAATATATCAAATATTGAATGTCGGCCATGTGAGGAGTCAGAGAAATCAACGCGCGTGCATGACATGATCTATGAATGTTGAGGAAACGAGGAATGAAAAGTGTGGCAGTCTATTATTTCTGCTTATCCCTTCGGGAAGACGGCGTGGTGGTAAGTTAGTTAGTTAGTTATGTATTTTTAATAGGGTTTCAAATAAAAAATAATTTAATATACTTGTATATGCATTCATTAGTTCGTAGTTTATTAGTTCCGTTAACCGTGTTTGGGCATTTGATCACGCAAAGAGCAAAGTGCGTTAAATCAGTGAGAATGTTTATTTTATACTGTGCAGTGTCAAATGTTTAGTACGAAAACCAACAGCGCTATGCGAGCGGCTCCCATTAAATGAATTTACATTGAAAAATCTGCATTGAAAACAGGAATACAAAGGATCGGGTGATTGAACCGAGTGGCGCGATGCGAAACAGAATTTTACGAATCATTACTGCGACTAACGAGCTCGCGAATTTTCATACCAATGCCACTGGAATAGTAATTTTAACAACAAAAAATGTGTTAAAACTCCGAACGAGTCTTTATGGGGGTAACAGAATAAAAATAAAGCGCATTGATACACCAAAAGATGGCTAAGAAAAGATAGACAATTCGTCACCTGAAAGTAAGAGGGTTCCAACTAACAAAATTTCACATTTGTTTTTTTTTTCGCGAAAAGGTTTCTTGCTAACCTTGGGTATATATACGTACAATTAAAAAAACATGTAAAAGATCATGGATAATTCCAAACAAACAAGCGACATCGACTGCGAGGACAAATTGCTATGGATGGGAGACTATGCTCTGTTTTTGGTGGGATCAGAAGGGTTTTACCATTTTCAATTTTCAATTTTTTTTTTTTTTAAATCTTAAACATCACAGTATATAACCAAAACGCTTATGACTATTACTATTTTAAACACAAAGGGGATACAATTATGATATTTAAAAATGACAAAGTACAGTATAAACAATAAACATAAACACAAAACACGAGATAATTAAAAATTTAAGAAACAATAAGAAGAACAAGAGAAGCAAATATCAATTTTATACATTATATAAAAGATAGATGCTTTCTGAGGGTAGCCTCACTATTGTAGAAGATGTCCACATCCGAAGAGATGCGGTTTAGAAGGATTATTGCCCTGCCCACGGGCATTACATTAGGTAGATTGGTTTTACAAAGTGGCAGGTGAAATAATCTATGTTGCCTTTGTCGCAGATAATTGTCAGAGACAAACAAAGTCAAGTCATTTAAAATATCAGAGTTATGTGTTCGACCACGAATCAGTTGAAAAAAATGAACACCCAAATGAATAGTTCGTCTAATTTCCAATGATTGGTAGTCCAGCATACCCAGCAAATCAGTTGGGTACAGCCAGGGGTAATAACCGTTTTCTTTAGGTACAAAAAATGTGATCTAATATGAGCTCCTAAAACCTGACGAAACCGTAAATATTAAACCCTACCCACAAAAAAAGTTGAATTTGAACCAAACATTTCCTAAAAACGACCAGAATATCAAAATAGGCAAAACTAAGTGATTTTGTTTCATGATAATGCACCATCCCACACAGTGAAACTATCCAATGAAACATTTTTATTAGATTAACATAATTTTGATCTCATCGATTATACACATCTGTAAATATTTTGTGAGAATTTCTATCCGTATTGTGGAAGTTCTCTATCTCCAGGAAGAATGTAACAACTTTGAAATATCCATTCTTCCAGCCAACCCTACTCCAAGAACTGTAATTGTTTTAATGAAATTTGTATAACTATTGTGGTAGGTACTTCGACTGAGCATCTCTTCAACTCATAAAGACTCCAAACTCTGCAAGTTTTTAAATTATTTTACCACTTATCTATCCAGCTAAATTCTTAGTAACATAATTGATATTATTTGGAGCGAACTTTACTTACTTCCAAAAGTTCTACGAGTTTTAAGACCAGACAAAGAGTAAGACAAGTGGTTACAGGATAACTCTTCCTTCTACAATATTCATTATTTATCTTATAAGCAACATGTTAAAATGTATTTTTAACTAACGAACCAACTAACTATCACGCCGTCTCCCCGAAGGGGTAGGCAGAAAGAATGGACTGTCACACTTTTCTTTCCTGACATATTTCTCTCGCTTCCTCAACATTCTTACATCGTGTAATGCACGCGCGTCGATTTCTCTGAATCCTCACATGGCCGACATTCAATATTTGATTTATTTGATCGTGCCGCGTTTTCCTTGGTCTTCCTCTATTTCTGGATCCATTTACATCGTTAACATATACTTTATTTGCCATTTTTTCTTTACTCATTCTTTCCATATGTCCAAACCATCTTAATGATCCTTTAATTTATTTTTTATATTGGTATATACTCGTATACTTTGTATAAAACACACACTTCATTAGAGAGGTGTGTCAGGATAAAGTAGTGTGTCGGTCCATTTGAATGGTTGCAGTAAAATAGGCACTAAGTACCAAAAAATACAAAAAAACTAAATATGCAGTTTCGTTTTATATGTCATATAGAAAAAAAATGAATACTTAGTTTTTTTTTTTTTTGGTACTTAGTGCCTATTTTACTTCAACCATTCATTTTCTCTGCCTACATCTGTGGCGAAACGTCGTGATGGTGTATTGTTGTGTTGTTGCAGTATAAGTTTTCTTTAATGAGATAACTCCTTCAATTGTCCAAAGCAAAATTATGTCCTGGTATTCGGAAATAAATTTGAATATTAAAATTTATAAAAAATATCTCTTTTGCTTTATTGGCCACAAACGAGATTATTTGTATTAAAATTGCTCCCTCCGCTTGTTAATGATCGTTATCTTTAAATTGCTGTTCAGAAGTACCAATTAATCATAAATAATTTTCACCTATTGAGTCCGGAATTCCCTTCACCAAATTGTTATAGCAGGACTTTACCATTACACTTATATTTATTGTACGTTTTAATAGAATTCACTCAAACTTAGCAATCATTCTCAGTACTAGGAAAGATTCTTAAAATGGTAGATCAAAAAATAGACTAGATTATTTGTTAACTAACTAGCTAACTAACTAACCATCACGCCATTTCACCGGAGGGATAGGCAGAGAGGATGGATCGCCACAATGCTCTGTCCTGGCATACTTCTCGGGCTTTCTCTACATTCATACATCGTACCATGCACGCACGTCGAATATTCCGACTTCGAATGTGGCCGCCTTTTAGTAATTTATTAATTTGGTCATGCCATGTTTTCCTCGGTCGTCCTCGGCTTCTTTTTCCACTCACGCTGCTTGTGTACAACTTTTTAACCATTCTACTCTCATCCATTCGTTCCATATGTCCAAACCATCTCAGGGATCCTTTTTTAATTTTATCCATAATGCAGTCATCTGCCTTACATTTCTTTCTTATTTCATCGTTCGGTATTCTATCATACAACGTTTTCCCGCACATTCTTCTTAGTGATCTCATTTCTACGGCATTTATCCTACTATCACCTTTTTTTTGCCAACTCCAAGCTTTACTTCCATACATGAGGGTTGGCACTAGAACTCCATTGTATATCGTCGTGCCATCTTTGCTTCTGTGGATATATTTCTTTTTGCTTATTTAATTATTATAATTAATATTTCCTTATTATTAGTTTAACATCAGTCCTCGACAGGTAGCGAAATGAATTGATCAAGACCAAAGTTGTGGACAAAGCGTGCAAAATAGCCTCGTTGAAATAAAATTGGGCAGGTCATATAGCGAGAACAACGAATGATCGGTGGACCAGACGCACCCTGGAGTGCCGACAGAGAACCGGCCACAGCAATCCTGGCAGACCACAAGCAAGATGGTCTGATGACATCAAGAGATTGGAAGGAGCCCAATGGTAGAGAAAGGCGAAGAAAAGAGAGTTGTGGAAGTTGGGAAAGGAGGACCACTAAAAACTGATGATAATGATGATGATATTTACTTTGTAAATCTTCTTATTAACAAAAGATGCGCGAGTGCAGAGGGATATTGAAAGAAAGATTGGATCAGGCAATAAAGTAAATGATGCACTTAAAGTTGTCAACGCAAACAAAAACCTATCCAAAAAACCTTAAATAGCTGTGTACAATGATGTTCTTGTACCGACCCTTGTGTATGGAAGCGAAGCATAAAACTAGCAAAATAAGAATGAAAGTAGAATACATGCAGTAGAATTGAGATCTCTTAGACAAATGTGTAATACTCTGTGTATGATAGAGTGTCGAAAAAAAATTTAAGAAATGAATGCGGTGCGAATGATGATCTTATGAACAAAAAAATTAATGGATCATTAAGATGGTTTTGAACACATAGAAAGAATGAATAAAGAAAGAATGGTAAAAAAAAGAATATGATAACGATGTAAATGTAAGATCGAGGAAAACGTGTCACGATCAAATAAATCAAATATTGAATGTCGGCCACGTGAGGAGTCAGAGAAATCGACACGCGTGCATGACACGATGTATGAATGTTGAGCAAGCGAGAGAAATATGTCAATAAAGTCTTAATGATCCTTTCATTATTTTGTTCATGACACCATCATTCGCACCGCATTCACTTCTTATATTTTCATTCGACACTCTATCATACACAGAATATCTACACATTCGTCTAAGAGATCTTATTTCTACTGCATTGATTCTACCTTCATCCTTCTGTTGCCAGTTCCATGCTTCGCTTCCATACATAAGGGTCGGTAGAAGAACACCATTGTGCACTGCCATTCTAGCTTTTTATTTATTTTATATTTGCTAATTGAATTTTTGTTCTAACCACAGCCGAGTTGAGCCTGCGTTGACGTTTTAGATGGGCGCTTCTTGAAATCATGAAATTAATGCCTACCCTTTGTGTTGAGCGGAAATATTTTTATTTTCAAACCTCAGCCTGGGATGCTTCATTAGTATTCATGTACACAGGCGGGCGGCGACTCCAGAAAAGCAGCAATTATTCTTGTTAATTAAATGTGTTCATATGTTTACTCTTTTGTGACTCTTTTTAAACGTCATGTCTGCCCTCTTCAACGAAAAACAGCGTTTTCGTTACCCGTTGTCAAGCACACAAAGTGTTACGTTCTGCTTTTTCACAATTTTGTGTATATAACGACCTTTGTTTTTATTTAATTATTCAAATTAAGAACACACCACTCATTTTTTACTAAGTTTTTTTTCTGACAGCGGAGTTTTTATATAAGCTTTATTTACCAAGTTTTAAAACCTTTAAAACAATGTTAAAGATTTAAAACCATATGAGGGTATTAGTTGCAAACTTGGCAAACTCCATCATTAGATGTTTTGAGTAAATCGCAAAAAACTGATACGCTAATAAAATGCGCTTTTTACGATATTTATTTTTTTCATCTCAACCAGTTAATATTTTAAAAGTAATCAGCCATGAAATAATCATCATAATGTTGATAATTAAAGTAAAATAATGAATTTCATTTTGGAGTTTGCCAGCTTTGCAACACTCAAGTGGAGGTTGCCATGTTTGCAACAAACCCTATATTTCAATAGCAAAATTCTTCAGAATGAAGCCGAATTTGAAACTGAAAATCAATAAAAATTGTGTGCAAATGTATTATGAATAAGACCCAATTTATATCTCACTTTTGATTGTTGGTGGAGTTTGCCGGATTTGCAAATAATACCCTCATATATGATTTATATAAACTAATGAAAATGGAATAATTTATATTGAATGTTTTGATAGACCAGAAAATGGCAGCGAGCTGCCGAAACCCGTTCGAACCCATAAAACCATCAACAACAACAACAAACCATCACGCCGTTTCTCCGCAGGGGTAGACAGAGAGAATGGACCGCCACACTACTCTATCCTGGCAAACCTCTCTAGCTTCCTCCACATTCATACAACGAGTCATACACGCACGTCGATTCCTCCGACTTCTAACATGACCAATTTTTAAAATTTGATTAATTTGACCATGCCATGTTTTCCTCGGTCTGCCTCCACTCCGTACCCCATTTACATCATTAACGTATACTTTCTTAACCATTCTTTCTCCATCCATGCGTTCCATATGTCCGAATCAACGCAGCGATCCTTTCATAATTTTGTTCATAACACCTTCTTCCGCTCAACGTTCCTTTCTTATATCAGCATTTGGGATTCTGTCGTATATCGTTCTACCACACAAACGTCTTAGGGACCTCATATATCCCGTTTTTATTCTGCTCTCATCCTTCTTCTGCCAGTTCCATGCTTCGCTTCCATACATTAGGGTTGGACCATGAAACCCATAAAACCCCACCCATAAAACCATGAGTAATTTAATTAAACTAAATATATTTTAAATAAGATTTTTCTTTTTATTTTAAATATTTACAATGAACTCTACCAGAATTTTTAATAAAAAATATTAATGTGATATTTTGATAAAAAATATTAATGTGATATTTTGATAAAAAAAGAATTTGCAAGTATTAATGAATTAAACAATGTTACCCTAAATGAATTTCAATATTAGATATATTTATTTAATACTGAAAACGTTTTTATTGAAAGGTGATCACACTAGGAGCACAAGCCAACATCAATTGTTCTACAACCAGTCACGAAAAATCAACTACCACTGTGGTGTGGTGATGCCACTAGAAAAAGCAATTCGGACGTCCAATTTAATCGCCTCGGATTCGGAAATGTTTGTGTCAGTTCGGGATATGTCATGATACATGTTGTTTCTTATTATGTAAATAGTTATATATTACGTTAATATGTTTTTAAAATATATTATATGTGTGGGCGTCCGCCCCATCATGACGTATGGAATAGAGGTCAGAACCGATACCAATAGAACTAAGAACCAATAGAAAGAAGTAGTAGAAAGGGAACCCTACGCTTCATTGCAGGCAAAACCCTCAGAGATTAAACGATAAGGTCTGTCTGTGGTGAAAACTTGGAGCAAGTAGTTGAGTTTGTGTATTTAGGTAGTATGTTTACAAGAGATGGGAGAGTGGAGAGGGATATTGAAAGAAGGGTTGGGGCAGGCATCAAAGTGAATGGTGCACTTAAAGTTGTCATCGCAAACAAAAACCTATCCAAAAAAGCTAGAATGGCAGTGCACAATGGTGTTCTTCTACCGACCCTTATGTATGGAAGCGAAGCATGGAACTGGCAAAGGAAGGATGAAAGTAGAATAAATGCAGTAGAAATGAGATCTCTTAGACGAATGTGTGGATATTCTGTGTATGATAGAGTGTCGAATGAAAATATAAGAAGTGAATGCGGTGCGAATGATGGTGTCATGAACAAAATAATGAAAGATCATTAAGATGGTTTGGACATATGGAAAGAATGAATGAAGAAAGAATGGTAAAAAAATTATATGTTAATGATGTAAATGGTACCAGAAATAGAGGAAGACCAAGGAAAACGTGGCACGATCAAATAAATCAAATATTGAATGTCGGCCATGTGAGGAGTCAGAGAAATCGACGCGTGTGCATGACACGATGTATGAATGTTGAGGAAGCGAGAGAAATATGTCAGGAAAGAAACGTGTGGCAGTCCATTCTTTCTGCCTACCCCTTCGGGGAGACGGCGTGATGGTTAGTTAGTTAGTTAGTTAGTTAGTCTGTCTGTGTTGTTGAGGACATAGTAAGACGGGGAAGAACCAGAAGGCGCTTTTGGAGAGACCACGTGGATCGCATGGAGAATACGAGAATCGCAAAAATTGTTAATGATGAAAACCCAAGCAGTAAAAGACTACCCGAAAGGCCGCCAAAAGATGGAGAGATTGCTGGACATCATCATCCCAGGACAACTCACCGTCACAAACAGGTCATACGACCTAAACTAAGAGGAAGAAGAAAAATAAGATTATCTGTACAAATGAGTCGCCTTAATGCGTTAAATAAAATTATCAAGAAATAAAAATAAGAACAATAATAAAAAGGCTTCTTCCTTGTATGGAGAATAGTTTAAATTTTAAATTATGCTTAAAACAAAATCCTAACAACGTCACTCAACGGGTAACAATACTTAGCAATCGACCCCCAGGATTTCATAAATACCTCATTGTGAATTTTCACAGCATGCTTATGAAGGGTGTAATTCATTCATTGGTCTGGAGCCGGCTCTAGTGTGGTTCGGTGATATGAGAGTCCCCACGAGGCGAGATACTCGCTCGTGTTAGTGAGGGTTCAGAAAAGATTTCTGAGATATCTCTACATGAGGGAGTTTGGTAGCTATCCGTAGCTTCATCCCACTGCATTCCTTTTGGGCATGCCGGGGACCAAAAGTTTACAGATAAGGAGGGATGGGTACACACTTAACCATTTCTTCAGACTTATCAGGGGATTCTTTGAGGACTCCGTCATCTTGGAGGCTAGCCATCTTTATGTACCGGATGGTTATTTTCGACAGCGTCAGCATAGACTGTTTTATTTCCCAGCATGCAGAATCACCCTGCTTCTGGTGATGCCGATATCTTGCGCATATCTTACGTTGTGGCCCGAAAAAGTTTGCGAGTCTATGCTGCAAATGGTACAAATCGCTTCTTTGTTACACCGATACTTATATTAGGAGAAATATTTATAATAATTGTATGCAAATCAGTTTCCACCATCATAATATCTTCTTCTTCTTGTCCTACCTGCTGCCAGCTGCCTTAACTTCGTCCTGCAAGGCTTTTCTCCATGTGGCTCTAGGTCTGCCTTGCTTCCTCTTTCTCCCCATAGGGGACCAGTCTAGTGTGCTCTGAGCGATGTAGGCTGGGTTCTGTCTCAGAGTGTGACCGATCCACAGCCATTTGCTTATGGCAATTTGTTCTCTAATTGGCTTTTCGCCTGCCATGATCCAGATAACGGTATTTGACACTGTTTGGGCCAATAGATCTTGAATATTGAGCCTTCATAATATTAATCGTCTCTATTGAGACACAATTAATTCTTAATGATTAATACACCCATAATGGGTAAAATCCAGTATTTGTCTACAAGTATTTGTATACATTAAAAAAAACATCAAAATTTAAGTGTTTATATTTAAATATTCGGTCCATGTTTAATTGGGAGGGATTTTTGACATTTATGACTTCAAAACTGTCACATTGTTCAAAGTGCCGAATACTATGGGTAACCCAAAGAACCATGGAAAGAGACATGTTAGAAATTAGTCTTAGAGACAGAGACAAAAACGATACGGTGATAGAAAAAAACAAAGGTCACTGACATCACCAACCGCGTGGCGACTCTTAAGTGACAATGGGCTGGTCACGTAGCCAGGAATTTGGACAACAAACTGCTGATCTGGAGACTATGGAGACCAAAGAGTGCAGAGCGACCGCTACTAGGAGAAGGATAACCTGAACCGATACGTTATAGTCTGCAAAGGACAGAGTAGCGTGGGCAGAGGAGGCTTTTGTCTAGGAGTGGATTGGAATAGGCTGAAGAAGAAGAAGTAGGAGAAAAATTCAGTGCATATAAAAATCTTAGGACCTTCGTAGTTTTAATTAATTCAAATTTTCGTAAGATTTTCTAGGCTGCCAACTTAGAAGTATCTACGAAAGAGAGCGTTAACAAATCTTCAGGGGACACTTGAATTTATAAAACTTTATTCTTAGTATACTTGTTACTTCAGTCACATTTACATAAGTTGTAATGATTTCTCCAAATTCGCGTTAAATTTCAGAAACTCCACCACTTTACGCTACAGTCTAACTTACGTAACATTTGAATTTCAAGAGCAAATTGAAAGTTGCCATTGGAATTCGTGGAATATTTCCCAAAATTTGCAAAGGCCGACAGTTGAATGCCATGGAAACTTTAAACACCAAATGAAGCCAGAATATAGCTGTTATTATATTATCTGACCGTTGAGTTTTGCTATGAAATCTGCCCCATTATACCCTAAGCAACGTTATCAGAAATATTTAAAACACGAGGATCAAACGACAAAGGCAGACATGATAAATACAACAATACAATTTTGTTCCATTTTATGATGCTGGATTTTCATGGCTCGAGGCTTAGAATTGTATACGATAAGAAAATATAAACGTTTTGTACTTGGATGAAAACATATCCGCATTTTTGTTTCATTTTAAACAGAAGTCCTGTCTGTCCGATATTTAAATTCCATTGCATGGTGTAGCAAATTTGCTGCTAACCGAAAAATCAACAAATATTTTTAAAGAATATTTTTATTTTGTATTATACATACTCATGTAATACCCTACACTCTACATTCCCCTCTACCTATTACGGTACACAAACCATCGCTAGTGGCGCTTGTTTACAAATATATTTTTTCTTTGAAATATGGTTGAATGTTGGCCTATTTCTTATACTGCCAGTTTATTAAAA
The DNA here is from genome assembly GCA_022606425.2 of Lepidostoma basale. Taxonomy (NCBI): domain Eukaryota; kingdom Metazoa; phylum Arthropoda; class Insecta; order Trichoptera; family Lepidostomatidae; genus Lepidostoma; species Lepidostoma basale. Next base: position 257,686 of record JAHDVF020001249.1, read on the forward strand.
TAGTTTTTATCAATTAATTTAAAAAATAATCTTTTTTAAATGAGTATTTAAGATTTTTATTAGTTTTTACACCACTTTATTATTTTGTTAAAACCAACCGGTTTCGCTCCCGCTAGAGCTTCGCCAAGGTTAAATAAAGTGATGTAAAAAATTAATAAAAATTCTGTTTTTTTTATATGGAAACTGCAATGCTAGGTGATTATTAATATCATTTGTAATCATTTAATGTGTGTAATAATATCTATATATTATTACACGCGGGTTTGAATGGATGGTTAGGGCCGTGGGGGAACATACCGTGCTGGAAGGTATGTGTACCAATAAATGCCATGAAACGCCATAGTTGCATAACATCAGCAACACTACCATCTAGTCCAACTCTCTGACGTCCACGTGTGATCTTTATGATCCCGCAAATCCTGGGTGTGGCATATTAGACACAGCTAACAGGGAGAAGGAGAATGGCGATTTTAGCTAAGGCCTAGCTAAGGGAAGGAACACCTCTATAGAAAAACCCTGGTCCTCCTAGAAAGGGGGTTGGGTGTTAGGCCAATAACCTAACCTCGCAAAACAACCAACGTTACGAACACTTCAAGAAATTCGTTTCTTGGAGGAGGCTGAGACCCACCAAGAGTTGTAGCGCCAGAGAAATAAGAAATAAAAAATAATAATAATGTCATCAATAATATTATCAAATTTACCTATCTAGAAAATTTACTGAAAACACATTTTTATAGACTACAAAATTAAAAATGGTTAAAAATATTAAATATGGTAAAAAAAATTACATGTTAACGATGTAAATGGAACTAGAAATAGAGGAAGACCGAGGAAAACGTGACACGATCAAATAAATAAAATATTCAGAGAATTCAACGCGCGTGCATGATACGATGTATGAATGTTGAGGAAGCGAGAAAAATATGTCAGAAAAGAAAAGTGTGGCTGTCCATTATTTTTGCCTACCCCTTCGGAGAGACGGTGTGAGGGTAAGTTAGTTAGTTTAATAAATAAGGGAAATATTTTTTCTCTATCACCGTGTCGAAGGTTTGGCCACTTTTGTATCATTTTTAGAGGTGCCGGACGGCGTAGATAATAAGACCAGACGTGGAAGCACCTCCCGAGCCTTTTGTATATTTTATTTATCTCAATACATTCGTACGCTGTTCCCTTATATGCCCTTAGTAGTCCGCCGAGTCTAACCCTCTCGCCCTGTTGAAACATTTGAGTATGAAGCATTTATTTGATTGTGAAGTTGGCACACCAAGTAACACCGACTGTCAGCAGAGTTCGACCGCAACTCTAGGCGTAAGTGATTCTCGGCGTGCGTTTGATACCCGCCAGAGAGATGCGCCGCCGCACAGTATGAAGTTTTGCATAAACGAGACACCCAAAAATTAAGAAAATTTTCACTATTCGCGTGATCGAAATTTAAAGAAAATTTCAATCTAACACTATTTTCTATAACCTTCTTTCTATATATATTTTGAGTGTCGAATGAAAATATAAGAAGTGAATTCGGTGCGAATGATGGTGTCATGAACAAAATAATGAAAGGATCATTAAGATGGTTTGGACATATGGAAAGAATGAATGAAGAAAGAATGGTAAAAAAATTATATGTTAACGATGTAAATGGAACCAGAAATAGAGGAAGACCAAGGAAAACGCGGCACGATCAAATAAGTCAAATATTGAATGTCGGCAATGTGAGGAGTCAGAGAAATCGACGCGCGTGCATGACACGATGTATGAATGTTAAGGAAGCGAGAGAAATGTGTCAGGAAAGAAAAGTATGGCAGCCTATTCTTTCTGCCTACCCCTCTTTCTGCCTACCTCTGCGTGATGGTTATTTAGTTAGTTAGTTTTTTCTTTCTATTTTTGATTTAATTAATAATGCCATTATTTCTAATTTGAATAATTTCTTCGATATTATTTTAAAATTCTTGCTAGTATTGGTTTGTTTTAAGTGCCTACTTAATTACTGCTAACTTTAAAAAACGGTGGATACGTGGAACATAAATTAAATAGACAATATGTGCACCATCTAAAAATAACATTTTGGGTTAAATAATTTTTATTGTGTTATTTTATTTTATATCATTGTATTTTATATTATTTGTTTCAGATTTATTTTGTGTATGTTGGACGATTGAAGTGTGCGCGGGAGATGCCTATTGGTGGCGATGAGGTTCGCAACCCATCACACCGCGTCTCCTGCGGGGCGAAAAGAGAAGGATGGAGTGCCGCATTGGTTAAAGTGTGGCAGTCCATTCTTTCTGCCTACCCTTTCGGGGAGACGGTATTATAGTCAGTTAGCCGTTATTTCTAATATTCATGAGATTAAATTATATTAAAAACTTATTTACCCATTTTCGAAGAATTTCTTTACGCCAACCACAAGATAATCTGCGATATGACATCTGGCGTCCCCCAAGGAATTCTGAGGGACCTGTAAAAACAGAAAAAGGCTATGTTAATATGGGTTTATGGATGATAAATATAATAAAAAAATCATAATTACGTAAAGCAAAATAATTGAAGATATGAAGAAATAAAGAAATGACGGTGAAGGCTGGAGAGTGCGGCATAATGACGAGCTGTACAATATTTACAAAGCTCCCAGTCTCTCCACACAGGTCAGACTGAATAGACTGAGATGGGCCGGTCACGTGCAGAGGATGCCGTCATCGCGAACCCCAAAAAGATTGCTGGAGTGGCACCCAGGTGGTAGAAGACCAATTGGACGACCAAGGCTGCGATGGGAGGATGAAGTTGGGAGAGATGGAACAAGATTGTTAAGAGTGTCAGATTGGAGGGTCGAAGCGGAGGACAGGAGGAGTTGGAGGCGAAGAATACTGGAGGCTAAGGCTCGATATGGGCTGTAGGGCCATCGAAGAAGAAGAAGAAAATAATTTAAGTTATTATTAATTAAAAACTCGTAGAAATAAAATTAAAGACATTGTATTTAACCATGGTATGTTGTTTACTGCCTAGATGAAGCTTGGGTCCAAGCGAAACTAGTTGTCATCAATTATTATAATAACCATACCGTGGTTAAATACAAAGTGTTGTATTTTATACCTAACTAACCATCTTTAACCCTCCCTTTCCTATGATGGGTATCTTATACACGTTGCTTCTAATAACCATCAATATCTTTATAAATATAATAAATACAAGGTTAAGATTTTAGGTATTCCTCCATAATATATTTACGCAATGATTTAAAAAATAATATTAATAATAATCAAAATTTATCGGGTACATTGGTATTTTGTGAACATCGGAAACAAATTCGCGTATAAACAGCACTGTGAGTGCGCGACACTATATTCGCATTTCACTCTTGCATACTTCACTGTGGAAGCGCGAGGAGCTCAATGTTCTAACTGCCGCCGGCAGTAGCTTTCGGGCTTACAACCAGAGTGGACTTATACCCGTTCCGTGAGCGTTGTCAGATGTTTTTTTAATGTTTTCAGCAAATTAATCTTAATTATTATAAATTTTGACTTCAATTATAATTAATTAAGGGTAAAGATTAAAATGTATAACCACAAATTGAGTGCTTCATATTGAAATTTTATTAATAATTATTTAAAAAAAGATAAAATAAATTAAAGTTTAGAGAAATTAAAAATCTCTAAATCAAACATATGGATTTTTCCTTGATACAAGATCAAAAAATGTAATTACACGAATTATCAAAAAATTTGTAAAAATTATTGATCATTTTCTTATTCAAGTGCTTGGTGCACATAATAACCCCAATCTGAGCTAAATGATCTACCATATTCCCTGAGCATATTTAATTACTTACATTATTAATGCCTTTAGCTCCTAATTCACTTTTAAATAGCTTGTTTTACCAGTCTAGACATACAGCCTGTAATCTTATGATGAGAGAAAATATTTTCTAGCAAGATATTTACGAAATTATGGAGCAGCAATTTTTGACATTTTATCATTATGAAACGACACACGGTGCGCCGCCCGGCTCGCCGCCTACCCGCGTAATGAAATCGACTGAAACTATGCAAAGGGGATCCAGTATCGTTAACAGTTGCGGTTTCAGATTTAATTACCAGCGCTGTCTTCAGTTTTCTGGGAATGTGCGAATTGAATTAAATTTCGTACTGCGACTACCACTCCACTTTGGAACAATATATTGTTGCTAGGAATACGAATACAGTTCTGTGATTGCGGTTTAATTTATTTACATATATTTGAATCCACTATTAAACGCATCTCAGACACGCATGAACACTTCGGAGGACAAATTTTCAATCAGTTCAGAGGCCTCTTCGAGAAAACTTAAATTAAAAACAAATATTTATGATCTTTTTCGGTGTTGTGAGAGCCAATCACCTTGCATGGATTGGTCACGTTTGTCAAACAGGAGAGAGCATTGCAAGCAAGAGTTACCCCTCAGACCAACTATACGATGAATTTCAAGTACCGGACATAATTCAGCTATATATAAGAATATTAGTCGTGCACTATCACAAGGATATTTATAACATAAGCACATTTATAACACCATCATCAAGCCAGTGGTGACATATGGTTCTTTGTTGTTCTTTTAGAGTCATGGACAATGACTCTAAAAGAACAATAAAGAGTCTACTGGTTTGAGAATAGAATACTCAGAATTATCCTGGGACCCAGACCCGGTGTTGCAGCGGGAACTTGGAGGCATAGGACCAACTATAAGATCCGTGCGATGACCCAGCAGCCCCTTATAATGAGCACCGTGAGGGCCGGTCGCCTAGCATGGACACGTATGCCGAGCCGAAGAGACCAGAGCAATCAAGACCCTGTACGCGTCTAGACCGATTGGAGTAAGACCTCTAGGAAGGCCTAGACAGTGCCTAATGGACAATGTTCTGGCTGACCTAGCTAGGTTGGGCGAATCAGACTGCTGGAAGCAAAAGGCGCAGGATCGAGGAGCTTGGCGAAAAATCATCAAGGAGGCTAAAACTTTTCAAGAGCTGTAAGGCCATAGGAAGTAGTAGTACTATCACAAGGACACCAACAGACACATAAAAGGACAACAAACGTACAACACACGCAACAAATTTAACTATTCTGTACCAAAAATTAAAACTTCTTATGCGCAAAGACATTTCTACTATCTTGGACCCAAACTACGAGTATATAACATAATTAACAAAACTATAAACGACCCACAAAAAATGACAATGCACAATCACAAAAAAAACATGTAACTACGGAGACATTATAAAAAGGGCGGCTTGAATGTATTATAATTTTTAAAAACAAGTAAATAGTTTTAAATAGTGTTTAAATAGTAGATCTGCAATGTAGAAGATGTCGCGCGAGATCTGCAATGTAGAAGATGTCGTGCGACGGAGAAGACTGAGAAGACGCTACTGGAGAGATCATGTGGAAAGAGCATGTTCTGAAAGACTGATAAATATAGTCGTATATACATCTTTCTCAGTATAAATAGATAATACACATTTTAGTTTAACGAAAAGCGCGTTCCAGTTAACAATTCAATACAAATCTTTATACGCAATATTTCTAAGAATTTATTTGATTGATAAGTAACAGATGCGTCGACTTCAAAGAAATTTGGATCAAGCTCTCGGTTTTGTCATAAGCACGGATATAGCAATAACTCGGTATTCTCGTGGATGCTGTGCGCCGCGCGTCTCGCCACAGTTAGACGAGAGGCATTTCGGGCGCTTTTCAAAATTGTCTTCGCGGCTTCAGGAAATTATGCCACTATCAACACAAACACGGGAAAGCTCTCAGCCGAGATCGATTTTTTCAAGTTAGCTGTTTGTTTTTATTACAATTTCCTTCGAATGCTCACCTTTGCCTGGGTTTTGCGGTGAGATACTTGTAATAAAGTAATGGAGACCTTAGCATATTGGAAAAGACAGGATAACATTTTGAACATATACATTCAAATAGTTGAAGTAAAATCATCACAACATACAAAAAAAGTATGCAGTTTCGTTCTTTGACATATAGAACGAAACTTCATACTTTTTTTATACGTACTGCTAATTTGACTTTAACCATTCATGTAATATTTTGTATAATTTTTTAATATCATGTCATTTTCATGACATAATGATTAAATTAAGAAGTTGTAACACCGTGTATAATAGCATCATCATTACAATCAATGATACGTTTGAAGACGGCTTTTAAATTACAATATTTTCTAAATAATAATAACTGATAATTAAATGAAACAATGTTTTTTAACTACTTCCACATTTGTCTTTATTTCTACAGTTAGCCTGGCGAAACCGGTCGCTGTTGTAATAAATACATAAGTGGAAGTAGTTAAAAAAATATTATAAAATAATATTATTTTTAATATCGTTTAATTTTATGATTTATTTAGAAAAAGAGAAACAAAATGAACTTCCATCTAGAGATACCATATAGAATTGAAGATTAGTCGAGCCGAAGCGTTGCCCTAGTACAAATTTTGGGGTAGCCGGTCCATCAACTTGGAACAATCTCCCTTCATACCTCAAATGCATAAATGATCAGACAGATAACTAACTAACTAACCATCAGTTAGTTATCTATCTGATCATTTAAGCATTTGTGGTGTGAAGGGAGATTGTTCCAAGTTGATGGACCAGCTACCCCAAATTTTTTTAGATCTAAACTGAAAACCCATTTTTTCATATTTCATACCCAATTTAAAACGTGCATAGTTTGTTCTATTATACTTTCTAACCGATCAATCAGATCACATGCAGCGTTCACATTTAGATTTAAAACACGTCTTAATGCGCCCTTGAGGTGATTACATCACAAAAACGGCGATTTAAAAATTTGCATATTACTATTATGTATTATTATTATTATTATTACTATAAATGATTTCAGTAAAACATTTTGATTATACTAATAAATGTTTTATTACTAATACACAAAATTGTTAATGGGCACACTTCCTAAGAATTTTTAAGGAAGATAAAAGTAACCAAGATGAACATCATTATGAAACAAGAAAGAAAAATCAACTAAGGTTCCATTCAGAAAGAAACTGAAGGCAGAAACATACTATTTACACGCCACGCCACCCGATGCCACGTGATGCGTGTTGAGTCGAATCAAATTGTATTGTTTTCTATGAACAGAATCACACTACGAACACCCGACGCGACGCCATACGCGCACACGCCACCCGATCCAGACGAGCTAGATCGACGTGTTGCCGGTGGTGGGAGTAAACACGCCACGTCGCGTGTTAATAGTATGTTTCTGCATTTAATCTCAGAATTTTCTTATGTATAAAGCATTTAAAATTTATGAAGATATACCGGAGGATGTCAAAAGTGTGCAGAGCATAATTTTTTTAGAATAGAATCAAATAAATATGTAACCAAAATGCAACATTATATTGATGTGAATGTAGATTATTATAATTGAATGTTCAATTGTTTTTCTTTATTAGAACATGTGTTGTGTACATGTGTACTGTTTCAAGTAAATAAATAAAAAATATATTTTAACAAAAATTTCATGTATGAATGTTGTGCAATAAAAAAAACCTACATACTTCGTGTTGGTTAACATAACTAATGTATTTAATAATATTTATTAAGTATTTTTCAAACAATTTTTGTATTAAAAATTCTTATTATGAAGTAATGTAAGCGTGTTTATTGTAAAAATATTGCACGTTCTTATAATTGACGTTTTTATAAGTGTATAACCAATATTCGTGATACGTAATGCATTCACTAAGTATTAAACAATGTATTATCAAACATAACAGTCACAGCTGTTGCGTGATACATGACTCCCGATACTGAATAAATAACCTGTATTTTAAATTGATTGGTATAAATTTACAATTAACCTGCATACTTTTATAAAACAGTAGTTTTGTTAAGGGCAGACTTTGAAATCAGAAAAATGCTGTTATTATATTATTGTTAATAGATATTAATAATAGCATAATAGCCTGCATTCTGCCAGTTGGTACTTATGGTCTTGAAACTGTTACACTGTCCAAACAAAGTGCCGAGAAACTACGAGTGACCCAAAGAGCCATGTTAGGAATAAGCCTAAGAGATAGAGTTAGAAACGATATGGTGAGAGAAAAAACAAAGGTCACTGACATCATCCACCAGGTGGCGACTCTAAAATGGCAATGGGCAGGTCACGTAGCCAGAAACTCAGATGAAAAGTGGACAAGAAGACTGCTGACTTGGAGACCGTGGACGGTATAGAGAGTGCAGGGTGACCGCAACTACGGTGGAAGGATGACATGAATAAACACGTCGAAATAACCTGGATGCAGTCTGCACACGACAGAGTGACATCGAAGCGAATGGAGGAGGCCTTTGTCCAGGAGTGGACGGGAATAGGCTGAGGAAGAAGAATCGATATTGCGAGACGAAGACAACAGAATGAAATACTAAAAATAGCCCATAAAATTAATTATTTGACCCCAACCATACAGACAAACAAATCTGGGCATATTAGATCTGACCAAATTTGAGATCTTAAAAATAGTACAAAGAGTTATCATGTAAGAGACAGTAGACAGTACCTTCAAACTAATAAAAACTCAGACGTACACAGCCACTAGACTAGAAACTGTAACAGATATCACTTGCCAAAAGCACGGTCAAAGACAGGGCAATCTAGAATAATGTACAACGGACTGAAACTCTACAACGATCTACCATTGAAACTAAAGGACTTACCAAAAATAAACCTCAAAAATCATATATTAGCGTGCAAGATGTAAACATCACTGTATTATTAAATTATATCCCATTCTGATTTTTCCAATTAAAAAAATCTATAAAAATTCACCAGAATCATCAAATTTGATATTGCTTCTTGAATTCATAAACAATATTAATGGGGAGCGTACTGCTGTACGGATGTGAGACTTGGAAATCTACAGCAGAAATTATTGGTAAATTCCAGGTGTTTTTAAATAGGTGCCTCCACTGAATATTAAAAATCTATTGGCCCCAAACAGTGTCAAACGACTCTGGACCATGGCAGGCGAAAAGCCAATTAGAGAACAAGTCGTTAGACGCAAATGACAGTGGATCGGTCACACTCTGAGAAGGAACCCAGCCTGCATCGCTCAGGGGGCACTAGACTGGTTCTCTGTGGGGGGAAAGAGAAAGCAAGGCAGACCTAGAGCCACCTGGAGAAGAGCCCTGCAGGACGAGGTTAAGGCAACAGGCCTCACTTATGATGATGTTAGGCATAAGGCATGCGATAGAGTCGGGTGGAGTAGATTCCTTGAGGCCCTATGCAACACGGAGGTGTGACAGGACAAAAATAAATGGGGAGAAATTGATTCTTTCAAATACGATCCACAACTCTTTGATTACAATCAAAGCATTTTGATAGCCTCCAACGACGATTTAAATTACCATTTTAGCAATGAATAAGATATGACACTTTCTATAAATTTCATATAAAATGATATATGGAATAAGAATTAAATAAAACGATGTTTTTTAGCTTCTTCCAATTCTGGTTTTGCCAGGCTCGCTGGCATCGACAGACTGGTCTGTCGAAGCCATCATACTATCTAAATACACGAACTCATATACTTGCTCCAAATTTTCACCATTCACGCTAATGTTGCAGACTATCATGATTTCTTATTTTTCAAGAATCAGTACCTTAGACTTATTAACATTCATCATCAGATCATTTCGCGTGCATACCTCATACATACCATACTATTCACCAGGACTTGTAGTTCATGCTTGTTGTCTGCAAGTAGGACAGCGTCATCCGCAAAACTATAAAACTAAATAACTTTTAGAAATCAGACATTTTCATTCGTATTAATTAAACAGTTTTTTCTCAGGTGGCTTATGTTACTTTCTTGAATATATAGTTAATTACGAATAACAATGAAAGTGCATGTCTATAAATTATAACTAACTAACTAACTAACCATCACGCCATCTCCCTGAAAGGGTAGGCAGAAAGAATGGACTGTCACACTTTTACTGATGCGGCACTCCATCCTTCTCTTTTCGCTCCGCGGGAGACACGGTGTGATCGCCACCAATAGGCATCTCCCGCGCACACTTCGATCGTGCAACACCCACAAAATAAATCTAAAATAAATAATATAAAATACAATGATATAAAAAAAAATAACAAAATAAAAATAATTTAACACAAAATGTTATTTTTAGATGGTGCACATATTGTCTATTTAATTTATGTTCCACAAATCCGCCGTTTTTTAATTTAGCATATAATGTAATAACACATAATGTTTTTTTCGATGTTGCACATGTTGACATGGACGATCCGGACTTTTGTGTTTATTTAATTTATGTTACACGTATCCACCGTTTTTTAAATTAGCTGTAATTAGGCACTTAACCAGCAAGAACTTTGAAATAATGTTGAAGAAATTATTCAAATTGTCATTGGAACAAATGAAAAAAATATTTTTACACCTGTCAAAATTCTTTATAAAAACGATAAAACTAATATAATTTTAACAACAAAACAGCACAAACGTATTACGTGTCACAATTAACTATTATAAAGTGCGGCAACAGTTAAATTGACCAAAACAATTCACTTATACGCGAAATATCTCCAAATTAACAGGAGCACCACATGAACCAAACCAAATTTTCAAAAACAAAAGAATAAATCTATAAATTATAATATTCCGAAATTAAGTATAAGTTTCCAGTCGGCGTCAGCATGATACAGCTGTTTTGCCCGGCGGTGTATGAGCCCTCCACACTGTTGTAAGAACAAAGTATGCAGCGGAATTATCTGCACATTGTTATGGCCGCATCAATAATGGAGTGGACAAACAGGAGAGGCAAACATAATCACAACGGCTCCGTGAACATTGAGCCGTCATACGGGCTACACTAGCGGGCCGTGTTGGCGCTCTACGGCGGACATGACAGGGGTAGTCATATACGGTTTGTTTTATATTAATATTGGCTATTAAAATTTCTTGATTAATAATAAAAATAAAAATTATTCTTTTAATAAATGAAACAAATGTCGATTTTTCAAAACGTTAATGTAATGCTTTCATTGTTCTCCCCGACGGCATCACCAATATTATTTTTCTAACTAACTAACCATCACACCGTCTCCCCGGAGGGATAGGCAGAAATAGTACATTGCTATTTAAAAAAAACATTGAGAATTTAAAGAGTCGATAGAGTCAAAATGGAGGCAAGGAAAATCCCTGGGTCATCTGGAAAATCACTTTTCTAAGGGAACGGGGGGATATAGTGATACCACACGTGGAAGAATCCTCCTTGTCTCTATTTTGACTCCATCAACCCTTTAAATTCTCAAAGATTTTTTAAAAATAGCAACGTTCATATTTTTAGTAAGTCGAAAGCTCAATTCAGGTTGAAAAATAAAGAAACCACGTTATGAAATGTATTAAAACGCAAAGCTTATATTTCAGATGTTGCCTTGTTTATCCCTGAGCCTGTTTCGTTCCTTCATAAATCCCCATTCTAAAATTAAGTACCTACCCTCCCGCCGGGCCGGCTTAGCTGCGAAAGTAGGAACCAGCGTACTTTTTATTAATATAATTCATACGCAAGTACCGCGCGATACGGGTACACCGAGTAAGAATGTCGCGGCACCTGACGGCGTGATTGCATGATTATGTTTGCGGGTGGAAATAGTCATAACCGAGAGCTTATAATTAAAACTCGACAAACACGAACTTCGGTGAGCAGACATCTCGTATTAAATTCACACCTTGGCTGCTTTTCACAACACCTCGACCTCGGGGTAACCCTTAAAATAATGGGTTTATTTGTATAATGGACTCCGCCATAACGTAATCTAAAAAAGCAAATGGCATATTGCTTGTTTCAATTATTTTACTTTTTACGAACTGTTTAGAAGTTTTTTTTTCTTGAAAACTAATTTAGTTTTTCAGAGCTTTTGTAGCTGTAGGGAAAAGTAATTTATAATTTACAACACCAAATTTTTTTTATATTTATGTGAACTCACAACGAATAAACTTTTTATGGTCTATAGATAACTCATGTTAGTTAGAAAGTTTCAATCCTGTGATTGGTTTACAGCAATTTCTTCTATTCTTCTTTTCCATTCTTCCCTGTCTTGTGCGGCTCTTTTGAAATCTGCAAATGATGAGCAGCGCACGTCCACCAACAGGTCCTCCAGGTACTCTCGGCGTGGGCGTCCCCTAGAGTTTGTCCCCTCGGTCATACCCTCCATTATGGCATGCAAGAGATTTTCTTGACGTATTACATGGCCGATCCATCTTCACGCATTTCGGACAAGGTCCTGAGCAGGTGTCTTCCTCCTTCGATTCTTTGAAGAACCTCCTCATTCGTGATGTGGTCTCGCCAGGAATTTCCCAATAGTCTTCTATAGGACCAAATCTCAAAAGCCTCTAGTCTCCGTTTATATCTTTCGGATAGGCACCATGTCTCGCAGCCGTACATCAAGATACTCCATACATAGGTCTTGATGAAAGGTCTTGATAACTTATGTGCTAAGATGAATTGTTTGTCTGTCAGCTGCTTGTTATATGCAGACGATGCTGTGTTAATCTCTGACAGTAGAGAACATTTGCAATTCTTAGTGTCAAGGATGTATGGGGCATGCAAAAAGAGTGAAATCTAAAGTAATGGTTTTCGAGAAAGAAGAATGTATGATGATTTGTGATATAAGTGCGATGGGCGAGAAATTGGAGCAAGTTACCGAATTAACGTATCTGGGAAGCATGTATACAAGAGACGGAAAAATGGAGAAAGACATCGAAAGAAGGGTTGGTGCTGGGAAAAAGAATGTGCGGGAAAACGTTGTATAATAGAATACCAAACGATGACATAAGAAAGAAATGTAAGGCAGATGACTGCATCATGGATAAAATTAAAAAATGATCCCTTTAGAATGGTTAAAAAGTTGTACACAAGCAGCGTGAGTGGAAAAAGAAGCTGAGGACGACCGAGGAAAACATGACATGACCAATTAATCAATTAAAGCAGGCAGAAAGAACGGACTACCATACTTTTCTTTCCTGATATATTTCTCTCGCTTCCTCAAAATTCATACATCATACATTGTGTCATGCACCCACTTCGATTTCTCCGACTCCTCACGTGGCCGACATTTAATGTTTGGTTTATTTGATCTTGTCATATTTTCCTAGGTCTTCTTTTATTTCTAGTTCCATTTACATCGTTAACTTATTCTTTTTATACCATTATTTCTTCATTAATTCTTTCCATGAGTCCAAACCATCGAAATGATCCTTTCATTATTTTGTTCATAACACTATCATTTGCACTGCATTCACTTCTTATATTTTCATTCGATACTCTATCATACACAGAGTATTCACACGTTCGTCTGAAAGATCTCATTTAAAAAAAATCTATATGTTCATTATTTTGTTATTGTATGAATATATTTTTGAAGGATTAATTTTATCTCAATAGAGACGAAGATGAAAATTATTTGGAAACAGAATATGGTAGTCGAGGCGTTTACAGGACTTTTGACCTGTCATTGGTTGGGTTAAGCGATCACTTTATGTTTAACAACATTCACCATTCCGCCCTTCTGACAAATTTTTGGAACTTATTACATTTTCATTTTTGGAATTATATATGTTAATATTTTTTAATAACTTCACTGTTAGTAGGTCCATCTACACTAGCGCCATCTATTAAGATAATTAATTTTGTTAAATGTTGAATGTTGTTAAACATAAAGTGATCGCTTAACCCAACCAATGACAGGTCATAAGTTCAGTAAACGCCTCGACTCCCATATTATTTTTCCAAATAATTTACATCTTCGTCTATATTGAGATACAATTAATCCTTAAAAAATGATTCACCTTTCCCTTACGGTGCTAAAATAAAAACGTGCGTTCCGGTGTAGTCAGTACGCGTTAAAAAATAAGCGATTTTAAAACGGAAAAATTGGAACATTCATAGCTAATCCCCTTATATAATTATAATTGAAGTCAAAAATTATAATAATTGAGATTTGATTGCTAAAAACATTAAAAAACCATCTGGCAACGCTCACGGAACGGACATAGACCCGCTCTGGTTGTAAGCCCGAAAGCGACTGCCGCCGGCGCGGCGGGACTGCAAGAGTGAGAACATTGAGCTAGAACATATGCAAGAGTGAGATGCGAATATAGTGTCGCGTACTCAGCGCTACGAATTTTGTTTCCGATGTTCACAAAATACCTCCGAAGTACCCGATGAATTCTGATTATTATTAATATATATTTTTAATCAATGCGTAAATATATTATGGAGGAATACCTAAAATCTTAACCTTGTATTTATTAAATGTATAGAGATATTGATGGTTATTAGAAGCAACTTGTAGAAGATACCCATCACAGGGAAGGAAAGGTTAACCCGCAATGGGTAAAAATCCAGTATTTGTCTACAAGTATATGTATACAAAAAAAAATCTATGAAAAAAAGGAAGTTGGCATCACATTAGAAAATAATGTATAGTGAATATTTGAAGAAGGTTCAGCGTAGAAAAGGCAGCAAATAATCGCGAAAGAGCAGAAAGGGGCGTGGGTACTCGGCATAAGTGATCCACTCGTGTCCCGCCGAAGTTAGGAGCGCTATCAGCGGCCATCTCCCGAACCTTCTCTAATGACCTCACTTACCCGTGAGTGATATATTACCCCTATGTATATATTAAGTACATCCCGAATATATTATAATATTTGAAATTAAACCCCTTAAAAAACATTCGCGATTTGTAATAACTTTTGCTTCCGAAAAATATCGTAATTTTTTTAACCAATTTAATTATATCTTCTATGTTCGCCATACTTTGTGTTGTAGATGTTTTCTTTGACTTTTTCATGTTATATACTTTGGATATACAAAACTAACTTAAAAAAAAATTCAATTAAATATCAAATGACATGTTTTGGACAACCCGATCCTTCCTCAGTTATATTAAGAAGATATTTAAAATATTATAAAATATCTTCTATGTTCGCCATACTTTGTGTTGTAGATAGTTTTATTTTGTCTTTTTCTTTTTTTATATATTTTGTATATACAACACTAACATTATTTTTTTTTAAATTACATAGACATGTTTCGGACAACCAGTCGTTCTTCAGTGATACATATTATAAAAATACATATTTAAAATATTATAAAATTGTTTACATTATCTGATAGATGTTATAAAAATGTATAAATACAACTTCATAATAGCTAGTCAAGGTATATAGAATAATATGGTAAGATATTGCGCACGTAGCATGCTATCCCTTTCTAATAATTTGCTGTCAAGTGACGTCATGTGGTGAACTCGAAATCGAAACGAAACTATAAACAAACCTAAATAACTATAAACAAGCTAAATCAAATGGAGTTGATTTGCCATATCCAGTTAAAAATCTTTTTTATCGATGTAAAATGTTTTTCAAAATAAGAACAATGAACTTAAAGCTCATTGAAGATGCTAACTCTAAAAAAAGAAAAATAAAAAAAACAATAACTTAAATAAAGAAAACGATTTGTCATAATTTATTTAATACAATTACAAAAACTTCTTTTAATTAGACGTAATAAATAAACAAAGAAAAATTCCATACCCAATGTATAAATATATACTCAACTCATACTACACAACCTAATGCTTGGGTCTCCACGTGACGTAGCTGCGCAGTAGATGTCAAAAATAAAACGCGGAATATCTTACCATATTTATTCTATATACCTTGATAGCTAGTAATATCCTTGAGATAATCACCAGCAAGGATCATACTATTTTGAAAAAATATATTGTTTATATTTTCTTAGAAGGGTGACTCGATACCAGCTATTTTTCATCTGTCTAAACTGATCATATTTGTAAACAATTTTATAATATTTTAAATATCGTTTTAATATCACTGAGGAAAGACCGGGTTGTCCGAAACATGTCTGATATTTAATTTAAATATTTTTTAAAGTAAGTGCTGTATATACAAAGTACACGAAAAAGAAAAATACAAATAATTTAATTATACCCTAAATGTTCGTATGGTTATACCCTAAATGTTCCGGCTAAAGTTTTTCATGGTCTCCACGGCTGTAAGGCAAATGTTGGAACCTATACGAGTATATAATAGATAGCCGCGTCTTCCGCGGGGGCGAAAAGAGAAGGATGGAGTGCCCCATCGCTTAAAGTGTGGCAGTCCATTCTTTCTGTCTACCCCTTCGGTTGAAATTAAATACAAATATATAAATATCAATAAAATTTACATACTCTTTGAAGTCGTCCTGAGAGAAGAAAGAAAACGCATAGTAAACGTAGTTGATAAAATTAGTGTAGGAGCAAAAAGTATCTTATTCGGAATTTTAAAACACACGATCAAAGAATAACCTATTTGATATGTTATAACGCTATATAAGAATTGTGAGTGAAAATAAATACTTTCCTTTATAATCTAGTCATTTTAAATAACATATAATAATTAAATATTTATATTTCAAATGGTTTTTTACTCTCGAAAATATTTCAAATTCTAAGCCCCTGAACATATAAAATTACATTATATAGAAAATTAAAGTGATACTCTCTTAGCTTTGACTTTAAAATTCCACCCCCACGCTAATAAATCAAATGAAATAATTTACTTTTCTAATCTTAACCTTTTAAAATGTCCTCACATGTTTCACGGTAATACGAGTAGTTTGTCAGATATTTCTACTTCACTTCATATTAAATTAAATATTGTATTTTTTGTTTTTAAAATACACTTTGATCTTGTGAATTACTCTCCATATTCTTCTTAGCCTTGTGGCCTGTTTCTTAAGAGGAATTGGCCGCTTGCGTGATCGATTCCCAGCTGTCGATCCATCTCTTTGGTGCTCTACCCGGGGGTCGTCTACCTTGGGGCTGGCTGTGCAACACAATGAAGGGGAATCAGGGTGGATCCACTCTCCTTACGTGTGCATACCAGAGCTGCATGTGACACCAGCAATCAGAAAACCGTTGTTTACATTGTATGCAATATTTTGAAAGGGTGGGTTTTAAGGTGAGATTTAAAATCTGTCGGATTGTCAATGCATCTAAGGTGAGCAGAAAGCATATTCTAGGCAGACGGATCTACCACTGCGAAATACCGATCTCCGATATTTGTCTGGGGGCTGCGCTTTGGCTCCACTAATCTGCCTATTGCCAAGGAGTTTGCTGATCAAAGCGTAGATTACCGCTAGGGTTACCAGGAACACAAAGTTCAGATATATAGGCTGGTGCCATTCCGTGTAACGTTTTAAAGACTGTCCAGCACAGTTTATACTGGATTCTTTTAGGACACTTAAGCCAGTGACGATCTTTTAGATTGTGAAATATGCGAGTTTTTAGGAACACCTATTATAAGTCGTGCTGGCGTATTGAAAACAGATTGAAATTTATTTGTTTGTTTCTTGGGTGTTGGCGTAAATGCCGTTGCAATAGTCGAGTCGAGATTTGTATCTTTCTCCTTTGCCTTCCCCAGCTAACGACATCCTAGATCTCACATATCCCCTTTATCCTTGAGTTCCTTATTATATCTCGTAGTGTCTTGCTAGATATATTTCTGAACGTCATCATTTCCGACACTCTGAGCGCGTTTTTTTGTGATTGTGGTATCCGTCCTGCACTCAATCCCATATGTCATGATGGGTCTTACACAAGTCTTATAAATTCTCACTTTGCTGCTGACTTCACGTCAGGGTTTTTGTTGAATTACTTATTTATAAATGAAATAACGATAAATTATTTTTTACGTACTCATGTGAGAACGGGTTGGGCCACAATCAGGCTGTATTAGGGTAACAGGATAGGTGCCTCTACGTGTGATGTCATCATCAAGACTGTCCTTCACGGTTGTGGGTCCGCATGCGACTGAAGAGTCCTATCCTGGACCCACACACTCGGGGTATCTAAGACAGGGGAAGGCGCTGGTAATGGGGCCGTGGCCGTCTTCCCATGGCATCACCCTTTTCTTCCTCCTACTCTCTACGGAGTTGTCTCTTCGCTGTGCGTTAAAGTCCTGCGTGCCTTTGTGTGCTGTTATTCTCCTTCTTGGTCTGTCTTCTGCAGTCTTTTCCCAGCAATCACATTCGATGTTAGTCTTTTGGAGGTTTGCTTTAAAGAAATCCTCGAAGCGTTTGATCTGACCACCGTGTAAGCGTTTCTCTTGGGTGTGCTGATAGTTTATAATTTTCCTTGGGAGTCTTTCTCAGGCATTCTGATGACCAGCGTTGTAGACGGTTATAATGGTGTAACTATAATTTCAAATTGTTCTAATATATCTTCTTTCATTTTAATTGTTCTTAATTTGTTTAATTTGTCTTATGTTTTATCTTGATTTACTGTTCCTTTATATTCTTTCATTTTGTATTTAATTGTTATTTAATAAATATATATTTTAAATGTAATCATAAACCCCTTGGATATTATCTGTAATGTATATGATTTGTTTAATAAATTGAAATTGATATTGAAATTAAAATTACACACACGCGCCCCTGGTAATGGCAAAGAAGTCACAAAGTTGGCCAAACCTTACACCACCATAACCTAGAGAGAAATAATGCATTAAAGGGGCATTCCTACAAAACTAGTTGATGCTGTTTTTTTAATTTGGCCGGCCATATAGCGAGGACAACGGATGATCAGTGGACAAGACGTATCCTGGAGTGGCGACCGAGAACCAGCCATAGAAATCCAGACAGACCACAAGTCAGATGGTCTGATGATATCAAGAGAGTGGCAGGAGGTCAATGGAATACAGCGGCAAAAGTTAGAGAATTATAGAAGTTTGGAAGGGAGGCCTATGTTCAGCACTGGATGACTAAAGGCTGATGATGATGATACTTTCGATGGTGAAACAGCCATCGTGGTAATATTATTATATAAAAATCAAATACTGTGGAACCTCTCAAAGTGATCAAATCAGATTATGAAAAAAAAGTTTCAGCGTAAGTAAAAGCAAATGACATGTCATACATGGAGAAGTATGGGGGAGGTCTATGTCCAGCAGTGGACGACAACGGCTGTTAAAGAAGAGAAAAAGAAAAGCAAATACAGCTTCCAAGTAAAATAGAGTCAATTATTTGTCATAAGTTAATTAAACTGAAACTGTTAAAGTTTGATTTACTTTATTTCAAAATCGCTCTTCCAGGTTGTTACGCTCCTCAACAATTGATATTTAAGTATATTTTATAATTTTAATATATAATTTTAACTTAAGTATATAATTTGATTTGAATAAACGTTAAAAACAATGGGTTTTATCGTTAATTGAATTTAAAACTAATTTTAGATATACTTGAAACATTGTGGAATTCCATAATGACGAATTTGTATGATATAAAACACTGTTTTTTCCACTCATGAGTTTATTTTTATCCACATGTTTCGAAGGCGTGTGGGTTTTAATTGAATTTGAAACACTGTAAAAGCAAATGTCTCTAGGCAACCTGTATATTTTCCACTTTATTCTTATAAATATCTTTATAAAATAATAATAAAAATATTTATACATAAATAAAATGGCGATAGATTAGCTACCTATCACATGTAATAAGAATCAAGATAATAGTTAAAAAAGATAAATTGTACACAGAAATTGGGTTCAAACAACCTGTTGTATTTAAAATAATAATAATAAAGAATCATTATTATATTCACAAGATTAGTACATTAGCTGAAAATATAGGCATAAAACTAATTAGTTAAATTTTCAAATAACGAAGTTATTAAACATATAACCTTAAATTTCGTCTCCAGCCTGCCCATTTTAGAGAATAACAAGTGTTTAACATCATAAATTAATGAGAGAATTCACATTATGTTATTAACCGAAATAGTGTTTTTGTTCATTAGAAGAGAAAACAGAAAATTCGAAGCTCGGCATGATACTGAAATAATACACGTTTGAGAAAATAAAAACGAAAAAACCTTAATGTATTCGAATTGTACCCACCAAGGACGGTTTTCAAAGCGGGCAGTAATACAATTTTTTTTATAAATTGATAAATATTTCTTCAAATTGTTATAATCAAATTAATGAAAAGTAGAATAAATGCAGTAGAAATTAGACAACTTACTTGACACGTTCGTGCAAAAGCTGAGATGCAAGTGTACAATGATGTTCTTGTGCCGACCGTTATGTATGGAAGTAAAACATGGATCTGGCAAAAGAAGGATGAATGTATCGTAAATATGCAGGCAAAAGAAGGATGAATGTATCATGATATGAGTCACAAATACAAATATAAGAAATTAATTACCATAGAAAACTGATGTTCTTGTGACGATTCTTATGTATGAAGGTAAACCATGAAACTGGCAAAAGAAAGGTGAATGTAGAATAAATGCAAAATAAATAAGATATTTCTTCTATGTTCGCCATACTTTGTGTTGTAGATGTTTTATTTTACAGAATCCTTATAAATCTAAATCTTTATAACATCTGTCAAAATTGAGCATATTTCTTAACAATTTTATAATATGTTGTATCTTTATGTATCTTATAATATGTATCACCAAAGAAGGTCTGGTTGTCCGAAACATTTATGATGTGTAATTTTAATAGTGTTCTTTATACAAAGTACATAAAAAAGAAAAAGACAAATAAATTAGATCTCTTAGACGAATTTGTAAAAATCTGTTTATGATACAGTTTCACATGCAAATATATTGTAGGCAGTAAATGCTGTGTAATGAACACAATAATTAAAGGGTCATTAAGATGGTTCGGACACACGGAAATAATTAATGAACCTAGAATGGTATGTAAATTTTACGTACATGACGTAAATGGAAAAACGTGCCACGATCAAATCAAACAAATATCAAAGGTCGCCCACGTGACGAAACGGAGAAATCGACGTGCGCGCTTCACATGTATGAATGTTGAGGAAACGATTGTTTGGCCGTCCATTTTTTCTGCCTACCACTCCGGAGATAAGACGTGGTGGTTAGTTAGTAAGTTAGACATAAAATGTGAGAGAGGGAAGGTGACTGCTTCATGGAGTCCGACACTTAGTTGTCCCCACTTGTTTCTCTTTGTCCCCTGTTGTCTCTCTACATGAGGGAGTATGGTAGCTATCCTTGGCTCTATCCCACGGCATTTCTTTTGGGAATGCTCGGAACCAATTCTCTACAGCTTCGAAGAGATGGACATCTAATTATCCATTTCTTTAGATTAATTAGGGGATACTTTGAGAATTCGGCCGTACTGGAGGGTGTTCGGCTTTTTGTCCCCGATAGATATCTCCGACAGCGACAGCACAGATTGTTTTACCTACCGGCCGCCAGAACCAATCTGCCTCTGGTGACACCGGTGGGAAGAGCAATTAGTCTGCTGAACGCGGTCTCCTCGGAGATCGACGTCTTTCATGTTAGTGAAAGTACGTTCAGAAGGCAAATACTCTTAATTCTGGAGAGTATCCTGTCTTCCTAATGTTGAACCATCTCTTATGCGTTTATGGTAGTATACTATATAATATATTATTTTACCTGTTCTCAATAGATGCCTTAAAAATAAATTTTGTAATGTCTGTTGATGAAATAAACTGATTTGATTTGATTTGATTCAGTTTTCCCCCATCTGTTGGTTTTATTTTTATTATTGTTTTGTTGTTTCGTTTTGTTTGTTTCTTCTCATATTATTTTGTTATTTTGCTAATCTGTTTTAAATTAGACTCATTATCTTGGGGCGACTGCTCTGGGTTTTTTCTTGTCATCGCTGGCTCCCGGTCCACTGTCCTGACTCGAATTCGAAACTGTCCTCCTGGTGGGGCGCGAAGTCACCCATTCATTTAGAATTTAAAGACGTAATTAAGCGTTCACTGGTTTGTCATGTATATCCTACTCAAATACTTCTAACTCATCTTCCACTGTCCACTAAAACTACTGTTTTTTCCCTAAACCCAAAATTTACTCTCTTCCACCCCCCAAATGTGTCCTACCCTTCCTTCCTTATACTATTAATTTTAAGATTTTTACTTTACAATCCGTTAAAGATAAGATAATTGTATTGGCTGTATATAGCATGTGTTTGTGTTTGTAAGTGCGGGGCATAGAAGGGAAAAAAATAGTAGATTAAATGTGGCCTGGTGTCTCTTGGATTTTCGTAAATGAAATAACAATGAATTAATGTCAGTCCTGGATGGACGGGGGACTTCTTAGGACTAAGAAGTGAATGAGCAAGGCTGACGAAAGGGCGTCGCTGCGCCTTATAACAGCCTCGGGTAAGCAGTGGGTACCCCTTCTATGTCTAGTTAGTCTCTTCTTCTTTTCGTCCTGTCATACCTCCGTAGTGCATAGGGCCTCAAGGAACCTTCTCCACCCGACTCTATCGCATGCCTGTCTAGTTAGTAAATTAGTTTAGATATTACGTTTCATAAATTCCTACTTACCAATCTTCTTATTTTTCCTCGCATTACTCCTGGTTGAATTATCACTTGGCACCAGGTATTCAGTTGGTAGGCATTTTACTTCTTGAAGTCCAGGCTCTGCACATTCATCAGCCAGGTGGTTTGGGGTCTTCCTGTCCCTCTCTTCTTACTAGTCATGATAAGACACTTTTTCATGACATAGTTGTGGGGTCTTCTCATCACGTGACGGTACCATCAGAACCTTGATTCTGATATTTTTTAATTTACGGGTGAAAACTTGAAACTCCGTTGCAGATATTTCCTCTTACCTAAAACATTAATACATATATGTTTCAAACAAATTGTTATAATTATCGAATTCGCGTTTTTTTTTACAAAAATTTAAAGCGAATGCAGTATGAATGAAAGCGTTATGAACAAAATAACGAAGGGTTCATAAAAATGGTTTGGACAAATGGAAAAAAATTAGGACATAATGTTAAAGAGAGTAAACGTCAACGATGTTTATTTTTTTTTTTTTTTGAGATAAACGCCACAAGGGGTTTTTCAAAAAAATGTACATGCAGAGGTATGATAGATACAGTGAGTAAATACAAATACACCGTAAATAAACATAAGATGGCAACATACAAAATGGCGAATGGCATACTAAACTACAAAAAGTACAAATACAAAGTGCAAAAATACCAAATATACAGAAATACAAACCATGTAATAAAAAATAAAATAAAAGCACACACTTGAATACAAAAAACACAAAATATATAATACAAGGAATGAAACAAGAAGATGTGAGCGGAACAAGAAATGTAAGACTGAAGAAAACATGACATAATCAAATCAATAAAATATTAAGTCACGACCACGTGAGGTGTCAGTGAAATAAATATGCATACATGACACCGCGAACATTGAATGTTGAGGAAGTGAGTGTAATATAGTTAGTGAGTTTTATTTTTTGTATTAATAAAAACTTATCCCCATCGAAACTTTATGTTATGTCTCTGTAAGTGAACATTACTTAGAAAATGGCGTTTAACACATACTTGTATTAAATAAAATGAGTTCTTATTTTGTTTATATTGTTTCAATTTCAGGGATACGTTTGCAGCAAAGTTTAATAACTTTGATGGTTCATGGGATGCTACTTGGGCCTTTGATGTGGTAGTTTCCCGCTTCTTTCCACATTTTTGTATACAACCGGGTTATTTGAACAGAATTACTGTGTATATTTTTTTAGCTATTGATTCTCATGACATGTGCTGACATATGATGATAGCTAGTCAATCGTCATTTTTATTTTCACGTGAATTCTACCAGCGTATGGAAGCGAAGCATGGAACTGGCAAAAGAAGAATGCAGTAGAATAAAAGTAGTAGATATGAGATCTCTTAATCAAGATACTCTGTGTATGATAGAGTGCCGAATGAAAATATAAGAAGTGAATGCGGTGCGAATGATGGTGTTATGAACTAAATAATGAAATGATCATTAAGATGGTTTGGATATACATGAGAGAATAAATGAAGAAAGAATGGTAAAAAATTATATGTTAACGATGTAAATGCAACCAGAAATAGAGGAAGACCGAGTAAAACACGGCACGATCAATTAAATCAATAATGAAAGGATCATTAAGATGGTTTGGACATATTTGAAAGAATAAATGAAGAAGGAATGGTAAAAAAATTATATGGTAACGATGTAAATGGAACCAGAAATAGAGGAAGACCGAGAAAAACGTGGCACGATCAAATAAGAGCGTGAGTTTCAGCAAACCCAGGACCTTCGTTGGGGCTGTCAAATCATTTGCGTTCTTATAAGGGCGTGTAATAACATCTTTGGTATCACTAAATAATCTTTGAAAAATATTTTATAGGCAGAATTGTTGAAAAACTTTTTAATGAGTTTTATCGCGAGCCGCCACTGTAACGCACCTTCATATACATTCACACTTTGCACGAGTATCAGAACGGAATAATTTTATTCCTTTGTCCTTTGTTGGGTAACTATAGGGCCTAAATGAAAAAAAATATTATATGAACAATTTGTAATGTCCCAGAAAAAAGGCACGGCTAATACATCTGCAACATTTCCTAGTAAATGCTTTGGAAATGATATACAGTAATGGCCATGATTCGGGGGTGAACTAATAACAGAGGATTGTTTTGTGTCTCCCACTCTTTAGTACCCTGTTTGTGGAGGGTTTATCTCAATCTAACGTTCAATCTCACAGAAAATCCTAATGATAATCCGCAGTTGAAGTTAATCTTTAATCTTTAATTTTTATTCTGACTGGTACAAATTAGTTGTCAAGGATGTTATTAATAAAATATCCTGTCCTTCATTACACTTATCCTTACTTATCTTCACACTTGTTTTTTATATATAATCATCATCATCATCCTAAGCTCGACAGCCCTGGGTGGGCCTTGGCTGAATCCAGGAGCTTCCTCCATTCTTGTCTGTTTGATGCCCTTATTCTCCAATTTCTCACTTGCAACACCGATGCATCCGTGTTGACACTGTCCATCCATCGCATTTTGGGCCTTCCTGGTCTTCTACGTCCCTGTGGTACTGAAAGCGTGAGGCGTTTTGTAGGGTTGTCGTCGTCCATTCTGATTATGTGACCAGCCCATCTCAAGGGCCTTACTTTGATGGATCTGATCACATCGGGCTCTTTATAGATATCATATAGCTCTCGGTTATATCGACGACGCCAACCATTGTGGTCTCTCACTGGGCCATATATTGTCCTAAGAACCCTTCTTTCAAATGCTGCGATGGACCTTTCAGTGTGTTTTGTCATCACCCAGGTTTCAGAGGCATATGTGAGGACTGGTTTGATCAGGGTCTTGTACAATAGTGTTTTTGTGGTTCTTCGCAGTAATTTGGATCTTAACTGTTTTTGGAGAGCGTAGTAACATCGGTTTGCTGCCATTATCCTTCTGTCAATTTCTTCTCGGGCGTTATTATCACTGATAACTGTTGAGCCTAAGTAATTTTATACAATATATTACGCTAACTTTGTCATCGCAAACAAAAACCTATCCAAAAAAGCTAGAATGGCAGTGCACAATGGTATTCTTTTACCGACCCTTATGTATGGAAGCGAAGCATGGAACAGGCAAAAGAAGGATGAAAATAGAATAAATGCAGTAGAAATGAGATCTCTTAGACGAATGTGTGGATACTCTGTGTATGATGGAGTGTCGAATGAAAATATAAGAAGTGAATAATGAAAGGATCATTAAGATGGTTTGGACATATGGAAAGAATGATTGAAGAAAGAATGGTAAAAAAATTATATGTTAACGATGTTAATGGAACCAGAAATAGAGGAAGACCGAGAAAAACGTTAAAATAAATCAAATATTGAATGTCGGCCATGTGAGCAGTCAGAGAAGTCGACGTGCGTGCATGACACGATGTATGAATGTTGAGGAAACGAAAGAAATATGTCAGGAAAGAAATGTGTAGCAATTCCATATTCCTGCCTACTCCTTCAGCGAGACGGGGTGAAAGTTAGTTAGTTAGATAATATTACGCTAATAAAATAACTACGCTCAGAGCGCGGCAATGTATCAAAATTGTGACAACTATAATAAGCATTTTGGAGACATTGATGTTTTCTATTTGATCTAGTGAAATTTAAAAAAAATGATCTGAGCAACTTTTCGGCGTGGATGAGACAATAATTTCGTCTTATGTCAGTTGTTATATAATATTTGTATGCAAGACAGGATGTTTGAATGTTGTGGAAGCGAATTGAGAAGTTTGTCAGGAAATAAAACTGTGGCAGCCCATTATTTTTCCCTACCCTTTTGTTGAGACGGTGGGATGGTTGGATAGTTAGTTAGTTTATCATATATAACTTTATTTTAATCAATTATTGTAATTCACTTGTTTGAATCTATTTTAACTTCAATTTCGATTAACTTGTAGGTGCTGTTAACTTTTCTTATCATTTACACTTTTAGTAACATGTAATTGGCCTTATTGTATTATTTCTATGTGTTTTATTGACGTGCAAATAAATAAATATAATAAAAATATGTCCTTCGCCTTACAAGAACATTATCTAATAAATTATTGTTACATTTTATTAAAAGCATCTACCACAAATGAGGACTTTTCATTACAAAGGTGCCAAGTATTTAAAAAAAGTAAAAAATGTGTTTTTGACCCTAATCCAAATCAAATGAAATCAAATTTATTTTACTCACTCAAAAGATATTACAAACATGTTGACAGTTTAAGGTACCTTTTTTAGAACAGGTAACATAAAATACCAGGAACGCATGAGATATATAGGAATACCAAATACTCTCCAAAGTCAAGAGTATTTGTTTTCTGAATGTACTTTCACTAATATGAGCAGTTTAATTGTTCTCCCCACCGGCATCACTAGAAGCAAGTGTTAAACATCAACGGCCAATATCTGTTTAAACGTACGAAGTGATCGAATAATAAAGTGTAGTTTAAGGTTTAAAACACTATGCATATTTGTAATAACCAGCCCTTTTATTTATTTGTATCACATATGTTAGAATAAACGGTCTACGATGAAGGATCTCGGAATCATCTATGAGAGTAGGCTGACTTTTCGTGCACATATAGAGAGGATTTGTGGCATTGCACTGAGGATGTTGGGGTTCATCGTCCGGACTGGAAGGGTTTTCAGGGATCCCAATGTGCTCAGAGTCCTATACAACGCATTGGTTCGGAGCAGGCTCGAGAGTGGTTCTGTGATATGGAGTCCTCACGAGGCGAGATATTCCGCTATGCTGGAGAGGGTTCAGAAAAAATTTCTGAGGTATCTTTACATGAGGGAGTATGGTAGTTATCCGTGGCTCTATCCCACGGCATTTATTCTGGGAATGCTCGGAGCCAATTCTTTACAGCTTCGAAGAGATGGACATCTAATAACCCATGTCTTCAGATTAATTAGGGGATACTTTGAGAACTCGGCCGTACTGGAGGATGTTGGTCTTTTTGTCCCCGATAGATATCTCCGACAGCGACAGCACAGATTGTTTTACCTACCGGCCGCCAGAACCAATCTGCCTCTGGTGACATCGGTGGGAAGAGCAATTAGTCTGCTGAACGCGGTCTCCTCGGAGATCGACGTCTTTCATGTTAGTGAAAGTACGTTCAGGGGGCAAATACTATTGACTTTAGAAAATATCTTGTCTTCCTAATGTCGAACCATCTCTAATGCGTTCCTGGTACTTTGTTGTATTGTAATAATATCTTACCTGTACTTAATAGATGCCTTAAATATTTTCCTGTTTGTAATGTCTATTGAGTTAATAAACTGATTTGATTTGATTTGATAAACAAACAAGATTTAAGATTAACTTCAAGTACGGATTATCACCAGTTGGAAGATAAAAATTACGTTGAATTTTATTTAGTTTTAGCTAAATGGGTGGAAGAAAAATATTTTTTTAAGGAAGCGTTGAAAGCTGTCGACCACAAATTTATTTACAAATGACTCCAATTGAATCATGCTCGAACGTGTTCCCGTTAATTTTTTCATCACCATTTCAGTACTAACTCAAGTATTTTTTACTTCATTCCCTTTAATGCACACAGAATATACATTTATAAACTAGTATGTTCAATGATGTATAGATTACTTTGGGAATTAAAAAAACATTGTCTAAACCGCTTTTTAATAAAAAAAATATTAAAATACACGACATGTTTCAGAAGATACCTCCATCTTCAGGTGTAAAAATATAAAAAAAATTAAACAAAGAAAGACTAATATAAAACGCATTTAAAATTCGATTCAAAAATTCAAAATTAAAAATTAAGTTGGGCTATTTGTTATAAGTAGGTACAAACAATTATTTTTTTACAGTAAAATAATTAATAACATTAAATAATAATAATACATGATGATAATATAATTTAAAAAAAAAACATTTGAAAAGACATAATTTATATAGAAATTAATAAATGATTAATTTGAATTTGGTTGGGAATGGGAGCTTGGGAGATTAAATGTAGACAAAGTATTCTTAAATAAATGTAGAAATTAAATGTAGAAAGGATTAAAAGGAGGAATCTGATTATTTATTATATTTTCACCCAATTTCACTTGTAACAAATATCCGAACTTTATTGTATTTAATGAACATTGAAGATTGTAAAAATAAATTCTTATATAATTGATGTAAATCCTTGATATTAGTATTTAAAAAAAATAATAATAATAATTTGAATAGGGAATTTTTGTATCGAATTTTAAATGCGTTTTTTATTAGTCTTTCCTTGTTAAGTTTTTGTTATATTTTTACACCTGAAGATGGAGATATCCTCTGAAACATGTCGTGTATTTTAATATTTTTTTATTAAAGAGTGGTTTAAACCATGTTTTTTTAATTCCCAAAGTAATGTATACATCATTGAACATACTAGTATATATCCCAAAGTAGATTACTATGGAATTCCACAGTTTTAATGCCTTAACATTCAATAAGTTGATGTATAGGTTTATAAAGAATTTGTTAAAAAGTTGGGAGTCGGTCTCGAAAGAATGTAACAAATCGCGAAGATAAAACAGCATAAATCTCCAGGCAAATAAGTTTTAATCTGACATGTTTTACAGCTTTATAAATGGAATTCAATATTGAAGTTGTAACAAACATAATAAACCGACGGAAAAATTTCCAACTTTCAAGTCAGGTTTCCAGAGGCCGCTAAGGAATGGAAGTTTCTGGCTATTATATTACTTGGAAATATTAAAATGAACTCCGAATGAAGCATTATATGCCCGGAATAATTTCCTCGGGATTCATTGTGTTGGAAAGTTTGCGATTGACGGTAATGAGAGGGGCAGAATTAAATTTTAGATCCCAAATCAGTCAAATTAATTGACTGCTCCGATCATAATCGACAGTGGTTTTTTTTCCAAATTGATGCTTTCCGAAAGTCTGGCGGAAGCGAGGTATGAAAATAATTCTTTGCTTATTATGATTCAAAGAGATTGATGAGGCGAGAAAAAATAATGATTCGAATTAAATCAGAATATTTTGTATTATTACGAGATTATTTTTTTAAATTAATATTGTTGTTTAAAATTTCATAGTAGAAGTTCATTGTAAATATTGATCGTAAATAAGTATAATGTAACGATTTTTTTCTCCATATGTTTTATATTTTAAAGTTGTCATCGCAAACAAAAACCTATCCAAAAAATCTAGAATAGCAGTGCACAATGGTGTTCTTCTACCGACCCTTATGTATGGAAGCGAAGCATGGAATTGGCAAAAGAAGGATGAACGTAGAATAAATGCAGTAAAAATGAGATCTCTTTGAGACGAATGTGTGAATACTCTGTGTATGATAGAGTGTCGAATGAAAATATAAGAAGTGAATGCGGTGCGAATGATGGTGTCATTAAAAAAATAATGAAAGGATCATTAAGATGGTTTGGACATATGGAAAGAATGAATGAAAAAATAATGGTAGTAAAAATTATATGTTAACGATGTAAATGGAACCAGAAATAGAGGAAGACCGAGGAAAACGTGGCACGATCAAGTAAATCAAATATTGAATGTCGGCCATGTGAGGAGTCAGAGAAATCGACTGCGTGCATGACACGATGTATGAATGTTGAGGAAGCGAGAGAAATATGTCAGGAAAGAAAAGTGTGGCAGTCCATTCTTTCTGCCTATCCCTTCGGGGAGACGGCGTGATGGTTAGTTAGTTAGTTAGTTAAATTCCTCTCAGATGTACTAAATACATATTTAAAAATATATATATTAGTTAGTAAATATTATTTTCATTATCTTTTTTTAAATTTTTACCATAACAAATAAACACGTATCAAACTTCAGAAAGGTAAAATATGTCATTCTCATTAACTATAGTAAAACTCGAATGATTTTACTGAAATCTTCTGATGGAAGTTACTTTAAATTATAATGAAATAAAACGACGTTTTTTTTAACACTTCCACTGTTTGTATTTATTTAGACAGCGACTGGTTTCGCCAGGCTTGCTGGCATCGACAGACTGGTAGTAGGATAAAAACATCGTTTTTCTTTATTATTATTTATGTACTCGTAAGTGCATTTAAAATAATAATTAAATAAATCGATGTTTTTAAATAGCTACTTCTACTTTTGTCTTTATTTCGACAGCGATAAGTTTCGCCAGGATGACTGACATCGACAGATTTGTATGATCAGTGTGTCGATTCCATCCACCCTGGCGAAACTAGTCCCTTTCAAAATAAATGCTAAAGTAAAAATAGTTATTAGAAACAGTTTTATTTATTTATGTTACAAAAACGATATGTAGCTATGTAGGAAATAATGGAAATGGCGTAAATGATAGCGCAATCTTTACATGGGATTGTGCAATTACCATATATATTTATAAAAAATTCATCGAAAAAAGTTTTTGTTTGTTAATAAATATTTGTGGTAATTTAAAAATAAAGTACTTTATACGAAGCCCAGCCGACGTCCAGCATGTCACGCGGGGGGTGGTGGAGATGGACCAGCGACCCACAGGATGTGGTAGACCCAAGTTGACGTAGATGGGACTAATCAACAGGAGGCTCAAAAAAGATCACCGGGTCCCAATAGACATCCCCCAGGTCAGATAGTCCTTAAGACGTCATACAAGAATAGCCCTCATCAATTAAATGGGGCATATGCTGGAAAGAAAAAGAAGCAACTTAAAAATAATGAAATTGTTATGAACAACAAATAAACTTCCAATTTAAATATTGAGGTAAAAAATAGTTTTCAAGAAGTTTTAAAATATTATTTTTCGCCGTACTATGGCATAATCATTTGATAAGGCTATAAGGAAATTAAACATGTCACCTCAACATAACACAATTCAAAAGGAAGAACGTTTTACTTTATAATTCAAGATTCAAGTAATAATTTAAAAAAATAAAGGTTATGTAGAATCCCAAACAATTTTGTGTGGAGTGAGGATAAAGTGTTGTAAAAATACAGTGTTTTTCAAAAGACATTTTGTTGTTATGTTTATTCAAGAATGAATATAACATCAGAAAATCATATAAACTGATTATTATTAAATCGGGAAATAGATATATCACATGATCAAAAACGGTCTGAAATACAATATGTTATTAATAAACCTAAAAAAAGAAGAAAAATATTAATTAACCATGCCAAACATTAATTAAGAATGCATAAAAATGTGGAAAGCAACAGTGAATTACCACATTAAGGCCCAAGTGGCACCTCATAAACCAGCAAAGATGTTTATAGACTTTGTTGCATACCAATCTCTCGAATTAAAACTTAAATATATCTGAATTTTTTTTAATATCCATATATGAAAGAATAACTCCCACTTCTACCTAAAAAAATAAAATAAGTAAACAAACTAACCATTACGCCGTCTCCCCGAAAAAGGGTAGATAGAAATAATGGACTGCCACACTTTTCTTTCAGACATACTACTCTCGATTCCTCAACATTCATACACCGTATCATACAATCATACAAGTACGTCGATTTCTCCGACTCCTTACATGACCGACATTAAATATTCGGTTTTCATCTACTTCTAGTTCCAATTACTTCGTTAACATATACTTTTTACTATTCTTTCTTCATTCATTCTTTCCACGTGTCCAAACCATCATAATGATCCTTTTATTATTTTGTTCACAACACTTTCATTCGAACCGCATTCACATCTTATATTTTTATTCGACACTCTATCATACATAGAGTATGAACACATTCGTCTAAGAGATCTTATTTCTACCGCATTTACTACTAATTTCATTCTTCTTTTGCCAGTTTCTTGCTTCACTTCCGTTTATAAGGGTATTAAATAAGAACCAACTTAAATATACTTATAATTTTGTTTTAGTTAAGTTTTATTGCAAATTAATGTTTCAATATTTGTTGGAAGAAATATCATAATAAATATAATGATGATAAGCAGAGCTAACCAATTCACAAACACGGGCCTTCTCTCAGATTTGGAAATTATAAATGAATTTATCTATCTTGGATCGCTGATAACTGACCAGGGGGGATGCGAGTGGGAGATTCGACCCAGAACCCAAATGGCTAAAACTGTCATGACAAAGCTCTCCAAGATATAGCAAGACAAAAATATCTCCAAATAACTATCTAACTAACTAACTAACCATCACGCCGTCTCCCCGAAAGGGTAGGCAGAAAGAATGGACTGTCACATTTTAACCGATGTGGCACTCCATCCTTCTCTTTTCGCTCCGCGGGAGACGCGGTGTGATGGGTTGTGAACCTCATCGCTACCAATAGGCATCTCCCACACACACTTCGATCGTAAAACACAAAGTAAATCTAAAACAAATCATATAAAATACAATGATATAAAATAACAAAATAAAAATATATTAACACATAATGTTCATTTTAGAGGGTGCACTTGTTGACATGGACGATCCGGACTTTTGTGATTATTAGATTTATGTTTTAGATTTATGTCAAATTTTTTTATATAAACGAAAAAACTTGTATAATTTTAACGTCAAAGCCGCACAAACGTATTACGTGTCACAATTAGCTATTATAAAGTGCGGCAACAATCAAATTGGCCAAAACAATTCACTTTTACACGAAATATCTCCAAATTTACGGGAGCGCACATGAACTAAACCAAATTTTTAAAATCAGAACAAATAAACAAAGATAATATCTCCAAACACTCCCTCTCCTCTTCCTTCCACTTCCCCTTCCACTTCCTCTTCTCTCCCTTCCACTTCCCCTTCCACTTCCTCTTCTCTCCCTTCCACTTCATCTTCTCTCCCCTCCACTTCCTCTCCTCCCCCTTCCTCTTCCTCTTCTCTCCCATCAGACTTTCTCTCGAAAATAACGAGAGTACCTCCAATCATAATTTACAAGGCCAACATCAACTGGCCTTCCATCAACGCAGCCCTGATCGAAAATGGTGTTGACTTCGTCGCCAAAAACACAAAGGACTGTATCAATATAACTCCCAAATCCGCCCTCGCCCACACAATGGCCACCAAACTCCTGATTGAGCGAGGTGAAAAATTCCATTCCTTTAGACTGAATGGCGATAAGCCACTAAAAGCTGTCATTCGAGATGTTCCCGAATGGGTCTCCACGACCCAATTCCACAACCAGCTTAAGGAACTAGGGTTTCCCATTCTTAAAGTCCAGAGAATGAAAGCCGGTCCCGAAAGGCGACCCATCGCCATGATGATGGTCGACCTGGAGCGATCGGATCAAGGCAAAAAAATATTTTCCGACCTCCAAGAGGTCGACAAATTTAGGGTGCGGGTGGAGTCACCCCACTCTAAAACAAAATCCAGCCAGTGCTTCAACTGTCAACAGTTCGGTCACGCAACTTCGGGCTGCCATGCTGATCCGAGGTGCGTGAAGTGCGGACAGAAGCACCACACCTCCACCTGCACAAAATCTCGCAATACTCCGGCCAAATGCGCCCTATGCGCAGGGTCACACCCAGCCAACTTCAGTGGGTGTCCAAAGCACCCGAAAAGAACCCAGCCTTGCGGACAAACAAACCCTCAGCCATCACCATCTAAAATAATAAGTACCCCTGCCTTCGTGAACACACAATGGCCAGCGCCTTCATATGCCAAGATGGCCGCATCAACTAGCCCCCCCACACAAACATCGATTCCACAAATTTTCCCTCCACAAATTGATCCTTTCCATGCACTAATCCAAGGTTTTTCAAGCTTGGTTAATGAGCTAAGAAAGACTGTCACCTTCAACGCCATCAACCCATCTAATGTCTAACCCTACACCTACCCTACCAACCAACCTCCAAGTGGCATTTTGGAACGCGGGTGGTACCCTGCGATCACACCGCCTGGAGGTAGAACACTTCCTCTCGACCTACAACCTTGACATTCTTCTTGTCACAGAAACGTGGCTTAAACCTAGCCTTCGCTACTCTATCCCTAATTACCTCACCTACCGAACCGACCGCCTTGATAACAAAGGAGGTGGTACAGCAATCCTAATAAAAAAATCCCTTCAGCATTGTTCCTCAACAACACCTTCTAACATAAATATTGAAACCACTGCTATAGTGATACAAACAAAAAATTCTGGTCCCCTTAAATTCATTTCCGCCTACTCTCCACCTCGTAGACGATTCACTCCAATAGAACTGGACGATATTTTCTTCGAAAACATTCCCACAGTCCTAGCTGGAGACCTAAATTCCAAACATGGCGCCTGGCACAGTTTCAAGAATAATAAGAAAGGCAAAGATCTTTTCGACTATTTCCAAAATCGACCAGACATATTCATCACAGCTCCCGATACTCCGACAATTTTCAATAAAAATCCAAAACATTCCCCGGACGTCATCGATATTGTCATGACTAAAAACTTTACCCTCCCTCTCACCCTACAGGTAGTAGATGAACTATCCTCTGATCATATCCCTATACTTATCTACATCTCTGATGAACCATTTCACCGTGACCCCCATTTCCCCACCAGAAATAAAATTAATTGGTATTCTCTTCCCGAAATCATCCACGAAATGATCAAAATCCCAACAAAAATTCCAGACCCAGAATCTCTCGATCAGGTCACGAATGAAATGACATTTATCCTACAGATTGCTCTAAAAAATGCAACCACAGTTGTAGACAACGACATATACAGACCAAATCTACCTGCCGATATCCAACAGATAATACGCCACAAAAATACCATTAGAAAAAGATGGCAAAAATATCGACAACCTCAGGATAAAACACTTCTCAACAAACTAAACATTGACGTCAAAAGAGCCATCACCGACTTACGCAATGACCGCTGGATGGATTATCTAGAGTCATTA
Organism: Lepidostoma basale; assembly: GCA_022606425.2. NCBI lineage: Eukaryota > Metazoa > Arthropoda > Insecta > Trichoptera > Lepidostomatidae > Lepidostoma > Lepidostoma basale. The sequence goes on from JAHDVF020001249.1 coordinate 292,935, forward strand.
AACGATGACGACAAGACAGCCTTCTGGAAATTATCCAAAAATCTTCGCAAACCCCACTCAAGAATCACACCGTTACAAGGTCCAAATGGATTAGTGTACTCCGACGCCGACAGGGCAGAAACATTTGCATCGAGCCTAGAAGATCAATTCACGACAAATAACGAACATGACAATCCATTATTCGTGGCCTCGATCGAATCTCACGTTTCACAACTCTTAGCCAAAACTCCTTCATCCCCACCGATCCCATTCACCTCACCTAGAGAGGTGAAACAACAAATAAAATATATTAATACCCGCAAATCACTAGGTCCTGACTCAATATCTAACAAAATTCTCAAATCTCTCCCTCTCAGAGGCATCTGTGCCCTGACAGCGATCTTCAACGCATCCCTTAGACTCCGATACTTCCCGAAACCCTACAAAATCGCAGACGTTATCCTTCTTCCCAAGCCAGGCAAGGACCCAACAGCTCCTTCAAATCATAGACCAATTAGTCTTCTTCCTTGCACTGGTAAATTGTTGGAAAAACTCATACAATCAAGACTCAAAACAACACTTCACGAACAGAGTACCATTCCAGATTTTCAACACGGTTTCCGTGCCCAACACTCCACACAACATCAGCTACTTCGTGTAGTTGAACTTATTGCCACAAACTTTAACACGCGCAAATTCACCACTTTCTTTTCCCTAGATGTCAGTAAAGCATTCGACCGCGTCTGGCACACCGGCCTGTTATACAAAATGGGAAAAGCAAACATCCCACTGCCTATGATTCAACTCATAGCCAGCTTTCTGTCCGATCGCCTTTTCAGCGTCAAAATCAACAAGGCCAAATCCCTTGTACGCCCTATCAGAGCAGGAGTTCCCCAAGGTTCAGTAATGGCTCCTACTCTGTTCAACATCTACTGCAGTGATATCCCTCTTCCCCGAGATCAGAACACCCACATTGCCCAATTCGCTGACGATACGGGCATCATCTCCAGTGCTAAAAGGCCGCTTCTCGCGACCCGCAGGGTGCAAAAACAGGCCGATGTGCTAGAGGTGTGGTGCAGAAACTGGCGCATTACCATCAATCCGAGTAAAAGCGCAGCGACCCTTTTCAGTAAAAGACACATTCCTCCAAACATTCCCAACATAAAAATGTTCGGCCAAGACGTTCCTTGGACCAAAACAATCAAATACCTTGGGGTTACCTTGGATTCTAAGCTGACATGGAGGCCACACATTACAAATAAAGTCAAAGCCGCGTCAAAAGCAATCTCAGCCCTCTACCCAATGTTAGCTAGAAACAGTAAACTAAGCATCGACAATAAACTCCTGATATACAAAACGGTTATAAGGCCGATCTTCACTTATGCAGCCCCAATCTGGGGCTATGCAGCTTCGAGTCACATACAAAAACTCCAAATCCTGCAAAATAAGGCTATCCGTTTATCGCTTGGTGCGCCTTCATGGACCAGGATTACACAACTGCACCTAGAATCGGGAATCCCGATGATAGATGAATTCATTCTGAAACTTGCCGAACGTTTTTACAAAGGACTCCCTTCACATCCCAACCCCACAATAAAAAACCTCTCTAATTACGACCCAAACACTTCCAGCCGCCACAAGCGCCCAAAATCGATTCTCCTTCAGAGGAACACTCCGGGCCACACCTTCCAACAATGTTCCCATCAGACGTAAGAGGAATAGCCACATGAGCTGAACCTCTGTAAGCCAGAAGATCCAAGTCCAAGTCCAAGTCCAATATCTCCAAATAAACAAAGATAATACTGGTTAAAACTCTTGTTGTCTCCATATTCCATTATGGTTGCGATTCTTGGACTATGCGAACATCGGAGAGTTCCAAAATTGATGCGTTAGAGATGTGATGCTAGCAATGAATGCTGCGTATACCCTAGGTGGCAAGAAGATCAAAACATTCAATCATTGACGAGCTGGGTATCAAGGCAAGATTCTCGCGGACTCTTTCCAGAGATCCAGAGTTTCAGACAACCTTGAAAAGCTCATCATCATGGCCAAAGTGGAGGAAAGGTGACCACAAGGACGACCATCGAGCCGCTGGTCCGATCAAATCAGGGATCTGACTGATCTCTCATCAGCTGAGGCTTGGAGACTGAGGGGTAACAAAAGCGCATGACGTGTCATGGTCAATGGTTTACGGGATGCAAATGATCCTCAATCATCAGGAATACGACTGATATGAAGAAGAATAGAACAAAAGGTAGGTACATTGAAAGCATTCAATTACGAATGCATAACTGCTACTTGATATCTTTTTTATAATGAAGAAATGTAGAAAGTCAACGGTGAAATGTCCTCCGGGAGTGCATATAAAAACGGGTTCTCATTTTCCGGCCGTTAATCACAAATGCAGAGGTTTCCATCCGAATTAAATTTTATATTCACCAGTCGGTCTAATAATAAACTTTCTCATGAATTTGTAATACATAATTCTGAAAACTTTCATAATAAACCGCAATTCTTCTTGTAAAACACGAATTAAACCCGTGAAAAATTTACATTATATTTATACAACAAATTATTTGATATTTTGGCTGAGCATTGAATTCTCTTCATTATAATATTGAAATTGATAAGAACATGTTGTTGAAAACAACCGAGAAAAACATGGCACGATCTAACAATAGCACAAATATTAAATATAATCAAACATTATATGAAATCGAAGTGGATGCATGACACAATGTTTAAATGTTGAGGAAGCGAGAGAAGTATGTCAAGAAATAACAATGTGGTGGTCCATTATTTCTGTTTACCCTTTCGAAAATACGGCGTGATGTTAGTTAGTTTATAAGGTTTAATAAACTATTATATATGTTTAATGTTTCTTTTTTTATATACTTTGTATACAACGTTCACATTTATTAAAAAAATAAAAGTTAAAGTTTCAGCCCTTCATCAGTGATATTACATAAATATTTAAAATATTATAAAATTGTTATATGAATGTAGAGGGAGCAAGAGATGTATGTCAAGACAAAACAGTGTGGCGGTCCATTTTTTCTGCCTCCAGGGAGACGGCGTGATGGTTTGATAGTTTAGTTAGTTAGTAAATATATAAATATATTGGAAGAATTTTCAACTTTTTTTTTACCATCATCAGCTGTTACATAAAACTTGTAACACCTGATGAAGCCCAACATCGTTTGCCGAAACAGCTGTTGCGACATTCTCAGTGAATAAAAATAAATTGTAATATTATAACAGTGTTATAAATGTATTCAGTATTAATGTTGAAGTACCATAGTGGTTCGGCCAAATTTTTATTTATTTACTTTTTTTTGTTTATTTTATAATGCAGACAGACGAAACATGTTATTCACATAAATTATAATGAAACTTCTAGAAAACGGGCGTTTTCATTCATATTAAAATTTAAATATATGGTTAAAACATTTCTCGAAATAATGTGGAATTTAAAATTAAAATCATGTTATCTCATTTTATTTTAATGTTATTTTTTGTACAAAAAACATTAAAAGGTTTATGCATTATATAATATAATAAAATATTTTTAACGTTATTATAAAAAATCAACTTAATGTTGTCCGATTGCATAACAATTTGCAATAATTCCATCCGCCATTAACCAATAAATTATGTGACACCTCAATGTACTCAATACAAATTTAAAAATAACAGTTTAAGAAAATTACTATTTACCTTAGTGCATATGACGGATATTGTTGAAACTACACAGTCGTTTGCAAACGTACCAAGATTATTTTAATTGCTATCACTTTGTGCTGTAAAATCAAACTTCAAATAACCATATCAGCCTGACCATAAAGCGAGGTTTTTATAAAGTGACACGTCAGTATAGAGTCGCTTGATATTCTAACCATAAATACTTTGGGTAACAATAGATCCACTACTCATGGTTAGAAAATTACAACATTGTGTGGAGCGCGTTCAAAATATTGCATTTTATACTCGCAATCTGCGTGAAGTGATTCTGACAGTTTTAATGTGTTTTATTTTTGTTCGTACTGTTCTATTGCTCTTTTTGTTTTGCATACCTTTGTTTTTAAATAAATTTTATGACTGACCGTTATGAAATACGAGGAGTAAAAAAATCGATTCGTATGCCTAAACCAAGATTTCTATTTTAAGGTTATTTTATAAAAGTATGTGTTGCGCAAATAGTCAACTGTGATCATTATTGATTAAATAACTTCGTATAGTAGCGAATAAGTCATCAAAACACAGAAAAACAGTGCTCAAATTGATTGATCTTCATGGAGTGATTTTTAAATAGTCCATTGTTTTGGCCGAAACACTGTGATACCTCAACATTATAAACTGTTAAATTAAATAACTTTGTTTTATGTATAACGATTGTATTTTATATTATGCGACAACTGCTTCGTCATTTCATTTGTCAATATAGGATAACGAAACTGCTGTCGCGTAAAATAAAATACAATTGTGATACATAAAACAAAGTCATTTAATTTCAGAGTTGATGAGTAATTTTTTTCTCAAAAACAGATAAAGAACCAAATCAAATCAGTTTATTTTCTCAATAGATATTATTAACAACAATTAACATATGGTTTAAGGCATCTATTGAGAAGAGATAAAATATAATAAGTAATACCAGGAACGTATGAGAGATGGTTCAACTTTAGAAATAAAAGATACTCTCTCCAAAGTCGGGAGTATTTTTTTTTACGAATGTAAAAGACGCCGATCTCCGAAGCGATCATGTTCAACAGTTTATTTGCTCTACCCACAGGAGATAAAACAGTCTGTGCTGACGCTGTCGAAGGTAACCATTCGGAAGATAAAGATGGATAGTCTCCAACATGACGGAATTCTCAAAGAATCCTCTGATAAGTCTAAAGAAATGGGTAAATGTGAACCAATCCCTTCTTATCTGTAGACTATTGGTCCCCAGCATGCCCAAGAAGAATGCAGTTGGATAAAGCCACGGATAGCTCCCTCATGTAGAGATATCTCAAAAATCTTTTCTGAACCCTTTCCAACATGAGCCAGTATCTCGCCTGAAGAAGGGGAGTCGCTGTATATTTGAGCTAAAGGTCTCTGTCCACTACAACGTATCATACTATGACCGTAATAGGAACGTGTCGGGTAAAAAAATATTCTTTGTATTGAAAAGTATGAGACTATGCCCACTAGACCGTTCCGTCACCGACCAGCACCGTCGCCTACTATGCACGGAGCGTTAATTAGCGAGCAAGCGAGAATATTTTGCCGGTACCGATACGCTCCGCGCATGGCACGTGTTTTTTTGGTTCTCTTCTTCTTCCTCATCCAATATTATGGCAATTATTGCCAGTAGTCTAACAGTTAATTTTTTAATAGGCATACCTATTTTATTATTTAAAAACTTGATAGCACTCCCAAGACGTCCACGCAACATCGATGCGCATGCGAGAATGAAACGGTTTCCTATCGATTTTGGTGGATTTAGATCTGTATGATGATACAGATTACATACGGGCAACATACGGGTTGTATACGGGCATTATACGGGATGTTTACGGGCACAGAACGCCGTCGATCCGTTTCAGTGGGCATAGCAGGGCGTATAGTGTTGCTTTTCATGTCTGTTACGTTCCTAGTACGGTCATAGTATGATACGTTGTAGTGGGCAGAGACCTTAATACGTAATTGAAAACATTGCGTTCTTACCCTTTTTTATTTTAAATTATGATTATTGATTTAATTCATGAGAAATAAATTTATTTTCAATTAATAATTAAATAAAACGATGTTTTTAAATTTAAATAAGATCTTTTATTAATACAAAAAGTTTTTAATCCCTTTCAAATTTATAAGCAGCTTAAAAAGTTTAAATAATGTTTATCTTCGAGATTGAAAACTAATTATATATTAATCTTACCTTATTTAAATATTGGTACTAAAGTAACTTAAAGGATTCGCTTGCAATATAATAAAATTTTAATTTATTACAGCTAACATATTTATACATAATATACCATTTTAAAAAATCTTCTTCTGGATCTGTTTTTATGGCATTGAGGTCTCCTGGGACACAGAACTCCAACTGTCTCGCCATCTCTTCGCAGGTCTTCCGGGTTGGCGAGATCCCATTGGCACGTTGTTTGCGGCTGCTTGGGGGAGTCTATCGTCGCTCATTCGTTCTACGTGGTCGCGCCAGAAGCGTCTTCTTTTCCTGCCCCATCAGTCTGACAATGTCTTCGGTATTATACTTTTATTTTTAATATTACTATATTTTAATATAATATGTTATATATTTTATATATTATGACATTATGACATTTGACAATGCCTTAAAAAGGCGAAACATTAAAATAAAATGTAATGAAACTCATAGAAAACAGACATTATTTGTTATATTATTTTTATTTTGTTAATTTATTCTATATCATTGTATTTTATATAATTTGTTTTAGATTTATTTTGTGGACGTTGGACGATCGTAGTGTGCGCGGGAGATGCCTATTGGTGGCGATGAGGTTCGCAACCCATCACACCCATCGATGAAGTGCCGCATCGGTTAAAATGTGGCAGTCCATTCTTTCTGCCTACCCCTTCGAGGAGACTGCGTGATGGTTACTTTTATTTAACCAAAGACTATCAATATTGAACCTTTTGTATATCTTCGATGGATTTGAATGTTAAATAATGTAAAACTTTATTTACAATCAAATATTTTGATCAGTTATTAAGAATTTCTTCTATATTTCCAATCAATTTATGTCGTGGGTTCATATTTGAAAAACATGATTAAACAAATTAATACTCCAATATAATACAAAATCTTAAATGGTTCTCTTTATTTTTCGGTTTACATATTTTATTTAAAAAAAAATGATTGAAAAAAAATATATCAAAAATGATTACTGTCCTGTCACACCTCCGTCCGTGGTGCATGTGACCTCAATGATCCTTCTCCACCCGACTGTATCAAACGCCTGATGCATTACACCATTCCAAGTGAGTCCTATCGCCTTAATCTCGTCCTGCAGGGTTCTTCTCCAGGTGGCTCTAGGTCTGCCTCACTTTCACCCACAAGGGACAAGTCTTGTGCGCTAGAATTACAAAGAACTTGATTTTTTTCCTGTAGTTTGACAAGTTCAATGTATTTTTTTATAGATTTTTGGTAACATAACAAATAGCTAATTTGGCCTAGTTTTTTCTGTCAATCGTTAAAAAATGATCACATAATACACAACGGCATTCTATAATGCTTCAATCAGGTTAGGTTGTGTTCAAAATGTGTTATATAATGAAATTGAATCGTATCTCAATAGAGACGAAGATGCAAACTGGAAACTGAATACGGTTGATCAAGGTGTTTACAGGACTTATTGGTTGGGTTAAGCGCACGCGTAATGTAATTACTACATTCCCCATTCCACCTATTTCTTTATGACCATGTAAGACAAATTTTTGGAGGTTGTATATATGTTACAAATCTATGCTTAACTTCACATGTCAGTTTCAATTCGCCATCTATGTAGATTTTGATTACATATGTTAATCTTTTCGTGCTTCTTTTCTTTCAATTCAATTCTTCTCAAAGCGTGCGCTTAACCCAACCAATGACAGGTCATGAGTCCTGTAAACACCTTGTTCAACCATATTCAGTTTCCAGTTTGCATATTCGTCTCTATTGAGATACAATTAAATTTTATGAATTAATCACCCACCATGGGTGAAATATAAGTATACATTCACAAAAAAAATGATATATAATGGTTTATTACAGCTATGCTTGCGTAATAATACATGCTGCATACTTTTGGTGGTTATATTTCATTCTTGGCAGCGAGTCTCTTGTGAAAATGCATACATTGTGAAATATATCCCGCAGATCATAAAACCTCCAAGTACCTATTTATTATTCCTTTCCTTCGAGTTTTGCGAGCATCCCTGAAGGCCTCTACCCAGCTCATATAAAATAGATTACATGTGATCTATATGAAACACTCGGTAATGCTTAACTAGTGTTTTTTTAAAGTCCATTGTTTTGGCCGAAACACTACTATGACACTTCAACATAATTTACTGTTGACATTTAAAACGCTGTTAATAGTATCACAAAGATTTTTTCCGCGACAGCTGTTTCGCCAATCGATGTTGGCATCGTCATTGTAACACCTGATGAAACTAACATCGGTTGGCGAAACAGCTGTACCGAAAAAAAAATACATGAAATGTGATAACATTAACAGCGTATTAATGTTGGCAGTTAATAGTTACATAATAACAATAGGTATACTTTAACCTTACGGCGTTCAAACTATGGAACATCATTATTAATTTAGAAAAAAACAATTATAACTAACTAACTAACTAACTAACTAACCATCACGCCGTCTCCCCGAAAGGGTAGGCAGAAAGAATGGACTGTCACACTTTTACTGATGCGGCACTCCATCCTTCGCTTTTCGCTCCGCGGGAGACGCGGTGTGATGGGTTGCGAACCTCATCGCCACCAATAGACATCTCCCGCGCACACTTCGATCGTCCAACACCCACAAAATAAATCTAAAACAAATAATATAAAATAAAATAACAAAATAAAAATAATTTAACACAAAATAATTATACTTCTTATAAGAACACTTAATAATTGTTTTTTATTATTAATTGATGTTTTTAATTGAAATTTCTTGGTAGAATTTCATTTCAAATAATGAAAACAAAAAATATTTATACAAAATGTCTTTATTATTATGTATTTAGTGTGCTTCCACTTGTGTTTATGTTTGACCGATTTAGGCAGCTCGCAGCTGACCAGAAGATGGCAGCAAGCCGCCGAAACCGGTCGAACATAAACACAAGTGGAAGCATACCAAATACATAATAATAAAGAAATGTTGTATCAAATTTCTTTTGTTTTCATTATTTAATTACTTATTGTATCTTGAACAATGATGATAAACTCCATATACAATAATTAACAAAACAAACAAACCATCACGCCTTTTCCCAGCAAGGGTAAGCAGAGAGAATGGACCGCCACACTACTCTATCCTGGCAAACCTCTCTAGATTCCTCCACATTCATACAGCGAGTCATACACGCCCGTCGATTCTTCCGACTTCTAACATGACCAACCTTTTAACATGACCAACCAAAATTTTATTAATATGGTCATTCCATGTTTTCCTCGGTCTTCCTTCAGTATAAATCATTAACGTATACTTTCTTAACCATTCTTCCTCCATTCATGCGCTCCATATGTCCGAACCAACGCTGCGATCCTTTCATAAAATGTTCTTAATACCTTCTCCCGCTCTACATTCCTTTCTTCTATCAATAATTAATGTGAATGAAAACGTCTGTCTTCTAGGTTTATTATATTTTAGATGGAATGGAAAGGCATTATCTAATCAAGACATTTCATAATGCCTTAGAAGGGCGAAAAATGTGATTCCATCTTAAATATAATAAACTCCTTGAAGATAGACTTTATAATTCATATAATCACTTAGCAGTAAAAAAGAGATCTCTATGACGAATGTGTGGCCGAACCCTGCCGAACCAGCCAAACCATGCCCCAAGCGAAAATTGACTCCAAAAAGTTACTTGTGAGCGTTTGGTGGACTAGTGCTGGTGTCGTTCATTACAGTTTTCTTAAATCTGGCCAGACGATTACAGCAGATGTCTATTGTCAGCAACTGCAAACCATGATGGAAAAGCTAGCTGCTAAACAACCGAGGCTGGTTAATCGCTCTTGGCCACTGCTGCTTCATGATAACGCTAGACCACACACTGCACAACAGACGGCTACCAAATTAGAAGAGCTTCAATTGGAATGTCTAAGACATCCACCGTACTCTCCGGACCTTGCCCCAACAGATTACAATTTTTTTCGAAATTTGGATAACTTCTTGCAAGGGAAAAAATTCAACTCCGATGGGGCAGTCCAAACCGACTTCAAAGATTTGATTGATTCCCGTCCGAATGTTTTTTTTAGTAAAGGGATCGATGAACTACCTATGAGATGGCAAAAGTGCATAGATAGCACTTTGTACATACTTTGATTAAATAAATATATTATATTTAAAAAAAATCAACTTTATGTTCCTCCCATACAAAACGCCAATTTCATATGTAAGGACCTAATAAGAAGTGAATGCGGTGCGAATGAAAGTGTTATGATCAAAATAATAATGAAAGGGTCATTGAGATGATTTAAACACATGGAAAGAATGAGTAAAGACAGAATGGTGAAGAAGGTATATGAAAACGACGTGAACGGAGCTAGAAATAGGTGAAGGCCGAGGAAAACGTAGCACGATCAAATCAATCAAATATGAAATGTCGGTCACGTGAGGGTCTGAGAAATCGACGTGCATGCATGACAAGATGTACGAGTATGAATGTAGAGGAAGAGAGAGAAGTATGTCAGGACAGAACAGTGTGGCGTTCCATTTGTTCTGCCTACCCCTCCGGAGAGACGGCGTGATGGCTAGTTAGGTAGTTAGTTAATAATTTAATTATTATTTGTTTTAACGTGTCATTCCAACATAAATATTATAAAACTCCTAAAAGATAGACGTTTTGATTCATATTAATGATATGATTATTGTTGGTTAATTTTTAACATTTTTTTTCTTCTAGTAAACCTGAATCCCTGCCATCCTAGAGAGGTCCTCGAAATTCCGCTAATCCCTGGTAATGTGATCACTGACCTTACCATCGGAGATATAGCAAACAGGAAAAGGGCGTATGGCGTATCATCGACGCCACAAAAGCGAGATCAGCTAAGGTAAGGTAACTCCTACACAAAATCTCTGTAGAAGGCAGTGGGAAACCACTCCAGTTACACTTTTCAGGAAATCACTGTGGCAAGAAAGTATTCGGCACAGTGATTGCCAATATCGGGGAGACCTGACATATCACTATAAGAATAGGATGATTGTAATGATAATAATAAACACAAAGAGTTTCTGATATGAACTGTATTTGTAGGTGACAATTAAAAATAACTAACATTCAGATAAACTTAACGCGTTAACACTGTGAAATTCCATAATGATGATTTTTTTTATGATTAGAATCACTGTTTTTTCCACTTTTCAGCTAATTTTTCTCAACGTATTTCGTAGACTTACACCTTTATCATCGGGAGAACGATATACACTGATGATGAAGGTGTAAGCTTTCGAAACATTCCGAGAAAATAGACTCGAAAGTGGAAAAAAAAAAGTTTTTCAATTCATAAAAAAATCGTCAATAACTAACTTACTAACCATCACGTCGTTTCTTTAAAGGGGTAGGTTAAGAAGATGAGCAGCCATACTGCTCTGTCCTGACATACCTATGGAGCTTCTGCATTCATATATCGTAACACGCACTTTCGACGATTTTCCCAACTTCGAATGTGACTGCTTTTTAATAATTGATTCATTTTGTCATGCCACATTTTCTTCGGCTGTCCTCGGCTTATTTTTCTCTTCACACTGCTTGTATAATTGTTTTAAACATTCTTCTTTTATTATTTTTTCTATGTGTCCAAACCATTGTGCCCTTACCCTTTTTACTATAAATTAGAATACGATCAAATGACTCAAATCATTAATTTAGAAAACTCTTATAGAAGAATAAAATAATGAATAATTCTCATTTGTAGTTAAATTATTGATGTTGTTGATTGAAATTTCTTATAAGAAGTTCATTGTAAATAATGACCAGCTTTTCCTACTGGAGTGGGTGAAGTCCAGCTGCTCTACTGATTGTATCCATCTAGTCTTCCTTTCGTTATCAAGGGATTTAATCAGTTGGGTTGCAATGTTTTCATCTCCCGTTTGCTGGTACTGCTGTAGTAGGCCTTCACATTCCGGAGACCATCCCGGGATGTAGTTATGCCGCCGCCCTTTTTCCTGCTGTTTTCAGTAGTTTAACAAATCTCATGTAATTACTCTCAGTGGGCGGTATACGGGGGATTACATTTTCAACGTGCTCCTTGTATATGGTCCAGTTTGCCTTCTTCATGTTCCATCTTGGCAAGCGTGCTTGTATAATATTCGGTAAGTTAATATCGATGCTTACAATAATAAGTGCATGTTGGCTTTTTGGGAATTTGCGTAAGACATCTCGCTTTGCCGACAATGGGGCTCCACTGTCACTTGTACTAACGAAGCATAAATCTGGAGACGTATTTGTTCCCCATCTTCCCGAGAAGAAAGTGCCACCCTGTTTGGCATCATACAGAAGGTGCATATTGTGGATTGCTGCCCAGTCAGATAATGCCGAGCCATCGTTATCATCTTTATTGTAACCCCATTGTGTACTACTTGAGTTGAAATCACCAATGAAGATGGCTGAGTGTCTTGCCATTGGTAGTACGTTTGTGGGCCAATTTCGAGAGGGGGGTTTGTACACATTGAATATAGTTTATTCTCCGACTCGCACCCCACATGAGTTGGCATCCCCTTCGACCACCTCCACTTGATCTATGAGATGGTCTTTTACATATGTTGCCACACCATGTTTAGGGTGTCCAATAAAATTTATAAGTTGGAAGCCAGGAATAATGAGTCGTCTTGTATCGGTTTCTGGCACATGTGTTTCTTGGAGAGTTAATATGTCGACTTCACTTGCTAGTTTTGTCAGGATATCTGCTTTAGCCAGGAGCAGTGAAGTGGATGGAGGGTCTAGATCTTCGCCTGTGACGCGGCCCAATGGCCCAGAAAAAAAAAAAATTTTGCCGCCATACGCAAAGTAAAGTAAGTATTGTAAATAATGAAAATAAAATTAAAAATTTTCTATGAAAAATTCTTAATTTTTTTATATTTATTTTCATTATCTTATTTGTAGGGAAAAAGTTATGACTGATAATAGATACAAGTTTACAATGATATGCAGAGGATGGTGCCACGGCAGCTAGAAAGACCCTGAACAGAACGCGCTCTGCCGTTCTTCATCAGCGGACCAACAGAGACGACATAACACAACTTGCAGCGTTTATGGGAGAGCCTGTGTCTCCTGAACTGATGAAGAATATGGATGGCGAAGGAATCTTCAACTTCGAAACAGAGGAAGACAATTTGAGGAAAAACTTAAAATACTACTACAAAATGGGTAAGTAAATAAAATTCATTGAAACCTAATTTAGTATTGAGGTGAAAACATAGTCAATTACTAGTGAAATGAGAACCACAGTTTTTTTTTTTTGTACTACTTTTTTTTGTGAATGTATACTTATACTTGTAAACGAATCCTGGATTTCACCCACGGTGGGTTATTAATTTATGAATTTTAATTTTATCTCACTAGAGACGAAGATGCAAACTGGAAATTGAATATGTTACGCTAAAAATTAATCTCCATAGATGACGTTAGTATGTGGATTATATAGGGTAATCTTAAAAAGATTAACATATGTAATCAAAATCTTCATAGATGGCATATTGAAACTGACATGTGAAGTTAGGCATAGATTTGTAACATATATACAACTTCCAAAAATTTTGTCTTATTCTCTTCTTTTCTGAAATCTGATTAAGATAATAGTATAGCTATTGATCAAGTATCAAGTCAGTCGCCATTTTTATTGGCACCTGATTTTTTTAATTTTACCAGAGTAATGACAGCTCGATCTACATTCTTTAGAACTATAATTTTACAAAATAGAATAATGATGTACAAAAAACGGAACTTACAAAATACTGTTTCAAAACAAACTCAACATAACAATGTATCATATTCTGATATCAAAAAAATGGGCTCTTCTTTTTATCTTAGTAATCCTAAATGGAGTGTAATTCGTTTAAATTATCAAGTAACAAAATTTGCAACAGAGAACAATCGTAGTTTTTTTAAACGAGTTATAATATAATACAGCGGTAGCGCGATATCTGTTAAATTTGACAATTATACTAAGTTAGTCTTAACATTTTATCATGAAATGCTACACGCTTCAACAACGCGTTGAAATTGTTAAAATGTATTTTTAAAATCAGTATCCTGATGAGGCTCATTTCTGGTTAAGTGGTTTCGTAAACTAGCAAAATTGCCGTATTTGGAGCGACGAAATCCAAGGGAGATTAATCAGGTGCCTCTACACTCCGAAAAAGTCATTTTTTGGTGTGGATTTTGGTCCGGCGGTATCGTCGGTCCTTATTTCTTCGAAGATGCGTAAGGAGCCGTGCTCACTATCAATGGCGATCGTTATCGGACGATGATAACAATTTTATGGTCTAGGATAGATGATATGGATCTCACAAATATGTGGTTCTAACGGGGTGGCGCCACTTGCCACATTGCATGTCAAACATTGAATTAATTAGATGAGAAGTTAGAAAATCCTTTATATCCCAAGGATACTTACGATTTAAGGCCCGTATTTAGTTATTACGAAACATAAGCATTATTTCAAAGTAGTGTTAAAATCGTGTAATCTGAAAATCAAATTAGGCATTCAAAACAATTTTGTCGTCACTACATCACAGTATCATGGGGGTTTTCTTTGTTCAATTTCATGTACACTGAATAAACATACCCGTATTTGTACACATAAATAAATGGGATAGTAATCATCCGCGTTGATTATTTGTACGGCGGCAGGGTTGCCACAAGAAGCGGATAGTGAAATCATAAAGAATATACAATATCGTTTCACTTTGTTACATAATAATCAAATACCACTCACAACATTTGATAGAGCAGAACATGTCTCTCTCGATAAATACAAAAAAGTTTCAAGAAAACAAAAAGTTAACGTGAATATTAATATTTAATATCGAGTCTTTTAATGTTCGAGAATCAATAAATATATATATTTATCATTACTCAATAACTCTTCTTCTCATTCGTATTTCTCATGATTGAGTGTCGTGTCCATCCTATAAACCATTGACCATGGCACGCCGTGCGCTCCTGTCACCCAGTCTCCAGGCTGCAGCTAATTAGAGACCGGTCAGATCCCTGATTTGATCGGACCAGCGGCTCGATGGTCCATCTTGTGGTCGCCTTCCCTCCACTTTGCCCATGTTGGTGAGCTTTTCAAGGTTGTCCTGATCTCTACAGGCTATGTGTCCAAAATAATTCAATACTTTCTGAGAGCACATCCGCGTGAATCTTGCCTTGACACCCAGTTGGTCAAGGATTGACTGGTTTGTTCTTCTTGCCGGCCAGGGTACACGCAGCATTCGTCGCCAGCACCACATCTCTAAAGCATCAAATTTAGACGTCTCCGATGTTCACATAGTCCAAGAGTATATAACCGTAAAGGAATAGGGAGTATACAAGGGTTTGAACCAGTCTCATCTTGGTCTTGTTGAAGATATTTTTGTCTTGCCATATCTTGGTGAGCTTTGTCATGGCAGTTTTAGCCATTTCGATTCTGATTCAAATCTCCCTCTCGCATCCCTCCTGATCAGTTATTGGCGATCCAAGATAGATAAATTCATCCTTAACTTCCAATCTGAGAGATGGCCCGTCTTTGTGAATTGGTTGGCTCTGCTTATTATCATTTTCTTTGCCTTTGATCTGTTAATCCTCAAGTCCACCAGCTCACTCTCCCTTTAGATTTTCCCGATAAATTCTGCGAGTTCACTCTCTATAGATGCAATTACTGTTGTATCATCTGCGTATCTTAAGTTATTAATTCTTGTTCCACCAACCGATATGCCGTTCTCCCACCCTTCCAAGGCTTTTCTCATTATATATTCACTGAAGATATTAAACAACATGAGGGAGAATACGCATCACTGTCGAACTCAATAAATACTTAATTCGATATAATAAAAAAAAAACAGAACTGATCGGAATTTTAAAAAAAAAGTGGAATAAAACTTAATGCATATTGCAAAAAAAATTATTGCTACCAAGAAATTTTGATTATGTTGATGGGTAAAGTGGAAGGACGTCTGGGAGTTGGTAGAAGGCAGCAGTCCTGGCTGCGGAATATCAAAGAGTGGACAGAAATAACAAGAGTTCAGAACCTGTTCCAAGTGGCGCAGAATAGAGATGCCTTTGCTGCAGTGATCGCCAACAGAATATGATAATATAAACATGATATTCAACAAATGCAAGTAAAATAAAAATCAAAATAATGAATTTATTGTTTCTTGAACAGCGATTCAGAATTCCCTATTAAATAATGGATTCGAATGAAACGTCAAGTTTCTAGAAAAAAAAATTGTTTTATGGAAATGACACGTTTCATTTATTTGATAATACTTATGTGAGGTTGTATTTCTTCGGCGTGTCAATTGCTACTCAATCAAACATCGTCGGCCCAGAAGTCCGTCAGCTGGACCGCACTGCCCGACGCCCGAACCAGAGTCTCCACCTTGCATGTAACAGGGCAGCAAGGGCACTCCATTATATGTCATTATACGTCGTATTACCCTGAAGGATATCCCATTTCGTCATTTTGTCTTTGGATATCAAAAAAAAGCAATACCAAACATAGTATGAAATATAAGTTCTAGAAAACAAGTATTCATTATAAGACCGATAACATATGGCGTTGAAGCAAGAGCAGACACATAACCAAACAAGTTTTGAGAACCTCCGAGATGAAGACATTGTGGAGAATAGCAGGCAAAACACCAAAAGATCGCCCGAAGAACATCAGAATAATATTTATGTGTGAGACGGAGGATATTATAAAATATATAAAGAAATAATGCACAGCAGGGGGCACATCACAAAGCACAGGAGGGAGTGAGGAGACAAAATGGGGGGAAATTATAAGATATAGAAGATTACGAAGGTGTGACCGATATGGTTGAATCCAAAAAATGGACACCAGTAGAGTCCCCTATATTAAATCACATAATCAGCCTCACGGGATTAATCCTCGTGAAAGAACTTCAAATAGGTGGAAGGATAGCTGGGAATCCACCTCACATGAGGAGCAACCCTCTGGAGAACAGACTACATAGGACTATATCAATGAAGAAGAAAAAGAGAATTTTGATAACGGTTAAAAAGTATGAATAGATTGAAGTTATGAATAGATGTGAAGATTGAAAGAGGGGACCGGGTGGCTTCTTGCAACGTGGATGTCCAGTCAGGAATGACCTGATGGCGCTGCGACTGTACAGCCAAATGACCCTGGAACACATAACTAGTCAGAAGCTTATTGGGAAAGCCTATTTTAAATAATTTGAAATGGCTAGGCAAAATAAAAATGGTTAAAAAGTAAAAATGTCAAATACTCGTATGTCCGTTTGCGAAGCTGCCAACCCTGGCGTGCAGGGGTAGGCGACTATGTGTAGCGGAGCGGGGCTCAAGAATGATCTCTGTAGCCTTGTGATAACAATAATTACACATTATCCCCTCATCCCCGCCCCACGCGGTAATTATAGAGCTCAGTTTCCGTAGGTGTATAAAATGAAATTTGTTTCCTATGCAAATAGCTTGCTAGATTGCTTTTAACCTGCAGCTAATGTTTAATTGGACCGACTAGTAATAGTGAACATTTGCCCAGTTCAAAACACATATTGCTTTGCGAAAATCCATACATAATATATTCATATCCACTATGACAGCATACAATCGTCTGCCAAAATTCATATATTTATCCTATTTGGGATCTTGAGTTAAATCGTGTATATTGCTTTCCTCTTCGATCAACGTTTCTGAGATTGTCGCAATCTCCCTATTTTATGGTAGTATATGACTACTAGGGTAGAATATGACTATTACTTAAGATGAAGACTGAAACAATCTGCGAAACGTTGGTCGAAGAGAATACCAGTATACACGAATTAGATCAAGATTCCAAATAGCAAAATCTATATGTATTTCGGCAGAGGACTACACGTTTCTGAGATTGTCGCAATCTTCCTCTTTTATGCTAGTATATGACTACTAGGGAACAATATGACCATTACTATCCTGAAGATGAATACGCGAAACGTTGGTCGAGAGAATGGTAGTGTACACGGATTAACTCAGGATTCTTAATAACAAAATCTATATGTATTTTGGCACAGGACTATACGTATCGGAGATCGTCACAGCTTCCATCTTCAGGGTAGTATATAACTAGCAGCGTAGTATATGACGAAAAGTCAGTCGATGAGGATACCAAACACGGATACACCCAAGAAACTAAACAAATTGCAACTAAACGTGAAAATCTACACATTAATCTAATTTGTTACTTGGAGCATTTTATACAGCCCTCATAAGATGGTCAGTTCAAAATAATGTAATAATATAAATCGTCCACTTACTATTATTAATAATAATTTTAACAATTGGTTTTTCAAATCAAACTTTTCTACTAAAAAAAACGTTTTTCTTTGATAATATTATGAGCTACCTTAAAAACCGGAAAACACCAATCAACCTGAAACGAAAAGTCTATGAAGCCTGCGTTCTGCCAGTTGGTACTTATGGTCTTGAAACTGTTACATTGTCCAAACAAAGTGCCGAGAAACTTCGAGTGACCCAAAGAGCCATGTTAGGAATAAGCCTAAGAGACAGAGTCAGAAACGATACGGTGAGAGAAAAAACAAAGGTCACTCACATCACTAAAATGACAATGAGTAGATCAGGTAGCCAGAAGCTCAGATAAAAAATGGACAAGAAGACTGCTGACTTGGAGACTGTGGACGGAAAAGAGAAGTGCAGGGCGAGCGCAACTACGGTGGAAAGATGATCTGAACAGACATGGAAGAGTGACATGGAAGCGAATGGAGGAGGCCTTTGTCCAAAAGTGGACAGGAATAGACTGAGGAAGAAAAAGAATAAGAAGTATGAGCTACGTCCAATAAATATTTTAATATTAAATTTTACTATCCAGATACGGAGAAAGTTAGTTTTTTTATGTTATTAAATGACTTGTTAAGGAAATTATATTCGTTCACAAAATAAGTAGCCGGTATTCAAGATAATTGCTATTTAAGTAGGAACCTTTAGTATACTCACGTTAGTATGAATGTCAAATTATTTTTAATTACTTCGGCAGTCTCTTCCAACGACGAAATCGTTTCAAAGGAAATACGAAATTGATCGAATAAAAATTTTAATTAGAATATTTTGCATCAAAGATAAAAGAAGTTATTTAGGAAGCACTTGTGTGTAAATATTAAATCCGTAATATAAAACGGTTTTCAAATGAAAACCTAAACATCAAAACGCTTTATAATGTAAATAGCACAAGGTATGAAACGGTTTTAATTACTTTTGAGACCCATCAAAGATACTAGATAAAAAGGAGACATATTTATTGAAAGTAATTTCCAGGAACGTGTGTTATAGCATTTTTAAGTATCTGCTTAATATATATCTTGGACACATAATAAAGTTCGGAAAAGAGAACCAAACTGCGGAACTACCACAGCGAATTGGACTAACTGGGCTTCTTCTACGGTCTCGATCTAAAGAATGGTCTGATTGAAGTACCAAGGCGATGCATCTCCTCTTCCACTCCGCTCAGTCCTCGGCAACTCTTTTCAACTCCGCGTGAGAGGTGCAGCCCATATCTCGGCATATTTGCTCTAGGTACTGTTGACGAGGTCGCCCTATGCCAATCGATCCCTCGACTGTTCCTTCCTATTGGAGGAAACTGAAATTCCCATTAAATATAAATTCACAATACAAAGTAATGGCAAATATAGAAGCAATTTAATTTATTACAAGTAAAACAATCTTTTAAAGTTTAATGTTTCACGGATAACAAATAGTTTTAACCAATTGAGTATCACTATGGACCATTTATTACATCACTGTTTGAAGTCATAGACAGGCTAACTTTTTTGCTATTCGAAAGTTCAATTGTTTATTCCTATATCGGTAATATTTTCAGGATCATGTTGTGACACAGAGTATTTTATATTTTTACAATAACAAGCCCCAAACGGTGGATAAATTATAAGTGGAAAAAATGTATTCTTATTTTAATTAAGTATAACATTTTTTTAACCAATTAATGATCTGGGCTGGGTTCATATCAAATACAATTTCATGGAATTATCGTTTAAGGGTAACAAGACAATCAATTAGTATCTCAATCAAAATATTTAGAATTTATAAAATCTGGTTTGGAATTTTTAAAATAATGTTAACAATTTTAAATTTATAGAATAATTTAGGGTTGAGGCAGGCAATAAAGTGAATGGTGCACTTAAAGTTTTCATCGCAAACAATAGCCTATTCAAAAATGCTTAAGTGGCAGTGCACATTGGTGTTCTTGTACCGACCTTTATGTATGGAAGCAAAGCATAGAAATGGTAAACAAAGGATGAAAGTAGAATCAATACAGTAGAAATGAGATCTCTTAACGACGAATGTGTGGAAAAAATTTGTATGATAAGGTGTCGAATGAAAATATAAGAAGTGAATGCGGTGCGAATGAAAGTGTTATGAACATAATAATGAAAGGATCATTAAAGGATTTGGACACATGGAACGAATGAATGAAAAAAAATATGTTAAAGATGTAAATGAAATTAGATATAGAGGAGCACCGAGGAAAACGTGGCACGATCAAATAAAGCAAATATTTAGAGACAGCCAAGTGAGGATTCGGAGAAATCGACGTGCGTGCATGACATGATGTATGAATGTTGAGAAATCAAGAGAAGTATGTTAGGAAAGAAAAGTTTGGCAGTCCATTATTTCTGCCTATCCCTTCTGGGAGACGGCATCGACCGTCTGTCGGACACCAGTCTGTCGATGCCAACAAGCCTGGCGAAACCGGTCGCTGTCGAAGTAAAGACATCGTTTTTCATTTCATTTCATTTCATTTATTTTGCTAATAATCACAAACATTACAGACATACAATTCCAAATCATTTGCAATTACATTATAAACAGAGAAGCATTAAAAAAAATAAAAATTAAGCTTAAGAGTAAGAAAAAATCATAACATTGATATTGCATCCCTGAGGCAACTCACACTATCACGAAATATGTCGACCTCCGAGGCGATCCGATTAAGCAATAAGATTGCCCTACCCACAGGCATTACCATTGGCAGGTTGGTTCTGCAGCGTGGCAAATAAAACAATCTGTGCTGTCTTTGACGAAGGTAATTATCAGGGACAAATAGACCTACATCACTCAGGACATCCGAGTTCTGTATACGGCCGCCAATCAGCTGAAAGAAGTGAACTCCCAAGTGAATGTTCCTCCTTCTCTCCAATGATTGGTAGCATAGCATACCTAGCAAGAATTCAGTCGGAAAGAGCCACGGGTAATAACCGCTTTTATATAATTATTATTTAAAATGAACTTCCAACAAGAGATTTCATTAAAATCATTTGATTATCTTTATTTGATATATTTCGTTTTATAACAAAACTTTTATTTATTTATGTGCAGACAAATAAAAACACAAGCGTATTTTTTTTTAATTCAATTTTATTAATTTTGTTTTGAAATAATAAGGCGTATTTATTTTTGAGCGTGTATTTGTTGAGCAAAATAAATTTCGAAAAACTCCAGAACATCTCGCTGAACACGAATTAATAATTTTGTGCGTACGGTGATTTCATAAAGTCAGGGGTCAAGGGTGATTTTTGTAATGTCAGGCGGGGGCTAAAATGTTACTCAAAGAATGATTTAATCCACGCAATACCAATTTGAATTGCTAACTCATATGTGGCGCTATCGAAAATATAATATTCACGAGTGCCTACCGCCCCTGTACACGGTTTAATAAAGTCATTATGAATGTAATTATATTTTTTTAGCCAAACATATAAACGGTAATCTAGAAATCGAATTAATTACTGATAGGTGCTCAGCGAAGCATGAAACTGGCAAAAGAAGGATGAAAGTAGAATAAATGCAGTCAAAATGAGATCTCTTAGACGAATGTGTTGATACTCTGTGTATGATAGAGTGTCGAATGAAAATATAAGAAGTGAATGCGGTGCGAATGATTGTGTCGTGAACAAAATAATGAAAAGACCATTAAGATGGTTTGGACATATGGAAAGAATGAATGAAGAAAGAATGGTAAAAAAATGAAATGTCAACGATGTAAATGGAACCAGAAATAGAGGAAGACCGAGGAAAACGTGGCACGATCAAATAAATCAAATATCGAATATCGGCAATGTGAGGAGTCAGAGAAATCGACGCGCTTGCATGACACGATGTATGAATGTTGTGGAATCGAGAGAAATATGTCAGGAAAGAAAAGTGTGGCAGTCCATTCTTTCTGCCTACCCCTTTAGGGAGTCGGCGTGATGGTTAGTTATTATAGGTAATTAGTTAGGTACTCCTTTAATATCTTGAGAACTATTAAAACATATAAAATACAAACATGTGTACGTATGTGTGTGTATGTGTATGTATGTGAATGTATGTATGTATGTATGTGTGTGTATGTTTGTGTATGCATGTGTGTGTATGTATATTGTGCATGTGTTTATGGATGTGATTTTTTATATGTATTTTTATAATAGTAAACACGATTGTTTAGTGGTTTAAGTTGGATTTAATTTATATTAATTATACATAATAATTAAATAAAACGATGTTTTTTAACTACTTCCGTTTTTGTCTTTCGTTCGACAGTTTCGCCAGGCAGACTGGGTCGTCTGGGTCGTCCGGGTCCAATCTGTTGATGCCAGCGAACTTGGCGAAACCGGTCGCTGTCGAAATATAGACAAAAATGGAAGTAGTTAAAAAACATTGTTTTTTTTCATTATTATTTAAATTTAACTTCCATCAAGAGATTTCAGTAAAATCATTTGATTATAATCAATTATATAAATTGTGAAAATGTGTTTCGCCTTATGAGGCCATTCTCAAACTGCTATTCTCAAATCTCAAAGCAGTTTGAGAATGCCCTCGTAAGGCGAAACAAATTTGTCTCAATTTACATATTTTTTATATATTAAATCCACGTTAGACCACTAAACAGACGTGTTTACTATTATAAATTAATAATAGAGTTTTACAAAACTAATACCAAAACCATCAATATATGGATGTGTGTATGAATGTGTGTATGAATGTGTGTGTATGTATACGTATGTATGTTTGTATTTGTGTATGTTTGTATATCTACGATGAGAGATCTTTAGATCATCTATGAAAGTAGTCTGACTTTTCATGCTAATATTAAGAGAATTTGTGACATTGCACTAATGATGTTCAGCTTCATTATTCGGACCAGAAGAGTTTTCAGAGATACCAATGTTCTCAGAGTCCTATTCAACTCATTGGGTCGGATCAGATTCGAAGTGGTTCTGTGATATGGAGTCCTCACAAGGTGAGATATTCCGTTATGCAGGAGAAGGTTCCTGATTACGTTTTTATCTCTTCAATCGTGTCAAAACGGTGTCTCTCTTTTGCTTAGGGAATAGCTAGAAGTCACATGGTGCTAAATCAGGCGAATACGATGGTTGTGGAACAATATGAGTACATATATCGAATGCTAATATGGATTGCATAGATTGAAAATTCAATTTCATTACTTTCAAGAAATCGTAACAAATTATTTCAATTAACAAAAACTAACAAACTAACTAACCATCGCGCCATCTCCCCGAAAGGGTATGCAGAAAGAATGGACTGTCACACTTTAACCGATGCGGCACTCCATCCTTCTCTTTTCGCCCCGCGGAAGACGCGGTGTAATGGGTTGCTAACCTCATCGCCACCAATAGGTATCTCCCGCGCACACCTCGATCGTAAAACATCCACATAATAAATATAAAATAAAATAACGAAATAAAAATATTTTGACACATAATGTTCTTTTTAGATGCTGCACATATTGCCTGTTTAATGTATGTTCCACTTATGCACCTTTTTTTAATAAACTGTAATTAGGCACTTAAAACAAACCAACACTAGCAAAAACTTTAAAATATTATTGAAGAATTTATTCAAATAGTCATTGGAACAAATGAAAATATTGATTTTTACACCTGTCGAATTTTTTTATATAAACGAAAAAAACTAGTATAATTTTAACATCAAAACAGTACAAACGTATTACGTGTCACAATTAACTATTATTAAGTGCGGCAACAATCAAATTGACCAAAACAATTCACTTATATCTCCAAATACACGAAATATCTCTAAATTTACGGGAGAACCACATGAACCAATCCAAATTTACAAAATCAGAACCAGTATAACAACAATTAACAACATTCGTATATCTCTCTACGAAGGGAGCACTGCCAGTGTTAGGGTAAATGGAGACATCACGCCTTGGTTTGTTATCACGAAGGGTGTTAAGCAGGGCTGCGTGATGTCTCCATGGTTGTTCAATCTGTGTACGGACAAGTGTATGAAAGAACTTAAAGGTATAAATGCTGGTGCAAAAATGAGTGATCTGTCTGTAAATTGTGTACTTTACGCAGACGATGCCGTTCTCGTTGCGGATAGTGCGGACGAATTACAAGTCTTGGTGTCGAGAATGTATGAGGTATGCAAGTCAAATGATTTAATGATGAATGTCGGAAAGTCAAAGGTGATGGTTTTCGAAAGAGAAGAGCAAATGACAGTTTGTAATATAAGTGTGAAAGAAGAAAACTTGGAACAGGTGAGCGAATTTGTGTATTTAGGTAGCATGTTCACAGCAGATGGCCGAACGGATAGTAACGTCAAAAGAAGGGTTGGTGCGGGTAACAAAATGAATGGAGCTTTAAAAATAGTTATTAGAAACAAGAATTTATCAATGAAAGCGAAAAAGGCCGTTCACAATGAAGTTCTGGTCCCAACCCAAATGTTTGGAAGCGAAGCATGGAACTGGCAGAAGAAGGATGAGAGCAGAATAAATGCAGTAGAGATGAGGTCCCTAAGACGTATGTGTGGTAGAACGATATACGACAGAATCTCAAATGCTGATATAAGAAAGGAATGTAGAGCGGAAGAAGGTATTATGATCAAAATTATGTAAGGATCGCCTCGTTGGTTCGGACATATGGAACACATGAATGGAGAAAGAATGGTTAAAAAAAGTATACGTTAATGATGTAAATGGGGTACGAAGTCGAGGCAGACCGAGGAAAACATGGCATGACCAAATTAATCAAATTTTAAAGGTTGGTCATGTTAGAAGTCGGAGGAATCGACGTGCGTGTATAACTCGTTGTATGAATGTAGAGGAATCTAGAGAGGTTTGCCAGGATAGAGTAGTATGGCGGTCCATTCTCTCAGCCTACCCTTGCGGGGAAACGGCGTACACTGGATCCATTTGGCAAAAACATGGACTTAGGGGTCGAACTCCGAATTTTGCCCTGATTTTTTTAAATTAGGTCCTTTGTGTGATTCCAAACCACTTTGACATTTGAACTTTTCTTGATATAACTGCTAATTTCCAAAAAAAAAATGGTATTGTTTTTTTTGTATGAAGCAGAACTGATTTTTGCAATTATTTCGGAATCAGTTGGATACGTCAAAACCAAACTTAGTAGAGATTATAGAGGACATAATCCTCTACAATACTTGTTCCGATATCTACTTCATATCTCCACTGTGCGGCGTGATGGTCTGTTTGTTTGTTTGTTTTGTCGTATATTTAGTATTTTTTGTACGTTTACAAATATGTTTGTTAATTGTAACTTGCGGGGTTTCGCGTCTCCCCCGCCGATCGGAGTAACGCACCCACAGGTGCACAGATCCGTGTCCAGGGTGGGTATTTATGTGCGCCGCATAATGCGGTAGTAAAAGGACGCAGTCGTTTCCTGCGTGACAAATGCTGGACGCTCGCGGCGCAATGCAGGCAGAATAATTGCCCTTTTTACCCGCGGGGAATTATCGCAGCATAAAAATTTATTCCCTGCAATTGGACTTACCGTTATGGCTCTTTAGGGCGCCTACAGTTTAACCAGACACAAATAGACAATGCGCTGGGCTTAGAACCACTAGACTCTCTACATTAGAATGAATTCAGATACATTTTATTAGTCACCTTAGTGATACTAAATGTTTTGCATTAATTCATACACTATCTTCATAAAATATTCATAAATATTATTGAGCCATTTAAAACTAATTAACTATCACGGAAGGCGGATCGTCACATTTTACTGTCACGACATACCTCTTGAGTAAAGATTCCCAAACGTTTATGTGCCGTTGACCCCTTGCCGATTTTTTTTCTATTTTGTGTAGACCCCCTGCTTCCCTGATTGATTTTTCAAATTGATTGCAAAAAAAATTGGTCGCTGCCGAATTCTCTACGTACTAACCGGAAGTCGCTGTTGAGCTAAAATAAATCAGATTTGCCCCAAATGAGCTAAAAAAAAAGGTCGCCCACGATTTCGATATTCGTATTGCGTTTCAATATTTGGCTTCAATTTAGTTGAACTATCGTGGACCCCCATTTACATCTCATGGACCCCCATTTTTTTTGCAACTTTCGTAGACCCCTTGCAAGTTGTCGTGGACTCCTGGGGGTCAATAAAGACCACTTTGGGAATCACTGCTCTAGAGTATCATAAGTTAAGATTACGAGAATATTTTGAATACAAGAGAGCGAGAGAGAAATACTTAGATTTTATCTTAAAGTAATTCAAAATGCATCGTGAGCATATACTGTATATTCGCTTACTCTGACGAAGCTCCGAGGGGAGGAGAAACCGGTTGGTGTTTATAAAGAATAAACTGATTTATATACAAATTTTTCACGTGTATTATTATTTTTACAAAAACAACAAACCATAACGTTGTTTTACCGCAGGGGTAGGCAGGGAGAATGGACCGCCACACTATTCCATCGCGATACACTTCTCTAGCATCCTCCATATTTATAGAACGAGTCATACACGCACGTCGATTCTTCCGACTTCTTACATGACCAACCTTTAAAATTTGATTGATTTGGTCACGCCATAATTTCTTCCGTCTACCTCGACTCCGTACTTCATTTACATCGTTAACGTATACTTTCTTAACCATTTTTTCTCCATCCATGTGCCCCATATGTCCGAACCAACGCAGCGTTCCTTTTATAATTTTATTCATAATATCTTCTTCCGCTCTGCATTCCTTTCTTATGTCAGCATTTGAAATTCTGTCGTACATCGATCACATATGTCTAAGGGACCTCATCTCTATCGCATTCATTCTGCTCTCATCTTTCTTCTGCCAGTTCCATGCATCAGTTTTGGGACCAGAACTTGTGAACGGCCATTTTATTATTATTATATTTAAATAATTAATTATTAATTTCTTTTACATTCGCCATACTTTGTGTGGCAGATGCTTTATTTCTCGTTTTTTTTTTTTTATATACTTTGTATATCTTCTTCTTCGTCAGCCCTTCTCGGTTCACTGCTGGACATAGGCCTCCTCCCTTCTCTTCCGCTCGTCTCTATCTCCTGCCAGCCGTAGCCACATTTCCCCCCCACGGCAGCAATGTCGTCGGCCCACCTTTTTGCGGCCTGCCGACGTTTCTCCTATTCTCCCACGCTCTCCACCTTATTATTCTCTGGGTCCATCTATCCTCACTCTGTCTCGCCACATGACCCGCCCATTGCCACTTCAGTCTCGCTAGTCGTTCCATGATGTCCGTTATTTTTGTTCGGCGTCTAATCTCCTCATTTCTGATTCTATCTCGGAGACTGACGCCGAGCATATGTCTTTCCATGGAACGCTGCGTGACTCTCAATCTTTCTACATTTCTCTTGGTGGGGGTGACAGTTTCCATCCCATACTTTGTATATACAATACTTATATTTAAAAAATTAAAATTTCATAGACATGTTTCAGACAACCAGTCCTTCTTCAGTGATACATATTATAAAGATACATATTTAAAATATGATAAAATTGTTTACATGATCTGACAGATGTTATGAAGATTTTTATTCATGATACCTTCTACCGCTCTGCGTTCTTCTCTTATAACGGGATTTGAGTCGCACATCGATCTAACATACATACGTCTTCTTCTTCTCTTCTTCTTCCTGTGCCGTGTCAGGTCCCCCCGACGTTGGCGATCACTCCGGCGAAAACCTCCCTGTCCTGCGCTGCCCGAAACAGGTCATCCACCGTCCTCATTCCGGTCCACTCTCTAATGTTGCGCAGCCAGGACATCTGTTTTCTGCCAACTCCCCGTCTTCCCTCTATCTTGCCCTCCAATATAAGTCGGAGGAGGCGGTACTTTTCTCCACGCAGCACGTGACCCAAATATGAGACCTTTTTCACTTTGACATTCGACAACAGCTCTCTCTTGGCTCCGGCTCTCCTAAGTACTTCGACGTTACTGACCTTTTCGGTCCAAGGTATACGAAGCATTCTTCTGTGTATCCACATTTCGAATGCTTCTAACCGATTCATTACGTTCACTTTTAGAGTCCATGTTTCACTTCCGTATAATAGAGCTGACCATATGTAAGCTTTTATCATTCTTTGTCGAAGTTTAAGATTTAAATTATCGTCACAGAAGAAGGGTCTCATCTTATTAAATGCAGCACGTGCAACTTCTATACATACGTCTAAGGGGACCTTATCTCTACATACGTCTAAGGGGACCTTATCTCTACCGCTTAAACCAGCTGTCGTTGTTACATTATTAAAAAATATTTAAAATAATTTGTCATTAAAAGGTTTATCCTACATTATAAAAGTCGGTTGAATAACGAACATTTTCAATGAATTAACGAAATAATTAAAACTAATGTAGCTGAAACTATTTCGGGAACTGTCAGACGTTTGACGTCAATCGCGTTTCCATATTTCAGCAAGTAATGGGCCCTGTCTGCGCAGATGAAACAGTCGTGACAAAGGTGAATTTAATTTTGTACGTCAGAAGCACACTTGCACTTCTCAATGAGAATCCAAGTTGGGTATAATTCAAAGAGGCCAGAGGTAACATAAACTTCTAACAGAGAAGTTT
The DNA here is from genome assembly GCA_022606425.2 of Lepidostoma basale. Lineage (NCBI taxonomy): Eukaryota > Metazoa > Arthropoda > Insecta > Trichoptera > Lepidostomatidae > Lepidostoma > Lepidostoma basale. Next base: position 321,715 of record JAHDVF020001249.1, read on the forward strand.
GTTAAATGTTAAAAACAGCAATTCAAATATAAATTTCAACTATTTAAAACTTTGTTTTATGGATTCACAGTTTAATAACGTATGTATTGTACTTATCACGAACATTTTTTGTTTTTTTTTCGGTTTAAAATTTATACATAATCCATTATTTAGGCCGAATACAGTGATATTTCAACATTATTTTAAAAAAAATAGTTTGAATCAATTTTATTGTTTCTAACAATGACGACTCCATATTAAATAATTAATACGAATGAAGTTTCGTCACATTTGATAATGCCGTAGAAGGGCGAAATATGTCATTCCCATAAAATATAATAAAAATCTAGAAAATTCGTATTAATGAATTTATTTTATTATACGTATCAAAATTTCTTTTTATGAAATAATTGCGACAGCTTAGCAGAGACATCATAAACATATTTACAATTTAAGTCATCTATTTGAGATCAGGTACAATACCAGAAGCGCATAAGAGATGGTTCGACTTAAGGAAAATAGGAGCTATTGTCAACTATCAAGTTTCGGAATCTGGCTCACGTACTGCGTGGGGAAAAATACCACCTTCTCCAACTGATATTGAAGGGGGAAATTGAGGGACACCGAGGGCCCAGTAGGAGACAAATGTCCTGGCTGCGATACATAAGGGAGTATACCGGCATCTGAAGTGTATAGGAGCTATTCCAAGCGCGCTAGACAGGAACAGGTTTGCCGAGGTGATGGCCAACGTTGGGACCTGACAGGGCACTTGAAGATGAAGAAGAAGGAAGACAAGATATTTTTTAAATTAAAAATTATTTGTCTTCTGAACGTACTTTCACAATACATATGTAAGACGTTGATCTTCGAAGAAATTTTACAACACTATTCTCATGTTTTTGGGGAAAAACAAATATACGAGTATATACAGTAAAACGTAAATCTGCGATTTGTTGTGATGCTAAGTCCAAGAGTTGGATCGCCCATAAATCTGATACCCTACGGTGTATATACTGACCAATCGTCGTAAAACTTATATATAATACTTCTTATTAACCGTACAACCTTTTGGTTAAGAATTCTTGGTGCACGATGTCTTTGAATCAACCACAATTGACCAAAATAATTATTTTTATATGGATATGGATTTTTAAGGTTAACTAACAAACTAACCATTACGCCGTTCAACCGGATGGCTGGGCAGAGATGATGGACCACCATACTGTCCTGTCCTGGCATACCTCTCTAGCTTCCTCCACATTCATACATTGTAACATGCACGCTCGTCGATTTTTCCGACTTCGAATGTGGCCGCCTTTCAGTATTTGATTAATTTGGTCATGCAATGCTTTCCTTGGTCTTCTACGGTTTCTCTTTCCACTCACACTGCCTTATACAACATTTTAACTATTCTTCTCTCGTCCATTTGTTCCATATATCTAAACCATCTCAGGGATCCTTTTTTTAATTTTACTTATTATTATTAATATTATTATTTTGTTGAATCGCTCTTTACATCATGACAGCATGAGCCAAATTGATTTAAAGGGTAGTATACCTATCATAGTGATTCTCGTGATATGTGATAGGTAGCTTATCTATCGCTATTTTATTGTCACTTATAATACAAACATCTTCCTTATTTCGTATTTCGGTATTCTATCATATATTGTTTTTCCGCACCATCTTCTCAGTGATCTAATTTCTACGGCATTTATTCAACCTTCATTATTTTTTGCCAGCTCCAAGCTTCATTTCCATACATAAGGTAATAGATTTACAAACTATAATATACTCACACATGAAATATCTTTCCTCTCCGGTATAATACTTCCTTAAGAGGAGAGGGAGGTAATAAAGGTGCCGGAATCTGAAACGTATTGTTACTCGGAGCCTGATTATGCCATTGATATACAAACCTGAGTTATGGGGGGTGTTTAGAAAATTATGGGGGTGTTTTTATCGGAGCAGGTCTCACGGCTGGAGCTATTTATTGCATACAATAGTGGAACTGTAATTAATTGCGTAAATATTGAAGGATTATTGATTATTTAGTACGTGTACGTTGTTAATGTTACGATAATTTTGTATTAGGCCATTATAGAAATAATTTAATGCTAGGCCATAAGCTATTATTTTATAATATTGTATCCAGTTTTTAAAAACCGGAAAATACCGATCAACCTGAAACGAAAAGTCTGTGAAGCCTGTGTTCTGCCAGTTGGTACTTATGGTCTTGAAACTGTAACATTGTCCAAACAAGGTGCCGAGAAACTACGAGCCATGGAAAGAGCCATGTTAGAAATAAGTCTAAGAGACAGAGTCAGAAACGATACTGTGACAGAAAAATCAAAGGTCACTGACATCATCCACCGGATGACAACTCTGAAATGGCAATAGGCAGGTCACATAGCCAGAAGCTCAGATGAAAAATGGACAAGAAGACTGCTGACTTGGAGACCATGGACGGCAAAAAGAAGTGTAAGGTGACCGCAACTACGGTAGAAGGATGATTTGAACAGACACGTCGGAATAACTTGGATGCAGTCTACGCAAGACAGAGTGACATGGAAGCGAATGGAAGAGGCCTTTGTCCAGGAGTGGACGGGAATAGGCTGAGGAAGAAGAAGGAGAAAAATAATAATGTATCATGTTTTATTCTGTTTTGTGAGATTGGTACAAATAAGTGAAAAATAAGTTAAATTTAACGTAGCCTGGGGTCTCTCATGCTTTGTTGGAAGGTGCAGTTCCGTTAACCCGTTAAGTCCCGCATGGACGGGGGACGAGCCAAGGGATTGCATGAGCGAAGCTGAAGAAAGGGTGCTTCTGCGTCCTATGACGGCTTTGGGTAAGCGGTGGGTTACCTTACATGTTATTTATTCTTCTTTTAATAGATCTGACGATCTATGACACAGAAATCATGTCTCATGGGGATTTCATAGCGGCTGTATATGTAAGTCTACCACCATCCATTCGGGCTACATGGTCCCTCCAGTATCTTCTTCAGGATCTACTCCACTGCACGATATTTTCTATTTCGCAATTTTTTCTTGTGCCTGTGTTGCGGACATAATTTCAGAGAGGTTTTCCAGGAATTGATCTTAAGACCTTCATCTCCGATGTTCTTAGTGGACCCTTGGTTTGCATAGTGTTGGCCCGCGTCTCTACAGCGTACGTCATGATAGGTGCACGCATGTCTTATAAATTCTGACCTAGCTAACGATACGCATGTGCTTGTTCTTCCAGACCAGATTCTTCAGACACCCTGACACGGCAGAGGCTTTACTGAGTTGTTCTCGTACTTCGGTATAAAGGTCATTATAACTGCAGATCTCTACTCCAAAAGATCTAAAACTCATTACTTGCTCTACAGGTACATCATCAACAGTCAGCTTGCATCTTTTATATTGTCTAGATTTAGTGAGACTTTTTGTTTTGCTGACTGATATAGCCATATTTAGCCTTTGTGATACTGTGCGGAATTCAACACCTTATATGTTAATGTTGAGATTTAATATTTGCTTGTCTTATTCTTCATCCTTGTTGTAGATCTATGTGATCTGTTCTCCAGAGAGTTTTTCCTCTGTCTTTCCATCATTTAACAGGTCTTTCACGATGACGAGTCACGTAAGAATGATTATGTTGTGCAATATAGGGGAGTCTGATAGTTTCCATTCGTTGGTAATAACCCTACCAGTCTCTACTTTTTTCTCGCATATCTCTCTTATTCTGTTGACATACATCTTTTTCTCTGTCTCTTCACGTGGCTTTTATTTCATGTTCCATTCACGACGTTACTAGTACATTATTGATTATTCTTACAAGATTTATTCTTTCAATTTTTCCAAACCATATTAAGTAACCTTTATTCATAGCACAAGCAAGTTATTCCAAATATTAAAAATACATTTATTGAATAAAATAAACTTTATAATTATGTGCATACTGTACCGAAAAATATCGGAAATACATTTAATATGTGAAATCAAAACGTCACAACCACGTTCGTACAGATTAAATTAAAGAGAGGAAATTTTAATTTCCTACAACAAATGGACGCAAAAACCAATTCCAAAATTTTAAAATCAACCGGCAAAACAAATTTTAAATTCCAGATAATTTTTTGGCTTGTATGAATTACATAAACGAATGCATTCAAATTTCCTGTTTATATTATGGCATTCGTGGTTAAATTTAAGCGATTTTTTGTGAAAAACATTGAACGTGCATTTATGTATTCTCTTTCTCTTCTTCTTAAAGGTCTTGTGATTATTATAATGTATGGAAAATCTGTGTATGATGGAGTGTCCATTGAAAATATCAGAAGTGAATGCGGTGCGAATGAAAGTGTTATAAACAAAATATTGAAAGAATCAATCAGATGGTCTTGACACATGGAGAGAGATAATGATAAAAATTCAATGTTAAGGATGTAAAAGGAATTAGAAATAGAGGAATACCGAGTAAAACATGACACGATAAAATAAATCGTCGTTGAATGTCGTTGAAGAAATCGACGTGCGTGCATAACACGATGTATGAAGGTTGAGGAAGTGAGAGAAGTATGCCAGGAAAGAAAACCCCTTTCAGAGACAGTGTGATGGTTAGTTAATTCGTTAGTTTATTTTACTAAATCTCCCATTACATCATTACAGCGCAAGACAAATCAATGTTAGGGATATAGTTATTATATTGATTCTCATGACATATGATAGGCAGCTTATCGAACGCCATTGTCACGTGAATTCTACAACAGACTAAAAACAGTTTTCTTGTAAACTAGCGCCACTATCGAAGACTTGTACACCTTAATAGGTAGGTGGGAACATAGAGTATAGCGTACAGCAGGAATATGTATGAAATTTTAATATTCTATACAAACATTAGTAGATATTTCGGTTTGTAGCAAATTTTCTCCACCACGAAATAAAGTTTTTTTTTAGATTAGAGGATTTAGGTCTGACGAGTTCTATTGCATTGTTTTTTTTTTAATTAGAGGATTTAGGTCTGACAAGTTCTATTGCATATCTTTATAAATTATTTTGTATGTTTTCTTATAATATACGTATGTTATTCTTATGCAGATATGATCTGTTTTATTGTGGTATGGCGCTTTTGGTGGGCTGGTCACGTAATAATAATGAGTGATGACAACCCCAACAACTACTCATACTCTCCACACCGCAAAGACGAAGAAGACAAGGTAGGCCCAAAATACGATTAATAGACTCTTTCAGCACTGATCTGTATTTTCTAATATGTTGTAATAATAATAATAGTAATAATTAGGCTAATTTGTTTAGCGACGTTTTCGATAATAACTCACCACAAGGGCGCTTAGTGTAGTGTCAGTCAGGCAGCAGACAAATGAGAAAAGAGAAGACTCCTAGATTCGCGGTTATAATACTAATTGCAACCCGTGAAATTTTAACGAATGTTACGATTTTCCACACTTAAAACTTGGTTCACTGTATAATCTTTATCAGTACTCAGTTTTAACTTTCAGTGTTTTTTTTTCACACATTGAAAATTACACAATCAACAACACCAAATTGTTATCTTTTTGTTTTCTACACTACTGCCATACAACAATGATCTGAACATAATTCAAAAACGTTCTTGTGGCATGCGCATCTTGTGCATTTCGAATTACTTTCGGAGAGAATCATAGTATTCCTCTCTCGTTCTCTTGTATTCAAATTGTTCTCGTACTCTTTCTTAATGACATTCAAGTTTTTGCTATTTATATTATGATGATGCTATTATTACATACATTAAGTACACTTTATTTTTCATTCGCTTTTTCTACAGCTTATATATATCCCCCGCAAAGACAAACGAAACAGAAGAAGACCCCCCACACGATGGTTCAATGACATTAGAAGAATTGCTGGCGATTGGATGCAAAAGGCACAAGACAGGGATACGTGGAGAAGTATTGGGGAGGCCTATGTCCAGCAGTTGACGACAACGTCTGTCTAAGTAAGTAAGTAAGATGTATATCCAATTCTAAATATAGCGATTTATTTATTGACACGAATAGAGTCTGTTTTCTTAGAGTTTGGTTTTATATTAATGGTAAAACGAGTTAAGCCATGCAAAAGCATTATAATTTTGGATGTTTATTATTCCCGCAGCGTGGCAAAACATGTCATTCCAATAATGACATTTCACACCATTGTTCAAGAAACAATAAACATATATTTTTTACCAAATTGTTATCCATAAATCAATCATATGAAGTTAAATATTTAGGATAATAAAAATAATAAAACATTAAAGGGCAAACTATTAAATTTGGTTCAAGAACAGTAAATTCTCAACTTAGTTTTGAATCGTGCATAAATTAAGAAAACGATTCATAAATCTTAATGAATATTACAATATTTCAGGAGAGCTCGGTTATTCACCCTATACATTAGGGTTAAGCGGGGTTATTAATTTCGAAATAAGAACGGTTTGATGATGCATAGAAGAGATTCCAAACTCCATTCAACTTGATTTAAATGGCTTAAAAATATATCATATGTTTCGTCATAAGTAAGTTTCTCGTGGATTCAATTATTGAATCACATAACTGGGAGCTGATTTAAGAATGCCGTAAATTCAATGCTTAATGTTTTTTGTTATTTTAATAAGTTAAAGTAAGAACTTATTTTGTTTTCCTTTTTCTTTTGAGTTATCAAGTAATATTCAGGTGCTAACATTTTTTTTTAATGTAAATTAATTGTATTTTTTTTTTAGAAACAGAATAATTGTGATAATATGTGATAATTGCGTAAGCCTTTCACATTGCATTAATAAAGATTTTCTGCTTTATGCTTACAAATAATATTAATAGATGGCGCTAGTGTAGATTGACCTCAAAATGTGAAGTTATTTAACATAGTAGCATACGAGTATATACAAGTTCCAAAAATTTGTCAGACGTGGTGGTCGTAAGAAGGGCGGAATGGGGAATGTTGTTAACATAAAGTGATCGCTTAACCCAACCAATGACAGGTCATAAGTCCTGTAAACGCCTCGACTACCATATTCTGTTTCCAAAAAAATTACGTCTTCGTCTCTATTGAGATACAATTAATCGCTAAAATTTCTGTATAATTCTCTGGTGAGAGGTCGGTTGGAATTAAGTTCCATTATTTGGGCGCCGTATGAGGTTCGATATTCCCTGATGATGGATAGGGTACAGAAGAAATTTCTGCGATACCTTTAAATTAAGTTGGATGAATATTACCCGTGGCTTTGTCCAACTCATATCTTGCTAGGAATGCTAGGCTTCCAGTCACTCTGGAGAAGTAGAGACATTCACTTGGGTATTCACTTCTTTCGACTGATAGGCGGTTGTATACAAAACTCAGAAATCCTGAGTGATGTAGGTCTGTTCGTCCCTGATAATTCGCAAAGGGGTCACATTTTATTTTATTTACCACGATGCAGAACTATCCTGCCAATGGTTATGCCGGTAGATAGAGCAATTTCTTTGCTAAATCGTATCACCTCGGAGGTCGACATATTTTTTGATAATGATAATGTGTAATCGCTGTCTTTGTTATAATTGTGAGTTCATTATACGTTTTATTTACTACTGTTTGTCCTCAACTTTTTTTTAATAATGTTATGTGTCGTTGGTGTTTTGGAATACGAGTATAGTTTTGTGATACTTCATATATGTATACTGATTAATACCAATGTGACATTTGATAATGCCTTAGCAAGACGTAACATGGTCACTCCCATAAAATATAATAAAACTTTTAGAAAACAAACGTTTCCATTCGGATTCATTATTTGATATGAAGTTTTATACGAGAATTATCGTGCAAGTAACAATAATTAAATTATACTGCTTAATCGTGTACGGAGATTATTTTTAGTGAAAATCTTTTAGTTCATAGTATAGAGGTAACTAACTTACCATCATACAATTACTCCGGAGGAGTAGGCAAGGAGGATGGAACCCCTCTGGATTCCTCTTCATTCATGCATCTTAACATGCATGCTAGACGTTTCTTTTCTGACTTGGAATGTGGCCGCCTTTTAGTATTTGATTAATTTGATCATGCACGCATTCCTTCGTCTTCCACGGCTTCTTTTTCCACTTACACTGTTTGTATACATCACTTTGATCATTATTCTCTCATCCATTCGTTCCATATGTCCATACCATCTCAGGGATCCTTTTTCATTTTACTTATGATGCAATTTTTCGTCGTTATTCGATACTTATTTCTTTATTCGGTATTCTATCAGATATCGTTTTCCCGCGCATTCTTCTCAGTGATCTCATCACTACGTTATTTATCTGACTTTCCGACTATTTCCAGCTGTAAGCTTCACTTCCATACATAAGGGTTGACACTAGAGCACCATTATTTAATGTCATATTTGCTCTAGTGGGTATATTTCTAATTGCACACGACTATTTGCACACAACTGACCACATTCATGGAAAATTTGTTTGAATATTTATTTTGTACGTACAGCAATAATATACACTGATGAAAGACTTCTGTGTCAAATCAAATCAGTTTATTTTCTCAAAAGATATAACAAACATTTTTTATATTATAGTTTAAGGCATCTATTGAGAATAGGTAAAATACATATAATAAATATATAATACCAGCAACGCATGAGAGATGGTTCGTCATTAGGAATACAAGATACTCTCCAAAGTCAAGAGTATTTGTCTTCTGAACGTACTTTCACGAATATGAAAGACATCGATCTGCGAAGCGATCATGTTCAGCAGTTTGATTGCTCTCCCCACCGGCATCACCAGAGGCAGGTTAGTTCTGCATGCTGGGAGATAAAACACTCTGTGCTGAAGCCGTTGAAGATAACCATCCGGAACACAAAGATGGATAGCCTCCAAGATGAAGTATGGATCCAATGAATAGTATTGTTTACAAATAAATAAACATTTTTCAACTTTTATGTGATCAATTATGTTATACGCTCACCTGGGATTACCAGTCGCTATATTTAACCTTCATATTTAAATTATACGGATGCCAAAACTTGTAAATTTCCTCTCGTATTATTACATTTGAATATTGGCATAATAATTCAAAAGCGTGTTTAAAAAGGCAATATTGATTCACCCTGTCTACACATCGATAAAACACGGCTCTTTCATATGCCTGAAATTTTTTGAAATTTTCAGCTCTTAACGCAAATGAGGTAAAATGTGTTTATTTTTCAGCCACGCATATTTCGCGGGCTCGCCGCTAATCCCGATAGACCCGTAAACATGTCGGCTGGCGGGCGACGGGGTGAGAGCGCGGGCGGCCGCCCTTTTATTTTTCCCTTCGATCGCTAGCGAAAACAGATGGGGTGATCATTTGTTAAATTAAAACTTGGTTGGCATTAGCGTTTGAGGCGGAAAAATCAGATAGTTCCCGGAGACGGCAGCACGCCGTTCATTCGGGAGGAAATTTGTTCACACCTCCAGATGATTCGACCGGGGAATTCCGGAGAATTTTATACAAAAATGAAGGTAGAATTTCTAATTAAATTAAGTAACCAAATGAATTCTGGAATCAGAGTGAGCTTCAAATGGCTACTTTGGACCGCATATTATGTTGCGTTTTTTTACTAAGTTAGACTTAATTCAATGTGCACTTAAAGTTGTCATCGCAAACAAAAACCTATCCAAAAAAGCTAGAATGGCAGTGCACAATGGTGAAACGAAGCATGGAACTGGCAAAAGAAGGATGAAAGTAGAATAAATGCAGTAGAAATGAGATCTCTTAGACGAATGCGTGGATACTCTGTGTATGATAAAGTGTCGAATGAAAATATAAGACGTGAATGCGGTGCAAATGATGGTGTCATGAACAAAATAATGAAAGGATCATTAAGATGGTTTGGACATATGGAAAGAATGAATGAAGAAATAATGGTAAAAACGTTATATGTTAATGATGATGCGGCGTGATGGTTAATAACCATCACGCCGTCTCCCCGAAGGGGTATGCAGAAATAATGGACTGCCACACTTTTCTTTCCTGACATATTTCTCTAGCTTCCTCAACATTCATACATCGTGTCATGCACGCGCGTCGATTTCTCTGACTCCTCATATGGCCGACATTCAATATTTGATTCATTTGATCATGCCACGTTTTCCTCGGTCTTCCTCTATTTCTGGTTTCATTTACATCATTAACATATAATTTTTTACCATTCTTTCTTCATTCATTCTTTCCATATGTCCAAACCATCTTAATGATCCTTTCATTATTTTGTTCATGACACCATCATTCGCACCGCATTCACTTCTTATATTTTCATTCGGCACTCTATCATACACAGAGTATCCACACATTCGTCTAAGAGATCTCATTTCACCTTTATACTAAGTTAGACTTAATTCTATAACGTTGTCCTCACACAAACTTTGGAGACCGAACCTTCGCGGTAGCCGGCCTTTCAGCCTGGAACAATCTTCCAGTAGAGCTCAAGTGCATTGAGAATCCATCAATTTTGTTTTCTACAATACTGTCATACAACAATGATCATAACATAATTAAAAATAATCCAAGTGGCGTGCGCATCTTGTGCATTTCGAATTACTTTCGGAGAGAATCATAGTATTCCTCTCTCGTTCTCTTCTATTCAAAATGTTCACGTATTCTTTCTCAATGACATCCGAGTTTTTGCCTATTTAAATTATGACGATGTAATTGGCTACTTTGGACCGATATGTTGCGTTTTTTTTCTTACCTTTTATACTAAGTTAGACTTTCCATAACGCTGTCCTCACACAAACTTTGGAGACCGAGCCTTCGTGGTAGCCGGCCTCTCAGCGTGGAACAATCTTCCAGTAAACCTCATGTGCATTAAGAATCCATCAGAGTTTAGATCGAGACTCAAATTTCACCATTTTAAATTATGCTTTTGTGATGTAAATGTTGATCGACTGCCTTTATACTAAATATGCTTATTAATAACAATTGTAGTTCAACATTTTGTTTATGAATGTATGCAAATATTTGTAGACAAATACTGGATTTTACCCATTTCGGGTTAATCATTTAAGGTATGTTAATCACATAAGAAAGGCGGAAAGGGGAATGTTGTATTACATAAAGCGATCGCTAAACCCAACCAATGACAGGTCATAAGTCCTGTAAACGCCTCGACCACCATATTCTGTTTCCAAAATAATTTACATCTTCGTCTCTATTGAGATACAATTAATTCTTAATTATAGTTCATAAAACGGAGCATTTCCTTCGCCTTTGAGATGATTAATTCATAAAAAATGGCACGCTATAAACTATCCTATGTATTAAAATTACTATTAGATATTATACGTTTAATATTTAATTAATTTGACCGTGCCATGTCTTCACTTTATTCATTTTTCATGTATACCAACAATATTTTTGTATACAACAGGTCGTTTGAACTGATTACATTTTTTTTTACCTGTTATATTGATTCTTGTGACATGTGATAGATGGCTAATTTATCGCCATTTTATTCTTAAGTGAATTTTACATCAGATCAAAGACAATGTGACAGTCACACTACCATCGCCGGTAATCGAACCCCGGACCTTTGGTTTGGCAGGTCCTCGATATTCCTCTATTCTATTTCCGTTTTCGTTGTTTACATATACTTTCTTTACCATTATTTTTTTCATTCATTATTTCCAAATGTCTAAACCATCTTAATCCTTTCATAGTTTTGTTCATAATCCTTTCATTCGCACTGCATTCACTTTTTATATTTGCATCTGACACTCTAAAATATACAGTTTTACACACATTCATCTAGGAGATCTGATTTCAACTGCATTTATTCTACTCTCATCCTTCTTTAACAAGTTTTGTAGTTCACTATCAAGTTTATTGTAAATAATAAATATAACTAACTAACTAACTAACTTACCATCACGCCGTCTCCCCGGAGGGGTAGGCAGAAAGAATGGAACGCCACACTGTTCTGTCCTGACATACGTCTCTCGCTTCCTCTACATTCATACATCTTGTCATGCACGCACGTCGATTTTTCCGACTCCTCACGTGACCGACATTCAATATTTGATTGATTTGATCGTGCCACGTTTTCCTCGGCCTTCCTCTATTTCTAGCTCCGTTCACGCCGTTTACATATACCTTCTTTACCATTCTGTCTTCACTCATTCTTTCCATGTGTCCAAACCATCTTAATGACCCTTTCCTTATTTTGTTCATAACACTTTCATTCGCACCACATTCACTTCTTATACTTGCATTTGTCACTCTATCATATACAGATTTGCCACACATTCGTCTTAGAGATCTCATTTCTACTGCATTTATTCTACTTTCATCCTTCTTTTGCCAGTTCCATGCTTCACTTCCATACATAAGGGTCGGCACAAGAACACCATTGTGCACTGCCATCTTAGCTTTTTTGGATAGGCTTTTGTTTGCGATGACAACTTTAAGTGCACCATTTATTCTGTTGCCTGCCCCAACCCTTCTTTCAATATCCTTCTCCACCCTCCCATCCTTTGTAAACATACTTCCTAAATAAACAAATTCATCCACTTGTTCCAGATTTTCACCGTTTACACTAATGTTGCAGACTGTCATGCTTCCTTCTTTTTCGAAAATCATTACCTTAGACTTATTCACATTCATCATCAAATCGTATCGCTTGCATACCTCATACATACTAGACACCAGGGCTTGCAGCCCTGGCATATAATAAATATAATGTTTTATTATTATTGAACATTTATTTATAATACAATACTTACACACTACTATGTATTATAAAGATTTTATTTATAATATTCAATCAATACATTTAAACAAGTGTTTATTATTACGTAAAATAATAAAACACTTTTTATTTAACCACGGTATGGTTATTGTTATTTTATTTGGTGTCAACTAATTTCACTTCTACCCAAGCTTCATCAGGGCAATAAAATAACTTAGTTATTTTGCCCCGACTAGGCTTAGATCTTAGCGAAACTAGTTGGCATATATTAAAATAACCATACCGTGATGAAATACAAAGTATTTTATTTTATTTTAAATTAAATTATCTAACCACAAAGTGCGTATTTCTTTAAATATCTTTACAAACATGGTAATTAATACTACTAGTTGCGACCTCGTCACCTGAGAGTAAGAAGGTTCCAACTGTCAAAAGTAAAAAGCTGAGAAATATTAAGTCAAAGTTTTGTTGGTTTCGGGTGTGTATCTTGGAATAAAAGGGTTCCATCTGAAGCAGATGAAACTCTTTTAGCGAGAAGCATGTAAATTTTCTCTGGCAACAGTTGGAATAATAAAGTTGTTAGTGTAAATGAATCCTTCTTCAGTGAATCGTGTATTTTGAATGATTAGATGGAACTTGATTATTTTCGTAACATCAAAATGACATGACGACTATTACATGTTTTTTTAATTGTACGTATAGATAAGGTTAGTAAGAACCCTTTTCACGAAAAAAATCCAAATGAGAAATTTTGGTAGTTGGAACCCTTTTACTCTCAGGTGACGACCTGTAAAATATTCACGAAAATAAATATTTTCTACCCTTTAAAAACTTGGTTCACTGTACAATTGTAATCAGTAATAAGTTTTAACTGTAAATGGGAACCTTTTTTCCCCAACAATTTCACAATTAACAATACCAATTAGTTATTATTTTTTTTACACTTCTGTCATACAACAATAATCTGAACAAATTTCAAAATTAGATTCAGAATCTGAAAAAAATTCAAAGATTCCTTGGACTTGGACTTGGATCTTCTGGCTTACAGAGGTTAAGCTCATGTGGCTATTCCACTTACGTCTGATGGGAACATTGTTGGAAGGTGATTTGGTGGGTTGTTAGTTTATTCGGGGGCATGATTTGTATGGCCCGGAGTGTTCCTCTGAAGGAGAATCGATTTTGGGCGCTTGTGGCGGCTGGAAGTGTTTGGGTCGTAATTTGAGAGGTCTTTTATTGTTGGGTTGGGATGTGAAGGGACTCCTTCAAAGATTCCTCTCTCGGTCTCTTGTATTCAAAATATTCTCGTACTCGTTCTTGATGACAAACAGATTTTTGCCATTTAATGATACCAGCATGGTAATTAATATTAATTAATATATATGTTCAAATATTTAATAGAAAATCCTGTACAAACATATTATTGATGTGATTTTGCGGTTAATATGTTATAAGCAAGTTAGCAAGACAAGTTGTTCAATGTTCAAAGACACCCACACTTGTTCAATGTTCAATTAATCTGAATCCCCGGGTTTTCAGGACGGTAATTCTAAAGCTCTAGCGAATGGTTTAAGTTGTCTTGCGATGTACAGAAGCAACTTAAGACTTTGATCGATAGATGAGAAATAATTTTGCCTTGAGTTCTGAGCTTAAGACACAAATTTTCACCTGAAATCCTTACACTTGAATACTATTGCAATCTGAAAATGGATATTAGAATAGCTAAACTAACTTACTATTGAGCCGTTTCTCCGGAGCTGTAGACAGAGAGGATGGACCACTACACCTCTCTGTCCTGACATACCTCTCGAGCTTTCTCTATATTCGTACATCGTAACATGCACGCTCGTCGATTTATTTGGCCGCCTTTTAGTATTTGATTAATTCGATCATACCATGCTCTCCTTGGTCTTCCACGGCTTCTCTTTCCACTTACACTGCTTGTAAACAACATTTTAACCATTCTTCTCTCGTCCATTCGTTCCATATATATAAAGCATCTTATAAATCAAGGATAATTTTTTAAATTTTACTTTTGATGCAAACATCTGTCTTAGTTATTTTTTCTTCTTATTTTGTCGTTCTATACGGTTCAAAATCCATTGTATTGAATATGAATCTTCTTGAATACTACAGGTACCAATATTTAAATTGAGTAAATTTTACGTAAATATTTGAAGGTTATTTTTGTATAGAATCATTTTAACGACCCCTGATCTGAATGTATATAAAGGACTCAGTTTGCAATAGTGTCACCAGTCTGTCGATGCCAACGAGCCTGGCGAAACCGGTCGCTGTCGAAATAAAGACAAATTGGAATTAGTTAAAAAACATCGTTTTATTTAATCAATGATTCTGGCTTGGTCAATAATTATACTTCAATCAAAATTTCGTCAGTCTTTTTAAATGACACCAAACTCATGAAAATGTAATAAAAAGTAAAATAGAATCAACACCGTAAAACTTTTAATACATTACTCGTGCATCCTACGGGATAGAATTGATATCGCTGTCTAAAAATAAACACTACTGCAGTTCATTTCAAACAATTTGACACATTCGGGAAACAGGAAAAAACTTTTAACGTCATTCAGTTTTGATTTATTTTGACAACTTGATTTTCAACTTTGCACTATAAAAATACAAAAAAATATCCATCACGCCGTTTCCGGATGGGTAGGCAGATTTTATGGATCGCCTCATTGTTCTCTTCTAACTTAATTCGTGTCATGCACGCATTTTGATTACTTCGACTCCTTACGTGACCGACATATAATATTTGATTGATTTCATCGTGCCACGTTTTTCTCGACTTTTCTCTATTTATGGCTCCGTTCTCGTCGTTTACATATATTTTCTTCACCATTCTATCTTTTTCCATGTGCCCAAACCATCTTAACGAAAAACTAACAAACTAACTAACAGAAATAATAGACTGCCAGACTTTCTTTTCCTGACATATTTCTCTCGCTTCCTCAACATTTTTCTCTTCCTCGTGATTTCTCAGACTCCTCACGTGGTCGACATTCAATATTTGATTTATTTGATTGTGTACGCTGTAGAGACGCGGGCCGATACTCTGCGAACCAAGGGACTACTCGGAGATGAAGGTCCTAAGATCAATTACTGGAAAAACTCTCTGAGATTGTGCCCGCAACGTAGACATCATAAAAACTTACAAAATAGAGGATATCATTTAGTGGATTAGATCCAGAAAAAGATACTGTAGGGACCATGTAGCCCAAATGGATGGTGACAGACTTGCATATACAGCCACTTATAAAATCCCCTCCGGACACCGCCCACCTGGAAGACCGCCTAAGAGATGGAAGGACAGCTGGATCTCATCATCGGACGAGACATGATTTCTGTGTCACAAATCTTCAGATCTATTAAAAGAAGAAGAAGAAGAAAAAAATAATAAAAAAATCTATTTTAACATAAATGTAGTTTGATTCCGCTTGATTTTACGCTATCAATCGGTTTTGACGGCCCGCTAAAATCTTCTGGTGATATCAACTTCTTCCTTCAGAATATACAATATATACATCTTTTATATTCAAAACTTCAAAATATTTAAAAGTAATTGCCTTCGATTTTCAGAAAAGGATATTTTTGTTCATTTCATCAACTTTGAAATTGATATATTAACGTTCTGAAATCAGATGTATTACGAAATTAACAAAATAATTAGTTATCAAAGACCATACTTGAACAAAAAAATAAAATCGAATGTTTTTGAAAATTGCTTACGGCATAATAACATATACTGGTTAGAGCAAGACTTCTTTATAGTATAAATTTGAAGTTTATTAAGCATACTCAAATTACAAGAACAGCGAGTGGGTTCTTGCTTTGTCTATGAGAATTATATTTTGTTATAAATGGTTTCAAAATATGGTTAATGAAATTTCTTGACAAATTTAGAACAAAGCTAGGTCTTAACATTTCCACCCACGCATAATTTGTAAGGAGAATTTTAAACTCTATATATCCACTTTATTTATTAAATATTTTTACAAAATAAAAACATTATCCACAACCCGTTTCGGAGGTAACTTCATCCATCATCAGGTATACTATATCTATATGTTCAAATCATATTTATACAATAATTAAATACAACGATGTTCCTTAACTACTTCCACTTTTGACTTTATTTCGGTTTCGCCAGGCTCGCTAGCATCAACAGACTGGTGACACTGTTATTAACTGAGTCCTTTATATATTATACATGCAGATTAGGGGTGGTCGTGATTCTATACAAAACTAATATTAAAATAATTATATAAAATTAACTGAATTTTTAACATTGTTTTTAAAGATATGTTTTCAAAACAATGTAATTTTAATTGATTACAGCTGACATTTAATATTATTTATAATTATTTAATATACTTGATATAATGTTTGGTAATTTCATTTTTAATATAAGGTACTGAATTTAAATATACTATGTTACATAAATATATTGGTCCGCTGGTTGGCCTCTCCTTTTGGTTTTCCCATCTATTAAACCATCTTTAAGGTTGCGAAAGTCTGAAATCATAACAAAACAATATTTCGGCCCTAGCTGATTCTAGGATTCTCGTTTGCTGTCGAAATAAAGAAAAAAGTGAAAGTAGTTTCAATATATCATTTTATTTCATTATTACTTAAAATGAACAATAATCAAAATAATTCACTAAAATCATTCAAATATTATATTTTTACATGGAATGACATCTAACATGGTTGATCTTTAATGACTTTTATGTGTTAGATGACAATGTTTTGATGGCAAATATAGAAGAAAATTAATCACATGTCTTCGATAAAATTTTACCACGTAACCAATTCTGATTATAACCACACCTATGTTACTCACGATTTTACGCCACTTAATACAAGGAACGATTCGTGTTCTTTACTGAGTAGATGAGATAAATTGAGAGGATTAAATTAGAGGATAGATACGGCTATAGAACAAAGGAAAGTTCACTTGTCCCATTGCCAAAACAATAAGAGATTCCCTCTCCGTGCCAAAACGATCAGAAGTTTATCCGCACTCGAGGATATACTAGTTTTGGTTATAGACCTGATTTAAGTTAACTGCAGTTCGGGTTGTTCACACGGACTAATTTTAATTGCTTTATGAAGGTATAACCCACACGTTTTCTCTAAATATTATATATGTGACTATAAATCAAATCAAATCATTATTCGCCTTCTTTCGGTGCCGTGTCAGTTCCCCCCAACGTTGGCGATCACTGCAGTAAAAGCGTCGTGTCCTGCGCCACTTGGAACAGGTTCTGAACTCTTGTTATTCCTGTCCATTCTTGTATGTTCCGCATCCAGGACAACTGCCTTCTATCAACCCCCCGAGGTTCCGCTATATTAACCACTAATTTTAGTCGAAGGAGATGATATTTTTCTCCCCTTTGCACATGACCTAAATATGAGACCTTTCAAACTTTCACACTTGACAGCAGCTCTCCATTGGCTCTGGCTCTCTGTAGTACGTCTGCATTACTGACCTTATGGTCCACGGTATACGGAGCATTCTGCGGTATATCCACATCTCAAACGCCTCCAACCGGTTCGTTACATTCACTTTCAGAGTCCAAGTCTCGCAGCCATATTTAACATTTAATCATTCTTTGTCGGAGATTCAGGTTAAGATTATCGTTGCAAAATAAGGTTTTCATTTTTCAAACGCTGTTAATAGTATCACAATTTTTATTATTTTTTATTTTTCACGATAGGTGTTTTGCCAACATCCGTTGACAAAACAGCTGTCACGAAAAATAAAAAATAATATTAAACAAATAAATTTAACTTGTCCAATGTTTGATTTATTTCCTTTGTTGTAAGATAATACCTGGACCCTTTTTTTTTCTTGTAACAAAAGCATAAACGTTCCGAAATAAATCATTTTAATATCTGTCAAAACTAACCACATTCGTGAATTATTTTTTTTACATATTTTTTATATTTTATTGGGTTTTTTATTATTATTTTTTTTAATAAAGTGAGTGTTGTATACATAGTATTAAAAAAATAAACATTAAATAAAATTAAAATAATACCATTAACAACGTTTTAAATTTTATTAGTAAATAATGTTGAAGTACGTTTCGACTAAAACAATGGACTATCAATTCAAATCAGTTTATTTTTCTCAAAAGACATTATATACATTTTAACAGCTTAAGATATCTATTTGAGATTAGATAAAATACTAGGAACGCAAAATTCGATTTAAGGAATAGTATTATTTGTTTTCAGGAAAAAATGGATAAGAAGACTGCTGACTTGGAGACCGCGGACGGCAAAGAGAAGTGCAGGGCGACCGCAACTACGGTGAAAGGATGACCTGAACAGACATGTCGGAATAACCCGAATGCATTCTTCCCAAGACAGAGTGACGTGGAAGCAAATGGAGGAGGCCTTTGTCCAGGAATGGATACGAATAGGCTGAAGAAGAAGAATAAGGTATTCTAAAAGGTAGTTAAATTTTAATTTATTTACAATTATATCTTAATAATTAATTATTTAACAGTCGATTATTTGTCCTCTTGGCTTCAAAACAGCAAGAGCTGCAAATATTTTATGTTCCATTGGTTGCATAATTGATTTGAAAGGCACAATTATTTGATGAAGTCAGAGTGCACTCAAATTAAAACTACTTGAATAAAAAAATCTTGCGATTGAATGGAAAGCTTTTGTGAGATGAATTAGTAGCTACTCCAAATGATCTTTCATTCATAAAAATGTTTATTTTAAATTAAATAAATTTTCCGTTGTTTTGACGGAAACACTCTGATTAAACATTATAAATTGTTAACTTAAAAAAGTTTGTTTATGTATCACCATTCATTCATTAATTCTTTTCTCGGTGCTACATCCCGGTGTGGGACTTGGCCTCCTTCACAACGGTCCTCCACTGACTTCTGTCTCTGGCCATCTCTCTCCATTCCCCAGCTCCTTCCATTTTCTCCCAATCTTCTTCCACGCAATCCGCCCATCTTTTCCTCGGTCTGCGTCTTGGTCTCTTTTCGCGAGGCACCCATCTGGATATAATTTGTGGTGTTCTACCCTCTGGCATTCTTTCGTAGGCGTTGAGACTTACAGAATCTGACTACTGTTTCCTGGTTAATTGGTTCTTCAAGTTCAAGGTTTCTTTTAATTCTGTAAGTCCCATCCTCCAGCGTGGGTTCAAAAAATGTTCTCAGGCATTTTTTTTATGTATCACCATTTATATATATTTATTTTGTTTTTCGCGACAGCTGTTTCGTCAACCTGTTGACATCGTCAGGTGTTATAATAATCTTTCAACTGTTAAAATGAATTTTTCGTGATTTTTCGAACCCTTATGTGTATTTGTTCCTATGTCAATTCGAAAATTTTCTTTGGTATAATTTTGAAGTACTTGCTGGAGTAATGTTTGGTACCTAATTACAGTTAATTAAAAGAACGGTTAGTATCATTTATAGGTCAAAAAATACATTAGTGTGATTAGCCATAGAAATTTTAACAGTTGATAGATTATTGTAACACCTGATGAGTCAACATAGGTTGACGAAACAGCTGTCGTGAAAAATAAAAAATGTGTAAATTGTGATACATAAACAAAGTTTTTATTTATTTAATAGGTTAGAAATAAATTAATATCAGATATCTAAGTATCTCTTGGTGAAAGTTCATTATAATTAATAATTGTAATATAACGTTTTTTTATTACCTACTTACTAGCGAAAGTGGTCACTGAAATGAAGACAATAAGTTGAAGTATCATATTTTATAAATAAAAAGTTGTTTTATTTAATTTTTATTGATAATTAACTTCCATTTAGAAATTTCAGTAGAATCATTACATCATTTTAAAAATATAAATATTTCTTTCATTCTCAAACGAGTTTGAGAACGTTTATCATATTAAATGGGATTATTTATATAACCTTGCTACATCCACATTCATTCAGCGAGTCATGCACGCACGTCGATTCTTCTTCTAACATGGGCGACCTTTAAAAATATATTAATTTTGTCATGCCAAGTTTTCCTCGGTCTCCAAATTGTTTTGTTTGGTTTGTCTCCCAGTTAATTGGATTGTTTGTTAAAATAAATATTTCAAAATTGTAGACATTTAGATTTTAACAACTCAAGGCATCCTGATCTTTGTTTTAGTGGCTCAATACGCCACTTGGAGTAGTTAGGGGACGCGGCGTCTGAAAAAGCCATGAATAATACAACGGGCTGCCGCCAGTTGGAAATAATGAGGAAAATAAACACAATCAAGAACACGTCTAAAGGTAATCCTTTGGAAAATCTGGGTTTGTGTCTTCATTCAGGGACCGAACCTGCTTTAATAAAGGGTCCGATTCAAGGGTCATTGTTATACCTGTGGACTAAGGGACGAGACTTTCATAAACTAAAGCCAGTATTTAATTATTTTGTTACAACAACAACAAACCGTTTCGCCCAAAGGGTAGGAAGAGAAAATGGACCGCCACACTACTCTATCCTGACACGCCTCTCTATATTCCTCCACATTCGTACAGCAATCCACATTCGTACGTAATCATACACACGCGTAGATTCTTTGTTTTTTTACACGGCAGACACTACACTCTACATTCCTTCCTAATATTCGCATTTAAACCGGATCTTACATCGTTTTATCACATATACATCTAAGGGATCTCATCTCTACTGCATTTATTTTTTGTTTCTTGAACAATGATGTAACAATCCATATTAAATAATTAAAACGAATGAAAACGTAAGTTTTCTAGAAGATATATTATATTTTATGGGAATGATATGTTTTGCCCTTCTAAGGCATTATCAAATGACATTTGTTAATGCCTTAGAAGGGCGAAACATGTCCATCCCATAAAATATAATAAAACTTCTAGAAAACTGACGTTTTCATTCGTATTAATTATCTACCGCATTTATTCTACTCTATCCATTTTCTCCCAGTCCCATAATTCGTTTCCATAGATTACTTTCATAGAATTAGAACTAGACCTTAACCTAATATTTCTTCATCCATGCGTTCCATGTGACTAAACAAACGCATTTATCCTTTTATAATACTTTCATACACTCTACATTCCTTCGTATCGTATTCGTATCTCTATCGTACATTATTTTACCATACATATGTCTAATCTCAACCGCAATAAATCTGCTTTCATCCTTCGCTTCTAAGTTAAAAAAGATAATTTATAATAGTAAACACGATTGTTTAGTGGTTTTCCTTGGATTTAATTTTTATAAATTACATAAATTGTGAAAAATTTGTTTCGCCTTGCGAGGGCATTCTCAAACTAAACCCAATCGCCAAACAGCGTGTCCTTATATTAAATGTAGAAACCTTAAAGGTGGGGGAGAAAGTATATAATGCAAATTTTCGAGTTGTTAAATAAAACAATTTTAATGTTTTTTCTTAGAACTAACGATGAGTGATAAGTAAATTTACAACTAAATTTCTGGGAATTTTTGAGGTTAAATACATAATAATTAACAGTAAAATTACAATTGAATTTTCTAAAAACTTTCGAGGTTCAATTCATAATGATAGACATGCTTCTGGTGACAGCAGTGGGAAAAGCAAATAACCTGCAGAACGCCTTCTCCTTGGAGATCGACGTATTTCATATAAGTGAGAGTACGTTCAGAGGGCAAATACTTGATTTTGGAGAGTATCTTAGCTTCCTAATGTCGAACTGTCTCTCATGCGTTTCTGGCAGTATACTATATACAAAATATTATTTTATCTGTTCTTAATTTATGCCTCAAACCTTTATTTTACAAGGTCTATTGATGAACTAAACTGATTTGATTTTTATATATCACTGTTAAAATTTAAAACACTGTTATAATATCACAATTTAACGTACCAAGGCTCCTTAGTTAACAAAATAAATTATGTCAGTGAAGAGATTGGAAAAAGGATATTCGCAGCAAACAGATGCTACTTTGGCCTCAATAAGCACCTAAAGTTGCGTTTACTGTCTAGAAAACAAAGACCACAATATATAAAACGCTGATTAGACCAGTCCTAACATATGCCTCGGAGACTTGGACTAAACGGGATGAAAAAAAATAAACTGCTTCCAAAGGAAGATCCTCCGCAGAATCTTCGGACCCATTAAGAATGGTCAGACGTGGAGAAGGAGATACAACACAGAGCTCTACGATCTATACCAGGACGTCAGCGTGGTCAAGTTTATAAAGATTAAGGCTAGGCGCTCACTGTGAATTTTTGTTGCAGTAACTTTTTGTAACTGTCACGTTGTGTCACCGTGGATGCGCTCACTACTGGTGACAAAATGTTCATTTAAGCGATGGATTTCGAAGAGGTCGCAGTGATTTGCGGTCTTGAATTACGCAGAAGGAAAATTAAGCGAAAGAAACGCTACTGGGTACATCCCACATTTAATGAACGATTATTAAAAGGAAAATTTTACACCCTGTATTCTGAATTACGTCAATATCCTCTTAAGTTTTTAAATTATTTTCGTATGTCAATAAACAGTTTCGACGACTTGTTAAAGTTGTTGCTGGAAATAATTGAATAGATATCTCCTCCCACAATTTCCTTTTTAAATGAATATCCGAAAATTCCTTTAATTTTTTTGTATACAATGCTGGCCTTTTCTCAATCTTTTCTATTAACAAATCATTGTCAATATCATCTTCTCGCAGAGAAGCTGCCATCTTATGGACTGAAAAATTCGCAACACACGTCCGTTCGGTAGGCGCCTCCCGGCAGAGTGAGAAAAAGTTTCTAGTGAGCGCACTCCCATACCAATGTACAGGCCGGGTGATAGTCACGTCACGCTAATGTCGCCGGCCGCTGGAACTTTTTGTTACCGTATTGTCACGTCGCCACAGTGAGCGCACTCTCATTTACCTCCATAGCACTTGACTCGGCGACAAAATGTTACTGTGACTTTTTGTAACAATCAGCGGGGGTTCTTACAGACTGCGCTGGCTAGGGCACTTGCGCCGCATGGGAGATCTGGAGCCCCCCAAAAGAGTGTTGCATGACAGTCCAGCAGGGCGAAGAAGCATCGGTAGGCCGAGACTGCGATGGCTGGATGGTACCGTGGCAGATTGTTGGGTCCTGGAGTGGCAAGACTGGGAGACAGAACGGGATGGAGACATTTCTTGGAGGAGACCAAGACCCACCAAGGGTTGTAGCGCCGGAGAAGAAGAATATCTCAATTTATTTTTATTATTATTTTTAGTTTATTGTAACCCCTAATGATGCCAATATTGGTTGGCGAAACAGCTGTCGCGACACTCTCAGTGAATAAAAATAAATTGTGATATTATAACAGTGTTTTAAATTTCAACAGTAATAAAGTTGAAGTATTATAGTGTTTCGGCCAAAACCATGAACTATTTGATTTGATTTAATTTCGAAGCAGTTCATCTTTACGTTTAGTAAGTGTCCAAGTCTCCGAGGCATATGTTAAAACTGGTCTAATCAGAGTTTTATATAACGGTGTCTTTGTCTTTCTGGATAGTACAGGCGACTTTTTGTGTTAATTGAGGCCAAAGTAGCAGCTGTGTGCTTCGACTATCCGTTTCTCAATCTTTTCACTCTTGTGAATTATTCTGAATACGAAAAATAACCATTAATTGGTTAGATTTCTAAAATATTCATCACGTTATCATTTTATATTTTTCATTCGATATACAAAAATCATACATAAATTGACTTAAACTCATACAATATTGTGTTAACCATATCTCAATTTACATTTATAAGAATATGTTTATATTAGGGAATTAAATCAATGTTGGGTTATTCAAAGACAAACTTGAGGAAAACGAAAATAACTTTATTTTCCTAGTAAGCCTACAAACTTCTGTCTCGTGTATGTATATCTATACATCTCGCTACACATAGAAAGATGAATGAATTCTCGTTTCGAAAAGTTTCTCGTGAACAACTTACTCAATAAACAACTGATGTGTTTATAACTTTCGATAAGTGTCGAGATAATTTAATTCATGTATAACTAACTAACTAACTAACTAACAGAAAGACTGCCACACTTTAACCGATGCGACACACCATCCTTCTGAGACGCGGTGTGATGGGTTACGAACTTCATCGCCACCAATAGACATCTCCCGCGCACACTTTGATCGTCCAACATCCACAAAATAAATCTAAAACAAATCATATAAAAACAATGATATAAAATAAAATAAAACTAAAATATTTTAACACAATGTTCTTTTTGGATGATGCACATGTTGAAACGGACGATCCGGAATTTGTGGTTATTTAATTTATGTTACACGTATCCACCGTTTTTTTAATATTATAAAATCTTTAATTTCTAGAAACAAAAAAATAAATTTAAAAATTAACGTTACTCATATTATCACTTAATTTCACGTACTCTTACGTAGATTCATGTATATTAATATTGCGATCTTAATGATCAACTCATGTTATATGCAGATGGAGCAGGGTCTGGAAACTTCTTTCATTAGGAAGACGTGTGATGCACATGACATTGCAAGGTGGGAAAGATAGGGGTCACGCTAATGATATGCTCGACTGTTGACGACAGGAGAGTGAGCATTGCAGAGACATTCTGGTAACCAAAAATTAAAAAAAATTCTAAGATCATTAAACTGGGTCTTTAATTACCAATCGTTAAAGTATTTTTTTAAATAAACAACATCTCATTAGTCTAAAGTCTAAAATCTAAGTGTCTTGATAAAATTCTTAGATCCAAGTCTTTAATGAACAAATATTTGTTTTTTAAAGATTTGGTAATTTTTTATTTATAAATTTATGGTGTGGAATTCCATAATGAGAATTTTTTAAATGAAAACATTTTGTTTTTTTACTTTTAAGTTAATTTTTTTGGCAGGCGTCGTTCGGAAAAACGATATAAAGCTGTTCATATTAGTTTTATTTCGTTCTCCCGATGATGAAGGTATAAAACCTTCAAAACATGTCAACGCAAAATTCGAACCAATATTTATTTATTTAAAATAAACATATTTGAAAACATGTACCCATATATATATTTTTAATAGTATTAAATAAATATATAAACAAAATGTAACCTTAAATTGATATCCAGTATTCGTCTACAAGTATTTGTATACATTCAAAATGTTGTAAAAACCAAAAACTGGTCCAAGTTATAGCATATAAATTGGAGTGACATCTCCAGTCGTTATCTAGCAATACGATAATGGCGGTAGCCTTTCACATTGCGTTAAAAAGATCTTCTGCTTAATGCTTAAAATCCAATCTTCATAGATGGCGCTAGTGTGTAGATTGAAACTAACATGTGAAGTGTGGTGTTACAGATTAACATATAAACAACTTCCAAAAATTTGTCAAACATGGTGGTCATTAGAAAAGGGGGAATGGGGAATGTTGTATTACATAAAACGTGCGCTTAACCCAACCAATGACAGGTCATAAAATCCTGTAAACAACTCGATCACCATATTCTGTTTCCAAGTTGCATCTTCGTCTCTATTGAGATACAATTAATCATTGAATTGATAACCCGCAATGGGTAAAATCCAGTATTTGTCTACAAGTATTTGTATACATTCAAAATGTTGATATTTATGTAGTTTATTATTTTTAATTGTTTGATTGTTTTTATTAGAACATGTGTTATGTACTATTTCAAGTAAATAAATAATTGATGCCAGCATAGGTTGATGAAAAAACTGTCACGAAAATTTCTTAAAGATAATTGTTTTAGAATTATTATGTAGAAGTTGAACGATCGAAGTGTGCGCGGGAGATGCCTATTGGTGGCGATAAGGTTTGCAACCCATCACACCGCATCTCTCGCGAAAAGAGAAGGATGGAGTGTCGCATCGATTAAAGTGTGGCAGTCCATTCTTTCTACCTACCCTTTCTGGGAGACGGCGTGATGGTTATTTAGTTAGTTAGTTAAATAAAAATGTTTCAAAATTATAACATTTAATGGTGGTGGTCTAGGTCTAGAGTGGTGGTCTATAAGATAGAATGGAGGATAGACGCTTGGCTTCTGATCCAGGGGACATGGGTTCAAGTCTGGACATGACCAGATTCCTTCTTCATAATATCGAGCTATTTTCTGCTCTCATGGAAGATTGTAAAATAAATTCTAATATAAATCCTTGCTGCTTCCTTGATATAAATCCTTGCTGAAAATAAAATGCTGCTTTAAGTATCATAGTGTATCGGCCAAAATAATGGATTATTTACATATATCACATTCTACTTGGGCATGCATGGTCTTCTGATAAGGAAACATGGGTTCACACTTACGGATGTTTATCTTCAACAGCGTCAGCAAATGTTTTATCTCTGTTTTATCCCAACATGCAGCACCAACCTACCTCCGGTGATACCGGTGGGGAGAGCAATCAAACTTCTGAATGACGCAATCGACGCAATTGTTAGTGAAAGTACGTTAAGAAGTCAAATACTCCTGACTTTAGATAATATCTTGTATTCCTAAAGTCGACGCATCTATCATGCGCTCTTGGTATTAAATATTATTTTTGACCTGTTCTCAACTACAATTTTGTTTGTAATATATTTTGATAAAATAAACTGATATCTGAATATCTGAAAAATAAATAATTACATCAGGCTAGGCTTGCATTTAATAAAAGGTCGAAAATAATAGAATCAAATAATATAGACCTAAAACTGAGAATACTCCTCATCAAGACCTATGTATGGAGTATCTTGATGTACGGCTGCGAGACATCGTTCCTATCCAAAAGAGATAAACGGAGACTAGAGGCTTTTGAGATGTGGTCCTATAGAAGACTATTAGGAATTTCCTGGAGAGACTACATTACAAATGAGGAGGTTCTCCAAAGAATCGAAGGAGGAAGGCACCTGCTCAGGACCTTGTCCGAAAGGCGTGAGAGATGGATCGGCCATGTAATACGACAAGAAGGCCCCTTGCATGCCGTAATGGAGGGTATGACCGAGGGGACAAACTCTAGGGGACGCCCACGCCGAGAGTACCTGGAGGACCTGTTGGTGGACGTGCGCTGCTCTTCATATGCAGATTTCAAAAGAGTCGCACAAGACAGGGAAGAATGGAAGATAAGAATAGAAGAAATTGTTGCAAACCAATCCCAGGATTGAAACTTTCTAACTAACTAAATAATTACAAAGCGAAAATATTGGTTCTCTCGTTCTAATAGTCGAACATTACAGATAACAGTGGGCGTTGTGTGTTATAATTTGAAAAACATTCGTATATTTTAAAAACTTATACAGGTATTTCTAATGTTGGCTAAATCCTTAATCCAAAATTTGTACTGTAATATTAATAGGCGAACATTATTCAGTATATTTTTTCTTTGCGAGCTCTAGAATAATACGCGCAGTACAGAAAAACACGAAATATTGTTTGGACCATTTTTGTTTGTCTGAATTTGTAGGAGTTTGCTTTATGATTGAAGTTGTAAAGATAATTGGAATACAAAAATGTTGACTCTCGAAACCTTTTTTTTTTCAAAATGTGCCCAGAGCGAAGTCACAACATTCTGGAATAATTGATAATGAGCTAGAATGTTTTATATTTTTATATGATAATAATATGTTTTCCTGTTTTAGCAGTACGTATTCAACCGGTGCGTCTTACCAGTCATAACATATTGAGCCAAAACAACAAAAGAAACAAGTTCTTAGTTGCCCAGCTCACAATGGAAAGAGTCATGCTTGGAATAGCTTTGAGGTACGTTAATGTTGTTATTTGATTTATTTTGTAGAAATTAATAGCATATTTTTAATTTATTAAAAGCTAACGTGTGAACATTGTGAAATTCCATTGTAAATTGGAATTTGAAACACAAAACTGTATTTTCCACTTTAGTTTATTCAATATCTTTATAAAATGATATAAAAATATTAAAACATGACAATGTTTCGGAGGTGACCTTCATCTTCAGGTATAAGTATATATCTGAAAGTGTTTTGAACAAAATAATGAAAGGATAATTAAGATGGTTTGGATACATGGAAAGAATTAATTAATAAAGAATAGTTAAAAAAAAACTATATTTTACGATGTTAATGTAACTAGAAATAATGGAGGGCCAAGGAAAACGTGACACAATAATCAAATCGGAGAAATCGACACGATATATGAATGTTGAGGAAGCGAGAGAAATATTTCAGGAGAGAAATGTGTGGCAGTCGATTGGTTAGATGGTTAGTTAGTTAGTTGTATATTATGGTGCCTATCTGAAAGAGATAAACGGAGACTAGAGGCTTTTGAGATGTGGTCCAATAGAAGACTATTAGGAATTTCCTGGAGAGACCACATTACAAATGAGAAGGTTCTCCAAAGAATCGAATAAGGAAGGCACCTGCTCAGGACCTTGTCCGAAAGGCGTGCAAGATGGATCGGCCATGTAATACGACAAGAAGGCCCCTTGCATGCCGTAATGGAGGGTATGACCGAGGGGACAAACTCTAGGGGACGCCCACGCCGAGAGTACCTGGAGGACCTGTTGGTGGACGTGCGCTACTCATCATATGAAGATTTCAAAAGAGCCGCACAAGACAGGGAATAATGGAAAAGAAGAATAGAGGAAATTGCTGCAAACCAATCCCAGGATTGAAACCAGAGAGAGAGAGAGAGAGATATTATTAGATAAATATTTTTAAACGTATTTTAAACCTATCAATCTTTGTAGAGCCGCATTCAAGTAGCCAAAAAACCGCAGTTTGCGACCACTACCCTAGACTACCACCTGATTGGTCCACAATATTAGTATAAAGGCTTTTTCATTATATATTAATTCTCGCGTTTTTACAATACAGTGTAAATGTCTATTAATTATTATTTTCAAGAATTTTGTAAAATGTTTATTTCTGGCAATAATTATATTTCTCGTCTTAATAAACTTGATTTTCCTCTCAGAGGAGCCTCGCATCTCCAAAAGACTCCGCAGCTAAACGTTATACGAGCCACGAAGAATATTAAAAGGGGCTAAAAATTAGCATTTAAATACACAATCACAACTCCTTGTTAGAGAAAGGGTTGCCTCATCTTAACCCCTCAAAACCCGATGTACATAATTTTTAGAAAAAAAAAAAGAACCGAAAGGATTTTTTTAATGATACTCTTAACGTTTATTGTTTCTTGTACAATGATGAAAAACTCAAACAAAAACGTCTGTGACATAAACTTCACTTTAAATTATGCAACCTGTGCTAAATGATTCAAGTTAAAAACAGTATTTTTATTTTATGTATTATATAAACCACTTAACTTTGTAATAACCAGCCTTCAATTTTATAATTTGGTCATGTCATGTCTTTTTCGGTCGTCTTTGTCTTCTTTTTTAAATTCAAATTGTGGCAATAATAGTTTAAGACATTGATTTTTTTATAAACTTCATACTTTCATGTAGAGCGGAAGAAGGTATTACGAACAAAATTATGAAAGGATTGCTGTGTTGGTTCGGACATATGGAACGCATGGATGGAGAAAGAATGATTATGAAAGTATGCGTTAATGATGTAAATGGAGTACGGAGTCGATGCAGATTGAGGAGAACGTGACATGACCAAATTAATCAAATTTTAAAGGTTCGTCATGCGAGAAGTCGGAAGAATCGATGTGCGTGTATGACTCGTTGTATGAATGTGGAGTAAGCTAAAGAGGTCTGCCAGGATAGTGTAGTGTGGCGGTCCATTCTAACGACGTGGTGGTTTGTCTGTTTCGCTTTGAGTTTAAATGTGACTTATTTTAAATAATAAATATATTTTTAGAAAAACGTAATAGAGATAAAAGGGTTAATATTATGTAACCAATTTGGCGAATTTCCTCGCTCTTTAAATAATACAAGGATATGTTAGGAAATTATAACAAAATACAGGATAAGAACCAATGTATTTGATTTGAATGAATACTAAAACATTAGCAAACACGCGTAGGGGGCTGGGATTCGGGGCACAAAGCCAACCCCCGTCTGACTTAAGGGTTCTCTTTATACTTTACCCACCTTCGTTTATTTTTGTTAATCTTGGAAAGTTTAAAGGAGCTTTTTTATAATTGATGCCGAGTTTACTTTAAATTTTGGTGCTTGCTTATTGAGTAGATAGGGAAATTTTTACATTGAAGTAAACTTTCAATTAATATACGCTTCGATGACTACCTGCTAATATTATAGAAATGTTTCTAAATCTGTTGAGGCAGAAATTGATTGCGAAACTTCCGTGAACCTTTAAAAGTTCGTTAAAACATTAAAAGGTTTTTCTATTATACGTCCAATACAATAATATATTGGTCTTCTTCTTCTTCCTCTTCTTCTTTCCACTAATGGATATAGGTCTCTTCCATTTTTTTCCACTCGTCACTGTCTTGTCCCTTCCGTATCCAGGTCGTTCCAGCTATCTGGGCAATGTCGTTGGTCCATCTTTTAGGTGGTCTCCCGACACTCCTTTAAGTATTCTGAATGTCCTTATGGTAATTCCCTGTCTGGCTACATATCCAACCTATTGCCACTTCAATGTACAATCCATGATGATGTCGGCAACTTTTTTTTGGTGTAGCATATTGGTATTATGATTTATTATATTATAATAAATTTATTAAGGATTTAATATAATATTATGTTACATATTATATTATATAAATAACTAACTAACTAACAATCACGCCATTTCCCCGGAGGGGTAGGCAGAGAGGATGGATCGCCACAATGCTCTGTCCTGGCATACCTCTCGGGATTCCTCAACATTCCTACATCGTACCATGCACGCACGTCGATTATTCCGACTTTGAATGTGACCGCCTTTTAGTAATTGATTAATTTGGTCATGACATGTTTTCCTCGGTCGTCCTCGGCTTCTTTTTCTCCATTCTACTCTCATTCATTGGTTCCATAGGTCCAAACCATCTCAGGGATCCTTTTTAATTTTATCCATGATGCAGTCATCTGCCTTACATTTCTTTCTTATTTCATCGTTCGGTATTCTATCATAAAACGTTTTCCCGCACATTCTTCTTAGTGATTTCATTTCTACGGCGTTTATGCCGGCTTTTGCCAGCTCCAAGCTTCACTTCCATACATAAGGGTTGGCACTAGAACTCCATTGTGTACTTCCATCTTTGCTTCTGTGGATATATTTATATTTGCAGTAATGACTTTGAGTGCGCCATTTATTTTATTCCCAGCACCAACCCCTCTTTCGATGTCTTTCTCCATTTTTCCGTCTCTTGCAAATATGCTTCCTAGATACGTTAATTCGGTAACTTGCTCCAATTTCTCGCCCATCGCAATCATATCACAAATCGTCATACATTCTTCTTTCTCGAAAACCATCATTTTAGATTTAGACACATTCATCACCAGCTCACTCTTTTTGCATGTGTCATACATCCTTTGCTTTTTTCTACCTTCAGCAATTAACACACCATCGTCTGCATATAACAAG
The DNA here is from genome assembly GCA_022606425.2 of Lepidostoma basale. Taxonomy (NCBI): domain Eukaryota; kingdom Metazoa; phylum Arthropoda; class Insecta; order Trichoptera; family Lepidostomatidae; genus Lepidostoma; species Lepidostoma basale. Next base: position 353,867 of record JAHDVF020001249.1, read on the forward strand.
CAGCTGACTGACAAACAATTTATCTTAGCACCAGCATTTATGCCTTCAAGATATTTCATGCACTTGTCCAAGTATAGATTGAACAACCACGTATAGAGGGTGTTAGTTGAAGTTTGCCGGTTTTTTCAATAAAGAAAACGCTTAATTCTCAAGGGAATCTCAAAAAAATTTTATTCAAAGTATTGACCATCGGATTCTATACATTTTGCCCATCTTTGAGGCAAATCATGGATACCATATATCTTGTGATTGGATATAACTTGTGTATTTTTGAAGGTTAATGTCCATACAAAAATATGACATAGATGCCAATCATAGAAATGTATACATATCTCTAGCGACATCTATGAGTAAAACCGGCAAACTTCAACTAACACCCATATGTATATCTAAATAAAAGTAGATAATATAAATAATAATACTAGATACATTTTCCAGTTCCACACTTCGTATCCCTAGCGTGATGTAGGGAGGTAAAGCATGGAACTAGCAAAAGAAGGAGGAAAATATATTGAATGGGGTTGAAATGAGATTTTTTTTTATAAGAAACTTTTATTTGGTGGTTGGACATATTTAAAAATTGATTAAACAGTTTTTATTATGTATTTGGTGTACAACCACTTTATTTTTGAGAATTAGGGCCTACCAGTTTCGCTCTATGCGAGCTTCTTCAGGACTTTATACATACTAAAAATTAAACAGATTCTTAAGTTCAGGATAATTAAAAAAAAATTATATTCGTACTGTACTTCGTTGTGACGATATTTTATAGTGAGATATATTTTTTATTTATTTTATGTCTTTCTTTCTTAAAGTGCCCTGTCAGATCCCCCCGACGTTGGCGATCACTCTGGTAAACTCTTCCCTATCCTGCGCTGTCCGGAATAGCTCCTCCACAGTTGTGATTCCCGTCCATTCCCTCACATTGCGCAGCCAGGATATCTGCCTTCTCCCTGCCCCCCTGCGGCCCTCTATTTTTCCCTTCAATATTAGATGCAGCAAGCGATACTTCTCTCCTCGCAGAACGTGACCCAGATATGCAATCTTGCGGACTTTGATTTTGACATTTTATGTCTACTTCAATAAAAAGTGTACTTATGTATAAAAGTAAACTTTGAGGTTAAGTAGTGAACAATAGCAGTTCTTAATGGAACCGGAAAATTTTTATTTTTTTGTTTGTAAAAGATATCGGAAGGGAACATTAAAACCGCAATACGAATTTTTTTATGCACAGCTAAAATAAGCAACTCTCTCGTTTGCGAGAAATTCATCCAACGGGGAATAAAACAATAATTTTGTTTATGCAAAACGAGGGCGGAGGCGGCTATCATTCGCTCGGCGTAAACTTTAATTCTTATTTCCGCACTGGGAGATACATACTTCCTTGAGCAAACTCCGATATTCTATCGCAGCTTGAAAGTCGAACTAACTCAGACTTTTACGTAAACAGGAATACAGTATGATTGCTTACTTGCTTATATAGAGTGTTTTTTTAGAGGTTTGGTTTTTAAACTGGCAACATCGTTTTTGCAGACTGTTAATTTGACAGTTGACAGTTGATTTGTGGTCAAAACGTTTTGCCATTTTACCATGAATGACGTCAGAACAGCGTAATAAATATAAATCATGATTCGGTTCGTGGTGGTCGTAAGAAGGGTGGAATGGGGAATATTGCTAACATAAAGTGATCGCTTAACCCAACCAATGACAGGCCATAAGTCCTGTAAACGCCTCGACTACCATATTCTGTTTCCAAAAAAAAAATTACATCTTCGTCTCTATTGAGATACAATTAATCCGAAAAAACAATTATTTAATTCGTATAAAAATCGTCACTGTAGAATTCTGCGGTAAAGGTTTAAGAATTATGACGAATTCGGTACTTATTTCGTAACTTTTACCAAAAAGTGTCGTATTAATATAAGAACCAAAATCATAAAACGTGGCCCCTGCAAAGGGTATAAGTGAATCCCAAAATGGCCATAAACTGCTAACGCTATGAACTGCATTGTATTATAGTACTACAAGCAACGTTTCTTCATACAAAGATGGAGAGAACTCGAAAAGATTCGCAGCACTTAAGATTCTGGCAATTCTCTAGATAAAAGTACTCTTAAAGTTACACCAAACTATTTTAGTATCGTAATTTAATATATTATAGTATATTTATAATTTTATGAATGACATTTCTATAATTATAATATAATTAAAAATGTATATTGTTAATATTTAAAATAAAATACAAATAAAAACACTGCACTTTGTTTTTCACCACTATGTGGTTATCTTAATTGCAGACTAGTTTCGCTTGTACCCAAGCTTCATCGGGGCTCTTTAAATCGTCATTATTACAGCCTAGGTCAATTTATAAATGTACTTATTTATTCAGTAAGGGCAGCATACAGCGATATCAATATATTAATTAAGAAACATTAAGAAAAGAAATTTTGAATTATTGTATCGAATTTTCGTATCGTTTTTATATTGGTCTTTCTTTGTTTAGATTTTATTATATTTTTACATCTGAAGATGGAGGTATCCTCCGATATCCTCTTTCAAAAAATTTTAATTATTGTATCGAATTTTAAATGCATTTTTATATTAGTCTTTCTTTGTTTAGATTTCATTATATTTTTACATCTGAAGATGGAGGTATCCTCCAAAACATGTCGTGTTTTTTAATATTTTTTTAATAATAAGTGGATTAAACAAAGCCATTTTTAATTTCCTAAGTATATTAAAAAATATTGTTCCCATTAGGGGTTCGAATTGTCAGTAGGGTCGCGGCGAGTCACATCTTGCTGGAGGGTGTGATTCTGTAAAATGCTGCGAAACGCCCAGTTGCATTCCACCGGCAACACTACTGACTAGTCCAACTCGTTAGCGTCCCTGTCGCGAAACCCGGGCAATGGGGTAACACTCATAACCGTGTGATCACAGTAGATAACGAGGGGATGAAAGGCGAGTTTCTGGCGCCTCCAAACCAGATCCAACCAGCTAAGGGAAGGTAACCCCAACAGAAAAATCCACCAGAGAAGGCAACGGGAAACCACTCTGGTCACCTTTTCCCAGGAATCACTATGCCGAATACCTTTGCTATAGTGATCGGCAACGTTGGAGGAACCTGGCACGGCACCAAAAGAAGAAGAAGTTCCTTTTATATGTTTTAAACCACTTGGGTAGCTGATACTTTCATCATTAAGTAATTACTTCTTCTTACGTTTTACGTTAATGTTTAAAGTGCAGTTATATTTATTCAAACAACAATTGAGTCGTTTATGTATATTTTAGTAAAATTTGGTTTGAATTTATTGATGCATAGGTACTTTCTGAACATTTGTAGGTAATAGTTTGACTGAATTAAATTATTCATTACAATCTAAAGTCTGCCCTTTATGTTAGGTAATTCCATGAAGGTTATTACGTAATACGGTTACGTGCCGAGGTGTGGGACTAACAAAGGAGTATGACATCGTAATTTGATAACGATTACTCTATGGGTTTTCGATTTTGTACTGTATATTATAAAGAATTTAGGTCTGAAATTCCGTAAGTCTCCATTCGCTGCGGTTGGCTTCCTACTATTTACATCAGTACATCAGGAGCCTAAATGGAATTATTCCACGTTTATTTGACAATTCTAATTGAATAGATATTTTAATACTCTTTAAAACGCCTTGAAATTTCTTCCATCTTTATTTTTTCTGGATCTATGGTGGACGAGACAAAAATACAAAAATTCAAATAAATAAAATCATCGTTATTTCTTGTCTTCTGAAATTGGAAAAGAAAAGTTAATTGTATCTAAATATGTGTATATTGTCGAAATATTAGTAAGTTTTATTAAGTAGTATATTGTTTTTGAATAACTTTTTGAAAACATTCTATCTTCACAACACTTTTGTCAAACATGTTTCAGGACACAGACACCCTTCCTCAGTGTATTGTTAAAATCCTACAATGTTTGTGAAAAGTGCAAATAAGTGTTGTGAAAAAACAATGTTTTCAAAAAGTTATTCAAATATGAATCCAAAACACAAAATGTTGGCAAATATAGAATAAATGTTTATTATTTCTTGAACATCTTTGTAAAACTCCATTTTCATTTCATTCAGTATTCAGTATTACTCCATTTCATTCAGTATCGATTAAAACATCTGGTTTCTTAAAGTTTAATTATATTTTATAAAAGTAATACGTTTTGCCTCGATAGAACATTACTTTTGTTACTCCCATCAAATATAATAAAACTTCTAGAAAATCGACGTTTTTATCATTGTTAAACGTTATTTAAAAGTTTGCTTATATTTTATGTTTAATATTTAATAATGGCAAAGTGAATCGATAGCTCTCCAAATATATAACGACGCTTCTCTACGAAATCTTAATTTCATTATCATTGAGTACTTGAAATCAAGCTTTATTCAAGAAATAAAATACAATGGATTTGTCAGTAACTTAATTAAGAGTATCATCATAGTTTCAAGATGATTGTCTCCATTGTGCCTACTCTGTTTTAATTCTGGTTATGTGAAATGAAAGAGAAAAGATAAATATTTGGGAGTATTATTGCCTGGCTACTGATTTGAAGTTATGCGCCGAATCATAGAAGGAAAATTTATATTCAACTAGCTGACCCGGCAACGCTTCGCTATTGCTAAATTCGAGTACATAAATAAACCCAATATATATTCAAAAAATACAATGAATTATAAACTTGAATACATATTACTAATGTAATAGAAAAACAATTTTTTGAATATTTTATCTGAAATTTAATGATCAAATAAACAATATTATATCACATTTGCAGAAAACATTCATTATATTAAAGAAACAAAACTCTTGATTTTGTTGTCCATGAAATTCACATCAGAGCCAATAAAGTAAGTTTCTACGATCGTGATTTCGGCACTGCGAGTCCGCTGGCGTGGAATAGTAATATAGATGATAATACTACATAAGCCTCCCTTCCCGACTTCCACAACTGTATCCCTCGCCGCTCTGCGCCATTGACCTCCTGCCACTCGCTTAATGTCATCAGACCATCTTGCTTGTGATCTGCCAGAATTTGTGTAGCTGTTTCTCTTTCGCCACTCCAGGCCAGAAGATCTTATAACCCGTTGTCCTTGCTTTATGACCGATCCCATTCCATTTAAACATTAGTCGCTGCATCGGCAACTTTGGTCCGATCTTTCATTCATCAATGTTGGGCCCTGGAATTAAAAAAAAAAAAAATTGAATTGCCATAAGGCGGACACTATAAAAGGCAGTTCATGCTATATGCATAATAATAATAATAATAATTAGGCTAATTTGTCAAATTAACTAACTAACTAACTAACCATCACGCCGTCTCCCCGAAAGGGTAAGCAGAAATAATGGACTGTCACACTTTTACTGATGCGGCACTCCATCCTTCTCTTTTCGCCCCATGGGAGACGCGGTGTGATGGGTTGCGAACCTCATCGCCACCAATAGGTATCTCCCGCGCACACTTCGATCGTCCAACACCCACAAAATAAATCTAAAACAAATAATATAAAATACAATGATATAAAATAAAATAACAAAATAAAAATAATTTTACACAAAATGTTCTTTTTAGACGGTGCACATATTGTCTATTTAATTTATAATATGTTCCACGTATCCACTGTTTTTTAATTTAGCACATAATGTAATAACACATAATGTTTTTTTCAATGTTGCACATGTTGACATGGACGATCCGGACTTTTGTGTTTATTTAATTTATGTTACACGTATCCACCATTTTTTTAATTATCTGTAATAAGGAAGAACTTAAAAATAATATTGAAGAAATTATTCAAATTGTCATTGGAACAAATGAAAAATTTATTTGTACACCTGTCAAAATTCTTTATAAAAACGATAAAACTGATAAAACCTTTTAATCTGATTAATTTGTCAAATTAATTAAATTAATCAGATTTTAAAGGTTGGTCATGTTAGAAGTCAGAGGAATCGACATGCGTGTATGACTCGTATGAATGTGGAGGAAGCTAGAGGTTTGCCAGGATAGAGTAGTGTTATGGTCCATTCTCTCTGCCTACCCCTGTGGGGAAACGGCGTGATGGTTTGTTTGTTTGTTTAATTTGTATAATCGCCGTTTTCGTGAATAGCTCACCTCAAGGGCGCTTTGACAATGTTTTTAGTCATGAAAGGTGCATGTGACAACAGCGAAATCACGATCGTAGAAACTTACTTTATTGGCTCTGATGTGATTTTCATGGACAACAAAATCAAGAGTTTTGTTTCTCTAAACATATGAATGTTTTGTGCAAATGTGATATTGTGTAATGTAAAAATGAGCCGGTTCTCATTCGCCACTCCAGGGTACATCTAATTCACTGATCATCCGTTGTTTGATTGATCTAATTCCATTTTAACGAAGTTATTTTGCACGCTGCATCGGTAATTTTCGTCCCATCTCTGATCCGTTACTTTATTTTCCTAGAAATAAACGGAAAAAGTCATAAGAATTGTGTCATTCATTCATATTGTAATTCATATTGTATATCATTAGAACTTTCTTACCGTTGCTGTGGTAATGTAACAATTTCCCTGACCAAAGTATGCGTATAAAGAAAACAGCAAAATAGAATAAACTGAAAATATATTTATGAATTAGAAATATAAATATTATATTATACTTACGGAAGCAAGTTTCTTCATATTCTTGTAGAGCTTCGACGTCCAATATTTTATATTTTCGCTATCATCCTTTGAAATAACCTGAAAGCAATTTAATTATCATTGAATATTTTTAATCCCAGAAACTTCATAACCTAAAAGTACCGAAACTTCATACCTACAAACATTACGACGTACAAAGAGATTGACAGTTCAGAGACCACGTGACCAATCGAACGGCTAGAACTCTAGAAAACTAATATCATTAAGTAATCACCGTCGAACGTAAGAGAAACGAATAAGTTTCAGCCACACGAAAAAATAAAATTTCGTTCATAACCTCAAAATGACGCGTAAAAATTATACTCGCCAAAATTAAGAAGTATAATTACCTGTCTGCATTAATGTACATTAAAATATGGCCAATAAAATAGACTGTACCAATTAAACAACCAATTATTTAAGTACGTAATAAGTAAAACGTATTAAGTATTATACATCCCAAAGTAAAACGCAATATATTGGACTGTCAGAAAGCAAAACACATTGTTGCCACTACACAAAATTACATGGAGACTGAATTCTCTCAGACCGTGTCAAACGAATATAGACTCAAAAGATTGATACTCAGGTGATACGAACATTAAGGTCTATATTCGTTTGCACTACGAAAATTTTCAATTAATTGATTAATTTATAAAGTTAATTAGAGCTCGATTAATAACGAAAATATGCCTATGACGACCGCTAAATTCCACTTAGTCCATTCCCCAAGATTCAGAAGGATCTGATGAGGAATCACCGAGAAAGAAGGAGACACACACAACCCAGATTGTGTTTTATTTATATGTAGATAAAACAATCGTACGACGTCAGAAGTTCTGAGACTTATAAGATGGTTTGCTTCATTTTTTTGCTTGCTAACATAATTGTAATAATTATTTTCAGAATTTGCGGTATCAACTCGATCGACAACGTTTGTTTGTTGACGCCGTGGTGACAAAAAGGTAATATTTAAACATATTATTTAAATTCGTAATGTGGGTTGGATTCTGTGTATATGTTATTTAATCTTTCGTATAAAACACTGAAATTGTGATATTATTAAATAGAATAATAATACATATTTAGTTATTTGTATAAACACCACTTTATTTGGTAACACCAACTGGTTTCGCTCCCGCCGGAGCTTCTTCAGGGTGAGAAAGTAAACTAAATATAAAATCAGAGAACAACCTATGAAGAAATAAATATAATGTGGAGTGGTCTTTCTCCACTCCACATTATTTTTATTTCTTGTGGTAAATGGAGTACGGAGTCGGGGTAGACCGAGGAAAACATGGCATGACCAAATTAATCAAATTTTAAAGTCATCTTACGACTGACTCGTTGTATGAATGTGGAGGAAGCTAGAGAGGTGTGTCAGGATAGATTAGTGTGGAGATCCATTCTCTCTGCCTACTCCTGCGAAGAAACGGCGTGATGGTTTGTTGTTGTTGATGGTGTTTGTTTGTTTTAAATCCATTTCGTGATTTTTTTTTAAATATTTGTATCAGAATAGGGTATAATTTGTTTTTTGCTGCGATTTATTTTTGCATAAAACCTAATTTATTCATCGAAAATGAATTTCCAAAAACAAAATCAAGCGTTATTGCACTCTCGTCATCTGTAATCCAATTATCTTTTGATTAAATGAAGTTTTACATAAAACCAATTTCAAAAAATAATATGTCTCTTTTAAACCGATAAACTGTTTTTCACAAATACCTACATTTGTCTTTTTGTACGTTACAATAAAATAGAATGAGCGTGTAAAATAGATATTGAATTTTAAATAACAAAATATTTTATATCATATATTCTTCATTCGGTGCCGTGTCAGGTCCCCCCATCGCTGGCGATCACTGCAGCAATGGCATCTCTTTCCTGCGCCACTTGGAACAGATTCTGAACTCTTGTTATTCCTGGCCACTCTGTAATGTTCCACAGCCAGGACAACTGCCTTTTACCAACTCCCCGAGGTCCCTCCAATTTACCCATTAATATCCGTCGAAAGAGGTGGTATTTTTCTCCCCTTAGTACATGATCCAAATATGAAATCTTTTTTATAAGGATTAATAAATTGTATCTCAAAAAAGGCGAAGATGTAAATCGTTTTCTGGGAACAGAATATGGTGGTCGAGGCGCTTACAAGACTTATGACCTGTCCTTGGTTGTTTTAAGCGATCGCTTTATGTTTAACAACATTCCCCATTCCGCACTTCTTACGACCACCATGTCTGATAATTTTTTGGAAGATGTATATATGCTAGAATACTGTGCAGCACTTCACATTTTTTAGTTCAATCTACACTAGCGCCATCCATTAAGATTGGGAAGCATTAAGCAGAAAATCTTTATTAATGTACTTTGAAAGGCTTTGCAATTATCATACAGTGCTAGATTACGCCTGGAGATGTCTCTTCAATTTTTATGCTTTTTAACTTGGACCAGTTTTTTCATACAACATTTTGAATGTATACAAGCTATGTAGCAGAATAACTATTAAGCATCGTAAAAAACAAACTGAGTGCATCCCATCCAGCAAATATATCAAAATAGTTTAACCAAAAGTAGTGCAACAATGCTACGCGAATCATTTTGATTCGCTTTAATAAAGCAAATCCCTTGCTGCCACGTGAATTACATTCATATCAATGTAATTCAAATATTTTAAATTTTGATTTTAGTACATTTATTGAACTTAATTCATTTCAACTTAATTAATAACTGAATTTAATTCAGCTAATAAGTTAACACCACTTGTGCCGAACCTTATGTATGGAAGTGAAGCATGGAACTGGCAAAAGAAGGATGAAAGTAGAATAAATGCAGTAGAAATGAGATCTCTAAGACGAATGTGTGGAAAAACTGTATATGATAGAGTGACACATGCAAGTATTAGAAGTGAATGTGATGCGAATGAAAGTGTTTTGAACAAAATAAGGAAAGGGTCATTAAGATGGTTTGGACACATGGAAAGAATGAGTGAAGACAGAATGGTAAAGAAGGCATATGTAAACGGCGTGAAAGGAGCTAGAAATAGAAGAAGGCCGAGGAAAACGTGGCACGATCAAATCAATCAAATATTGAATGTCGGTCACGTGAGGAGTCGGAGAAATCGACGTGCGAGCATGACAAGATATATGAATGTAGAGGAAGCGAGAGAATTATGTCAGGACAGAACAGTGTGGCGTTCCATTCTTTCTGCCTACCCCTCCGGGGAGACGGCGTGATGGTAAGTTAGTTAGTTAGTTAGTTAATAAGTTAACACAACATTTACTGATTCTGAGGCGGTACGAAGTTTGCCGGGTCAGCTAGTTTTAAATATATGGTTTATTTTAAAAACGTCTTAAGTCACGAATTTCCTTTGAATGCAAAAAATACGAACAAAGTACTGAAAAGTTTATCTTAAATGACGGGAAACGCAAAACTTCTTGCCCTTTTAAAAGCATATTTTTGTGGAAGTTGGAAAAGTCAAACAACAGGGGTGTACGGTTACCGGTTACCGGGGCGAGCTTTTCTTGTCACGGGGAAAGTGGGAAGGGGGAGGGGGGATATCCGAGATAGAGCTTAATAAACAACTACCAACATATTCTTGATTCTTTGTCCTACAATTAAAAGGAAAACTTTCGTAAAGCATCAAATTTAATGTTAAAAATAATGTACCACGACTTGGATAGCTTTTATAACAGTATAGTACTAGTTGCAACTCGTGAAATTTGTTTGTTTGTTTATTGTCATAACAATCAGAACTACATTCCAAAAAATCCCGAAACGTTTTAGGGCATGCGCATTGTGTGCACTTCGAATTACTTTCGCAGATAATCGAAGCATTACTCTCTCGCTCTCTCGTATTCTCGTATATTCTTTAATGACATCTGAGCCTATTTATATTATGATAACTATATAAGAAAAATCTTTCATACTTTATCAACTAAATCAGCGTTTCCCAATCTGTGGAACGCGAGTTGTTTGGTACGTGAAAAATAATGAATAATGGCGATCATAAAAAAAATTATCTTTAAAATATCAAAGAAAAGTTTGTTCCTATAATTCATAAAAAATATTTAGAATTAGTAGAAACAGTTTTTTCTTCTAATATTAAAAAAAATTATCGAAACAGATTGAACGCAGCGGTAAACCTACACATATGCATATACCTTGCATCTTTTAAAACAAATTTTAAAAAAAAATTCTCCGAAACAAGCACTCCGAAACAATTTTAATAAATTTATTTTATAAAAATATTTGATTATGATAAGAAATCTTGAAGTTGCACGAGCTGCATTTAATAAAATGAGAACATTATTTTGCAACGATAATCTTTACTTGAAACTCCGACAAAGAATGATTCAATGTTATATACGATCTGTTCTACTATATGGCTGCGAAATCTTGACTCTTAAAGTTAATGTAATGAACCGGTTGGAAGCGTTCGAGATGTGGATACACCGTAGAATGCTTCGTATACCGTGGACCGATAGGGTCAGTAATGCAGACGTACTGCAGAGAGCCAGAACCAATAGAGAGCTGTTGTCGAGTGTGAAAATTAGAAAGGTCTCATATTTGGGTCCTTCGACTGATATTAACGGGTGTATAAGTGGAGGGACGTCGGGGAGTTGGTAGAAGGCAGCTGTCCTGGCTGCAGAACATCAAAGAGTGGACAGGAATAACAAGACTTCAGAACCTGTTTCAAATGGCGCAGGATAGAGATGTCTTTGCTGTAGTGATCGCCAACATTGGGTAGACCTGACACGGTACCGAAAGGAGAAGAATGATTAGAAAATATATTAATTGTTTTTTTTATAATTTTGTGTTTTCATTAAAACCATTTACCTTTTCGGGGCAACGGCGCGGTGGTGAGTAAGTTAGTTAGTTAGTATACTTCCAGAAGACAATGGCATATTTTTATTTGACATCTGAACAGTTTTACCGCAATGCGGGCGGAGGGCAGCTACTGCAAGTAACACCGATTTCATATTACATAAAGCTCCTTAAGAAACAGCGAAAAAATGCATTTAAAAACAAAAGATTGTGAAAAAAAAATCATGGAACAAAACAAAAGAAATTCCATTGTTGTAATGAAACTAAGGCAGTGAAATAATATGCTCTAATATAATTTAAGATATTAAAAACCATTAATTGTTTAAACCAAATGAAAATACTTCCATTACTGTTAAATTTAAAACACTGTTATAATATCACAATTTCTTTTTATTCACTGAGAGTGTCGCGACAGCTGTTTCGCCAACTGATGTTGGCCTCATCAGGTGTTACAATAAACTGTTTATTGTAACACCTGATGATGCCAACATCGGTTGGCGAAACAGCTGTCGCGACACTCTAAGTGAATAAAAAGAAATGGTGATATTATAACAGTGTTCTAAATTTAACAGTATCATAGTGTTTCTGCCAAAATAATGAAAAATACTTCCCACTTGAATTCCTTCAGAATTCCTGTAAATACATTTAATATTACCCACAAAAATTTATAGAAATAAAATTAGCATAAATTGTTTTATTCTAACAGTGTTGTAAATTAAGCAGTTCATAATGATTACACTAAACGATATATTTTTTAAAACTACTACTTCTACTTTTGTCTCGATTTTGACAATGTTCAGTTTCGCCTGACCTGCTGTCATCGAAAGACTGATGACACTATTATTAACTTACTTCTTTGTATACATACAGATCAGAGGTGGTAAACTCATGTTCATATACAAAATTTACCACCCTGTTTATATACGAATTTATAAATTAAATTTATCATTATATTTATAACTAGTTTTGTCACTAAATTACAAACATTTTGTCTCTTTAATATTCTGTTTAGGATGAAAGTTATAATGAGATCTCTTGACTTGACGATGTACGGCAAATCTGTATATAATAGAGTGTCAAATGTAATTATCAGAAGTGAATGCAATGCGAATGAAAGTGTTACAATAGTACTATCTAACACTATTATAGTAAAGAAAGAATGATACAGAAAAGTACATGTAAACTATGTAAATGGAATAGCAAATAGATGAAGATCGAGAAAAACGTGTCTCGATCAAATCAATCCATCATACAATTATTGATTACCACGTTAGGAGTCGGAGAAATCGACGTGCGTGTATGACGCGATGTTTAAATGTTGAGGAATCGAGATTATTTTGTAATGAAAGAACAGTGTGACGGTCCATTATTTTTGCCTACCGCTTCGAAGATACGGTGTGATGACGAATTTTTATGAATTAAAACACTGTCTTTACCACTTTTGAGTTTATTTTTCTCAACATTTTTGGAAGGCTTACACCTTCATTTATATCGTTCTCCCGATGATGAAGGTGTTGGAAAATGTCGAGAAAAATAAACTCAAAAGTGGAAAAAACAGTGTTTTAATTCATAAAAATTCTTTTTATTCTTGTATTCTTATGATTTTATATTAAGAAACGATCTGGAATAATCTGTTATGAATGTGGCCTTTTAATTAATTAAAATTAAAATACAAATTACGGTATGTACTGATAATCTAATATACAAAGGCTATATATTTATTTTGTTTGGGTTATAAACAGTAAAGAGCAATCAAACTGATTTCCACGGCATGTGATAAGTAGCTAATCTATTGCCATTTTAATGTCACGTGAATTCTGTACCAGACCATAGACAGTGTGACAAGCACACTGCCATCACCGGGAATTGAACCCGGGACCTTCGAGGTAGCAGTCAGATTTCTCACACCTGGGCCACAAAGGTTGAAAAGGAAAAAATACCCAAGAATAGATTTAAATGCTACCCACCGTCGCTGCTATCACCCTTTGTTCCTAAAGTATCAGAATGAATTCAGTGAATGCTTATTTTCGAAAAGGGTTAGCCAGAGTAAAATCCTCTCCATATTAATGACAGCCGGTCTGTAGGGTTTCCTTCCAGTCACGCGATGAATACTTATAACATCATATTTCATGGTTTTCGCGATATAAACATTAAATCGAATTAATGATACACGATACGCTGTGCATGAGTAATACGACAAGACAATGGATGTAGCTTCACGTTATGTGAGTACCAGTTTTAGGGTTCCGAAAGGATCAAGAAATAGAGGAAGATAGAGGAAAACGAGGCATGATGAAATCAATAATAACACTGTTAAATATTGTTTTATTTTATTTTAATTGTTTTATTTTAACATGTCTTTTAAAATGTATGTAAAATGCATGCAAAATTTATGTAAATTGTATACAGTAATAGGGTCATAAAAACCTGTTGTATACAAAAAAAATATATATTATTAAATAATTAATATTTTTAATTGAAATTTCTTTGTAGAAGCTCAATTTAAACCATGAAAATAAAATAAAAATGAATCCAAAATTTCTTAATTGTTATTATTATTTTGGTGAATCGCTCTTTACATCACGATAGCATGAGCCAAAACAATGTAAAGGGTATTATAGCTATCCATAGGTAGCTAATTTATCGCCATTTTATTGTCACGTGAATTCTACACCAGACCAAAGACAGTGTGACTGAATCCGGAATGAACCCGGAACCTTCGGGGTAGCAGTCAATGCACTTACCACTCGGCCACGAAGGTCTTCCACCATTATTCCATTATTATATATTTAGTGGGCTTCCACTTGTGTTTAACAGTGGACAATGGAGTTGATGTGCCAATCCTTATGTATGGAAGTAAAGTTCGGAGCTGGGAAAATAAGAATGAAAGTAGGCTTAATGACGTAGAAATGAGATCACTGAGAAGAATGTGCGGAAAATAATTTATTAAAATAAATTATCTAAAGATTACTTAATGAAGAATTTAGAAAGTAATGTAAAGCGGATGAATGCGCCCTAAATAAAATAAAGAAAGGGTCACTAAGATGGTTTGGATATATGAAACAAATGGATGAGGGAAGAATGGTTAAAAAGATATAAACAAGTAGTGTGAATGGAAAAAGAAGCCGAGAAAGGTCAAGGAAGACATGGCGTGACTAAATTAATCAATAACTGAAAGGCAGCTATGTTATAAGTAGGAACAATTGACAAGCGTGGGTGTCACAGTGTGTGAATGTAGAAGAGGAGTGGGAGTTTTATCAGGATTGAACAGAATGGCGGTCCATCCTCTCTAGTCTGTTTCACCCCTCTGGAGAAATGGCGTGATGGTTAATTAGTTTAGTTAGTTACTTGCAGATAATATGAATAGACACTTTTTAAGTAAAATAAAAATAGCTGCTTACCCTTTATTTTAATAACAGGTGGAAAACCAGCTTAACTATTCACTAAATTCAAGTAAACATAAAATTTATGACTAGGTATATACAGAACATAATAATGTTTGGTTCAAACGATAATACTATTGAAACACAATTTTTAATCGAGTCTGTAAGCCAATATTATATTTTTAAATTTAATTCTCCCTCAAAAAATAATGTACGTTAACGCAAAGAGCCATTAGACAAAATTTCCATCAACGAGATCTTCGCCAATTAATTCTCGTTAAATTTTCTGTTTTTACTTACTAATTTTGATATGTTCAGGCTCTGGAGAAATATTTAAATAATATTGATCGGTATTTTAGGAAAGTTTAATATATACAAAATAATGCCGACTAGGAGATTACCAATACTACATGTGAAAATCAAAATTGAAAAATAATCAAACATATAATTTTTTTTTTTTACAGACATGTGTCGGTGGTGATCCAACATTTTATGAAGCAAACATTTAAAAATGTTAATGATACACATTTGATACGTTATTCTTCTTCCTCCCGTCCACTCCTGGACAAAGACCTCCTCCATTCGCTTCCATGTCACTCTGTCTGGTGCAGACTACATCCAGTTTATTCCGACGTATCTGTTCAGATCATCCTTCCACCGTAGTTGCGGTCGCCCTGCACTTCTCTTTGCCGTCTACAGTCTCCAAGTCAGTAGTTTTCTTGTTCATTTTTCATCTGAGCTTCTGGCTACGTGACCTGCCCATTGCCATTTTAGAGTCGCCACCCGGTGGATGATGTCAGTGAACTTTGTTTTTTCTCTCACCGTATCGTTTCTGACTCTGTCTCTTAGGCTTATTCCAAACATGGCTCTTTGGGTCACTCGTAGTTTCTCGGCACTTTGTTTGGACAATGTAACAATTTCAAGACCATAAGTACCAACTGGCACAACGCAGGCTTCATAGACTTTTCGTTTCAGGTTGATCGGTATTTTCCGGTTTTTAAGGATGTAACCCATGTTTCCGAAAGCTGCCTAGCTTAGTCGTATTTGATACCTTAGACAAGATAAATATGTCACATAAATTTTGATAAAACATCTAGAAAACAGACGTTATAAATTGTACAATTCAATACACTGAGAAAAGGTGTAAACAACTACGATTATACAGAACAAAGAATGTAAATAATTCTAAAACTAATTTATTATAGTGGTTTGCTAATTTATTCAGAGTTCTGCATGTTGACCGCACCTGTCATTAACTTAAGTGACAAAACTGCATCTGTACCTAATGTTAAGAACACCTGAAATATAATTTTTCAAGAATTAGATTATTATTTAACAACAACAAAAAAAACATCACGCCGTTTCCCCGCAGGAGTAAGTAGAGAGAATGGACCGCCACACTACTCTATCCTGACACACCTCTCTAGCTTCCTCCACATTCATACAATGAGTCATACACGCACGTCGATTCTTCCGACTACTTACATGACCAAATTTTAAAATTTGATTAATTTAATCATGCCATGTTTTCTTCGGTCTACCTCGACTTCGTACTCCATTTACATCGTTAACGGATAATTTCTTAACCATTCTTTTTCGATCCATACGCTCCATATGTCCGAACCAACGCAGCGATCCTTTCATAATTCTATTCATTATACCTTCTTCCGTTCTACATTCCTTTCTTATATCAGCATTTGAGATTCTGTCGTCTATCGTTCTACCATACATACGTCTTAGTTGTATCATGCTCATACGTCCTAATGCCCGTATGGCAGGTCCATGTTTCTCTTACATACATAAGGGTTGGGACCAAAACTCCATTGTGAACCGCTATTTTCGCTTTCATTGATTCCAATAACTATTTTTAAAGCTCCATTCACTTTGTTACCTGCACCAACCCTCCTTTTGACGTCACTATCCGTTTGGTCATCCGGTGTGAACATGCTACCTAAATACACAAATACACTCACCTGCTCCAAGTTCTCTTCGTTCACACTTATATTATATTACAAACTGTCATTTGCTCTTTCAAAAACTAACACCTGACTTTCCGACATTCATCATTAAATCGTTTGACTTGCATACCTCACAAATTTTTTTTTTACGACTAATATCAAGGATTTACATCAATGATATTAGAATTTATTTTACAATCTTCAATATGAGCAGAAAACTATGCAGAAAAATATGAGCAGTGGCAGAGCGGTTATGAGCTCTGACTTCCATGCCGAAGGTCCTGGGTTCGATTCCCGGCGATGGCAGTGTGATTGTCACACTGTTTTTGGTCTGGTGTAGAATTCACGTGACAATAAAATGGCGATAGATTGGCTACCTATCACATGTCACGAGAATCAATATAATAGCTAAAAATAAAAAAAATTTATACAGTAATTGGGTCCAAACGACCTGTTGTGTACATAAAAAAAATAACTCATTATTATGAAAAAGGAATCTGGTCGTGTCCAGGCTTGAACCCATGTCCCCAAGATCAGGATCCAAGCGTTCTATCCCCTAGACCACCACCCGGTTCACCGCATTCTCGACACCAAGACTTGTATTCCGTCCGCACTATCCGCAACTAGAAATTCTTTTGGTTGGTGGTTGGTTATTACATGGTTGATTATTATTTTATGTAAATATAATAATATTTTGATATATTATTGTTACACCTGATGATGTCAACATAAGTTGACGAAACAGCTGTCCCGTAAAATGAAATACAATTGTGATACATAAAACAGAGTTATTTAATTTAACAGTTTAGAATTCTAATACAATAAATACAGGGTGAGAATTTTCGTTACATTATATATGTTATATATTACATATACTTATAGATTTCATAACTGATTTGTTATTAAACTAAGTTCAACTGTATGCCAGATTTAATAGTTTCGTTGTCAAAGACACAACAACGCTTTCCAAGTGCGGTCGCCCGAAATGCACGCTCCTCCGGTTCTGTTCGGGCTCAGTGTGGTCACGATTACTCAAACACGCCTTTATTAAAATTTAATAGGTACTCGTATCTGGGTGTCGAGAGTGGCCCGGGGCGAGGGGCGGAGGCGCGGTGGGGGCAAATGAATAATAGTTTACGAATTTCTCATTTATCGTCTACCCCACTAACCCGCGTTCGAATAAGCGGTAGCCATTGTCGGTCCGCAGCGCTCGGCTTAACCTTTATCGTGTGGTTAAGGGTTCAGGTTTGCTAGTTCGTCAGTTCCGGCAACAGAAATTTTAGGTAAAAACACAAGAAAACGAATTATTAAATATGTATTTATTTTCTGACCAATGTTCATAACAAGATACATACGTTTAATTGTAGGGAATCTCGCGTATAAAATAAACTATTTATTTAAAGGGTATTTTTTGTGGATAATATAGTATATTATAATATACTGAGCCAAAATTTTTAATGTTCCTTTTTTTATATAGGTACTATGTATACAACACTCTTTTTATTTAAAAAAATTTAAATTAAATACCAAACACACAAGCCCTTCATCAGTGATATTATATAAATATAAATATTAAAAAATGGTATTATAATGAAAATATAAGAAGTGAATGCGGTGCGAATGATGGTGTTATGAACAAAATAATGAAAGGATCATTACGATGATTTGGACATATGGAAAAAATGAATGAAGAAAGAGTGGTAAAAAAAGTATATGTTAACGATGTAAATGGAACCAGAAATAGAGGAAGACCGAGGAAAACGTGGCACGATCAAATAAATCAAATATTGAATGTCGGCCATGTGAGGAGTCAGAGAAATCGACTCGCGTGTATGACACAATGTATGAATGTTGAGGAAGCGAGAGAAATGTGTCAGGAAAGAAAAGTGTGGCAGTCCATTCTTTCTGCCTACCCCTTCGGCAGAAAGAATGGACTGCCACAATGGAGTTGTAGTGAGACTCCTTGTGTCTTTTGGTAGTTCATTGTAAATTTTCAGTCTATTGTTCAATATCATTGATTGTCCTGTCTTAGTTCGTGCATTCGGTAAGTGATATCTGTCACAGTTTCTGGTCCAGTGTCTGTGTATGTCTGAATTTTTAGTTAATTTGTAGCTGCTGTCTGTTATCTTTTCCATGGTTACTCTGTGTACAATTTTTAAGGGCTCATATTTGGTCAGGTCTGATATTTGTTTTCAAAATAAATAACCTTTCAAAATGAGGATATTTTAAAAGATCTCTCGTTACGACACGTAGTCATGAATGATAAGACTGATATACATAATATAATAATGTACAAGTATGTTTGAACATACAATTTATATAAATAAACAAAATATAAAATTTTGCTTTTAATCTTTTTAACTGCAGTTTTAATAGGAACCATTATGTTAATGTCCCTTTTTATAGCCGTGACCTCAACATTAATTTTTCACGTTCATTAGGGTAGGTTTTTTCAGCAAGAGTATTTCGATGTAAAAAGGATGTATGTACATAAATAACTTGAAAGGGTATGTAAATAGATTAATTATATCATTAAATACCCGTAAAACGAGGTACTTATTTGAATTCCAGTAAAAAGTGTGTTTTTAATGCCGCCATAATTTTCCCGTGATGCATTATGATTGCATACCCAATAATTATCTTCTTCTTCTTCGATGGCCCTACAGCCCTTCCAGACTTAACAATCATAATCGAACAAATTATATTAGCATTACAGTAGAACATCGTTTATCCGGAAAAGCCCTGATGATGAAGCATTTTGAACCGCCTGGAATAAATTGATGAAGAAATTGTTCAGACTACTGAAACTCTTGAGGAAAACTTGGAAAATGTGATGATTGAGTTTTCTCCCCCAAATTGCTGGCTTTAATGATTGTGACAGGGAAGAGCACAAGCATGGTTAGAAAGAAAGTGACGATGACGCAGGTTTCCAAATGTTGAACGATGATGAAATTGTTTCTCTGGTACAAAAAAATAGTGAATATCAAATCAAATTAAATCAAATCAGTTTATTTCATCAACAGACATTACAAAATTATTTTTAAGGCATCTATTGAGAACAGGTAAAATAATATATTGTGTATAGTATACTTCCAGAAACGCATGAGAGATGGTTATGAAGATGATCATGAAATTTTAAATGGGGGTGATGAAGGAGAACCAATCAGTCATGGAGAAACCTTTTCAGATTTAAATGTACTACAATATCGTGGTTTGAAGAGCAAGAGGAAAACAGCTCAACTCAATTGCTGTTATTAAAACGAATCCGAGATTTAGCTGCAAAAATAGACGAGGAAATCTCGTTAAAAAAAATCTGATTAATTTTTATTGTAACTTGACGACAACGTGGCACAGTCAAATAAATCAAATATGAAATGTCTGCCACGTGAAGAGTCCAAAAAATTGACTTTGTGCTTGACACGGTGTATGAATGTTGAGGAAGTAAGACAAGTATTTCAGGAAAGAACGGCGTGGTGGTTAATTAGTTAGTCTTAATTGTGTTAACATTTATTAAAAATATATATATTCTTTCAGGGGGACGACGGGAATAAGGCAGAAGACAGTTTTCGAGGCTGCGAAATATAAAGGATTGGACAGGAATGAAGAGAGTTGTGATCCTGTTCCAAATAGCGTAGGATAGAGATGCTTTTGCTGCAGTGATCGCCAACGTTGAGGGGGACCTAACACTGCACCAGAAGAAGAAGAAAGCAATGTTTTAGTAAGAATTCAATTAATAATTATACTGTTAAGACGGATACGGACATTTTTTTTAATATATTAAGATAGAAGAAAGACTACAATTTTTCCCCATTTATTGATTTTATATAATATATAACTAGCAGACCCGACAGACATTGTCCTGCCCGAACGTTGACTTGCCTGGTTGATTCAGTATTTTTTTATTTCGATAAACTACGAGTACATACTAAATGACATTTGACATTTCAAAAAATTTTTTTTTGTCTTAATACGAGTTGACGAACAATATTGCATTGTTCTTTAATAAACACGCAACACACAAATATAAATAACTTAAATTAAAAAGTTGCACGTTTCATTGATGGGCATTCAATGCACATGTATATAATATACACTGCACTGTTCACAGTTACAATATGTATGTGTTTAAGTCCACTCCATTTATGATTTAAAACGTTATTTAAATATGTTTGTCGATGCATAATACACTCAAAACGCACGCAATTGTGATACATGCCATACATGGAATATCAATACACAGCAAACAGAATTTTAAATCAACGCCATGCTACAACGCAAGTAATTTGCGAATGCTTAAACACAGAATTCGACATCAGCGCCACCTATGGCAAACAAACGAAACTTTGAATTATATTCACAAGGTTGAACCGATAAAAATCTAGTTGACTATTAATGAACTATCCAGAAGGTTTTAAGGTTTTAACAGACACCAACGTATCTCTGTCATCGCTGTGCGGCATATTCGTTTTCGACGCTTTTTGGATATAATATCACACAACGATATTTTCTTACACATCAAATCATTATAGCAAAAAATGATTATATTGGTATCTTTCTCAAATATCAAAGAGTCAAACACACACTCGATATCGTGATGCACACTACTTATTTATCTTACTTAAGTCAGTCGTGAAGACCTAATTTAATTTCAATTTAATTTTTACAACGAAGCAAAAAAAAAATTAGCAGTAAACCTTTGAGTAAATTTCCACCGAAAAAAAACTCGGAACCTTCCTTTTAAGTAGTGGTCCGCGAAGATTTTTTTGTGGTCCGCAATTTTTTTAAATATATAACACACCATCACGCTATCTCCCCGAAGTGGTAGGCAGAAAGAATGGACTGCCACACTTAAACTGATGCGGCACTCCATCCTTCTCTTTTCGCTTCTGCGGGAGACGCGGTGTGATGGTTTGCGAACCTCATCGCCACCAATAGGCATCTCCCATGCACACTTCGATCGTTTAACGTCAAATTTTTTTTTTTTTTAATATTGTTTAGATCAATATACACTTAATTCCACTTTCATATGAAATCACTTTGTTGTTAGACATTTTTAATTTATAGATATTTTAATTAATACAGTTTTCTTATTATTATTTAAATCCATGTGCAAAATTATTTAACCAATTTAAAATTCAATTTTTTTTTTTGTATTCCAAACACTTCACATTCAACAAACACTTGAACATTATTAACTGTAAGATTTACAACACTGTTATAATATTGAAAGCTAAGGCAGTAACACTGTGGAAATCCATAATAATATACTAAGAAAATTCAAAAAAAACTTTGCTTGTTTTCCACAAAATATTAAAAAATATTAAAAAACACGACATATTTACACCTAAAGATGATGTATTCTCCGAAACATGTCGTGTTTTTTTAATATTTTGTGGAAAATAAACAAAGTTTTTTTCAATTTCCTAAGTATGTTATAATATCACGATTTTTATTATACACTTTTTGAGAATGTCGTGACAGCTATTTCGCCATCCAATTTTAGCATCATCAGGTGTTACAAGCAACTCTCATGAAGGCGAAGAATAATGAAGGCTAAGGCTGGGCTGTAGGGCCATCTAAGAAGAAGAAGAAATATTTTAAAAACGTTTTTCATATCCAGCATCAATATCTAATGATGAAGTAAGAAAGTAATGTAAGGCGGGTGAATGCGTGATTAATAAAATCATGAAAGGGTCACCAAGATAGTTTGTAAATATGGAACAAATGGATTAGGGAAGAATGGTTAAAAATGTATATACAACTAGTGTGAATGGAAAAAGAAGTCGAGGAAGGCCAAGGAAGACATGGCATTACTAAATTAATCAATTACTCAAAGGCGGTCATGTTCGATGTAGGAACAATCGACAAGCGTGCATGTCACGATGTGTGAATGTAGAAGAGAATGTTCCATTATCTGGGCGCCGCATGAGGTTCGATATTCCCTGATGGTGGAGAGGGTGCAGAAAAAATGTCTGCAATACTTCTATCTTAGGGAGTATGGATATTACCCGTGGCTCTTTCCAACTGATTTCTTGCTAGGGATGCTAGCCTCCCTGATAATTATCTTCGACAAAGGGGCCATAGATTGTTTTATCTCCAACGATGCAGAACCAACCTGCCAATAGAAATGTCGGTAGGTAGAGCAATATCTTTGCTTAATCGTATCACCTCGGAGTTTGACGTATTTTGTGATAGTTTGGCTCATCTGAAGGAAGTACTATCTTTATTATAATTGTTTGGTATATTTATTTTATTAATTTGTCATTCATCTTATGTTTCTCGCTCTTTTTATTAATCTATTATGCATTACTTATTATTGTGTATCTCTAACTTGTATCTTTAGTCAATTGGAAAAAAAATTCTGTAATGTTTTAGATATATTTTAAATAAATAACTGAAATAAATGAAAATGAAATAAAGAGGCGCTAGAGTTATGTCAGAATAGTACAATGTGGCGATCTATCCTATCGACCTACCCCTTCGGGGAAACGGCGAATTGTTTAGTTTTTTAACATCAGTATTCTTCCTTTCTCTTGTCGAGCGGGGTCACATAATTAACTAAAGGTTAAAAAAAACACTGTTAACTCATTCCAAGTGTTCAAACCTCATTAAAAAATCTAAGCGAATCATAAAATTGGCGGAATACGATTTTTTAAACGGTTTCTTGTACAAACAAGTGTTTTTATTTACAATAATTAAAAAAAATTCAACCAGGAAAACAGGAGTATCGGGGTTAATTTACGGTACCTGTGTAATATTCGAGACCTAATCTTACTAATATTGTTTCACAGAAACGGCAAAGGGCTGAGTTATGTCAATATCGTGGTGAAAGATATAGAAAACCGTTATTGGAAACAACCAATGAAAGCAAAAATGGCCATTTACAATGGAGTCTTAGTTCCAACTCTGATGTACGGAAGCGAACCATGTAACCATGTGTATGTAGATATTATAGCTATCATAGTGATTCTCGTGACATGTGATAGGTAGCTAACCAATCGCCATTTTATTGTCACGTGAATTCTACACCAGATCAATGACAGTGTGACAATCACACTGCCCTCGCCGGGAATCAAACCCAGAACCTTCGGGGTGGCAGTCAATGCACTAACCACTCGGCCACAAAGGTCGTCAATGGCACTAGTAATAGAAAAAGACCGTGAAAAACGTGGCGCGATCAAATAAATCAAATATATGTAATATTGAATATCGGCCACGTGAGGAGTCGGAGAAATCAACGTGTGTGCATAACACGATATATGTTGAGAAAACAATAGAAGTATGTCAGGAAAGAAATGTGTGGTGGTCCATTCTTTCTGCCTACCTCTTTGGTTAGTTAGTTAGTTACATTATTAATTTATTAATGCTTCACTTCCTTACATAAGGGTAGGTACAAGAATACCACAACAGATTAATTATCTTCTTCTTCCTTGTTGTAGACCTATGTAGTCTGTTCTCCACGTGTTGCTCCTCCCGTGAGGTAGACCCCTGGCTGTCTTTCCATCTTTGAGGAGGTCTTTTACGAGGACGAGTCCCGTGAGGCTGATTATGTAGTGCAATATAAGGGAGTCTAGTGGTGTCCAATCTTTGAACATGACCGTACCAGTCCCTTCATCGCTATCTGCTCCATCTTATATTATCCTCAACCAAACATATCTCTCTTATTCTGGTGTTCCTCGTGAGATCTCTCAGTGTCTTGCCTGCTATCGTCCTGAGTGTCTTCATTTCGGAAGTCCTCAAAACTAGTTTGGCCCTTACTGTGTCTGCCCTTGCTTCGACGCCATATGTTATTATTGGTCATACGCATGCTTTTTAGATTCTCATCTTACTCTTAATGACCATGACTTTGTTTTTCCATATTGTGGATTTCAGAGCGCACAGAGATTGCAGCTGCCTTGTTTACTTGGGCTTGTATTTCATCCCGCAGATCAGCTCCTCCCACCAGATCTATGCCTAGATACTTGATGGCCCTTACCTGTTCTATGGGCTGATTTTCTATAACCAGGTTACATGTTTTGGGTGTTTTGGAAAAGGCCGTTTTTGTTTTTCTCAACCTCACATACTCGTATCTCACTAATTCTGGTGTTCCTTGCGCGATCTCTCAGTGTCCTCGGTGTCTTCATATCGGAAGAACTCAAAACTTGTTTGGTCCTTACTGTGTCTGCCCTTGCTTCAACAGATTAATTATGATTTTGATTAATGTTATTTTACTTCACCAGGTATCAAATTTCGCGCTTCCACTCTCAATAAAGATAATTAATCATTATCTGAGCAAAATTCCATGTAAAACAAAGCATAAAGTCATTATCTTAATTAATTGGAAAACTTCCACAATTAAGTATCAGAAAAAATAAAGTTTACCACTTTGAAGTAAATAAATGCTGTAAGTTATTATTTATTATTAAACTACTTTAATGGTTTCCGTTTATTACACAACTTATTATAATTTACAGAACAATATTCATCGTTGTTAATTAAGGAAGTATGTTTACAAAAGAAAGAGAGTGGAAAACGATATTGAAAGAAGGGTTGGGGTAGGCAACAAAGTAAATGGTGCACTTAAAATTGTCATCGCACACAATAGTCTTCTTGTGCCGACCCTTATGTACGAAAGTGATGCATGGAACTGGCAAAAGGAGAATGAAGAAAAATGGAATAGAAATGAGATCTTTAAGACGAATTTGCGATAAATCTGTATATGACAGAGTGTCAAATGCTAATATAAGAAGTGAATGCGATGCGAAATTATGAAATGGACGACCTTCGTGGCAAATGGTAAGTGCATTGACTGCCATTCCGAAGGTTCTGGTTTCGATTCCCGGCGAGGGCAGTGTGATTGTCACACTGTCTTTGGTCTGGTGTAGAATTCACGGGACAATTAAATGGCGATAGATTAGCTACCTTTCACATGTCACGAGAATCACTATGATAGCTATAATACTCTTTACATCGATTTGGCTCATGCTGTCATGATGTAAAGAGCGATCCAACAAAAATAATAATATGAATAATATGAAAGGGTCGTTAAGATGGTTTGGACACATGGAAAGAATGAATGAAGATAGAATGGTGAAGATTTTATATGTAAACGACGTGAACGGAGCTAGAAATAGAGGAAGGTCGAGGAAACGTGGCACGATCAAATCAATCGAATATTAAATGTCGGCCACGTGAGGAATCAGAGAAATCGACATGCGTGTATGACGCGATGTATTAATGTAGAGGAACCGAAAGAAGTATGTCAGGACAGAACAGTGTGGCGGTTCATTATTTCTGCTTACTCCTCCCGGGGAGACGGGTGATGTTTAGTTAGTTAGTTAGTTATATTCAGTGTACTATGAACATGGCATTATCGATACGTTCGGTGTAATCATCTCACGCCATTTTGATCTCAGACGTTCTCTGATATCTTGGTAATTAGATGTTAACATATTAATTTGTGAGGTGTAATTATATTATTAGTAAACTGACACGTGCATACATGTACATATTCTACGTGGCAGTAGCGTGCAATGCTGTCTAACAAATAACGAAAAACTATTAAATATGATAATACACTAGTCAAAATAGTATTTAAAATAGTAATGAGCTTCAAATCGTTGGGAGTAGAAATCTACAGCCATAATGACCTTTACACCGAAGTACGAGAACAAGTCAATAAAGCGAAAACTGGTATACGAGTTTATGACAATGCCAACATAAGTTGTACTCGTATATTATTTTTCACATACAACTCAATCCATGTTATTCAATTTAATAAATTAATTTATTGCTAACTTCGTTTGTATTAGTTTAATAAATATATATTTTATATGCACTATAAATACTCGAATATCACAATAGCGATGCGTTGCCGGGTTCGCTAATAGTATAAAGATCACTTTATTCTTTAGAACCACCAACCGGTTTCGCTCCCGCCGCAATTACAGTATATATTTTGTAACCCTGACGAAAATTTTACAAGTGTATTATTATTATATTTAATAATGTCAAACCACAAATGAAGTTTTTCATACGAAAGAAAAAAATAATCGTTATATATATAATATATATTCTATATTCGCTTTAACTTGTTATTATGGATTCGCCAAAGCAACTTTTAAAAACTGTGTTTTTCAAAATATTTTACTGCTCTCAAAAATGATATATATGATAACATATGGTATATAATGGATGGGGGAAGAATGGTTAAAAAGATCAATGAAAAATAAGTAGATAAAAGCCAAGAAAAATGTGGCATGTACAAATTAATCAATTGCTAAAAGGTGACCATGTTTGAAGCCGGAACAATCGAAGAGAGGTGCAAGACCTATGTCAGGATAGAACGGTGTGACGGTCCATTCTCTCTCACTACATAATATTTCTTTTAAATACTGAATAATCATCTCCAGACTCCAAAGACAACAAAACAAAATAATAAAATACGCATACAACATATACTACCTTACCCCAACCATACGAGTTTACAGACAAACAAAACAAATGGACATATCAGACCTGACCAAATATGAGACCATAAAAATTGTACACAGAGTGCACATGGAAAAGACAACAAAAAGCAGCTACAAACTAACTAAAATTTAGACATACACAGACATTGGACCAGGAACTGTGACAGATACCACTTACCGAATGCACGAACTAAGACAGGACAATCAAGGATATTGAACAATGGACTGAAACTTTACAATGAACTACCAAAAGACACAAGGGGTCTCACTACAACTCAATATAAAATATATCTGAAACAATACATAATTAATAGTAAGATCTAAAAATGTATCCATATAACCCAATTGGGTTTTTAAAAAAATAAATTAAAAAATAAAAAACTGCCTACCGGTTTCGATATTTTCCAAATCTTAGGACTAACACTTAAGTAATGAAATATGAGCATTTTATATTACCTATTTATTGCAAGGAGTAGAATGAATTCTATAGGTGCGTTTGGTATGACATAGAAGCAATAGATTGATTCAATAGCAAAAATGAGAAAAAAAAACTTAATCAATTCTTATGATAATAATTCGTCTATATTAAACTATCACTGCGTGCCTCTGTCGTACACCTACATAATCGGTATGAAATTTGACTACAGCAATCTCTTGTCACAGAGTGATTCACTACACAGAATAGTGCTATTGAATATCAATGGAATAGTTACGTTGATGGCGAATCCTTGATATTATAAATCGATACATGTTCCAATGGTTGGGTATCCCTTTGTTTAAAACAATACAATTACCAGAATATAGGTATTTTTTTCTTACTTTGCTCTGGTACTATTTATGCTAATTTTTAACAGTTAAAATATAAAACGTTGATTATGGTTTCACAATTAATAAACAGCGATATATATTTTAACAATTAATAATGTTGAAGTATCAAAGCGTTTCGGCCAAAACAATAGACTATGCTAAGCTTTATCAACTATTGATTCTTCAATTCTATTGACAACGCACACAAATATAGAGTGTATATTTGTTATCATTTATGACAAAAATTATTTATATTTGCAAATAACGATTTATATTTGTTACCATTTATGAAAATCATGATTTATATTTGCAAATAACGATTTATATTTTTTAAAGATTAATTGTATCTCAATAGAGACGAAGATGTAAATTATTTGGAAACAGAATATGGTAGTCGAAGCGTTTATAAGACTTATGACCTGTCATTGGTTGGGTTAAGCGATCACTTTATGTTTAACAACATTCACCATTCCGCCCTTCTTACGATTAACCCGCAATGGGTAAAAATCCAGTATTTGTCTACAAGTATTTGTATACAAAAAAAACAAATTCGATGTATATTTGTTATCATTTATGACAATAATTATTTGTATTTGTTATTAAGGCAAGTAAGGTGCCTTCACGTTTGTTGTTACTAGTATTATTATTATTTTGTTGAATCGCTCTTTACATCATTACAGCGCGAATCAAATCGATGTAAAGGGTATGTGACATTTGATAGATTGCTAATCTATCGCCATTTTATTGCCATACAAAATAATACAAAATCATTATATTCTATTTATTTTTTAAATTTCAAACCGAGGTATTGATTTGCAGCAAGTCTAAAATCTTTTCTAGTTTTTGGAAGGCAACTTGACCCTGCATGTGGTAGTTTTCCGTTGCTTTCCTCAATAAATAACTAACTTACTTACTAACCATCACGCCGTTTTCCCGGAGGGGTAGGCAGAGAGGATGGATCGCCACATTGTTCTATCCTGACATAACTCTCGCGCCTCTTCTACACTCACACATCGTGACATGCACACTCGATAAATAATTGTGATATTTTAATAGGCAATTAGTTTCTAATAAACTGTCAGAAGTGTTTTTTTCAAACCAAACAACTTTCATATATAATTTAATTCGACACGCTTTTTATGAAATCTAATTAACCCAGAAGCATATAATTTCTACTACAACGGTTTTATTAAAAGCAATTTATTTTACATGTCTACTTTGATTATTATTCGTTAAATAAAAATAATAAAACCATTCTTAATCATATTTTGTATTGTATAATATTGAAATACTCTAAATGTTCACTTAAATCTAAGTGTACGAGTATATTACGGAGACATCTGGCGGCCAGAATAAAGTATTTTTTAGCTTCCATCGATTAGCGAAAGATGGCATCTTAATCAATTAAATTCTGTTGCCGATGTATTTGCATTTACGCATTGCACATTTGATCAAATTAGTTAAATGTACTTATAATTATTATAAGCTTATTTTGTAATCAGTATTTTGTAATAAACAAAAATTAATGTTCTTGGTGACTGTTATATACGAGTAGACCGTGACTAAATAGAGAAAATTTAGGCAAAACGAATTTTATAATATTTATTATTTCTTAAACAATGATGCATAACAACATATTTAAAAATAAATACAAATAAAAACATATATTTTCTGTAAGTTTTATAATATTATATGATAACTACATATTTCGCCTTGCTCGGGTATTTTCAAATATCAGACATTTGACAAAATCCTAACAAGGATAAATATGCCATTCCCATATAATATAATATAATTTCTAGAAAATAGGTATTTTCATAAATTTCAAATAATGAATATAGTATTTCACACCATCGAAAAAACAATAATCTTATTTTATTACACAATCAAGATTTTTATTGTTTCTAGAAAATCAATGTAAAACTCCATAAAATCATTTATACTTAGGAAATTAATTCATATCAGATATATGGTAATGCCTTAGAATTGCGAAACATGCATTCTATATATAATATTATATATCATACTTATACTCGTATATATATACAGTGGATAACGTGGAATAAAAATTAAATAAACACAAATGTCCGGATCGTCCAGCTGACGACAAGTGCACCATCTAAAATAACATTATGTGTTAAATTATTTTTCTTTGATATTTTGTATTTCAGATAATTTGTTTTAGATTTATTATGTAGACGTTGAACGATCGAAGTGTGCGCGGGAGATGCCTTTTGGTGGCGATGAGGTTCGCAACCCATCACACCGCGTCTCTCGCGATGGCGAAAAGAGAAGGATGGAGTGCCGCATCGATAAAAGTGTGGCAGTCCATTCTTTCTGCCTACCCTTTCGGGGAGACGGCGTGATGGTTAGTTAGTTAGTTAGTTAGTCATACTTATATAAGCTCCTTGATCCTGCGCCTTTTGCTCCCAGCAATCCGATTCGCCCAACCTAGCCAGATCAGCCAGAACATTGTTCATAAGGTGCTGTCTAGGCCTTCCTAGAGGTCTTACTCCAGTCGGTCTAGACGCGTACAGGGTCTTGATTGCTCTGGTCTCTTCGGCTCAGCATACGTGCCCAATCCATGTTAGGTGACCGGCTCTCACGGTGCTCGTTATTAGGGGCTGCTGGGTCATCGTACGGATCTCTTGGTTGGTCCTATGACCCCAAGTTCCCGCTGCAACACCGGGTCTGGGTCCCACGATCATTCTAAGTATTCTATTCTCAAACTAGTATATTCTTTGTTGTTCTTTTAGAGTCATTGTCTACGACTCAGAACCTTATGTCACAACTGGCTTGATGATGGTGTTATAAATACGCAGCTTGGTGTTTCTGGATAGAAACTTAGACTTTAGTAACGTTCGTAAGGAAGCTGCAGCTCGTAGGCCTTTTTGAACTCTGTGTTCCAACTCCGCGTGCATATCGTTGGCTTCCGTCGTGACCGTACTAAAATAAGTGAACTCTCTGACTTGCTCAATTTTATCTACCCCCATGCAAATATCTCTCAGTAGTGAGGCTAGGCCATTATTACTCCTGGAAACAATCATCCACTTGGTCTTATGTGCATTGACCTGCAAACCAATCCGAGCTGCTGTATCCTTTAATTTTTTATTCATCTCATTATAATAAAATAAAATAAAACTTATAGAAAACAAACATTTTATTCGCATTAATTGTGTCAGCAAGCATTTGTTAATTAAAAAAATAGTTTTACTATGTTATTATTGTTAATAATGGTGTTCTTCTACCGACCCTTATGTATGGAAGCGAAGCATGGAACTGGCAAAAGAAGGATGAATGTAGAATAAATGCAGTAGAAATGAGATCTCTTAGACGAATGTGTTGATACTCTGTGTATGATAGAGTGTCGAATGAAAATATAAGAAGTGAATGCGGTGCGATGATGGTATCATGAACAAAATAATGAAAGGATCATTAAGATGGTTTGGACATATGGAAAGAACGAATGAAGAAAGAATGGAAAAAAAATTATATGTTAATGGTGTAAATGGAACCAGAAATAGAGGAAGACCGAGGAAAACGCGGCACGATCAAATAAATCAAATATTGAATGTCGGCCATGTGAGGAATCAGAGAAATCGACGCGCGTGCATGACACGATGTATGAATGTTGAGGAAGCGAGAGAAATATGTCAGGAAAGAAAAGTGTGGCAGTCCATTATTTCTGCCTACCCCTTCGGGGAGACGGCGTGATGGTTAGTTAGTTAGTTAGTTTATTTAAATACAGTTATGAATTTATCTTGGGTATATGCGCGAAACCGCGTTAAGAGATTGAAGTGTATGCTCAGCAGAGTACGTAATACAAACGTTAGGCCGGGATTAACATGCCATAATACAATATATTATCTCGTCAAGCGTAAGTCGCATTAACAACATTATCGATATAAGTTCCATCAACATCACGTGACAGCGACGCCACATTAATCAATACGACTAGGGTGCGATGTATGATATTATTCGTATTGTTTCTTCTCTTACCTTTATTTAGTTAATAAAGTCAATTGTTTGCAAAACTTTGATTAACATTCAACAAACATCACACTAGTATTGATTAACCGTAAAAAGATTCGCTTGAATTTTGTTGTAAACTTCTTCTTCTTCTTCTTCTTCTGCTTTATTTAGAACTGTGTCCTGTTCGCAGCAGATGGCCGATATATCACGGATGGTTTGATATATCACGAAGGGTGTTAAGCAGGGCTGCGTGATGTCTCCATGGTTGTTCAATCTGTATATGGACAAGTGTACGAAAGAACTTAAAGGTATAAATGCTGGTGCTAAGATGAGTGATCTATCTGTTAATTGTCTGCTTTACGCGAACGATGCCATTCTCGTTGCGGATAGTGCGGACGAATTACAAGTCTTGGTGTCGAGAATGTATGAGGTATGCAAGTCAAAAGATTTAATGATGAATGTCGGAAAGTCAAAGGTGATGGTTTTTGAAAGGGAAGAGCATATGACAGTTTGTAATATATGTTTGAACGAAGAGAACTTGGAACAGGTGAGGGAATTTGTGTATTTAGGTAGCATGTTCACAGCAGATGGCCGAACGGATAGTGACGTCGAAAGAAGGGTTGGTGCGGGTAACAAAGTGAATGGAGCTTTAAAAATAGTTATTGGAAACAAGAATTTATCGATGAAAACGAAAACGGCCGTTCACAATGAAGTTCTGGTCACAACCCTAATGTATGGAAGCGAAGCATTGAACTGGCAGAAGAAGGTCCCTAAGACGTATGTGTGGTAGAACGAAATACGACAGAATCTCAAATGCTGATATAAGAAAGGAATGTAGAGCGGAAGAAGGTATTATGAACAAAATTATGAAAGGATTGCTACGTTGGTTCGGACATATGGAGCGCATGGATGGAGAAAGAATGGTTAAGAAACTGTACGCTTATGATGTAAATAGAGTACGGAGTCGAGGCAGACCTATAAGAACATGGCATGACCAAATTAATTAAATTTTAAAGGTTGGTCATGTTAGAAGTCGGATGAATCGCCGTGCGTGTATGACTTGCTGTATGAATGTGGAGGAAGGTAGAAAGTAGTGTGTAGAAAGTAGTGGTAGAAAGTAGGTAGAAAGTAGAAAGTAGTAGGGGTAGGCAGAGTTAGAAACTATGAAATAAGAGAATCTGTCAGACAGAAGATATCGAGAGATGAGTAACTACAATAATAAAGGCCCAAGTGACATCACAAGAATCACAAAAATTGAATACTCAGGCAATAACACTGGAATTCCATAGTAATATACTTAGAAAATTGAAAATAACTTTGTTGAATGCACAAAATATTTTTAAAAATATTTTAAATTTCAGGTGTAAAAATATAAAAAAAACTAAACAAAGAACTAGTATTTTTTGTTTATATAGTGAAATGATTTTACTGAAATCTCTTGATCTAAGTTCATTTCAAATAATAATTAAATAAAACGACTGGTGACCATATTGACCAGTCTGTCGATGCCAGCGAGCCTGGCGAAACCGGTCGCTGTCGAAATAAAGATAAAAGTGGAAGTAGTTAAAAAACATCGTTTTATTTCATTATTATTTATTTGTTTTGTTTTAATTGTATTTTTACACCTGAAGACATATTGAAGAAGTATGCTCCGAAACGTGTCCTGTTTTTTTCAATATTTTGTGGAATAAACAAAGTTATTTTCAATTTCATAAGTAAATCACAAAAATGTTACAATTTGATGCAAATGCATTTATGTATAATATATTTTTAATTGCATCAGACAAGGGTGAATTCGCTTATTTTAATTGAAATAAATTGAACTAGACTGTAATATAAAATATTGTGAGCTGCCTTGCCAGTATATAAAGGTTGCTATCAATAAGAAATGAAGTGAAGTAGAGCTGTCGGAAAGTGTTGGCAAAGAGGAAAACATCGATCGGCGTCTGAATCGTTCTGCGATACTCCTGATCGCTTCGGCTGCAGATAACCATAAAAATAATTGTTTGGAGAGCGTATCGAATTAATATCCGCATAAAGCTTGCGCGGAAAATATCCCGTTTACGGCAAACAAAAGAAAATGATAAACTCTGATATGCAAAAGCCACTTTTCTTAAGCAAAGTAGTGTTGGGAGCGACCGCCGGGGCTCATAAATAATGCTATCCCCCTCCCACCCGCGCTCTTTCCCGCCAACTTAACCGGAGCTTTAAAAACACCGCCAAGGGACTCGGTGTGGTTTCTTAGCTATTTTCATTCCTGTATTCGCATGCTCTTAAAAGTGATGGCTCATATTAAACAAATATTAACCCTGCCGTATGCTCACAGGAATAAAAAGAAACATATTTTGAGTAACCCATAATGACTGAGGTGGCTGTACGGATAGGCGCGCTGAAGTGGCGGTGGGCTGGCCATATCTGTCGGAAAACCGACAGCCGATGGGGAAGACGGGTTCTGGAGTGGAGACCGCGTACAGGATTCCGTAGAGTTGGACGTCCCCCTGCCCGCTGGACCGACGCGACGATCTGAAGAGGATTGCTGGACATGGATGGATGGGAGCGGCAATGGATAGGGGTGGTGGCGGGCTTTAAAAGGAGGCCTACATTCAGCAGTGGATGACAGACGGCTGATGATGATAATGACTTACGGTGTGCTGCCGGTTGCCTCGAAACTGTAACATTGTCCAAACAAAGTATCGAAAAACTACGAGTGACCCAAAGATCCATGGAAAAAATCGTGTTAGGAATAAGCTTTAGAGACAGAAAAAGAAACGATACGGTAAATGAAAAAACAAAGGTTACTGACATCATCCACCGCGTAGTGACTCGTATGGGGTCACCACAGGGGGGATTTTACTAGTCACGTAGCCAAAAGCTCGAAAAATTGTCCAAAATATTGCTGATTTAAATACCATGGACAGCAAAGAGTAGTGTAGGGCGTAATTACGGTGGAAGGATGACGATTTTATCACGACGACGAAGCAAGAGCAGACACTGTCAGAAACAAAAATCTCTTAAGAGTAGCAGAAATGAGAACATTGCGACCTATTGTGGGGAGAACCCTTAGAGATAGGATACCCAATGTAGAAATTCGCAAATCCTGCAAAATTAAGACATAGTGAGATGGAGTAAGCAGAGAAGACGATTCTGGGGTGACCACATCGATAGAATGGATCCAGCAAGAATTTCTAATATCGTGATGCACAAGACTCCAGAGGGCCGTCGACCACCAAAAAGATGGAGAGAAGACTGGTCGTCTTCAAAGTTGATATCCTGCATAAACAGATCGCAAGATCTACAATCAGAAGAAAAAAAAGACATCGAAAGCAAACTATTTACAACAAAACAAAAATATATTGGTGCATTATTTTTTTATCAAATCATTCTCAAGATAAGATCTTCGATTTTCCAATGAGCGTTGATTTATGGGGCCGGGCTTCAAGGAGAAGCACTTAATTAACCGCAGTTTTCCAAACAATTATTGTATTTCATGTTCTGACAACTCCAGTGAAATATTATATCCGCGGGCTTTGTAGCCACTTTATCCAACCGAATCAAACCGTAACTCACTACTGAAATATGAACACAATGAAATTATTTCCCTGGACATGGAAAAAACAAACCATTACAATTATTATTAGTATCCCTTACACCGATGTTTATGGGCTGACTTTCGTTTTAAGACTGAGTTATTATCTTTTTTATTTTATTTTATTGGAAAACGGACAATTTCCTGAAAATAAAAATACAAACTTTTTCAACACTTATCATATAAAATATTGAAAGTGGTGCTTCAGAAGAATTTTAGGAATTTCTTGTAGAGACCACATCACGAATGACGAAATTCTCAGTAAAATCGAATGATGGAGGCAACTTATCAATTGATGGTTGAGGTATTAGTTTTGTAAAACTCCATTACTAATTTATAAGAGTTATGACGATTGTTTAGTGGTTTTACTTGGATTTAATATATATATGAATTATATAAATTGTGACAAATTTGTTCCCCTTGCGAGGATATTCTTAAACTGAACCTAATCACCAAACAGTGTGTCCTTATATTGAATTTAAAAGTCTTAAGGGTGTGGGAGAAAGTATATAATGCAAATTTTTAAGTTGTTAAATAAATCAATTTTAAGGTTTTTCTTAGAACTAATGATTGAATCCAAAACAAATTTGTCACAATTTGTATAATTTATATAAATAAAATCCAAGTAAAACAACTAAACAATCATGTTTACTATTATAAATTAAAAGCAACTTATCAAATTCATTTCAAATAGGTGAGTCCCATGATTCGCCCATATTATGCGCCATGAGGGTCTCAGACAAAAAATATATAATAGAGGGTTCCCCCAGCGGGAATATTTGAAACAAGTGTATGATGACATGAACTGCGTCTCATAAGTTGAGTTGAAGAGGGCTGTAGAAGACCGACCGCAAACTTACAAACTTTGCTACAAACCAATCCATATGATTGAAGCAGGGACAAAGAATAATGAAAACCAGTTGCAACCCGTGAAATATTCGTGAAAGTAAAGATTTTCCACCCTTTAAAAAATTGGTTCACTGTAAAATCGTAATCAGAAATAAGTTTTATCTTTTGCTAAAATCTTTTTTTTTCTCACGCCTTTAAAATTTCAGATTCGGGTAAGCGGAGGGAGCCCTCTATGGCTCGGCCATTCAAAAAAAGTTTTATTAAATTTTATGGGAGTGAATTGTTTCCCATGCTAAGGCATTTTTAAATGCATTTGAGATATTTGCTAATACCATAGCATGGTGAAACAAGTCACTTCTATAAAATATGATAAAAACTTCAAGGAAACGGACATTATTATCGGTAATTAATTTTTAATATTGAGTTTTATATTATTAATAAAGAAACAATAAAAACCTTATTTACTTTAAATTTACCGGTCGAAATGACAGATTGAAACAAACAACAGAATGTTTAATTGTTTATGTTATATTTTCAGTCGTCATTATAATAAAACACTTGTTTTCATTGCTTTTATCGTTTACTTTTTACCGTTGGTAGATATATCAACTCTTTGCAACTTCTTTTTCCTTGGCCTTCTTCAACTCCTCCTGACCTCAGCTGCCGTCTTCCAATTTATAATTTGTGTAAGGTAGTTCTTCTAAACCTTCTTCTAACCCCCGGATGATCTCGTGATCCTCTCATGAGTCATGATTCAGCATCGCTCGTACACTCCCTGGGCTTGTCCCCGGTCCATCCGGGACTTTCATTTAAAGACGGCAACATAAGGGGGTGCCAGACCACATTTAATCTATCCCATCTTACTTCTATGCTCCGCTGTACTTTATTGAATAAATAAGCATAATATTAATACATGAACATTTTAGAAACATTATATAAAATATAAAAAGAATGTTACACCAAAGGAATATAGGAACAGGAGAGGCAGAGGAGACCAATTCGGGATGGGAAAAAAAATGTGGAGTACAGTTTTTGGCATGTAGGACAAAGGACGAGGTTTAGGAAGCATTTCATAATATCTATATAAATAAAAGGCAGTTTCCCTCTGTGTGTGGACTGATTCCAGGGTTATTCCTGGGCAGATCGTTTTCAAATTGATACACTTCCTTAATAGATAGACGGCGGTGGGCATAGGCATATTTTTGTTATTAATCGAGCTCTAATTAACTTTGTAAATTTATAAATTTTCGTAGTGCGAGCGAGTATAGACCTTCATGTTCGTATCACCTGAGTATCGATCTTTAGAGTCTATATTCGCTTGGCGTGATAAGATGCAAATTAGTGGCTTTTTGACTCTTTGCGTGGTCAGATATGAAATTAGTCGCTCTTTTGAACTGAAAAATATACGCACGTATAGGGATGGGCAAAACGACTCATCTCAGGGATCTGATCTAAACGGTTCCGCTCAGCAAAGTGAGCCGACTCTTTTTAACGATCCACGGTTCACCATTTTGAGTCGTTCAAAGTTTGAAATTATTTTAGTGACCTTTTTTTTTTGCTCCTCGACCAAAAAAGTTGATTCCGGTAAAAAAAAAAAAATTCACCAGGATAAATTTTTTGTCGATGAGCTAAAAAAAAATTCACCAGGATAAATTTTTTGTCGATGAGCTAAAAAAAAAAAAAAGAGTCGCCAACGACAAACAACTTTTTTGACAAACGACTCGATAATTATCAAGAAGAATCGGCTCACTTTACTGAGCGGAACCATTCAGCTCAGATCCCTTAAAAATAGTCGACTCTTTTGCAATAATATACGATTCACCGGAATTTTAACAAGAGTAAACTACGAAGTCGTCTTATTGATGAGAACCTGGAATTGTGCCTAAAATTAAGAATAACGACAAACAATCATGCATCAGGCCCATAATAACATACGGAATCAAAGCAAGAGCAGACACTGTCAGAACCAGACTGCGACCTATTGTGGGGAGAACCGTTAGAGATAGGATACCCAACGAATAAATTCGCAAATCCTGCAACATAATAATAACAACAAACAAACATGCATCAGGCCCATAATAACAATCCTGCAATATAATAATAACAACAAACAAACATGCATCAGGCCCATAATAACAATCCTGCAACATAATAATAACAACAAACAAACATGCATCAGGCCCATAATAACATACGGAATCAAAGCAAGAGCAGACACTGTCAGAACCAGACTGCGACCTATTGTGGGGAGAACCGTTAGAGATAGGATACCCAACGAATAAATTCGCAAATCCTGCAACATTGAAGACATAGTGAGATGGAGTAGGCAGAGACATCGAGAGAATGGATCCAGCAAGAATTCCTAATATCGTGATAAAAGAGACTCCAGAGGGCCGTCGACCACCAGGATGACCACCAAAGAGATGGAGAGAAGGCTGGTCGCCTTCATCACAGGAAGAAGTATGAAATAATGTTTTATTCAGTGTACCCAAATTGAATGAAGTGCAAAAATTATAATAAAGGTTATCTAAATCAATAAACATATTTGGCTCTCAATTTTTTTTAAAATCGTTGTAAAGTACGCATTTGGCTCTTTGGCTAATAAGTTTGCCGACCCCCCTGATCTAGCGGATCATTGAGCTGCCGCTCTTTTTTTTATGGATCATCGCTCACCCGCTCACCAAAAAGATTCGAATCTTTGAGTCGACTCGTGAGCGGATCGCACATCCCTATCTCAGACCTGTCAGATTTGCGTCGCAGCGCGGTGTTTTGTAAGTAAAATATTTATATTTCTAATTCATATATATCTTCAATTTATTCTATTTTGCCGTTGAAATGAATACAGATTATATTTCCGCATTACATATTTCAAAGTTTTAGTTCTTAATTATATCGAATAGAAATGAAATTATGTATCGTTTTACTTACGTATTATTTTAGGTTATGTTATGACTCTACATGGAAAAACGTTAAATTCTAAGTAACAATTCTATGAATTGGAATAATCTATTTTAATAATGTTATTTTAATGTTAAATTGTTCTGGCAGGGCGATAACCTATATCTTTTGGATTAGACGATTTACTTCAGCTGTTTTAGTTTTTCTCTGAAAAAAAAATGCTGTGATAGGTAAACATATCCTTACATACAGCATTAGCTGCCTCAGTTGGAAAAATCCACTAATATAACATTTCCAAATGGTCTGACGTTCCCACGCCAGTGTTTTTTTTTTTTATACTGCTCATTTTAATATAATTATTTGATTTTTGCAGAGATGCCGACGCTAAGGATGATACCAGGAAAGACTCTTTGAGATAGGGTGAGGAACACGGCTATCCACGATATCTCCAAGGTGGGTGAGATGGGGCACGCAACGCAAGATCCTGGCATGTATGGATCCCACACCTCGATATGTGCAAGACAGATTGTTATATTTATGAACTAATTTTGAAATGGTATGTACAGGTTGGATTAATTGGTTTAATTGAATACAGATTATATTTCCGCATTACATATTTCAAAGTTTTAGTTCTAAATTATATCGAATAGAAATGAAGTTATAGATCGTTTTACTTACGTATTATTTTAGGTTTTGTCATGACTCTACATAGAAAAACGTTAAATTCTAAGTAACAATTCTATGAATTGGTATAATCTATTTTAGTAATGTTATTTTAATGTAAAATTGTTCTGGCAGGGCGATAACCTATATCTTTTGGATTAGACGATTTACTTCAGCTGTTTTAGTTTTTCTCTGAAAAAAAAAAATGCTGTGATAGGTAAACATATCCTTACATACAGCATTAGCTGCCTCAGTTGGAAAAATCCAGTAATATAACATTTCCAAATGGTCTGACGTTCCCACGCCAGTGTTTTTTTTTAATATACTGCTCATTTTAATATAATTATTTGATTTTTGCAGAGATGCCGACGCTAAGGATGATACCAGGAAAGACTCTTTGAGATAGGGTGAGGAACACGGCTATCCACAATATCTCCAAGGTGGAAGATGTCGTGAGATGGGGCACGCAACGCAAGATACTGGCATGTATGGATCCCACACCTCGATATGTGCAAGACAGATTGTTATATTTATGAACTAATTTTGAAATGGTATGTACAGGTTGGATTAATTGGTTGAAATGAATACAGATTATATTTCCGCATTACATATTTCAAAGTTGTAGTTGTAAATTATATCGAATAGAAATGAAATTATATATCGTTTTACTTACGTATTATTTTAGATTATGTTATGACTCTTCATGGAAAAACGTTAAATTCTAAGTAACAATTCTATGAATTGGTATAATCTATTTTAATAATGTTATTTTAATGTAAAATTGTTCTGGCAGGGCGATAACCTATATCTTTTGGATTAGACGATTTACTTCAGCTGTTTTAGTTTTTCTGTGAAAAAAAAAATGCTGTGATAAGTAAACATATCCTTACATACAGCATTAGCTGCCTCAGTTGGAAAAATCCACTAATATAACATTTCCAAATGGTCTGACGTTCCCACACCAGTGTTTTTTTTTTTAATATACTGCTCATTTTAATATAATTATTTGATTTTTGCAGAGATGACGACGCTAAGGATGATACCAGGAAAGACTCTTTGAGATAGGGTGAGGAACACGGCTATCCACGATATCTCCAAGGTAGAAGATGTCGTGAGATGGGGCACGCAACGCAAGATACTGGCATAGATGGATCCCACACCTCGATATGTGCAAGACAGATTGTTATATTTATGAACTAATTTTGAAATGGTATGTACAGGTTGGATTAATTGGTTTAATTCCATTATTAGAGGCAGAACAGGAGTGTCGGACATCATCGGAAGAGTGGCAGCGCTAAAATGGCATGCCGCTCGCAGCCCTGATGATAGATGAACTGTAACCCGAAACCCAGGACGTCCTCAACTTCGATGGAGGGACGACATTGGATGCGTGTTGCCCAGGATCGACAGACATTGAATCAGATGGTGGAGGCCTACGCCCAGGAGTGAACGGATATAGACTCATGATGATGATGATACAAAACATTGAAACACCTACATTCAACATTTTAAATATTTCTGGAATGGGTAAAATTCTGCAACAATGAAAGTTCATTGAATGGAATGAATGCTTTAAATTATCAACTGATTTCTGTAGAATCACACTCCAAAGGAGAATTGATTCAATGTATATTTCCAGACATCACACAAATTTACAAATTTTGTCATTGGTTAAGTGAATGTGCATTATTAGCTTCATCTAATGGACATCAAAATCAAGAGTTTTGTTTCTCTAAACATTGTATTTCTAAGAGCATTATTATGACCTTGAATGGTATATGTATGAATGTTTTATGCAAATGTGATATAGTATATTTATTTGTTTTTTTAATTTCACTTAAAATATTAAGGAAAAAAATTAAGACTGGACGTTACAAAAATGGTTTAAACATAAAGCTGAAAAAGATAAATATTAACTTTTTTTTGGGTGGCATCTTTAGGGTAACGTTTTAACTACACTATATTATTAAATCATAACGCGCTTTTGCACAGCTATGTTTAAGACCAATTGGCATCAAAAACTCATTTCAGACTTTTTGTAAACTTGCCACCTTGGTAATGCCCAGCCTTCAATTGTTCAATTCACATTAGTATTATTCAAGTTCACAGCAAGTTTGCTTGGATTAAACAAATGTTTTAAAGATATGAACTGAATTAGAATACACACATTCTTACACCTATACACATGTCATTTTATCCAATAAAATAATTGATATTGAACTTTAATTGTATTTCTTTAATATATATTGGGTGTATTTATATACTCTAATATAGCAATAGCGAAGCGTTGCCGGGTCAGCTAGTTAAATAAATAAATAAAACCACTGCACAAATTATTAAAATGGCCGAGAGGGAGAGGAACGAGGCCCGTCACAGAGGAGCAATCCCCTCTTCCCAGCTGGAAAACAGCGCACCCTAAGAGGGCAAGAAACAGCACAAAACGAGCGAAGTTGAAAAAAGGGCGCCGCTACGCCCTATAACAGCCTCGGTTATGTGGCGGGAACTTCTATGTTCCTAAAAATACAAAAGTCATGATTTAGCAGGTACCTACGCATTTGGCTTTCTTTGTACGTGTCCAGCTATTATCAATCTAAGGAGTCTTATGTGTGTTGAGATAATATATTACTATTTGTATATCTCACGTTAAATCTTATTTTTCTTGTGATCTCATTGCATCAAAACACATGGAAAATTATTTCAAATAAATTGGTCACTTTCACTCTGAATCCAACGATCTGTTTACATAAAAGCAAAAATACGTGGCCTGTATTTGTTCGTATGTATAAAATATTTATTACTCTGGACGTTTCAACGTTTATACTGCAATAGTATACTTAATACTACACTCGACTACGTTCGTATTGGTGTTTACATGCAAGTACTATGGAAGGGTTGATACATATAATCAATAGCCACTATACATTGAATAATGTGTAATTACTAATGGAAGTCAATTCTGATATCACGTGACTTCGATTCCCGTGTTTATACCTTTCAATAAATGATTTTATGATTTATGTCCTAATAATGCTTTCACAGGGACTTCAAAAATGTTACAAATCATAAAAGCTTTTTTCAAATATGATATTTTTTCGTATTTTTAAGCTTGTTGATCTGTTGTACAATTCAAATCAAATCAGTTTATTTTCTCACAAAATGTATTACAAACAAAAATTATAGTTTAAAGCATCTATTGAGAACAGGTAAAACATTTCAAAAATGTATAATACCAGGAACGCATGAGACATGGTTTGACATTAGGAATACAAGATACTCTCCAAAGTCAAGAGTATTTGTCTTCTGAACGTACTTTCACGAATATGAAAGACGTCGATCTTCGAAGCGATCATGTTCAGCAGTTTAGTTTGTTCTGCATGCTGGGAGATAAAACAGTATGTGCTGACGCTGTCGAAGATAACCATCTGGAACATAAAGATGGATATCCTCCAAGCTGTGTGCACCCATCTCTTCTTATCGGCAAACTATTGTTCCCCAGCATGCCCAAGAGGAATGCAGTGGGATAAAGTTGGGAGTAAGGGTTGGGAGTAATGGGAAGTAAGGATCGTTGGTTGCATCTGCGTCCTCCTAGGAAGTGACCTGCAAATTATCTTACTATCTTTTTGGTGATTGGACACGTGGTCGGGAACCCTCCGGTAGACTGACGCGGGCTATCTTTGGGATCCTATTTTCTTGCATACGGAAGACATGCTGATTCCAATATCTTTTTATCTGGCGCTCCCATCTGATATGAAATGTAAACGACCAAATGTTTTGATTTGTTTATGTCTCTTCTATTATCAAACATCTGATAATGCCTTAGAAGAGCAAAACATGTCATTCCATCTAAAATCTAATAAAACTCCTTGAAAATAGGTGTTTTAACTCATATTAATTATTTAATATGGAGTATTACGTCATTTTTCAAGAAACAATAAATGATCAATGATTTTTTTCCTTTGTTGTAAGATAAATACT
This sequence comes from Lepidostoma basale, assembly GCA_022606425.2. NCBI lineage: Eukaryota > Metazoa > Arthropoda > Insecta > Trichoptera > Lepidostomatidae > Lepidostoma > Lepidostoma basale. Next base: position 397,932 of record JAHDVF020001249.1, read on the forward strand.
AAGACCCCAATAAGAACTATAAATTATTATTTTTAATTTTTTCAAAATATTTGTTATAACAAAAGCATAAACGAAGGGAAATAAATCATTTTAATATCTGTCAAAACTGACCATATTCATGAAGTTTATTTTTAAATATTTGTAATATTTATATATTATTTACAATATATCAATGATGAAGGGCTTCTGTGTCCGAAACATGACTGTTTTTTATTTAAAATTTTGTCATAAAGTGGGTGCTATGTACTGTTCAAAGTTTAATAAAATGGTTCGATAACAATACCCTTTACAATGATTTAATGTAATGATATCAAGAGCGATTCAACAAAATAATATTAATAATTAATTAATACAAGGATTAATTTTATCTCAATAGAGACGAAGATGCAATCTGGAAACTGAATATGGTGATCGAGGTATTTACAGGACTTATGACCTGTCATTGGTTGGGTTAAGCGCACGCTTTATGTAATTTCAACATTCCCCATTCCACCTTTCTTATGACCACCATGTCTAACAAATTTTTGGAAGTTGTACATATGTTAATATCCAACACCACAATTCACATGTCAGTTTCAATTTACAGACTAGCGCCATCTATGAAAATTAGATTCAAGCATTAATTAATAAATTAGTGTTGTCTTTTGTAAAGGTTAAAATATTTCTTAACTGTATTGATTTATAAATAAAGTTCTGATATACCTAATACAACTACTTTCCTTTAGCCCTGTACAACGATACATCAATCTTCTGACTGAATTGAAACGATAAAATTCACCTGCCTATAGTGTCACTCAATGAATAAAGGCTCTCAATGTAGTTTGCTGGCAGGCGTTATTATATTTATATTATGATGTAATTACTTCTTTGCACTATTTATTTACTTAACGCCCTGAAAACATTACTGCACCACGAGTAATATTTATTATTATTTTGTTGAATCGCTCTTTACATCATTAGACCGCGAGCCAAATCGATGTAAAGGGTATAGCCATGATTTTGATTCTCGTGACACGTGATAGGTAGCTTATATATAGCCAATTTATTGTCACGCGAAATCAGCAGTAGACCAAAGGCAGTGTAACAATCATACTGTCATCGCAGGGAATCGAACCCAGGACCTTCAGGGTGGCAGTCAAAGGACTTACCACTCGGCCACGAAGGTCGTCAAATTATAAAATCTTACTTATTAAATAAGAATGCATTTTAAAATTATTAAGTAATTTGCACAATGGTGTTATTGTACTGACCCTTATGTGTATGATAGTGACGAATGAAAAATTTTAAATTTTCATTCGTGACACAGCTAATGTGGTGCGAATGAAAGTGTTATTAACAAAACAATAAAAGAAACAAGAATGAAGAAAGAATGGTAAAAAATGTGTGTTAACGATGTTAATGGAACAAGAAATAGAAGAAGACTGAGAAAAACGTGGCACGATCAAATTAATCAAATATTGAATGTCGGCCACGTGAGGAGTTGAAGAAATCGACGTGCGTGCATGACACGATGTATGAATCTTAAGGAAGCGAGAGAGGTATGTCAGGAAAGAAAAGTGTGGCAGTCTATTATTTCTGCCTACCCTTTCCGGGAGATGGTGTGATGATAAGTTAGTTAGTTAGAATAAAACAATTTAATGTCAATTTTAGTAAAAATTTTGCTACTATTATTAAGAAATTCTCATTTCTCTAAAGGGGTGAATTTTAATGATCAGTTTCAATTTAAACACACGCATATCAAAAATTATACCTTGACGAGTCATAACAAATATATTTATATATAATGCTTTCGTATATCGCACTTAATTTGTGTTGTGGTATATTAACATATATTAACGAAATTTCTCAAATGTTCACACCCCTTAATTATTCCACCATTTTTATGTCCATCAGCTGTTTGCTATATACGACGCTATTTTAATCGTTGACAGCATGGACGATCTACAAGATCTACTGTCAAGAATGTACGAAGTATGCAATTAGTATGACCTTAATACAAATGAAAACGTCAGTTTTCTAGAAGTTTTATTATATTTTATGGGAATGACATGTTTCGCCCTTCTAAGGCATTATCAAATGTGACGAAACTTCAACTCGTTGCAGTTTATATACACTAGTAAATGGGGCAGAATATGGTAATTAACGAAGATTGATGTGACTTTATACATTTTAACAAAGAATTATTTGGGTAGGTCCAAAAATATTGGAAAGTGTTTGTTGGAACTCGTTAAGAAATTTTATGACAATGGATACATAATTACGGGATACTTCATAATATTATATAAATCAAAAATAAGTTATTTGAGGTAGCACGAAATAAAGTGTTTCTAAGGAAAACATATTTTTACAAATTGTTTACAAATGATGTTACAAATTTCAAGGTGATTAATGATTCTAAGTATTACATGTAAAATAAAATCGCCATCCTATGTACATAGAGTCAATTGATGTATTATTATCTTCTGCATCTGAAATGTGAAATAAATACAGTGCAGAATCAAGAGTTCATGCAAAAACATTGCAAAACTTTTGCAGTCTTCACAAACATTTTTCGGGTTATACACATCCAACTTCAGTGTATTTTGGATCAATCATTACACTGAATAAGAATTTGTATGATCCGAAACCTGTTGCAATAAAGTGTTATAACTGAAAGGAAATACAATGATTTTTAAATAAAGGATTAATTGTATCTCAATTGAGACGAAGATGCAAATTGGAAACAGAATATGGTGATCGAGGTGTTAATAGGACTTATGACCTGTCATTGATTGGATTAAGCGCACGCTTTATGTAATACAACATTCCCCATTCCACCTTTTTCTTATAACCACCATGTCTGACATTTTTTTGGAAATTGTATATATGTTAAAATAAATATATAAATAATATATGTATATAAAATTTTATATATTTATTTTATAAAATAAATATACAAAAAGTTGTATACATGTTAAAATAAATAATAAATATATATAATAAATGTTATTGCGAATGTACCAAAGAGATTTAATTAACGATTCTTTCGATGAAAACTGTTTTCTATGAATTGAAATTTTACCATGTTGTCTCTTAAACGAAAACCGATAACTTAAAAAAAAACATTATTAATTTATTTACGTATGTAAACAAGCGCACTTATGTTAATGTAAGTAAGAACCGTTTTTTGCCCGAGGCATCTGCTAGTGTGTACGCGAATATTTTCCAGTCTGGTTCACTCGAGATACGGGTATCTTCTTCCATTCCGTCTGACCACTATGGCTTTCGCATTCTCAAGTGTATTTTGCTTTCAGGCGTATAATTATTTAAATGAGGTTTAAAGATGTGATGTTTTTAATCCCTTATATAATTAAAGAACGGATCGATATTTCTCAGAGAGATAATGAAGCAAAGCAAAAGTTTTACTTGTTTTAATAATATTGAATAAAAGTTTTTTTTTACCATGAAACGATAGCTAAGTCGTCATGAAACGTAACGTGTAATATTATTTGTTTTTGTATATATTTTTATATGGAAAGAATAAGACCTAAATAATTAGTAGAAGACTGGAGCCATTTAACGATTGTTTCTTTCGTTTATATAAAGAATTTTGCCACATGTAAAAACAATTTTTTCGTTTGTTACAATGATAATTTGAATAATTTAATGATTTTACTGAAATCTCTTGATGGAAGTTCATTTTAAATAATAATTAAATAAAACGATGTTTTTTAACTAATTCCACTTTTGTCTTTATTTAGACAGCGACCGGTTTCGCCAGGCTCGCTGGCATGGCTCGCTGGCTGGACCAGTCTGTCGATGCCAGCGAGCCTGGCGAAACCGGTCGCTGTCTAAATAAAGACAAAAGTGGAAGTAGTTAAAAAACATCGTTTTATTTAATTATTATTTTGAATAATTTCTTCAATATTATGTTAAAGTTCTTGCTGGTGTTGGTGTGTTTTAAGTACCTAATTACTGCTAATTTAAAATAAAACGTTGATACGTAGAACATAAATTAAATAGACAATATTATGTGCACCATCTAAAAAGAACATTTTGTGTTAAATAATTTTTATTTTGTTATTTTATTTTATATCATTGTATTTTATATTATTTGTTTTAGATGTTTTTGTGGATGTTGGACGATCGAAGTGTACGCGGGAGATGCCTGTTGGTGGCGATAAAGTTCGCCACCCATAACGCCACGTCTCCCGCGGGGCGAAAAGAGAAGGATGGAGTGCCGCATCGGTTAAAGTGTGACCGTCCATTCTTTCTGCCTACCCTTTATGGGAGACGGCGTGATGGTTAGTTAGTTCTTTCTGACATAGTTCATTGAAGTCTTAACCCTATTTTAAACGCCTTGTTTATACAACCTGATTACTTGCCAACTTGATTATATTGCCAATGGTTTATGACGAACTTACCTGGAGTTAAATAGAAAATAGTTTAATTAAATATTTATATTAGTAATTGTTGAAAACATATTTTTTATAGTCTTCGCTAGTGAAATTTTTCGCCACTTACTTCTTCTAGAACTTCTACTAAGAACTTTCAATTAATGACATTAATAATTCATTAGCATTATCGAATATTTGACAATTCGTCTATAAAAGAATAGTCAAGAAAATGTTATTATTATTATTGTATTTTAAAGAAGTAAATGTTTTTTTATATATCATCTCCATTTGAAATAAATAATTAATGTTTATATTTTTTAACCTTGCCAATAGATTATCAAATAATGAAGCCCGAATTAGGTGAGACATGTCCTTTCCATTAAAAAAAAACATCTTTAGGCTGACGTTTGAACTACACTACTCGTATATTATTCAATTATATAAAAACGCACTTTTGCACAGTTATTATATCGAAAAATTAATTTATTTTTCGTACACCTTACATCTTTGTACACCTGGCATTTTTAAATATTGAGCAATTATTTATGGTAGTTAATTATATTATAAAATTTATTTCAATTTGTAGTATAAGTTATTCAAAGTGTGTTTTATAAATTATGTTTATAAATTTAAAGTATTATTTTGAAACAACGCATCTACTATGTAATATTAAAATATTTATGTTTTCCATCTGTGAGTAAACCCGTATTATTTGTTGAGGTTTTCAACTCCGTCACGAGCTAACGAATAATGTATATTGCCTAGCAACCGATTAACCCCAGCCCCGAAGAGCTAAACAAACATATAGTTTTAAATACATACGCCATTTACATAATTAATGTTTTAACTATGAGCGTATCAATATTTCAACGAATTTGCATAAAACTGTTTTCCTAGCCCATATTGGTGTCACGCGTTCGTGCTAGGGCATGTGTTCCTACCTTTACATAAATATGTCCCTACACGCTAATTCTCCAATACTCTGCACAGCACATTATGTTCAGAGAAATTTTTTATCTAGGTCACACAAGCAGATATATTTTGACTTAAAGTAAACAACGCAATTTTTTCTAATTATTTCTTGCATTATTAATTTTATCTTCTTCTTCTTCACGTGTCCTGCCGGGTCCGCAGAATGCTCCGTATACCGTGGACCGTATGGTCAGTAATGCAGACGTACTACAGAGAACCAGAGCCAATAGCTGTTCTCGAGTGTGAAAATTAGAAAGGTCGCATATTTGTGTCATGTGCTAAGGAGAGAAAAATACCACCATCAATGTTATGATTCTTTCTAATTCTTAAAGCGCGTGTATGGAGAAAGAATGGTTAAGAAAGTATACATTTATGGTTTAAATGTAGCACGGAGTCGATGCAGACCGAGGAAAACATGGCATGACCAAATTAATCAAATTTGTAAAGGTTGGTCATGTTAGAAGTCGGAAGAATCGACGTGCGTGTATGACTCGCTGAATAAATGTGGAGGAAGCTTGAGAGGTGTGCCAGGATAGAGTAGTATGGCGGTCCATTCTCCGTGTCTTATTCTTCGGGGAAACGGTTTGTTGTCGTTGTTGTTGCAAACGATCCGAAATTATATGTCTGTAATGTTCGTGATTTTTATTCAAATAAATAAAATGTACACAGAAACATTCTGGGAGACCGAAAACGTTATTTTTGATGTTCGCGAGTGCTAAAGGTATTCATGCACTTACAAACTAAGTTAGTCACCTTATTTCCCTTGAAAGGAGAATTTTAAAGTGATATCTTTTACATTTTAGAAGCGTCGCATCTTATTTGCGTCACTCCGCCGTGTAATACGATCCTTATTCGAGATATTAAATAACGGAAACTTTCCTGGCAACTTTGTTTTCCCGAAAGTAATTGTTATTTCTTCCGAGCATCCAAAAGTTAGGGAGCAACGTAAAGTTACCTGTCCCCTTATATTTTCTGGGAAGCCGAATCATCAGTTTGTGAACCCCTTTGTGACGAAGGAGTCAGAAGACTTGTCCGGTATAAATAATGTAACAAGAGTGAACACTTTCTTCTCTCCCCCGCCCGGTCTAAATATGCAGCTCTTGTTAAATTCTTTTAAATTTATGGCTTTTGAACTTAATCGTTAGTTTGAAAAAACAAAAATTCAATTTTGAACTGCAAATTTTATTCACATTGTTAACGTATACTTTTTTAACCATACTTTCTTCATCCATGCGTTCCAAGTGTCCAAACCAACCCTTTGATCATTTCATAAAGTTGTCCATAATACTTTCTTCTTTGTATTTTTACGTACTCGTATTTAAAAAATGCATGTTTTATTCTTTATATTCATAAATTAGTATTAAATATTAAGCAAATAATTTTATTTATTCAAACTTACTATCATGTCCTCTCCCCGAAAGGGTAGGCAGAAAAATAGACCGCCACAATGTTCTAAACTAACTTAATGAGCACCACGCCGTCTCCCGGAAGGGGTAGGCAAAAATAATGGACTGCCATACTATTTCCTGACATACTTCTCTCGCTTTCTCAACATTCATACATCGTGTCATGCACGCACGTCGATATCCTCCGATACAATCCTCACGCGGTCGACATTCAATATTCTCAATAGATAATCAAATGATTTTACTGAAATCTCTTGATGGAAGTTCATTTTAAATAATAATTAAGTCTGTCGATGCCAGCGAACCTGGCGAAACCGGTCGCTGTCTAAATAAAGACAAAAGTGGAAGTTGTTAAAAAACATCGTTTTATTTAATTATTATTCTCAATAGATGTCTTAAACTATAAAAAATATTTGTAATATATTTTGAAAAAAAAAACTGATTTCATTGATATTTGATTTATGTGATCGTACTACGTTTTCCTCGGTCTTCATCCATTCCTAGTTCTATTTACATCGTTAACATATATTTTTTACCATTCTTTCTTCATTCATTATTTCCATGTGTCCAAAACATTTTAATGATCCTTACATTATTTTGTTCATAACACTATAAATTGCACCTCATTCACTTCTTATATTTTCATTCGATACTCTATTATACAAATATTTTCACACATTCGTCTTAGAGATCTCATTCTACTGCATTTATTCTACTTTCTTTTCTTATTTTGCCAGTTCCATGCTTCGCTTCCATACATTAGGGTCAATACAATGAAATTAGGAAATCATATATTGTCTATTAGATAGCTCACTAAACGTAACGTTTGCGTTGTTTATTATTATTATTATGTGCGTTGTTATAATATTTTATTTTTAATAAATTCCTTAAACTTGAATTTTCAACACATATTGATAAAAATATATGTTTTATAAAAGTTGTAGAATTTTTCTGTCGTCTGTTTTATATAAGTTGTAGAATGTTGAATTTTTCAAAGATATCACGGAAAAAATAATAAAAACATAAATTGGATAACTTTAGATAATAAAATATAATAATAGAACAAGTAATGCATTTCAAGTACTTAGGTGTTAATGTATCAAGCAGCAGTGACCTCTACGGAGAAGTAAGTGAACTTACAAACAGGGCCACCGCGCCGTTGTGGCTGGTTGCTTGACGAATGCTGTTTGGAAAAATAAAAATATGCTTAAGGAGAGCAAAATTCGAATCTACAAGACATGCGTACGTCCTATAATGACATATGGAATAGAAACGAGAGCTGTCACCATCAGAACAAAAAATCTCCTTAGAACCACAGAAATGAAGACTCTCCGATCCGTTGGGGGAACGACACTCCGAGACAGAATAAGAAATTCTGAAATAAGAAAGATCTGCAATGTGGAAGACTGAGAAGACGCTACTAGAGAGATCACATGATCTCTCCAGTAGCGTCTTCTCTTCCACATGGAAAGAGCATGTTCTGAAAGAGTGATAAATATAGCCCCAAATAAAGTACCAACAGGAAATCGACCTGCAGGAAGACCACCCAAAAGATGGCGAGACAGTTGGCCATCTGCGTCCCAGGAATAGGCTCCGATAAATAACAGGACACAGTCCTAAATATAGCAGAAGAAGAAGAAGCATAACTTATTTAAAGTTATGTTTGCGAAATTTAATTGTATCTCAATAGAGACGAAGATACAAACTGGAAACTGAATGCGGTTAACCAAGGTGTTTACAGGATTTATGACCTGTCATTGGTTGGGTTTAGCGCACGCTTTATGTAATTACAACATTCCCCATTCCACCCATTTTTTTATGACCATGTAAGACAAATTTTTGGAGGTTGTATATACGAGCTACAAATCTATGCCTATCTTCACATGTCAGTTTCAATACACCATCTATGTAGATTTGATTACATATGTTTATCTTTTTTTTAAGATAAATCTATATAATCCACACACTAACGCCATCTATGGAGATTGATTTTTAGCATTAAGCAAATTACTTTATTTACACAATGGAGCCGCCTGGAGATATCACTCCTATCTTTATCCTACATTTTCCAGTTTGCATCTTCGTCTCTATTGAGATACAATTAAATTTCATGAATTAATCACCCACCATGGGTGAAATCCAGTATTCGTATACAAGTATAAGTATACATTCACAAAAAATAGTTATGTTTGCGTTATTATTATTTTTTTATACAGTGTTTCCCGCATGATGTATTTGAGGGAGTGGTCGAGGGATTGATTGGCGGAGGACGACCTCGCCAGGAGTACCTAGACCAGATTTGCCGAGATTTGGGCTGCACCTCTTATGCGGAGTTGAAGAGAGTAACCGAAGACCGAGCGGAGTGGAAGAGGAGATGCGTCGCCTTGCTGCAGACTAATCTTTGGATTGAGACCGGAGAAGGAGAAGTACTGTGTTTGGTTATTTTTTCATAATTCTTGATTTTTCAATTTCAAATTTTCTAGGATATAATATATGGACCCAAACGTCTGTTTTATATATAATACATACATTTTTATTATTTTATTATTATTATCTTATAAGGAATGTAGAGCGAAAGAAGGTATTATGAACAAAATTATGAAAGGTTCGCTGCGTTGGTTCGGACATATGGAGCGCATGGGTGAAAAAATAATGGTTAAAAAAGTATACGTTAACGATGTAAATGGAGTAAGGAGTCGAGGTAGACCGAGGAAAACATGGTATGACCAAATTAATCAAATATTAAAGGTTAGTCATGTCAGAAGTCGGAAGAATCGACGTGCGTGTATGACTCGATGTATGAATGTGGAGGAAGCTAGAGAGGTGTGCCAGGATAGAGTAGTGTGGCGGTGCATTCTCTCTGCCTACCCCTGCGGAGAAACGGCGTGATGGTTTGTTGTTGTTGTTGTTGTATCTTATTGTTTGATAATTTTTTCATTAATAATATATTTTTATCATCGTTAGTGCATTATTTTGTATTAAACATTTTATAAGCAAGTAATTAATTTAACGATTTATTTTAAGAAATAACCTAATTTTAATATGATTTAATAAATGTGTTTAATGAGTTGTTCTAAATAAAATTAAAGAGATTTTTTAATGAACACAGAAAATGTATTCATCGAATTAAATAAATAATACAATAATATACTTTTAATTATATTTCTGAGACAGTACAAGTATTTCGAAATTGAATCCCTTTTAATTTTCATCGGTTATTAAAAATATGAACTTTTACGAAAATACAAAAATATGTTAGTACTAACCCGATGTATGGAAGTGAAGCGTGGAATTGGAAGAATAAGGATGAGAGCAGAATAAATACGATAGAGATGAGACTAAGACGAATATGTGGTAAAACGATATACAACAGAATTTCTAATGGAAATAATAAGGAAGAAATGTTGAGCGGAAGCATTTCGAACAAAATAATAAAATGATCACTTTGTTGGTTTGGACATATGGAACGCATGGATGAAGAAAAATGAATAATAAAGTGTACGGTAACGATTTAAATGGAGTACGTAGTCGTGGGAGACTTAGGAAATCTTGCATGACCAGATTAATCACATTTTAAAAGTCGGCGATGTTAGAAGTCGGAAGAATCGGTGTGCGCGTATGAATGTGGAGGAATCTAGACACGTATGACAGGATCGAGTAGTGTGTCGGTCCATTCTACTGAGAGATGGCGTGATTTTTTGTTTTGTACACAAAATGTTTTGTTTTAAAAAGTAATTTCCAAAAAACAAGGTTTCTTATGAAATAGGAAAGTTATTGGATATAATAAAATGAAAACCATATACTGAAGCTTACATCCGTTGGGTTTTTTTTAATAAGATTGATGGAGCTTTGTTCACCTTGCCGCGACTTTGTTGTTGTTTTCAGTATAATATTATGTCTTCGTGAAATGGAAAACTTTCATAATTATAATTTAAAGGACACAGAAATTTCTAAGTTGTAAAAACATAAAAGTGTTAGTTTTAAACATTACGTTTACGAGGAAACGGGGAATAGTTTGAAATTTAATTACAAACTTAACAGTTTTGATAAAACAAACGTTAAGTTATCCGATAGAAGTTCGCTTTGGGTTGATTGTATTCGTTGGTTTATAAATGAAATAAGCTTTTTACATAATATTTAAGCTCCTCGTGGGTTTCAATGCTAAATATTATCTCTTTATTAAGTAATAAAAAAAAGTAAAACAATTCTCACAGAAAATATAGGGTGTCTATTTTAAAGGTTTGGTTTTTAAATTAGCAACATTGTTTCTACAGACTGTCAATTCGACAGTTGATGATTGATTTATAGTTGGTATGTTTTGTCATTTTACCATGAATAGACTGGCGTCAGAACAACGCTTGCGAAATCATGGTTTGGTTCGCCAAACTTATCGTGCACTACGTCCATTTTACGGTCGACATAATAGTCCATCCGAGCAAGTTATTCGGAAGACCATGGATCGTTTTCGCACCACGTACACTTCATTGAATAATATGCATACAGAAAGACGACAATTGTCGAAAATTAGACTTCAGGATTGCGCTTCATACGAGCTAGCCGTGGCACTCATATGCCCAAAATCATATCTAAACAATAATGGCATAAAATTATCTATTAAATAAAGACAATATCATAGACATTAACAATAATGTGTTTTTTTTTTCATTTTGAATATGTATTGTATACCTCTAAAAAAGCACCTTTATAACCTTACACTAACCAACTTACTAACCATCACACCATCTCCCCGTAGAGGTAGGTAGAAATAATGGACTGCCACACTTTTTTTTTTCTTTTTTTTTTAAAAAGGTTGTGACATAATCGAAATATGTCTGTGATAAATGACATAAAGTGTTGTAAAAATTGTAAGTGCAGTTATATTCATTCACATTATTTTATGTTTATATATATATTATCATATTTAAGCGAGATCTGCAAGGTGGAGGATGTCGTGAGATGGGGCAGACAACGCAGAAGATACTGGAATGCACACGTACAGAGAATGGATCCCACCAGAATCAACCTCCCAAGAGAGGCCAGCCTGATATCAGGAATAGACCAAAGGTCTATAAGGAGAAACAGAAAAAGAAGAAGATGAAGACATATTTAATTTGAAGTTGAATTACAAGATTTTTAATTATCTACTGGGAGTTATGTATTAATAAAATGTCGTAAAAAGCCATCTTGCAAGACATCAGAAAACCAATTATTCTGACTCTCTGGCGTTTTGGAATGGTACTTATGATTCTGTGATTCCCGGGCAATGTCATCACTAATTTTACCATCAGGGTCATAACAAACAGGGAGAAGACATATGGTGTATCTCTGGTGCCACAATCCAATCTATCCAATATCCAATTCTACCAGCTAAGAAAAGGTAACTCCTACAGAATATCATTGGAGGACACCACGAGAATCCACTCCATTGAAACTTCCCAGGAAATCACTGTCACAAAACATCAATCGCTACAGTGATCAGCAACTTCAATGGGATCCGACAAGGCACTTTAAGAAGAAGATGTTAATTAAGTGATAGGATTATGTGATCACTGACTTACTATCTGGGTCATAGCAGACAGGAAGAGGGCGAAACCAAATTCCATGTGTGAATAGATATGAAAAGTAAAACTTAAATCCCTCATTATTTGAATTATGTAAAGTAATGAATCTGTATATTTTATATCACGGGAAATATTTGTCTAAAATAATAGATAAAAATAATAATCATTTATATTTAATAAACTTTAATGAAGATTTTATTGGAGAATTTTTAGAGATCGCTGCAATAGCATTTTTAGAGATTGCAATAGTGAATTGATAGTTCACATGTACACAATGGAGTTCTAGTGGCAACCCTCATTTATATAAGTGAAGCTTGTAACTGGCAAAAAAAGGATAAAAGCAGGATTAACGCCGTAGAAATAAGATCACTAAGAAGAATGTACGGGAAACGTTGTATGATAGAATACCGAACGCTGAAATAAGAAAGAAATGTAAGGCAGATGACTGCATCATGGATAAAATTAAAAAAGGATCCCTGAGATGGATTGGACATACGGAACGATTTGGATGAGAGTAGAATGGTTAAAATGTTCTACACAAGCAGCGTGAGTGGAAAAAGAAGCCGAGGACGACCGAGGAAAACATGGCACGACCAAATTAATCAATTACTAAAAGGTGGCCACATTCGAAGTCGGAATAATCGACGTGCGTGCATGGTACGATGTACGAATGTAGAGGAAGCCCAAGAGGTATGCCAGGACAGAGCATTATGGCGATCCATCCTCTCTGCCTACCCCTCTGGGGAAATGGCGTGATGGTTAGTTAGTTTTTTAGTTCATAATCACACTTAGAAAAACGCAAATACTTTTCTGAGAAATTAGGTAGCTTATCTTTACAAGGAAGTAACTTTAGACATGAACCGACAGCGCATGTGAACACAATTAAAAATCGTAATACTACGTCGACTAATCTGACATAGCGAGGGAGTAACGGCGAGCCGCGGTCGTTACTCGTAACGGCGTAGCATCGTAGCGCCGTAGTGGTCGTAGGCCGGTGTGACAAAAATGATTCGGAAGTTCCCCCAGCGCCGTTTCCGCCGGAAGATCCTTTGCCAATCTCTTAAGCCGCTCACATAATACAGGGGACGGCCTCATGCCCCGACTTTAATGTTTATATTTTTATTCGTATTTTTATATTGTTCCGGGGATCAAGATCTTAATTTCGCCCTAAAAGGATTGAAAAGACGCTATAAATCTTAGAAAATTGCCGTTACAAATACGGGATTAACCTAAAAATAAAGCTTTAATTAAGATGGATCAGTTTGTTTAATACAAAGAAGAGTTATACGTGTTTTTAAAATTTCTTGTTTGAATACATATCTGGCAAATTTATTTTAAATGACGAAATACTTTTCTCTCGTTTTAATTATTATTGCGAATATCATTTTAACACTAAATTCATTAAATAAACTACCACTTTGTGGACTAGTGGCAAGTGCTATGACTGTGACACCTAAGGTCCCGAGAATCCTCTTTACATCTATTTGGCTCGCGCTGTAATGGTGTAAAGAGCGATTCAACAAAATGATAATAATAATAATAATAATATATGGCAAATGCATTTTAAACGACGAAATAATTTTCTCTCATTTTTATCTAAAACACTTTTACACTTAATCACTCAAGTTACGCCTCGTTTTACCTATGGGCTTAAGGATAAGTATTTCTTCTTCTTCAAGTGCACTGTCGGGTCCTCCCAACGTTGACGATCACCTCGGCGAACCTGTCCCTGTCCTGCGCCGCTCGGAACAGCTCCGCCACTCTTCGGATGCCGGTCCACTCCCTCACGTTTCACAGCCAGGACATGTGTCTCCGACCGGGCTCTCGGGGTCCCTCAATTTTCCCCTTCAATATCAGGTGGAGAAGGTGGTACTTTTTACCACGCAGTACATGACCCAGATGTGAAATCTTCCGAGCCTTGATAGTTGACAACAGCTCCCTGTCAACTCTAGCTCGCCTCAGGACTTCGGTATTGGTAACCATGTCAAAGGCTCCTAGTGTGTTCATTGAGTTGACTTTTAAGGTCCACGTTTCATATCCATACAATAAAACAGACCACACATAGCATTTGATCATTCCCTGGCGGAGTTTCAAAATTATGTTATCATTGCAGAAGAGTGATTTCAATTTATTAGACGTAGCTCTTGCTGCCTTTATTCTGCATTTTATCTCTACGTCCGGGTCAAGAGATTGTGAAAGTAGCTACCGAGGTATTAAAATGTCTCCACCCTTTAATGTTACAGCCGTTCAAATGCAATACTGACCCACTGTTGTCAAGCCATCTGAATGTGAGCATTTGGTGTATTTATATTTTGTATGTAAAATCCTGGTTGAATTTGTTGGTTTTTAATTTATTTTTTCTCGAACTCGTATATCGTAACATGCACTCTCCTCGATTTTTCCTATTTCGAATGTAGTCGCCTAGTATTTGATTAATTTGGTCATGCCATACTTTCTTTTGCCTTCCACGACTTCTCTTTCCACACACACACACTGTTTGTACACAACAATTTAACCATTCTTCTCTCGTCCATTTGTTTCATATGTCCATTCTGCCTTACTTTTTTTTCTTATTTTATGCCGTTCGGTATTTCATCGTTCTTCTCAGTGATCTTATTTCAACAGCATCCTACTTTCATCCCTCTTTTTCCAGCTCCAAGTTTTACTTCCATACTTAAGTGTTGGTGTGGACCTGTGTGGGTGTGGACTTGTGTGGAAAAACGGATCTCCCATGTGAAGTGATGGGGTCTGTAAACAAGGCTGCGGTTATTTCAGGATGCTCTAAGAATTCAATCTTTAAAAACCCTGACATGAAGATCAAAATTTATAAGACTTGTATGCTACCCATCATGACATATGGGATCGAGTGCAGGGCGGACACCACAATCACAAAAAACGCGCTTAGATCGTCAGAATTGAAGACGCTCAGAAATATATCAGCAAGACACTGCAAGAGAGGATAAGGGAGATATGCGAGGTCGAGGATGTCGTTAGCTGGGGAAGGCAAAGGAGAAGATACTAGTATGTACACGTGAGGAGAATGGATCCATCCAGACTCCCCTTCATTGTGTTACACGGCCAGCCCCATGGTAGACGACCCCCGGGCAGACCACCAAAGAGATGGATTGACAGCTGTGAGTCGACTTCGCAGTGAGCCAATTCCTCTTAAGAAACAGGCCACTAGGCCTACACTAAGAATAAAAAAAGAAGAGACTTAAGTGTTGGCACTAGAATTAGATTATATACTGCCATCTTTGCTTCAGTGGATATATTTCTTCATGATTTAATTGTATCTCAATAGAGACAAAGATGCAAATTGGAAACTGAATATGGTTGATCAAGGTATATACAGGACTTATGACCTGTCATTGATTGGGTTAAGTGCACACTTTATGTAATTGCAACATACCCCATTACACCTTTCTTATGACCATGTCTGACAAATTTTTGGAAGTTGTATATATGTTAAAGTCCAACACCAGAATTCACATGTCAGTTTCAATGCGCCATCTATGAAGATTTTGATTTTATATGTTAATCTCTAAGATTAATCTATATAATCTACATACTAACGCCATCTATGAAGATTTATGTTTATTAAGCATTAAGCAGAACATCTTTTTTAACACAATAGGCTACCCCGCCATTAGCGCATTGTTAGAAGCCGCCTGGAGATGTCACTCCTATCTATACGCCAAACTTAAACCAGATATATTTACAATATTTTGTATACATTCAAAAATACTTGTACGAGTATATAATACATTCTATTTGCAGTGATGACTTTGAGAGCGCCAATAGATATGTTTGATTGTTGAAGACTAGAGAGGTCTCGTTTATTTACCTACGCATAACCTCAATTTCATCGTTTCATAATGCCTTTAAGAAGTTGGGCTCTCCCTTATTATCGCAGCGCGGGTCGTTAATTTCGGCTAATCAGGTTAAAGTTGGGACTATCCTCGCAGCTAACTTAGTTCCGCGGAGTTAAAGTAAGCACGTTATAATTTATCGCGAGCGTTCTCGGTAATCACGAGTTACGTCAGGAAAATTCAACACAAACAATGTTTCAGATTCAATAATTATATATTATCGTCTCTAATTTGGGCACAGACTCGAAGCCAAAAATGCGGCGGGGTGTGATTAAGCTAATGTGTTTTTGGCATTAAGGATAGAAGTTTATTAGATATCTGCTCGGCTAACTAACATGATGATCGTCATTTGTTTTCTTGATTGAATAATTTCTCATTCTATTACAGAAAATCACCTTATTTTTATGTTATTCTACTGTATTAACAATATTTTGAAAAACTGAAAGTTTTTTGATTAACCGCTTTAGTACCGTGATGTTTCAAGCTTAGGAACACTCATATACCGCATGTTTTTAATTATTTTTTAAAAAAATTGGACTATTGGATTTTATGCATTATGTTTAAAGATTACACATAAAATGATACATCAAGTTTACATTTTTCAAGTTGCATTATCGAAATTTCGTATATTTGATTTTTCTTTCAGGGTTGTCACAAGCATAAATAAATATAATTTTTACATTTCTATGAAAAAAATATTTATTGATAGCAATCATTAAAAAATCAAAGTATGGTGTGTCAATTCTTGTCTATTATCACTTGAAATTTAACTATTTCAAGTGATATCATTTTGATCCTTTATATCAATCTCACCATAAGTTGTAACCCTAGTGCTCGACTTCTACAAAAATCCCTTTTTCAATACGATCGACCAACGTCAGAAGGTTCATTTTTCTTGCAGAGATAGTAAATAGATGTCGCTAGCCACACAAAAAATTGTTAAAATTCCTACTAGAATCATTTTTATTGCAAAGTGACCTTACGGTATTGATGGTGCGCCTACGTAGCGGCTACCAGTGGCCTTACGGTATTGAAGTGTTTAATTGATATTCTATGTAATTTGAGTTTTGGGATTTTGGTAAAATCCGTGTAGCCTGTCTTTTGGACCGACGTTTCAGATACCGTTGCAGTCTTCATCTTAAGGGTGGTTATGATTATATGGTTAACCACCCTAAAGATGGACACTGCCACGATCTCCGAAACGCGGTCTAAAAAGACGAGCATTATAGATTTTCCCAAGATCACAAAATACATATTGCTACCAACCCCGAAAATCTTCGAAATTTATTCATTTAATGCTTTATTAAAGTTTTTAGGACTTCACAGCAAATAAAATGCATAATTTTTAGTTTTTATTAGTGAGAATATTAAACACTTAATTTATTAAGTATTTTTCTTCTTCTCCAGCGTTACAACTATTGGTGGGTCCTAGCCTCCTCCAAGAAACGTCTGCATCTCGTCCTGTCTCTGGCCGCCACCTCCTAGTCTTGCTGCTCCAGGACCCGGCAGTCAGCCACGGCACCATCCAACCATCGCAATCTCGGCCTGCCAACGCTTCTTCGCCCTACTGGTATAGATCGTACAGCTCTATATTGAACCTCCTTCTCCAAATGTTTTAAATATTTAGACAAAATAAAAATATTATCGACGACAGGTTTCCGAGGTGACCTTACCCATCCTCAGGTTTGAATATAACTGTTATATGTCTACCTGAGGATGGAGAAGGTCACCTTCGAAACATGTTGTAAAAAGCATTATTACGAGTATATTATACTTTATGGTGACACGTTACGCTTTGATAATGCCTTAGATATGCGAAACATGACATTCACATAAAATATGTACTCGTATAATAAAAGTTCCAGAAAGCATACGTTTTCATTCATATTATATATTGATGATATAATATCACACTATTGTTAAAGATATAATAAATGTTTGTTATTTGATATATTTAACAAGCTAAGAGTCATACAAAGAGCAATGGAGAAAACCATGTTGGGTACCAGCTCGCGGGACAGAGTTAGGAATGAGGACATACGAGCCAGGACAAAAACCTCCGATGTCATCAAGTTGGCTGCAATTCTTCGGAGGACAGAACGATGAAGAACAAAATGTAGATCTTTGCTACAAAACTATCCCCAGGGATAAAGCCAAAAAAGAATAACTTTCAAAAACTAACAATTACTTATTGTTTCTTGAACAATGATGTAAAACTCCATATTAAATAATTTATATGAATGAAACCGTCAGTTTTCTAGAAGTGTTATTATATTTTATGGGAATGAAGTGTTTCGTCCTTCTAATGTATTATGGAATGATATGCACATTTGATAATGCCTCAGAAGGGCGAAACATGTCATTCCCATAAAATATAATAAAACTTCTAGAAAACTGACGTATTCATTCGTATTAATTAACTAATTACATTTTCATACAATACTGTTATATAGTGTGTCTCTTTTTTCAATTATTACAGTCTAAATTTGTCTGAATAAGCCACAATACGAGTATTTGTTCAAAATTTAATATTCACATGATTCTTTTGTTTGGAATACGCGAACTTGTACAAGTCAAATGATAATTAAAACAATGTAAGTTTTGAAACCAGCGACGCAATAAAAGCATAAAAGTTAAGTGTTCTTGCGGTTTGGTCGGGTGTAGTCGCTACATTTAATAGAAACACTCCATAAACTCGTTGAGTAAGTACTCCGAGTACTTTGTGAAGGAAGTAACAACGTTGACACCTTAGAAGCACCCTGTTTATGCGTCACTTGATAATTTGCTTCATATTGGGCCGATATTAAGGACTCTTCACACTGAATTAAACGGCTGTTGTGAATATCGTGACGCTGCAAGTTTGGCCGTTACTGGCCTCGGATGTGTTTCATACAACAAGGTCGTACAGTCAACTTTACGAGCGGATGCGGTTATCTCAGCTACATAGATAGCAGGATCTAAGGAAAATGTTTATTCCATTAATCCGGAGGGACACAAGAGAGTTTGGAAGACAAAATTATTCAGATAGATGGAGTGACAGTGAATGATTTGGTCCATTGTGAATTTAAAAAAAAAAAAAATTTTACAATCGTAACTTTTATGTACATTTATAAAAAATAATATATATTGTTATCGATCCAACATAGGCCAAGGTGACGTATAAAATATCATACAAATTACTGACTATTAACTTAAGAAGAGTATAGAAATGACATGATTTACTTTGCCAAAGCTTTATCAAATCTGAATTTTGGTATTGATTTAGCAAGGCGAAACCTGTCATTCCATAAAATATAATTATAATCGTTATTAAATCGTTCTCCTTTATAATAAACTAATCCAAGGTTCTTAATGATAATTATTTTTAATTGATACTAACGAAAACGTCTGTTTTCTGGAAGTTGTATTACATTTCATGGAAATGACACGTCTCGCCTATCTAAAGCATTATAAAATGCCTTAACGAGGCGAAATATATTATTCCCATAAATTTTTATAAAATTTCTAGAAAACCGACTTTTCATTCGTATAAATTATTAAAATTTGATTTTTACATCATTGTTCACGAAACAATAAATAATCATTATTATTTATTCATTTAAAGTTATGAAATAATGTTATGCATTGAAAAAAATGGGTGTTTAATATTTTATATTTTAGGGAAGGAAACTGTGCTTTACGGTATTTTTAGAAACTCCTTACAATATATTTTGTCACAATGTTTAATTCGATTTAATTCAATTTAATTTTAAAAAATGCTAACTATTTAAATTTCTTAAAATAATTTAATAACACTTTAATATTTTGTTATCTTAGCACATTATCTTTTTAGTACTTTCAACAACATTTATTTACTATCAAATAGAAAGTTTATGTTATCCTGGCAAAGATCCGGCGTGAGCGAAACTGGTTGGTTCATTAATAAAGTGGTGTAAAAACTAAATAAAAAGGTATTTCTAAAATATTATTAAAAACGCAACACCATAAATAAAGTGCCTCATACGAAAGTATATTTACATTTCAATTGCGTGTTATAAATAATTCTATCATATTTATTGTTTCTTGAACAATGTTGTAAAACTCCATATTAAATTATTAATACAAATGAAAACGTCAGTTTTCTAGAATTTTCATTATATTTAATGGAAATGACATGTTTCACCCTTCTAAGGCATTATTAAATGACATTTGAGAACGCCTTAGAAGGGCGAAACACGTCATTTCCATAAATATTAATAAAACTTCTATAAAACTGACGTTTTCATTCGTATAAATAATTCTTTCATAGGTATTTTAACTCAAAAGTCCGGATCGTCCAGCTGACAACATTTGCACCATCTAAAAGAAAATTTGTGTTAATTTTTTTTTATCATTGTATTTTATATTATTTGTTTTAGATTTATTTTGTGGATTTTGCACGACCGTAGTGTGCGTGGGAGATGCCTATTGGTGGCGATGAGGTTCGCAATCCATCACACCGCATCTCGCAGGGCGAAAAGAGAAGGATGGAGTGCGCATCGGTTAAAGTGTGGCAGTCCATTCTTTCTACCTACCCTTTCGGGGAGATGGCGTGATGGTTAGTTAGTTAGTTTTTTTTAGTTATTTTAATACCTTATTTTCTCGAATTTTCCGTTCTTTTTATTTTTCTTGCGCGATCTTAAAAGTTACGTAATTATGAATTTATTTTGGCCCAAAAAAAAAATCGTAAACTTTTAAACCCAACAAGCTTGCCCCCAAGCGCTAAATTAATTATTAACGGCTAGGGAAGTTTCAATTAGTTGTGTATATCCACTTAATAATATTTTTTAATCTTTATCCATTAATATAAAATCTCTTCAGCTAAAATTAAAGCGAAGACAAATTAATTACAACTTTCTATGTAATACTAATTTCATTCATAAATTATAAGTTTCAATTCTGTATTTCTTAGACCCATGTTTTATAATTAATGTTAAAATTATTTCTAAATTTAAAATACCTTATTTATTGCTTCCCGAACAACGATGTAAAACTCCATATCAAATCATTTATACGAATGAAAACGTCAGTTTTCTAGAAGTTTTATTATATTTTATCGGAATAACATGTTTTGCCTTCCGTTTGATAATGCCTTAAAAAGACGAAACATATTATTTCCATAATATTGTATATAATAAATCATTTAGAAAACTGACGTTTTCATTCGTATTAATTATTAAAATACTTGTTTTTATATAACAGGTCCTTTGAACCCAATTACTGTGAAAATATATTTTAGCTATTGTATTGATTCTCATGACATTTTATAGGTGGCCAATCTATCGCCAATTTATTGTCACATGATCACCAGACCAAAGACAATGTGAGAATCAAACTGCCATTGTCGGGAATCGAACCTTTCGGTGTGTGTGTCTTGCCACTCTGTCATGAAGGTCGTCATTGGCCTATTTACAATTCAATCTTTGGAATTTTATATAGATAACTGTAATGTTGGTGTGCTGTTTTGAGCTGTTTCGAGCTACCAGGGACAGAGACATCTACTTTTGGGTGATTGTCAACGTCGGGGGGCCTCGACATGACATCAAAAGAAGAAGATGAATAACTGTAAGCGGATGTTTATTTAGTGTGTGATAATAGTATTCTCAAAAGCATTCGTGTAAGTAACTGGCTTCTGATACAAGTAGTCTTCTTATTCTTCTTTTTGTCCTGTCACACCTCCGGGGTGCATAGGGCCTCAAGGAATCTTCTCCACCCGACTCTATCACATGCCTGATGCTAAACATCATCCCAAGTGAGGCCTGCTGCCTTAACCTCGTCCTTCAGGGCTCTTCTCCAGGTGGCTCTAGGTCTGCCTCGCTTTCTCTTTCCCCCCATAGGGGACCAGTCTAGTGCGCCCTGAGCGATGCAGGCTGGGTTCCGTCTTAGAGTGTGACCGATCCACTGCGATTTGCGCCTAGCGACTTGTTCTAATTGGCCTTTCGCCTGCCATGGTCCAGAGAACGGCATTTGACACTGTTCGGGGTCAATAGATTTTGAATATTGAGCGAAGGCACCTATTTGTAAACGCCTGGAGTTTACCAATAACGTCTGCGGTAGACTTCGAAGTCTCACATTTGTACAGTAGTACGCTTTTAACGCTACCGCTGAATACTTGGAGCTTGAACTTTTTCGAGACGATACCGGAGCGCCATACAGGGCGAAGCATAGCGAAAGCTCCCCTTGCCTTGTTAAGTCTGCTGGCTACATCCTCTTCCGTACCTCCTGAGCCAGCTATCATACTACCAAGGTATTCATGTTATAAATAGTATATTTAGTATTTCTTCTATATACGCCATACTTTGTGTTGTTATGATAGTTTATTTCTTTTTTTCTTTTTTATATACTTTGTACATACAACACTTATATTTTAAAAAAAATTACAGTCCAAAAACAGTCCTTCTTCACTAAAGATAATTTTTTTTAAATATTATAAAATTGTTTGCGTGATCTAACAGATGATATAAAGATTTATTTTGGAACGTTTCTGCTTTTGTTAAAACAAATATTATGATTCAATTTTAAATTTTAAATAATAATTTAAGTTCTAAATTCTAAATTTCATGTAAGCAATTTTATAACATTTATTGAAATATATCTTTATATTCCTGATGGTCTTAAACTATAATTGTTGTTTGTAATATTTTTTGAGAATTTGATTTGACTTATTAAGGAAATTAACAAAAATGACCCTTAGTTGTGGTGGCATAAATATTTGCCATCTTTCTCTAATGGGTTAAACATATATTTTATATAAATAGTCTCTCGACTGAGAATTTACTATCATGGAAACCTTTTAAGATGAATAAGTTCATATACCCGTAGTTTGCGTAAGCAGAAAAAATGTTTTTGAATTCAAATAAATTTAGCATTTTATATTTTAATGATTTGATCGTGCCACGTTCTTTGCTATTCTTTCTTCATTCATTCTTTCCATATGTCCAAACCATTTTAATGACCCTTTAATTATTATGTACTTTCATTCGCATTGATTTCATCTCTTGTATTTATTCGCGAGGTTTATACACAAAGTTGTTAATACGAATGAAAACGTCTGTTTTCTAGAATTTATTTTATTTTATGGGAATGACATGTTTCGCCCTTCTAAGGCATTACCAAATGTTGTTATTAACAAATTGTATTGTCATTAACAAACAACAAGCATATCATTATCATTAAAAATAACATTGTATTGTCATTAACAATGTTGTTTGTAACACCTGAGGATGCCAACATCGATTGGCCAAATAGCTGTCGCGACAATATTTAGAAATATAAATGATATTATAGCAGTGCTATAAATTGTAACATTTAGAAATGAGTTGGATAATAATCTGGCTCAGATAAGCTCTGTGGGCCATGGACTATCCATATATGTTTTTATATTTTCCTTACAGCTGAAGAAACCATGGAAAACTTTAACCGGAACATATGAGGTATTTGTATGGGAGAATAAAAAGCTGTTGTATAGTTTATTATGCATTATTTCGCTTGAAAACCTTTGAATATTTTATAATAGGTTGTAATTGGCGTTAAGTGCTGTTTGCTGTATAAATTACGTAGTCACACCCTGTAGTAGACAGTGAGCACTTGGCGAGGGGAGGTTGGTTAGTCAGTTGACGCGTTAGATGCAGCGCTTGAGCTCCATTGAGATGTGACAAAATATCTCACCCCTGAGACTCCGCGCAGTATTCAGCAGCATAATGTGCAAATTAGCGCTATTAATTCCGTGTTAGCTCTTCCATAGTGGTAATTATCCATTTAACATGCAGCAAAGTTCACTATCAGTATTGCATCTGTAAGCAAGTGCTTGTCAGTCTATTTCATTGATTCCCAAAGTAGTCTATATAGACCTACAGGGGTCCACGACAACTTGCAGGGGGTCCACGACAGTTGCAAAAAAAATTGGGGGTCCACGAGATGTAAATAGGGGTCGCGAGATGGTTTAACTAAATTAAAGCCGAATATTGAAACGAAAATCGAAATCATTGCCGAATTTTTTTAAGGTCGACAGCGACTTCCGGTCAGTAGGCTGAGGATGCGAGAGCTCATTTGGGGAAAATTGGATGAACGAAATCGTTAGCGTCCTTTTTTTAGCTCAATAGCGACTTCCGGTTAGTCGGTACAAAATTTGGTGATGACCTTTTTTTTTGCTCGACTTCCGGCCAGTAGAATTCGGCAGCGACCAATTTTTTTTTAGCATGGGGTCAACACGAGATAGAAAAAATTGGCAAGGGGTCTACGGGATAAAAAAAGTTTGGGAACCTCTGGTCTATTTTATAACTTCTACAATATTAGTCATAACTTTGCATGGCGGATTCATTGAACAATGTTTTTGAAGCTTTGTAAACAAGCTGAACTTTTTTTTAAAAAGTTGTATATGTCAAAGGTGAAAAAGTTCGGATACTCGGCAGCATTCTTACAGACACCCTTGACCCAGATGTAGAGTTGAAATGTCGGATTGAAGCAGCAAGAACAGTATTTAACAAAATGAAGTCACTCGTTTGCAATGACAATGTCAACGTAAAACAGAGGATGTTTAGGTATTATGTGTGGTCTGTTCTGTAATATGGGTGTGAGACATGGACGTTAAAAGTAAATACAATGAACCGGTAAGAGGCATTTGAAATGTGGCTTCACCAAAGAATGTTCAGGATCCCATGGACAGACAGAGTGACGAACACAGAAGTCTTGAATCGTGCAGGAGTAAATAGAGAGCTGCTGACATTGATCAAAGTCCGCAAGATTTCATATCTGGGTCACGTTAACAAGGAGAGAAATATCGCCTGCTGCATCTGATCAGGGGGGCAGGGAGAAGGCGGATCTCTTGGCTGCGCAATGTGAGGGAATGGACGGGAATCGAAACTGTGGAGGAGCTATACCGGACAGCGCAGGATAGGGAAGAGTTTACCAGAGTGATCGCCAACGTCGGGGGGACCTGACAAGGCACTTTAAGAAGATATCAAAACTAACCACATTCATAAAAAAATTGTTAACATATTTATATTGTAGTTCAAGTCTTTCTTCCCGCTGATTTGCCAGTTCTTCTGCTCGCCTCTGAATAGTTGTGACTCTTACACGTTCATTATCGTCTAAACGTTCTTGATCAGTGCGTTTTGGTCTTCTCTGACGTTCAGCGTTTGCGTGTCGAAAACGACGGCCTATGTTTTAACGTGAGCCAGGCATCACACTAACGGTGATCAGCTTTGATAAAACCTACACATCGATCAACTGGTCACATTGTAACTTTTTATACACTTTAAAAAAATGACAGATTGTTGTAGACCTATGTGGTCTGTTCTCCAGAGTGTTGCTCCTCCTGTTAGGAAGATTCCTAGCTGTCCTTCCATATTTTAGGAGGTCTTCCACAAGGACGAGTCCCATGAGGCTGATTATGCAATGCGATTATTATGCAATGCAATGCAATATATAATAAGATTTTTAAATCTGATTTTTGTAGGTTTTATAAAATTACAAACTGTCATTCAGTGTAAATTATGAAACAATTAAAACGCATATAGAAACAAATAAGTAAAAATAGTAATGTCATTTCTCAGATGCAATTCGATTTTTAAATCCGATTAAATTCTTTTCATTCCTAATTGTAGGCAAAATGAATTTTTTTAACTTTGGCTAAAATTTACAAAATGGTAGCACTGTGTAAAACTGTCATTCAGTACTTGTCAACTATGAGTAAATTAAAAAACTTACGAATAAAAAGTTCACCAAACAATGTCAATCTATTGACTACTTTCCGAGATTTGGGATCAGAAACATACGGGACCTAAATGTTTATATGTATAGATATATAATACAAGATACTGATGAAGGGCTTCCGTGTCCGAAACATGTTTTTTTTTTATGTGTTTTTTTTTTAATATCAAATAAATCAAATATTGAATGTTGGCCATGCGTACATGACACGGTATGTTATATGCATGTTGAGGTAGCGAAAGAATTATGTCAAGAAATAAAAGTGTGTCAGTCCATTATTTCTGCCTACCCCTTTCGAAGAGATTTATTTAGTTAGTTAAGTTTTGACAATATACCTGTATATATTTTTTGTGTATACTTGTATACGAATCCTGGATTTTCACCCATGGTGGGTGGTTAATTCAAATTTAATTGTATCTCAATAGAGACGAAGAAGCAAACTGGAAACTGAATATGGATGATCAAGGTGTTTACAGGACTTATGACCTGTCATTGGTTGGGTTAAGCGCACGCTTTATGTAATTACAACATTCCCTATTCCACCATTGTTATTATGATCATGCATGATAATTTTTGGAAGTTGTATATACGAGTATACTCCAAATCCATGCCTATCTTCACGTGTTTTAATTGGCCCTCTATGTAGATTTGATACATAAAGCATGCGCTTAACCCAACCAATGACAGGTCATAAGTCCTGTAAACACCTTGATCATCCATATTCAGTTTCCAGTTTGCTTCTTCGTCTCTATTGAGATACAATTAAAAAATACCTGTACATATAATATTTTTTTTAATACGTGACTAAAATGCAATCCTTAATATTCGCTATGACGGTACTTTCATATTTCGAATAATTATTATACGAGACGCAAGCCGAGCGAACGTACGAATAAAGCGAAGTCTATCGCGATGATGAGAACATCACTCACGGAGCGATGGAGGTGCAGCGACCTGAAGTGTGAATAATACGGGGCTGGGGAAGCGCTCTGGCACGACCCACCTTTTTATATTCCACTAAGTGCTTTCCTCCATCTTGACTTATCCTCCACACCTCGTCAAATAGAAATCAAAGTAATTGCTTGCGGCTCTATTAATGTTTGTAAATAAAATAATATCTTACCAACTAACCATCTCCAAATATTCAGCAGTAGTCAACTTATTGAACGCTAAGGCATTAACACTGTGGAATTCCATAGTAATATAATTATTCGGGTGGTGGTCTAGGGGGTAGAACGCTTGGCTCCTGATCCAGGAGACATGGGTTCAAGCCTGGACACGACCAGATTCCTTCTTCATAATAATGAGCTATTTTCTGCTCACATTGAAGATCCAGGGAACGGTCTTTATTGGTCAGGATGTGTTAGATCTTCATGAAGACTCCACGTGCTTGCTCAATGCGGCATTTAATTTCTTGACTATGATCTCATCTCTCATTGACCATATATCCTAGATATTCATCAAATCAAATCAGTTTATTTTCTCAAAAGATATTACCAACAAGAATTATAGTTGAAGGCATCTATTGAGAACAGGTAAAAATATATAATACCAGGTGCGCATGAGAGATGGTTCGACATTAGGAATACAAGATACTCTCCAAAGTCAAGAGTATTTGTCTTCTGAACGTACTTTCATGAATATGAAAGACGTCGATTTCCGAACGATCATGTTCAGCTGTTTGATTGCTCTCCCCACCGACATCACCAGAGGTAGGTAGGTTCTGCATGCTGGGAGATAAAACAGTCTGTGCTGACGCTGTGGAACATAACCATCTGGAACATAAAGATGGATAGCTTCCAAGATAACGTAGTTCTCAAAGAATCCCCTGATAAGTCTGAAGAAATGGGTAAGTGCGCACCCATCTATTTTCTTATCTGCAAACTATTGGTCCCCAGCATGCTCAAGAGGAATGCAGTGGAATAAAGCCACGGGTAGCTACCAAACACCTACATGTTGAGATGTCTCAGAAATCTTTTCTAAACCCTCTCTAACATGAGCGAGTATTTCGCCTCGCGGAATTATTGAGAGGATTAATAATTTATATGAGTTTACACACTCTAATATTGTACCGTTTACAATATTCAACAACGCAAAATTCAACAAAGCACTCAGAGTTTTACTGACAGTCATTACTTTAATCTTCCTTAAATTGAGGTTTAGATTTATAACCAATGACTAGTGTATAAAAAATCGCGTAATATTAACTTTTGATGTGTAAATTCACACAAAAAGAGAATATAGCGTATTTACAACATCAAATTTTGTTTTCCATCCAATATGACTTAATTTGTTATTCGAAATCCCAATAATTCCATTGGCCGGTTCATTGGCAAAGCGTCCGGTTTGATAATTATTCAATACCACTTTTTCCCTTCAAACTCATGAATAATTTATATCAGTTGATTTTTGAATTTTGAGTGTAAAGCCTAGTAATGAAATTTCGCAATTATTATAGTGCTTTTTCAAAAGCACGTGATTTGATAGGCATTAAGGATTTTCAATTTTGCATGGGCAATCCTATAAATGTGTTTTTAATGAATAATTATCTGTATATGTGTTAAGTATATCTTATTTCAAAAGCGATAAACACGTAATCAATAGTTCTAAGGCTAGCACACTCATTAATGATTTTGAGGCATCTCTTTAAGTTAACGTACTCCCTGTATGTATTTTCTAATGGTGTTAATTTTATTATTGGATATTTCATTAATGCATATTTTATAAACTGTTAAAATATAAAAGGCTGTTTATGGTATCATAAGTTTTAATTATTTTTTGTTTTAGCGACACCTTTATTATTTCAGTTTAAAAAAATATTGTAACACCTGATGATGTCAAAATTGGTTGATGAAACAGCTCTCGCAAAAAAAAAATAATAAATAATGTTGAAGTTTCATAGTTTTTCGGCCAAAACAGTGGACTATATAATGTATATTTTGTTAAATTGGACCCCCTGAAAGATCCCAGCGACCCCTGGGGGTCCGTACGGACCACTTCGGGAACCACTGGTCTAGGGGATAAAATGCTTGGCTCCTGATTTTGGGGACTTGGGTTCAAGCCTGGACGCGGCCAGATTCCTTTTTCAAAATAAAGAACTATTTTCTTCTCATATTGGAGATTGTACAATAAATTCCAATATCATTGATATATAAATTATGTTATTTATTGTTTCTTGAACATTGGTGTAAAACTCCATATTAAATTATTTAAAATGAATGAAAATGTCTGTTTTCTAGAAATTTTATTATATTTTTGATGAAATGATAGGTTTCGCCCTTCTAAGGCATTATAAAATGCACCTTAAACGAAATGAAACATGTCATTCCATCTAAAATATAATTTAACTCCTAGAAGACAGATTTTTTCTTTGAAAGATGATAATTTCTTTGAATGACCGGGGTATTCCACTTAGCTTTTGACACAGTTGACCATAAAATACTACTCGTAAAACTTGAACACATTGGAATAACCGACAAATACCTAAATCTTTTTAGAAGCTACTTAACCAATAGACAACAATTAGTCGACATAGACCAATACCAAAGCACAACTCAAACAATTACATGTGGTGTTCCACAAGGATCCGTTCTAGGTCCACTACTCTTTTTGATATATATAAATGACATAACCGATCTTAAGTTATATGGTACCATACAGCTTTATGCCGATGACACGGTTATCTTCTATCACAACAAAAGTTTACAACAACTGAAAACGGAAATGCAGAATGACCTGACTAAACTTACAGAGTGGCTTAGACTAAACAAACTAACAGTAAACGAAAAAAAAACTCATTTCTTAATTTTTAATAATAAGTCAAATTGTAATATTGAAATTAAAATGAATGGACATATTCTTCACAAGCAAAACTTTACGAAATACCTTGGTCTTATAATCGATGACAAATTATCCTGGAATCTACACATAGAAAAGATAATTTCAAAGATTTCACCCGTAATTGGAATTCTGTATAGATTCCAAGGAATATTAAATATAAATACATTATTGGCAATCTATTATGCATTTGTTCACTCTCACATATCGTATCTCTCGTGTATCTGGGGATTTGCTACAAAAGAATACATTAATCAATTACAGGTTTTACAAAATAGAGCAATCAGAAATTTACTTAAACTACCACTTGATACCCATACTAAAGATATATATAAAAGGACAAATATTTTACCAATAAATATACTTCCTTTATATGAAATAACCTGTACAATAAAACAAATCGTTGATAAATCCTACCATTATAATACAACCTTTAAACTTAATAATGATATTCATAACCACAACACAAGACAAGCAAAAAATATAAATATCCCTAAAGTTAACACCACTAAATACGGAATCAAATCCTTACAATATATAGCCTTCAATGCTTTAAATAACTTACCAGAACATTTAAAACTAGCTCCCAATATGAAAATAAAAAAATATTACTCTCAACTATATTCCAATAATCCCTCCTAAGTTTCGTTTCACTAACAATAATTTATGTAACTATTTTACTTCAGTGTCCTCATTTTCCTATTGTATATTATTATTATTATTGTTTATTTACCTTTATGATGTGTTTTTCTTTTTTCCCTTAAGTTCCAATGTGTTGGTTTTTTCTTTTCTTTTATACTATGTGTCTACTATGTTACTTAAGATATAATATGTTTGGTATTCTCTCATACTGCTTTTATTTACATTTATGATGTGTTTTTCCCTTAGGTGATAATGTGTTTGTCTCTCTTTTATACTACTTTATAATGTGCTCTTTCCCTTAAGCTATAATATGTTTGTATTATTTTTATAAATCCAATGTAACAATTTTTGGGATCTCAAAAATGAGTGTTCACAACACTCACGAGACTTCTATACAAAATAAAGAGAGAAAAAAAAAAAAATCCATTCTCCAAGTTTCAGAAGGATCTGCTCAGGAATAACCGCGGAAATAGTCCACACACACATCCAAAATTGCCTTTTATTTATATTACTCTTTTTTTAGTCCATTGTTTTGGCCGAAACACTATGATACCTTAACATTTTAAACTGTTAATGAATAAAAATCAACCAATGTTGACATCATCAGGTGTTACAATAATATATGAAATATCAAATTTTGATGAAATATTATTGTAACGCCTGATGATGTCAACATTGGTTGATGAAACAGCTGTCGCATTAAATAAAATTTAATTGTGATACAATAAACAAAAATTACTTTTTTTATAAGTGAATTGTTTTGGTTAATTTAATTGTTGCCGCACTTTATTTTAGTCAATTGTGACACGTAATACGTTTGTACTGTTTCGCTGTTAAAATTATATAAGTTTTTTCGTTTTTTTAAAGAATTTTGACAGGTGTAAAAATAAATTTTTCATTTGTTCCAATGACAATTTGAATAATTTCTTAAATATAATTTTAAAGTTCTTGCTGGTTAAGTGCCTAATTACAGATAATTTAAAAAACGGTGGATACGTGTAACATAAATTAAATAAACACAAAAGTCCGGATCGTCCATGTCAACATGTGCAGCATTGAAAAAAACATTATGTGTTAATTTTGTGCTTAATTAAAAAAACGGTGGATACGTGGAACATAAAATAAATAGACAATATGTGCACCATCTAAAAAGAACATTTTGTGTTAAATTATTTTTATTTTGTTTATTTTATTTTGTTATTTTATTTTAAATCATTGTATTTTATATTATTTGTTCTAGATTTATTTTGTGGGTGTTGGACGATCGAAGTGTGCGCGGGAGATGCCTATTGGTGGCGATGAGGTTCGCGACCCATCACACCGCGTCCCCCGCGGGGCGAAAAGAGATGGATGAGTGCCGTATCAGGAAAAGTGTGACAGTTCATTCTTTCTGCCTACCCTTTCGGGGAGACGGCGTGATGGTTAGTTAGTTTTTAGTTTTACTTTTTATTTAATATTATATATGTAATAACATAATTATTACGAGTATTCGTTTTCGTAAATTTAATCTGAAGGGCTTTAAAGATTGACAAAGAATCACCGATTTGATCCACCAGTGAAAGCGTGTCAAAAGATTTGTCCATCAATACAGGCCCTACACGTGACGTGCGAAGTCCCTTTCAGCCGTAATACGACCCAGATAAAATAATTTCTCGAGCGCCCTTTCACAAAGCTATTGATACTTCAGAGGGCGGCGGGCCAGAAGACTCCGTATACAAAGTGGCTTTTACTCGCGGTCTCCCGTTCCCTGCCCCTGGAAGGTCCCTCGGGTTTCGGTCTGACCTGTCAACATGATTCATGGGTATGGTGATAAGAGGCGTGAAGGATTGAAAGAAATATTTTTTATACCAATACGAGCATTATTGCGTGCCAAAAATCAGAAATATTTCGGATATTTTATACGTTTTTTATTCGTTCAGTAAAAGTTTATAAACATGTCGTATTTTTTACTAAATTTAATAAGAGTATTCATGGTCAAAAAGTTGTACACAAGCAGCGTGAGTGGGAAAAGAAGCCGAGGACGACCGAGGAAAACATGGCATGACCAAATTAATCAATTACTGAAAAGGGCCACATTCGAAGTCGGAATAATCGACGTGCGTGCATGATACGATGTACGAATGTAGAGGAAGCCCTAGAGGTATGCCAGGACAGAGCATTGTGGCGATCCATCCTCTCTGCCTACCCCTCCGGGGCAATGGCGTGATGGTTAGTTAGTTAGTTAGTTATGAAAATTTTACAGGTGATGTAAAATCTACAAGTCACTATAAATGTCTAAAAAGTTTTTTTGCGTAACATTTAAAATGTTCCAAAACGATATATTATAACCAATGTGAAATAATAAGGCATTTATAGTTGCATAAAAAAAATATGAATGTTCGAATTAAGATTTTTCTGTGCAATAAAAAATGCATCTCGCTCGAACGTTCGTTATCATGACAATCAAATGTGACGTTTTATTGTTACAATTGAATTCTACATTCTACATTCCTTCCTTATATCAAAATTTTAAATTCTGTTCTACATTGTTTTACCGTACACACCTTCTTCATCCTTCTTCTGCCAGTTCCATCCTTCTTCTGCCATACATCAGGTTTGGTACTAAAACTCCGTTGTGAACAACCATTTTAGCTTTCATTGATCCAGGATCAAGGATGTTTATTTAAGACTTCTCAGAGAGGCGAAACATGTCATTCACATAAAATATAATAAAACTTTAAGAAAACAGACTTTTCATTTATATTAATTATTGAATATGGAGTTTTAATAAGAAGAAACAATAAAGTTAATTTTTAAATCAAAACAATGAATGTATAGTTTTCATCAGTTTTTAAGTATATGTATAGCAATTAGTAATCACTGTTTCTACATAAAATCAAAACCCTGTTTTTATCCTATTATTTAATAAAAAAATTAGAAACTAAGTTAATGTTTTTTTTACTAATAGGTAATTAGTTTAATAATTTTTTTAATAATAATAATCCAATTGTTCACAATTATTTTTTACTAAGGAGAGCAAATAAATGCACCAAAAAAGCAAATATAAATGTTTAGATTATTTTTTTTATCTTTATATTATATATTTTTAACCGCCATTTATTAAACGTAAATAAGTATTCTTATTTTTTTCAAAAATATCCATTTATTATACTCAGAAATTAACGTGAATGGCGTGAAACTAGGGCATGGAGCTGAGGTTATATCTGGAAGTATGTCAAACCATTTTCAATTCAAGTTTTGTCAAATAATAAATTGAAATTCAGAAAACTAACTATGATATGAGTTAAAAGTCATTGCAAGTTTATAGGAGTAATAGATAATAATTAAATAAATTTCTCTCTGTAATATACAGGTATAAACTAATTCACAAATAAAAAGCATACAACGATCTGTGGAAAGGCAAATGGCCGGCGTGAGTCTTCTAGACAAAATATGAAATAAAGAAATAAGAGGCTGAACCAATGTTGCCAACATCATGGATCGTACAGCTAAATTGACTAAACATATAGCCAGATCATCATCATCCGCTGTTCTTCGTGTCCGAGGAAGACTGTCCTTCACGGTTGTGGGTCTGCATGTGACTGAAGAGCCCGATCTTGGACCCATAAATTCTGGGGCATCTGGGGCAGGGGAAGGCACTTGTAATGGAGCCGTCACAGTCTCCCAGTAGTCTTTCCTTTCTCCTCCTCCTCCGCTCTGCAACGTCGTCTCTGCGCTGTACTTCAAAGTCTTGCGTGCCTTTATATACTGTTGTTCTCCACCTAGGTCTGTCTTCTGCAGTCTTTTCCCAGCAATCCCAGTCGATGCCAGTTTTTTGTAGGTTTCCTTTAAGGGACTCCTTAAAGCGTTTCCTCTGACCACCGTGTAAGCGTTTCCCTTGGGTAAGCTGAGAGTACATAATCTTGTCTCAAGCATTCTGACGACGTGACCATATAGCCAGATAGAGCATTACCATATAGACACCCAGAATACTACAATGGAGACCTTAGAAAAAGAAAAAAAGTGTCAGGAGGCCTTTTAAAAGATACGCACGACATTGCCCGAATAGCTGGAACGACCTAAAAGCGGGAAATACATGACAGGGTCGAGTGGAGAAAAATGGAAGAAGCCTATATTCAGCAGTGGAGGGGAAAAAGCTGAAGAAGAAGCAATATAAAAGGCAACCAAATTGTAAAAACTCGGTTACGTTTGCCTTGCTAAGCATTTTTACATGTCTAGGTTTGATAATACCTCCCATAAAATGTAAAGGAACTTCGAGAAAATATAAATTGTCTGTATTATTAAATACTTATTATATAGTGAAAGATTTTTGTTAAGTTTATTTATTGTTTCTTGAACAATGATGTAAAACTCCATAGTAAATAATTAATACGAATGAAAACGCCAGTTTTCTAGAAGTTTTATTATATTTTATTGGAATGACATGTTTCGCCCTTCTAAGGCATTATCAAATGTGGCGAAATTTCATCTCAATATACACTAGTAAATGGATCAGAATATTGTCCTTCTTCTTTAAGTGCCCTGTCGGGTCCCCCCAACGTTGGCGATCACATCGGCGAACCTGTCCCTGTCCTGCGCCGCTCGGAACAGCTCATTCACACTTCGGATGCCGGTCCACTCCCTCACGTTTCGCAGCCAGGACATTTGTCTCCTACCGGGCCCTCGGCGTCCCTCAATCTTCCCCTCCAATATTAGCTGAAGAAGGTGGTACTTTTCCCCACGCAGTATATGACCCAGATGTGAAATTTTCCGAACCTTGAATACATTGTTAGCAAATAATTATTTGGGTAGGCCCATAAATAATGGAAAGTGTTTCTAGGAACTCATTAAGAAATATTATGTCAGTGATTACATAGTTAAGTACGTAAAAACCTTGATTTACATTGTTATCGGCTTAAACATGAATGAAAATGAAAACCATATTTCAACTGCACTATTTTTACCAATTTTGGATCGATTATGACTTCTTCTTCTTCTTCTTCTTCAGCCGTCTCTCCACTGCTGGATGTAGGCCTCTTCTAATTTCTTCCATTTTTCTCTTCTTTGGGCTTCTCTTATCCACCTGCTACCCGCGACAGGGACAATATCATCGGCCCAACGTTTCTGAGGCCGGCCTATTCTTCTTTTCATGTCCCATGGTCTCCATCCTAGGACTCTGGGTGCCCATCTGTCTGTTCCCTGTCTGGCAACATGACCTGCCCATTGCCACTTTAGCCTGGCAATACGATCCACCACGTCGACAACCTTTGTCCGGCGTCTGATTTCTTCATTTCTGATTCTATCTCTCAGACTTATGCCTAACATTTGTCTCTCCAAAGATCGCTGTGTACATTTTAATTTATATATGGTCCTCGCAGTTAAGGTGATAGTTTCCAGACCATATGTAAGCACAGGGAGGATACATGTTTCAAACACTTTTCTTTTTAAATTCATGGGAATATCCTTGTTTTTAAGGATATGATTGAGTTTCCCAAGTTTTCGATTATGACACATGTTCATAAAGGTAAATACCAATTTAAATTTTAAAATATGAATGAAAACGTCAGTTTTCTAGAAGTTTTATTCTATTTTATGGGAATGACATGGTTTGCCCTTCTAAGACATCATCAAAGTCAATTTGATATTTGATAATTTGATAAACGACATTTGATAATGCCTTAGAAAGGCGAAACATGTCATTCCCATAAAATATAATAAAACTTCCAAAAAAACGGACGTTTTCAACAGTATTGAAGAAACAATAAATAATTTTAATTTTAATTTATGTTATTATAATTTATATTGAAACCGGTCAGCGATTGATTAAAATATAAAATGTATAAATCGGAATGTTTCAAAAATTTTACGATTTTTTCCAGAATGTATTATTTATTTAAAGATTCTGAGAAATGGTATACGAAAACATTTTTCTAAGAAGCATTCTGTATTTTTAACCGAAATGATTAGAACATCAAAACTTAACCCCATCAGAAAACCATAACACCGTGTTATAAGATGTCGCGTTGTGAGGTACAGGGAGTTCTAGATAAGTCGGACTTAGTGGGAAAATGTTTTTATCCGTACATGGTTTCATTCATATAAATTTGTATAAACGTGAAATGTTTTTTTGTGACTTAATATTATGGGTATAAGTAATCTGAGTCTTTTACCAGTGTCGCCCTGTGATAATTAAAAAAAGTAAATACCAAATAAATATCAGCTGCTCATCAACTGTTATCCTCGCTTTTGGTAATCTACAGTTTTAGTGGATGTATTAAATCATTGGTAGAGATAATCAATAAGTGGAGAATGAACTCAGTAAGCTGTCCTAAAGAAAAAAATATTTGACAAGTGCATCCTCCCATTACTGACATATGATTTTGAAATTATGACCTTTACAAAATGATGGATAGAAAAACTCCGAGTAACACAAGAACCAAAGGAAAGGAGGATATTAATAAATATTAGTCTGCCAGAGAATGCAATGAATGCTGGCGCAAGAGAGCGTGTGTGAGCAGTGTCTCCATGTTGGGACAGTTGGATCTCCTTAAAACCTCCGCATTTGAGAAATTATGGAACAAGTGTATCCTAAGTATAATAGAACGTCGTTAACCGAAACGTCAATTATCCGGACAAGCCGAAATATAAAGCGTTTTGTACCGTGACCTAAGCATGACTAAACTTACCCCACCACACCTACACAACGTTGGGTGTGGGTTGCATCATCCTTCTCCTCCCCCCTCCTCTCGTTTTCCCCCGCACCCTACGGACAGTCAGCCTCCCACTGTGTTCGAGTTTCAACGTGTCATCTCGTTAGTTTCAAGCTGTCATTATTTATTCGAGATATCGTGTGATTATCCGAAAATTCGGTATCCGAAACACCTACGAAGACGTTCTACTGTAATTGCAAAGCTGTTACTGCAAAAGTTGTCCCAGGGAACTGGTATAATGTCTTTAGCTGATCCATGTCTCGTATCCGTGTATGAGTGTCGGAATGATTATAGCCCAACCTGCCTCTGGTGATGCCGGTGGGGAGATTAATCAAACTGCTGAACATGATCGCTTCGGAGATCGACATCTTTCATATTCGTGAAAGTACGTTCATAAGACAAATACTCTTAACTTTGAAGAGTATCTTGTATTCCTAATGTCGAACCATCTCTCATGCGTTCCTGGTATTATATATTTAATATATTTCAATAATCTCAATAGATTTCTTAAACTATAATAATTGGTTGTAATATCTTTTGAAAAAATAAACTGGTTTGATTTGATACCGATTATGAGATTGTGATTTTTGAAGACTTGTTGTAGACAGAATACTATACAATTATCTTCCTGTGATGCCTAAATCAAGTTCTCTCCATCGTTTTGGGGGTCTTCCTGGCGGACGCCGTTTATCTGGTATTCCATGCATCTGTTATTATAAGATTTTTGTGAATACCATTCCATATTTGCAATAACATACACTTGTGTGCGACGCATCATGACATATGGGATTGAATGCAGGGCGGACTTCACAATCACAAAAAAGTCAGAAATGAAGACAATCTGAAACATATCTGGCAAGACACTATGCGATAGAATTGAGAACTCAAGATAAGAGAAATATGCTAGGTCGAGGATGACGTGAGATGGGGGAAGCAATGGAGAAGATACTGGTTTTCACACGTGAATAGAATGGATACATACAGACTCCCTCTCATTGTGTTGCACGGCCAACCCCAAGGTAGATGACCCCCGGGCAGACCACCAAAGAGATGGATCGACAGCTGGGAGTCAACCTCGTAGGAGGCCAATTTGTCTTAAGAAACAAGCCACAAGGCCTACACTAAGAAGAAGAAGATTTGAAATAACGAATAATTTATGACCTCGCGTCGATACAATTTATATCATCATGTCGTTTCTTGTTATTTCATGTTACGCTTCGATGTGCATTGAAAAGCGAATTCATTTGAACTTCTATTATTTAGAAACAGACGACAACCTACAAATGCACCAAAGCAAGTTTTCGCTTGATTTCCGCCACGGATCTTAGTAAAGTTTACCGTCTGAATCGCGGTGGATGCATGTTTGAAGCTTTTCAATTTTCAACTCACATCTCGTATGAACTTATTGCAATATTAAATTAGTTACGATGCGAGTATTACCAGTTGCGTTGGCAAATTTAATATTATAATACACTTTATGGACGTGCAAATGTAAAACAAAAACAAACATACCATCACGCTGCTACTCCAAAAGAGTAGTCAGCAAGAAAAAATCGTCACACTATGCTATCCTAAAAATATTCTAGATTCCTCTTCATTCTTAAAGCGAGTCACACACGCATTTCAATTCTTCTGATATCTAACATGGCCGACTTTAATGTTTGTTTATGCCCGATTTTCCTTGACTCGGTACTCCACTTAACATTGTATACAAAAAAACGCGAAAAATACCATCGATCAACCACCATATTCTCTGGATTTGGTTCTATGTGACTTTTTTCTGTTCCCAAAATTCCAAAATTAAAGCTATAAAATAAAATTCGTGGAAGGTTTTAAAGACCATACCAGAAAGTGCCTACCAGAAATATTTCGAAGAGTAGAAAAAACGCTGACATATGTTATATATATTGCATCCAATACTGGGGGATACTTTGATGGGAACAACATAAATATTGATGAATATTTAAATATTATCCGTTTTAGTTACAATTTCCGGGTACTTGTCTTATTGTCAAAGTAGTATATATTTATTTTTTAATATGTTTTTATTGTATATAAATGATACAAAATGAATTGATATTTAGTTACATTTAAAAAAAAATGTATGCATAATTTTTATTTATTTATTTACGTTTCTTTTACTCCCCTTAACATCATCAGCCGTCTGTCATCCACTGATGAACGTAGGCCTCTCCCAAAATACGCCACCGCCCCCTATCCATTGCCGCTCCCATCCATCCATGTCCAGCAATCCTCTTCAGATCGTCGCGTCGGTCCAGACGGCAGGGGGACGTCCAACTCTGCGGAATCCTGTACGCGGTCTCCACTCCAGAACCCGTCTCTCCCATCGGCCGTGGGTTCTCCGACAGATATGGCCAGCCCATCGTCACTTCAGCCCGCCCATCCTCAGAGTCACCTCAGTCACCTTGGTTTGTTGACGAATAAATTCGTGTCTAAATCTGTCCCTCAAGGTTATTCCAAACATGGCTCTTTCTATGGCGCGTTGGGCGACCTTGATTCTGTGGTATAGACCTTTTGTCAGTGTCCACGTCTCGGTTCCGTACGTCATGACTAGCAAGACGCATTGGTTGAAGACTTTAGTCTTGAGGAATGAACTCTCCTTATGAAAAAAAATATTCTGTTAAGGAGTGGTTTTGAGAGTATCTGGAAGATTTTTCTTGAATGATTCTTGATTCAATTTTTTTATTTTTGATTGTGGTAATTTTTCAGACTCGCATATACAGCTGCGTATGTAATCCCCTCCGAACACCGTCCACCTGGAAGACCACCTAAAAGATTGAGGGAGAGCTGGAACTCATCATCCCAGAAGACATGATGTATGTACCACAGATCATCACATCTATTAAAAGAATACGAAGAAGGTACTTTTTGCTATCATTTCTACTTGAAAAAAAAAAATAAAAAAAAATAAAAAAAAATAAAAATGAAGCATGGAACTGGCAGAAGACTGATTGGAGCAGAATAAATGTGGTAGAGATGAGATCCCTAAGACGTTTATGTGGTAGAACGATATACGTCAGAATCTCAAATACTGATATAAGAAAAGAATGTAGAGCGGAAGGAGGTATTATGAAAAAATCGTTGCGTTGATTCGGACATATGGAGCGCATGGATGGAGAATGAAAGGTTAAAAAAGTATACGTTAATCATGTACGAAGTCTAGGCAGACAGAGTTGGTCATGTTGACGACCTTCGTGTCAGAGTGGTAAGAGACTGACTTCCATACCGAAAGTCCCGGGTTCGATTCCCGGCGACGGCAGTGATTGTCACACTGTCTTTGGTCTTGTGGGGAATTAATGTGACAACAAAATGGCGATAGATTAACTACCTATCACATGTCATGAGAATCAATATTATATTATAGCTCAAAATATAATTGTGTACAGTTATTGGGTTCAAACGACCTGTTGTTTACAAGGGGAAAAATTGATGGAAGAATCGATGCGTGTATGACTCGTTGTATGAATGTGGAGGAATCTAGAGAGGTGTGTCAGGATAGAGTAGTGTAGCAGTGATGGTTTGTTGTTGTTATTAAACTAAATATATAATTTTTCGTTGGTTACTATAATTTTCAATAACCAGTATAAAAATATTATTTTACTTCAGTGCTCTATGTGGTTTTTTTTTGTTCTACGAGTATTGTACATGAATTTGTATTTGGTTCCATAAAAAAGTACGCGCTTCTGAATCCCACAGTATCAGACATCCTTATATAAGCCGATCCGGTGACGCTGGGGGTCGATTCAATTTTTTTCCTCATTCCGCCACTGATTGAGTTGTACTTAGGAAACGATATCAGATTAGGAATTGAGTTTGCTCAGCCAATCGAGACGGCTCCGACACATTCCCTCCCTCGCTACCTCTCTCCCTCGTTTCTCGCAGCCGGATCCGATAATGGATCCGGAACTTAATGCAGTATACTAATCTTTATGAAATCTGTGTTCCTGGAATACATATCCCAATTTTTAAATAATTCTCCTTCCAAAAAGGGAGATATCTTCGAATACAAAGGTAGTGACTCGAAGTTGATTTTTTCTGTTCAATTTCTTTAAACTAAGTCATTCGCTCTCAAGGAATAATCCCTGGTGAGTTAGCATTTTATTTCACATAAAAACTCATATGAAATAAGTTTTGAACCTTATTCTTATATAATCTAATTGGTGTTAATTATTCTTCTGTATTGAAGAATACATCTACCTCGGACATAAGTTAAAAATGGAAAAAAAAACAGGTGGCAGAAATACCCAGGAGAATTGGACTTGGTTGGGCAGGCTTC
The DNA here is from genome assembly GCA_022606425.2 of Lepidostoma basale. NCBI lineage: Eukaryota > Metazoa > Arthropoda > Insecta > Trichoptera > Lepidostomatidae > Lepidostoma > Lepidostoma basale. The sequence goes on from JAHDVF020001249.1 coordinate 439,310, forward strand.
GGAAAGCTCAGTCATGTAATGAGAAACAAGGATATCCCCATTAATTTAAAAAGGAAAACCTACGAAGCATGCATCTTGCCTGTGATGACATATGGTTTGGAAACAATGTTCCTGACCATAAATACTCTCCACAAATTGAAATGCGCGCAACGATCCATGGAGCGGCAAATGTTGGGCTTATGCCCGCATTTGTAATTCTATCACTCAGACTTATGTCTGAGTGATAGAATTACAAATACAGAAATCAGACGCCGAACAAAAGTCGCCGATATCATGGATCGGATCGCAAAATTTAAATGGCGATGGACAGGACACGTAGCCAGACAGCCATGTTCAAGATGGACTCCCAAAGTTTTAAAGTGGAGGCCATGGGAAAACAAAGGGGGTGTCGGTCGGCCATAGAAGAAATGGGCCGCTTTCATTATCTTACTCCATAATATAATATCCTCGGCCTTACATTTCTCTCTGATTCTGGTGTTCCTCACGCGATCTCAGTGTCTTGCCTGCTATCATCCTCAATGTTTTCATCTCAGAAGTCCTCAGAACTTGTTTGGTCCTGACTGTATCTACCCTTGCCTCAACGCTGTATATTATTATTGGTCTTACGCATGCTTTATAGATTCTCATCTTACTCTAATTACAATGTCAAGATGTCATGATGTTAAATGATTATTAATTAATTTAACCTTTATTACGGTGGAATTCCGTGACGTCGATTTGAATATTTTTTTTTAACTTTGTATCACAACAATTTATTACACTCTAATGATTTTACTGAAATTTCTGGATGGAAGCTCATTTAAAATAATAATTAAACCAGAAGGAAGTTTTTAAAAAAAAAAATTAAAAAGACTAACATCAAGGATTATCAATGATATTAGAATTTTTTTCACAATCTTCAATATGAGCAGAAAATAGCTCATCTTCTTCAGAATCTGGTCATGTCTAGGCTTGAACCCATGTCCCCTGGATCAGGAGCCAAGCGTTCTATCCCCTAGACCACAAAGAGTTTTACCTTTGAACAGACGATATATTGTAATAATAATAAATATAGATGTTTTTTTATGTTTTTCAAAAATGTAACCGTTGAGCTTAACAAGCCTTATATAAATATCTGTAAAATTATTTTCTATTTAAAAAAAAAAACAGGCTTTTTTTCGAGCGTCTAAACCAAAATGATCCCTTAATACTGTATCCTAGATCAAAAACGGTGATTATGCTGACTAGCTCAAATATATGTTAATACATCATACATAGAGTATAGAATATATATAGTTAGGCTGCCAACTCAAACAACAGCAAAAATTTGCTCTCATATTTCTCATACTTGTAAGTAAACCCTTTTTATCCAGAAATAGTTTTCTGCTTCGCGTAATATTTTTCCGCTCATCCCCGTAATAAACTGATCGCAAAAATGTACATAAGGCATTTTCAGTCTGAAAATATTTCCTATGAAATTGTCGGCGCGATTCTGGGATATACTAAAACTGAAATCATATTAAATTCCGGATGTGTGCGTTATTTACAATTTCCTCCAAGTCAGACTGCTCGTGACGAATGGGCGGGAAATTCGATAACCTTCTCCAAACTCCGACCGCTGGAAGATAACCAACTCGCGCTGGTAAAAGTGCCAGTATGCACTAACTACTTCAGACTCATTACCTCTGACTCGCTGAGAGGAAATGTTTGCTATTTGAAAAAGCTTTCGAGTCAACACGTGCAAATTGATTGACTTCAAAACTTGCTTTAGCTTCTTTTCAATGTTATCTGCAAACACTCCAATTATTACGACTTTAAATAACTAACTAACTATCCATCACGCCGTCTCCCCGAAGGGGTAGGCAGAATAAATAGACTGTCACACTTTAACCGATGCGGCACGCAGTGTGATGGGTTGCGAACCTCATCGCCACCAATAGGCATTTCCCGCGCACCTCGATCGTCCAATATCCACAATTCAATAATATAAAATACAATGATATAAAATAAAATAACAAAATAAAAATAATTTGACCCAAATTGTTTTTTTTAGATGGTGCACATATTGTCTATTTAATTAATGTTCCACGTATCCACAGTTTTTTTTTTAAATAAGAAGTAATTAGGCACTTAAAACAAACCAACACCAGCAAGAACTTATACGAATAATATTGAAGAAATTATTCAAATCGTCATTGGAACAACTGAAAAATTTATTTTTACACCTGTCAAAATTCTTTATATAAACGAAAAAACTTGTATAATTTTAACCTCAAAACAGTACAACGTATTACATGTCACAATTAACTATTATAAAGTGCGTCAAAAATCAAATTGACATTAAACATAAAATAAATAGACAATAAAAAGAACATTTTGTGTTAAATTATTTTTATTTTTTTAACTAACTAACTAACTTACCATCACGCCGTCTCCCCGGAGGGGTAGGCAGAAAGAATGGAACGCCACACTGTTCTGTCCTGACATACGCCTCTCGCTTCCTTTACATTCATACATCTTGTCATGCACGCACGTCGATTTTTCCGACTCCTCACGTGACCGACATTCAATATTTGATTGATTTGATCGTGCCACGTTTTCCTCGGCCTTCCTCTATTTCTAGCTCCGTTCACGCCGTTTACATATATACCTTCTTTACCATTCTGTCTTCACTCATTCTTTCCATGTGTCCAAACCATCTTAATGACCCTTTCCTTATTTTGTTCATAACACTTTCATTCGCACCACATTCACTTCTTATACTTGCATTTGTCACTCTATCATAAACAGATTTGCGACACATTCGTCTTAGAGATCTCATTTCTACTGCATTTATTCTACTTTCATCCTTCTTTGCCAGTTCCATGCTTCACTTCCATACATAAGGGTCGGCACAAGAACACCATTGTGCACGGCCATCTTAGCTTTTTTGGATAGGCTTTTGTTTGCGATGACAACTTTAAGTGCACCATTTATTCTGTTGCCTGCCCCAACCCTTCTTTCAATATCCTTCTCCACCCTCCCATCCTTTGTAAACAAACATACTTCCTAAATAAACAAATTCATCCACTTGTTCCAGATTTTCACCGTTTACACTAATGTTGCACACTGTCATGCTTCCTTCTTTTTCGAAAATCATTACCTTAGACTTATTCACATTCATCATCAAATCGTATCGCTTGCATACCTCATACATCCTAGACACCAGGGCTTTTCATGCTCGTTGTCTGCAAGTAGCACAGCGTCGTCCGCATACAACAAACAGCTTACTGAAACATCTTCCATTTTTGCACCTGCTTCCAACCCTTTCAGCTCTTTCATACACTTGTCCATATATAGATTAAACAACCATGGAGACATTACACACCCCTGTTTGACACCTTTATTGATATCAAACCAGGCTGTAAGATCCTTTTTCCTCCTTTATTTTTTTATTTTATTTTATATCATTGTATTTTATATTATTTGTTTTAAATTTATTTTGTGGGTGTTGGACGATCGAAGTGTGCGCGGGAGATGACTATTGGTGGCGATGAGGTTCGCAACCCATCACACCGCGTCTCCCGCGGGGCGAAAAGATAAGGATGAAGTGCCGCACCAGTAAAAGTGTGACAGATCATTCTTTCTGCCTACCCTTTCGCGGAGACGGCGTGATGGTTAGTTAGTTAGTTAGTTATTCTTATTCTTTGTTTTATTTTTTCCGCACTGGACCGAAATTGAAAATAAATAAATAATTGCATATGAACGACAATGGTTGTCAATCGAATTATCCAATCAGGAGGTGCTTGTTCGTTACTCTTAGATGTTAAATATGTACCCTTCACTCCCTTCGTATTATTACGGAACGTCCGGCGGGCTCTGCTAAGGCGTTAGTTAGCCCGGCGTCCGAGGGCTCATTACATATGGTAATGATGACTGTCCGGGGTGGATCAACAAGGCATTAGCCAGACGTGCCCCAGATTAATTTGTCACCCCTGGGGGAGGCCTATTTGGTGATCACTCTGCCCTTTGCCACGGCTGTCCGCTGTCGCCTGAAACTACCTTCGGAATCACAAGCCCCTTTACGCATAACAATTCGCACTTAAGCCATTCGGTGGACGTTAGAATTCCTCCACCATTTAACGGCAATTACTAAGCTCATTTTAATTTAGTTACAAAATGCAATTTCGGTTCAGCATACACTTTCCTAAGTATGAATTATTATAAGATTTATGTCAGGATAATGTAGTATAGCGGTTCATCTTCTCTGCCTACTCCTCCGAGGAAATAGCACGATTGTTAGTTAAACAGTATTGTTTGTTTTATTTACATGGAATACACATAAATACATTGTATTGTCGTGCGTTATATTAACACATTCAGAGACATAAGAGAAATATTCGAATATTAAAAGGCTGTTAGGCAAAGAAAACATCGCATAATAAAAATATATAACGTGATCTGTGATCATTATAATAATACTGTGACTTAGTGATAAGACAAATGAGATGAAACATAGATATAGATATTGAAATGAGACAAAGAGATAATACATAATGCTGAGATGTAGTGATGAGACATAGAGATGATCCACAGATATGAGACATGGAGATCTGACAAGGAAATAATATATTGTAATTAAGCAAACATGTAAGACACTAAGCCGAGATAAAGAGGTGAGTCGTAGAGATAATACACCGAGATGAGACATGGAGATGAGAAAAGGAGATGAGATATAGAGATAAGATATTTTAATTCAGCAAATAGACAAGACATTAAACTGAAATATAAAGGTGAGACATAGAGATGATACACAGAGATGAGACAAGTAGATGAAACATAGAGATAAGATATTGTAATTAAGCAAATACATAAGACATTAAACTGAGATATTAAGGTGAGACATAGAGATGATACACAGAGATGAGAAAAAGAGATAAGACATTGTAATTAAGCAACTAGATGAGACATTAAGCTGAGATATATAGAGGTGAGACATAGAGATGAGACACAGATATGAGACATAAAATAGTAATCAGACATTGAAATGAGACATAGATATTAAATATAGACATGAAACAAAGAGGTGAAACCTTGAAATGAGATATGGAGTTTGTTAAGGATACTCAGGTACAATATTCAGTTAAATTCATCAAATACAAGTATATAATTTGTGCTCTTTTATTCATTTGTTAAAGTAAAGTTTTTTTTCTATTAAAATAGAATAAATAATATAATTAACACTCTAAATTGAATATCACTCTCTATTTTCGATGTATTTCATTTATCAACAGATTTAACACTTTTTAAAACATAAGTTTTTCATAACACTTTTTTCACTTTTAACAAACACGTTTTAGACCAAAGACGCCCTTCCTTAATATTCAAATGTATACTCTGATGCATGGCGTCTGCTGTCCGAAATATGTGTTGTGAAAATACAATCATTTTGAAAAGATATTCAAAAGTTCATATTATGGTATATACCGGCAAATGGTCCTCCAAAACAATTTTTTTGATTTTATCGTTGTATCTAGTTTAACACAACATGGAGTCGTTTATTTTATGTTATTTTAACGCACTCAGCAAAATAAATCTTTATTATTTTGTACACAACACTATCGGGAAAATACTTGACTTATTGTATCCAGTATTACGGGAACTCAATTCCAGATTTCGTTTATTTTTTTATGAAAACACAAAATAACGAAATCTATTTAAAATAAGATGTGAAAACTTATGTTTAAGGGTAGATTTTGTGTTGAAAAATCGAGAATAGCTACCCAGGTACTTTTGTGTAACCATTGTTTAGGCGATCCAGTCTTCTGGCGCCAGAGGATAAATATTGAAGTTACCAAACATTCCCTTTATGGCGGGGGCGAACGTGGGAGATTCGCGTCAGCTATTGGTATAGGAAAACATCACACACGATGAAATTATTCAAACACATTTTACGCCTACAATACGTTTACATGTAAAGTTCTACAGGGCCAATTTTTTTTAACCTTATCTTCCTCCTAGAATCCACAAAAATAGAATCGAACGTCTTTATTGTGAATACATTGTTTCTTGAAAAATAATGTAAAATTTCATATTAAATAATGGTGTTCTTCTACCGACCCTTATGTATGGAAGCGAAGCATGGAACTGGCAAAAGAAGGATGAAAGTAGAATAAATGCAGTTGAAATGAGATCTCTTAGAAGAATGTGTGGATACTCTGTGTATGATAGAGCGCCGAATGAAAATATAAGAAGTGAATGCGGTGCGAATGATGGTGTCATGAACAAAATAATGAAAGGATCATTAAGATGGTTTGGACATATGGAAAGAATGAATGAAGAAAAAATGGTAAAAAAATTATATGTTAATTATGTAAATGGAACCCGAAATAGAGGAAGACCGAGGAAAACGTGGCACGATCAAATAAATCAAATATTGAATGTCGGCCATGTGAGGAGTCAGAGAAATCGACGCGCGTGCATGACACGATGTATGAATGTTGAGGAAGCGAGAGAAATATGTCAGGAAAGAAAAGTGTGACAGTCCATTCTTTCTGCCTACCCCTTTGGGGAGACGGCGTGATGGTTAGTTAGTTAATAATACAAATCAAAACCAAATGGCAGAAAGCTGCCGAAATCGGTCGACGTTAATCAGTACTGATCACCATGTATGGTTTCTCGACAGAGTGGAAGTGTTACGAGAGTGGTTTCCCGTTGCCTTCTTCAGAATACTCCAGAATTCTTCAGGTATTTTGATTACTTAGTGATCTTACATTTATGAACATATATGTTTTCCATTGTTTTGTGATGATACATCAACATTATTACTGTTAAAATTTAAAACACTGTTATAATATCACAATTTCTTTTTATTCAGCGAGTGTCGCGACAGCTGTTTTGTCAACCGATGTTGGCATCATCAGATGTTACAATAAACTAAGCTTATTGTAACACCTGATGATGTCAACATCTGTTGGCGAAACAGCTGTCGTGACACTCTCAGTGAATAAAAAGAAATTTTGATATTATTAGAGTGTTTTAAATTTTAACAGTAATACATATGTTTATTAGGTGTTTTATTATGTTATCGGAGTGACTTGTTAATGCAATGTATGTGATGCCTGAGCAAGGCGATAAATGTTACTTCTAAAAAATATAATAAAACTTCTAGAAAGCAGATGATTTCATGAATATAATGCTGTAAATTAAATATAGAGTTTCTTAATTATTCAAGAAACTTACTTTCAGGTGAAAATAATGTTTTTCTTTATTAATAAAGTTTCGTTTAATATTAATTAATTAATTATACTTTCGAACGAAGTAGGTACATAATTTTTGGTGTGACATTAAAAATAATTTTAAAACTTTTTTTATTTGCTTCACCAATTAGACTGGATGGATGAACCGCCATTCTGCGCTATCCTGACATTCCTCCCGAGCTTCCTATGTATAATATTCATACATCGTGACATGCACGCTCATCGATTTTTCCGACTTCAGATATAACCGTCGCGTCGTTAAGTAATTGATTAATTTTGTCATGCCATGTTTTTCTCGGCTATCCTCGGGTTATTTTTTCATTCTCACCGCTTGTATACAACTTTTTAATCTTTCTTCTATCATCCATTCGTCCTATATGTCCAAACCATCTCATGATTTTTTTTTTATTCAGAATACAACCAACTTACTATCTTACATATTTTAAAAAATGTTTTACATATTTTGTCAACTTATATAAACTCATGTAAGCTTTTAAACAATGTTTGGATATTCATAAAAATAATTAAATATTTATATCAGCAATAATATAAGCTTATCAAAATACTATGCCAACATCGGAGAGATACAAAATTGATGCTTTCGAGATGTGGTGCTAACGACGAATGCTGCGTATACCTTGGACGGCAAGAAGAACTAACCAGTCAATCATTGACCAGCTGGGTATCAAGGCAAGACTCTCGCGGATATCCTCTCAGAGAGTGTTGCAATAATTTAGACACATAGCCCGGAGAGATCAGGACAACCTTGAAAAGCTCATCGTCATGGGCAAAGTGGAGGAAAGGTGACCACAAGGACAACCACCGAACCGCTGGTCCGATCAAATCAGGGATCTGACTGGTTTCTCATTAGCTGCAGCCTGGAGACTGACGGGTCGGACTCACACTCAGAGACGGAACCCAGCCTGCATCACTCAGGGCGCACTAGACTGGTCCCCTATGGGGGGGAAGCGAGGCAGACCTGGAGCCACCTGAAGAAGAGCCCTGCAGGACGAGGTTAAAGCAGCATGCCTCACTTGGGATGATGTTAGACATCAGGCATGCGATAGAGTCGGGTGGAGAAGGTTCCTTGAGGCCCCTTTGCACCACGGAGGTGTGACAGGACAAGAAGATGTAGAAGAACATTATTGAAGTGTCATAGTTTTTCGGCCAAAGCAATGTTTATTTTTTATCTATGTAATTTTATTTCACAAAGTCGAATGAATACTTTATTTCGAAGGATGCCAATTTCGGACTAAGTTGATAGTACGGAGGTTGGGAAATTTGAAAAGGTCATTCAATTCAGCAATAAATCGTATCCCTGAGGAAATAGGAAGACCAATTATGTTATTTACGACCTACCAATGAATTATTTGAGGTAAATAAAGCATCCTCTCCTTGCGTCTTACTTTATTTTATAGTGGGATCTACTTTTCACTTCTGCCAAATAGTTTCAGCCTGGTAGATTCGTGTTTTATTTTACATCGCACGTAAAACAATGGCGAAACAACAAATTCGTCACGCGGGAAACAAAAATAAAAACAAGAAAAAAAACAAGGACAAAGCCATCTTACAAAATGAAACTGTAAATAAGAAAGCTGTATTTGGTAGCCATACCAACCATAATTCGACTTACGTAACACAGTGTTCAATTCGATATTCTTTGTACTTTTAGAATTAAAATTAAATATATAAAAAAAAACAATAGATATAACTCCCCTAACAAAATCGCCCTTGAAGTGATAATAACGACGTTAATATAACGTAAAAACGGCGCCTTAAAAGTTTGCATATTATTATTATTATTAACGATACTATAACTATTTACATGTCGTACTAAAAATTCATTTTTTAACATTTAAAATTCATTTTGTCGCGGGAGATGCATTTTGGTGGCGATGAGGTTCGCAACCCATCACACCGCGTCTCTCGCGATGGCGAAAAGAGAAGGATGGAGTGCCGCATCGATTAAAGTGTGGCAGCCCATTCTTTCTGCCTACCCTTTCGGGGAGACGGCGTGATGGTTAGTTAGTTAGTTAGTAACATTTAAAAAGTGCATTTCATAACTCGCTTCGGTTCGTATCAAATACAATCCTTTTTAAACTTTTGCCGAAGTAAATATAAATATGCAGTGAAAAAATCAGTTCAGTATTTGTGGAGTCTATCGGTCCTATAGCCAAGAACATTACATTTTTATGTATTATATATATATTGGATGAGTCCTAGTGTCAATAATGTACGAAATGTGCAATAAGTATGACCTTGTGATGAATGGGTCAAAGTCTGTAGGAATAATGTATGACGGATTGTGACATAAGTGCGAACGGTGAGAAATTAGAGCAAGTTATAGAATTTATTTTTCTGGGAAGCATGTTTACAATAGATGGAAAAATGGAGAAAGATATCGAAAAGGAGCTGGAAACAAAATAAATTACCGCCAATATATCGACTGAAGCTAATATGGCAGGGCACAATGGAGTTCTAATTCCAATCTTATGTATGGAAGTGAAGCTTGGAGTTAACAGAAATAGGATGAAATTAGGATAAATTCCATAGAAATGAAGTCACTAAGTAGAATGTGGGTCAAACAATGTATGATAGAATATCTTATGATGAAGTAAGAAAGGAATGTAGGACGGATGATTGCATGATGAATAAAATTCAGAAACGTTCACTAAGATGGTTTGGCTATATGGAACGAATTGGTGAAGGAAGAATGATTAAAAAGATATATACAAGTAGTGTGAATGGGAAAAGAAGTCGAAGTGGAATGCCAAAAAAGACATGGCATGACCAAATTAATCAATTACTGAAAGGCTGCCATGTTCGAAGTAGAAATAATCGACGAGCATGCAGTCATGATGTGTAAATGTGGAAGAGGCGCGAGAATTGTGTCAGGATATAACAGTGTGGCGATCCATCCTCTCTGCCTATCCCTTCAGCGAAACGGCGTGATGATTAGTTAGTTAGTTAGTTAGTTATAAAGCGCCATGTATTATTTTTTATTTCATAAGTTAATGTTTGTATAGCATAACAATTTAAAAAGTCGAAACCGAATAAAATGGTTCTATTTTTAAAATAGGAACGGAGTGCGTCATGCCGAATATTGAAAAACAATCTAAATGTATTGGATTGTAAATTGGCGCGCATTTGATGGCTTGATGTCTGTGTACATTCGTGTTAAAGTAAATCCCCGACTGGCTCCGAGGAGTATACGTGCCCCGTAAAAATATATCATCCCTATTCGCGCAGATTACCCCCGAAGATGGGGAGGAAACGCTAAAAAGCTTTTATAAGGGTGTGACGACACAACTTTGCGGATAACTGGAATTCGCGCGCCTTTTTTCTTGTGGAAAAAAGTGTCTTTTTCTGTATTAGTTCAAACACAATACAATTGTGATGTTTTCAATACAACGTGCAAAAATGTTTTTCGGCGTATAAAAATAACATCTTTATAAAGGTATTTATACATCTAAGCTATGAATGCTGTGCATTTGATAATGCCTTATAAAGGCGAAATATGTCATACCCATAAACCATAATAAAACTTTTAGAAAAAAGACGTTTCTATTCGTGTTAATTATCTATGCTTTGTATTTATATTGGTTGTTTTCTTAGAAGTATACAATACATATACAAATTTAAAAAAAACACATTCAAACAATGTTTATGTCTATGATATTGGCTTTATTTCATAGATAATTTTATGCCATTATTGTTTAAATATGATTTCGGGCATTTGAGCGCCACGGCTAGCTCAAATGAAGCACAATCGTGAAATCCAATTTTCGACAATTGTCGTCTTTGTGGATGCGTATTATCCACTAGAGTGTACGTGATGTGGAATCGATCTATGGTCTTCCGATTAGCAAGCTCGGATGGACGATTATGCCGACCGTAAAATGGACGTAGTGCACGATAAGTTTGGCGAACCGAACCATGATTATCAAAATAAATTTGCACAATTTGCAAGCGCTGTTCTGACGTCAGTCTATTCATGGTAAAATGGCAAAATGTAATGACTACAAATCAACTGTCAACTGTCAAATTGACAGTCTGTAGTAACAATTTTGCCAGTTTAAAAATCAAACGTCTAAAAAAATACCTATATGTGTCCAATAACGTTCTCTGGATAATGGCAGGCAAAAAGACAACCAGAGAATATATCGCTAGACGCAAATGGCTGTGGATCGGTCACTCCCTGAGACCGAGCCCAGCCTGCAACGCTCAGGGCGCACCAGACTGGTCCCCTATTTGGGAAAAGAGGAAGCGAGGCAGACCTAGGGCCACCTGGAGAAGAGCCCTGCAGGACGAGGTCAAAGCAGCAGGTATGATGTTAGACATTAGGCATGCGATAGAGTCGGGTGGAAAAGGTTCCTTGAGAACCTACGCACCACAGAGGTTTGACAGAACAATAATGTCCATTGTTTAATATCCTTGATTTTCCTGTCTTAGTTCGTGCATTCGGTAAGTGATATCTGTCACAGTTCCTGGTCCAGTGTCTGTGTATGTCTGAAGTTTAATTAATTTGTAGCTGCTGTCTGTTGTCTCTTCCATGGTCACTCTGTGTACACTTTCAAGGTCTCAAATTTGGTCAGGTCTGACATGTCCATTTGTTTTGTTTGTCTGTATACTCGTATGGTTGAGGTAAGATAGTTAATGTTATAAGCTAATTATATTTATTAAATTGTAGCTATTATTATAATCATTCGATTCGTGAAATAATCTAAAGTACGGTTCTACTCAATCATTACACTTCTTACAGCAAAAAATGTGGTCTTTTGTTTCATGCATATTAATAATATTGAATTCCTGGATCGCCACAATTTTATTGTACAATACACAGCAATAATTATAAAAATGCTTTTTGAAGATATAATATTATTATACATTGTTTTATTTGCAATACATTAATACGCGTTACAACATAAAAATCACTGAACTCTGCCTTTTCGCAAAGCCCCAAATCTCCGTAATAAATAATCGTTATATTTGCCTTGAACTACTAAAACCCAATGTATCATTGCTGATTTTTGTGGCACCCTAGACACTCAATTATTGCGGACTGCAAGGAGGGTCCCTACCCCTGCCTGGTCCTACTCACAACTCACGCACACGGACTGCCCTCCACTAATAATATGGGTACGAGTGCGAACACATAACATGTCCTGGTCCGGCCTCCCTTAGCTCTTTGTCCATCCCCCGATCAGGGTGAATCATAATTAATAGGATTAACGAAAAACCCATTAAACTGTTATTTAAATATATCCATGCACTTTGAATTTTTATAATCTACTAAAGAATACAGAATTTTCGGAGAAATTTTTTTAAAATCTACTAAAGAATACAGAATTTTCAGAGAAAAATGCTCATAGCATGCTGATAGTGACTAGCGAGGCGAAAGTTCATTCCTGTCGGGGCGGAAATGTACGTATAAGTAGTGTGTACATTTTTTCTTATTTTATACTTATTTTATATTTTTTTGTGATTTTGGGTAACACCTTGTGATTTCTCCTTTTCGACCGACGATTTGGAGATCGTTGCAGTCTCCATCTTCAGGGTAATGTGGTAGTGGTAATGATTAGTTTACCACCACCACATTACCCTGAAGATGGAGAGATGGAGATCACACAGTGTTACCCAAAATCACACAAAACATATTGCTGCCAACCGTGAAAATCTACGCAATTATAATATTATTTTATATTATTTGACGTATAATTCCTCGTCTAGTTTCTGTTGATTTTACGATTTTCTCAGACAGAATATCAATTTTGGTTTGAAGACGCCCAGATTTCTCTTCTTTTGATTCTTCCGATGATTCTTCTGTCCGACACTCGTGTTTTTTTTTCTTGTATACAACAGGACGTTTGAACCCAATTACTGTATACAATTTATTTTAGCTATTATATTGATTCTTATGACATGTGATAGGTAGCCAATCTATCGCCATTTTATTGTCACAAGAATTCTACACCAGATCAAAGACAGTGTGACAATCACACTGCCATCGCCGGGAATCGAACCCGGGACCTTCGGTACGGAAGTCTCTTACCACTCTGCCACGAAGGTCGACTGTTCTAGCTCGTGTTCTGGCTCTAATAGTGGTGTTTCTCATCCCCAACATTGCTCTTTTCCTAGAATTTAGACATTTCATAATCTATTGGCACTTTTCTGCGCAATAATAACAGTTCATTATTATGAACATGGAAAAAGGTCCAGACTTGAACCCAAGTCCCCTTTATCAGGAATCAAGCGCTCCCCTAAACTATTAACCAAACTTCTTTGCCAAAAAAAATAATTTAAATCTCATAAAAAAAATTAATAAAATATTTTTTATTATTGGAATTCAACATTTCGTTTATATTATATTATACTTTGAATGTATTTCTAATCTCAATTAAAGTGAAATTTCTAGAGCATTAGACTCGTAGGAAGCAATAATAAATCAGAAGAATTTCACTTCCCTGGTGGAGAAGTTTAGGGGCAGATTAGCGCGGGGGTGACAGTGACGTAGGTGATTATTTTAATTGTTGGCACAGCGTGTAGCCTTAATGATGTAGCGCACCCCTCTTCCCTATCCTACGCTTTTGGGGGAGCAAATGGACACCAGCATCCCTTACTCTAATACGCAAACTTTAAATGCAATAAAAATACACATCTACTGACATTTTTTTTATATTATGAAATTATTTACATATGGAGTATGTTGGAATTCTCTTCAAAATTTTAATTCAAAGAATTTTATTGCGTTAGAAGAAATTTATTGAAAAAAAATATTTAGCTTAAAAAGATGATTTAAGCTAAATTTATTTTTTCAATAAATTTTTCTTATGCATAAAATTCTTTGAATTAACATTTCAGGAGATCTTTTTAAGCTAAATATATTTTTTCAATAAATTTTTCTTATGCAATAAAATTTTTTGAATTAAAATTTTCAGGAGACCTTTTAGGGTCTACAAAAAATATAGTACGAGTGTGAAACTTATTTGTGTAATTGTTTAATGCCTAATAAACAAAATGACTTTTATTTTATTATTTCGGCAATATTTAAATGAAGAATAACAAATCCAATATACACAACCCAATTGCATTTTTTTTAAACATATAAATGGACTCTATCATTATTTACGTCACGGATTTCAATAGTTTGATGTTAGCGAGGCAGATAAAACTTCAAACATAAGCCATAAAAGGTTTTTGTATTTATTTTTGAATCAGATTCCTGTTGGCTACAGATAGCTGCTAGTCAACCTCCCATGAGAGGTCAGCTTGACTATAGGAACAGACCAAAGGTCTATAAGAAGAATTAAATTTAAACAAATTAAAAATAGGTATACGTATTTTTTAAAACCAAAAGTAAAATTATAATTAAAAACGGATATAAAATAATGTAATTATATAAAATATACAAAAGAAACACAGAAAAAGCTTAATACATAAAAGAAAACTTAGTTATTTTATTTGAATTACTTTTTGATAACTTTGTATCACAACACTTTATTACACTTTTCACAGACATGTTTCGGGACACAGAAGCCCCTTCTTCAGTGTGTACAAATTTTAACAGCTAAATGAGACAAAATCGTTACTTATATACTAAATAAAATTAAAACGGTAAAGGAGGAGTGGGGATGGTTCCAAGAAATAGTGTTAATTACATTTTAGCCGGAATAATGGGACAGGGGAAATAAATCTAGTATCGGACTGGAAGTTAAATTAATTTGATTATTTATAATTTCTTCTTTATTTTTTATCGACATTTTTATTTCTAGGATTTCAAGGTTATTTAATGTTACTTTTCTATTACTGATATGCAAAACTTCAACGCCGTTATTTTTATCGAAGGAGTGATCTTTTTCTATGAGATGATTCGCGAATTCGGAAAAATTATTATTTGAGAGACACCTAATGTGCTCCTTCATTCTTAAATTAATGTTACGCGTTGCAAGAAGAAGTTGAAGAAGGGGCTTCTGTGTCCCGAAACATGTCTGTGAAAAGTGTAAAAAAGTGTTGTGATACAAAGTTATCAAAAAGTAATTCAAATATGAATCCGCAACACAAAGTAATGGCGAATATAGAAGAAAATTAGTTATTTTAGTTTCACAAACAGTTTGTGCATAGCCCTGATGAAGCTCATTACAGAGTGAAACCGGTGAGCGCTCCTTATTCAAAATAAAGTGGTTTTATACAAAGTGTTTTAAAAAAAGTGTTTATATTTTTTTTAAATATATCCAACCACCAAATAATGGCTTCATACCAATGTTTTAGTTCTTTGCTTCATTTATTCGGTGGCGTCACGTTTTCCAAGTTTTTCCACGATTTTGTGTTCAATTTACATCATTGATGTTCACTTTTTATCATTATTTCATTTACGAGTATACGCGGATAAAGCCATCCAGCTTAAGATTTTATTACAAATATCTATAATTATATATATTTAAAGCACGGAAATAATTTAGCTAATATTAAACATCCATTTATATCTTACTTTTATAGAACTTGATTTAGCAAATATTTTGACACTTGTTTCATTCAAATTTCCGAGGTGCGGTTTGACTTAATAATAACAGTAAAATTTGAATACAAAATCATTTTAACTTTATAAGTCACTCTTAAATGAGTTTTCACCAAATGGTGAGAGTTTTTCGCTTTTTATCCCAACAAATAAATCGGGGTTGATAATGATATGACGGGCATAGAAACCGGGACCTCTCTTCCTCTTTATCTACACCAGATAATGTTGTAAGGATCTCCGCGGAGGTTTAATGCCCTCTTCGGTTATTCAGTAATGATACAGGATAAAAGAATTCGCCGTGACAAATTTGGATCAAAAGTGTCATTGTGCAGGGATTGCCAACCACGACAAAATTAATAAAATAATTTCTCCTATTTAATGTTTCTTTTTTATATACTTTGTACATTGTTACTCATATTTATTAAAAAAATTAAATAAAAATTAAATATCAAACATGTTTCGGACTAACCAGCCCTTCATCGATGATATTATATAAATATTTAAAATATTATAAAATTGTTCACAAATATGGTCAGTTCTGACAGATGTTATAATGATTTATTTTGAAACGTTTATGATTTTGTTACAACAAATATTATGAATAAATATAAATTTGAAAACATAATTTAATGTTCTTATTGGGGTTCAGGTATTAACTTACAACAAATGAAATATATCAAATATTGGACTTGACATTAAATTTATTTGATTATTTATAATATTTTCTTTAATTTTAATTGCTTTTTTAATATCTAAAATTTTGAGATTGTTCAAAGTTATATTTCTTTTAATGACATGCAAAATTTCAACGCCATTATCATTATTAAATAAATGATATTTTTCAATGAGATGGTTTGCAAATTGAGAAAAGTTTTTATTTGAGAAACATATTGTTATAACAAAAGCATAAACGTTCGTTAATTAATCATTTTAACATCTGTCAAAACTGACCATATTTGTAAACAATTTTTTTATATTTTGTTTTTTTTTAATGTACACGAATACTTGTAGACAAATAGTAATATGTGATAATTGGGTTGATAGCCTTTCACATTACATTAACAAAGATTTTCTGTTTAATGCTTACATCTAGTCTCAATAGATGGTGCTAGTGTAGATTGAACTTAAATATGTGAAATGTTTCTCAACATGGTAGCATATATACATATATACAACTTTCAAAAATAATTGGCAGACGTGGTGTTCGTAAGAAGGGTGGAATGGGGAATGTTATATTACATAAATCGATCGCTAAACCCAACCAATGACAGGTCATAAATCCTGTTTCCAAATAATTTACATATTCGTCTCTATTAAAATACAATTAATTCTTAATTTTATTTTATTTTAAATATTTATATAATATCACTGATGAAGCGCTGGTTAGTCCGAAACATGTTTGATATTTAATTTTTATTTTATTTGTAATAAATGTGAGTGTTGTACGCAAACACGTTTTACTGATATTCTTCTTCTTCTCTCTGGCTCTACAGTCCTGGGTATACCTCGGCCGCTTCCAAAAAGTTTCTCCAGCCGACCCTATCCTGACCTCTCGACTTCCACTCCTCAGGACTAACTCCCAACAATTGCAGGTCCTTCAGAACACCGTCAAGGCAACGGAGCCGCGGTCTCCCAACGCTGCGTCTTCCCTCTGGTCTTGCAAATGTCAACTGTGCGGGTATTGACAGCTCCACCATTCGCACCAGATGTCCAGCCCACTAAGCCGTTGGAGTTTTATAAATTTGACGATTTATAAACGAGATTATGTGGTAATTTGTGTTTATACTACAATTAATAAATGCGATAGAGTTTATTAAAACATTTTAATGTGGTTATCGTTATTTAACAAGAATTTTGAAGTTGAGGTTAATGTTAATTAAATATTTAATTAAAGTTAATTTTTTTTACTTAAAATAATTTTTTTTCTTTAATATTTAATGGCAATGACATAATTTGGTTGGTTAAAGCATGATCAAATGTTCACTTTATTAGTTATGTTTACATTTTATTAATTATTTTATGCGGAATTTTTCATATTTATTCAATGAAAAACAATAAGTAATTAAACTATTAAAATATTTTTTTATCCTTAAAAACTAACTAACTAACTAACCATCACGCCGTCTCCCCGAAAGGGTAGGCAGAAAGAATGGACTGTCACACTTTTACTGATGCGGCTCTCCATCCTTCTCTTTTCGGTGACGCGGTGTGATGGGTTGCGAACCTCATCGCCACCAATAGGCATCTCCCGCGCACACTTCGATCGTCCAACACCCACTAAATAAATCTAAAACAAATAATATAAAATACAAAGATATAAAATAAAATAACAAAATAAAAATAATTTAACACAAAATGTTCTTTTTAGATGGTGCACATATTGTCTATTTAATTTATGTTCCACGAATCCACCGTTTTTTTTAATTTAGCACATAATGTAATAACACATAATGTTTTTTCGATGTTGCACATGTTGACATGGACGATCCGGACTTTTGTGTTTATTTAATTTATGTTACACGTATCCACCGTTTTTTAAATTAGCTGTAATTAGGCACTTAACAAGAACTATCGAAGAAATTATTCAAATTGTCATTGGAACAAATGAAAAATTTATTTTTACACCTGTCAAAATTTTTTTTTTTTTTTAAATCTTTTTTTTTTAATCCCTAAAATGTATCTATAATAATTATAATAGATATTTTTTGAGAACATCAGAAATAACTATTATAGATTATTTTATAGCGAAAAATTACTACATTTTTCAGCAAGTACAATTTGGGTTTCCTGTGCGCAGTAACATTAGTCCAAAAATGTGATTTAATGTTTCTATACTTTTGTATGAAGCACTTAATTTGTGGTGTGACATTATTAAATATAATTTAACACTTGTTTATTAGTATTTAAACCATTTGTGGTAAAAATAAAATAACCGATAATTCAAATCATTCAATGCTTTAAAAATAGTAAGTTTTTGTAGTCCGAATGACTCTTCGTCAGCTTGTCTGCATCCACTGCTGGATCTAAGTCTATTAATGCCCACGCCTTCTCTCTCGGTCTCTCGCCAGTGTTCTCCGGGCCCTTCCCGCCCTCCACACAATATCATCGCTCCACTTGGTAGGTTGTCTCCCGACACTTCTCCGGCCCAACCTTGGCCTCCATTCAGTAACCCTCTGACTCCATCTTTCATCATTCCGTCGACATAAATGACCAGCCCACTGCCACTTCATCCTCGCAATGCGTATCCCTACATCGGTGACCCTGGTGCGTCTTCTAATCTCTACGTTGGATAGGTATATGGTTTCTAAGCGAGATACCAAACATGGATCTTTCCCTGGCCCGTTGTGCAACTTTGATTTTGTGCAGTGCAATCCGAATGAGTAAGGTTATATAAATATTGCAGCCAGCGCACTTTTTTTGGAATCGTGAATAGCATAAATCTATCTATACACCATGATAACTGATAGCGAACTAACGCCGCAAACTGCGAAAGTTCACTCGCAAGGTGTAGCGTGTCGAGGAAATTCATACTTCACAAGCGGCTTGCAGTTCGTTGTGAACAAATTTCGCTGTTTGCTGCAAAACTCGGGTTCTGTTAAATCAGGCCTTAACTCTTAAAAAAATTAAGAATTTTGTTTTTTGAATGTATACAAATACTTATAGATAAATACTGGATTTAACCCATTACGAGTGTATTAATCATTAAGAATTAATTGTATCTCAATAGAGACGAAGATGTAAATTATTTGGAAACAGAATTTGGTGGTCGGATGACCTGTCATTGGTTGGTTTAAGCGATCGCTTTATGTAATACAACATTCCCCATTCCTACCTTCTACGAACACCATGGTAGCATATATACAACTTTCAAATAATTGTCAGACGTGGTGTTCGTAGAAGGGCGGAATGGAGAATGTTGTTAACAAAAAGCGATCGCTTAACCCAACCAATGACAGATCATAAGTCCTGTAAACGCCTCGACCACCATATTCTGTTTCCAAATAATTTACATCTTCGCCTCTATTGAGATACAATTAAAATGAAGAATGGTTCTAACTTTCGACGCTTTTGAGTATACAATAATGGCGGCATTAGGGAAGTCCTAAGCGAGGCCAATGTGTACACTAAATATTAATATGATTATTTCGGGTATCCCACAGAGTCTAGGACCAGTACAAAGACTCCAATAATCACCGGTTATAATCATCAACGTCGGGGAATTATTGATCACATGGTGGATAAGCAGACCTAAAGATTCCCTAATGAACCCATTTAGTGTAAATTTTCCTTATACGGTTTAGCAAAGCCACTGATTGTCCCGAAGGACCACATTACCCAAGGAGATGCTTCGTATATCATAAATAATATCCGTCTTCCCTCCGCGTTCCCGTTAGGCTTAAATTATAACCCGCAAGTTACTTGCTATGCCAAACGTCAAACTATTGAAGTTTCGAATGAAACTAAGCGATGTTTCAACATTATCAATTAAATTAATCTATTCAAATATACAGTTTCTAGAAAATATACATTTTCCTTCTATTTTGCATCGAATATTGAGTTTATTTCTAATTTATATAATATTATTATTATTTTCGTGCGTGTATGACAAGATGTATGAATATAGAGGAATCAAGAGAAGCATGTCAGGACAGAACAGTGTGGCGGTCCATTCTTTCTGTCTACCCCTGGAGAGTAAGTTTTATTATAATTTATGGGAATGGCATGTTTTACCTTGCTCTAAGGCACTACGAAATGTCTTAGAAAGGCTAACTAACTAATTAACCATCACGCCATTTCCCCGGAGGGTTAGGCAGAGAAGATGGATCGCCACAATGCTCTGTCCTGGCATACCTCTCGGATTTCCTCTACATTCATACATCGTACCATGCATGCACGTCGATTATTCCGACTTCGAATGTGACCACCATTAAGTAGTTGATTAATTTGGTCATGCCATGTTTTCCTCGGTCGTCCTCGGCTTCTTTTTCCACTCACGCTGCTTGTATACAACTTTTTAACCATTCTACTCTCATCCATTCGTTCTATATGTCCAAATCATCTCTTAGAAAAGCGAAATGTATAATTCGTATAAATTATAATAAAACATCTTGAAAACAGACGTTTTCATTCGTATTCATTTACAACAAATGCGTATAAAATAATCTTGGAAGTCATCATTGTTTAAAGTTGGTGAAATGGTTGACGATCTGCGTTAAGTAATGAGATCCTTTCTGGAAAAGCAACACCCGCCGTAGCCGCCTACAATGAATGAAATAATTCTTCACACGTTGTCGTGAAAAGAGATTAATGATTTTTGAAATAATAATAAACAGCCATAATGTGAAGTTGCTCGTGTTCCGGAGATGTCATTAAAATCCCGCTGCCACCTTATCTCGCGGCGCCATTAAAATATGTAAAAAGATATGTTCTGTAGAGACTTCGCGCAGAGGCGGGTCGCCGTGTCGTTAGCCTACAACATTGCGACAAATTAACTATGTTCACGTCAACGGCGAAATCTGTTGTCTTCCTACAAAGTAGTCTTGAAATATTTCAAAATAAAGCTGAGTACAAAAATGTTTGAATGGATAATTTCTTGTTTGCTTTGGTCCAATTATATTTATTATGACAAGAATGATAAATACTAACAAATTAAGATATTATGAGATATCTCAGACGTATGTGCATACCAATTATACGGATTCGTCGGAGTTAACTAGAATATAATAGAAGTATTGGATACACATCTTCGGTACACGGAAGAAGGAATTGATCAATATTGTCAGAGAAAGTGTATTTTATTATTTCACAATAGTACTTGAAATGTAAACAAAAACTCAAATCTGTCACAACGACATCGGGTGTTTAGTTCACATTTGCGCCACCGCCAACATACGTCTATGGCTCTATAGTCGTGTCATAATGTTTCGAGTTTGCAATAAAGCACCCGCAGCGTAGTTCATACTCATTAAACAATGTCGTTAAGTAAAAAAAAATTCAATGAATTGAATTTACAAGATGATTTCAATGCGTCTTCTGAATGGTTGACGCGCTTTAAACAGAGGCGGCATCCGACAAATTTCTATTCATGGCGAAAACTGAAGGAAACCAGTCAAAAAGTGTGACGCTGTCAGCACGTGCGTCGTACTAATCAAGTAGGGATACATAAGTGCATATAGCGCAGTTTTAAATGTCTCTTTTACACTCACAATAAAAAATATTCTATACAAACTAAGCTTCTTCTTCTTCTTCTCAATATAGACCTTAGTTCTGTTCCTGAAATCAGGCTGACCTCTCTTGGGAGGTTGACTCCCAACTATCTCTCCATATCTTCGGCGGTCTTCCGGGGGGAACGGCAGCCGGCAGGAATCTGATGCGCCACAGCGTGTGGGATCTGGTGAGGTCCATCCTCTGCACGTGCGCATTCCAGTATCTTCTGCGTTGTCTGCCCCATCTCACGACATCCTCCACCTTGCAGATCTTCTCTGACATTACCGGTCCCAAAAACTCTGCCATTGCCGGTTCCAAGCCCGGATGAGAAAATAGAAAGGTTGATAAATAAGGCTAGCAACCTGTTTGTCGTAAAACAGCCAACTAGCTCACAGCCCACAGAAAACAGCCTCGGATAAACTAAGCTGATAATACAAATATCTGATACATATAAATCAAATATTATTTATTGTTTCTTGAACAATGATGTAAAACTACATATTAAATAATTAATACAACTTCCAAAAATTTGTCAGACATGGTGGTCAAAAGAAAAGGTGGAATGGGGAATGTTGTAGTACATAAAGCGTGAGCTTAACCCAACCAATAACAGGTCATAGGTCCTGTAAACACCTAGATCACCATATTCTGTTTCCAATTTGCATCTTCGTCTCTATTGAGATACAATTAATCCTTGAATTAATACGAATGTATTATTACATTTGATAATGCCTTAATAGGGTGAAACATGTCATTCCCATAAAATACAATATAATAAAACTTCGGAGTCGGAGAAATTGACGTGTTAAGAAAAGAACACTGTGTGACAGTATATTGTTACTGCCTACCCTTTCGGAGAGGCGACGTGATGGTTAGTTAGTTAGTGAGTTCCATTCTTGGAACATTTATTGTTTCTTAAATAATAATGTAATACTCCAAAACTAACTAACCATCACCCCGTCTCCCCGAAGGGGTAGGCGAAAAGAATGGACTGCCACACTTTTCTTTCCTGAAAAACTTCTCTCACTTCCTCAACATCCATACATCATGTAAGCACGTCGATTTCTCGGAGCTCACGTGGCCGACATTCAATATTTGATTTATTTGATCGTGTCACGTTTTCCTCTAACTTTGTAAAACTCCATATTTAATCATCTTTCTTCTGCCAGTTCCATGCTTCGCTTTCATACATAAGGGTTGGGACCAGAACTCCATTATAAACAGCCATTTTCGCTTTCGTTGATAAATTATTGTTTCCAATAACTTCATGTTTCCAATAAATTCTCGTTTCCAATAATGTTTTCATTACTATAATAGAAACTATCTGTTCTCGGTAAAGGTATTCCATGTCATTCTTATAAATTTGATGTATGTAGATTCTTGTTTTGCATAAAGATGGTGATTATAACGTATAGAAATACTCATCATACACAATATGCTGATATCACGATACAGCATCTCGTACGTGCTTGAGAAAGCGTCAGTGTGTTTGGAGCATAAGAGTGATCTGCTGAGATGAGATTGATTTGAGTGAAGTCTCTCATATTAGAACCAACACCAACCAGGCATGAGTGATACGATTCTGACGGTACATTGTTCGCTAAATTAACTCCCTATTAATCTGGCGTTGATGTTGCTTCACGGGTATAAAACAAAGCAGTTTCCCATACTAATTGCTTGTCTTCTTGTGTCTACACATTTGATGATCCGAACCGAACGCGCGTCGTAGTACCAGTTAACTATCACTCATTTATAGATACCCCCACATATAAAATGAATGGTTTTTGAAGTGCATAAAATTCTTATCTACTTCCATCTTTTTTTTTCTAAAATAATAAATTTCATTCTTATAAATTTTGTGGTGTAACATTAATCCATAATAAAGTAAAACACGTTCGTGATTTGTTAATAATAATAATAATGTGTTAACTTTTAAAGCGCCGTTTTTGTGAGGTAATCACCTCAATAGCGTATTAAGACGTGTTTTAAATCTAAAAGTCTAAAACTGAACGCTGCGTCTGATTTTCGCGATCGGTTAGAAAGTATAATAGTACAAAGTATAAAAGAACATTTTGAATGTATACAAATTCTTGTAGACAAATACTGGATTTCACCCATTGCGGATAAATTATTTTTATTTTACAAGGATTAATTGTATCTCAATAGAGACGAAGATGCAAATTGTTTTCTGGGAACAGAAGGTGGTGGCCGAGGCGCTTACAGGACTTATGACCTGTCATTGGTTGGGTTGAGCGATCGCTTCGTTTAACAACATTCCCCATTCTATTCCCATTCCCCCGTTATGACCACCACGTCTGACAAACTTTTTGGAACTTTCTAATCTTAATAGATGACGCTAGTGTAGAGTGAACATAAAAATGTAAAAATAGGTGTAGAAACCTACCATATATACAAGTTCCAAAAAGTTTGTCAGACGTGGTGGTCATAACGGCGGAATGGGGAATGTTGTTAAACGTGAAGCGATCGGTCAACCCAACCAATGACAGGTCATAAGTCCTGTAAGCGCCTCGGCCACCACCTTCTGTTCCCAGAAAACAATTTGCATCTTCGTCTCTATTGAGATACAATTAATCCTTGTAAAACAAAGTATAAAAGTTTTAAATTGTGTATAAATTATGAAAAAGATGGGTTTTTAGCTAAGATCTGAATTCTCTCGGATCATTTATGCATCTAAAGTATGAAGAAACCTATTATTAGTTTTTTTTTAATATCAACCTGTTTCTTTCTCATCGGAACTTGTCAGTCACAAACAAACCAAATAAATGTTAGATATTCATTATGAATAATAAAACTTAGTATTTATCCACTTGTAACCAGACGGAAATTTCAAAAAAAATTATATTTATCCGCGCACCCGGCAAACTCCAAATATTAAGATATACATCTGGATACTCCCGCCGGCCGCCGCGCACGCAGTCCCACGGGCCTAGATCCCGAGCATTGCCGAACCCAGATCCCGGAGACACCCGAGCGCGTAGCCCAGCCGTTAAAACTCTCCCTCGAGCGAACCAGCCGCTGCCGATATCATCCCCTAATGAATAGTTCCCGATTTATCCAGTAGAGGCGCTAATGTCTGAAGGATGTCTCACGCGTTCACCGACGAGGCGCTGCCCACCCGCATAGTAGTTCACCTTTAACCCGATTTGGCGCTGACCTCATCAAGATTAGTTCATATTCAACTCGATTTGGCGCTGATACCATAAATATTAGTCCCAAAGTTTATCCCCAGAGCGGCGCTGCCATCGTCATCAGCAGAGTGGAGGGGACGAAGATCCAGAGCTCCAGAAGCCCTTTATAAGCCATACTAGGGCAGCCCGAAGCCACAGTTGGGGACGAGCCCCAGCACCGGGCGGAAGAAACCTGAAGAGAGGCCTCTCGCATTCGTAATAATGCCACACCTCCAAAGGAAGAACCGTGAAACCAACCTGAAGAGAGATCTCTAGCGCTCCGTAGTAGCGTAACGTCTCCAAGGGAAGACCCGGAAGAACCCGAAGAGAGGCCTCTCGCATTCGTAATAATGCCACACCTCCAAGGGAGGAACCTGAAACCAACCTGAAGAGAGATCTCTGGCGCTCCGTAGTAGCGTAACGTCTCCAAGGGAAGGCACGGAAGGAACCAAAGCGTCGGTCGGATCAGCCTGAAGAGAGACCTATCGCGCTCCGTTATAGCGCGACGTCTCCAAGGGAGGACCCGAAAAGAGGAACCTGTAGAGATAATTGTATTCTCGTAAGGTGGAACAGGGAGGGACCCCTGGTATTTGAATACGAAGTTTCCCTTGGCCTGAGCTACGTCCATTGCGAGCGCCAAGTAAATCGACAGTATAGGAAGCGGATAGCTCTTATCGCCACCCTTCGGTGATAACACTGCGAGGTAATATTCCTCCTCGGAATAACCCACCGCGCAATACGCTACCCCGTTCCTGAGAGGACCTGCGGCTCTTCGACGCCGGGGACAAATACGAGACCCGGACCACCCGCTTTCGTCCTATGTTAAAATGAACCTTTTGCCGGCCTCTACCCAGTAAGCCGATGTCCCGTAATGCTAAGATCTTGTCGCTGACGGATTTAGTCAGTTTTCTGTGTTAGTTATAGAAAGACGACACAAGTAATGTTAATGTTTCCCGACTGTAATAAATGTATTTTGTTTATGTCACGATTGCACTAAATGTAGAATGAACCCACAATAAACATCTTAACCAACCCTTGGTTTTATTATCGAAGATCATTCCTTCGCACCCAATTGTACGGGTGGCTTCCCACAAGAAGCAAAAAGTACTACAAAAATGGCGCCCAACTTCGCGGCATTCTACATAGCTTAGTGTATTCCGCGTAATAATAAATAAATAATTGTCGCGAATAACATATTTGAAATTTGAAACGCGAAAAAGTGTGCGTAATAAAAACGGTAAAGTGAATAAAATGGACTAAAGTTACGAATCAGTGAACGAAATGATAAAAATCACGCGTGTGCGTATTGCAAAAATATTGAGTAATTAACATAATTCTCTAAAACCAAACGAAAGCGAACGGTCAAATGTTGGAAACGAAATTCCTGGAAACAATAAAAGTGCAAACAAAAAATGTTAAGGGTGTTCGCCCCGAGGCAGCGCCAGCGGTACGAAACCGACGATCTCGAATGTAAAATTAACCAAACGTTTGTGAAATACGTGTGTTAATGTTGCGAACTTTACAGAAAATTGTGGATTTTGATAAAGATTAATGAGTAAAATCAGTGAAAAGTTACTAAATGTCAAGTGAAAGTGTTAAAAGTAATCGAACTGTTGTCAAATAGCAGTATTTTAATTGCGAACCCTACCGAAATTTGAAGATTTTCGAGGAATAGATTAGGCAAATCAATTGAATTCGTAAAGGAATCGGATATTTGTGTTATAAGAACAATTCAGTTTGTTAATTTTGCTGAAATTTGTGGATTTTCGATGAAAAATAAATAAAGTCAAATCAGTGTAAGTGTATAAACTGTGTTGGAAATAATAGATAAATGTTTTGCATTCGCGAACTGTGCCGAAATGTTATAATTTTGTTGAACAATTAGTGAATGTGAAATTGTGTTGAACTATTGGAAAAAGGTTGACGATATATGTTAGGAAAGGACTATTGACAAATGTGATTTACGACTGTTAAAAGTGAAATGGAATTCGTGTTTTGAACTATATTTGAAATTTGAAATTAGTGATAAGTGATTAAAAGTGCACAATGGCTAGACGCAACGGCTCAGCCTTACCAGCTGAGATGGCACTCCAGATATCTGCTGATCAGCTCGAGCTGATTCTTGGGAATCAACCGAAGAGGAGTTTCGCTCACTGTACGTCGCGCTTCAATGGTGACAGAGACGTACAGAAAGTTGAAGATTTCATCAGGACGGCGACAATCTTCAAGGAATTCGAGGGGATCTCCGACGATCGTGCTTTGGAAGGTCTACCTCTACTCCTCCAGGACATCGCAGCTACGTGGTGGCAAGGAATTAAATCTGAAGTTCCATCATGGAGAGCAGCGATGGACACCCTTAGAGAAGTTTTCGCGCCCCGGAGACAGGCGTATCAAGTGTATATAGATTTCTTCTCGACTCGACAAGAGGAACGCGAGTCCACAGATCTCTTTATCACAAGGAAACGAGCAATACTGGCGGAGCTGCTTATGAAACATGCAGAAAGCACGGAAATTGACTTCCTATACGGATTACTTCGCCGTGGAATTCGAGATAGGGTACCCCGTGAGTCCATCAAGACTTTTATGGACCTCATGCAGAGAGCTCGATTATTTGAAGATTCAGATCGAGAGAAATTTTCAGAAAGAAATAAAGGAAGAGAACGACAAGATAGGCCCGTAGATAGCGAAAAACGGTCCCGACCGCTCTGCACACACTGTAACAGAGTCGGACATGTAGTTGAGAATTGTAGATATGCAATTAAGAAGGAAGAAGCCCACCCACGACGGCCGATCGCCAATAACATAGCACAACCACAACTTGCATGTTACGGATGCGGTCGCCCAGGTGTTATAAGAAGTAGATGCCCTACCTGCAATCCGGTGGCATCCGTGTCACATGTCAGTTTCTGCACCCTTAATGCAAAACGACCGGATGTGATGCCAAAACTGCGAAGCAGACCTGCAGTCCTTATTGGAATAGATGGACATCAAGGAACTGCCTTCCTCGACACAGGTGCTAGAGCCACTGTAGCCAGCCACGAATTATACAATCTTTTGCGAGAGATTGGGTACAGCTTCCAACGGGAATGGAAATTAGTTCGAATGGCTGATGGAGTTGAGAAACTGCAAGAAGTGCTGATGGCCACTGTAAATGTGCGTCTGCAAACAAAAACGATTCAGACCACGTTCATGGTCCTCCCAGAGGCAACCGATAATGATACGCTCTTGGGAGTAGACTTCATGGAAGACTCCGGAATGGTGATTGATCTCCATCAAAAGAAGTGGTACTTCTCTGACTTATCATGGAGAAAGTACAATTTTGTTGAAAAAGATAACGACGAAGGAAAGAAGGAAGACAGAGAAAAGGAAAAGGAAAGAATTAATCAGTTAAATGTAACTCGCAAACCCGAAAATGTACCACACGTACGAGAAATGGTATATGTGAATATGGAAAATGGAAATAAAACAGATGATTCACAGTCTGTAAATGGCAAAACCACAAGAAAGAAACGTGGGAAAGGAAAGAAAAGTGCTGAAATAGAGCCTCAAATCGTTATCAATGAAATCGACCTTCATAGTATTGAAAATGATTTATATGAAAGGGGATACGGTCCCTCGATAGAAAGCGAAATGCCTAGAATCGGACTTGCTACGATTGCTATTCTAAACGTTAAGAGTAGAAAATGGAGTCGGCAGACATCCTACAGAGATGATAACCGCCGAAAGAAAAAGGAAAGCGAGAAAATTTGTGAATCGACGACTCCCATAGTCAGAAATTGGAAACTAGGGGGAGGTGAAATATATGAAATGAGTAGAACGAGATGCAGAACGTCGGCTCCCATGGTAAAGAATTGGAAACCAGGGGGAGGACCCAGATGCAAAGTGTGTTCTGCCGAACGATGGAGGCCTTGGAAAGAGAAAATAAGGCCCGGAAACAACAAGGAATGCTAATCTTTGTTAAAGGGAGGTAGGATCCTGAGGCGAGGCGCCTTTCAGAATCCTAGGGGGAGGATGTAACCAGACGGAAATTTCAAAAAAAATTATATTTATCCGCGCACCCGGCAAACTCCAAATATTAAGATATACATCTGGATACTCCCGCCGGCCGCCGCGCACGCAGTCCCACGGGCCTAGATCCCGAGCATTGCCGAACCCAGATCCCGGAGACACCCGAGCGCGTAGCCCAGCCGTTAAAACTCTCCCTCGAGCGAACCAGCCGCTGCCGATATCATCCCCTAATGAATAGTTCCCGATTTATCCAGTAGAGGCGCTAATGTCTGAAGGATGTCTCACGCGTTCACCGACGAGGCGCTGCCCACCCGCATAGTAGTTCACCTTTAACCCGATTTGGCGCTGACCTCATCAAGATTAGTTCATATTCAACTCGATTTGGCGCTGATACCATAAATATTAGTCCCAAAGTTTATCCCCAGAGCGGCGCTGCCATCGTCATCAGCAGAGTGGAGGGGACGAAGATCCAGAGCTCCAGAAGCCCTTTATAAGCCATACTAGGGCAGCCCGAAGCCACAGTTGGGGACGAGCCCCAGCACCGGGCGGAAGAAACCTGAAGAGAGGCCTCTCGCATTCGTAATAATGCCACACCTCCAAAGGAAGAACCGTGAAACCAACCTGAAGAGAGATCTCTAGCGCTCCGTAGTAGCGTAACGTCTCCAAGGGAAGACCCGGAAGAACCCGAAGAGAGGCCTCTCGCATTCGTAATAATGCCACACCTCCAAGGGAGGAACCTGAAACCAACCTGAAGAGAGATCTCTGGCGCTCCGTAGTAGCGTAACGTCTCCAAGGGAAGGCACGGAAGGAACCAAAGCGTCGGTCGGATCAGCCTGAAGAGAGACCTATCGCGCTCCGTTGTAGCGCGACGTCTCCAAGGGAGGACCCGAAAAGAGGAACCTGTAGAGATAATTGTATTCTCGTAAGGTGGAACAGGGAGGGACCCCTGGTATTTGAATACGAAGTTTCCCTTGGCCTGAGCTACGTCCATTGCGAGCGCCAAGTAAATCGACAGTATAGGAAGCGGATAGCTCTTATCGCCACCCTTCGGTGATAACACTGCGAGGTAATATTCCTCCTCGGAATAACCCACCGCGCAATACGCTACCCCGTTCCTGAGAGGACCTGCGGCTCTTCGACGCCGGGGACAAATACGAGACCCGGACCACCCGCTTTCGTCCTATGTTAAAATGAACCTTTTGCCGGCCTCTACCCAGTAAGCCGATGTCCCGTAATGCTAAGATCTTGTCGCTGACGGATTTAGTCAGTTTTCTGTGTTAGTTATAGAAAGACGACACAAGTAATGTTAATGTTTCCCGACTGTAATAAATGTATTTTGTTTATGTCACGATTGCACTAAATGTAGAATGAACCCACAATAAACATCTTAACCAACCCTTGGTTTTATTATCGAAGATCATTCCTTCGCACCCAATTGTACGGGTGGCTTCCCACAAGAAGCAAAAAGTACTACACACTCACTTTTTAATTTCCACCGGTTTCTGCAGCTCACTGCCAACTTCTAGGCAGGCTTTACCAGAATTACTTCAACATTATTACTGTTAAAATTTAAAACACTATTATGATATCACAATTTCTCTTTATTTGCTGAGAGTGTCGCGACAGCTGTTTCACCAACCGATGTTGGCATTATCAGGTGTTACAGTAAACATTGTAGTTTTATTGTAACACCTGATGATGCCAACATCGGTAGACGAAACAGCTGTCGCTACACACTCAGTGAATAAAACGAAATTGTGATATTATAACAGTGTTTTAAAATTTAAGAGTAAAATTTTTTTTTATAAATTTCGGTTTTTAATTACCCAACAATAGGAGAACAAAACAAGTAAAATTTTATAAAAAACTGAAATCAAGGAGCGTACTTGTAGGATTTCAAAACTTCCTCACATATTCGTATGTAAATTAATATCCTGTTGAGTACCTACCGCTGGCTGATGTTAAATACGGAAAGTACTTGTTATAATTATCATGTTGAAACAATATAACATTCACAAACCAATCTGCGAAGAGTGGTTAGCAAATTTATGTGTTCCATAAAATACACTTTCCAGCTTTCTAAAACTCGATGGATTCATTTCAAATTCTAAGTACACACGGAAACCATTTAAGCGTCCTTCAGGTTTATAATCCAATTAATTACAAATGTAGTACATTTTCTAAACTTTTCCACGGAGTCTCAGATTTCAACCAATATCATCAATTTCGCGTAATTATTGTTTGAAATTCATATTAACCCTTCATTGCAATGTATAACAAATGTACTACACACCAAATTTTTTTTTTATTTCTTCTTCTTCTTCTTCTTCTTCTTCTTTTTCTTCTTCTTCTTCTTCTTCTTCTTAGTTTAAGTCGCATGACCTGTTTGTGACGGCTGCTGCTTGCTGCTTGGGTTTTCATCTTTAACAATTTTTGCAATTCTTGTATTCTCCATGCGGTCCACGTGGTCTCTCCAAAAGCGTCTCTCCTTCTGCTTCTTCCCCATTTCACTATGTCCTCAACACCACAGACAGACATTACAGATTCATTTCTGATCCGATCTCTGAGGGCTTAGGATGCGACAGAGCGTAGGGTTCGTATTTCTGCTACTCTAAAAAGGTTCTTAGTTATATTGGTATCGGCTCTTATATTCAAAAGAATATTTAAATCCCATACATATTATTCCGTGTATAAGATTATAAGACATGCGGGCTACCTAGTCAATAATCGACTGGTTTGTTCTTCTATTATATATGTTATTACTGGCTTGTTTGTAAATAGATAACTAAAAATATTATTTTTGTTAAAATTTGAAACTCGTGCAATAAAGGGTTAAAATAGCGCAAATATTTGTTTACGAATCCTGTTTACAGAGAATCTTAACAACAGAGGGAGTTCTGATAATTTTATGAAGTTTGATTATTATGTACAATATATTTATATATTTTATATACTTTAGCAGTACTTGAAATGTTGACTGGATTTCAGTTATTGCTTATTAATACAAATAAGAGCGAGGGTAAAAAGTTGAACATAATTAATTTTAAAGTAAACTCAAAAAGGTATCACACAATCGCATCATTGAAATTTCAAACCCTCGGATAAACTTGGTATACTCACAGTTTCATAAAATAAAATAAAATCATACTCACAGTTTCAAAGAATATAAAAATCATATTCACAGTTTCATAGAATAAAAATATCATTGTAACGGACCGGATTCTCCTCCACGTTTTAAATAGGAATAATATGTTGTATGATTTATATGTTTGTAAAATAATAAAGACTTATATGTCCTAAAGATAATAGAGAATTGTTTAATATTTAAGTTTATTTTATATTTCATTTATATTTCATTATTGATGTTGTTCTTTGTGTATTGTATGATTTTGTATTGTGAAATAAATGAGTGTAGCAGCGTACGAAGTCTCGCAGGAGTCAAATAGAAATTACGGATTTGACCGAGGAAACATTTTGAGTACATCTGCCAGACGGACGGTGTAGCAAGCAAACAGAGCCGAGTACCCGGCCGGCACGTAAATATGCCGCGAGGCCTCGCGGCGGCGACCAATCACAGACGCCGTTCAATAGCCAATCACCGAGCCCGCTTTCAGCGACTAATTACAAGTGATCATAATTAACACTGATCGTCGACAACACGGTATCGCTGGCGGGTACTTAAGCGTCTCGGTTTTCTCGGTCAAGTCACCTCTCTGCTCACTACTACCTGAAGACTTCTACCTGCTACGAAACGTATCTCTGCCTTTCTCTTCGAATATAAAACGTATCTCTACCTTTCTCTTCGAAATCAAAAGTATCACTACGCTCCGGAGCCTGCAGGGACCTGCGACCTATAGAAAAGTCAATACAGTCCACTTACGTACGCAACATTTGGTCCTTCGACGGCGGATAAGGCCCCTGCACCCCGGAGAACTACAGTCTTCAAACCTATAGCAGAGAGGCCGGTGTGCAGACCGCACATCGTCAGAACTGCTGCTTACTCGTCACGCTGCGTCGCCGGACCGGAACGCGAACGACTTCGCCCTCCACCGGGACTACAGCCACCGAGAACTAGCCGCAGTATAAACGCTGCATCGCCGGACCGGAACGCGAACGGCTTCGCCTCCACCGGGATAACAGCTATCAACGACAGACGTCGTATCAAAGAGTTTCCGATGTCTCAATCATCGGAAAAGGGAAAAATGCCGATGGGAACGCGTCAACGAAAGGCGGCCGAGGAGGAACGAGCTACGCCAGCAGAGATGGAGTCTACTTCCAGTGAAGCTTCTGGCAGCTCGGACTACAATTCCATGAAGGAGCTGGCACGCACAACAAGGGAAGGAAATTCCAAAATACTGGAGCTATTGCAGAACCAGCAATCACAGATGGCAGCCAGAGATGAACGGATTGCAGCCAAAGATGAACTGATGCTTGAACTGCTAACACAACTGGTAAGAAAACAAATTCCAGTGACCGCATCTCCAGTGATATGGCTACAACTCCAGTGACCGCATCATCAGTGACCGCATCCCTGATGACCGCATCGATGACCGCAACTCCAGTGACCGCATCCCTGATGGCTACAACTCCAGTGACCGCATCATCAGTGACCGCATCCCTGATGACCGCATCTCAGATGACCGCATCTCAGATGACCGCGTCTCCAGTGACCGCATCTTCGATAACCGAATCTCCAGTGACCGCATCTCAGATGACCACATCACCGATGACTGCTGCATATGTTCCCGTATCACAATGGTCTGAACGTGGACATCCAATCCCACCAGTGCAAGGACAGCTTCCAACAAATCCAATCCAGCAGTTCGCCCAGCCATCATGGGCTGGTCCTAGCCGCCCTGCACAGGAAGGAAGCACCCACTCAACTGCAACCCCGTGGTCGGTAGGAGCTGGCTTCGCAGCTCAAACCGATCAAATGCGAGATTGGATTGGCGCATATTCTGGACATGCTCCATCATACCCGTATCAGAGGAGTGCCCCACCATCACCCCTGCCTGAGTTCAACGGAGATCCAGCGATGTGGCCTCTGTTTAAGAATGCTTTCTACGCTTCAACCGAAGCAGAGAGATTATCAGAGGCTGATAACTTGGCTCGCCTACAACGAGCATTAAAGGGAGAAGCTCTCAAGATGGTACGAGGAGTGATGCTGGAACCTAGAGATGTCAACGCAGCAATGATGGGCCTGGACATGCTGTTCGGGGACCAGACTCAAGTGGTGCGGCAACTACTCCAGGAGGCAGCAAAATTGCAACCACTCTCCATTGAGTGCACGCGGAAAGAGGCGGTGTCCCTAGCCCTCCGCATCCGATCCATTGTAACGACTTCGGACCGGCTCAACGGAACCACACTCAGCACAACAGACCTGCGGATGCTGAGCGAGAAGATGCCACCCACTTGGAGACATGAGTGGTGGCGACTGATACGAGAAGGGTCGGTCAGCGAGTCAGGGGCGAAGCTCGCCGACTTTGCTTTATGGCGCGCGGGGGATATAAAGGGCTCCGCGCCGGCAACGCACCCCGCTAGGAGCGAGGTTAGAAAAAGTACAAAGCAGCAGGTGCACGCCGTAGCGACAACGAACCCGCGAAAAGTGAAAAAGTGCGCGATCTGCCCGGCAGACCACAAACTTGCGTCGTGTGGATTATTCATCCAAAAAAGTGTAGATGAAAGGTGGGAAGTTGTTCGCAAAAACAATTTGTGCTTCGTATGCTTAACGCACGGACATCGGGCACCCGATTGCAGAAGTAAACAGGAATGTTCTAAGTGTAATCGCCGCCACCACGAAACGCTGCATAAAGAACCGGCAAACAGCAGCACTCGGAGGGAAGCCAACCATGCAGAAGAGTACGTAATGCATACGTACGACGGCCGCAATCCCGTTCTACTAAAAGTGGTTCCGGTCACAGTGAAGGGCCCGCTCGGGACATTGGACGTATATGCGCTGCTTGATGAAGGGTCCACCATCACGCTTATCGACGCGAAACTCGCGGAACATATAGGCGTGCAGGGACCGGAACAACCACTACGGATTCATGGAGCGAACGACATGTGCACCAAAGAGAGGGCCTCACAGAGAGTCTCCCTAGTCTTACACAGCGATAATCGCCGATTTTCTATTACCGCCAACACGGTGCACGGGTTTCGCCTTCCCAGCCAGATGTGCGGATCTAAACAACAGGTCACTCCGTGTATCCTAATTGGTCAGGATCACGGCCACTTAATAGTGACCCGGGAGATTAAGAATGACACGAAAGGCTACTTGCGCTCTCGCACAGCGCTAGGATGGACAACGCACGGCGCCCCCAGAGGAACACCATCTACCACCCGTGCCACCACTCTCACCATTCACGCGGAACGCGAATCGGAAGACTCGCGTCTGGACCTGCTTATGAAGGAGAGTTATGCTGTTGACGCCCTCGGAATTAGGGTTACGGAGAGAACCCACAGCAACGACGCCCGCGCTTCAAGCACCATGAAGGAGACAACCCGTCAACTAGAAAACGGGCAGTGGGAGACCGGCCTGCTATGGCGAGAAGAGGGCTCTAGCCTCCCCGATGGCCGTCCTTGCGCTCTTAACAGATTAAAGAGCGTAGAATCGAGAATGAAAGCCGACCCACAGTTTTCGGTCGCGTACAAAGAAAAAATGCGCAGTTACGTAACTAAAGGTTACGCGCGCGAATTGGTCGGACACGACTCACAAGTTGACGGGAACCGAAAATGGTACCTACCGCACTTTGCAGTGATACATCCCCAGAAACCGGGCAAATTACGGATCGTGTTCGACGCGGCGAGCAAGTGCCGCGGCGTCAGCCTAAACGATAGGTTGCTCCCGGGTCCCGACCTACTGTCATCATTAATGGGAAATATCATCCGATTCCGGGAGGGCAAGATTGCTATGGCGGCAGACATCCGAGAGATGTTCCTGCAGATAAAGATCAGGGAAGAGGATCAGGACTCTCAGCGGTTCTTATGGAGAGAAAACCCGGGCGACGAAATCAAAGAGTACGTAATGACGTCGATGATTTTCGGAGCGACGTGCTCGCCCAGCTCGGCGCAGTACGTAAGGAATCTGATCGCCGATAACCACAGACATACTCACCCAGCCGCAGCAGACGCCATCACGAGGAAGTTTTATATGGATGATTTCCTGGATGCCACGGATTCACTCACTGAGGCTATAGAGATTGCAAAGGACATAACCGAGGTCCTTAGCAGCGGAGGATTCCACTTAACAAATTGGACTTCAAACGACAGGAGAATCCTCGACTCAACTACAACGCGCAAAGATCTCATAACTATGTCGCAAGGCACGGCGACCGAGCGAGTCCTCGGACTCTCGTGGAACCCCACGAGCGACACGTTTGCATTCGACCTCGGCTCACTCAAAGAAATCGAGGAAGAGGTGCCGACAAAGAGGCGAGTGCTAAGCACAGTGATGCGGATCTTTGATCCTCTCGGATTCCTGACATGCCTGCTAGTACGTGGAAAGATCCTACTGCAGGAAATATGGCGCCTACGAATCGACTGGGACGAAGAGATACCCGCGGCCCAGCAAACTAAATGGGAGGAGTGGCTGCAGCTGATGACCACCACCCCTTTCACAATTCCACGGTGCGTCACACTCAAAAAGGACGAGAACGCGACGCTGCACGTATTCTGTGACGCTTCGGAGTTAGCGTATTGCGCCGTAGCGTACCTCGTGCAAGACGGGGGGAGGCACGTGAGACTCGTCGCCAGCAAAGCTCGAGTGGCACCACTGCGAGCTACGTCGATCCCAAGGCTGGAGCTGCAAGCGGCACTCATCGCGGCAAGACTGGCCGCCACCATCCGGAATGAAACGACATGTCGGATAAACCGCTCCGTCTACTGGACGGACTCCACCACTGTTCTGTGCTGGCTCCGTTCGGATCCCCGCACCTACTCCACCTTCGTGGCTAACAGACTGGGTGAAATCGACGAGACAACCACCCCGGCGGACTGGAGATGGGTGCCCTCTAAATTAAATCCAGCCGACTTGGGAACGCGAGATGGCAGCCTTCCCGACGTGACACCGGAGGGAAGATGGTTCAAGGGACCACCATTCTTAAAAAATAAAGAAGAAGAATGGCCGACAGAACGAGCCGCCCTACCCAAGGATGAAGACCTCGAGAGGAAACGCTTTGTTGGGACCACCGTGACCACAGTGACCACGGCCAACAGCCTGCCTGACATCTCCCGTTTCTCATCCTGGTCAAGGCTGATACGAGCCACTGGATGGGTACGCAGGTTCATAGAAAGATGCAGATCCCCTGCGTACATGCCCGGACGAACGGAACTGACCGCAGGGGAGATATCTCTGGCCGAGATATCTTGGATAAAGCACTCGCAACTGGAGTCCTTTACCGAAGAAGTCATCAACATTAAAGCGCAGAAAACGATCCCGAGGAACAGTCGCCTCAGTCAGTTAAACATATTCGCCGATTGCCACGGAATATTGCGAATGGGATCGCGCCTAATAAACCCGGACCTACCCGTCGGTCAGCAAAGTCCGATAATACTAGATGGAAGGCATCCTTACACGCGCCTTGTGATCCGGCACTACCACGAGCGAGCGGGGCACGGGAGCGCAGAACGCACGCTCAGCGACACATTGGCACAATTCTACATATTGGGGCAACGATCGGCAATCCGCCAAATCACAAGACAATGCGTGGTTTGCCGATTGAAAAGAGGTACACCCACCGCCCCGCAAATGGCCCCTCTCCCGATTGACAGGACGACAGCAAGGGAGGCTCCCTTCACCCGAAGCGGAATGGACTTCTTCGGGCCAATCTCCGTCACAGTAGGGCGAAGACACGAAAAACGATACGGTGTGTTATTCACATGTCTTGCCACACGCGCAGTACACCTCGAGATTGCGCATTCGCTAACTAGCGACTCGGCCATCCAGGCGATCCGAAGACTGGCAGCCAGAAGGGGTCATCCGACCACCATCTACTCGGATAACGGGACGAACCTACGAGGAGCTGCCGCGGAGATGAGGATGGCTATAAAAGAATTCACCGCAAGCGACGACTTTCAAGCCGCACTCGCTAACCGCGGCGTTGAGTGGAAGTTTATTCCCCCGGCAGCACCACACATGGGAGGCTGCTGGGAGCGACTCATTCGATCAGTTAAAATCGGCCTAGAAACAATGTTAAAAGATCGACATCCCCACGAAGAAACATTGAAAACTGCACTGGCGGAAGTAGAATTTACAGTGAACAACCGGCCTTTAACCCACATCTCCGTGGACCATAGGGACGAGGCACCGCTCACCCCTAACCACTTCTTAATAGGCACAGCGGGGCTGATGCCCCACCTGGCGCATTACCAAAGAGCAGACGAGAAAATATGTCTTAAAAAAGAGTGGCAGAAAGCTCAACGTTTCGCCGACATGTTTTGGCGTAGGTGGATGAAAGAATACTTGCCCACTCTAGCGCGCCGCTCGAAGTGGCACACACGACAGGACCCCGCCCGCGTAGGAGACCTGGCGGTAATCATCGACCCAGGACTCCCGCGCAACCGCTGGCCCCGCGGGATCATCACGGCAGTTCACACGGCAGCCGACGGACAAGTCCGCACGGCAACTATCAAGACGACACAGGCGGAGTACACTCGCCCCGTGATCAAGCTGGTCATCATCCACAGGGAAGAACCAGAATCCGATCATGCTGAGGGTGAAGGCTAGCGCTCCACGGGGGGAGTGTAACGGACCGGATTCTCCTCCACGTTTTAAATAGGAATAATATGTTGTATGATTTATATGTTTGTAAAATAATAAAGACTTATATGTCCTAAAGATAATAGAGAATTGTTTAATATTTAAGTTTATTTTATATTTCATTTATATTTCATTATTGATGTTGTTCTTTGTGTATTGTATGATTTTGTATTGTGAAATAAATGAGTGTAGCAGCGTACGAAGTCTCGCAGGAGTCAAATAGAAATTACGGATTTGACCGAGGAAACATTTTGAGTACATCTGCCAGACGGACGGTGTAGCAAGCAAACAGAGCCGAGTACCCGGCCGGCACGTAAATATGCCGCGAGGCCTCGCGGCGGCGACCAATCACAGACGCCGTTCAATAGCCAATCACCGAGCCCGCTTTCAGCGACTAATTACAAGTGATCATAATTAACACTGATCGTCGACAACACGGTATCGCTGGCGGGTACTTAAGCGTCTCGGTTTTCTCGGTCAAGTCACCTCTCTGCTCACTACTACCTGAAGACTTCTACCTGCTACGAAACGTATCTCTGCCTTTCTCTTCGAATATAAAACGTATCTCTACCTTTCTCTTCGAAATCAAAAGTATCACTACGCTCCGGAGCCTGCAGGGACCTGCGACCTATAGAAAAGTCAATACAGTCCACTTACGTACGCAACAATCATACTCACAGTTATGAAACTGAGTATGATATTTTTATTCTATGAAACTGTGAGTATGATTTTTTTATTCTTTGAAACTGTGAGTATGATTTTTTTATTCTATGAAGAATAAAAAAAAATCATACTCACAGATTCATAGAATAAAAAATTCGATTCCGATAATACAACTAATTTTAGGATCGCCAAACAAGCAATGCTCCCTTGCCCGATTCCAACCTGGCTATTAAAAAATTATATAAATAAAACAACTTTGTATTTAACCACGGTAGGGTTATTATATTGATGCCAACTAGTTTCGCTTGGACCCAAGGGCAGTATATTATACTGCCCTGATGAAGCTTGGGTCCAAGCGAAACTAGTTGGCATCAATATAATAACCCTACCGTGGTTAAATACAAAGTTGTTTTATTTATATAATTATTTAAAATGTCTATCCACAAAGTGAGTGCTTTATATGAAAAATTATTACAAAATTGTTGTCACCAACTAGTTCCACTCCTGTCACACATTATCGCTAAAACAGGCCAAGTCCCTCGACTACTTAAGAAAGCCATTGTATTATTAATCAATAAAACAGTCAGCAATTGCTTCTTTCATCTAAGGCAATTAAGATCCATAAAAAGGAATATTCCCACGACAGTTTTAAAACATTAATCAATTCCTTCGTCGTGTCCCGACTAAATTACTGCAATGGTGTCTACGCCAACATCCCCCAAACAGCAAACAAATAAACTCCAGTCTGCATTTAATGCAGCAGCAAGACTGATAAGGGGTGTGCCAAAGAGTTGTTACATAACACAGCATCTTAAGGAGCTCCACTGGCTGAAATGTCCAGAAAGGATACAATATACGGAGCATCTTCTACAGCGCCCTTGAGATGAGTAATTCATAAAAATGGCGCTGTATAAATTATCAAATTTATTATAATAATAAAACGTTCAAAGCTTTTATATTTATTTGTTGATTCTTTTTCAAGTTCGCTGTTTTCAAACATCCTAGCTGGGGAGAACCCCATTTTCAATTATCTTTAAAGAATTGCACTAACTATTGTATTACACATCTCCCCGAAAGGGTAGGCAGAATGAATCGAATTCTCGTCTCATACTTCTCTCGGTTCCTCAGCATTCATACATTGAGTCATACACGCTCGTCAACTTCTTTAACTCCTCAAGTGGCCGTCATTTAAAATTTGATTGATTTGATCATGACACGTTTTCTTAGGTTTTTCTATATTTCTTGTTAGTTTACGACAGAGATTCCTAAACTTGTGTCCCATATTCGTTTTGCGTTTCAATATTCGGCTTCAATTTAGTTGAACCATCTCGTGGACCCCCATTTTTTTTTTACAATTGTCGTACACCCCTTTCAAGTTGTCGTAGACTCCTATAGACCACTTTGAGAATCACTGGTCGACGAGATCTCATTTCTACCGCATTTATTCTTCTTTCATCCTTCTTTTGCCAGTTCC
The DNA here is from genome assembly GCA_022606425.2 of Lepidostoma basale. Lineage (NCBI taxonomy): Eukaryota > Metazoa > Arthropoda > Insecta > Trichoptera > Lepidostomatidae > Lepidostoma > Lepidostoma basale. The sequence goes on from JAHDVF020001249.1 coordinate 480,339, forward strand.
ATGCATCACTATGCCCATTTTTATTGCTATTTATAATTTTTGATCCCTGGTTTATGAGCTTTTAAATCAAAAGTATTTACAATAATAAAAAAATAGAAATGGTAACCTTCATTATCGTTCATGTGGCATATTGATTTTCAATGAGTTTGGCATTATTAGACACGAACAAAAATCCAAATAAATTAATCAAGTAAACAGAGTTTGGTCAATGTTTCGCAAATTGAAGATAAACAGAGATACACGAGAAGAGAGGTGGTAATCATATCACGATTTTCATTACAGAAACAATCAGCATGAAACGAGTTCGTTGACTTACTTCCTTGTAGACAATCTACACGCATAGACACACCAACGCGTCGCTTAAATAGATTTTGATTTGTTCATTTGGCTGATGTAATTTACAAAATTTCTGTCGAACACGAAACACACTAGGACAATCTATGTAAAGATTATAACAAATACAACACATAAGCTTTAAGTGTTAACACTGTGTTATTCCATAATGACGATTTTTTATGAATTACACAATTTTTTATACTTCTGAGTTTATTTTCTCGACATGTTTCGAAGGCCTTCATCATCGGGACAGCAATAATAAAATATATAAAGTTTATATCGTTCTTCCTATGATGAAAGTGTGAAGCCTTTGATAAATGTCTAGAAAAATATACTCTAATGTAGAAAAAGCAGTCTTTTAATTACATAATCCATTGTTTTGGTGGAAACACTTTAATATTTCAACATTATTACTGCTTAAATAAAATCACTGTTATAGAATATCACAATTGATTATACTCGTATTTCTTTTGAAATATTTGCGACAGCTGTTTCGCTAACCGATGTTTACATCATCAGGTGTTACAATCAACAGTTGATTGTAACACCTGAAAAAACCCTTATCAAATCACACCACCAGTCGTAAACCGGCTCATTCCAAAATTTTGGTGAATTGAGTTAAGTATACAGAATGACTAAAAAAGCGCGCTCTATCACCCAGTAAATCAAAAACTGACCCAATAAGGCAAGAAAAGCTTAGCTTTTCATTTCATATAGTGTGATTTACCAAAAACTGTCGAGGACCGAAACACGTTTTCTTCATTTCCCTAAAAACAAGAATTTTGGATTGAGCCAGTTTACGACTGGAGGTGCGAAATGTGATTTTGTAATGCCTTAGAAAGGTAAGGCATTCCCATAAAATATAATAAAACTTCAAATAAGAGACTTTATCATTATTATTAATTATTTAATATAGAGTTTGTTTTATCATTGTTCAAGAAACAATAAATATTCTAATTTTCAATATTTCCTTAAAATGTCACAATGATGTAAAAGTTATCTTAGGGATTTTTTTAATTCTGATGATATCAATTTGTGAATAAAGTGTTCTCAGTCCAAGGCGAGAGTCTGTCAAATATTAGTAATTTAAAAATTCATCAAAAAAGTAATGTATTTTAAAATATCAAAGTTTGTTCTACAAAAGAGTTTTTTTTCTAGGGCGAAGTTCCTTGCGGGAGTGAAGAGTTTTTGTTACTAGTATCCGCGAAGTTAAGAAATGTGTTTTAGTAAAGTTCCGAGTTCTTGTATTAGCATACAAATGCGTGTTCACCCGCCCGCAGGTGGCCGAAGTGAAAACTCTCATACTAGAGACGAGCGGGTCAACTTCGGATGATCACATCCGCACACTTTATACACATCCGCATTCTGTATAGACAGAGATTTATCTTTGAATATATAAATTTACATTTTTTTTTCAATATTTCAGTACACAATGGACTTCTAGTGCCAACCCTCATGTATGGAAGTGAAGCTTGGAGCTGGCAAAAGAAGGATGAATGCAGGATAAACGCCGTAGAAATGAGATCAATAAGAAGAATGTACGGGAAAACGTTGTATGATAGAATACCGAACATTGAAATAAGAAAGAAATGTAAGGCAGATGAGTGCATCACGGATAAAATTAAAAAAGGATCCCTGAGATAGTTTGGACAAATGGAACGAATGGATGAAAAAAGAATGGTTAAAAAATTGTACACAAGCAGCGTGAGTGGAAAAAAAGCCGAGGACGACTGAGGAAAACATGGCATGACCAAATTAATCAATTACTAAAAGGCGGTCATATTCGAAGTCGGACTAATCGACGTGAGTACATGGTACGATTTATGAATGTAGAGGAAACCCGAGAAGTATGCCAGGACAGAGTATTGTGGCAATCCGTCCTCTCTGCCTACCACTCCGGGGAAATGGCGTGATGGTTAGTTAGTTAGTTTAGTCAATATTTCATATTAGCATACAAATGCATGTCCTCCCGCCCGCAGTTGGCCCGCGCGACCTGTGAACCGAAATGAAAACTTTCATGCTATAGATGAGCGGGTGAACTTCGGATGATCACATCCGCATACTTTATAAATACTAATCCGCATTCTGTATCGACAGAATTTTTCTTTAAATATAACTTTTTTTCTCAATATTTCATATTAGCATACAAATGCGTGTTCTCCCGCCCGCAGGTGACCCGTGCGGCCTGCGAACCGAAGTGAAAACTTTCATATTATACCAGAGATGAGCGGGTCAATTGCGGATGATCACATCCGCATATTTTATAAACATCCGCATTCCTGAATGGAGATTTTTCTTTGAATATTTCATAAATCTGTTTCATGTTTCGTTATTTATTCGACAACAAACCACGGTGACTGAGGTGGCTCTGATAATGATGAAGTGGAATCTGTCGGAGAATCGACAGCCGATGGGGAAGACGGGTTCTGGAATGGAGACCTCCTACATGATTCTGTACAGTTGGATGTCCCCCTGCCCGCTAGACCGACGGTCTGAAGAGGATTGCTGGACTTGGATTGATGGAAGCGGCAATGGATAGGGGGCGGTGGCGTGCTTGGGGAGAGGCCTACATTCAGCAATGGATGACAGACGGCTTTCTCTACGGAATCCTGTAAGCGGTCTCCAGGTGTCGCCATCTTGTAAGAAGTCCGTCATGCAAAAATTCATCCCGAGACCCACTCGTCTGGATGCAGTGTTCAGTTCATCAGGCATGCCTTCGAGCTCCCCCACAGATTCCGCCAGAATGACAAAGTCATCTGTATTATTGTCTCTTATATAAAACAAACAAACGAACCATCACGCCGTTTCTCCGCAGGGGTAGGCAGAGAGAATGGACCGCCACACTACTCTATCCTGGCAAACCTCTCTAGCTTCCTCCATATTCATACAACGAATCATACACGCACGTCGATTCCTCCGACTTCTAACATGACCAACCGTTAAAATTTGATTAATTTGGTCATGCCATGTTTTCCTCGGTCTGCCTCGACTTCGTACCCCATTTACATCATTAACGTATCCTTTCTAAACCATTCTTTCTCCATCCATGCGTTCCATATGTCCGAACCAACGCAGCGATCCTTTCATAATTTTGTTCATAATACCTTCTTCCGCTCTACATTCCTTTCTTATATCAGCATTTGAGATTCTGTCGTATATCGTTCTACCACACATACGTCTTAGGGACCTCATCTCTAACGCATTTATTCTACTCTCATCCTTCTTCTGCCAGTTCCATGCTTCGCTCTTATATAAAATATCATATATTTCCATACGTTACCACATATATACCAAAATGTATGGTTGTCAAAATACCGTCTGCTCCATAGACACGATATAGCCGAGAGTGAAGTTAATACTAGAAAGACCTACAGCCTGAGAATAAGAAGAACCGACAGTTCAGTGGTTTGAGATAGTGCCAGTGATTAGATAATGTTAAGAATGAACATTTTTAAATCCGTATTTACTAATTCCAAAACGTTTTTTCGTAAGAACAACTCTACTGCCAACAATACTGCCGTCGACGAGGGAAATAAGTCGAAAAGTTTTCATTTTAAAAAATAAGGTCATCAATATTCATATCTAAAGTGGATGAGAGATTTTATAATTTCAATTTGATAATTTTAGTATTTAAATCACAATAAAATGTAACTTATATAGTTTTCCTAACTTCTGAACGTACTACCATATTAACAACGTCGAAATTAGTTATTTTCTTCCTTCCCTATGATGGGTATCTTCTACACGTTGCTTCTAAAAACCATTAATATCTCTATAAATATAATAAATACAAGGTTAAGATATTGGGTATTCCTCCATAATATATTTACGCATTGATTTAAAAAATAATATTAATAATAATCAGAATTTATCGGGTACATCGGAGGTATTGTGAAAATCGAAAACAAAGTCGCGTATAAACAGTGCTTTCAGTGCGCCACACATATTCGCATCTCACTCTTGCATATGTTCTAGCTCAATGCTCTCACTCTCGCCGTCCCGACGCGCCGGTAGTGGCGGCAGTCGCTTTCGTGCTTGCAACCAGAGCGGGTCTATGCCCGTTCCGTGAGCGTTGCCAGATGGTTTTTTAATGTTTTTAGCAATTAAATCTCAATTATTATAATTCTTGACTTTCTTGACTTGATTAGCTATGAATGTTCCTATTTTTCCAATTTAAAATCGCTAATTTTTTAACGCGTACTGACTACCCTACACCGGAACGCACGTTTTTATTTTAGCACCGTAAGGGAAAGGTTCAGAGTGACTGCCGATCACGCGTTTGTGAGTGATGAGGAGATGGGCAAGGGAGTATGGATATTACCCGTGTCTCTTTCCAACTGATTTCTTGCTTGGGATGCTAGGCTACCAGTCACTCGAGAGGAGACGAGACATTCACTTGGGTGTCCATTTCTTTCGACTGATAGGCGGTTGTATACACAACTCACAAATCCTGAGTGATGTAGGTCTGTTCGTCCCTGATAATTATCTTCGACAAAGGGGCTATAGATTGTTTTATCTCCCACGATGCAGAACCAACCTGCCAATGGTTATGCCGGTAGGTAGAGCATTATCTTTGCTTAATCGTATCACCTCGGAGTTTGACATATTTTGTGATAGTTTGGCTCATCTGAGGGAAGTACTATCTTTATTAAAATTGTATGGTATATTTATTTTTTTAATTTGTCATGCAACTTATGTTTCTCGCTCTTTTTATTAATCTATTATGTATTACTTATTATTGTGTATCTTTAACTTGTATCTTTAGTGTATTGGAAAAAAATTCTGTAATGCTTTAGATATGTTTAAAATAAATAAATGAAATAAATAAATGAAATATCGTGCTATTACGCGTGATAATAGTATTCGTTAATAAAAATCAATATTGGGTACTTTTCTATTTTGATAGAGTGGCAGAGAACCTGTTAAACGCTGCAATACATCCGGCAGTCAAAAGGTTATTGAATTACAATTTGATCACTTCATGTTTGGCTGTGCACAATGGTGTTTTTGTGCTGACCCTGATGTATGGAAGCAAACCATGGAACGGGCAAAAGTAGGATGAAAGTAGAATAAATGCAGTAGAAATGAAATCTCTTAGACGAATGTGTGAATACTATGTGTATGATGGAATGTCGAATAAAAGTATAAGATGTGAATGCGGTGCGAATGATGGTGTAATGAACTAAATAATGAAAGGATCATTACGATTGTTTGGACACATGAAAAGAATGAATGTATTCAAAAAAGCTAAAATGGCAGTGCACAATGGTGTCCTTGTACCGACCCTTATGTATGGAAGTGAACCATAGAACTGGCAAAAGAAGGTTGAAAGTAGAATAAATGCAGTAGAAATTAGATCTCTTAGACGAATGTGCGCATACTCTGTATGATAGAGTGTCAAATGATAATACACAAAGTGAATGCGGTGCGAATGATAGTGTTATGAACAAAATAATGAAAGGATCATTAAGATGGTTTGAACACGTGGAAAGAATGCATAAAGAAAAAATGTTAGAAAAAAGTGTGTGTTAACTATGTAAATGGAACTAGAAATAACGGAAAACCAAGAAAAACGTAGCTCGATCAAGAAATCAAATATTTAATGTCGACCACGTGAGGAGTCAAAAATCGACGCGCGTGCATGACACGATGTATGAATGTTGAGGAATCGAGAGAAATATGTCAGGAAAGAAAAGTCTGTCACTCCATTATTTCTGCCTACCACTTCGGAGAGACGGCGTGATGGTAAGTTAGTTACTTAATTATGTTTCATCATTTATTTATTAATCTTATTCGTATACCTTACACTGTCTTCAGATCTTTCGAATTCTTATTTACTAGCAATCTAATTTACTGTTAAACAGTATTCATAGTTTCTATAATTACTAAATCGTGCGTCGGCTGACATATCTAATTTCTTAAATTTTACTTGTACAGGGTATTTTTTTAGAGGTTTGGTTTTTAAACTAGCAACATTGTTTTTTCAGAGTGTCAATTTGACAGCTAACAGTTGATTTGTAGTAAGTACGTTTTGCCATTTTACCATTAATAGATTGACGTTAGAACAGCACTTGCGAATTGAGCAAATTTATTTTGAAAATCATGGTTCGGTTCGCCAAACTTATTGTGTACTACGTCCATTATACATTTTACGGTCGACATAATCGCCCGTCCGAGCAAGTAATTCGGAAGACCATGGATCGTTTTCGCACCACGTACACTCTAGTGGATAATACGCATCCACAAAGACGACAAATGTCGAAAATTGGACTTCACAATTGCGCTTCATTCGAGCTAGCCGTGGCTCTCATATGTCCGAAATCATATTCAAACAATAATGGCATTAAATTATATAACAAATAAAGCCAATATCATAGACATTAACATTATTTTAATGTTTTTTTCTTTTCATTTTGAATATGCATTGTATACTTCTAAAAAACAACCTTTATAAATACAAAGCATAGATAACTAACACGAATGGAAACGTCTGTTTTCTAAAAGTTTTTTTATTTTCATTTTGAATACGTATTCTAAAAAAAACTCCCTATACAAGCTCAAATCAGTATTTGTCATTTATAAAACAAATAAATTAAATTCATTGTTATTTTATTATTTTTAAGATACTTAGAAAGGAATTGTAGAGATGTACTCGTATATTCATAAAGAATTTTTTATATGGAGGCTTAGAAGGGATTATAATTATATTCAAAAAAAAAAATTCTTTGTATGGTGGGTGAGTTCAGTTCTTCAGAATTAGATTATTCAAATCTGGAATGACATTTTGAAACGATTGTATTTGGTTTTTATTTCTTGGTCCCGCCAAAAATAGCTTATACAATGTAATAATGATATTTACATGCAAAGTTTTTTCTCCGAATTAATACTCTGAGACATACATATTAAATTATATATCATATATGTACCGAATTCCAGTTTTCAAATTAACGAGAATATATACTTTTGTTTTCGCAATCCGCTCTTAATTAATATTCCGCTAATTCTTTGCATATTGTAGACTTAAATTCCATTAAATTTATATGTGTTCAGTGTAAAATTTTCCGAAAAGTTCCAAACCTTTTCTAAGCCACTGTCCCAATTTAAACCCCCTTCCCAATAACAGTTTTATCAAATACTATAACATGGGTGCTTATTATCTATATTTTATCTATCTATCTAACTAACTAACCATCACGCCGTCTCCCAAAGGGGTAGGCAGAAAAAATGGACTGCCACACTTTTCTTTCCTGACATGCTTCTCTCGCTTCCTCAACATGCATACATCGTGTCATGCACGCGCATCGATTTCTCTGACTCCTCACGTGGCCGACATTCAATATTTGATTAATTTGATCGTGCCACGTTTTCCTCGGTGTTCCTCTATTTCTAGTTCCATTTACATCGTAAGCATATACTTTTTTATCATTCATATGTGTCCAAACCATCTTAATGATCCTTTCATTATTTTGTTCATAACACCATCTTTCGCACCGCATTCATTTCGTATATTTTCATTCGACACTCTATACACAGAGTATGCGCATATTCGTCTAAGAGATTTCATTTCTACTGCATTTATTCTACTTTCATCCTTCTTTAGCCAGTTACATGGTTCGCTGCCATACATAAGGGTCGGTAGAAGAACACCATTGTGCACTGCCATTCTAGCTTTTTCGAAAAGATTTTTGTTTGCGATGACAACTTTAAGTGCACCATTCACTTTGTTGCCTACCCTAATCCTTCTTTCAATATCTCTCTCCAATCGTCCATCTTTTGGTAACATACTACCCAAATACACGAACTCATCTACTTGTTCCAAATTTTCACCATTCACGCTAATATTGCAGACTTTCATGATCTCTTATTTTTCAAAAATCACACCTTGGACTTATTCACATTCATTATCAAATCATTTCGCATGCATACCTCATACATACTTTTCACAGGACAGCGTCATCCGCATATAAGAGACAGCTCACTGACACTCCGCTCATTTTGGCACTTACATCCAACTATCTACCAAATCACTATTGCATGAATCGCGTCTTTGTTATATATTTTTCAAAATAAACAAGAAAAAATTAATTGGATAATTAAAAAAAAATTATGTTACAGTTTAAAATAATGCTAAAAGACGATAAAACTAATCATTCGATAGGTAAGTACTGAAAATATCATCGATTTACGTAATCAAACTGGCAAACACTGTCATAAATACACTACCACATTCAAATGTATTTTTCAGAAGCGCTTATTTACTTGTTCCGCTTTCAAAAATAGCAATCGAGTCATTATCTAAATTTCAAAATATCCGTTTATTAGCCAAACGAAAGTTTCAGTTAGATGAGAAAGCATAAATTGGGAACTTGGTATTTGAAAAATAACGGAAAACGGGGGTTAAGTGGCCGAACTCTTTTCCCGCCAAAACCATAAACCGGAACTGAGACAACTTTGTGAAGTTAGGATTTTATTTTACGAGCAAAATGGAATCACAAGTTTGACATCGTTACGGAATGCAGTCCAACTGGGATTTATATTACTTAACACGAATAGTCAGGTGGCAGGTGTTAATTTTCGTATTACAACACTTAGTATTCTTCTTCTTCTTCGATGGCCCTACAGCCCATATCGAGCCTTGGCCTCCAGTATTCTTCGCCTCCAACTCCTCCTGTCCTCCGCTTCGACCCTCCAATCTGACAATCCAATACAACACTTAGTATTACAACACATTATTTCAATTAACACAAACATGTTTCAATAATTACAAGTAACCTTTATCAATGTACACAATTTTAACAATAAAATAAAATAGAGTGATCACTTATATACTAAAAGGAGGTGGAGGTAGGTATAAAGGTGGAGGGGTATAATTAGGATTAAGGAGAGGAGAGATGTAATGCGAACGTTTTGAACAAGAGAATTGAATTTAAATTTAACTGCTTGTTTATTACATTTTCATTATTTTTATGGCTGTTTTAATTTCTAAAATTTATAAATTATTGAATGTTAGGTTTTTATTATCTTCTTCTTCTTCTTCTCCTTATAGACCTTTGGGCTGTTCCTGAAATCAGGCTGGCCTCTCTTGGGAGGTTGACTCCCAACTATCTCTCCATCTCTTCGGCGGTCAGTCGGCAGGAATCTGATGCGCCACAGCGTATGGGATTCTGGTTGGATCCATCCTCTGCACGTGCGCATTCCAGTATCTTCTGCGTTGTCTGCCCCATCTCATGATATCCTCCACCTTACAGATCTCGCGGATATCCATATTCCTCACCCTATCTCTCACATTTGTTTTAATATCCCTAAAACGTATACTTTTCTGAGCATTTTTATTTCATAAAATCCTGAGAAGTCTTAGAGCGTGTGTGAAGGGTATATTCTAGTGACGTCCGAATTTTAGGTGTTTTTTCGGACGCTATAAAAAAAACATTAAATATTTTTAGCATCCAATTTTTTCATAAATTATTTATTGATATTTCAATAAATAATAAAATTATAAAAAAAATCAGTAATCCAAAAAGGTGCAGGTCGGCAAAGTGGGGCTCACAAAAAATTGTACGTCCTGATTGACAGGATTGCAGTCCATCCAGTGATCTGAGAATAAAATAATCCAACCTCATACAATTTTCGACCTTCCATGAAATCTATTTCTGATGATTAATTGGGTACAAAAGAGTTTTCACAATGTGGACTGTTCCCAGGTGATCATAGTTTGCCTACCGTCTATCGTTCATTCGTCCGGCCGGACCGATTAAGTCGATGCGTCATAAAAATATCTGTAACTTTCAAAATATTCAGAATTTCCTCATTGGGTCATATTCTTAAAGGTCTAAACTTTAAAAATATGCAAAAAAAATAGATTTTTTCAATTTTCTACACTAGAATACCCCCTGAGATAACAACTGCCACCGAACTAAAGGGTTTTTATGCTCTTCTGGTCGCCCCATTGGACGCCAGGTTATTTTATAGAAATTTATGTCATTCTGTGTTTTCCAGAGTCTTGTTTGTGAAAGCGGAACAGCTGTATACTAAACTTGGGAAACTTTTATTTTTAAGTTTATAACAAGAGTTGGAAATGGCTTTGAATGTACTCCGCTGAAAACAATATGTAACTTTCTATCACTACCTGTCGTAATAATATGTTGTTTTAATTTGGTATTGTTTTAAGTAAATATTAAAGAAGTAAAATTAAACGTTTTATTTGTATTAAAACACTTGAATTTTTATCATTAATTCCGCGAACGTAAATATTGACTTACAAGATATATTTTTTCCTTGAGAGGAAAATAATACGAATGAAAACGTTAGTTTTCTAGAAGTTTTATTATATTTTATGAGAATGACATGTTTCGCCCTTCTAAGGCATTATCAAATGTACATTTGATAATGCCTTAGAAGGGCGAAACATGTCATTCCCATAAAATATAATAAAACTTCTAGAAAACTAACGTTTTCATTCATATAAATTAAATAAAACGATGTTTTTAAAACTACTTTCACTTTTGTTTTCATTTCAACAGCGACCGGTTTTGCCAGGCTCGCTGGCAACGACAGACTGGTACCACTAAATCGATAGACTGGTCCACCAATAATTCTATAGTGTTTGTGGTAAAATTGCCTCAACGTATGATATATAACTTCCTACCCGCAAAAGTTTTAAAAATGGATTTGGATTTGAACAAAATATTATGACCATAGATATACTGTGCCATTTTAAAATAGGCGCATAAACAACGAAATGTAATAGATAGTGAGCTAAAACGAAGATTTACGTATTTGTAACAGTGCTTCCATAAACGACAAATTGCAGAAGAATTTATCTAAAATGTCAAAATAAAGAAGCCGTGCATATCTCTGCGAGGAATGATATTGAAAAATGTTTTCATAAACGTTTCCGAGCCGGCGGAGGCCAGAGACGCCATCCTAAATAACACGGAGATATTAAATTGTATCATTTTCACTGAAGCGTGAAAAATTTCCCAATGAAAATTCCCGGCGCGCCGCGGAGCCGTCTTCCATGTTTATGGCTATTACCACCGACGGCTATCTTTAACGTATATCTATATCGCTTATTAGATTACTGACCTTAAATCGACTAGATCACGTGTTAACTCTTTTTCCATAATACATAGTATACGAAAACAAACACACATAAATAATATAACTACAGTGGAACCTCTAATAACGAGATTAATTCGTTCCAGAATCTTACTCGTAATTACACATTAAGCGAAACAGTTTTATTGATGGTTGAGGTATTATTTTGTAAAACTGCAATATTAATTTATAATAGTACACACGATTGTTTAGTGGTTTTACTTGGATTTAATTTATATAAATTATTTGAAGAACTGGCAAAAGAAGGATGAAAGTAGAATAAATGCATTAGAAATGAGATATCTTAGAAGAATGTGTGAATACTCTGTATATGATTCAGTGTCGAATGAAAATATAAGAAGTGAATGCGGTGCGAATGATGGTGTTATAAACAAAATAATGAAAGGATCATTTAGATGGTTTGGACACATGGAAAGAATGAATGAGAAAGAATGGTAATAAATATATATGTTAACGATGTAAACGGAACAAGAAATAGAGGAAGACCGAGGAAAACGTGTCACGATCAAATTAATCAAATATTGAATTTTACAATTTATATAAATTAAATCCAAGTAAAACCACTAAACAATCGTGTTTACTATTATAAAATCGAAACGGTTTTTCCCATATAAATCAATGTAAAATACGATAAAATACTTCTTCTTCTTTTTCAAGTGCCCTATCGGGTCCCCCCAACGTTGGCGATCCCCTCGGCGAACCTGTCCCTGTCCTGCGCCGCTCGGAACAGCTCCTCCACACTTCGGATGCCAGTCCACTCCCTCACGTTTCGCAGCCAGGACATTTGTCTCCTTCCGGGCCCTCGGCGTCCCTCAATTTTCCCCTCCAATATCGTTGTTAAAAATATATATAAGTTAACGATGTAAATGGAACTAGAAATAGAGGAAGACCGAGGAAAACGTGGCACTATCAAATAAATCACATCGATGATGTGGTGTGGAATTTTGGTTAATGTGTTTGTAGCGAAAAGTTTGATTGAGTAATCGTCTCAAGACTTTCTATCTTTTCTATGTATAAAAATTAATGTTTACCTATTTGTCCCCGATTTTCTCGTAAATTACTAGACCGATATCAATGAAAATAGCACAGTTTGTTCTTATTAGTACCGGAAAGATATAAAATTTTAATGAAATCCAATACGTTGTAGTACATAAGAAAGCATCATGGATAAAATTAAAAAAAGGATCCCTGAGATGGTTTGGACATATGAAACGAATGGATAAGAGTAGAATTGTTAAAAAGTTGTACACAAGCAGCGTGAGTGGAAAAAGAAGCCGAAGACGACCAAGGAAAACCTGGCATGACCAAATTAATCAATTACTAAAAGGCGGTCACATTCGAAGTCGGAATAATCGACGTGCGTGCATGGTACAATGTATGCATGTAGAAGAAGCCCGAGAGGTATGCCAGCAAAGAGCATTGTGGCAATCCATTCTCTCTGCCTACCCCTCCGGGGAAATGGCGTGATGGTTTGTTAGTTAGTTAGTAAAATTTTCCAATACGTAAATCTTTTGCTATAACGTTGTATTACGTTAGTCCATAGATATACCACTGTGGTAATTAATATTAATGGTAATTAATAACTGAGTTTACTAGAATCTATATATTTATATTAATCTTCTTCTTAAAGTGCCCTGTCAGGTCCCCCCGACGTTGGCGATCACTCTGGTAAACTCTTCCCTATCCTGCGCTGTCCGGAATAGCTCCTCCACAGTTGTGATTCCCGTTCATTCCCTCACATTGCGCAGCCAGGATATCTGCCTTCTCCCTGCCCCCCTGCGGCCCTCTATTTTTCCCTTCAATATTAGATGCAGCAGGCGATACTTCTCTCCTCGCAGAACGTGACCCAGATATGCAATCTTGCGGACTTTGATTAATGTCAGCAGCTCTCTATTTACTCCTGCACGATTCAGGACTTCTGTGTTCGTCACTCTGTCTGTCCATGGGATCCTGAACATTCTTCGGTGAAGCCACATTTCAAATAAACTTATATTAATAATAATGTTCAAATGTAATCTTTGGGTTTTGAGCATGGCAAAATAAATTACATATTTATTTTTCTCAATTTATTAAATAATGTTTTTCTCTAGAGAAAATGTCGATTATATAGATTCTATAATAAAACTTTCGCTCTGTTGATTTTCATTGTTGAAGAAAAATAAAACTGCGTCCGTAAAAACAATTCAATTATTATTCTATTGTTGCGTATGCACAAAAGAAAGAATAACATATACATTTTATTGTTTACTTTCGCTTAAAAAACTTGGCCGGATTCGCTATTTTATTTCATTCGCCAGATATTCAAAAGATGCTTTGAAATTCAAAGGTCGAAGGTATAATCTCAAAGGATTTAAAATTGGTTTAGCCCATGGATAAAAGGTTTAAAAAATTACTCGGGAGCAAGGAAAGTATTCCGTGAAATCAGGGAGAGAAGGGGAGGAAAAGGGACTTTAAATACACAATGTACGGTGTTCACAATTAGTTACCCTTTAAAATAGAAGTAACCTTCACTGTTAACAAACATTAAACAAAACAAAAACAAAGTTGCGGATTATTCATTATTATTTGATAGTTTTATAAATGTTATGAACAAGCAGGTTCCAATTTGTCTAAAATGAAATATATTCTTAACCTTTTCTGACATATAGTCTAGAGACAACTACCCTAACAGCAAAAGTGTTATAAAAATCACAACGATCCATGGAGAGTCAAATGCTCAGCGTGAGTCTTCGAGACAAAGTAAGAAATAAAGAAATTATACGCCAAACCAAAGTTGCCGATATCATGGATCGTATAGCTAAATTAAAGTGGCAATGGGCTGGACATTTAGCCAGATAGGGCAATACCTGGTGGACATTCAAAATACTTCTATGGAGGTCTTGCACAAAGAAAAGGAGTGTCTGGAGGCCACCTAAAAGATGGACTGACAATATTGTCTGAATAGCTGGAACGACCTGGATGCGGAACGAACAAGACGGAGACGAGTGGAAGAAAATGGAAGAGGCCTCTTTTCCGGAATGGTAACTCTTTTCGTGGACATTTGTGCTATTTGTGCTCGTGGACATTTGTACCAAAGTCGAACTTAGAGGGACAAAGAGCCGCACTTAAGAGGCCAAAGAGCCACATGCGGCTCCGGAGCCGCACTTTGCCGACCTCTGTTCTAGGCGAACGGACCTGCCACTGTGAAAAAACGATCTCCGAAATTTGTCCAGGGGTTGCGCTTTGCCTCAACTAATCTGCCTATTGCCGAGGAGTTTGCTGATCGAAGCGTAGATTGCCGCAAGTAAGGGCTATCAGCAACACAAAGTTCATATATATAGCCGAGTGCCATTCCGTGAAGCCCTTTAAAAACCATCCAGCATAGTTTGTACTGGATTCTTTCAGGACACTTGAGCCAGTCACTTGAGGTCGTTCAAGATCTTTTAGATGTTGTGAAATATGCGAGTTTTTTGGAACCCCCTCTTCTTCTATCGACCTTCCCCTCGATCATTGCCTTAAACATTTTCCTTAAACACTGCCTTAAACATTTTCCTGTTTGTAATGTCTATTGAGTTGAGTTAATAATCATCAGCTTCAATTAATGCATTTTTTTTATTAAGATGAGCAGCTAACGATCCGTCATCATTTCTTTTCAAGCACTTCTTCATTTGTTACTATTGCGCTCCATAGTATCTTAAACACATTCCTAAACATTCACATTTCAAAGTCTTCCAGTCTACTCCGGCACTCTTGAATTATAACTCGAAATAAATGTCTAAACTAACTAACTAACTTACCATCACGCCGTCTCCCCGGAGGGGTAGGCAGAAAGAATGGAACGCCACACTGTTCTGTCCTGACATACGTCTCTCGCTTCCTCTACATTCATACATCTTGTCATGCACGCACGTCGATTTTTCCGACTCCTCACGTGACCGACATTCAATATTTGATTGATTTGATCGTGCCACGTTTTCCTCGGCCTTCCTCTATTTCTAGCTCCGTTCACGCCGTTTACATATACCTTCTTTACCATTCTGTCTTCACTCATTCTTTCCATGTGTCCAAACCATCTTAATGACCCTTTCCTTATTTTGTTCATAACACTTTCATTCGCACCACATTCACTTCTTATACTTGCATTTGTCACTCTATCATAAACAGATTTGCCACACATTCGTCTTAGAGTCCTCATTTCTACTGCATTTATTCTACTTTCATCCTTCTTTTGCCAGTTCCATGCTTCACTTCCATTGTCAATTACCTGAATTACATCTGAATGAATATTGAAGGTAAAATTGATAAGGAGATAATGATATGAGCCGATTATTCCACCTTTCTGCTAATTGCACCAATTGCACTTAAAGCGCGGTGACGTTCCAGATATGTGACAGTTACAACAAGTGCTTTAGTTTCAACATTTTTCATCTAAACATAACAGACCTTAGAGGAATGGTTTATGCATCATTCCGATGGGAATAATATTATTTTGGTTTAAAAATATACAGTTAAAATTTGTAACTAAAAAACATTTAGCACTCTTTTTGTTGATACATTATAAATGGTTTGGAAGGTATCGTAAATTTTTTAATTTAATTCACTATTAATTATTTTTATTATAAACAATTACATAATATAATATGTATGGCAACATCTAATTCTTCTTATTTAACTGATACTATGCGTTTTGTTTTGTAAATGTATAAAATAAAATAAAGTTTAGTTGATTTGATTATCCGACAAGTTTTTTGCAAAAATAATATCTTACTTGGGAACACGATAAATATAAAATTTGTATTTAAAATAGATCTCTTTCGAGTAGAATGTTATTTCTTATCTCTTTTGTTTCAGTTTATTTTATAAGTGATTCATATTTCGAATACAAGTTCACTGAGACGTAAAAATAAATCACTCAGATGTGAAAAAAATACGTTGAATTCTATTCTTAAATTTATTGTTTTATCATATAAGCGTATTTTTTTTATTCCACAAAATATATATTCAATCTACAAAAGTGTAAATATTTTTCAAAAATGATTTAAAAGAAATTGTTGAGTATTCTTCTTTCTCTTTGCCATTTCCCAGTATAAGCCATTCCCACGATTTCTCCAAAACCTATGTCAGGTCGGCTCTCTGTTGAGTCCACAATTCTTTAGAGTGACCTTAGATGATCCTCATGTCGCCTTCACACCTCTGAACCATTGGGATTCAAAGGGCAGACTTTGTAATGTGGTCATCTTCTCGGCGCATGACGTGCTAGATGATGACGCATGACTAGCTTCCTAAACCTTATCAATTATAGAGACAACCTTAATACTACCTCAGATATGTTCATTAGGGACTTTATCCAATCTGGCTGTGCCTCCAGCCCATCTGACCAAACATCAATAAATCTGGAAAATTATAAGTCCTGAATAGAAATAATTTATTTAATATCTTCTTCTTCTTCTTCCTTATTGTAGACCTATGTAGTCTGTTCTCCAGAATGTTGCTCCTCCTGTGAGGTAGACTCCCAGCTATCCTTCCATCTTTTAGGATGTCTTCCACGAGGACGAGTCCCATGAGGCTGATTATGCAATGCAATATAGGGGAGTCTGGTGGTGTCCATTCTTTGAACATGACCGTACCAGTCCCTTTATCGCTGTCTGCTCCATCTTATAATATCCTCAACAATAATAACATATGGCGTCGAAGCAAGGGCAGACACAGTAAGGACCAAACATGTTTTGAGGACTTCCGAAATGAAGACACTGAGCACGATAGCAGGCAAGACACTGAGAGATCGCGTGAGGAACACCAGAATAAGAGAGATATGTGAGGTTGAGGATATTGTAAGATGGAGCAGACAGCGAAAAAGGGACTGGTACGGTCATGTTCATTATAAATGAATTTAAAACATACATATTGGGTAAAAATCTTTTTAAAATGTATATTTAGTTTTTAGTGGATTTTAACTACAATACATATACATTTTAAAAAGACTTTTACATTTTTATTTTTATTTTCGTTATTTACCAAATGAATCAATTACTAAAAGGCGGCCATGTTCGAAGCCGAGACAATCGACGAGCGTGCGTGTATGAAAGTAGAAGAGGTTCCAATGTTATGTCAGGATAGAACAGTGTGGCGTTCCGTACGCTCTGCTCTGGGAAAACGGCGTGATGGTTAATCTGATTCGTAATAACGTTAAAAACAGATTAATGGAGTCTGCAAACAGGTCAAATGTATTATAGCTAACTAAAATCCTTGTTCAGGAACACCCGTCATATTATTTTACAGCACTCAGTCCTTTGTGTTTTCGACCGCTCCGTTCAATTAAACGTTCAAACTTAATTTTTAGCAACAATATGAGTTTTAAAACGCTTTTCTTAGTTTCGTCTGTGGTTCTTTATTTTTCCACTCCCCGGGGTACAAAGGAAAACTTTCTAGCATCAAAGTCTCCCGCAACGCCAGGGTTAGAAAAACCTATCCGAGATATGCGGTCAGATAAAATAACATTTTCTACTCCGGCGAACACCGCTTTGTCAGATATTTTAATTATACTCTCGCAAGATACAAACTTTCATACAATCACTAAACTTCGGGCTTCCTTCCCTCTCTGCTGAGATTTCCAATATGATTCTACCTCCGAATATGTAAGAGTACCTACGTACAGTAGCGGGTCCTTCCTATAAGGAAAATAAGAATTTTATTCTCTAGAGTTTGGGTCCATTTTAAACTAACTACCTGCTTATGTAGTTTGGTAGATGTTCCATTAAAAGTGGATAGCCATATGTACCTACATACTTGCATTTGCTACAATATCTTATGAAGTGTCATTCGTCTTATTAAGGCAGGTACTATGAAAGTATAATAAATACATTTGAAATGAGATCTCTTGGACGGATGTGTGATAAATATGTACATAACAACAACAAACCATCTCGCCGTTTCCCCGTAGTGGTAGGCATGGTGAATGGACCGCCACACTACTCTATCCT
Organism: Lepidostoma basale; assembly: GCA_022606425.2. Classification (NCBI taxonomy): domain Eukaryota; kingdom Metazoa; phylum Arthropoda; class Insecta; order Trichoptera; family Lepidostomatidae; genus Lepidostoma; species Lepidostoma basale. The sequence continues at coordinate 498,752 of JAHDVF020001249.1, forward strand.
GACAAACCTCTCTAGATTCCTCCACATTCATACAACGAGTCATACACGCACGTCGATTCTTCCAACCTTTAAATTTTTCCTAATTTCTTCATGCCATGTTTTCCTCTACATTTTTTGTTTTCCATTTACATCATAAACGTATACTTTCTTAACCATTCTTTCTCCATCCATGCGCTCCATATTTCCGAACCAACACAGCAATCCTTTCATAATTTTGTTCATAATACCTTCTTCCGCTTTACATTCCTTTCTTATATCAGCATTTGAGATTCTGTCGTATATCGTTCTACCACACATACGTCTTTGGGACCTCATCTCTACCGCATTAACTCTGCTCTCATCCTTCTTCTGCCAGTTCCATGCTTCGCTTCCATACATTAGGGTTATGTACATGAAACAGCTGTCGCGTAAAATAAAATCCAATCATTGGAGAGAAAGAGAAATATACACTTGGGAGTACACTTCGTTCAGCTGATTGGCGGCCATATACATAACTCAGATGTCCTGAGTGATGTAGGTCTATTTGTCCCTGATAATTACCTTCGTCAAAGATAGCACAGATTGTTTTATTTGTCGCGCTGCAGAACCAACCTGCCAATGGTTATGCCTGTGCCTAAGGCAATCTTATTGCTTAATCGGGTCGCCTCGTAAGTCGACATATTTCATGATAGTGTAAGTTGCCTCAGGGATGCAATATCAATGTTATGATTCTTTCTAATTCTTAATCTTAATGGATTTTTTTATGCTTCTCTTATAAATTCTTATAATGTAATAATGTAATAATAATAATTATAACGTCATGGAAAGAGCCATGCTTGGAATAACTTGAGGGATAGATTTAGAAACAAATTTATTCGACAACAAACCAAGGTGACTAAGGTTCTCTCCGAATAGGCGGGCTGAAGTGGCGGTGGGCTGGCCATATCTGTCGGAGAACCGACAGCCGATAGGGAAGACGAATTCTGGAGTGGAGAACGCGTACAGGATTTTGTAGAGTTGGACGTTCCCCTGCCCGCTGGACCGACGATCTGAAGAGGATTGCTGGACATGGGTGGATGGGAGCGGCAATGGATAGGGGGCGGTGGCGTGCTTTGGGAAAGGCCTACGTTCAGCAGTGGATGACAGACGGCTGATGATGAATTGCACACGATCTGGAATTATATGTTTGTAATGTTTGTGATTTATATTCAAAAAAATGAAAAGACTATTGGACATCTACATCACAGGAACAGGCTCCAAGAAATCACAAAAACAGCCCTAAAGAAAGCAGAAGACGACTAATTCTTCGTAGTTAAACATTTCTTAAAAGCATGTGCAGTAGTATATTTTCAAACATGGCCCAAACTTGGAAAATAAAAGTTTTCAAAACGTACTGACGACACGTTCAAAAAATTAGACCCTTCCAGTATCTTTTTCGTATTGTAAATCAAGCCGAGCCACCAACCAACCACAACACGTTCTACGTCAAAAAATAAAACCTTTTGTGATGTTACCATGTGAAAAAATCTATTATTCTTTCGTAAACTAAAACTGAAGACTGCAAATTCAATTTTATCAATTTGATCATTTATTTACTAAGAATATCATTTATTTAGATTTATCTTAAAAATTTCGGACATTGAAATGAAATGCAGAATCGTAGTTACACGAGCTGCATTTAATAAAATGAGAACCTTATTTTGCGACGATAATCTTAACTTGAAACTCCGACAAAGAATAATTAAATGTTGTATATGGCTGCGAACCTTGGCTCTAAAAATGAATGTCATTAACTGGTTGGAGGCGTTCGAAATGTGGATATTATTATTATTATTATTATTTTGTTGAATCGACCTTTACATCATGACAGCATGACCCAAATCAAGGGTATTATAGCTATCATAATGATTCTCGTGACATGTGATATGTAGCTAATCTATTGCTATTTAATTGTCACGTGAATTCTACACCAGACCAAAGACAGGCCAGACAGCCGGGAATCGAACCCGGAACCTTCGGGGTGGCAGTCAATGCACTAACCACTCGGCCACGAAGGTCGTCCGCAAAATGCTCCGTATACCGTGGACCGATAAGGTCAGTAATGCAGACGTACTACAGAGAGACAGAACCAATAGAGAGCTGTTATCGAGTGTGAAAATTAGAAAGGTCTCATATTTGGGTCATCTGCTAAGGGGAGAAAAATACCACCTCTTTCGACTGATATGAATGGGTAAAGTGGAGGGACGTCGGAGAGTTGGTAGAAGGCAGTTGTCCTGGCTGCGGAACATAAAAGAGTGGACAGGAATGACAAAAACACAGTGTTTTGGGCAAATCAATGGATTATGAAATTTATTTATTTAGTTCTATTATATATTATTTTTGTGTTTTATACTGTTCATAAACATTGAACTAAATTTTACATTGTAACGTGAACACATAGTTTAAAATTATAAATAAAAATATATTATTAGACAAAAGACACTGAGAGATCGCGTGAGGAACACCAGAATAAGATAGTTATGTGAGGTTGAGGGTATTATAAGATGGAGCAGACAGCGAAAAAGGTACTGGTACGATCATTCTCAAAGAATGGACACCACCAGACTCATCTATAAATTACATAATCAGCCTCATGGGACTCGTCCTCGTGGAAGGCCTCCTAAAAGATGTATGGACAGCTGGGAGTTTACCTCACGGGAGAAGCAATACTCTGGAGAACAGACCACATAGGTCTACCACATAGAAGAAGAAATAATAATACTTCTCTTTTTTTCAATATGGTTAATAAAAAGCTAAGCAAATAATAACATTCCATGTGCAAAGTGGACATACCACGCATTGCAGTTTCTCGCTCAGTTTGAAATAAGTAAGTTTGTATCGGGAACTAGAGCAGTGTTCAATGAGCACCTGCTCCAGATCGCTTGTCTCAGTAGTTAGGCGAGCACTTAATTACCAACTTATAACTCGATTCCCCGACTTCGGATAACTCCGCAGGCCAGAGACGTCGATCCGCCCAGCTGGGAGATCTCGCTCACGAAAGACAACAAAAATTGAATTTGTTTCTTTGCGAGGGTGCCTATCTGGTTTCGTGGCGAAAAAAGCGCACTGCCGACATTGTTCATAGTTCAAATTCGATAATTATTACTTACTTTATATTACTTAGAGTGTTGATTTGGATTCCAGGACATGCGGGTATCTCTGGTAATGAGTCCGCGGACTCCCTGGCCAGGTGGGGTGCAATATAGGAGACAACAAATATTTATTTAGTTCACAAAAGAGATAGATATATTTACTCCGATTCATTCGAATTTATAACTGGGCATCACGTTTGAGTCCAACTTCACATTTAAAATACATCTATCAAACAATGCTTGGTTTTGTTCTACGGAACGCAAGATCTTTTTCCAACACAACGGCGATCCGTCGACTGTATGAAGCGCTGGTTCGTAGTAGCTTGGAGTACTGCTCTATCATTTAGGACCCCAGAGAAAGAACAGTCATCTTGGAGCTGGAAAGGATCCAGAAACGATTTTTAAGGTATTTATACCTCAGGGAGTATAGCTGTTATCCTTTTTTGTACCCCTCACTGTTTCTCTCAGGAGTGTTGGGTTTCAACACTCTTGAAGCTCGTCGAGTGATCTTTCTGGGAAAGCATTTTTTTAAACTGTTATCCGGAGGTATTTTTAATCCAGGAATACTGGGAGAGCTAAATCTGTACGTTCCCCATAGTTATAGCAGAGCAAGGGGCATATATTATTTTATGCCCCAAATTGCCGCACAGAGGCCCTTCGAAGTTCTCCTATATTGAAAGCGATTCGTCTCTTAAATGAGGTTCCAAAAGAGATAGACCTCTTTGGATGCAATTATGGCGAGTTCGTAAATACCCTTACGATAAAGGCAGCAAACAAATAACTGGCTTTTCCTATTCATAAGGTTCTGTATATTTCCTTATATTTCCTTCTTAATGTATATTTCCTTTGATATTCTTTTTTTTCACCCTTTACATCGATTTGGCTCGCGCTGTAATAATAATAAAAACGTCAAACAAAAACTTATGGAAGAAGAACTGGCTAATATCGAATATTATGAAAGGAATTTTCTACGGCAACATTCATAATTGCATTCCTCTCAAGCCCTGGTTTGGAAAACTCGGCCTTACCATAAAACTAATTACAACATACTCAAGACTTCGTTCTGGCCACTGTCTAACTCCGGCCCACCTATTCAAAATCAACTGTTCTCCTTCTATGTATATATATGTATACGAGGTCTGTTCAAAAAGTATCGCGAATTTTGAATTTCCGCTGGCTACGTATATTTGATTTTTGATTTTTTTGTAGCGTTATGTTGGTACTCATGTCCCTTACTTATGCTGACAAGGTCGGCCATTTTGAATGTTTAGTTAATTTTTGACAGCTGTTTTGCTTGGATGTGTTTTGGCTCGTCTTCGATTTTTGCCTATTCCAAAAAATGGATCAAAGAATCTGTATCAAATTTTGTGTGAAAAACAAAATAAAGTGCGCGGACGCATTTCGAATGTTGACTGTGGCATATGGTGAAGCTACCTTGGACCAAAGCAACGTTTATCGGTGGTACAAAATGTTCTCAGAGGGCCGAGAAGATATGAACGACGAAGAGCGTGCCGGACGCCCGAGCACGTCAACAACAGACGAAAACATTGATAAAGTGAAGAAAATAGTATTAGCCAATCGTCGAATCACCGTTAAAGAAGTTGCTGAGGACCTAAACATATCGATTGGCTCGTGCCATTCGATTTTAACCAATGATTTGGGCATGAGTCGGGTCGCCGCGAAATTCGTGCCAAAATTGCTCAATTTCGACCAAAAACAGCATCGCGTTAACATTGCTCAGGAGATGTTGGACTCGGTCCGTGACGACCCAAATGTGCTCCAGAGGGTCATAACTGGTGACGAATCATGGGTTTATGGTTATGACGTGGAAACCAAAGCTCAATCATCCCAATGGAAGCTGCCGCATGAGCCAAGACCAAAAAAAGCGCGCCAAGTTCGGTCGAACGTGAAGGTTTTGCTCACAGTTTTCTTCGATTGCAGGGGCGTGGTGCAACATGAGTTCTTGCCACAGGGTAGTACGGTCAATAAGGAATATTACCTGCAAGTTATGCCCAATTTGCGCGAAGCAATCCGCCAGAAACGCCCGGATTTGTGGAAGAACAAAAACTGGCTTTTGCACCATGATAACGCCCCTGCTCACACATCGTTGCTTGTGCGCAAATATTTGGCCAAAAACAACACAGTAATGGTGCCGCAGCCACCGTATTCCCCAGACCTGGCCCCCTGTGACTTTTTCCTGTTTCCAAAACTGAAGAGGCCCATGAAAGGACGACGCTACGCCACGATTGAGGAGATAAAGACGGCATCGAAGGAGGAGCTGAACAAGATCACAAAAAATGATTTTTTTAAGTGCTTCGAGGATTGGAAAAAACGTTGGCATAAATGTATTATATCCGAGGGGAATTACTTTGAAGGGGACAAAATAGATATTCATGAATATATAAATACTTTTTGAAAAAATATATAATTCGCGATACTTTTTGAACAGACCTCGTATATCGTCACTTCAAAGGTAAAACTCACTAAGTGACATTTGAATTTTTTTTTTTGCAATTTCTGTATCAGACTTGTGAATTCTACGTCAGAAAGTAATCACCAAGTGTTTTTATTAAAGAATAACTGTTATTCTTTAATAAATACACTTGGTGATTGTTTTCTGACGTAGAATTCACAAGTCTGATGCGGAAGTTGCAAGAAAAGGAAAAAATTTGAAATGTCACTTAATGAGTTTTACCTTTGAAGTGACGATATATCGACTCGAAAAGAGTTAATTTTTTTGCACGAAAAAAAACAAGAGAGTATTTTTAAGTTCAGATTCTGGTATACTCACCCCGACATCCGCATTTGTTATCGCCTTGCAAACAACATAGCATGATTGTGGCTCGTGCGCCAGTGGCTCGCATATCTTGAACCGGTGTCAACAGTCCTGTGTAGGTTCAGAAATCAAATAAAAATCGAGCGAAAACTTTCCGCGTACAGGGAAATTAAATAAAAAGATCACAAGAGGAAGGAACAAGAGTACAGGTGTAAAAAGTTTCCGAGAAAACGATCCCAGATAGTTTGCGACCATTTGACGTACCTAACCTAACCTAACCTAACCTAACCATATTACCTTTTCGCTGTTTGCCAGTTTTGTTTGCCTTTAAGAACCTTTCATTAAATGGTTAGAAAATAAACTAAATCACTAACTCTTAAATTGAAATGGCAAAACAGTTTGTCGCTTTTCTATTGATATATTCGTGTATATACGAGTACAATGTACGAGTACTACAGGATATATGAATTAAACAAATGCAACTGAAGTTTGAAATCAATTCATTTATGCCATCCAACAACGTTTTTCTTTAAATATGTGATATTTAACAATGAAATTCATGGAAAATCTGTGTATGATAGTGTGTCGAATGAAAATATAAAAAGTGAATGCGGTGCGAATGAAAGCGTTATGAACAAAATACTGAAAGAATAAATGGTAAAAAATATATATATTACCGATTTAAATGGAACTAGAAAGAGAGAAAGACTGAGGAAAGCGTGGCACGATCAAATAAATTAAATATTAAATTACGGCACGTGAGGAGTCGGATAAATCGATGTGCGTGCACGATACAATGTCATAAACAAAAGTGTGGCAATCCATTATTTCTGCCTATCCCTTTGGGAGATGGCGTGATGTTTAGTTGGATAGTTAGTTTCTGATATTTTTATTTATTTTTATTTTAATATATTTTCTGGAAACGAAACATAAACAAATAATTGTTTTTTTTATTCTCAACCGAGTATACAAAAAAAATGTTTTACTGTATAATTTTTTTTCGAAAGGGAATTATCTCTATTGAGATCCAAATACATCCCTTCTTGGAGTGTGTTTTCTTCATAATTGCGGTATTTTATGAGGGTAAATCTTTTGATGTTTTTATTCTGAATACGTAAACTATTGTTGTAGCACAACGGGCCATCTCTCCTCTCCTCTACTCTCATGACAACCGTGAGCAAAATAATAAATATTTCATACAAAAGAATAAATTCATCCGGGTTCCGTCCTTATCGTGGCTTAATGCCCGTTACCGTCTCCCGGGGCGAGTGGGACGGCCCACTCCGTACCTTGTGCTCATATGCTAATACCTCAAACCGTGTATTAAGTAAGGTATAGTTCGTCTTTACGTGGAAACACAGATTTAATAGGAAAATTATAATACGTTGCTCATACATTCGTACCTATCTTTATGTATTAACTAATACACAAACGTTAAGCTTTAACCTTTAAACGCCCGTGTGCCGCGTACAATAAAGGTAGCCCACTGTCCAAGCAAATATTCGCGCGACTTTCGGCCTACCCATAGCTGTTATAAACATAAGTATATCTCTAAAATTAGTCGTCCGATTTAGGTCAAATAAAAAGCGTTATCAAAATAAAGGATTGTTTATAATTTACAAAGGCTTTATTTGTAATTTTCACATTTAACATAACAAACTACACATTAAAGTTAAAGAATAAAAACAAAATAATACAAAAAAATTACTTTTTTTTTCGTATTCCAAGTTTTAAAACATTTGGCCATGCATATACGAGTATATAGATCTATTTTAGGCAATGGTGCAGATTGTGTGTTTTATTAGGTGGACTGTAATAAAGCAACACGTTTTACCTACCGGCCACCAGAACCAATCTGCCTCTGGTGACACGGTGGGAAGAGAAATTAGTCTGCTGAACGCATCCTCGGAGATCGACGTCTTTCATATTAGCGGAGATACGTTCAGGAGACAAATATTCTTGACTTTAGAAAGTATCTTGTCTTCCGAATGTCGAACCATCTCTAATGCGTTCCTGGTACTATGTTGTATTTTTATAATATTTTACCTGTACTCAATAGATGCCTTAAACATTTTCCTGTTTGTAATGTCTTTTGAGTTAATGAACCGATTGGACTTGATTTGAACACATATCCTAATATTCGACCTTGTAATGCATGTAGAGTATAAACACTAATATTACGCATCATGCCAAAAATATTTATCGGAACCGAAATTAAAATTTTGGATCGGTATATCAAAGACATTATTTCTTCTACTTCTTCTTCTTTTTGTCCTGTCACACCTCCGTGGTGCATAGGGCCTCAAGTAACCTTCTCCACCATGCCAGATGCCTAACATCTTGCCAACATTATTAACGTATTTTGAATATTTTGAATACTATTTTGAATATTTTGAATACTATTGTCATAAATCAGTGTAATCCAATAGCGAAATGCACCATAATCACCGGTCCCGTACGGGACCGTTTGGCGCTGAACGACGCAAATCTACGGTCCCGTACGGGACCACTAAGCGTCTAAAGGTTAATATAATATATGAAGAGGTAGAATTTGTGGGGGAGCTTTTTCGCACCGCCCAGGACAGGGAAGCTTTCTCCCAAATGGTCGTCAACGTCGGAGGGACCCGGCAAGACACATGAAGAAGAAGAATTTGTAATGAAAATATTACTTTCGAACACCTGATCAATTGATTTGTTGCTAAATCTTCTTCTTTCGCCTGACCATTCCCCGTTATTTGGGGTCGGCTCTTTTCTTATACGACTCCCCCAAGTCTCGCGATTATAGGTCATCTTGATGTCCAGTCCCAGCGCCCTCAGGAAGTCGACCCGGTCCCCTTGTGGACGATGTAGTCATCGTCCCTCCTATTCACATGGCCGTACCACCGCAGACGACGTTCACTACCCTCTTCCGCTTTAGAAGCGAATTTTAGGCTACCTCTGATGTGCTCGTTTTTAGCTTTATCCAGCATTGTAACCCCGGCGACCTACCTCAGCATCTTCATTTCTGCTACGTGTAGCATCTGTTTTTTCGCCTTGCTAGGATAATATCATATTTAAATAATCCGCTAACGAGACAAAAAAAATCCGTAAAATATAATAAAACTTCCAGAAAATTTTAGTTTTAATAAATATTTAATATTGAATGTAGAGTTTAACAAATTGTATTATGGCAATGCTAAGACTTTTCATTCTGAAATATTTTTTCATAAAAAAAAAAATTATTGAACTGTCATGAAAACCCTGAAACCCGTAACCCTTGCTGTCTGCTTACTCAAATAGAGGAATCAATTTCTCTTTGACGAGACTCAAACCTTTGCTATCAGGACGCAATACTTAACATATTAAAAGAATTTAAAATAAAATTTATGAATAATATTTATTTTTATAAGAAAGTCCTGTGACCTGGTCCCAAATCCATTTAAACCAACCGATCTAGATTGGAAATTCCTACATCTGTAGTTATGTATGAAGTAAACTTTTCTCCTTAAGGAATGCAGTGAAGGGTTATACAAACATATCGCTTTTGACAAAGTAAAGAGTTGGGCATGTCGAACCCGAAAAAAAGTTAATTTCATTTGAGTACTTTACCAAATGAATAATCCTATACAAATATAGAAAAACCCATTCGATTTGTGAAAATTCCTTTTTTACGATTCTCGGCTTTTCACCTCTACCCTCCGCGCGACCTTTTGTATTTCCCGGGGGATTCTAGTCTAGCCGAACTCTATTTATACGCATAAATATGGGAGGATTTTCAAAGAATTTCCGGTACCGTTTTATAGGAAATCCCTTGTTGATTAAACGAAACCACTACCGCCATCTCTGCCGCGCCGCGAGAAACTATATTTAAGCTCTATCGAAATTCGAGATAGTGTTACATATAGAATGTCGTGTATAAAATTTGAATTAGTGTCAGCTGACATGGTACAAGAGATCAAATGGATTTTGAAAACAAGGCGCCAGCAAACCTTATTTTAAGGACGATTTTTGTTTTAAATAAAAAGTGTTTCCTGGATCACATGTATTTGGCTTTTACACACAACACCCTTATTGTGTTAAACTGTAACAAAATGTTTGAAAATAACTCCAGATAATTTTTAGAGATGCGAAATCATAAACATTTAGAACCAGAAAACTTGAAGATGAAATGTGAAACAAAGTAATGCGTTTCTGAACTAAACTGACCAATGAGACAACGGGTAGACTATTTACTTGAATATATATATGGCTGTTAAAAATGAAATACTCGAAGCTCGAAAAAAAAAACAATACAGAACTCAATCTACTCCATTTTTTCTTAACTTAAAATTGGCGCTGCTGTCGTTGCGCTCAACAACACACGCTCAGCGCCATATGTGTCAACCTTTGGTACTAAATGTGCTAAACGTTGTGCACAATGGCAATAGATGGAGGAATGATATTCACCAGCACACTGGAAGGATCTGGATGCAGATAGCCCTTGAAAAAATGACATGGAAACATTAGAAGATGTCTAGGAGTGGATGCTTACAGGCTAAGGAAAAAGTAAAAGCATTACCGTAGGTTATTAGCATTCTGGCTTGTAAAGATTTATTTCACTGATTACTTGCCATATTTGATACTCACCATAGTTTCATCATCATCACCTCGCTCATTCACTTCCTAGGCCCGTCCCCCGTTAATCATCCGGAAACTGATGTTAAATAGTATTTCATTTACGAAAATCAAAGAGACACCAGGCCACATTTTAAGCTATGAGTCGCTGAAACATTCATAAACAGATTCGTGGACCTCTCTGACACAGCCTTGACTTGCTCCAGGAAAAAGAGTGACATGTCGACCTGCACACCGAGGTATCGGAGCAAACTCTCAGACCTGATGCTAGATCCATTCATCCATATGTCCGGGTTTCTCGCACGGCTCAGGTTCCCACGGAGCAGCATGGCAGATGTCTTAGCGGGGAAAAAGGAGAGCTTGTTTCTGGCTCCCCAGTCAGAGATCATTCGTAGACATTCATCAGATACCATTTCTAGCTTGTTGTATAGTATCCTGACTGCGGTCACACTCATCATTCACCCGACAGCCTAAGCATTTTCATTGATTAAACTGCTCTAGCTTATTGTTTTAATTTTAATCATATATTATATCACATATCTTGATATTCATCTCATTACTTACTCAAATACTATTAAAATTTACTTTATGTATATCACTATATGGCTATGGATCGGTCACACTCTGAGATGGAACCCAGCCTGCATCGCTCAGGGAGCACTAGACTAGTGGCAGAAAGAAGAAACGAGGCAGACCAAGAGCTGCCTGGAGAAGAACCCTACAGGATGATGTTAAGGCGGTAGTACTCACTTGGGATGGTGTTAGGCATCAGACATAGGATAATCAGGTGGAAGAGAATCCATGAGGACCTATGCACCATGTAGATGTTACAGAACAAGATGAAGAAGATATCACTATATGGAATGAGGGTGTGATGATGTAAACAAGTGAATAAAAAATGAATACTCAAATTTTATAATTAATTTAATATTATTATCACATATATTTATTTAAGCATCATTTGTTGCTAACATTGTGTGAACAGAAAAGTTGAGAGAATTATAATTTCTATAAACATTAGAAGGCAATGGGTGTTTCTTGACGCAGCTCTTGGTGTGATTTCTCAGTACTGTTTTCTGGGCAAAAGCTCGCTGGCATATGTGACAACTATGAGGCTTCTCTCCAGTATGGGTTCTGATAAAACAAAATATTATTAAATAGCATACATAATTCCTTAAAGGGAACCTTATCACCATAAAGGGGACGTCTTAAAACATTAAAATCTCTAGAAGTAAGATATTAATGGAAATTTTGAAACATTATTTGTTCAGTTGGTAAAATATAACTATGTGAAAAATAATTTAATTTGGTGGTATCGTCAATAGATGTCATTGGTAGTCCAAATCTTGAGATAATCTAGGAATATTCAGAAATAATCACAGGACCCCGTGCATGGGGCCATAGGCTATCTGACTCAGATTTTTTAGGGTCTCACAGTTGGGACAGTATCCACGGAGAGGTTCTTCTTCTTATTTCTTTGTTTCGTCACTACTGAGGGTCGTGATCTATAGAACAGCCCATTGCTAAACCAAAAGGCCTCCGATCCTCTCTATTTCTCTCCGCAGAAGACCTGCTACAACACTTTTTCCAGGTTACAAAGCTCACTTCTGGCAATGTGACCAAAAAAACTCAAAACTCGCCGACTGCATATTACAGAAAGTCTTCCTGTTATTTTGAGTTTATTGAAGCCTGCACCGTTAGTCCTTTTTGCAGTCCACGGTATCCTCAGCATGCGACGAAGAGATTAAATGATGATAAATATTTATTTAATTTTTTTTGTAAAATATGGAAAATATAAAAAAACATTTTTGGAAAAATAGTGCTTTGCAAGAAAAAATAACAGTTTCGAAATTGTTATGTACACATATATTATATAGGATATAACTTACCTCTTATGTTCAGTTAGTGTTGTGGAGGAACTAAAATATTTTTGGCAAATATTGCACCTGTGTTTCTTTTCCCCTGTATGAGTTTTGAGATGATTTGCGAGAAGTGGTTTCCGCTTAAAACATTTCCCACACTCGTCACAAGCAAATGGCTTATCTTCAGAATGCAAAGCTGTATGCCTGACCATCTATAAAACACCACAAAAATATAATAGATTACACAATTATTATAATTTTTTTTAATAAAAAGACTGACACCAGAGATTTGACAACTTCAATATAAGCATAAAATAGCTCATTATTATGAAGAAGGAATCTGGTCGTGTCCAGGCTTGAACCCATGTCCCCTGGAACAGGAGCCAAGCGTTCTGTCTCCCAGACCACCACCCAACACCATTAACAATAAAAATAAGATAATACGAAACAAACAAAACAAACAAACCATCACGCCGTTTCGCCGTAGGGGTAGGCAGAGTGAATGGACCGCCACACCACTCTATTCTGACATACCTCTCTAGCTTCCTCCACATTCATACGAATCATACACGCACGTTGATTCTTCCAACTTCTAACATAACCAACCTTTAAAAATGTATTAAATTGGTCAAGCTATGATTTCCTCAGTCTACCTCGACTACCTCCATTTACATCGAAATGATAACACGAAAGGATAGGCAGAAATAATGGACTGCAACACTATTATTTCCTGACATACTTCTATCGCTTCCTCAACATTTATACGTCGATTTATCGGAATCCTCACATGCCGACATTCAAAATAAATAAATTAATACAAAATTCCTACCTCTGATTGGGTGGTAAAAGCTTTTCCGCACACTTGGCAAATAAAATTCTTTATTCCATTGTGCCTTAAAATATGATCTTTAAGATTTCCTTCTTGTTTGAAATGTTTGTCACACTGGGGACAAGCGTAGGGGCGATCTTCACTATGAACTTGCATATGAATCTACAAAAAAAATATGGATAAAATAAAAAACAAAACTTACATATGATATAGTGTTTCATTGTATATTTTCCTTTGGACAATAAAATTATATTTTACTTGTTTCATTTTAATGTTTCTAATGTATACAAGACTTACTTTTAAATTGCCGATAGAAGTAAACGATTTCCCACATTTGTCACAGACCGCCAACAAACTTGATTCAGGAGACAAATGTTTCCTCTCGTGTGAATTAAGAGCCCAATGAAAGAAAAATTTCTTGGTGCAATATTGACAATCATATCTAAAAAAAATATACCAATTTCACAGTACATTTTAGAATTAAAATATTGTTTATAAATAAACAAGTAGATTTTCCATGCTTCTAAATTTGGTTCTTACAATAAAATATGAATGAAAACGTCTGCCTTCTAGGAGTTTAATTATATTTTAGATGGAATGACGTTTGACGTTGATGGAGATGTTTCGCCCTTCTAAAGGTCCATTTACACTGGACAGTCAGTCATCAGCCGATACCGACACGTCACAATAAATATAGCCTTGAATCTCACTGACTAGTTATCTCAAATGCTATAGTAAAATCGCCATCGCCGGTTGCCGAAGAAAGCACCTACCTATATAAAATTGACACTTAATAAAAATTATCAATATTTTTCAGGATGTGTTTCCTAATGTTTATAATTTTTTTTACAGAATACCACTTTTACTACCATTTAAATTTGCCGAGGAGAAGGCGATTATCTCAGATTTAAATATAATATGAATGGAATCGGCATTAATTAAAAGTAACAAGACATGATCAAAAGAAACAAAACGATCATTTGCTCAACGCAAACGCGTGAAGTGTCGGTATCAGCTGATAACTGTCCTGTGTAAATGGACCTTCTGGCATAATCAAACATTTGATAACACTTTAGAAGGGCGAAACATCTCATTCCATCTAAAATATAATAAAACTTCTAGAAGACAGATGTTTTCATTCATATTAATTATTTATTATTGAGTTTTACATTATTGTTCAAGAAACAATAACAAAATAAAATTGTCATACTATTGATGTTTGGGTCTTTTGGCATATTATTATATACACATCTATTAGTTTGCCGACCACAGAGAATATAAAAAATAAGTCATCTCAGAAACATCACACTTTATACTTTAAAACGTGTGTGATTTTATTAATTTTTTTAATAAAATATGAAATAATTACTTTTTATTGCCTTCGTGTTGGATCATATGCTGTTTCAGACCGGACCACTTTTTAAAATCCTTCCCGCACAATTTACACTCAGCCTGTTTCTTGCCCTCGTGCGTCCTCAGGTGGCCTGCAAGCCTCTCCTCTGTGAAGAACCACCTGTGGCACTGGCTGCAGTTGAAGTACTTCTTCTCAGGGTTCACTTTGTGGGTTTTCATGTGATTATTCAAAGCGGTTAAATGGCAGAACTTATTGTGGCAAATGTTACATTCTACTTTGTTCCCATCTGAAATAAAATATTAATACAAACCAACCTTTAAAATTTGATTAATTTGGTCATGCCATGTTTTTCTCGGTCTGCCTCGACTTCGTACCCCATTTACATCATTAACGTATACTTTCTTAACCATTCTTTCTCCATTCATGCATTCCATATGTCCGAACCAGTGCAGCGATCCTTTCAAAATTTTGTTCATAATACCTTATTCCGCTCTACATTCCTTTCTTATATCATTGAGCATTTGAGATTCTGTCGTATATCGTTCTACCACACATACCTCTTAAGGACCTCATCTCTACCGCATTTATTCTGCTTTCATCCTTCTTCTGCCAGTTTCATGGTTCGCTTTCATACATTAGTGATGGGACCAGAACTCCATTGTGAACGGCCGTTTTTGCTTTCATTGATAAATTCTTGTTTCCAATAACTATTCTTAAAGCTCCATTCACTTTGTTACCCGCACCAACCCTTCTTTCGACGTCACTATCCGTTCGGCTATCTGCTGTGAACATGCTACCTAAATACACAAATTCCCTCACCTGTTCCAAGTTCTCTTCGTTCACACTTATATTACAAACTGTCATTTGCTCTTCCCTTTCAAAAACCATCACCTTTGACTTTCCGACAAAAATAAAATTAAAAATAATCACAAAAAACACTTTTACAAGTTTTTACACCGCTTTATTTTTATCAACAACTGTTTATTTTGTAACCCTGACGAAGCTCCGGCGGGAGTGAAACCGGTTGGTTTTGACGAAAATAAAGTGGTGTAAAAACTAATAATACCACTTATGTTTTTCATCTATTATACAGGGTAGAATCAAAAAGTAGTAGGACTGAATTAATTTTTTTTTTTATTGAACTAATCGGTACAAATCTTTAGCAGCAACTGGAAAAAATATCGGTCTCTTTGGAATGCTCCCTACTACCACGCCCAGGTAGTCCGACCCCCCTCCACCGCTCCGTTTGCGCTACAGAATTTTGTCCTGCTACTTATTGATCCTACCATGTATATATCGTCGCCCCAGAGCAATAGTGAGATAAACCAGTGCCATCTTGACAATATAACAAGCCGTAATGTTCCTTTGATATTGTTTATGGTTTGACTTGGTGGAGGCCTTGCACTTATTTGAGTCTCCTAGGGCCTAGGCAGTGCCATCTTGACATTATATCAAGCCGCAATGTTCCTTGATATTGTCTATGGTTTGACTTGGGCTGAGGCTTTGCACTTCTTCGAGTCTCCTAGGGATTCGTACCGGCCGCTCTCGTTTATCAAGTGTATTTCGATAAATTTTTGGGTTTTCTTACATTATTTCCGGTAAAATCTTTACGAGAATTCATAAAAGGTGTGAATATATATGTATTTGATAAGTCTGTGTTATAAATTTAAGTTACAGTTGATATATTTCCTGTTTTCAGTATCACGTATCACGTGTGATTTGAAATTTCGAAGTGAGTGCTTTTTGTGTTATTAAATTTAAACAGATGTGTTTTTGTGATAAAACCATTATTTAATTAAATCAACGTGTACTTAGGAAATTGAAAATAGCTTTGTTTAATCCACTAATTATTAAAAAACACGACATGTTTCGGAGCATACCTCCATCTTCACCCTAACCTCCATAACCATCAAGTGTATTTCGATAAATTTATGGGTTTTCTTACATTATTTCTGGTAAAATCTTTATGAGAATTCATAAAAGGTGTGAATATATATGTATTTGATATGTCTGTGTTATAAATTTAAGTTTCAGTTGATATATTTCCTGTTTTCAGTATCGCGTGTGATTTGACATTTAGAAGCGAGTGCTTTTTGTGTTATTAAATTTAAACAGATATGTTTTTGTGATAAAACCATTATTTAATTAAATCAACGTGTACTTAGTGGATTAAACAAAGTTATTTTCAATTTCTTAAGTATATAACTATGGAATTCCACAGTGTTAATGCCTTAGCGTTCAATAAGTTAAATCAATGTGTGTTATCAAAAACAAAATATTGTGTATTGAGATGTAATTCAAATATTTCAATTTCAATTGAATAACCTCTAGTTTGCCGTTTGCAGTTGTTCTTTCAATATAGATTAGTGATGTTAGTGATGTTGGATATTAAAAGTATAAATAATATATTTTTATTTAAATATGTTACATGTTATCGTTTCGAACGTTATCATTTTTTTGTCATATATTCACAATGACTGTCTAATTTTTAGATGCCTAGAAAATGCTGTGTTCCCGGCTGCAAATCCAACTATGCAAATCAAGGGGAATATGTCTCCGGATTCAAATTCCCCCTCGATGCCGAAATGTCCAAAAAGTGGGTGTCCTGCATTCCCAGAAAAAATTTAGTGGTCTCACGACATATGATTGTATGTTCGAAACATTTTCATACCAGTGACATCCTTACAGAGGACAAGTTTTCTTTTGAAGGTATATATTTTCTTCTTCCTTCTTTAATTAAAAGTAGTTTAAATATACAGTGATGAAATTGTGATGAAATAAAGTGAAATTATAGCTGTATATTAGTTTGAAAATATATTTTTACATACATTTGAAAAAATACCGTCATAACTATATGAATTCGAATGTGCTTCAGATTTGCTATAGTTAATTGAGTAGGCACATAATGTAATGTTTTTATTTATTCGGTTTTCAGACCAAATACACATCTTGCCAAAGAAAAGAACGCGTCTTCGAAATGGAGCAGTTCCATCGATTTTCCCAAACTTGCCTTCGTATCTTTCCAAGCCAGTGACTACTTCACGACAAGATCCTTCCCAAAGACGAGCTGTGATTTTGAGGCGGTCTGACGAAGCAAACACCAATTGGCTCGTATCGGACCAAATTTCGAGGATGGAGGATATATTGAACCAACCGCTGAAGTTCAATATCAGGAATTGGGGATCAAAAATATTTGATGATCATATTATTTTACACAAATTAAATTTCAATCGTAAAGCTTCAATTTCACATTCCATTACAATAACTGATCAATTTGATATTAAAATATTTTATAATAATAATGAGTTAGATATAAAGAAATTTCTGTGGGTTTTGGGGAAAGACTTAAAATGTGATCGGTTTTCAAAACTTGAGAATTTGTTAAGTTCACTAGACAATACAATCATAGATTCACTAACAGCCACTGAAATAGTTAATGATGTAACAACAAAATTCCAACAATTATATTCTGGTACTGAAGACAAAAATTTTTTACAGTTCATTGAACAACAATTAAGTTTATGGGTTAGCTCAAAGAATAAATATTCAACAGAATTATTGATATTTAGTAGCTCAATGTTTTTTATGTATCCTGCCGCATATCGTTTTTTACGGGATTCTGGTTTGTTAGTGCTACCTCACCCAAATTACATCAAAACATTTAACGTAGGTTCTAATTGCACTGGGATAATACATAAGAAATATCTCGAAGAAACAATTAAAAGATTACCAGCTAATGAAAGGTTAGTGAATCTCTTATTAGATGAAATATATGTGAAACCAGAAGTTAATTATAAAGGTGGGAACCTCAAAGGGTTTTCTATGAATAAAAATTTAGAATTAGCCACCACGGTGCAAACCTTTATGGTTACATCAGTATTTTCTGGTAAAACTGATGTTGTTGGTATTTTTCCTGTAAAAAATTTAGATAGTCATTATTTATTGGAAATCGTCACAAAGGTTTTGGGGGTACTCAGTAATGTGGGTTATGAAATTTTAAGTGTTATTAGTGATAATAATCAGGTGAACAGAAATTTGTTTAAAAGGATGTGTGGCGGTGTGATGAAATCAAGTATTCCCTCACCGTTTGATTCAAATAATTTTTTTTTTTTGTTTGACACTGTTCACATTTTCTGTTGCAGACACTGGAACACAGCTTTATTTTATTTTTAATACTCGGCCGTTCACAATGGAGTTCTGGTCCCAACCCTAATGTATGGAAGCGAAGCATGGAACTGGCAGAAGAAGGATGAGAGCAGAATAAATGCGGTAGAGATGAGGTCCCTAAGACGTATGTGTGGTAGAACGATAAACGACAGAATCTCAAATGCTGATATAAGAAAGGAATGTAGAGCGGAAGAAGGTATTATGAACAAAATTATGAAAGGATCGCTGCGTTGATTCAGACATATGGAACGTAAGGATGGAGAAAGAATGGTTAAGAAAGTATACGTAAATGATGTAAATGGGGTACGAAGTCGAGGCAGACCGAGGAAAACATGGCATGACCAAATTAATCAAATTTTAAAGGTTGGTCATGTTAGAAGTTGGAGGAATCAACGTACGTGTATGACTCGTTGTATGAATGTGGAGGAAGCTAGAGAGGTTTGCCAGGATAGAGTAGTGTGGTGGTCCATTCGCTGCCTACCCCTGCGGAGAAACGGCGTGATGGTTTGTTTGTGTTTATTTGTTCAGTCTGTTGGTTTTCTTTGCCGATTCTTTCTGACAGTACTAATAGAATCGGTAGATCATAAAAACTCAATAAAATATATATTGAATACAAAAACATGTTTTCAATCACCACCCTATTCCTTCATTACACTCACAATTTAATAAAGCTTCCATATGATATCATAACCAGCGATATTCATGTTCTTCTTCATCTTCTTATTCTTCTAATTGTAGATCTTGTGATCTGTTTATGCAGGATATCAACTTTCTTCCTGTGATGAAGACGACCAGCCTTCTCTCCATCTCTTTGGTGGTCGTTCTGGTGGTCGACGGCCCTCTGGAGTCTCGTGTATCACGATATTAGGAATTCTTGCTGAATTCATTCTCTCAATGTGGTCCCTCCAGAATCATCTTCTCTACCTATTCCATCTGACTATGTCTTCAATTTTGCAGGATTTGCGAATTTCTTCATTGGTTATTGTATCTCTAAGAGTTCTCCCCACAATAAGTCGCAATATTCTCAATTCTGCTTCTCTTAAGAGATGTTCTGACAGTGTCTGCTCTTGCTTCGATTTCGTTAGAATTATTCATGTTTGAGAGCTAGAAATGAATTTACTCGACAAAGAACCGAGGTATCTGAGATGGCTTAGAAGGTAAGCAGACTGAAATGGCAGTGAGCCGGCCATATTTGTCGGAGGACTCACTGGTGACATGCGTTGGGAAAGGTTTACGTTCTGCAGTGGACGACGGACAACTTATTAGTCTTGTTAACTTCCATTTCACACACAACAATTGCACATGCTTTAATATGTAAAAAATATTTTCTTCCCTTTTGGATGAACTATTTTCTTATATACTATTTTTATTTTATTAAATGTACTTTTTCACATTGGATTCCTAGGTGTTTTGGTACTTTGAAATAATTCGTGTTGTCATGCAATTTCTGCATAAAAATTAAATGATATAATATTATTTTGCGAAACTTGGGTTAAAACTTCAAGGCTGTGAAGTATTCAAATTACATAAAAATATTTCTTTGAGATATTACAATGAACATTATTTTATTTTCCATATTTTTTTCCATCGAATCAGATTTATTAAAATAAGTAATGCACATGATTTGATTGCAGGCTCGATTATTTCGCTCGTAAAGCTTTATTAATAAATATTGAAATTTTAAGTTTACTAGGAATGTCATGAAGAATCATTTGCATTCTTAAAATATATCGAAAACAATTAAAAAAATAATTTTAAAAAAACATCGATTCATCGTAACAAATCTGTATGAAAGGTACGACCGAATGACAGCTGAGGCGAAGGCCTCCTCCGTCGGCCACATTGAATCGAACCCTGCGGCTTGTTATTACGTCAAGATGGCACTGGCCTAGGAGACTCAAATAAGTGCAAGGCCTCCACAAAGTCAAACCATAAACAATATCAAAGGAACATTACAGCTTGTTATATTGTCAAGATGGCACTGGTTTATCTCACTATTGCCCTGGGGCGACAATATTACAGACAAAGTGTCATATTTTGTTGTGTCATGTTAGACAAAGTGTCATGTTTGTGTGACATTTTGATAATGTATACATTAACTGGCCAATGTATGCCAATGTATAGCCAATTCATACATCGTGTCAGGCACGCGCATCGATTTCTCTGACTCCTCACGTGGCCGACATTCAATATTTGATTTATTTGATCGTGCCACATTTTTCTCAGTCTTCCTCTATTTCTAGTTCCATTTACATAGTTAACATATACTTTTTTTACAATTCTTTCTTCATTCATTCTTTCCATGTGTCCAAACCACCTTAATGATCCTTTCATTATTTTGTTCATAACACCCATCATTCGCACCGCATTCACTTCTTATATTTTCATTCGACACTATCATACACAGAGTATCTACACATTTGTCTAAGACATAGGTTTCCAAACTTTTCTGGGCCACCGCCCCCTTTACAAGAAAACGCCCCCCCTCCCATAAAATTTATTCCAAATATTTAGAAACACATAGTTGAATTTCAAAATATTATTCAATCTTTAATGTATCTGAAAACGACATATGGTAGAATACCGAACGAAGAAAAGGAAGAAATGATTAGTTTTTTTTTTTTTTGTCTTTTTAGACTATTTTTTATCTCCCCACGCTCTCTATTTTTTCTGGGTCTTCTACTGCCTCCCTGAAAGTCTCAAACGCCTACAAGGGGGCGTTATCGCCCACTTTGAGAACCTAGATTTATTCTACTTTCATCCTTCTTTGGCCAGTTCCATGCTTCGCTTAAGAGATAATAACATTATTTTATACATTTAATTTCATTTGCAAGTATCATACACATTCAATGAATAACTATTAATGGTAATAAAATATTATAAGCAATGCAATCTTACAAATGTTCTTCTTTTTGCTAATTGTTTTTCTTTTTATATCCAACTCAGAAAGTTCTGACAGCTCTAAGATCTTAGCCCCTTCAATCATTCCAATACTGGATTTTGAGAAGTCACCCTAAAATCAGTTATATGCTTAAATATCTCAACATTTTCATGAAATAATCATTGACATTTTAGTTGTACAATATTTTTACCGTTTTTAAATAGTTGCCTTCTAATATTGTTTGCGATTTTATACATTGTTCTTTAAATATACTAAACGAGTTTAAAAAATTGTAACATTTTTGACATATATTTACTGGAAACCCATCCTCGGGCGAAATCTGCAATACACAATATCACATTAGTACCAAAATTACTTTAAAATATTTAAAAGATGGCGGGAACTTAGCGTAGCAATAAAATTAATGAAGAACAAATCTCACGAAGATTTTCAAACCTCAATTGCGGTGCAAGCAGTAAAACATTCCTTCAATTTATTTTCAAACAAGTAATGAAAGTTATGCAGGTTTTGTTTTAAACAAGCCCTGCATACAAGTTCCATATTCATCGTTAATTTTATTCACGGATTAACAATATATTTAATAATGTAATGTTTTTATATCACGCCAAATGAATAAATAAGATTTGATTTTGAAAACACCGAAATAACAATTGGAAACATCAACAAACATTTGTCAACTTGACAGAAATTAAATGTTGCTAAGAGTAAAAAATAATATCAATTTTAAGTTCCAACTTAGTGCTTCCTTATTTGCATAACAGTTTTTTTTTTTTTTACGAAAAAAATCTAATATTTTCGAGAAAACTGTATTTTTTAAACAAAAGTAGACGAATCTATCAAAAAACAATAAATTGAAAAAATTATTTGATTTCACTTTAATTGAGAAATTGAATGTTGATGTGCGGTTAAGCTATACTTTCATTATGAATATAACTCATTTTAATTTAAATCATTAAAACTTCTATGTTGTTATGAATTATAGTTATTTATGTGGAAAGGTAAATATGTTATTAACATGAGCAATTTTGTATAAATATCTAAATCAAGAGAAGAAGATATTAATTCTTGGTTGTATCCGTATCTTTTAGTATACTTTTCGACCGACGTTTCAGATGTTGCAGTCTCCATCTTCAGGGTAGTAAGTCTATATACAACTCTGAAGATGGAAACTGCAAGGATCTCCAGAATATTGACCAAAAAGGATTCCAAGAGACACAGATATATCAAAAAGGACACATTTCTACCAACCGTGGAAATCTAAACACTAGGATAATATTGATTTATCTAGGGAAGTGCATGTGTGAATCAGTTGTACAATGTGTGATATATTTATTTTTAAACCCCACCCAAAATAGGTTACTAACTCACCAGAATCAATTGAAGAGCAATGTGTCTTAATTGGAAATCATTTCAAATACTTTATAGTTACTTAAAATCAAATGACAGGATAGGGATGGTAAGAGGAATCTTATGGTTGATAAAATAACACATATTCTATGTTTGACAGAACACTTAAATGTTTATTTAATAAATTAAAAGTCCTTAAAACGTTTTAACGATGATTATACAAAAATATATATATTCAATTACATAAATAAAGACATTTTCGACAGGTGTGTAAGTATAAATTGAATCAAATCTATGGATTCCATAATCTTTACCTTTATTGTGCGAGTCCATATCCACAGCATTAGTACTTGATGAAATACAAAATAAAATGGAATCGAAACAAAAGCAAACAAACAAAATAAAGAGAGATACATTACTATCAAATTAATTAGTCTTCCTCGGTAAATATACCTAGCTTCCTCGAAGTAAAGACATAAAATGAAGACAGGTGGTGAGAATGAGATCTAAGAAATAAATTTAAGTAACCAAATTTACTTTGGTTAACCCTTCAAAGAACTCAATTCAATAAATTTCATATTTTCAAATCACGCATATATTTACACACAAAGGTACCTTGGACTCCGATCCCTAACTTATCATCATGCATATAACTATCAACTATCACGTTTGAGTCAAAAAATTACAGGAATCTCACAAATATTTTATACTTTTTGACATAATAAACATTTCCTGGTAATTAAAAAAAATATTGCTGGGACGGCAGTGTCATAATACATAACAAAGTGGTTTATTCATCCATCACAGTTGACATATCGCGATATGAAAGACCATTTTAATGTGGCAACATGTTTACATAGATTAAGAGCAGGCTTCATCCGCATGTTCAGGTGCTGACACATTGTGGGAAAGTTTAACATAACAAAAGCGGCTCCATCCACCTCTTGTTCTTTCAATTTCTCAGCTATCTCTCTGCATTCATCGTACTTAGTTAGATAGGAGTACACGTCATCGATAGACCAATCTCTGGGATTGGAAGGGAGAGTGCTTTTGTTTTGAGAACTGCTAATGGAAGCATTGGATACAGACCCGTTGTTGCTGCACGGGAACATTTTAGTTTGGGTAGGTAGCGGCTCATGAAGAGGCGTAACCCGAAGTTTCTTTAACTCGGGTTCTTCACTATCTGAAACATCCGATATATCATCATTTTTTATTTCTAAGGAATTAGAAGTATAGCTATCGCCTTCTGAATCAGAATCTTCTAAAAAAGTTTTTTTAGGGACGACACAAGTGTTATTATAAATCGTTTGAACATCTTTTTTGTTCCAATGGCCCTCCTTCATTTGGATAGCAAAATTAGGAAGCTTGGCTCCCCGTGTCTTCATTTCCAATGGTGGGATGTTTGTTCGGGGTTCTCTCTTTTTCCTCCGCTTCTTGTTGGCAGTATCGGAGTTGCTATCAGGTGAGTTGGGGCGGGTTCCAGCCTCCGAGGGCTGCGGTGTGGAATTCGGACTTCCATCGCTCTCATTACCAGATTCCGGGCCATCTTTATTGCCCGTCGTCTCAAGGGCAGCTCGCCTTTCACGAGCTCGAATAGTCATGAAATGCAAACCTCTCTTCTTCCGCTTCTTGGTGGTATTCCAACATTTTGGAACTGAACTCTTTGAAATGCTACCCTTTGGACGGCCTCGTTTATCATTAGATAAAACGTTATCTATAAATAGAGAGTAAAAGATTAAATAAATATAATCAAGTTACAATAAACATAACAAATAGTATACAAACAAGTATTATACTTACGGAATTTACTTTTATCTACTTGCATACAGCGTTCAGGACATAAATCATTAAATTCTTTGGGCCCAAACAGATGAGGACAGGCCTGAAGTTTAGTACACATTTCTTTGCAAAATGGTTCAATTTCGTCATTTTTCATTATTACAACAACATTAGCATGATAAGTTGATGTTTTTAATCTAGAAACAAATTATATTATAATGTACCATTAAACAAGACATGGATTTATAAAGTAAATGAATTAATTTAATTCGTATAATTTCTAACACATTTACAGTACACTCCCGATTTTCCGGGGTCGGGTTAACCAGGAATGGAATTATCCGGGACACTTGCATCATTGAAAAAATATTTTATAAAAACCAAAATATTTCCCAATAGTTACTTATAATGCAAACAAAAACTCAAATCTGTCACAATGACATTGGATGTTTCGACAGTTTGCAATAAAGCACCCGCAGCGAAGTTCATACTCAAAAAACATTGTCGCTAATTTTATTTTACTGTGAAAAAGCATCTATAATAATGGATACTTTCAATTGAACAAAAACTCAAAATAATTCAAGAGTTTGAAAATGGCGCAACCGTTAAATATTTATTGAATCAATATAATGTTGGTGATCAAACTATATGAGACATAATTAATAAAAAGAGAAAATTGATAGATTTTACAGGAACATCGGATAGGGCCAAAGGCATGATCAGTAGAAAGACTGTGACCGGAGTTTCCGCTAGTCAAAAAGTGTGATGCTGTCAAGTAGGTATACATAAGCGCAGTTTTAAATTGATCATTGTTCACATTTTTTCCATGTTTTCAGATTAACCAGAAAATCGATTATACGATAATCGGGAGTGTACTGTATATGATAATAAAATACTGAGTGTACTGTATATGATAATAAAATATAACTAACTAACCATCACACCGTCTCTTCGAAGGTGTAGGCAGAAAGAATGGATTGCCTCACTTTTCTTTCCCGACATATTTCTCTCCCTTCCTCAACATTCACACATCGTGTCATGCATGTCGATTTTTCAGACTCCTCACATGGCCGTAATTCAATATTTGATATATTTTATCGTGCCACGTCTATTTCTGGTTCCATTTACATTGTTAACATATAATTTTTTTACCATTCTTTCTTTCCATATGTCCAAACCATCTTAATGATCCTTTCATTATTTTGTTCATAACACCATCATTCGCACCGCATTCACTTATTATATTTTCATTCGACACTATCATACACTGAGCAACACACATTCGTCTAAGAGATCTCATTTCTACTGCATTTATTCTACTTTCATCCTTCTTTTGCCAGTTCCATGCTTCGTTTCCATACATAAGGGTCAGTAGAAGAATACCATTGTGCACTGCCATTTTAGCTTTTTTGGATAGGTTTTTGGTTGTGATGACAACTTTAAGTACACCATTCACTTTGTTGCCTGCTCCAACCCTTCTTTCAATATCCCTCACTACCAACCCATCTCTTGTAAACATACTACCTTACACACCGTTAATAATAAAATATTAACGGTTTAATTTGAAATGCTGTTCTTGTTCTACGGTATGGAAACATGGACCTTTAATAATGTTGAAGTATCATTGTGTTTCCGTCAAAACAATGAATTAGATAATAAAATAATTTGAAGTAATACTCACTTAGCTTTGAGGATTTCGATTTTTTTGCCCGGTTCAACTTTGCCCTCCAATTCCCAGTCTTTTAATAGTTTGGCCGGCTTGTAAGCCACGGATATTATCATATTCAATACTTCTTTGATGACCAGACACAGTGGTCCTGGACCGACACTCTTGGGCAGTTGCGAGAGTTTATTTCTGCTGATGTAAGGCCCTGAGTAGCACTTGTAATTGAAAAAGATTTTGTCACACCACTCTTCTTTGCTTTTGGTCTGCAGGGGTAGAGATGCAATCTTGTCAACAGCTGTCACGTTGTTGTCGGATTTCTCCAACGGATAATTGTTGCTAGCAGACCACCCGGAAGGAAATATATTCAAACCGTCGCAAGAAAACCAGTGTTTATTCTTTGTCGATTCAATCAAAATGTACAGCAAATTTTGTGTAATTTTAAGTATAGTCGCAGAACATAAGTTCGTTGTGTTTAAAGGATCCACCACTTCAAGTTTCATTCCTACTTTGTAGCCCATCTCTGTCGCTTCAACGTGTTTCTTAAAATATTGACGAGGTGCTGAGATTGCGGATTTCTCATTTAAATACTCCGCCCAATCAAATCCCCTTTTTTTATTCCAATCGATTGGTGGGACAATATTAACCCCGTGAGATTTGGCCCATCCTATGGGAAATATGTACGGATTGTCTATTCTGCAGAGCCAAAATGCACCGTCGTTGTTGCAATCATTTACGTAATCGTCCAGGACGACCGTAAAGTAAAAATGGTCAAACACCGTGGTGACAGTAGCGGGACAAATGTCTGACATGTGTGAAGGGTCTAGGGCCTCCAGCTTCATTCCAACTTCGAACCGGTGAAATAATGGTTTAGATATTTCCTGAAACATGAAAAATATATAAAATCAATTCTTCCTCCAGAAACATTGTCTGTAGAACTTCATTTACTCGAACTCCAGTCACTGGGATAGCTAAATATCCAGATCCTTTTCAGGAAAGAAAGAAAAGAGTGGCAAGAGCTACAACCGCCACACCGAAGGTCCTGGGTTCGATTCCCAGTGATAGCAGTGTGATTATCACACTGTCTTTAGTCTGGTGCATGTCACGAGAATAATATAATAGCTCAAAACAAATTGTATACAGTAATTAAGTTCTAACGACCTGTTTTATACAACAACAACAAAAAGTCTTCTGAACAAAAAAGAATTGTGTTGTTAATAAGTGACAAAGTGGAAATTGTTGTAGAACTGAACAAAGGAGTGTCCTGTAAACAATCGTCCGAAAAGTATAATGTAGGCACATCAATTAAACAAGAAAAATAGTTCTTTGAAAAAAACTTTACTTTAAGTAAGTTTCTAAAAAGTTGTACACAAGCAGCGTGAGTGGGTACGATGTATGAATGTAGATGAATCCCGAGAGGTATGCCAGGACAGGCCATTATGGCGATCCATCCTCTCTACCTACCCCTCCGGGGAAATGGCGTGATGGTTAGTTAGTTAGTTTTCCAATATGCTATATTAGCTAATTCCAAATTATTTCACTGATATAAAGAGTTCAAAAAATATAATAAGCTCATAAATATCTTACGGAAAGAATTTCATTTGGGAATGGGTACTCCGCAGATTCCTCGAGGGATGTGGTGAGACAAGCCTGCCAGTCCTCTTCATCAAATGTCACATTCTGAGAATTTTCCGGGTGGTGCAATACATATGGGAAACCTTTACTTTGAACAAATCCGACGTGCCGCAGTCGAGGGTCTGTGTAGAATAGCCAAAATCCCTCAAAAACATCAGCTGGTGCATCGTAATGCAATAGCAAACGCCCACCAATATTCTCGGCTACCTGAAACATAAATGTGATAAAACATGAAATTGAAAAATAATAATAAAAATGTTGTAGCCACCCCTATAGTGCGGCTGGCTACATGGCTTCGAATTGTGGCAGACTATGTTTGCAGCTTATATTTGAATGTATCTTATAAATCTATTTACTTTAGTTCTTTACTACTAAATTGTATGTAATATTATGATGAACTGGGACTATATGTCTGAGCTGTAAATGTAGTAAGATGTAGTTCGAGACCAATTATTTTTTACTGCAAATGAAGCCAGCCGCACAATGGGGGTTAAACTATAAAGAAGGTATTGATAATGTTTTAACCCTCCCTTCCCTGTGATGGGTATCTTCTACACATTGCTTCTAATAACCATCAATATCTCTATTAATATAATTAATACAAGGTTAAGATTTTAGTTATTCCTCCATAATATATTTATACATTGATTAAAAAAATAATATTAATAATAATCAAAATTTATCAGGTACATCGGAAGTATTTTGTGAACATCGGAAACAAAATTCGTAGCGCTGAGTGCGCGACACTATATTCGCATCTCACTCTTGCATACTTCGCTGTGGAAGCGCGAGGAGCTCAATGTTCTCACTGCCTGGCAGTAGCTCTCGGGCTTGCAACCAGAGTGGACTTATGCCCGTCCCGTGAGCTTTGCCAGATGTTTTTTTTGTGTTTTTAGCAAATAAATCTCAATTATAATTTTTTACTTCAATTATAAATAATTAAGCTAAGAAGGTTCTTATTTTTCAGATTTAAAATCGCTAATTTTTGATTGGGTACTGACTACCCAACACAGGAATGCGCGTTTTTATTTTAGCACCGTAAGGGAAAGGTTAAAGACATTATTGTATCAAATTACAGAATAAATTTTAATACAAGAGTAACACAAAGCAAAACGCAATTGGTGAATTTATTGCCTGAAGGAATATATTACACATTAAAATAATTTATAGTATTTTTACTCACGGATGCTAGCCAGTATTTGTATGGATCTTTCTCATTTTGTACTTCTAATTTCATTCCAAATTTGATTCTCTCAATAGCCGGGGCTCCATTGCTTATTAAAGACTCATTTGGCACAGTAGTGCCACCGGTCACAACATTCTTCATAAGTGTCACGATATTGTCCTCGTGCAGGTCAGATATATCCTCCGGAGGTTCGATGATGCCCTCATAATGTCTGCACCACCCTAAAGGGTGCACCTCCATCTTTGCTAGATCACACCAGAAATCCGTCTCAGATCCAATATACCTCACCCTCAGTAGCGGCCCACAAACCATGGTGATGCTAGCAATCCAAAATGTATCAGGATCAGACTTATATTTAATTTCTAGAAGCATTCCTTGTTGTATCCCATTTTCCAAACTCTTTGACACCTAAACATAAAACAAAGAAAATAAGACAAAGCTTTTGCAGCTAACATTTATTAACATAATTAATTTATAAAAATCAATTAAATACATATATGTGAACAAATTTAATTTATAGTGCAGTAAGTAAAAACACAATTAATAAAGATTCAATCATTAATTACATCGTTTTGAATCAGTCAAAATTTCATAATCAATGATGACTATTTATTATTTTACTTTTACCAGCCACACAAATACGAAAGTCCTAATTTAAAATTGTTTTAATGAAGAGTTAAAATACAAAAGCTAAGCAAAGTACTGTGGAAAATAAAGCCATAATATTACCGTATTATGAATTACATAAATCTGCGTTTCGAATTACTCAACATAAAAATCTTAATTTACGTCAAAAAATATATCAAAAGTTCGTTTCTCTTTGTATTAAATTAAACTTACATGGTGGAAGAATTCTTCCGGCACATCTTTGAAACACTCTGCAGCCATTAATAAGTTGTTTGAATTCAATTTGAAAAATAATGATTATGGCGTTAATTAACAATTTTGTAAAAAAATATTTTAATTTTTCAAGTTCGAATACAGAAAAGTAAGTGATATGGTATGAGAAAATCCCACTCCACTCACATTCGCCAAAAACCATAGACTAAAAGTTCCAAAAAGTTTATTCCTTATAGAATATAGAGATTCAAATTTGAAGGTAAATCTATTTATGGGGCAAGTTTAATTCCCATAAATTAATCATAATTTTAAAATATACATTTATTTATTCAAATTAATATACTTGATATAGCCAGGTTTCATGGCATAATAGGTGAGGTTGCACTAGACAAGTTTTACACGACCGAAGAGGCGTTTTCTCTCTGGAGGCTTGTTTGATCTTAGTTAAGTTTAATTTTAATTAGTGATAAGATTATGAAAGACATTTTAAAACACTAATCGTGATAATAAACAATAAGTGAGTGAAAAATAATAGCGTTCTGCCCCGGTATCGCAAAGCAGTTAGGTACTGCCGGCCGGATGCAGAGAGTGGCCACACTTGAGACGGAATGATCCAACCCTCCGCCCTGCAGAGTTCCGGGCAGCTCTCGGCCCCCAGTCTACCACCGGCCTCCGGGAAAGGAACATCTCCCCCTAGCGCGGACGCGCGCCGGAGGGGAGATAGTCTAAAAAGATCGCGAAGTGTTATACCGAACGCCGGGAAGTGAATCCGAAAAAGATCGCGATATCGCCGCATGGCATCAGCAACCATGGCGTCAGCTCATCATCATTGGGACCTGATGCTGGCCACGGCTGTCTCAGCGAATGAGACCAGACCGCTCCTCGCCCGTCCTCGCGCCCGCCTCGCACATTCCCTCGTGGTGTGGACGCCACGTGCCGGCTGGATCGACGACTTCGCAGATCAGATCAAGTAGTGTTAATTCAGTGACGGAGTAGCTTTAAGTCGTTGGCCAACGAATAGAAGTAAGTCATCTTTAGTTTATAAGTGATCTTGTTTATTTGTTTTGTATGTTTGTGTTTAAATATAAGTGTAAATAGCAAATATTGGTTTCAATCTCATATCACTATACCTCCCGGAGCATCTTAGAGATCGAATAATAATCACATTAGCGAATAAACACCGGGCAATACGTTGTGAGGAAGTGCTTCGAGATATGGAGTGAGGTACGACTAATCCTCATGTTTCACCCTGTGTCGAGAGCAAGTTACTTACATACTTATATGCCTATTGAGACAACAATTTATTCCCTTAAAAATGATGCATATGTATTATATTTCACATAATTGCCCATAAAATATTTATTGTACAAATACTTATTTTTAATTATTAATGTATTATATATTGTATTTTTCGTATTATTATTATTATTATTCGATTGATTTAATGTCATCTATTTATCTTGAACTTGAGTGTAATTCAACCCTTGAAATATTTTAAATAAATCTTTTGGTTTTAACCCTTACCACTTGAGTGCCGCCATAAAGGCGGCGTGCATGGTTTGCCGTACCACTCTAGTCCCGCCACTATGGCGGCAAGAAAATAAATTCTTGTTCCTCAATATTTTTAATGTATTGTTATTTTTACTATTCAATACAATTTAACCAGAATCATATTAGTACAATTAAATAGTAATAAGTTACGGAATTGGATTGAGAAACGAGTGATAAGTCATTAAAATTTGATGTATCGTTTTAGTAATTTGTTTATTTAGTAATAGTTTCGAGAATGTTTGTGCAAAACGTTCACCCTAAGGGTTCCCAAAGTCGTTCATAGATGGCGCCAGCGTATATTACAACACGCTAACGAAGTGCAGCGCCAAATATATATATGAAATCTGTTTTTGGGGTTCCCCACTCTCTTCGCAAGCGGTTGCGGACGCACGTCTTGGGCGCCGTGCCGGCGTGCCCCGCTCGCTCCGCCGCCAAGTCAGCCATTCGGAATGTGGACATTAACCAGCGTCCCCGCGAGATTTACTTCTCACTTCGCCTGCCCATCAAAAAGGCCCCAGGCCGAATCACCATCCACACTAGCCACTCTCTACATGGCCTAGCTCTATTCGGACGCTGCAGCCATCGCTGCCTCCACTGCCTTACTAGTGCTTCACACATCAAACCGGTATCGCGCAAGGACCGCATACCCATTCCTCTACCACCACAAGCATGTGCCACATCGCTCTAGCAAGTTGTGAGATCTACATACGGCGACCTGTAACTCCCATGCAGCAACACGGACCCAGGCCGTTGCCCCAACGCCCTGACACTACACAACATGCCGTTAGCTGCCACCCCGCCCGTCAGACGCCGACGGGCAACCGCCCCAACTCTTCTATCTCCATAGCTGCCATTCCATATGCAAGACGCCGCACTGCATCCGCACACACCGCTGCCAACCGGCAACCCATAGCATCTTTTTGTGAAAATTTTACAACGCTTCGCTTAGCTGCGCTCTGCTCCCCTCCCCTCGTGATCGTCCTCACCACCAATAAGGCCACTCCCCCCCCCCCCCCCGGGCTAGGGACACTGGCTGCCGTTTTGCCCGCCACCTGCCACATCTCATCCCCGCTGCCTCCTCCTACGCTGCCCTGCCCGCCGCCAATCTGCACCATGAACCACACACATGCCCTCACCCATCCTGCATCTCAACTCGTTGCCCCATCAGTCTCTACCCAAGAAAACCGGCCCACACCAAGCCACTCCCGCCCCGGGTCAGATCCACAGAGCCAACCGGCCCCCGCCCAAGGCCATTCCCTGTCACCGTCACTCGGTCCACACTCCAGACCTGGGCGCATGGTTCCAACCGTCCTATCAAAAGAACCAAGTTTTTAGAGTTGAGTTATGTTCCTTGAGTAAATAAAGGTGTACCTACGAGTGTGAGTTTTTCATTTCTAACAATGTTGTCTGTGAAAGAATGACACATTTGAAATTTGTATATAAATAAATTGCACATCCTATGTTCTGGAACTAAGAACTGTGTAGTATGTCCCAATAGATAAATTCCGGATGGAAGTAAACCTGGTTCTTTACTTTGGGGATTGTTATGTAAAATATCATACAAAAACTTCAAATAATCAATTGTTGTGTCCATTTTATATCTTACATAGAGTCCGTTCACGACAGGGAGATTGTTTGCAATAGTATGAATGACAGTGCGTTTACAAAAAATCTAGACATTATTTTTATTTTATTTTTTTATGATTGGAAAACCAAAAAATGTTTCAATCATATATATAGAAATAAATAAACATGTCATTTTCATTATTTTTTTATTAACAAAAATGCTATCGGCTTAATTGCAAAGATTATAAAAATTAAGTTCATTAAAATTATAATTTGTTCATTGATTTTTTCTTGGTAAAGCGACTAATAATAATAAATATTTTTTTTCCCTTTTTTGTTTTCAATTACAATGTTAGATCCTTGCAGGTGTTTATCTCTAGTATATCATAATTAGTTATAACATTATTTCTGTATTATGTATTTAAACTGTACAGAGCAGATTGTTGTACCGTTCAAATTAATATTATAGTTTTTTTGATGTCAGCATGTACATTATGAAGTGTTGATATTTTTATTATGAATGATATGGAAATTATAAATACAACGTTACAATACTGAATTATGGAAGTCATCAACCTATACCTTATTTTTGTAAAGCTCTTTTTCAAAGACATAATGGGATCCGGCAATCCTTTCATTGTAAATTCATGTACCTACAATAATTCTTTGTACTGTTATTTTCGCCAATCCTGTTGTCTTGGAAACTTAATCCAATAACGGGGCGATATAAAATAAAATATTTGATTATTCTTAATTGTTATTTTAAAAATAATTCTGTCAGAAAAGAACAGTGTAGCAATCCATCCTTTCTGCCTATCCCATATTGGAAACGGCGCGGTGGTTAGTAATTTTCGTTAATTATAAAATAATAGTATATTAAAAATTACTATACTCGTACATTTGATAATGGCTTAGAAGGGCGAAACATGTCATCCCAATAAAATATAGTGAAACTTCTAGAAAAGTGGCGTTTTAATTACTATTTAGTACTTTCAAGAATTCATTTAGAAATTTGTGAACATTTAAAACAATCTCCTTTGCTTGACCCGAAAGCGGCTTTCCATTTCCTATTTGGGATAAATTAATAAAATTTAAAACTATTTGCTCCCATAAAACGAGTAATTTTCAAATCACCGTGTATCTGCGGAGCGCTTGACGTGCTCTTCGTGTGAAAGCTAGTAGTGTACTGGCCCAGCGTACCACCAAAACCAATCAGAGACGTTTCTGCGCGCCTTTACTCACACACACGCAGTTTGCTTTGAATTGTGAACGAACTCTACCTGTTTAGCCAAAACAAAAAAAATAATAAACTCTAGTTGAATGTATTTTTTTGATGATTTCACATCAGGTTCGTCGAAAGACAAAATCATTAAATTGAATAAATATTAATTACTCAACAATTTAAGTATCGGCGTATCTTATTTATAACACTATAAGTACTGGTTTATGAAAAATAAGCTCACTACATTTTTCTGTTTCATTTAATTTTAAAAAGGTAAATTTCCATGGGGGCATTGTGTAATTTTGTGTCTAAATGGGGGCCATGGGTCAAATATGTTTGGGCTACACTAGTCTAGTGTATAAGTGTAATCCAATAGGGAAAGTTATTTTAATCCCCAAAACTTTAATTTGTGTAAGTGGAATATTTTTCAGGAATAAACATCATAATTAATACTATGTATTTCATTTTGGAAGAAAAATAAAAAATAATAAGTGGTAGATCAGTTTATTATAAAAAATACAGCAAAAAAAAAACATTCACTAGTACACATACACAAAAATAAATATTGAATAACTTATTAAAACATTTAGATGATTTGTTCCTCGAAATAGTGAATAAAGTATTTGATTTATGAGATTTCTAAAGATTAATAAAATGTATTTGTAACATTAATATATTATAATATTTTCAGCACACACATCAAATTATGGTTTCATAGTTGAGTCAAATGCTTTGCAAGAGCCTGTTTACACAACAGCACTGTTCTTAGCTGCCCACGAAATAAAATTCAGCACAAATAATTGATTGACTATACGAATTTCACCATGTGACTTAGTTAAACTAAAAAGGAATTCAAAATAGAATTTAAAATATCGTATTATCTCATTTATTACATCAATTTCTATAATATACAGTCAAACTTGGTTATTACGAGGAAGATGGGACTGACTGAATTTGCTTGTTATAAGCATTGTTCTTTATATCATGGAATAGGTATTTTAAATTGCTTACAAACATACCCATCACACAAAGACATGAAGTATCTGGAGCGGTCACATAACACAATAAGTTTCAATTCAAACAAAAATACACAATTACAAGATATAGCTCTTTATAAAAGTGAATAAATTTAAGAATTAATTGTATCTCAATAGAGACGAAGATGTAAATTATTTGGAAACAGAATATGGTGGCTGAGGCGTTTACAGGACTTATGACCTGTCATTGGTTGGGTTAAGCGATCGCTTTATGTTAACAACATTCCCCATTCCGCCCTTCTTACGAACACCACGTCTGACAATTATTTTTTGAAAGTTGTATATATGCTGCCATGCTGAGAAACATTTCACATATTTTAGTTCAATCTTTACTAGCGCCATCTATTAAGATTAGATGTAAGCATTAAGCAGAAAATCTTTATTAATACAATGTGAAAGGCTTCGCAACTATCATACATTGCTAGACAACGCCTGGATTATTAGACAATTGCTAGACAACGCAAATTGCTAGACAACGCAAATTGCTAGACAACGCAAACTAGACAATTGCTAGACAACGCAAATTCAATCAGAAATTGGAGATTGGATCTCCAGGCGTTGTCTAGCAATGTATGATAGTTGCGAAACTTTTCACATTGCATTAATAATGATTTCTGCTTAATGCTTACATATATTCTTAATAGATGGCGCTAGTGTAGATTGACCTAAAAAAGGTGAAGTGTGCCTCAACATAGTAGCATATATACATCTTTCAAAAATTTGTCAGACTTGGTGGTCGTAAGAAGGGCGGAATGGGGAATGTTGTTAACATAAAGCGATTGCTTAACCCAACCAATGACAAGTCATAAGTCCTGTAAACGCCTCGGCCACCATATTGTTTAAAAAATAATAATAATAACAATTTACATCTTCGTCTCTGTTGAGATACAATTAATCCTTAAGTAAGTTTGTTGTTTCATTCGAGATCTAGCTATTTCTGTGATTGTAATAACCAAATTCGATTGTATTATAGATATTCAGTACCCGTAGTGAGGAGGATGGACAACTATGTAACCGACCAATTATTATCTCTGGTAACACAACTACTGCACACATTGTCAAATTAGTTATAATAAAAATAATATGAACTCACAATACATAAGTAAATTTCTATAAAACAAATTAAATATAAGATAATAAATATTACACTCTTTATAATAATGCTGCATCTTTAACCCTATAACCCTACAAGGGGTTCTGTGGCACCCCAGAAGGTTTTATTTTTAAATTTACTTCTCTTGTTTATAATGCACAATTTTGACATTCCGCATATTTTACCTTGAAGTCACGCACTACGGATTAGCCAGTGACGCGGCGACAGCCAAACGGTATAGACACGTTTTCACGTGTCATTGGGTGCTGGGGTACCCCAGTGTAGTAACAATGTAAGTATTTTCTATATATAAAAGGAGGGATATAAAAGAAAGTATTTCGGCGATTCTCAAAAAACCTGTGCCTGTCGATCCTCCTGGGTCTCTGTACGTTAGGGTGGGCCAAAAAAACTCATTATTTTTTTCAAAGTTGTAATAGCGTGAAAAAGTTGCGAATTAGGAAGACAAACAAGTGAATTTTTTTTTTATCAAAATCGGTTGACATCTTCCGGTCGCGCACAGGCCCTAAACTTTTACAAAATATGGAAAAATGTCATTATTGCGATTATTTTTATTTTAGCTATTTTTTTAATGTAATAGTTTAAAACGTTTTCGACTAGAGTCTAAAAACATTGTGGTTTAATTAGGTTTAGATCAGTTGATATTTTTTGGTCGCGCAAAAAGTTTACGATTTGCCAAAATATTGAAAATTTCACATTTTTATGCATTGTAAGTCTTTAATTTACTTTTATTTTAACGTAATAGCTCAAGTATTTTCATTTTAGAACATATGAACATAGTATTTTATTATGGAGTGATTAAATCAACAACTTTTTTCACAACGTTTTTCCATATTTTGTAAAAGTTTAGGGCCTGTGCGCGACCGGAAGATGTCAACCGATTTTGATCATTTTTTTTTTCACTTGTTTGTCTTCCTAATTCGCAACTTTTCCGCGCTATTACAACATAAAAACAAATACCCTACTGTACGTCACTCACAGGGGGCTGTGCTTTCTGCCCAAGAAACAGGGATTGTAAAAGCAAGACCCGGTGCACTAAGTGTGAAATTCCAATTTGCTTAGAACACCAAGTCAAAGTATGCCAAAAATGCTTAAATTGATATTTTATTGTCAAAATTATAAGGCTGATTAGTGATCTTTATGTTCATTAATATATAAATGTTATAATTTTCTAAAACGGCTGTTATTTATATAATTTATGGACTATTTAGTTTTGGGGTACCTCATCACCCCTGTGTAGGAACACTGTGTACACCAAACAGTGCAGAGTTCTAGGGTTAAAACTGTCTTAATTTAAATATTTATTTTTAAAATTAAAAACCATTGCCTTGATTCATTTAATGACAGCAAATAGAAATTTTAAAACATAATAATATCCATAATATGGCATTTATTAAAAGAAAAATTACTTAATAAAATTAAAATAACACATAGTCAATAAAAAACGTTAGTCAAAACAAATAATTTTTTGTTAAAATTTAACACAAAGATATAATACTATCATAACACATAAAATGGATGCCAAATAAAAAAAAAGTAGCAAAATTCCATTAGCTTGCGTAACACACTTTTAGTAAACACTTATTTTAAGGTAGTAAAAAAAAACATAAATTAGAAATATACAGCTGTATTGAATCTGACTAGATAATGATAAATGAAAGGGGTTAAAATGGTTTATTTTGATAATATAAATATAACAAAAGAGATTAAAGAAAAAACATATTTAGTCATCGATTTGAGCAAGCAAAACAAAGTAACATCTTAAGCCCGAGAAAATATATAATTAAAAAATTGACAATGAAGTTAGAATGCGGAAGTTTGGTGTTTTCCCCGGTAGATTAGCTCCTTCCCAGACCATGATGGTACCATCAGATCCGGCTGCATACAGGTGGTGGGAGTCATGGCTATAACATATGCTGGAACAAATATAAAAAATATATTTATTTCATTACTATTATAAGAATTATTTATAATTTATATTATTGTATTACGAACATTGTATTTCAAACAATTTCGAACAAATAGTTAATTATTGTGTGTTGTTTTTGCGAGGTGTTTTGTTCTTGTACTATATATAATTTGATTATTGTGTTGCGTTGCGAAGATTTGGGTTTTTTCCTTTTCAAACAATTGTTTATATTTATACCGACATAATGTCAAAATCTAAGGACAATTTATACGGAAACGACGAAGGTATCCTGTTTCTTGTAATGCACAGCGATTCCGAAAATGAAACTGGTGAAAGTGACGAAAACTCCGTTGAAGAATTTTGAATGTAAATACAGATGTATTGCAAGCAAATGTTCTACATACGCTGACATCAGCAGATAATGAAACCCTTTTCCAATATTATTTTTATATAACCATTTCGAAATTAATTATACATAAATAAAAACCGCAAACAACAAACGAACTGACTACACCGTCGCAGCGCACGTCCATGTTTTGTTTAGAAGTCAAAGAGTGTCGTGTGTGTTGTTGTTTTTGTTAGTTTATTGTGTAAAAACATTATAAAAAACGTAACATGTTAAGTGTTGTGTCTTAACAAACATCCGCAATGGACAATCGGACGACTTCCAAGAGTTTCATCGATAAAAAGTGGGTTTTTTCAATAATAATACGGTTCTAATCCAGCACGGCAAAAACAGTATGGCGGTATTATTCAGCAGCTTACAGGTTAAGTTCAGTTGGTTTGGGCGGCCTTTGGGAAATTACGTCATGTTCTCACTTCCAAAATACCACAATGCCTCAAGACTAAAGTCTTCAACCAGTGCGTTTTGCCAGTCATGACGTACGGAGCCGAGACGTGGACATTGACAAAAGTTCTAGTCTACAAATTCAAGGTTGCCCAGCGCGCCATGGAAAGAGCCATGCTTGGAATAACCTTGAGGGACAGATTTAGAAACTAATTTATTCGACAACAAACCAAGGTGACTGAGGTGGCTCTACGGATAGGCGGGCTGAAGTGGCGGTGGGCTGGCCATATCTGTCGGAGAACTGACAGCCGATGGGGAAGACAGGTTCTGGAGTGGAGACCGCGTACAGGATTCCATAGAGTTGGACGTCCGCCTGCCCGCTGGACCGACG
Source organism: Lepidostoma basale (assembly GCA_022606425.2). Taxonomy (NCBI): domain Eukaryota; kingdom Metazoa; phylum Arthropoda; class Insecta; order Trichoptera; family Lepidostomatidae; genus Lepidostoma; species Lepidostoma basale. The sequence goes on from JAHDVF020001249.1 coordinate 538,369, forward strand.
ATCTGAAGAGGATTGCTGGACATGGATGGATGGGAACGGCAATGGATAGGGGGCGGTGGCGGGCTTTGGGAGAGGCCTACATTCAGCAGTTGATGACAGACGCTGATGATGATGATGATTACAGGTTAAGAGTTAAATTAAATACTTTTTTTTTATATTTACCTGACCAATGGGTGAGTGTAATTCAGTGGCATGAGGTGTGCAATGGGTTTGAGATTCCAAGAAGAAAGCAACCTAATAGCTCCCGTGTGTAGGCCAACTACTATGACGTTTACACTTATTCCTTCCGGAGCACTGGAGTAACACACGCACGTCACTTTCTCAGGAATCTTCACTTCTCCGACAAATACTCCATTGATTGTGTGAACTCTGACTTTAGACTTGTATTTGGTGAGAGTACTGGCACTTTTACTCTTCATTGTCTGAGCCCTTTTTCTATCCAAATCAGATGTTTGGTTCACGCTATCTCTGTCTTCGCTTGTATTCCTTTCTTGCGGATTTTCAGGTGTTTTATTTTCGTCTCTACTAGATTTTGCGACAACACTGATAGTCTGCAAGGATCTCGTGGCGATAATTTGATGAACAGTCGCGATATCAGAAAGAGTGCTGCTAATGCAGATGTGTGAAACTGGATGAATATTCTTTGGTATTGTTCTTATGTATGTAAAACTGAAAAAAAAAACAGAAAACTTATTTTAAAAAAGTTAAAAATTTGGTGATTCTGTGACAATTTTCCAAAAAGAATTATTAAAATATAACTAAATAACTAACTAACCATCACACCGTCTCTCCGAAGGGGTAGGCAGAAAGAATGGACTGCCACACTTTTCTTAACTAACTAACCATCACACCGTCTCCCCGAAAGGGTAGGCAGAAAGAATGAACTGTCACACTTTTATTGATGCGGCACTTCATCCTTCTCTTTTCACACTTTTCTTTCCTGATATATTTCTCTCGCTTCCTCAACATTCATACATCGTATCATGCACGCACGTCGATTTCTCTCCTCACGTGTCTGACATTCAATATTTGATCATGCCACGTTTTCCTTGGTCTTCCTCTATTTCTAGTTCTATTTACACCATTAACATGTACTTTTTTTTACCATTCTTTCTTCATTCATTCTTTCCATGTGTCCAAACCATATTAACAATCCTTTAATATTTTTGTTCATAACACCATCATTCGCACTGCATTCACTTCTTATATTTTCATTTGACACTGTATCATACACAGAGTATCCACACATTTGTCTAAGAGATCTCATTTCTACTGCATTCATTATAATTTTATCCTTCTTTTGCCAGTTCCATGCTTCGCTTAATTAATATATATATATATATATATATATATATATATATATATATATATATATATATATATATATATATATATATAGTGCTATATATATATATATATATATATATATATATATATATATATATATATATATATATATATTATTAAAATATAAGAATAACTAATATTTAAAAAATTTTACGGTAAATTATTTTAATAAAAATGAGGGAATGAATTGGTGGCAGATTATTATTAAACATAGGTGTCAAATATAAAAAAAAAATCAAAAATGAATTTTTGATCTTAATTGGTGTTAAAACATAAAAGCGCAGAACTGTGCAAAGGTTCAGTGTGATTGAATAATAAAGTGTAGTTTAAACTTCACCCAAAAGATGCCACCCGTGGTACATGACACATGAGACGATGTTTTAATTTTCAATCTTAGGGACTGGATTGCAGCAAAGTTTATAAACTAAATCTTTGCTGGTTCTTTGGATGCCACTTGGGCCTTTTATTAATGTAAGAGTTTCCCTTTGTTTTCCACATTTGTATACAGCAGATTATTTGAACCCAATTACTGAATAAAACTTTTAAGCTATTGATTCTCATGACATGTGATAGGTAGCTAATCTATCGTCATTTTATTATCAAGTGAATTCTACATCAGACCAAAGACTCGAAGAATCGAACTCGGGATCTTTGGTGTGGCAGTCATAGCTCTTGCAATTCTACCATGAAGGTCGTCATTATATAAACAAATATATTGTACACATAATGACCACCTTCGTAGCATTATAATATACAAATATAGATTTTTAAATGTACTGGTCAAGAAGACAGATAATCAAGAGGATTTTAACAACGTTTAATTGTATCTCAATAGAGACGAAGATGTAAATTGTTTTTTTGGAAACAGAATATGGTGGTCGAGGCGTTTACATGACTTATGACCTGTCATTGGTTGGGTTAAGCGATCACTTTATGTAATACAACATTCCCCGTTCCGCCCTTCTTACGACCACCACGTCTGACAAATTTTTTAAAGATGTATATATGCTACTATGTTGAGGAACACTTCACATATTTTTGTTCAATCTACACTAGCGCCATCTATTAAGATTAGGTGATTTCAACAAGATTTACTCTTCTGTCTTTAATTATTATAATTAAGCTAGAATTACAGTTTTGAATAAGTGACATGATCCAATAACACACCTGTGGATATCCCAAATGATAATGGTCCCATCCTCGCTGGCACTGGCTGCGATGCCAAACGCAGAGCAGATATCCACGGCCACGATGGGGGAACAGTGTCCGGTCAGTTGCACCGGGCGCCGGGAGAAGTTGAGAGTGGGCGGGGTGGAGTTGACGGGCGCCGGTGGCAGAACAATGATGCGTCCGGATTGAAGCCCCAACCAGAGGCCTCCCATTTTGCTCTCTGTGCTATGGGACACCACGCATAACTGAAATATATAAATTCGTATGTCCCAACTATAAGTGGATATAAAATACATGTTTAAAGGTTTTAATAAAGTTCAGAACGAAAAAATAAAATGCAACATTATAATCAAATGGTTCATTGTTTTGGCCGAAACACTATGATACTTCAACATTATTAACTGTAAAATTATAAAATAAAATAATAATACACCTCATTGGAGCTTCGTCAGGGTGAGAGGAAAGCTCCGAGGGGAGCGAAACCGGTTGGTGTTAATAAATAAAGTGGTTTAGATACAAATATTAAAAGTGTATTATTATTTTATTTTATAATGTCACACCACAAAGTTTGAAAAATTATAAAACACTGTTTTTATGGTATGACAACTTTTATTGACGTCATCAGATGTTACAAGGTGTCATGAAAAATAAAAAAATTTAAATTGTGATACCATAAAAACAGTGTTTTATAATTTAACAGTTAATAATATTATAATCATATTTAGCAGGGTCTCCCAAATTTTTCTGCAATGGAACACTTTGCAAACTCGGAAATTTTAACGGAACACTTTGCTTTTTAAATTGCAGTTCAAAGTTGATGAAATTTTAAGGTTAAAAACAACAAAGGCTTACTTATGAAGCTTCCCCCACCACTTATCTCACTGAAATGCTGAATATTTAAAACATATTTTCAAGCTGTTATTTTTTAAATTAAGTTTATGAACAATATTTATTATCATGGTTAAGCATTCTGTCAATCTTGGCAACTGTGGATAAGACTTGTAGCCGGTCAGGTAAAAACAATAAACCTCATCCCTTTCATGAGCATGGTTTCAGAAAGAACAGTCCTCCGCCGTGCCTGGATACTTGAATTCATAAACATCAGTAATTATCAATCGTCTTTCAATATGAAATAGAAGAATTTCATGTGCAGTGTTTAAAACCTTTCCAAATTCTCGCAGAACGCTAATTCAGATTCAGCGGAAGACTGGTGTTCCGCAGTAAAAGCTTAGGAAACCGTGATATATCTCTTCTTCTTCTCTTTGTCCTGTCACACCTCCGTGTTACATAGGGCCTCAAAGAACCTTCTCCACCCGACTCTATTGCATGCCTGATGCCTAATATCATCCGAAGTGAGGCTTGCTGCTTTAACCTCATCCTGCAGGGCTCTTCTCCAGGTGGCTCTAGGTCTGCCTCGCTTCTTCCTTCCCCCCATAGGGGACCAGTCTAGTGCGCCCTGAGCGACACAGGCTGGGTTCCGTCTTAGAGTGTGACCAATTAACTTCCATTTGCGTCTAGCGACTTGTTCTCTAATTGGCTTTTCGCCTGACATGGTCCAGAGAACGGCATTTGACATTGTTTGGGGCCAATAGATCTTGAATATTGAGCGAAGGCATCTATTTATACTTTATAAACACCTGGAGTTTTCCAATAATGTCCGCGGTAGATTTCCAAGTCTCACATCCGTACAGCAGTACGCTTTTAACGCTACGGCTGAATATTTGGAGCTTGAGCTTTCTCGAAATGATACTGGAACGCCATACAGGGGAAAGCATAGCGAAAGCGAAAGAAAGGAAATCCTGATATGTATATAGAATAGTAAAATTACCTGATCGATATTGTAAATTTGAAATAGAGGTTCGGGAGGTACTTCTTTGCGCTGTTTAATTCTGATAATACCGTCAGAGTGTCCCCAGGTAATCACTCCAATAGTCCCGATCATATTGTTACCAAACATAGTGAGACCTAGAAAATAAACAGTTGATAATAAAGACCATTGTTCTCTTGTTGTTTATGCACAAAAAATAAAAATGTTAGCTTTTTTTTTTCAATTAAAAATGTAACCACGAGAATGCAAAATCTCTTATTATTTGTGAATTTATTGAGAAATGATAATGATGATCATCATTGCTAAAAAGATAACTCATAAATGCTTAAATTAAAATACTTTCTGTGTGATAAATAGTGCATCTCGCTCATACAAGTAAGAGAGAAAGAGTTAGTGCTCATTCTGTAGACCAATGGTTCCCAAAGTGGTCCGTACGGACCGCCAGGGGTCCCTGAACAATGTCAGGGGGTGGGTGTCCCTGGGATCATTCAGGGGGTCCGTGAAAAATTAAAATTGATTTGGGGGTCCCTGAACAATGTCAGGGGGTGGGTCCCTGGGATCATTCAGGGGGTCCATGAAAAATTAAAATTGATTTGGGGGTCCCTGAACAATGTCAGGGGGTGGGTCCCTGGGATCATTCAGGGGGTCCGTGAAAAATTAAAATTGATTTGGGGGTCCCTGAACAATGTCAGGGGGTGGGTTCCTGGGATCATTCAGGGGGTCCGTGAAAAATTAAAATTGATTTGGGGGTCCCTGAACAACGTCAAGGAGTCCACGCAAACTTTAATATAAAATGAAAAAATTGTGACACATTTTTATTACTATTATATATTTTTATTACTTTATATTACTTGTAACACATCTTTTTGTATAACACGTCAATAAAGTTTTCTTCTTAAAAAATTGATTGTGTTGGAAGTTATTCCATCCCAAAAATCCTCACCCGAAGGATAAAACATAAAATTGGTGGCAAAGCGGCGAGATCTTTTATTAAAAACATAAAATTGGCATTTCTCACTGATGTAGCAAAAGCCGATATATCGGCGTTTGGTAACCAAAGGGTTAAAAATAATTAGTTCAGAAAACAATTATTAGTGTATCACCTTTGCTCCTAGAGTAGGTCACTAGAAGGGAAGTGTGGCTTGGCAAGCCGACTACTTCGCCCGTAAGCAGCGGAATCAGCTTCGTGGTCGGGGGACTGTAGTGCCGGTTCCAAATGATGGTGGGCACGGCTTCCTGAGGAGAGCCACAATAGCTGCCCCAGCGGAGTCCGCGTACGCTACTCAGCACCTCCAACTGCAATAAGACACATCTTTATAAATAAAAGGCAATGTTCGTACGTGTGCGAGAAGAAAAAGGCTTATTATTATGAAGAAGTAATCGAGTCATATCCAGGATTGAACTCTAGTCCCTTGGATCAGAAGTCAAGCCTTTTCAATCCATCTTCTTAAAACAATGTTGAAAAAAAACATGCATATAAATAAAAAATGTATATCCTATTGTTTTTATAAATGTATTAAAGTTTCTAAGAATACACCTCAATTAATTTTATGTAGGTACAACCTACAAATAGGAACCTCACAATGTAATTACATTTCTGTACTTTAAATAACACTAAAATTTATAATTGTTCATTTGACTGCTGTATCGGACGTATGCGAGTAATTTTAATTTTAATAATTTTTTATTATATTATTAATTTTTATTTTATTTTTAACTATGCTAATTTTATTATTCAATTCATGTTTGTTATTTTGTATTAATTTAAGTTTAATTCGTTTAAGTTTAATTTGTTTATGTTTTTGTTAAAATAAATAAGGCAATCGGTAGTCGCGTGAAAGCGCATAGCAACGAGATTATGCAGTAGCTCAATCGAGATTATTCTTGGAATAATTTTGCGGTTGCTCGCGTGTTGTTAACAGCCAATCACATAGGCCATAGCAACACAGCAGCTGCGACTAAAATTCTCCGAAACTGAGAAAACGTTAAATAACCGTTATTGCTAGTTTGCGGAGACTATATAAGCGGGTCTTGTAAGGACTCGGCCCTCCACTCTTCCTTCAAATTCACATACGCGTAGACACGCTGCGCGTTAAGAGGCTTGGCGCTCTTAATTACGTGAAAACCAGTATTTGAGCTACTGTAAACTTCTCTTCGCTTCTACCCCGCACTGATTGCCGCATATAATAAAACTTTGTTTTATTACACAATCATCATCATGCCGTATTCTCCGTTTTACCATCCACACCACATCGGAGACGAGCAGCAGTCAGCGGCCAAAATAAATATTAATAGTACGGGGGGAGCAATCTGTCCCGTACAACTGCCATTACCCACGTGCAGGCTCTATTGGATTAATGGGAACATGTATAATAGAATAGGTGCATACCGTTGGTTCAGGAATATGCTGCAGATCGGTGATGGAATGTGGGTGAGGCTGCTTCAGCAGCTGACGCGGAGTCTGTCCGTATGTGCGCACCATTGTCTCCCACGCCGGTCTCTCCAGCTCATCTTTTATATCTCCCATGTTAAAACCGTAGTATGTCTATAAAAAAACGAAAAAAGATAGATTGAATTAAATATCTTTGGAACATAGGAATATCTGGTGCTACAGAAAATCAAGGTGCTGTGCTTCAGCTTCTTCTTCTGCCTTATTTAGGACTGTGTCCTGTTATTTCTAGGATTCTACACCCGGGATGTAGATGTCTAATTGTCTCACCATCTTTTGGGTGGTTTTCCTGGAGGTCGGCTGTCTGTTGGTTCTTTATTTGCCATTATGCTTATTATTATTAGGTCCTTACATATGAAATTGGCGTTTTGCCGTACTGGCAACTTTGATCTCAAATATCTTCTCTTTGGTTAGGAATTCCAAATTCAAATTTATATAGCTATTTACTCAAGTATTTGTGTTTCGAAAATTATAATTCATTTGTTTTTTCCTCAATTGTTTTTTTCTTTGCGTCACTCAGTTTACAAAATGGAAAACTTGAAACAGAACAAGCCCCGTGGACGGCCGGAGACCAAAGTTGATAATGAAGAATTGAAGGCTATTGTGGAAGCGGATCCATCGCAAACCACGTCCGAGTTAGCTGCAGGCTGCGGTGTTAGTGATAAAACTCTTTTAATCCACTTGAAGCAAATTGGGAAGGTGAAAAAGCTTGAAAGGTGGGTACCTCACGAATTGAGTGAAGCAAATTAACAAACGCGCGTTGACTGCTGCGTTGCATTACTCAACCGGCACAATAATGAAGGGATTTTGAATCGAATCATTACCTGTGATGAAAGTGGATCCTGTATGATAATCGGAAGCGCTCATCGCAATGGCTGAACCCTGCCGAACCAGCCAAACCATGCCCCAAGCGAAAATTGACTCCAAAAAAGTTACTTGTGAGCGTTTGGTGGACTAGTGCTGGTGTCGCTCACTACAGCTTTCTTAAATCTGGCCAGACGATTACGGCAGATGTCTATTGTCAGCAACTGCAAACCATGATGGAAAAGTTAGCTGCTAAACAACCGAGGCTGGTTAATCGCTCTAGGCCACTGCTGCTTCATGATAACGCTAGACCACACACTGCACAACAGACGGCTACAAAATTAGAAGAGCTTCAATTGGAATGTCTAAGACATCCACCGTACTCTCCGGACCTTGCCCCAACAGATTACTATTTTTTTTGAAATTTGGATAACTTCTTGCAAGGGAAAAAAATTCAACTCCGATGGGGCAGTCCAAACCGACTTCAAAGATTTTATTGATTCCCGTCCGAATGGTTTTTTTAGTAAAGGGATCGATGAACTACCTATGAGATGGCAAAAGTGCATAGATAGCAATGGTACATACTTTGATTAAATAAATATATTATATTTAAAAAAAATCAACTTTATGTTCCTCCCATACAAAACGCCAATTTCATATGTAAGGACCTAATATTTTTGTTATTTTATTGAATCACTCTTTGCATCATTACAGCTCGAGCCAAATCGATGTAAAGGGTATAGCTATCATATGAATTCTCGTGACACGTAATAGGTAGCCAATCTATTGTAATTTTATTGTCACGTGAATTCTACACCAGACCAAAGACAGTGTAACAATCACACTGCCATCGCCGGTAATCGAACCCGAGGCCTTCGGTGTTAGTGGTGGGCGATCTGCTCACGGGTTAACTCCAAGAGCCGGCTCACTTTTGTGAGTGAGTGAGCGATGACTCAAAAAAAAGAGTGGCAGCTCAATGATCCGCTGGCTGAATCGGAAGTTATGAATAGCGAAAGAGTTGACTCTTTCGTGAATCAGTTCAGGAGACTTCATGTGACACATTTTTATGAACATGGTCATCATCAACCTTTTTTTATTTTTTTGCTCATTCGTGAAAATCAGATCAGAAATCCTTTTTTTTTTTGCTCATTTTGTGAAAATCGGCCATTCGATTTTCCCGAATAAGCTGAAGATGGAGTCTCCGAAAAATGAGTCCATTCGGACATCAAGAGACACAGACATACTCAAGATTCCAAAAATATCTGTCATAACTATGTTAGTATTACTTGCTTTTACAATCAAATTAAGATTTTTTCGTGTTACACTGCCATCTTAGATTTCTTTGATAGGCTTTTGTTTTGCGATGACAACATTTAGTGTACCATTCACTTCATTGCCTGCCCCAACTCTTCTTTCAATATTCCTCTCCTCTTGCCCATCTTTGTAAACATACTTCCTAATTATACAAATTCATCCACTTGTTCCAGATTTTCACCATTCACATTGTCATCTGTCATACATATGTATTTTTTTTGTTGAATCGCTCTTAACATCATTACAGCGTGAGCCAAATCGATGTAAAGAGTATAGCTATCATATTGATTCTCTAATTTATCGCCATTTTATTGTCACGTGAATTCTATACCAGATCAAAGAGAATGTGAAAATCACACTGCCATCGCCGGTACCCACCTTTGGTGTGGCGGTCGTAGCACTCACCACTCGAACACGAAGGTCAATACAGCAATTATGTACTTACCGCTGGATGGAACACATTGACAGCATCCACCGCTGCTTGGCCGGTCTGTTTGTGTCCGAAAATCAAGTCTATCCAGAGAGGCAGATTTTCTCGAACATAGCCGCTCTCTAGCGCCTGTCTGTTGATCAGTGTGAACAGTCGAGCATTCTTCGCCCACGGAGGTAACTGTACATCGTTCACTGCAACTCCGCACTGTCGGATACCCAATTCTAACCCTAAAATACAAATATTCACATTAAAAATATAGTATTAATCAATTTGAATGTTTGAATATAAAAAAAATTTCACCACACTTTATTTTACTTTTCGCAAATGTGTTTCAGTTGTGACACAACCTTTATATTATTATTATTATTGTTATTTATGATGATTTATATTTTAAATGCGCCGTTTTGTAAAATCAATTACTCCAAGGGCACACTTAGAAAAGACTGACCAAACAGTGCAGTCTTTAGAAGTTTCTTAAATTTAACGTCACTATCCTCATGGAGGCTATTCCACGCCAACGGACCTGTGACGCTGAAAGCACGATCATAGAAACTTGCCTTTACCTTATTGTACACAATTGTTTACAACAAAATCTTCACTCTTGCCGTAAGAACGCCGTCAAGAACTTTAATGACATAATTAAAAATTTCTTTGAACTTTTGACAGCTGCCAAAATGTCCATTTAATCCCATTTTTTTTGCTATTTTTCAGAAATTTTAATAATATAATATTTGGTTTGTATCTGTTACCCTGACGAGGCTCCAATAGGAGTGAAACCGGTTGTTTCGTTAGAACAAATAAAGCAGTATAAAAACAAAATATAAGTGTATTTAAATTACATATTACTGATGTTCTTAATAACTGGTCAAAAACATATAATGAACGTACCTTCAGAGTTGCACAGGAAATGTGGTAAGCAGAAAAACTCTGGAATAAGTTCTTTCACATCTGTTGTGGAATCACAACTTGTAAGGCGCCACGTCGTTTGTAAGGAGTGAAATGTCCTATCTGGTATGTCAAAATTATTATCTAAAAATAAAACAAATATAATAGAAAATAATCTGCAATATTTTTAATACATAAATCCTTAAAATCTCATGTTTTGTATATATTTCTATGTTATTACTATGACTATTTTGTTTAACTACGTATTAATGAAAATACATATTAATAATCAATAATTAACTTAGCTGTAGACAATTATTAGGTTACGTAGGTTTTTAAAGTAATTTTATTACAAGATCTAAAAATGGAAAATAATTTAATATACAGTCGAACTTGGTTATTACGAGGAAAATGGGACCGATTCAATGTGTTCGTTATAAGCATTACTCGTTATATCAGAGAATAAGTGCTGCTTACAAAAATATCTATCACTTGAAATTAATACATGAAGTATCTGTTTCCTTATTACATTCGAGATCTCGCTATTTCCATGATCGTAATAACCGAGTTTGACTGTAAATATATATATATATTTTGATAAATTTAAGGTTATTAACTGTTTAAATAAAAACTCTGTTATAAAATATCACAATTGATTATATTTCTTTCGAAATTGTCGCGACAGCTGTTTCACTAACCGATGTTAGATATCGAAATACATTTTTTCACTTTGTTGAACCTTTTTCTTCCCTGTTTTTTTTCTCCTAATTTTGTTTGACTCATCAAAATAGAATTTCTGTTACTGAACTTAATTACTGATTTTTTCCCATTTTTATTATAATTGTTTACAATATTGGGTGTAGTTTCTTCCCTTCCTAATAATTTTGTATGTAAACTAAGTCTTTCTGTTGTATTTTTAGTTGATTGTAACACCTGACAATGCTAACATCGGTTAGCGAAACAGCTGTCGCGACAATTTCAAAAGAAGTATAATCAATTGTGATATTTTTTAACAGTTAATAATGTTGAAATATCAAAGTGTTTCTGCTAAAACAATGGATTATCTAAACTTAAGTTGTATACATAAAGTGGAATTCGATATAAAGAATTAAAATAATAAAATAATGAAATTAATACCTTGGTAGGTTAGGAATAGTTTTGTGAATGGAGGCAAACGAACCAAGAAATGCAAAACTATCCCTGAGTTGGAATACAGCGAACCATAGTGGTATGGCTCTTTATTCACACCCGAAATCAGACACGATCCTTCCTGGCGGGCTTCTTTTAAATACTGAAAATTAATAAAATTGTATAATTACAAAATTAGCCTCAATCATCATCATCAGCCATTAGTCGTCCAGTGTTGGACATAAACCTCTCTTCCTGACTTCCACAACTCTCTATCCCTCACCACTATGTGCCATTGCTACTTGTTTGATGTTTATTTTAGTCGTGGGGTTGTTTGGACGGCTACGGTAGTTATGTAGCTCCATACTATACTGTCCACACGAGTTGGTATATTTTTTTTAAGAAACTTCTTTCTAGTATGAGCGACAGGAATTTAATGCTGTGCAGGTTTTACGGTTATACCTTCAGTTTTTGGTTGCCAAGGCCTCGTTAGTTATCTAGCAAACTTGTATTTTGTAAATCCCCAGCAGCCCTTTACAACGAACACTGTGAGAGCCGATTACCTAGCATGGATTGGGCATGTATAAAGAGCAATCGAGACCCTTTACAATCAAGACCAGTAAGACCTTTAAGATCCTAGGAAGGCAGAGACAGCACCTAATGAATAATGTTCTGGCTGATCTGGTTAGGTTGGGTTGGAATCAGACTGCTGGGCGCAAAAGGTGCAGGATTGAGGAGCTTGGAAGAATATCATCAAGGAGGCTAAAACTCTTCAAGAGTTATATGGCCATAGTAAGTAATTAAGTTAAGTATATTCGACATCACTTTGTGTTGTGGATTACCATTTAAATAAATGTTGAAGTCTGTGAAACAATGCTCAAATGCCAAAAATTTAACTCATATCATTCCACAACCATCGTATTTTCCTGATTTAGCACCGTGTGACTTTTGGCTATTCGCTGTTTGACACCGTTTTGGCAAGATTGAAGAGATATAAACTGAATCGCTGCGCGCTTTAAAGGCCATTCCAAAAATCTACTTTAATAATTATTTCAATGTTATGTTGTTGTTATATGTTGCTTTTGAGAATTGTTCACCGAATGCATTATGTCAATCATCATAAAAAATATATTTTTTTTAAGCTTACATTGTAGTTATTGATGTAATGAGTTTCATTCTTCTTGTCCTGGACGGCAATTGGTTTCTTCAGGTCCCTGAAGGACTTGGGTGAGGTGAGATCCAACTTAGCAGAGACGTAGTCAGCGATGATGAAGGGAAAAACGGGATACTGCATGAGGTCATTGTAGGTCCGGCCAGCACAGCTATTGAGCTGCATGAGATATTCCCAATTGGTAATCACACCGTTCCTCCAAAGGCCCACGTTTTCTGATAATGTGTCTGTTTCATATCTGAAACATGATTTTTTTACATGGTATTATGTGTTTCCAAAATGTTTTGCCATATTCAACAAACAAAAAGAAATATGTAATTTCATAGTTAGTGGTACAGGTCCAAAGTATATAAGATCATATAAGTACAGATCAAACCTACATCAATTTTTAAATACAGTGTAACCACTATTTTATGTTTTTTAAGGGACTGAAAAAATAAAAACGTAAATGGAGGGAAAATGTAAATGGTGGGTATTGAAAAAAACATATATATATTTTTAAATCAAGTAGATTAGTTTGCACGAAACGCGTGCCAAAAAAACAAATGAAACCGATAAAAAAGGAAAAAAATACTATAATTAACTTAACGAATAAAACAAAACAAAAAACGTACAAACTGTATGTAAATGATGATCGCGAATAATGTCAAAAAGATTGGAGCGTTACAAATCGAGCCGAAAACCGAATATCGGCCAATCACCATGTTGCACGCCGTTTGTCGGCCAATCACTACGTTGCGTGCCGTATGCTGACCAATCACAACGTCGCTCGCCGACCAATCACGTTTCTACTGCGCCGACTCATTGTCAAGCGCGCGTAACTCACATATTTTGAATATTTTTGACGTAAATTGTGGGAACAAAAACGTAAAAGCGGGTTAACTATGTATTAAAATATGTCAGGACTGAAAAATTTAAACAAAATTGACAGGAAAACGTTAAATACGGGGACGAAAAATCCGGGTTTCACTGTAAATTGTTTATTATAATTGAGTATGATTTGAAGTCCTTAGTAACAAGTTACTATTTTTTTATGCTAATTGATATATATTTATTTTTATGAATAAATGCCAGTGAAACTAACTAACTAACCGTCACGCCGTCTCCTCAAAGGCGTTGGCAGATAGAATGAACTGCCACGCTCATCATTCCTGACATACTTCTCTAGCTTCCTCAAAATTCATACATCATGTCATGCACGCACATCGATTTCTCCGACTCCTCATTCAATATTGGATTTATTTGATTGTGTCACGTTTTCCTCGGTCTTCCTCTATTTCTAGTTCCATTTACATCGTTATAATAACTTATTCTTCTTCAAGTGCCCTGTCTGGTCTCTCCAACATTGGCGATCACCTCGGTGAACCTGTTCCTGTCCTACGCCGCTCGTAACAGCTCCTCCACACTTCGGATGCCGATCCACTCCCTCACGTTTCGCAGCCAGGACATTTGTCTCCTACCGGGCCCTCGGCGTCCCTCAATTTTCCCCTCCGATATCAGTTGGAGAAGGTGGTACTTTTCCCCACGCAGTACATGACCCAGATATGAAATCTTCCGAACCTTGATAGTTGACAACAGCTCCCTTTCAACTCTAGCTCGCCTCAGGACTTTAGTATTAGTAACCAATTGTTAACATATTTACCATTCTTTCTTCTTTCAATCTTACTTCATGTGTCCAAACCATCTTACTGTTCTTATCATTATTTTGTTCATAACACTTTCATTCGCACCGCATTAATGGCATTGTTTTTGTTAAATTAGAATTAATTTTTAATGTTACCTGTGAACCTTTTTTTTATGCAGTAAATATTTAAATTAACTTCTTAAATAATTTAGGAAATTCATTAATCCTCAGAAATGAGGGAAGCTTTCGGAAACGGGTAATATGGCAATTATGGAAATGATACTCTGAATGCTAATAGTGCGCTGTTAAAGTAACGAGTAATGAGTTGGTTCATCTGTACATGAACTTTATAAGAGCACTATAATATTACCTATTAGGCAGGTGGCTATTATTCAGAGCCTTTAGGAAATCCTCCATATCCCCGGGGGTGAGGAAAGCAATGAAGTGCGCATGGCCCGAGGAGAGGAACACCTCGATGGCCCTCTCCGCAAGCTGCCAGCGCCGGGTGTGGACGGCAGTCACACCGTCCAGTGGCCAGAATACTCCGCCCACGCTGCTGCAAGAGTCCTCTCCGCCTGACTCGGGAAGGAAGTGGATGCATCTACAAAATCATCAATTACATTAGTTAATAATATATATTATCTTTTTCTTGATACAAATGAAAATTTTATGGGAATGACATGTTTCGACTGTCTAAAGCAGTGGAGGGAAGGTGACAACAAGGACGACCACCGAGCCGATGGTCTAATCAAATAAGGCAGCTGACTGGTATCTCATTAACTGCAGCTTGGAGACTGACGGGTGACAGGAGCCTATGGCGTGCCATGTTCAATGGTTTACAGGATGGACACGTTCAATGGTTTACAGCTTCCGCTGGAGCTTCGTCAGGGTGAGAGAGAATTTTAGAAATTCTCCATATTTTTTTCCCTAATGAGCATGACTTACCGTTTTAACAGTCTATTAGTCCTCGCGCCCACTTTCTCCTACCCCCCACTCTTTCTCCCCTCCACTTTATCATAGATTGTTCTCTAATTTTATATTTAGTTTACTCTCTCGCCCTGACGAAGCTCCAGCGGGAGCGAAACCAGTCGGTGTTACCAAATAAAGTGGTGTTAATACAAATTAATAACAGTGTATTATAATTTTATTCATTGTTATACATATATTTCAAACTGTAAAAATATATCTAGTTAGTAATTATTGTACTAATTTTGATTAATACAAAAGAAAACTTCGGTTTCCTAGAAGTTTTATTATATTTTATGGGAATGCCATGTTTCGACTTGCTAAAGCATTATCAAATATCATTTGCTGCTGACTTGGAGATCATGGACAGCAAAGAGAAGTGCAGGGCGACCACAACTACGATGGAAGAATGACCTGAACAGACATGTTGAAATAAACTGGATGCAGCCTGCACAAGACAGAGTGCCATGGAAGCGAATAGGGGAGGCCTATGTCGAGAAGTGGACGGGAATAGGCTGAAGAAGAAGAAAAAGTATGTCACGTATGTGTAAAAAAATGTATATATTAATAAATACATATATTACCTGTCACTGAGTAAAAGTTCTCCCTGCTGTTCACTTTTGACAGTGACATAAATGGCTCGCGTCATGAAGCTGACGCTCTCATTGAGATGGAGACGCTCCAACAGGCCACTCTGTGCATGGCTATTGGGTGATTCCAACAGGTAGGAGAGGGGCTGACTTTTTGTACTGCTCTCTGGAAATAAATTCATGAATGCACAAAATTTAAAAATATAATTTATATTGTACATCGTTTGGAAATACCAAAACTCCATATTCCACTAAAGAAATAAATATTTAATATTGATGATAATGTCAGTTTTCTAGTCAGTTTTTTTAATTATATGGAAGTGTCATGATTCACCTTGCTAGGGCATTATCAAATGTGATTATATTATTATTTAACACTAGCTGGTGAAACATGTCACTCCCATAACATATATAATAACAAATAAGAAATACTTTTTATTGAATTTATGAAAACTGTTCAAATAACAAATAATTAGAAACAACAACCAAAAATTCTATCCTTATAAAACAAAAGATCCATTAGCATAGTAATGCAATGAAAAAACATGTTTTTTATGAATTAAAACGTTGTTTTTTTCCACTACAGTAAAAGTCCGTTAATTCGAACAACGATAATTCGTAATTCGAAATTTTCATAATTTGCTCGGTCCGAAAATTTACTTTTCATAGTAAATTCTACCGTTAATTCGAAATATCGCGTATTTCGTAATTCGTAATGATTTTGGTCAAAATGTGCCTACAAATCTAATAATAATTTTCGGAGAAATTCCAATGCTTTTTTTGTTGAGACATTACTTCAGAATGAGTATACAAAAAGGAAGAAAATTAATAAACTTAAAGAATAAAACAAAACAAAAAACGTAAAAACTATGTAAACACGATAGCGAATGTCAAAAGCGTAATAAGTCGAGTCGAAAACTGAATACTGAATGATGACGATAGGAGAAAAACGGCTAAAATTAAAAGTGTCGGCCGATCACCACGTGAGGCGCTCTCTGCTGACCAATCGCAACGTCGCTCGCTGACCAATCACGACCGAAATAATGTGTCAAGCGCGTATTTTGAATATTTTCGACGTACATTGCGGAAAAAAAATTTACTAAAATATATCGGGATTGAAATAATTACACGCAAATGGCGGGAAAACGTAAAATCCGGATTTCACTGTATTAATTTTTATATAGTTTTTTTATTATTCGTATGAGATGCCTGTCTTAATATGATTCTTTTAACTAATAAAAATGTTGATTTTGATTTCAAACCGCCATTTGACCCACAAAAATGTCGTTATGCTATCCAAACACTTTTGTTATTATTATTATGAACACTTTACATTATAATTATTATTTTGACAGAACAAAAAAATGGCCGCGATGTTCCAAGTCGCAGCAGTTGGCGCAAAACTTTTATTTTTTAGTGATCGCGTAATTCGTAATTTGAATTTTTTTGGGAAATCCGGTCCCTTGAATTTCAAATTATCGGACTTTTACTGTATTCAGTTTATTTTACATACTATCATCGGCAGAATGATAAATGTATATCTTTATTCTAATGATAAAAGTGTAAAACTTCCAAAACATGTTGTGAAAAATAAATTCAAAATGGAGAAACATGTTTTAATTCATAAAATTATTGTCATGGATTTCCACAGTGTTAATGCCTTAAGTTTATCTTTTCTTTCCTCTTATTCTTAGTGTAGACCTAGTGGCCTGTTTCTCAAAAGGAATTGGCCTCCTGCAAAGTCGACTCCCAGTTGTCAATCCATCTCTTTGGTGGTCTGGCCAGGGGTCGTCTACCATGGGGCTGGCCGTGTAACACAATTAAGGGGAGTCTGGATGGATCCATTCTCTTCACGTGTGCATACCAGTATCTTCTCCTTTGCCTTCCCCACCTGACGACATCCTCGACCTCACATATCTCCCTTATTCGTGTATTCCATATCTCTCTTGCAGTGTCTTGCCAGATATATTTCTGAGCATCTTCATTTCTGACACTCTTTATCTTTTCAATGTGTTTTATTTTAATTGAACAAATCCAGAAATAACAGAGAAAACAACAATTAAAATATTGGTTTAATTTCAAAATTTACTAACCTACATTACTCTGAAAAGCCTTTTTGACAAACTTCTTGTTTATATTGTGGTGACATCTGCGCAATCGCACCTTCACCCTGGCGGGCCCCTCTGTCGGATCCACCTCCCAGGAGCGGGGGTAGGAGTCCTCCATGTACCACAGGCCTTGCTCGTGTGCCAGCCTCTCCACGGTTCTCTGCCACCTCTCCGCGCTGGCGACACCCTCGCTCTGTTGCCGACGGAGATGATCGAGGAAGGCCTTTCTCTCCGCGTTTTGAGTGTCCACCACGAGACGGGTTATGGACATGGCTGACACTGTCAACTTTATAGCTAACATGTCTTTAGCAAACACAGTCCTGATGGAATGGGAAAAATATATGATAAAAAATAAATATATTATTAAGAGAAATTTTATAACACAACGACAATTTCATTGAAATGAAATCAATTGTGATATTATAACAGTGTTTGTGTCCAAAGGATTTGAATCAAATCTTTGGAAAGATTCTAGAAATCCTCAAGTCAATGAAATTGGGGGAAAACATCATTAATAATCAGATTCCTTAATTTACTCCTTTCTCCTTAAATACCCTTTCTTCTTTAAGTCTTCCAAGCTTCCATTCCCAATAATATGTTCAACGCAAATTTATCAATTAATAATAATTAGGCTATTTTGTATAGCACCGTTTTCGTGAATAGCTCACCTCAAGGGCGCTTTGACAATGTTTTTAGTCATGAGAGCTGCATCTGACACCAGCAATCAGATAACCATTGTTTACATTTTGTGATATTTTAAAAATGTGAGTTTTTAGATGAGATTTAAAATCTGTCGGATTGTCAATGCATCTGAGGCGTGCAGGAAGCATATTCCAGGCGGATGGCCCTGCCACTGCGAAAACCTGATCTCTGAAATTTGTCCGGGGATTGCACTTTGGCTCAATTAATCTGCCTATTGCCAAGGAATTCGCTGACCGAAGCGTAGATTGCCGCAAGTTAGGGCTATCAGCAATACAAAGTTCAGATATATAGGCTGGTGCCATTCCGTGAAGCGCTTTAAAAACCGCCCAGCATAGTTTATACTGGATTCTTTCAGGACACAAGTCGTGCTGCCGCATTGAAAGCAGATTGAAGTTTTTTTTGTTTTTTTCTTGGGGATGTTGACGTAAATGTGGTTGCAATAGTCGAGTCGAGATATGACGAAGGAATTGACAAGTGTTTTTAATGTATCAACATTTCTTTTGATTGCTTTGAGCTTCCTTAGGTTAAAGAAACTGACCCTCACTGTATTATTTATCAGAGTTTTTAATGAGAGATCTACTTCTAAATTTACTCCAAGAAATTTTATGGAGTTATTAGGGATGATATCAATTCCGAATGTTGATATCGGATCATGATCGACTAAGTGCTGGCGCTTTATTGAGGCGGTCCAGAGAAATTCCCTATTTTAAAGGGTTTAATTATAA
The DNA here is from genome assembly GCA_022606425.2 of Lepidostoma basale. Taxonomy (NCBI): domain Eukaryota; kingdom Metazoa; phylum Arthropoda; class Insecta; order Trichoptera; family Lepidostomatidae; genus Lepidostoma; species Lepidostoma basale. Next base: position 557,613 of record JAHDVF020001249.1, read on the forward strand.
ATAAAGTAAAAAGGTTTATAAGATATATTCATACATGAACTACGATTGTAGTCTCCCATAGTTTGAAACCAATATTTTTTACTGCAAATATAGCCAGCCACCCACACCATAGGGGTTAAGGAGAAAAAATAAACATTCCATGGATTAAATACAGGCATTTGTAAAAAAAAAATTACTTCTGAATGGGGTTGTACATCTGTGAAACACTTTTCTGTCTTTTTTCGGTGTCCTGCATTGCAAGGTGGTGGGCTTCGTCCTGTGGGCCCCCCGCCGCCAGTGGCTCCCCTGGAGGCTGCAGGCTTTCGGCCCAACGAGATGCAAACCGCTGCCACTCCTCGTCATCCAAGTCCATGCAGGGCAAGATGTTCAACACGCACGTTAAATATACGGCCAACTGGAATAAAATTGAATATATGGTAAGAAACTGTTAATTTAATTATAAATAAGTAATGGTTTGGAAGTTTTACTTATTTCAGTTGAAATTTAAATAAACAGGCAAGAAAAAATTGCCCGCGTTATGGAGTGAAGGGCAAAAAATCGCCTTGTTACATTTATGTATATTTTTTTTACTTCAGAATAACATTGTGAACGACCACCCTCATGGCAAAGTGGGTTTATTACTGGCGTGTGAGTGAGACAAACAAGACCAAGATGAAACTGGTTCAAACCCTTGTTTTCTCCGTATTCCTCTATGGTTGCAAGTCTTGGACAATGCGAACATCAGAGAGGTCCAAAATTGATGAATTTGAGATATGATGCTGGCGTCGAATGCTGCATATACCCTGCATGGTAAGAAGAACAAACCAGTCGATCATTGAACAGCTGGGTATCAGAGCAAGACTCTCACAGATGTGCTCTCAGAGAGTGTTAAAGTATTTTGGACACATAGTCCGATTAGATCAGGACAACCTTGAAAAGTTCATCATCATGGGCAAAGTGAAGGGAAGGCGGCCACGACTACCGAGCCGCTGGTCCGATCAAATCAGGGAGCTGACTGGTCTCTCATTAGCTGCAGCCTGGAGACTGACGGGTGATAGGAGTGCATGGCGTGCCATGGTCAATGGTTTACAGGATGGACATGACCCTCAATCATAAGGAATACAAATGAAGAGAAGAGAGTTAAGTGAATCTCTCTTTCTATCATTAGCTGGGAGTCGGCCTTATGTGAGGCCGACTCCCAGCTATCGATCCATATCTTTGGTGGTCTGCCCAGGGAACTTCTACTTTGGGGTTGGCCATGCAACACAATGAAAGTGAATCTGAATGAATCCATTCATCTCACTTGTGCATACCAGTATCTTCTCCTTTGCCTCTTCCACCTAACGACATCCTCAACCTCGCATATTTCCCTTGTCATTGAGTTCCTAATTCTATCGCGTAGTGTCTTGCCAGATACGGTTTAGATTATAATAATCATAAATAAATAAATACGTCATTGTTTTAATGTACTTTATATGATAAATCATTGTTTTGGTGGAAACACTTTGATATTTCAACATTATTAACTGTTTAATTGTAACACTGTTATATAATATCACAATTGATTAAATTTCTAGGAAATTGTCGCGACAGTTGTTTCGCTAACCAATTTTAGCACCATCAGGTGTTACAATCAAAACTATGTAACGATTTCATAGAAATTAAATCAATTGTGATATTACATAACAATGTTTCAATTATACAGCTAATACTTTATTGAATATAAATTTTAAGAGAACCTAAAACCTAAAAGGCCTAACTAACTAACTAACTAACCATCACGCCGTCTCCCCGAAGGGGTAGGCAGAAAGAATGGACTGCCACACTTTTCTTTCCTGACATATCATTCTCTCGATTCCTCAACATTCATACATCGTGTCATGCACGCGCGTCAATTTCTCTGACTCCTCACATGGCCGACATTCAATATTTGATTTATTTGATCGTGCCACGTTTTCCTCGGTCTTCCTCTATTTCTGGTTCCATTTACATCATTAGCATATAATTTTTTTACCATTCTTTCTTCATTCATTCTTTCAATATGTCCAAACCATCTTAATGATCCTTTCATTATTTTGTTCATGACACCATCATTCGCACCGCATTCACTTCTTATATTTTCATTCGGCACTCTATCATACACAGAGTATCTACACATTCTTCTAAGAGATCTCATTTCAACAGCATTTATTCTACTTTCATCCTTCTTTTGCCAGTTCCATGCTTCACTTCCATACATAAGGGTTGGTAGAAGAACACCATTGTGCACTGCCATTCTAGCTTTTTTTGATTGCCTGCCCCAACCCTTCTTTCAATATCCCTCTCCACTCGCCCATCTCTTTTAAACATATTACCTAAATACACGAACTCAACTACTTGCTCCAAATTTTCACCATTCACGCTAATGTTGCAGACTGTGGTGGTTTCTTCCTTTTCAAAAATCATTACCTTGGACTTATTAACATTCATCATCAGATCATTTCGCATGCATACCTCATACATATTCACCAGGATTTCACCAGGACTTGTAGTTCATGCTCGTTGTCTGCAAGAAGGACAGCGTCATCCGCATACAAGAGACAGCTTACTGACACTCCGCTCATTTTGGCACCTACATCCAACCCTTTCAGCTCTTTCATACACTTGTCCATATACAGATTAAATAACCACGGGGACATTACGCAACCCTGTTTGACACCTATATTGATATCAAACGAGGCTGTAAGATCTCCATTTACTCTGACACTAGCAGTGCTTTCTGTGTATAGCGACCTAAAAGACCTATAAATGGTAAATAAATATATATGAATCAATTAATAAATATGAAGTATACCTTTCTTTGATTGCTTGGATCACTGGGAGTCAGAATCTTCTGGACGGGAGGCAGGGCATCCAGAACCGAGCGGATGGCCATTTTCTTGAGGTAGAGCTGCTTATTGGCCGGGGATATGATCCAGTTAAACAGTTCACACAGAATGCTGTGCCAGTTGTTGCTGCTGAGGTTGTTCCACCATTTGGAGCGCAGACCCTGGTTTGTCCCCGATATGACTGGAAAATAAAAAGTAATCTTTGTACAATGAGAATTTTTAAACAAGAAAAAACATATGAATATATGTTTAACAGTACTTATTTTAAGGTACTTACTGCTATTTCATTTCATTTAATTATTTTGCTTTTTATTATTTAAACAGGATAGGAAAGTACTTACTGCCAATGATGATTGGACAGATTGTAAAAAAAACTACAGTCATTCTATTATTTGAACAGGATAGGAAGGTACTTACTGCTAATGATGATTGTACAGATTGTAAAAAACTAGTTGTTCTATTATTTGCACAAGATAGGAAGGTACTTAGTGCTAATGATGATTGTACATATTGTAAAAAAACTACAGTCGTTTTATTATTTAAACAGAATAGGAAAGTACTTACTGCTAATGATGATTGTACAGATTGTAAAAAAACTACAGTCATTCTATTATTTGAACAGGATAGGAAGGTACTTACTGCTAATAATGATTGTACAGATTGTAAAAAAAACTACAGTCATTCTATAATTTAAACAGGATAGGAAGGTACTTACTGCTAATAATGATTGTACAGATTGTAAAAAAAACTACAGTCATTCTATTATTTGAACAGGATAGGAAGGTACTTACTGCTAATGATGATTGTGAAGACACGCTCCACCATATCGCACTCAACAATAGACATGACGGATTCGGGATCTATAATAAATAAATAAACAAAATACATAATAAGAAATTAAAACAAATGAAATATGTATTTAAAAATGTATTTAAAAAAAATTGTACCTCGATTCATCAAAAAATGAGCTGCATTATTAAGCAAAGTCGAATGCCTGTTGAGAAGTTCGGATCGAGATAACTTTCTGCCATAGTCTGGAAGCTGGGACGGAGGGCAGGGCGAGCTTATGTCATGATAGAGGGCTGTTGTCTCGCTGTCACTACTGCCGGATGTTGCTGTCACTATACACAAGAAAAAAATACATCAAAAATCAATATTCTCTCGAATTAATACTCGTTCATAAAATAACAGAAACATGAAGCGATAATAATATTAAATAGTCCATTGTTTTGGTCGAAATACTATGATAGAACTACCAAAGAACCCGGCTGTGCTGGAGGACATTGGTCTTTTGTCCCTGATAGATATCTCCGACAGCGACAGCAGATTGTTTTACCTACTGGCCGCCAGAACCAATCTGCCTCTGGTGACACCGGTGGGAAGAGCAATTAGTCTGCTGAACGCGGTCTCCTCGGAGATCGATCTTTCATATTAGTGAAGGTACGTTCAGGGGACAAATACTCTCGACTTTAGAAAGTATCTCGTCTTCCTAATGTTGAACTATCTCTAATACGTTCCAGGTATTATGTTGCATGTGTATAATATTTTACCTGTACTCAATAGATACCTTAAACATTTATGCTGTTTGTAATGTAAACAAACTGATTTGATTTGATATCAATTAATTAAATGTTAAAATTTAAACCACTGTTATAATATCACAATTTTCATTATCTGTCGCGACAGCTCTTTCCAACCGATGTTGGCATCATCAGGTGTTACTAACTAACTAACCATCACCCCCTTTGGATGGCCCTCCTATGGACCGCCATACCGTACTGTCCTGACATATCTCTCTAGCTTCCTCCACATTCATACATCGTAACATGCACGCTCGTCGAATTTTCCCACTTCGAATGTGTCCGTCTTTCAGTATTTGATTAATTTGGTCATGCCATGCTTTCCTTGGCATGACTGGAGTCGAGATAGACCGAGGTAAACATGGCATGACCAAATTAATCAAATTTTAAATGTTGGTCGTGTTAGAAGTCTGAAGAATCGAGGTGAAAAATCACATGTATGACTCATTGTATGAATGTGAAGAGGTGTTTCAGGATAGAGTAGTATGGCAGTTCATTCTCTCTGCCTACCCCTGCGGAGAAACGGTGTGATGGTTTGTTTTTAGTTTTATTGTTACCAAACATAAGTAGTGAAAACATAATTACTTGTAGAGAAATACTTGGGTGTTAGCGGTGAAACTACACAGTTTATGGCATTCAGTTTTTCTTCTAAATAATTCAAATCAGATTCAAACAAACAGCACTGCGTATCTCTCATTACAGTGGCTATTTGACATTGCTCAAGATGGCCGTGTGATTGAGATCTCTCCACCAATTCTAAATAGCAGAGCAGATAATGAATATCCATTCGCATCTAGAAACAAAAGAATTGAAAGAAATAAAATAATTTGCGATTCAAAATAGGATACTGTATACTTAAAATAATTAATAATTGATAATATCATTATGTACCTGTAAATTGTGTTGAAACAGTATAGTTTTAAGGGATATTTGGTTTAGTATACACCTAAGATCATCCAGCAATAATTCTCTTCCGTCAAAATCTGGTTGATTTACTTTGGTTATAGCTCCGATATCTCGAAGGCATTTGAGAATGACTTCAATAATTCCGATTTCATGCAAAACTTTGATACTGGCCTGAAACATAACATCTCATCATAAACATAACTATCATCTTCTTCCGGTGTCATGTCAGGTCCCCAGCGAAGGCATCTCTGTCCTGCTCCACTTGGAACAGGTTCTGATCGTTCTACCGACTCCCCGATGTCCCTCTTTTTTACCCATTAATATCAGCCAAAAGAGGTGGTATTTTTCTCCCCTTAAGACATGACCCAAACCTTTCTAACTTTCACATTCGACAACAGCTCTCAATTGGTTCTGACTCTCTGTAGTATATCTGCATTACTGACCCTATTGGTCCATGGTATACGGAGCATTCTGCGGTATATTCACACCTCAAACACTTCGTAGTGTAAGTTTACATGTGGAAGTGAGCGGGACATAAAAGCCAATCCACTTGCCATTGATGTATATTAGATGTAAGTCTCGGATGGATGGGGAACAGGCCTAGGAAGTGCATGAGCGAGGCTGACGAAAGGGTGACGCTGCTCCCTATAACAGCCTCGGGTATGTGGTAGGAACCTCCAACCGATTCATTACATTCGCTTTCAAATTGCAAGTTTCACAGCCATATATTAAAACAGACCATATAATTTAATCATTCTTTGTCAGAGTTTCAAGTTAAGATGATCATTGCGAATGAAGATTCTCAATATAATTATCTATAATATACTGCAATTATATAATTGTCTATAATCTATAATATACACAGGGAAGAATGGAAGAGAAGAATAGAGGAAATTGATGCAAACCAATCCCAGGATTGAAACCAGAGAAGAAGGTATAATTATTACACAAACATACAATACATTAATGTAAAAAATACTAACCTTTTCAATGACTTTCTTAAATAGCAAAGTAGTGTTGTGAGTCAACGAAACGTCATGAAGAGTGCGAGGCAAAATAGCCAAAAGTGGGGGCGATTTTAACAGCTCTTTTTCGGTTACTTCTGCCCATGCTTCGGCCTGTAAACATAATTTCAGATTAAAGTAAAAGTTTTGAATGAACCTTTCACTTCTATATACTACAGGTTTTACAAAATAAAGGAATGAGGGTTATACTTGGTTGGGGTAGTGGTGTTTTCAACAAATTTAAAAAAATTAATTCAAGAAAACTAGTTCTTTACAACACTTTGATTTTTGTTTATAAAATTAAGAGTAATATGGTGCCTGCATATCTAACTAAAAATGTAGCATACAGTTATGAAATACGTGACTATTTGACGAGAGGCCGTGATAGATTCCGAGTCCGAGACCCAGACTTGAAAGTACAGAGAAAGGTGTTTTTTATAGAGGATTTAAATTATATAACGAATTGTCAAATGATGTAAGAGATGCCGGTTTTCTTGCGATCTTTCGTCGAAAATGCTTTCAATATGTTCTAAGTACCGATATTTAATGTTTTTGTTGTTTTTCTCATTAGCGATTTTTATATTATTAATTAATTTTTTATAAAATATTGTTTTATAAGTTGTAAAATGTTCCTGTAAATTTTTTATAACTTTATTAAATAAATAAAAGGAGGTGAAATCTTACCTCTAGTTGATCTTCAAGGGGAGCCCTGCGACTAGTTATAAGGGAGGCACAAGCCGATACCAAATCATAGGAAGCGGGGTACTGGGAAATCTGGTTTGCGAGATGATAGAAGTAGCATCTCTGCTCTAGAATGTTCAGCTCATCGACCGAGCATCTCTCTATGAGAGCACAGATTACTTTCACGACCCCCGTACGGACCGAGGCCTCTTTGTGATTGCTTAGAACGAGTAACATCTCGCAGTGAAGAACAACACCAAAGACCTGAAAATCAAATCAAATCCGTTTATTTACTCAAAAGACATTACAAACAGCATAAATGTTTAAGGCATCTATCGAGTACAGGTAAAATATTATATACATTCAAAATAATACCAGGAATGCATTAGAGATGGTTCAACATTAGGAAGACAAGATACTTTCTAAAGTCGAGAGTATTTAACAATTAATACGAATGAAAACTTCAGTTTTCTAGAAGTTTTATTATATGTTATGGGAATGACATGTTTGGCCCTTCTAAGGCATTATCAAATGTTGAAAACAAGTTGTTCAAGAAACAATAAATCGAGAGTATTTGTCCCCTGAATGTACTTTCACTAATATGAAAGACGTCGATCTCCGAGAAGACCGCTTTCAGCAGACTAATTGCTCTTCCCACCGGTGTCACCAGAGGCAGATTGGTTCTGGCAGCTGCTAGGTAAAACAATCTGTGCTGTCGCTGTCAGAGATCAGGGACAAAAAGACCAACACCCTCCAGCACGGCCGGGTTCTCGAAATATTCTCTGATTAATTTCTATCATAGTGTTTCAGCCAAAACAATGGACTATTTAATATTATTTTAGCTTGATGTCTCTAGTTATTTTATGAACGAGTATTAAGTGGAAAGAATTTTGATCTTCAATGTATTTTTTTCTTGTGTATTAGAACAAGAGGAGAGACATTCTGACAAAGGGAGTCTGCCTGTTGCACGACAATGCCAGAAGGAACTACTCGCCTCATTTAAATGGGATGTTCTGAACCATCCCGCGCATTCTCCTGACCTAGCACCTTCAGATTACTATTTCTTTGCCTCCCTGAAGCTGCACATGGGTGGAAAAAGGTTTTCAACTGACGAAGAGGTAAAGGAGGAGGTGGAGAAGTGGACGAAGGGGTTGGCGGGAAACTATAATACTTCGAGGAAGGCATCAAAAAGTTGATACCCCGCTTCACCACCTGCATTGAGAGGAATGGCGACTATGTCGAAAAATATTTTACATATGTACTACGGTAGCCACGTATTTTTTGTTTTAATAAAAAAAATGTAACCTACAAAAATTCAGTACACTAACTTTCTGGAGATGCCTCGTATATTCAATAATTTACCTGTGATAGGACTATATCCGGCATGATGCAAATAGTGTCTCTGAGAAGCAATAAGAGGCCCTCACAGACGGTCCAGCTTCTGGATGACCCGGTCCTCAGATTATGCAGCAATACGGGGCTACGCAGCTGTAAAGCAAAACATATCATAATAATAAGAAATACTATGGCATCAATTTTCTGAGGCAGTCAAAAGAAGAGAAGAAAAATACCTGTTGGTACATAGTAATAGAATCATTTTGCACTGGCTGCAAATCTACATCATCTGAATCAATGACGACATACTCTTTAGTAAGCCCGATGCTTAGTGGAGATTCAGTGACGGATCTGGTGTCAATTCCTGTATATAAAAGAAAAATAAAATATAAATTCATTTGAACTTACTTAAACAGAAGGTGTTTGACTGTTGCGTCTTACCGGTGTGGTCATTATATGTTTGAAACCATATTAATGTCTCAGAAAAGCGCAAATAAATTCAGAATTTGTTGACCATATTATCAAAATTCAAACATTGTACATATTATTACAACACTTTTTTGCACTTTTTACAAACATGTTTCGGGACACAAACTCCCTTCTTCAGTGTATGAATTTAAAGTGTTGTGATAATACAATGTTACCAAAAAGTTTTTCATATGCGAATTCACAACCCAAAGTGATGGCGAATATAGAAAAAATAAGGAATTGTCCAAAGAGCTATGGAAAAAGCAATGTTTTTTTATTTATTTATTTCTATTATACACAAGTGAGACATCACAAACTAAAAACATTTGGACACAAAACCGTGTGACAAAAATAAATAAAATAACAATATGAAATCGAATATTTGGGATTTTTCTTTCCAGAAATCGGGATCCCAGAAAATCAGGAGTGTACTGATATTTTTTGTTTATTTTTTTTTACCAATATTATAAAGACATGTTAAGTGTTCTGTTCTTGTGTCCTAGATATATTTTTTCCTTGATAATAACTTAATTTTATGAATTGGCAGTGCAGCGAAATTTTGAAATATTTAATTCAAAATATTGTGTTGGATTGAATAGAAATACTTCATTTTATCTCACCTGTTTGTGGGTCATCAATTATCTGATTGCCCGCCATATTGATCTCGGGTAGTTTTAAAATGGAGGATAATTTTCTGCTCCTAGAACGGTGTCTTTTTCTGTAAAATAAAAAAATCAATAGATGAATCTTTGCCACTTGAAATCTTATGAACAACAACAACAACAACAACAAACCATCACGCCGTTTCGCCGCAGGGGTAGGCAGAGAGAATGGACCGCCACACTACTCTATCCTGGCAAACCTCTCTAGCTTCCTCCACATTCATACAACGAGTCATACACGCACGTCGATTCCTCCGACTTCTAACATGACCAACCTTTAAAATTTGATTAATTTGGTCATGCCATGTTTTCCTCGGTCTACCTCGACTTCGTACCCCATTTACATCATTAACGTATACTTTCTTAACCATTCTTTCTCCATCCATGCGTTCCATATGTCCGAACCAACGCAGCGATCCTTTCATAATTTTGTTCATAATACCTTCTTCCGCTCTACATTCCTTTCTTATATCAGCATTTGAGATTCTGTCGTATATCGTTCTACCACACATACGTCTTAGGGACCTCATCTCTACCGCATTTATTCTACTCTCATCCTTCTTTTGCCAGTTCCATGCTTCGCTTCCATACATTAAGGTTGGGACCAGAACTCCATTGTGAACGGCCGTTTTCGCTTTCATTGATAAATTCTTGTTTCCAATAACTATTTTTAAAGCTCCATTCACTTTGTTACCCGCACCAACCCTTCTTTCGACGTCACTATCCGTTCGGGCATCTGCTGTGAACATACTACCTAAATACACAAATTCTTTCACCTGTTCCAAGTTCTCTTCGTTCACACTTATATTACAAACTGTCATTTGCTCTTCCCTTTCGAAAACCATCACCTTTGACTTTCCGACATTCATCATTAAATCATTTGACTTGCATACCTCATTCATTCTCGACACCAAGACTTGTAATTCGTCCGCACTATCCGCAACGAGAACGGCATCGTCCGCGTAAAGCAGACAGTTTACAGACAGATCACTCATCTTAGCACCAGCATTTATACATTTAAGTTCTTTCATACACTTGTCCATATACAGATTGAACAACCATGGAGACATCACGCAGCCCTGCTTAACACCCTTCGTGATATGAAACCAAGGCGTGATGTCTCCATTTACCCTAACACTGGCAGTGCTCCCTTCGTAGAGAGAAGCAACCGCCCGTATCAGTTTTGTGCTCACTCCGTATTCGGACAAGATTGACCACAGTTTATCTCTGTTCACTCGATCATAGGCTTTTTGCAAATCGACAAACGCACAGAAAAGCTTACGGTTTTTGGCCATAAACTTCTCCGCAAGCGTTCGAAGTGCAAAAATCTGATCCATACATCCTCTTCCGGTCATAAAAGCGCCTTGAACATCCCATACTCTTTCAGTCGTCGTCTTTTTTACTCTTTCTATTAAAATTCGGCCGTAGAGTTTACCAACGGCGCTTAACAGACTTATTGCCCGGTGATTTCCGCAGTCCATACGAGACCCCTTTCCCTTATATAGAGGCATGATAACAGCCCTCCTCCAGTCGAGCGGCGTATATCCTTCCTCTAAACACTGGTTAAAGAGTCTGTATAACCACGCTGCAACAACCGGCCCACCGTTTTTAATAAACTCCAAAGCGACACAATCATAACCAACAGCTTTTCCACCTTTCATACAGCTTACAGATTTTACTATTTCGTTCAAACTTATTTCTGTCATATCTCTTTCGCTATTCGTACAACTCACATTTGTAACGCTCCTTCTCATTGAACTCTCAGTCATTTCACTGCCATATACATCTTTAAAGTATTCCATCCATCTTCCTTGTATACTGTCAAAATCAGTAATCATTCTTCCCTCACAACTCAAAATTGCTTTTGCACAACCATTTTCGGGAGGATTCCGGGCCTTTTTGACTTCCTTCCAGAACATTTTTATGTTGCTCTGAAAGTGACTCGTCATCTTGAGACCGTCTTCCTCCTTCATTTTATCCTTTTTCTCTCTCACTTTCAACTTGACATTCATCTTACAAACTTTGTATGCTTCTTTTGCTCTTTTATATTTCTCGCAATCTCTTTTATCCACAGATATCATATTTAACCATGCATCCTTCTTTTCTTTGACCAGAATTTTTACACAGTCATCCCACCAAGCATCTCCATTCCTTCTTCCTTGCACACATGTACCACATACCTCTTTCGCTGTTTCACATAGACTTTCTTTCAATTTGTTCCAGATCTCGTCTATACTTATAAATTCAGATTCTCGACCACTCAGCCTCTCATTCACTTTCGTCATATAACTCTCTTTTACGTCATCGATTTGGAGTTTTTCTATTTTAACTCTAGATGGGGCGGTCACTGTTTTGTTCTTCTTGGTGCGCCAACCTCGGAACAGGTTTATCTTTGTCACCACCAAAAAATGGTCAGTTCCGAGTTCGGCCCCTCTGAACACTCTGGTATCTACAGTGTCCGTCCGTAATCTAGAGTCAACGATGACGTAAGAAATCTTATGAATAAAAAATAATTCAATATTACGTTTAAGTCTTAAGATTTTTTGGAGCAGCACCCCCACTAAATTTAGCTATGACCCGCCACTTCTTCTTAGGCACTGAATAAGACACCTACGCACATTCGTTACGTCTCTCTCTTGCTAGTTCTATATTATCTAGTGCAAGAGACAAATTGTGTCAGTCGGTCTCGCCCGTTAACCACCTGTCACCACTTTTGACAATTATAGTAAATTGAAACAATTGAATATGAACATAAATTTTCCCATTTCAAAATTGTCATTTGTGTGGCGGTTACACAACGCAACAACTTGTAAGTGTTTTTAGAAGTATAAGTATAAATTCACGAGACAGGTCACGTAGCCAGAAGCTCGGACGAAAAATGGACAAGAAGACTGCCGACTTGGAGACCGTGGACGGCAAAGAGAAGTGTAGGGCGACCGCAACTACGGTGGAAGCAGTGGTGTGCCTAGGGTCAACCAGTAAAGCAAGCCCGTCCGACTTTTTTGTTATAAATATTAGTAGAGGATCACGATAATGTATTTTTCCCGATTGAAAGAGTTTTATCTTTCTAAATTAATTTCGTGAATAAATTGATTTTAAATCCCATTTTAGGCGCATTTTCAATCCATACAAAAAATAATTTTCTGCGTCATCAAACTCATGTTCTGGTATAATATAATAATGTATTTACAAATACAAAAAGAAATATAATTAATAAGAAATAAGCTGTAAATAGACAATAACAATAAATTTGTTAACACCGAAACACAAATTATAAATAAATGTTTGTAAAGAAATTACATAATCTATCTTTTCATAACATTTCTGCACATAATGTAAATGACAGATAACATTCTGACAATAGTAATGAAGTTGGTGGTGGTCTAGGGGATAGAACGCTTGGCTCCTGATCCAGGGGACATGGGTTCGAGCCTGGACACGACCAGATTCCTTCTTCATAATAATGAGCTATTTTCTGCTCACATTGAAGATTGTAAAATAAAATTCTAATATCATTGATGTAAATCCTTGATATTAGTCTTTTTTTTAAAAAAAAAAAAAAAAAAGTTCGTGACACATCACGATAAAGCCCGGCTTCAAATCCATACAAAAAATTGTAGATACTTCTGATATATATGCACCTAGCTATATGATTACAAGTGAAAAATACAAGTGCGACAAAGACCCTTTTACATTTTGCATGCCCAATATGAAGCCCATTGATAACATGAAACAAAACATGTGCACGTAGGCGATTTTGTGGGCATCTCACCTAAGATACGTATGAGTGAAATGAGCGTGTATGAGTGGAACAAAACATACACTTAGGTCATTTCTGCGCATGTCAGCAGAGTCATTTGCAATGCAATGAATTAATTCGCTTTAACTTGCGTGAAAATTCTAAATATTATTTTATTCGTAGACCTTTTAGCGCATGTTTTATTATAAATTTTTTAAGGCAAGCCCAGCTTTTCGGCTTGTATGGAAGCACCGCCACTGGGCGGAAGGATGACCTGAACAGACATGTCGGAATAACCTGGATGCAGTCTGCACAAGACAGAGTGACGTGGAAGTGAATGGAGGAGGCCTTTATCCAAGAGTGGACGGGAATAGGCTGAAGAAGAAGCATAAACTATTAGAAAAAGGTATGAGCATAAATTAATCTACTCACCTCTTCTCTTTCCTTGATGATTTCCTTCTGGCATGTAAATTAGCTGTTTTAGCATTTTTCCCCTCGAACGGTGAGCTTGTGTGCATATTAGAAAATGTATTCCCCAAGTTACTTTTCTCCAGAGTGTTTCCAGTTATTTCAAAAGTGCTATCGATAGAATGCGGCTGATTTAGACTGGCGTCGCTCTCCTGTCCAGAGGGAAATAGGTAACTCTGATTTATAGACACGTTCTGGAGAGGTGTACCCGTCGGATCACGCTCCGAGTTGCTGGTGGTGGTACTGCTGACGCGCCTTCTTCGGGGATTCTTCCGGTTTTTTCGCTTGTTGACAAAAGGCAGCGGGAGGCCCAGCAAGTTAGATTTATAATTGGCACTTGATTGAGCTACATCGGTCAGCAAAAAGTAGAAACTTGATCTTGAATGGGTTATAAAGGTTGCACTAGCCTAAAAACAAAAAAATATATATAATACTAGCAGAACCCAACATACGTTGTCCTGTGCGAATGTTGGTTTGCCTGCTATTATCGTCGACCACCTTCGTGGCCGAGTGGTAAGTGCATTGTCTGCCACCCTGAAGGTTCCGAGTTCGATTCCCGCCGAGGGCAGTGTGATTGTCACACTGTCTTTGGTCTGGTGTAGAATTCACGTGACAATAAAATGGCAATAGATTAGCTACCTATCACATGTCACGAGAATCACTATGATAGCTATAATACCCTTTACATCGATTTGGCTGCTCATGCTGTCATGATGTAAAGAGCGATTCAACAAAATAATAATAATAATAATAATATCTGTCAAAACTGACAACATTCATGAAAAAAATGTTAAAATATTTATAACACTGATGAAGGGCTTTTCTTTCCGAAACATGTTTGATTTTAATCTTTAATTTCAATTTTTTAATAAAGTTTGTGTTTTATACAAAGTTAAAAAAATAAATTATTTAATGAATCCGTAACACAAAGTTATAGCGAATATAGAAGAAACAAATCAAATCAGTTTATTTTCTCAAAAGATATTACGAACAATTATTATAATTTAAGGTAATAATAATATAATATATAATATATCATACCAGGAACGCATGAGAGATGGTTCGACTTTGCGCTTTGTAGATTACATATTAAATTAAATTAATTTGATTATTTATAATATTTTCTCTATTTTAATTGCTTTTTTGATTTCTAAAATATCGAGATTATTCAAAGTTATATTTCTATTATTAACATGCAAAATTTCAAAGCCATTATCTTTATTGAATTAATGATTTGATTTGATTTATGAATTACATAATCACCTCAAGGGTGCTATCAAGGTGAGACATGTTTTTTTTTATTAATAAAAACATAATATTTATAAAGTTAAGATAAAATGCTTATTAAAAACAAAAAATACCTGGTGCATGAGGACAAGAAATTCTGTAAGAAGAGCCACGTGATGCATTATAGGAGGGCTACCCATCAGGGACATAATTAACCATACGAGACTACAGCTGACAGCTTCGCAAAGTCTTTCCAAATCCGAGTTCAAGAAGCGTTCCTGAAATTGTGTTCAAATATTTGAAATGTACTCAAGTATAGTATATCACATTCATAAACTAAAGAAGACATGCACATATTTAATACATTTTAAGCAGATATTTGAAAACTCTAACTAACTAAACTAAACTGGAGATTTCTCAAAGTATACTATGCATGACAATTCTTATGTAGATATTAATTCAGTTTTATAGCTATACTGAAAATAATGAAAAGAGCACACATTAATATGTTAAATTTCACAATACCTGTGAGTATACAGTATTTTTTGTTCTAAAAATAACCTCTTAGGCAAACGTTTTTCCTTCCTCAGTGAACCAAAGTTTTGGTTGTTCAAACAAAAGATACATATATTTTATTTTAAATGTAATATTCACATATAGACCACCGGGTGGTGGTCTAGGGCATTGTTCTGAAAAGCGTGTGCCGCGGCACACTGGTGTACCGTGGTCATCAGTTGGTGTGCCGCGGAAAAAAGTCAATGTTTTATGAAGATAATACACCTAAAAATAGCTGAGAGCTATAAGAGCGAGGCGCTTTCCACAACTCACTACTATTAAATCGAAGAAAAAAGAACGCCTGAGGACGATCAATGAAGAGATGAGAGCGGCCTTATCAACGATTGCTCCAAATTTTGATCGCCTGTGCTCAGTTAAACAGGCTCACATTTCTCACTAAACATCTTTTCATATTAGTTATATTGATTTTATTAATAAATAAATATTAAATAAATATTGCTTTTTTCTTTGGTGTACCTCTAAAATTTCTTGATTTGATAATTGTACCTTGAACACAAAAAGTTTGGGGAACACTGGTCTAGGGGGTAGAACGCTTGGCTCCTGATCCAGGGGACATGGGTTCAAGCCTGGACACGACCAGATTCCTTCTTCATAATAATGAGCTATTTTCTGCTCATATTGAAGATCGTAAAATAAATTCCAATATAATTGATATAAATCCTTGATATTAGTCTTTTTAAAAATAAAAAAATATTCAAAAATTCTTAAAAATTTAAATATTTACGCCGCTCCATATAGCATACGAAAATTCGCAAAGTACTCTAAGGGTTAAATTATAATCTATTGATATCTAATACTGACTTAACCCACCTTACAAAAGACCAGCAGACATTCAACCAAATTGACTCTGTTCATCTGGTAGACATTGAACGACCGGAAAGGATGATCATCTCTCAACATGGCATCCATCGCGAACAGCAATGTTCCCAATAATCCTCCACTGTCCTCTGAAGCAAAGGATCTGTCGTTTGAATCGGCATTGGACTCGAGGTCGTCAGGAGTTTCTTTCCCGCCCTTTTCTAATGAATTTCTTTCGCCTTCTTTTGAAGAACTATCAAGAGATGAATTCTAAAAGTGAAGAAACATTATAAGATAAATTTAACCCCTATAGTGCGGCTGGCTACATTTGCAGTCCAAAAACAAATAGATTTAAACTGTAACAGACTACATTTGCAGCTTATATTTTAATACATCTTATAAATCTTTTTATTTTAGTTCTTATATACTACTTCATACATAGTGTGTTGTTGTGTTTTTGTTTCTATGTTTGTGTTTTGATATTTCCTGAATGATTTTGTAACCTTTGTAATTTGTTTTAGTCTCAATGTCTGTGTTTTGATATTTCCTAAATGCTTTTGTAATTTTGTAAACTGTGTAATATGTTTTAGTCTCTATGTCTGTGTTTTGATATTTCCTGAAGGCTTTTGTAATTATGTAAGCTTTGTAATATGTTTTAGTCTCTATGTCTGTGTTTTGATATTTCCTGAAGGCTTTTGTAATTATGTAAGCTTTGTAATATGTTTTAGTCTCTATGTCTGTGTTTTGATATTTCCTGAAGGCTTTTGTAATTATGTAAGCTTTGTAATATGTTTTAGTCTCTATGTCTGTGTATTGATATTTCCTGCATGTTTTTGTAATTTTGTAAGATGTTTTAGTTTCTGTGTCTGTATTTTGATATTTCCTGAATGCTTCTGTAATTTTGTAATATGTTTTACAAATAAACTACTTTTTTTTATTATGCAGTAGAACGTCGTTTATCCGGAATAATTGGGACCGGAGGTGTTCCAGATACCGATTGTTTCGGATAATCAAACAGACGCTAATTCTTTTAGCAAAATAAGGTGTAAATCGATTTTTTTTCCTCGACTCATTTATTGATTATGAAATTTCAAATTTTACTGAAAAAACAAGAATGTATGTAGTACATATCGCACCTTCCGTAGGCAAGGGCACAATTGCACGTTTTGTAATTTTTCATTAGAGACTATTAACCGTTTGAGTGTCAAACCTATTTTGCCAAAATATTCTAAAATATCAAAAGAAATGTTTATTTTTATAGGTAATTTATATTTACAAGAAAACAATGTGCCATTTCTGTAAAAATACACCAATTTTCATATTTCTTTCAACATTCTCTTCACTAGGTTTCACACCATGATAATAAAAATACAGAAATTGAATACTATTAATCTACCTACAAGCGCGACGGCGCTCCTCGGCACTCTAACGGTTAATATTAAATAAATAATATTAATTGTTTTATAACTGTTAATTCAAAAACTTTGTTTTATATCACAACTTGTTTTTATTTATATAAAAATATTTTTGTAACACCTGATGATGTCAACATTGGTTGATGAAACAGCTGTCGTAAAGTAAAATAAATACAAGTTGTGATATAAAACAAAGTTTTTGAATTAACAGTTATAAAATGTTAGAATATCATAGTGTTTCGGCCAAAACAATGGACTATTTAATATTAATTATGTTATTCTGGCTATATTGATCATACACTATCGCCCTCTGGCTAAATGAGACTGAACTTAATGAGCGACTTTGTTCCTCCAGATAAAGGGATGTTTTTAAAATACATTGCCATACTTAACTCATTTTGAGAATATTTAACAATTATGCCCTTGTCTTACCGAAGGTGCAATATATATAAAGAGGCTTACATTACTCTACAGTACTGGAAAAATAATCAGAGATTTCCTCGTCTTTTTTTTACGCTTCATCATCTCGGCTTGTCCGGATAATTGACGTTCCGGTTAACTGTTGTCCGCATAAACAACGTTCTACTGTATATATATTCAAAGTAATATAAAATACCTGTGAATTTCTTTCTAATTCTCTCCATGCCTTCAACAGTGCTATCAAAATTTGTGGATAAACAATAATGACGTCAGTTTTTTTTTCCACGTGAAATTTATCACCATCTTTTACTAAGATAGGCATATTACATGCCGCATCTAGCATTGCCTTAAAAAATACAAAACATTAAAATATCATGATATATTGTCTCAATTATAAACAACAACAAAAATACTTTATTAGGTTCGGCTAATTTACCTTCAGAAAATGATGGTCAATGTGACATTTCGGAGAAGCAAATACAATCTGCAACATGTCGAGCAGTTGGTCTTGCTGGAATATTGAATGAAGTCGAGTATCTGAGAAACTGATTCGTAATAACAAACTCAACGCTTTCGCTTGCTCTTCTGCACTCCCGTTAATTTCGACAACCTAAAAATAATTGACACTTTAAAACAATGAAAAGAAATATTGGGGCTCCAATGGTTGGTAAGGCGTGATGGGGTATGACTTGCTGGAAGGTATACTTCAGAATAAATCTAACAATCCTATTCACTGATGTCCACGAGTGGTCCTTAGGCCCCGTGAACCTTAACATTACTATCAGTGTGATAGCGGATAGTGAATGTGCAAATATCCGGTGCCAGATAACCAGACCAACCCAGCAAAGGAACGGGAGACACTATGGTTTTCTTTTTCGAAGTGAACACAGTGAACTGTATAAAAGCATTTAAAACGGCGCTCCATTGCCGAATTGTACAAATCCCATGGATTGATATGGTCCCCAACATATAGTCGCCGTACGGGAAGATAGTAGATGTCCTGGCTGAGAAACATCAGAGAGTGGACCAGAATCCAGAGGGCGTGGGAGTTGTTCTGGCTGGTACAAGACAGAGAAGCTTACACCAGAGTGATAGCGGACACAAAAGGAAAAAGAAATAAATAGCTATAAATACAAAAAATGTTTGAACTCACTCTTGCAAAAAGATAAATCAGTATATGTGGTCCACCTAATAAATAAACGGAAGGCAAAATTCCACGATGCTGACTCGGTAAAGACAAGCCAGTCCACGTAGCAGCTAAAGGCACAGGGACGCTCAGAGGCAGGGGTTTTGTACTTGCCACCAATCCTCCAAAAACTAAAAATAAAAAGTTGATACAATTAAAAGAAAATCACAACAGTAATATACTGAAATAAATTATAGAATTAAATAAGAACTAACCAGTTGGATTGGGAGTAGTCTGGTGATAGATATCTATAATACTAGGATTATGAGCGGAGTATTTAAGCAATAAGTTTTCTTGCAGTTCACGAATACTTAAAGAGGACAACTCCAGTACCTGAAATCCAAAACAAATACATACATATTTTAATTCCAGAACAATAAAAACCACAGATAACATTTTTTTTTTAAAGAACTACAAATATGATTACCTGATCCCAATCTATGTCTGATGACACAATTTCTGGTGTAAATAAAGTAGTGTAATTTGGGATAAGATTGCCAACCTAAAAAAACAAGCAGTTATTTTTTCAATAAGACAAACAAAAAAGTAAATGGCATACATATTTGCTAATCTTCTTTGCTAGCCTTCTTCCCTCCACTGCTGGATATAGGCCTCGTCCAACTACCTCCACTCGTCTCTATCCTGCCCCCTTTGTATCCAAGATTTTCCAACCCTTTTGCTTTGCTAATAAACCTCATTAATAATTAAAATAAATTAAAGATATTTCTCCAATCTCTGTAGGCCTAATCTCTATCACAATACTCTGAGCACATTTAAATCAAATTCATCATTATATAAACCCAATATACCACGTGCATTCATAAGTCTTTTCCGGTTTCACTAAGAGATGGCGCCACCGAACAGTGCGCAGTGTATTAATTTGACACTACGTCAGTTTGTTTGTCTGACATTAACCTACAAACACACACAAGTTGAGTCTGCCAAACAATAGTGTCTGTGTTATATCGTTCAGTGATCATGTCGACGTTTGTGCCTGAAAAAGAACATTTACGGCACGAATTGCTTTTCTTATTTAATCAAAAGAAAAATACACCTGGTACATCACAAAGAACATATGAAAAATGAAGAAAAACAAATATTCTGTTTTATTAATAGTATAACATGAAACACTTTTTTTTTTAAATTTGTAAATTACTTCTATATTCGCTTTCACTTCGTATTGTGGATTAATATTTAAATAAATAAAATTACACTTGTATTTTCACAACACTTTATTTCACTTTTCGCAGACATGTTTTGGTTGTGACACAACTTTTTTCAATGCACATATTTTAACAATGTGTGCATGTTAAAACTTGTACATTGAAAAAAGTTGTATCACAATTGAAACATGTCTGCGAAAAGTGAAATAAAGTGTTGTGAAAATGCAAGTTCAAGATTTGTGTATACATTTAAGTGTGATTACTTCCTTTCAGACATAAATTAAGGTTATTTACAAGATAAAATATCAAATATGTACTTTAAACATACATGTTTCATAAATTATAAACAAATGTTATCAATATGAACATTAAGTATTTAAAAATGATAGTGTTAGAAGTTATGTATGGTCATGTAAATGATAAAATTATAAAAATGTCACCTGGCAGGATGAGAGAGCGTCAACGTTTGGTCCGAATGCCATCAAATACATGACAGTGGGTCTCGTTAGTACCGGAGCCCTGAACAATGTGAGACCGGACAGGTACCAAGAACCGTTCGGTCTTAATAATGTGTCGGCGTCATTTGGACCGGAGTGGCCCAGCATAAAGCACGCGGGGCGAGCTTTTCTCAGCAGAATTCCATTCAAAGGTACGACAACGGTTTGACCCTCTGCTCCGTTTACAAAAAAGGTGACCTAAAAAATATATTATTTAATATATAATACAGTAAAACAAAAATTACTGAGATTAGGTTTATCAGTAAAACGAACAAATATACCATATTATAGAAGTGAAATTCCATAGAAAAAGGTAAGGTTGAAGTGAAAATAAGTGATGTTTTAAATCTAATTACTAAAGAACATGTAACCCCATCAAACAAACAATCCAGCAATGATCAGAAACCTTCTGAAGCAAATTTTCGAACGGGTTACAACACGAATTAATAACTTGACTCTAGCATACTCGCAAATATAAAAAACTCTTTATACATAAAACATAAAAGCATATTTTTTTGTTTGCTCGTAAGCTAGATCATTATGGCTCATCCCCAGGTAGTTTTGGAAGAGTGTGATAAGCTTTAAAGCATTCTGGCATGTGGAGAGCTGCCAAACATTTCTCTAAAACATTATTCGAAGGCGGGTGGTGGTCTAGGGGATAGAACGCTTGGCTCCTGATCCAGGGGACATGGGTTCAAGCCTGGACATGACCAGATTCCTTCTTCATAATAATGAGCTATTTTCTGCTCAAATTGAAGATTGTAAAATAAATTCTAATATCATTGATGTAAATCCTTGATATTAGTCTTTTTAAAAAAAAAAAAAAATCACTAGAATTACTTGAATATTCATCAACTTCATTCTCAGTGCCACTTTCCAAAAGGATTCGCTGTATTTCATCCTCATTTGATGAAATATTACAAGCGCGACGAGTTTGTTTATGAGTGCATCGGCCATTTTGGAGGTATTGACAGATGTTAAAATATCATAATATTTTGTAATAAATAATGTGAAATAAATTGTGATTATTAGATTTTATTATGAAATCAGTAACCGAAATATACTTATTTATGTCATTTTTATGAATAAAGTTATTGTCATTCAGTTTTAATGTAAAAAAAATCACTTCAAAGACAAACCGGCGAATTGCCGGCTTTGTGAGGCAGTGACAAATTGACCTTGGCCGGCGATTCGCCGGCTTTGTGTTGCAATGGGTTAAATTAAAAATTAATATTATCACTTTCGACTTTAACTGAAGTTAATTTAAACAATTGACTACTAAGATAATTTTTTTAGATTTTCAATATCTCATTCTGAAATGTGTTAATTACAAACTACTGAGATACGCTGACTTTTTTTGCAAATTTTTCAAGGTTTGGTACTTGCACGTTCATCGGTTGTGCTAGATTTCGTGCTCCATTCACAACATTACATATTATAGTAATTACCTCGACATAAATCTTTCTTCTCTGCATAGTTTCTTTGACATTCATGGCTAGATGGTTCCACTGGTGCAACGGAAGAATTCCTTCTACCAAAGTTTCGCCGACCACTTTGTTGGTGTCTTGTTCCGGACGAGTGAGCCTAATTGTTATATCACCTAAAAAAAATTTTTAATTATATACGAGTATATTAGCTTCATAGCTCAAAGACAGATGTCTAACTGCTTTTGAAATGTGGTGTTCTACGGACGCATGATGGGTATATACATTTGTCGGATCATATCCAAAATAGCGAAATATTGATTAGGGCCGAAGAAATAAAATAAATCCTTAAAAGGGTTGTCCAGCAATGAGCAAACTAGATTATTACTAAAAAGCTGGATGCTTTTGAAATGTGGATATATTGTAGAATCATAGAGAGTCACCAAAAAGTACTGCAGCAAATGAAGAAAGATAAATAAATTGTCAAGACAAGAAGAAAACTGGAATACTTCGGGCATATTATAAGAAACGATAAACACAAAGTGCTGGAACTAATAATCAAAGGTAAAGTTAACTAAAAACGAAGTGTCAGGAGAAGAAAAATCTGTCTACAAAACCCTCGAGAATGGTTCAGTTGCATCAAAACATCCCTGTTTAGAGCTACTGTATCGAGGGTAGAAATAACTATGATGTTGTCCAACCCTCGATAGGAGAGGAACGAAAAGAAAAAATAATCAATAAATTATAGAGTTTAAACTTACCGTATTTAGTGTTAACCCAAAACTCTAATACAAGAGAATCATGACCCACAGATAGCATGTGCAAGGAATTTGCTATACATTCTTTAATATCAGAATTCTCTCTACTAATTGATTGTTTTTTCTCCTTTTTGTTGGCTGCTTTTGATACTGTAAAAAATCAGATAATTTAAGTTTACGAAAATATAAATGACACACATCAAGTTTAAATTGGACACAATTGATTATTTTGATAAATGAGCTACATTTAAATTTGGTAGATTTAGAAACTCCAAATTTTCCTTAGTTATATTCAAGTTCATGCTTCATTCACCGCACATTGAACAGTGTTATCCAATGTTTTTTTTAAAGTTATTTAACCACTCCATGGAAATATCAATGTTGGGTTTCTCGCTTAGAGACTATATACCCAACGTGGAGATTAGAAGACACACCAGGGTCACCGATATTGGGATGCAAGGATGAATTGACAATGGGCTGGGCATGTGTGCCGACGGGATGATGGAAGACGGAGCCAAGAGGGTTACTGAATGGAGGCCAAGGTTGGGCTGAAGAAGTGTCAGTGGAGCGAAGATATTGTGCGGACGGCGGAAAGGGCATGGAGAACACTGGTGAGAGACCGAGAGGTATGATCTGGGGGTGGAGAGGCTTACGTCCGGCAGTGAATGGAGACAAGCTAACAAAGAACTCCTCCATGCATACCCCCCCAAAAGTGGGGCCATTGAATACATGGTTAGATAGTGTATGGTTCCATACTGGGGCTCTTTTATAATTTCTCGAATATCCCCAGATAATGACAAAATTTGGACTACTGGCGACATCTATTGGTGTACACAAAATTTAATAATTTAACGGCTGGTTACATGTTTTACAAACTGAAAAAATTATGTTTCCTAAATGTCATTAATATCTTACTACTTAAGAGGTTAAGTAAAAAATTAGTTTACTTTTACTGTGGGAACTCTTCCAATCAGCGAGACCGTCGCTGATAGAATCTTCGATAGAACTCATCTGTGAGGCATCAGTAGATCTAACAGCGGGCGACTGGAACTCCTGGACTCTTAGCCACATGGAAAGGGAACAGCCCTGCAGCCACAGTCCCCAGTTCACTCCTTCAATTCCGCACCACACTCCCATCTCTGACCAACATGAAGTAATACCTGCCATTTTGAAAAGACATATCTTATTTTACATTCTACAACACTTGAAATAGACTTAACCATGGAATATCAATGATCGAAATTTCTTATACACAATTTATTGAATAATTGATATGAATGAAAATGTCTATTTTATACAAGTTTCATTATATTTTAACCTTTCCGCTAGTGAGTTTTTTCTTTACTTTACTGTATCTGGGGAGTGAGTTGTTTTTACAATTAAAATTTGTACTTTTTTTATAACGTAATAAATAAAAATGTAATTGGTAAATTGGTTTCGACCGATTTCAACCAATTTCAACCGCCATATTTCAAGATGGCTTTGCTAAACATATCAGTTTTTTTTTAAGAATAGGAGAATAAGTTTAGGAGTGGACGGAGTACACTCTTCATCGGCAAATGGGTTTCACTCTATGAGAAAGACGTCACAGATATTTTGTTGTTGGAATTTTCAGTTCGGTAATGTAGGGAACCACTTTAAATATTTGTAAAAGTATGTGACAAAGTCCATAGATGTCAACAGTAAACATATATTTTATTTCAATCAGACAGCGCTTGTAATATAGGCACGAACGCATCGGTGAGTCCATACTCCTTTGAGACATTTTTCTACTGGACGCGCCCGTGTGTTCATACTCAGGGAGAGGTTAAGGAAATGACATGTTTAGCTTTGCCAAGGAATTTTTTAAATCCCTTACGCAGGTTTTAAACATTACTAATATCTTGGACCCAAACTACAATAAATAAAATAAAAGACAGATACAAAAAGCAAATTATTTTTGAAGTGAGTGTTTTTTTTTACCCATCTCTAAATACAAAAAGATTGGTAAGCCTGTATACCTGATTTGATATGTTGATGATGGAGGGTTTTAAAAAAATGTTCTATTTGAGAATTGCTTATTTCTTTATTGCTATAGGCACGTTGTGAAATTTCTGGACTGGAAGCTGCAAATACAAAATGATATAATGTATTTTAAACCACTAATAAAAAATATTATTTAATTTTATTTATATTTAATTAAACCATTTGTAATCAAATCACTTATTAATTGTCAAAAAATATCATAAAAAAACTAACACCTAATTACAATCATAATATTTCTTTAAAACATTAGAAATTTTTAAAACTTAGAGAAATCATAAGAACTAAAAACTTAGTGTTGCTGTAACAGTGAATTGTAAAAAAAAACGAAATTAAAATAAAAGAAATTAAAAATACATTTTAAATAATAATTGAATTAAACATGTTTTTTTTTTAAAACTACTTCCACGTTCTTAAAAAACATTGTTTTATTTAATTACTATTTAAAATGATCCTCCATCATGAGATTTCAGAATAATCATTTGATTATTCTAAAGATACATTTAATGTTACAAATAAAATAATATTTTAATTCTAAACTAACTAACCATCACGCCATCTCCCTGAAGGAGTAGGCAGAAAGAATGGACTGCCACACTTTTCTTTCCTGACATATTTCTCTCGCTTCCTCAATATTCATACATCGTGGCATGGCACGCGTGTCGATTTCTCTGACTCCTCATGTGGCCGACATTGAATATTTGATTTTTATTTGATCGTGATACGTTTTCCTCGGTCTTCCTCTATTTCTAGTTCCATTAACATAGTTAACATATACTTTTTTTACCATTCTTTTTTCGTTCATTCTTTCCACGTGTCCAAACCATCTTAATGGTCCTTTCATTATTTTGTTCATAACACCATCATTCGCACCGCATTTTATTTATATATATACACAAATGAGACATAACAAATGAAAAACATTTAGGCGACTCATTTGGACACAAAACGGTGTTACAAAGACAAGATAAAACAACATGAAACTAAAAAATCATACATATCAGAAGGAATTCAAATATGTCAACGTTAGTGAGCATTCACTTCTTATGTTTTGATTCTCGTTTATTAAATTAAGAACTCAATGTGTCACTGCTTCAGAATCAATTTAATTTATCTGAGCTTATTTATTTCTTATTACAAAGGTTGTTTAGTGAATATTTAAGCAGTTATTATAATGAATAACTTACCTAATTGGACAAATCTATCAATGGGAAAGCACACAATGAAATCAGGAACATTTTTCTGAGCGTTCTCTGCGAGTCTGCACAGCGGCTCCAATAGAATATTGATTGGCACGTTGTGGCATGTAAATAGTTCCAAATATAGTTTTAACTCCGACGAAAGTATGCTCCTCGAAGCCAATATATAAATAAAATTCAGCAAACTTCGCTGCAATTCTGAAAACATTAAATTTAATTAACAATATGAAAATTTGATAATTCAAAAGAGTAGTTTTTAATATTGACGATAGCATCAGATTTCTTGAAGTTTTATTAGATTTTATAATAGTGAAATTCGCCTTGCTATTGCTAGTGCATAGACCCATGAGTTTCCACAGATGACTCCCCCCCAATCTTGCTCCACGGTGTCTCCCTTGTGAGCATGACTAGCTTTTGCTGCCTCGGTAGTATGATAACGGGCTCGGGAGGTTTGGAAGAAGATGTAGCCAGCAGATTCAACAAGGCAAGTGGAGCTTTTGCAATTTTTCGCTCTGTATGGCGTTCCAGTATCATTTTGAGAAAGTTCAAGCTCCAAATATTCAAATCAAATCAGTTTATTTTCTCAAAAGACATAACAAACATTTTTTATAGTTTAAGGCATCTATTAAGAACAGGTAAAACATAATAAATATGTAATACCAGGAACGCATGAGAAATGGTTCGACATTAGGAATACAAGATACTCTCCAAAGTCAAGAGTATTTGTCTTCTGAACGTACTTTCACGAATATGAAAGACATCGATCTCCGAAGCGATCATGTTCAGCAGTTTGATTGCTCTCCCCACCGGCGTCACCAGGGGGCAGGTTGGTTCTGCATGCTGGGAGATAAAACAGTCTGTGCTGACGCTGTCGAAGATAACCATCCGGAACATAAAGATGGATAGCCTCCAAGATGACGGAGTTCTCAAAGAATCCCCTGATAAGTCTGAAGAAATGGGTAAGTGTGCACCCATCCCTTCTTAGTATTAAAAGGGTACTGCAATACGGATGTGAGATTTGGAAATCTAGTTTCTTCTTACCTTCTAATTTTGGCGATTTTTGTTTCAGCACCATTGCGGACGGACTACAGAGAATTTGGGTGATAAGACCGTTGCCAGAAGAACAGTTCACATCGTGGTGAAACACGGAGGAAAGCCTGCCGACGCATGAGCAAACCACATTCATCAGCTGGGATAGAGTCGACGGATCAATCTCTTCGGGACTCTCGACAGCTTTCAGAATTCTACAAATAAATTAGTTATTTACAAATCGAATATGTGAACGACAAGAAATGTTAATATTGAACTTCTCGTTAACCAAAGTTAAGTTACGGAAGGTATTAATATGACTGATTGCGGAAAAGGCGGTGTTTTTCTTTTACCAAAAATATAACCTAATAAAATTTTCTTTATACAATATACACAATAAAATAATGAAAGGTTCATAAAGATGGTTTAGACAGATCGTCACCTGAGAGTAAGAAGGTTCCAACTGTCAAAACTAAAAAGCTGAGAAAAATGAAGTCAAAGTTTTGTTGGTTTCGGGTGTGTATCTTGGAATAAAAGGGTTCCATCTGAAGCAGATGAAATTCTTTTACCGAGAAGCGTGTAAATTTTCTCTGGTGACAGTTGGAATAATAAAGTTCTAAGTGTAAATGAATCCTTCTTCAGTGAATTGTGTATTTTGAATGATCAGATGGAACTTGATTCTTTTCGTAACATCAAAATGACGATACTATTACACGTTTTTTTTTTATTGTACGTATAGATAAGGTTAGTAAGAACCCTTTTCACGAAAAAAAGCCAAATGTGAAATTTTGTTAGTTGGAACCCTCTTACTCTCAGATGGAAAGAATAAATGAAGAAAGAAAGGGTAAAGAAAGTACATGTTTACTTTGTAAACAGAACATGATAGAGTAAGACCGAGGGAAAAAAAACATAGTACGAATAAATAAATCAAATGTTTTTTTTTTATATATTGTATACAACTCACATTTATAAAAAAAATGAATTCGCAAACCATCTAATTGAAAAAGATCATTCATTTAATAAAGATAATGGCGTTGAAATTTTGCATGTTAATAAAAGAAATATAACTTTGAACAATCTCGAAATTTTAGAAATTAAAAATAAAGAAAATATTATAAATAATCAAATAAAGTTAACGTTAAGTCCAATCTTTGATTTATTTCCTTTGTTATAAGTTAATACCTGAACCCCAATAAGAACTTCAAATTATTATTTTAAATTTTAAATTTATTCATAATATTTGTTAAAACAAAACCATAAACTTTCCAAATTAAATCATTAGCCGTATTTGTAAACAATTTTATAATATTTTAAATATTTATATAATATCACTGATATAGTTGGTTAGTCCGAAACATGTTTGATATTTAATTTTTAGTTTTTTAATAAATGTGATTGTCTTATACAAAGTATATAAAAAAAATAAAAATTTAACATTTACAACACAAAGTTATGGCGAACATAGAAGAAATAAATGAAATATTAAATGTCAGTCGCGTGAGTCGGAGAAATCGACACGCATGCTTGACAGTATACAAGTATGTTGAGGAAGCGAGAGAAATATGTCAGGAAAGAACAGGGTGGCAGTCCATTCTTCCTTGGGGTGACGATGTGATGGTTAGTTAGTTAGTTTAAATGAGAATACAGAGATGAAAAAATACATGTATCTTACCTGTTTATTAAATCTAATAATACATCTACAACTGTCACACACAATTCTGGATGTGTTATAGCATTATTTTTTTTGTATTCTATGTAATCCAATACATTGTAATTTAAATTTCTACTTGAACCTGAAAATTCAAACAAATTCCTATGAATCAGAAACAAACATAATAAAAGTTAATTATCGATTAACTTAAAAAAATCATTTATCCAAATTCATATTTTTTTCACAAAACATATTTGTATGAATTATAAAACACTTTTTCCACTTTAGAGTTTATTTTTCTCAACATGTTTGAAAGGCATTATATATTATAAGAACAATAAAAATGATATGATTAGTGTTATTGCCTAAAGATATATATTTTTTAAATATTTTAGATTAATGTTTGTTTTATAAAATGTTATATTTATTAAAATTTATATATTTTGGCATTTTTAGATACAAACATGTAAAAACAACATTTTTTTGTTTCTAGACCAATGATATAAAACTCTGTAATTATTATAATATCTTAAATAATTAATATGAATGAAAACTTCCGTCTTCTAGGGGTTTTATTATATTTTAGATGGAATGACATGTTTTGCCCTTCTAAGGCATTATCAAATGTCTGTTTTTTTAAACTAACTAACTAACTAACCATCACACCGTCTCCCCGAAGGGGTAGGCAGAAAGAATGGACTGCCACACCTTCCTTTCCTGACATATTTCTCTCGCTTCCTCAACATTCATACATCGTGTCATGCACGCGCGTCGATTTCTCTGACTCCTCACATGGCCGACATTCAATATTTGATTTATTTGATCGTGCCACGTTTTCCTCGGTCTTCCTCTATTTCTGGTTCCATTTACATCATTAACATATAATTTTTTTACCATTCTTTCCATATGTCCAAACCTTATGATCCTTTCATTACTTTGTTCATGACACCATCATTCGCACCGCATTCACTTCTTATATTTTCATTCGACACTCTATCATACACAGAATATCCACACATTCGTCTAAGAGATCTCATTTCTACTGCATTTATTCTACTTTCATCCTTCCTTTGCCAGTTCCATGCTTCGCTTCCATACATAAGGGTCGGTAGAAGAACACCATTGTGCACTGCCATTCTAGCTTTTTTGGATAGGTTTTTGTTTGTGATGACAACTTTAAGTGCACCATTCACTTTGTTGCCTGCCCCAACCCTTCTTTCAATATCCCTCTCCACTCTCCCATCTCTTGTAAACATACTACCTAAGTATACAAACTCAACTACTTGCTCCAAATTTTCACCATTCACGCTAATGTTGCAGACTGTCATGGTTTCTTCCTTTTCAAAAATCATTACCTTGGACTTATTAACATTCATCATCAGATCATTTCGCATGCATACCCCATACATACAATTCACCAGGACTTGTAGTTCATGCTCGTTGTCAGCAAGTAGGACAGCGTCATCCGCATACAAGAGACAGCTTACTGACACTCCGCTCATTTTGGCACCTACATCCAACCCTTTCAGCTCTTTCATACAATTATCCATATACAGATTAAATAACCACGGAGACATTACGCAACCTTGTTTGACACCTTTATTGATATCAAACCAGGCTGTAAGATCTCCATTTACTCTGACACTAGCAGTGCTTTCCATGTATAGCGACTTAATTGCCGTGATCAGTTTTGTACTTATTCCATATTCAGACAATATTTTCCACAACTTTTCTCTATTAACGTAATCATATGCTTTTTGTAAGTCGACAAACGCACAGAAAAGTTTGCGATTTTTGGCCAGAAACTTCTCTGTCAATGTACGAAGTCCAAAATTTGATCCATACATCCTCTGCCATTCATAAAGGCACCTTGCACATCCCAAACTTTGTCACTCGTCAATTTTCTTACTCTTTCTATTAAAATTCTGCCATAGACTTTACCAACGACACTCAAAAGACTAATAGCTCTGTGGTTTCCACATTCCATACGCGATCCTTTTCCTCTGTTTTTTTAAACATTTGATAATGCCTTAGAAGGACGAAACGTGTCATTCCATCTAAAATATAATAAAACTCTTAGAAGACAGATGTTTTCATTCATATTAATTAAAAACAACAAATTAATAAACTAAATTTTACTTTGTTCCAATAATATATTTATGTAGTTGCAAGCAGTGAAATATTCACGGAAGTAAAGGTTTTCTACCCAAAAACTTGATTCACTGTACAATCGTAATCAGTAATAAGTTTTAACTTTTCGTGTAATTTTTTTAACACATGTTATTATTTCACAATTAACAATGCCAAATTGTTCTCATTTTGTTTTCTACACCATTGTCATACAACAATAATTAGAACAAATTTCAAATCATTCAGAATCATTCATGGGCATTTCAAATTACTATAGGAGAGAATCAAAGTATTCCTCTCTCGCTCACTTGTATTCAAAATATTCTGGTAATCTTTCATGATGACATCCGGATTTTTGCCAATTTATATTTTTATTGGGATGTACAATAATGCATGGAGATATTTTTAAATTGGTGATTTGAACAAAGGATGTTAAGCTTCAGTAATTTTGATAGGTCAATATGAATCAAAGAATTTTTTAAATATGCGTTTTGAGTGATTGACAATTCTTTAATATCCTCATGTAAATTTTAAGATAGCCAAAATAACAACCTGCATGTTGACTGCTAACCGAGTGAATAGAGTGTTCCAGACTTTGGTTAATATTTTCAGACACAAAAACGTGATCCAATCCAGTACTTGAGTGATCCACCATCCCAACTTCGATATCTGCCTGAAAATTCAATGAAAAAAAAAACCAAAATAAATATTTTTTCATTTAATAAATGATGAATTTTGAAAAACCTTGACTTCAAACATAATTACAATTCTGTCATACAAATGTAATTACAATACAAAGTGTTTATTTCATTTTATCTTTATTCTTCTGTACGGGCGTATGTAGTTGAACTGCTCCTAAATGGCAGGACCGATTTTGATGAAAGTTTGTGTGTGTGTGGGTCCCTAGATGGTTTAGATTCACAATTGTACCCGGTAGGTGACTGTTAAAACCTTCTGGGAAGTTCATGAATAATTGACCTTCTGAGAATAATTCATAGTTATGTTTGTTTACCATAGATGGTGCTGATGTCAAATTCTGTGTTTGAGCATGCGTAAATTTAAATTTAGTAGTTGCGTAGATTTAAAATTCTGTTCACAATGTTTTCGATATTCTATGTATCACAATTGTGTAGGTATTGAGTGTATTACTCAATGACAAAACATATTGAAATAACATTGTTAATCATAAATAGAACTCAATATCAAATGTCAATTAGTACATAGTTTATCGAAAATTCGAACATCAAAAAAACATTTGCTGAACCAGCTAATAGCATGCAAGCCAACGTTCGGGCAGGACAAGGTCTGTCACGTGACTGAGCTTCTGGCTACGTGACCTGCCCATTGCCATTTTAGAGTCGCCACCCGGTGGATGATGTCGGTGACCTTTGTTTTTTCTCTTACCGTATCGTTTCTGACTCTGTCTCTTAGACTCTTTTCCACTCGTAGTTTCTCGGCGCTTTGTTTGGACAATGTCACAGTTTCAAGACCATAAGTACCAACTGGCAGAACACAGGCTTCTATTTTAGGTAGTATATATAATAAAATAATAAAATTTAAATGTCTAACCATAAAGTGATTGCTTCATATGAAAATTTTATTTTTTAATTTATCTGATCTCTGTGTTAGTTGTTATGTATAAATATCAATTAATCAAAAAAGTTATATTGTAAATAATAATTTCTGTTAAAAATAGTTCGGTGGAAATCTTATTTGAATTATAAAGTAGGACACTAACCTCGTAACCTTCGTCAGCTGAGTGGTAGGGATCACTTCCCTCGCTCATGTAGGGCTTCAGTTTATTGCCCTCGTCTTCATCCCCACTAGATGGCGAATCGTCGTCACTATTGGACGAGAATAGCAAAGGAGGCAGCTAAAAATAAATGATAACTTGTGATGAATGATAAATAATAAGATAAGTCATAATAAGTTCTACTCTAGATATTCACTGCTTAGAAAATAATATTCTCTTGTGTGAGAACACAATATTAATGCATTGCAGTGGTTTCCAACACGGAAAGTAATCTAAGGGGATATTTTTAATCGTATCTCAATAGAGACGAAGACGCAAACTGGAAACTGAACATGGATGATCAAGGTGTTTACAGGACTTATGACCTGTCATTGGTTGGGTTAAGCGCACGCTTTATGTAATTACAACATTCCCCATTCCACCTTTGGTATTATGATCATGCATGACAAATTTTTGGAAGATGTATATATATACTTCAAAATCCATATCTATCTTCACGTGTCAGTTTCAGTCAGCCATCTATGTAGATTTGGTTGCACTTGTGAATTTTTCAAGATTAACCTATACAACCGACCCACTAACGCCATCTATGGAGAATGATTTTCGGCATTTAGCAAACTACCTTATTAACACAATGCGAAGGCTGTCGCCTAACATATTGTTAGAAGCCGCTAGGAGTATTATTCCATTCTATATGCCAAAGAATTTGACCAGAATATTTGAAGAACAAATATTTGTGAATGTATACTTATACCTGTATACGAAATCCTGGATTTACACCAAAGGGTGGTTAATTCAAATTTTTAATTGTATCTCAATAGAGACGAAGACGCAAACTGGAAACTGAACATGGATGATCAAGGTGTTTACAGGACTAATGACCTGTCATTGGTTGGGTTTAAGGGGATATTTTTGAACTAAAGTAAATTTAGGGGGCGATGAGAACCAACTCTTGACAAGTTTGATTAACCGTTACACGTCTAGTGGACCCGTACAGGACCGCTGATTTGCATAATTTAAATCCCAACGGTCCTGTACGGGACTGGTGATTATGGTGCATTTTTCTATTGGATTACACTAATTTATGACAATGGTATTTAACCACCCTACGTATTTGAACGTACGTGATACGTTCACTGTGACTGTACCATTCTACGCTATCCCGTATCACGTACGTGCTTAAGAAAAAGTAATTTACCTAAAATGTACAAACTGTTAGCGATACGCGCGTGTGCCAACAACACTCGAGTACAAGTCTTCATAAATATGATAGTTTTACAAGGGGCAGGCGAAGTGTGCGGCCGAGTATTTGCCGTTTCGTAATTTAAAAAAACAAAATAAATATATAATTAAATTTCATTAATAAAAAACCTACTTTTTTTGCACGTTTCTCGGAAAATAACCCAAAGGTAGAGAAAGCTAACTAACAAGCTAGCCATCACGCAGTATCTCCAAAGGGATAGGCAGAAAGAATGGACTGCCACACTTTTGTTTTCTGACACACTTCTCTCGTTCCTCAACATTCATAAATCGTGTCATGCACGCATGTCGATTTCTCACGTGACCGACATTTAATATTTGACTAATGCCATGTTTTCCTCGGTCTTCCTCTATATCTTGTTCCTTTTAGGTCATTTACATAAACTTTCTTTAGTATTCTTTCTTTATTCATTCTTTCCATGCGTCCAAACCATCTTAATGACCCTTTCAATATTTTGTTCATAACATTTTTATTCACAATGCATTCACTTCTTATATTTGCATTTAACACTCTATCATATACATATCCATCACACATTCATCTAAGTGACCTCATTTCTACTGCATTTATTTTACTTTCATCCTTCGTTTGCAAGTTTCATTTACTTCTACACATAAGGATCGGTACAAGAACACCATTGCGAATTGCCATGTTAGTTTTTTTGATAATAAAATCTATATCACTTCACTATTGAATCACTGTTTCAAAAAGTGAGTTATGACTCCAAAAAGTTATGAAAGCATGGTTGTATTATGGATTTGATGAAATCAGTGTGTTTTCTTTTTTTTAGTTTGTTGAAAAGGGAGCAGTAGGCCTAAAAAAGATTGGGAACCTATGGTTTTGAACAAAGGTCTGTGGTTGAAATATGAGAGGTTTAAATTTCACTATATATTAATGTTCACATGAATGAACACTGAATATGATTGCAAGAGAAAATATTAATTTAATACAGAGGGGAACAATATACAAACATAGCATGACAAGTTTTATTATAGTGGAGGAGGTAAATTAATTAGCTGTTACTTTAGTTATGAGGTAAAGTTTCATATTAAAAATGATAAAATTTAAGTTATTAAAGACTTATATTACGCTATGAAATTAACACTGTGGAATTCCATAGTAATATACTTAGGAAATTGAAAATAATTTTGGTTATCCACTATTTATTAAAAAATATTAAATAACATGACATGTTTCGGAGGATAACTCCGTCTTCAGGTGTAAACATATAATAAAAACTAAATAAAAATATTTCTCCTTAAATACTTAGTCTAATGGTTGCGTAATGTCCCCGTGGTTATTTAATCTGTATATGGACAATTGTATGAAAGAGCTGAAAGGGTTGGATGTAGGTGCCAAAATGAGCGGAGTGACAGTAAGCTGTCTCTTGTATGCGGATGACGCTATCCTACTTGCTGACAACGAGCATGAACTACAAGTCCTGGTGAATTGTATGTATGAGGTATGCATGCGAAATGATCTGATGATGAATGTTAATAAGTCCAAGGTAATGATTTTTGAAAAGGAAGAAACCATGACAGTCTGCAACATTAGCGTGAATGGTGAAAACTTGGAGCAAGTAGTTGAGTTTGTGTATTTCGGTAGTATGTTTACAAGAGATGGGAGAGTGGAGAGGGATATTGAAAGAAGGGTTGGGGCAGGCAACAAAGTGAATGGTGCACTTAAAGTTGTCATCGCAAACAAAAACCTATCCAAAAAAGCTAGAATGGCAGTGCACAATGGTGTTCTTCTACCGACCCTTATGTATGGAAGCGAAGCATGGAACTGGCAAAGGAAGGATGAAAGTAGAATAAATGCAGTAGAAATGAGATCTCTTAGACGAATGTGTGGATATTCTGTGTATGATAGAGTGTCGAATGAAAATATAAGAAGTGAATGCGGTGCGAATGATGGTGTCATGAACAAAATAATGAAAGGATCATTAAGATGGTTTGGACATATGGAAAGAATGAATGAAGAAAGAATGGTAAAAAAATTATATGTAAATGGTACCAGAAATAGAGGAAGACCAAGGAAAACGTGGCACGATCAAATAAATCAAATATTGAATGTCGGCCATGTGAGGAGTCAGAGAAATCGACGCCCGTGCATGACACGATGTATGAATGTTGAGGAAGCGAGAGAAATATGTCAGGAAAGAAAGGTGTGGCAGTCCATTCTTTCTGCCTACCCCTTCGGGGAGACGGCGTGATGGTTAGTTAGTTAGTTAGTTAGTTAGTTATACTTAGGAAATTGAAAATAATTTTGTTTATCCACTATTTATTAAAAAATATTAAATAACACGACATGTTTCGGAGGATAACTCCATCTTCAGGTGTAAACATATAATAAAAACTAAATAAAAATATTTCTCCTTAAATACTTAGTCTACATTTAATCTCCCAAGCTCCCATTCCCAATCAAATGCAAATTAATCATTTATTAATTTCTATATATGTGTATCATTTCAAATGTAAGTTTTTTCTAAATTACAAGTTTTTATATATATTTTTTTATTATCATCATGTATTATTATTATTTAATATTATTTTTTAGTTCTTACAGTTAAAAAAAAAAAATTTTAGTACTAATAACAAATAGCATAGGTTAATTTTGATATTATATTTGAATTATTGTATCGAATTTTAAATGCGTTTTTTATTAGTCTTTCATTGTTTAATTTTTATTATATTTATACACCTGAAGATGGAGGCATTCTCCGAAACATGTGGTGTTATTTAATATTTTTTTAATAAATAGTGGATAAAACAAAGTTATTTTTAATTTCCTAAGAATTCATTTCCTCAAAAATTTGAATGTAAGTATTTAGTTTAATAATTTACTTAACCCCTATAATTCGGCTGGCTACATTTGCAGTCCAAAAAAATAGGTTTCAAACTGTGGCAGACTACATTTGCAGCTCATATTTGAATGTAACATGGAAACCATTTTACTTTAGTTCCTTGATATAATTTTAAATTGTATGTTATAAAATGATGAACTTGGACTATCTGTCTGAGTTGTAAATGTAGCCAACCGCAGTTCGAGACAATTTTATTTTATTGCAAATAAAGCCAACCGCACAATGAGGTTTAATGCCAAATAACAAGCTTTTAATATATATGGTAAATGTAACTAACTATGACATGACCAAATTAATCAAATTTTAAAGATTGGTCATGTTAGATGTCGGAAGAATCGATGTGCGTGTATGACTCGCTGTATGAATGTGGAGGAAGATAAAGAGGTGTGCCAGGATAGAATAGTGTAGCGGTCCATTCTCTCGGTTGTTGTTGTTCAACAACAACAACAAACCATCACGTAACTAACTAACCATTACGCTGAGGGGTAGGCAGAAATAATGCACATATTTCTCTTGCTTACTCAACATTCATACATTGTCATGCACACACGTTGATTTCTCTGATGTGGCCGACATTCAATATTTGATTTATTTGATTGCGCCACGTTTTCCTTGGTCTTCCTCTATTTCTAGTTCCATTTAAATCGTTACAACATATACTTTTTTTACTATTCTTTCATTCTTTCCATGTGTCCAAACCATCTTAATGATTATTTCATTATTTTGTTCATAGCACTTTGATTCGCACCGCATTCACTTTTTATATTCTTATTCGACACTCTATCATACACAGTTTTTCTGCACATTCGTCTAAGAGATCTCATTTCTACTGGATTTATTCTACTTTCATCCTTCTTTTGCCAGTTCCATGCTTCGCTTCCATACATAAGGGTTGGTACAAGAACACCATTGTGCACTGCTGTTTTAGCTTTTTTGGATCATATACAGATTTTACACACATTCGTCAAATATTCGTATAATTTTTATTTTAGAGAGAAGATTACCTTGGCTTTGTTAACCGGAGGCATGACTTGCTCCGAGCTGGCCTGAATGGAAGCTGCCCGTATCAACATCTCGCACAGCGACCTCACGTTGCCGAGGTCCAGTTTAGAACTCTTTTCATTGAGGAGGGCATCTTTTAAAATAGCCAATGTTGTTGCCTTGGATCGGTCCATGGTGCTATCTGTGATGAAACAAATGGAAGAACTATATAAAAATAATAATAAAACAAAGATTTCCTAAATAATATGCACGTCTCATAAAAAACTAAAAAGAGTCCATTGTTTTTTTTACAAGGGCAAACTTTCTGAGGCCATCAAACTGAGTGCGGGAGTGTGACAAGGATGTCTACTATCCCCCCTACTCTTCATAGTGGCGCCGTTCTTTCGACAGTCCTCATGGCGTTCCATGGATACGTGATACCCAGTTGGAGGATCTATGCTGCTGACCTCTGTTTGCTTTCGATAAACCGGGTGGATGCAGAGCAGAAGCTGTGTAAACTTCACGAGGAAGCGGCAAAAGTAGGTCTCAAAATTAACATATCCAAGACGGTAGACCTACGAGTGTCCACAAATGACTTCATCCCAATCTTGCTCCACGGTGTCCCTCTTGTGACCACAACCGGCTTTTACTACCTCGGTAGTATGATAGCAGGCTCAGGAGGTACGGAGGAGGATGTAGCCAGCAGACTTGACAAGGCATGGGGAGCTTTTGCTATGCTTCGCCCTGTATGGCGCTCCGGTATCATTTTGAGAAAGCTCAAGCTCCAAGTATTCAGCAGTAGCGTTAAAAGCGTACTGCTGTACGGATGTGAGACTTGGAAGTCTACCGCAGACGTTATTGGTAAACTCCAGGTGTTTATAAATAGGTGCCTTCGCTCAATATTCAAAATCTATTGGCCCCAAACAGTGTCAAATGCCGTTCTCTGGACCATGGCAGGCGAAAAGCCAATTAGAGAACAAGTCGCTAGGCGCAAATGGCAGTGGATCGGTCACACTCTGAGACGGAACCCAGCCTGCATCGCTCAGGGCGCACTAGACTGGTCCCCTATGGGGGGAAAGAGAAAGCGAGGCAGACCTAGAGCCACCTGGAGAAGAACCCTGCAGGACGAGGTTAAGGCAGCAGGCCTCACTTGGGATGATGTTAAACATCAGGCATGCGATAAGAGTCGGGTGGAGAAGATTCCTTGAGGCCCTATGCACCACGGAGGTGTGACAGGGCAAAAAGAAGAAGAAGAAGTATGATAGCAGGCTCGGGATGTACGGAGGAAGATGTTTCCAGCAGACTCAACAAGGCAAGAAGAGCTTTCGCTATGCTTCGCCCTGTATGGCGTTCCAGTATCAATGTTCAAACAATGGTAAAGTATAAAACTTATGAAATGAATCATTTAAAAACAAAACTTTTTTGTGTAAACACATATTAAAAGTTTATTCAAAATATATATTAATATATTTAGATCGTAATGATTTTGACATTTCTTAACTTTAAAAATGTATGAATAAACCAATTGATATTTTACTATAGTACAGTGTAATTATGTCACATTTTCTCAGAATAAAGAAACCATATAATCTATCTATAACTACTTGATACAATAACACGGAGGTTTTTCGCAATATAAACAGTTAATTTATGTTATCTCACAAAAAGTACACAGCAAAATAAATAATGAAAATATGTTCTCACATCACTTCAATACATTATAACGATTATAGAATTGTTTTGGGTCACTATCAATATTATTGCAAAACAATCCAGACACAGCAGCATTTGTAAGATATAATCAAAATGCAATTAGATAACATCTGCACTATTTATTATTGTATAATATCAAAAATTAATTATTGCCCAAATGACAGGAGATACACAGAGCAAACTGGGACATGGCCACTAATAACTCCGATAGGTTGTAAGGATTCCTTACACTTGAAAGTATCAAATTTCAAAAATAAAACCAGTTCTCTCCGGAGTGGGGAGTCAGTAGCACACAACTCAATAAGAGTTTACTTTTGAAAACAAAAAATAAAACAAAACAAACCAATAAAAAGAAGATTTAAGCTTTAAAAAGTCGTATTCCATTTTAGATATGATTGAAAAGTTATTTATGCTTAAAATCTAATTTAAAAAAATATTTTAATACTAAAACATATTACTTGTGTCAAAAATTATAAAATGTATGTATTTATTGTCAAAATGAGTAGGTATTTCCTTGTTGACAGCATTGCTTATATTTGTTTATAGTGTTATAGTTTTAGGTTAAGTCAGTTTAATTTGTGGAAAATTTATTACTGAATGTTAACACATCTCATGCGGGGCCGATCGAGCGTAAATTAACCCATTGCAACACAAAGCCGGCGAATTTCCGGCCATGGTCACTTGTCACTTTGTCGCTGATTTACTAAGCTGGCGATTCGCCGGTTTGTCTTTGAGGTTATTTTTTTTACATAAAAACTTTATGAAAATAATTTTATTCGAATAAATGGCATCAATTGGTATATTTAGGTTATTAATTTCATAATAAAAAATAATAATCACAGGTGATTTCACATTATTTATTACAAAATATTACGATATTTTAACATCTGTCAATACCTACAAAATGACTGAACGTGCTCGTAAATAAACTCGTCGCCCTTGTAATATTACATCAAATGAGGATGAAATACAGCGAATACTTTTGAAAAGTGGCAGTGAGAATGAAGTTGATGAATATATTAGTGATTCTAGTGATTTTACGCCTTCGAACAATGTTTTGGAACGTTCAAATTTCGCTTCCTTTCCAATTATGCGGAGATACTCCAAGGGTTACAAGAAGATATTTTTTTACTTGGCAGACATGGCATTATTCAGTATATAATATATGTGTTGCATAAAAATATCTCCAATGTAAAGAGAATTTCATACGGTGACTATAGGATTGATGTAGCTGAGAGAATTTTTGAGCACATTACCCTGCCATCATACAAGCGCCGTGGAAGATTTTCAGGAGGAGTATGCCCTTTGCGGCTACAAGCATTGCAATGGACACACTTTCCTAGGCAAATTCCACCAAATCCAGTAAAAAAAAACATCGAGATTATGAATAATGTGTTCCTTGAAGAAAAAGAAGAGCGAATCTCGATGGGGAAATGGGATGTGAGAAATATTGGGTGGCTCTCCACATGCCAGAATGCTTTAAAGCCTATCACACCCTTCCTAAACTACGTGGGGATGAGCCATAATGATACAGCTTATCAACAAAAAAAAATATGCTTTTATGTTTTACCATTATTATTTTGTGTGTAATTTAAATCTTAACGTTATTGTAATAAAAAAAGGGGTCAAAGTTAATTACTGTGTTGTATGAACAAATGATGTCTCCTTAGTGGTGCAATGGGTTAATGGGTGACGCGGGTGAATTCCGCTCGCGTCATGTATTAATCGTGATAGCATATAAATCATTAAAACATTTTAAATCTTTCCGATAAAAAAAAATTAAGAATATATTGAGAAACTTTGCTTTAACGAAAATTCAACAGATGTCACTATAAACCCTAAATAACGCAATATAATAAGCAGGCCTATGATCAACGTCTCCCGCTAAAGCGGTAAAAAAATTGGTAATTGTAATTACAGTCTCTCGCAAACGCTGATTGGCAGAATAAGGACTGTGAAACTCTTCTCCTGCATAAGACGTGTTAAAGTACAAAGTTGAAAGGATGATATGAAAAATGTTAATTCTGATAGTAATTATTGTCATGCACAAATAATAGTGATACTCACCAGCAACCGAAAGGCCTATAGAGATGATGGATTCCAACGTTTTAATAAGCAGTTTGTTCTCTTCTACAGTGCACGGAACGTAACATATGCAGTGGAGCAGCAACTTGAGTATTTTGTACGAGTTTCGAAATATTCTTTGCTTCACCAGGTACTTTCTCAGCACCGGGCAGTACAGGCAGAGTGCTGCACAAGTCTTCCAGAAAGTTGCAAAGTTCTTCAACAGATCCATGTGGTGATTGATGCTCTGTTCGAGTGAACCAAATTGCATTTCAAAGACAGCGCTATTGTGCGCTTTGTTGGGTCCTTTGATATTTATTGGCTGACTTTTCTTATGAACTATAGAATAAACAAGACTCTCTTCTAAAGGTGGATCATCATTGATTTCAGTAGACTTGTCTTCGATATTAATATAAGGTGCATTCTTTTCATTTGACAAATCAATAAGTTTGTTGAAAACAGTTTCATCCATTTTTAGCTTAAAGTATTTAAAGATTTTTTCACTTATGTCATCCAAGGATTTGAAAAGCATTTGTAGAGATAATAATGATTCAATTTCATTGGGTTTTATGGGGGACGTAGATGTTTTGAGTACATTAGAATTTATTCTCATGTTGTTCATTTCAACAATAGCTGTAATCTCCAAGATAGAGCAGCATTGCTTGGAGAATTCAGGCAGTCCCATTAATTCCAATATATTTGTTAAGCCACCATTTTGAAGGAATTCTTCAGCGAATGCCGTGCAACTGAGGAGATTCGCGAAAGAATTTAAACACGAGATAGTCACAAAATAAGACCCTTCTCCGCTTGTCATGAGAAAACGTTTTTTGGAGTTCTTGAATGCGGGATACAATATGCAGAATAGTAAATCGTGTTTCACAAATTCTTTACATTGTACAGACATTCGCAAAAGATGACTCATTGTAGCGTGTAAAATAGAATAATCCTCAATTTGAAGTAAAGGAAGGTACTT
Source organism: Lepidostoma basale (assembly GCA_022606425.2). NCBI lineage: Eukaryota > Metazoa > Arthropoda > Insecta > Trichoptera > Lepidostomatidae > Lepidostoma > Lepidostoma basale. Next base: position 600,405 of record JAHDVF020001249.1, read on the forward strand.
GGATAAAAAGGGCCATATTGTCTTATTTTCCGAGATATCCGAACTAGTCTTGATCTGGCTTTCATCGTAGAAATTGCTATGAGATGAATTTCTACTACGAAGCTCTCTAGTTTGATTTATTGACGATGATGAAAGCATTTCTTTAATTGTGTTCCCATCAGATATTAAATATCTCTCACAGGTGGCGCAAGGAATTTGTTCGATATCGTGCACAGGTCTAATGGCACCTAATTCTCCATATAAGGTTTGTTCTAAAACAGAGAAGCAAAGATTTGCCATTCCGTGATGTGTGCGGATTATTCTTATAACTCTATCTAGCAGAAACTGGGGAGAGAAGCAGCAGCAAGAGCCGCTGGTTCTCATGCAGCGAAGGAGTTTGGAGCGCAGACTGGGATGTTGAGTAAGCATCTCGTCACTGAGAAGTGAAGCAAGGGTGGCGTATAAAGTAGCCACGCTGCATGCAGGAGAAAGGCCCATGTTGCCAGCGTGACAAAAACTAGTGCCCAGTATATCACTATGGTGCTGCATCATTGATTCGACTCTAGCCCGACAAATCTTATGCTTACTTCTTGAGCAGAATGCTGAATGAACAACCTCACTCCTAATAAGTTTCATAGTACTGATTAATTTGCTCAAAAGATCCAACAGTTTTTTAACCAGCATAACAGAATTTGATTTATCTATTCCTGCTATTCGCAGGATCAGACTGATACTCTCCTTAAGGACTAATCCTTTCCTGCAGTCTCCAAATAATTTGAATTGTTCCGTAAAATTGTGAATATTGTCAAGAGATCGATGTTGCATCAATAAGCAGTAGAAAAATACAATTGTCGAGTAACTTATCCCAAACAAATACTTAATCAAGTCTGAGGCTTCCTCCGTTTCGATAGCTGCAACATTCGAAGTAGCATTTTCGCTGGCATTCGAAGGTTGATCTGATTTATCGTACGAATCTTCTGTGGGTTGAAAACGAAGAGACAATTTGTAAGTGGAGTCTTCGAGGAGCCTCAGCAACATAGGCAGTATTCCATTGTGTATGATTTTTATAAATAAATCAGGATGCGTAAGGATTTTATCAAATGAAGTCACCAAGAGTTCTGTGAGAGAAGCCTTCAAGTGAGCTACCTCTGGGAGAGTCAAGTTCACCCGTGACGCAGGGGATGACTCAAACTGTAGAGTACACAAAAATCGTACGGCAAAATTCACGCATTGAACGTTGATATGTAGAGCTTCCGAGCCCGATATGTTTGATTCGGCTTTACACAGTTTATATAATAAATTAATTGCCATTTTGCTAAATTCAAACTGACTAATTTCTGACTTGAGAATTTCTCTGTGTCTATCAGTCATATAATCGCCAACAACTGGTTTCTTTTTCTGTTGGGATCTTCGAAGAGGACTGTACAGAGAGTCGTTGGATTTGTCTTCGTCGCTTCGGACGACAGACGTGAAATAATCAAAATCGTGAGGATTGAAACGGGCCTTCAGTGTAAACGAACGATTGAGTAATTCCAGTTCATCACCATCTTGCTCAGAGTCGCTGGATTTCCAATTATTTGATGATAATAATAACAGTAACGCTTTTTCTTTATCGGAGCCAACACTGGATGCGGTTCCTATTTTTCTGCGACTTCGGCTGGAAATAAATAAATAAACATAATCTAGACATAAAAATAATTAATAATACAAACTAACTAACTAACCGTCACGCTGTTTCCTCGAAAGAGTAGGCAGAAAGAATGTCACACTTTTACTGATGCGGCACTCCATCCTTCTCTTTTCGCTCCGCGGGAGACGCGGTGTGAAGGGTTGCAAACCTCATCGCCACCAATAGGCATCTCCCGCGCACACTTCGATCGTCCAACATCCACAAAATAAATATAAAATACAATGAAATAAAATAAAATAACAAAATAAAAGTAATTTAACATAAAATGTTCTTTTTAGATGGTGCACATATTGTCTATTAAATTTATGTTCCACGTATCCACCGTTTTTAATAATACAATCATGGAATAAAACAAATATACACTTGTTTACCTAAGTTGGCTAGATCTACTTTTGTGATTTCCTGTATTGACACTAGCCCTTCTAGAAAAACTACTGCGACTGATTTTTTTCCTGATCCATATTCTGAAAACAAAAGACAATAATAATTTTAATGTTCTTCTTCTATTTCTTCCTTTTAATGGTAAGATAGATTTATTTATCCTAGAGATTTATTTAAAAATGTCTATCATTCCCCTTCCACTGTGTGTGAAAGGTTTGGTCCACTTCTCCGTTTACATCATTAACATATACTTTTTTTTACCATTATTTCTTCATTCATTCTTTACATGTGCCCAAAACCATCTTAATGACCCTTTCATTATCTCTATTATGTTGTATGTATATAATATTTTACCTGTACTCAATATAATATGTCTTAAACATTTATGCAGTTTGTAATGTCTTTTGAGTAAATAAACTGATTTGATTATTTTGTTCAAAACACATTCATGCACACTGCATTTCTTCACTTTCTGCACTTCTTATATTTGTATTTGACACTATAGTATGCAGATTTACTACACATTTATCTAAGATATCTCATTTCTACTTAATTTTATTTGTCTTTTGCCAGATTCATGGTTCACGTCCATATATGTAAGGGTCGGTACAAGAACACCAATGGGCACTGCCATCTTAGCTTTTTTGGATAGACTTGTTTCCAGAAATATTTTTTTCAATTTTGAATTGTCACAAATCATAAAATATATTGTTAAGATTATTTGGTCTCAGCTGATATTACATAACAAAAAAAAAACGTTTTTAGTCAAGAAAAAATAAATCACTTAACTAACTAACCATCACGCCGTCTCTCCATCGAATGAAAGAATGGACTGCCACACTGTTCTGTCCTGACATACTCCTCTCGCTTCCTCTACACTCATACATCGTGTCATGCACGCATGTCGATTTCTTAGACTCCTTACGTGACTGACATTTAATATTTGATTGATTTGATCATGCCAAGTTTTCCTCGGCCTTCCTCTATTTCTAGCTCCGTTCACGTCATTTACATATACCTTCTTCACCATTTTGTCTCCACTCATTCTTTCCATGTGTCTAAACCATCGTAACGACCCTTTCATTATTTTGTAACACTTTCATTCGCACCGCATTCACTTCTTATATTTGCATTTGACACTATCATATACAGATTTACAACACATTTGTCTTAGAGATCTCATTTCTATTGCATTAATTATATTTTCATCTTTCTTTTGCCAGTTCCATGCATAAGGGTCGGCACAAGAACACCATTTAACTTCCATAGAAATAAAATAGTGTCACAATTTTTTTATTTTATATTAAACCTTGCGCGGACCCTTTGACGTTGTTCGGGGACCCCCAAATCAGTTTTAATTGTCCACGGACCCCCTGAATGATCCTAGGGACCCCTGGGGGTCCGCACAGACCATTTTGGGAACCACTGGTTTAGACAGATGTTAAAAACACAATTAAAAGTAAAGGCGAATAAAGAAGAGATATAATGCTAGCTTAATTTTAAAATGAAAAAAAAATCCTATTTTAATTAAATTAACCGTTTGAGTGCCAAACCTATTTCGCCAAAATGTTATAAAATATCAAAAGAAATGTCTATTTTTGTAGATAATTTATATTTACAAGAAAACAATGTGCCATTTCTGTAAAAATACACCAATTTTCATATTTCTTTCAACATTCTCTTCACTAGGTTTCACACCATGATAATAAAAATACAGAAAGTGAATACTATTAATCTACCTACAAGCGCAACGGCGCTCCTCGGCACTCTTACGGATAATTATAAAATTTGAGTATTCAATTTTTATTAACTTGTTTACATCACACACCCTCATTCCATATAGTGATATATTATTAGCCAAGACTTATTCAAGTACCGAATAATATATGAGAGAAAAAATAATTTTTAAAAAACACCCTGTATGCAAGTTAGCAAGGTTTCACATACTTATTAGTGAAAAGCTCGTGTATGGGGGGCTTGGCCTGTGATGGGGGCAAGTAAGGATTGGGTCCATGGCATACCCCTCCAGAGCCGCTCAGCTCCCCGTACAGCCACACCAATACACCGCTCAGTTGGCGACTGCACGATAATCCCTGCAAATAAATATGTCTTATGTAACTCTGTATATTCACCCTGTGAATAAATTCATACATAAGTGACTTCGCCTTTGTACTAAGTTTAAACCCTTTGGTTTAAACCTACATCATTGCAATATCATAGAAGTTTAAGTTTAAATCTACATCATTAAAATAAAAGTACTTACAACATACTTAAAATTAAAGAAAAAATATATAAATAAAAGTTTATATTTCTTATTAACCTTTAGACACCCAGTGGTCCCATACGGGACCACGGATTTGCATCGTCCAATGCCCAACGGTCCCGTATGGGACCGGTGATTATGGTGCATTTTGCAATATCATTGCAATAGCATCGAAGTTTAAGTTCAAGCCTAATTTTAAACCTACATCATTGCAACATCATTGAATAAAAAATATATAAATAAAAGTTTATATTTCTTATTATTAACCTTTAGAAGCCCAGTGGTCCCATAGGGGACCGCGGATTTGCGTCATTCAATGCCAAACGGTCCCGTATGGGACCGGTGATTATGGTGCATTTCGCTATCGGATTACACTGATTTATGACAATAGTATTCAAAATATGAATATTAGCTTACGTAAGTAATGTCTTTGAGATACCGATCCATAATTTTACCTTCGGTTCCGATAAATATTTTTGTCATGATGCGTAATATTAGTGTTTATACCTGCATCACAAGGTCAACTCTTGGGATATGCATTGTTTTATAACGGTCTGCCTAATAAAACACACAATCTACACCACTGTCATCTTCTGAACTGGAGGATTGTAATCACATTGCTGTTGTGAATGTTTAAATTTAATATTTTTATTATTTAACTTTATACGACTACATATGGTTCCAACAGGACGGCGCTATGTAGCACACAGCGCACGCCACGATGGACATTCCGCACGAGCGATTAAAAATGGAGCGTCCCTATTGAAAGACCCTATATATAATAGGGTCAAAGCACCAATGAATGACCGTTTAACGTTCAGCATGTAATGAAATCCACATTAAAGGCATTAATTTCATTATTTCAGTGTACAAAATAAAATAAAATAATAAAAAACACATAGACTTCTCTAAATTCTCTAACTTTTTTTATTGAAATAAGAGTATTACTATTAAAATTAATATATCTCTAAAAAAATAGCACAATCACCAGTAATTGACCACTTCAGGTTATATTGATACAATACATAGATTTGGTTGCATTGTCACATTATGAAACACCCTAACATATAAAAATATGTAAATATTCAAAGAATTGCATAAGAAATAACATTAAAAAAAAACACTTACCACACTTTTCCTTATAAAAAACTACTAACAATCTCAGAACAACAACGGGAAGACGCACTTTTACCGTTTGACAAGGCACAGTTCAAAACTGATAGTTTTGTTTCTTACCAACAGTTGTCTCTGCCTACCTCTATTGTCATAGTTTCTTGGGATTAAAGTTTTTTGACTGGACACATAGAGCAACTCTTATTATATTTTGTTTTATTAACCAACGGTCATTTACTGGGGGGCGGTCAAATACTGGTGCTTCGACCCTATATACATATCAATAATGAAAGATCTCTTAAGATACTCTCATTAAAACAGAATATTAAAAAATATATACATATTAAAGAGGTAAATGTTTTGCTCGCTGCCATCTTTGTCAGCCAATCTATCAACCCCCCGTCAACCAATCTTGGACCCATTGATTCAGATAACTTGACGATGCCACTGTGATATTGCACATTCATATGTTTATTTGCTAAAGCAATTAAATTTACAGATATTATATGTTACATAAAAGGTTATTGGGAAATCTAGTGTAAACAGAGAACTAAGATAAATATTGATAAAAGTAATGAAATAAAATGGTAAACTATGTGTTTTGTAAGTAAGACATGGCATATGTATTGTTTCTTGAACAAAGATTTAAAACTCAATAAATAAAAATTAAGAGAATCTCGACTCCGATGGTACGGTCATGTGATGCGAAGAGACAGCGAGCACATTGTCCAAAAAGCCCTCAGCATTCCCACAAAACTACTTTTACTACTAAGATTTGCTACACTTTAGTCTCATTTCTACAGCATTTATTCTAAATTTCATCATTATTTTGCCAGTTTCATGTTTCACTTCCATACATAAGGGTCGGTACAGGAACACCATAGTGCACTGCCATTTTAGCTTTATTGGATAGACTTTTGTTTGCGACACAATTCACTTTGTTGCCTGCCTCAACCTTTCCATATCCCTCTCCATCTGTTCATTATTTGTAAACATACTACCTAAATATACAAACAAGTGTGATTATGTAAAGATTAAATAAATTGTGCACTTAGAAACATTATACAGAATAAAATATTTATTAAGATCTGTTTACTTCTGCAGTGGAAAAAAATAAACTACGTAGGGTGCCCCTGTTATCATTTTTGTTCTCTCGGGGTTATCTCCAATGTTTATTAAACAGAAGCATATGACATATTTCTCACATTAAAACAATATCTATCTACTCGGATGTGAGTATGGCAATTACTGATAAAATATTATAGCTTCCAATAAATACAACTTAAAGAGGTTAATAAAAATAAGAGAAAATGTAAACCATTAATAACAATACAACTTGTAATGTTTTTAAAGCTATCTTATATGGAATGTTTTACTGTGGTCGACATTGGTCATCTCTGTTTTTCTTTTCCCGGTATCGTATCAGGTCATGTAAGCAACGACATTTGATAATGCCTTAGCAAGGCAAAACATGTCATTCCCACAAAATAAAATAAAACATGTTTTTGGGATCCTGGTATAATGTTCAAATCAACAAACAACAATTATAGTTTAAGGCATCTATTGAGAACGAGTAAAACATAAAAAATATATAATACCAGGAACGCATTAGAGAGATGGTTCGACATTAGGAATACAAGATACTCTCCAAAGTCAAGAGTATTTGTCTTCTGAATGTACTTTCACGAAAATGAACTCTCCCCACCGGCATCACCAGAGGCCGGTTGGTTCTGCATGCTGGGAGATAAAACAGTCTGTGCTGACGCTGTCGAAGATAACCATCCGGAACATAAAGATCGATAGCCTCCAAGATGACGGAATTCTCAATCTTTCTCAACCGACATAACTATCCTGAAGATGGAGATCTTCAGAGTAGTTAAGAACCCTGAAGATTTTGGGGGGGTTGTTGTTTTATGGGGGCCCATGATCACTTAGATTTGGGGGTTTTGATTCAAAAAAATTTACGCGAACCGGGCTTCTCGGCTTCTATGGGAGTACCGCCACTGGTTAGGGATACACACATGTGCCAACAACAATTAAGTACAAATCTTCACAAGTAGATAGTTTTACAAGGGCATGCGAATTAAAATTAATCCATGATTTAATTGTATCTCAATAGAGACGAAGATGCAAATTGGAAACTGAATATGGTTGATCAAGGTGTTTACAGGACTTATGACCTGTCATTGGTTGGGTTAAGCGCACGCTTTATGTAATCACAACATTCCCGATTCCACCTTTCTTATGACCATGTCTGACAAATTTTTGTAACTTGTATATATGTTAAAGTCCAACACCAGATTTCACATTTCAGTTTCAATGCGCCATCTATGAAGATTTGATTATATATGTTAATCTCTAAGATTAATCTATATAATCTACATACTAACGCCATCTATTAAGCAAAACATCTTTTTAACACAATGTGAAAGGCTACCCCGCCATTAGCGCATTGTTAGAAGCCGCCTGGAGATGATAAAAAAAACTGAATTTTTTTGCATGTTTCTCGGAAAGTTACCTGAAGGTAAAAAATATAATTATAAAAGAATTATAACTTTTTTTACTTACATTAACCCCTAAAGCTTGTAGCAATGCAAGACACCTCCACGCAGGTCCTTTGAGAACATATTTCTGTAGGGCTTGAACAGACGATGACAGAGGAAAATTAATCGGTGGAAAGGTATTGTGGGTGGCCGGAACATTTGCAACGGCCGGGGAGTCATTACCACCGCACTCTTTGGTTTCCAAGTTGCCGCAGAGCTTAAAGTTTTTGAGGCATGCCTGCGAGGAAAAGTCTGTTATGTTCGATGTCACGCAGTGCACACCGCAGAGGAGCTCACATCCCACCAGGGTAACAATTCCACCCAATGGACTGTAAAAAAAATATACATGTATATGAGAACTATTTTTATTCAAATGAATCTAAACATAAATGAGTACTTAGTAGGGATGTGCGATCCGCTCACGAGTTAACTCAAAGAGACGACTCACTTTGGTGAGCGAGTGAGCGATGATTTATAAAAAAAGAGCGGCAGCTCAATGATCCGCTGGATGAATCGTAAATTATTGCAAAAGAGTCGACTCTTTTTAGTGAGCTCTTTAAGGGATTTGAGCTGAACGGTTCCGATCAGCAAAGTGAGCTGACTCTTTTTAATAATTCATGGTTCACTATTTTTAACAAACAACTCAAAATGGTGAACCATGAATTATTAAAAAGAGTCAGCTCACTTTGCTGATCGGAACCGTTCAGCTCAGATCCCTTAAGTGATTCATTTTGCCCATCTCTAGTACTTAGACGGGAAATTAAGTCAAACAAGACAGTTGTAATTCCAAATCAGGTGTACTCAATTCTAAAGTACCAAATATGTTCGTCATCATATTGTGTTGTGGATTCACATTTGGATAATTAAAAAAAAAACATTGTATTTTGACAACACTTATATGCACTTTACACAAACATATTTCGGACCACAGATGCCCTTCCTCAGTGTATAAATGTTAAAAATTGAAGAAGAAAAATTGTATTAAATAATCAATATATACAAAATACGTTTTCAATACTGATTAAAAAAAACTTAGTTTTTTAGAAGTTTTATTATATTTGATGAAAGTGACGTGTTTTGGCTTGCTAGGGCATTATCAAAAATAGCATTTGATAATGCCTTAACAAGTGTTGTACATCATTATTCAAGTGACAATAAATACTAAACATGTATTGGACTCATTTGTTATACATAATTTTTAAGATTAGTGGATGTTGGAAGATCGAAGTGTGCGCGGGAGATGCCTATTGGTGGCGATGAGGTTCGCAACCCATCACACCGCGTCTCCCGCGGGGCGAAAAGAGAAGGATGGAGTGCCGCATCGGTTAAAGTGTGACAGTCCATTCTTTCTGCCTACCCTTTCGGGGAGACGGCGTGATGGTTAGTTAGTTAGTTAGTTAATTTTTAAAAATTCAATTGAAAACTTGTATATATTTAAAAAAAAAATTATATATATATATATTTTTTTTTAAGTTTTACTTCAGAAAACAAAAGGATAGAGAAATTGTATTATTATGATTGGTTATGAACATAAAGTGAAAGTTAGAAAGGTTCCATATTTGGGTCATGTGCTGAGGGGAGAGAAGTACCACCTCCTCCGACTGATATTAATGGGTAAAGCTGAGGGATGTCGGGGAGTTGATAGAAGGCAGCTGTCCTGGCTGCGGAACATAAAATATTGGACAGGGATAACCAGAGTCCAGAACCTGTTCCAAGTGGCGCAGGACAGATATGCCTTTGCTGCAGTGATCGACAACGTTGGGGCGACCTGACACGGCACCGGAAGAAGAAGAATGAACATAAAATAGTGGCAAAGGATCCTTGTGATATAAATAAATAAAAATAATTTTAGATAAACTTAAGGCGTTAACACTGCGGAATTGCATAATGACGAATTTTTTATGAATTAAAACACAATTTTTTCCACTTTTGAGTTTATTTTTCTCGACATTTTTCAAAGGCTTACACCTTCATCATCGGGAGAACGATATAAACTGTTTATATAACACTATGCGCATTATGTGCTAAATTAAAAAAACGGTGGATTCGTGGAACATAAATTAAATATACAATATGTGCACCATCTAAAAAGAACATTTTGTGTTAAATTATTTTTATTTTGTTATTTTATTTTATATCATTGTATTTTATATTATTTGTTTAAGATTTATTTTGTGGGTGTTGAACGATCGAAGTGTGCGCGGGAGATGCCTATTGGTGGCGATGAGGTTCGCAACCCATCACACCGCGTCTCCCGCGGAGCGAAAAGAGAAGGATGGAGTGCCGCATCAGTAAAAGTGAGACAGTCCATTCTTTCTGTCTACCCTTTCGGGGAGACGGTGTGATGGTTAGTTAGTTATATAACACTAGTTTATATCGTTCTCCCGATGATGAAGGTCTGATGATGGGCCTTCGAAACATGTCGAGAAAAATAAACTCAAAAGTGGAAAAAAAGTGTTTTAATTAATTAAAAAAATCATCATACAAAGATTAACTAAATTAATTGTTAATTTTTTTTAATATGCAAAGACAAAATGGAGCATAACAAATCAAGGATATCTTGTTGAAATCATAAATTCATAAAGCATTTATTTTTAAATCAGTAATACTAGTGTATATGATGAGTGTGTAAATGTACAGTGAGTATGTAGTAAAATTACAGGAAATAAATATATATTTTTCTATATCAATAAGATCATTTGTCATAAACATGTCAATATAATTAGTACACATTTCAAGTGGAAACCAAATATACTACAAATCACACAACAATTTAGAGATAAATAAATTTAATAGAAGATAACGAATATATAAAACTGATAATTTGTTACATGGCTCATAGAAATAGGGTCAAAACACCAGTATTTGACCACCCCCAGTAAATGACCGTTGGTTAATAAAACAAAATATAATAAGAGTCGCTCTATGTGTCCAGTCAAAAAACTTTAATCCCAAGAAACTATGACAAGAGAGGTAGGCAGAGACAACTGTTGGTAAGAAACAAAACTATCAGTTTTGAACTGTGCCTTGTCAAACGGTAAAAGTGCGTCTTCCCGTTGTTGTTTTGAGATTGTTAGTAGTTTTTTATAAGGAAAAGTGTGGTAAGTATTATTTTTAATGTTATTTCTTACGCAATTCTTTGAATATTTATATATTTTTATATGTTAGGGTGTTTCACAATGTGACAATGTAACAAAATCTATGTATTGTATCAATATAACCTGAAGTGGTCAATTACTGGTGATTGTGCTATTTTTTTAGAGAAATATTTATTTTAATAGTAATACTCATATTTCAATAAAAAAAGTTAAAGAATTTAGAGAAGTCAATGTGTTTTTTATTGTTTTCTTTTATTTTGTACACTGAAATAATGAAATTAATGCCTTTAATGTGAATTTCAGTACAAGCTGAACCTGAAACGGCCATTCATTGGTGCTTTAACACTATATTAATTATTACATTCTCGTACCTATTATGTAAAAAAATATATAATTATTATTATTATTCTGTTGAATCGCTCTTTACATCATTACAGCATAAGCCAAATCGATGTATATTTTCGACACTTGATCAAACGAAATGTGCGAATATTAGACAAAAAATTATCATTAAAAATGTGAATTATTTTTTGGAAAAGTTACCCACTTAAGAAATAGGGGTGCATTATTTTTTTTTAATTGAAAAACTCAAAAAAAACTAACAATTTTGAATACTTATTAAGAAAAAAAAAACTTTGTGTTGTGTAAATTTTTTTTTTTAATTTTAGGTCTGTCACTTTAAAACTGGGTTCTTAATAACAATTTCTCAAAAATAACTGTCGGTCTATCTCTTTTGTCGTTGTCACAATATTTTAAAATATAAATTTCTAAGTTTTTTTTTTTTTTAAATAAGTTTCTGTTCGATATTGCTAGTTTTATTTATTTTCTTAGCTAGGTAGATTTCTAGCTTTTAAATGCGACTACTTTGAAGAAAATACGCCGCTTACTTGAAGAGAAAAAAATGAATAAACAAAAAATGAATTATTCCATTAAAAAAAAAAAAGTGTCCAATTTCTTAAGTAGGTAACTTTTCCAAAAAAAAAATCGCATTTTATCTATAATTTTTTGGCTAATATTCGCACATTTCGTTTGATCAAGTGTCGAAAATACACGTTGTATATATATCGGATTATGATTTTTAGAAAAAAAATTACTATAATATTTCGTTAAAATAAAAAATGTAAAAATGTCATGCAAGTAACAAAATGAATCAAAAATATCAAAATAGATTATTTTTATCTAATTTTAACTTGCAAAAGTAACATATAATTGTATATTGTTCAAAATATTTTTAGTTCGTTTATACCATTCTCCCGATAATGAAGGTTTAAAACCTTTGAAATGTGTCAAAAGAAATAAACTCAAAATTCATATAAAAAGTGCTTGTTCACATAGTATCATTATGGAATTCCAGTGATAAAACCTTAAGTTTATAAAAAAAATAACGTTTATATTTGCGATTGGAAAATATTTGTTAAAATTCATTGTAAATATTCTAGTATGTTTTGAATAAGTTCACCTCTTGTTAAAAGCAAATAGAATTAATATAATGGATGAAAAAAAAACTGTCATATTGAATATGTGTAATACTAATGAATAACATAATTCAATTTATTTTAATGATTACAAAAATATTCAAGAGATTTATTTTTAATGCAAGGCCTCAAATGGTTTCCTACTTAAGTCAAAACATTTAAATAAATAATAGACAATAAAATGTGTTTTGCAAAAGTAAATATATTTTCTGATTGCTCAAAAACATTAGGAGATTATTGTGGGAACATAGGACCTATTCCGGTCAACAGTCAATACCTTGACACTCGACATCATTTAACTACGGGTTTTATTTCGAGTGTGACTTAACACTTTAAAAACGTTACTTACTATAAATTAAAAGGGCTTTTAAAATATCTTGTTTTATTAAAAATAATAATACTAACTAACTAACTAACTAACCATCACGCCATTTCTCCGAAGAGGTAGGCAGAGAGGATGGATCGCCACACTGGCCTGTCCTGGCACACCTCTCGGGCTTCCTCCACATTCATACATCGCACCATGCATGCACGTCGATTATTCCGACTTCGAATGTGGCCGCCTTTTAGTAATTGGTTAATTTGGTCATGCCATGTTTTCCTTGGTTGTCTTCGGCTTCTTTTCCCACTCACGCTGCTTGTGTACAACTTTTTAACCATTCTATTCTCATCCATTCGTTCCATATGTCCGAACCATCTCAGGGATCCTTTTTTAATTTTATTCACGATGCAGTCATCTGCCTTACATTTCTTTCTTATTTCATCGTTCGGTATTCTATCATACAACGTTTTCCCGCACATTCTTCTTAGTGATCTCATTTCTATGGCGTTTATCCTGCTTTCATCCTTCTTTTGCCAGCTCCAAGCTTCACTTCCATACACGAGGGTTGGCACTAGAACTCCATTGTGTACTGCCATCTTTGCTCCTGTGGATATATTTCTATTTGCAGTAATGACTTTGAGTGCGCCATTTAATAATAATACTTTGATTACAAACAGATACTTTGTTTTTCAGAGAGAATTGCAAATTATTTGTGGACTTGATAGAATACAAAATATAATAATTAAATACATGAAAGGGTAAAAAGACGAAGAACACAAAACTTACCAAAATGATAATATTGTTGTAACTTCGCATCCATCTTTCAGTTGAATCAGAAACTCAGCAATGAATAAATCTAACCATGTCCACTTCTGAAAGTTTAGTAATAAAACGTTTTCTAATGTATTTGAAACATTTTTATTTAGTTACAGCCGAGTATTCATTTACTTCGAGATGAAAAGAAAAAAAATAATTCATATTTTTACACCCAAGATAACAAAACAAATAATCAACATATTTTATAGGAAAATAACAGATGAAAAATCCTTTACCTCGTATGTTCCAGTTTCCGCATAGAAAAAATGATCCCAAAATAACTTAATTTGATTTTCAGCACTTACATTAGCAGACATTTTAATTATACTGTATGCTACGAACACAAAACCTCAAACAAAACACTGCATGTTACAGTAAAAACAATGTCTTTGACACCTTTTAAAAATAAAGGAAAGAAAACAATAGGTTTATTTAATCACGGAACAAATTACTGATACAGCTTATCACATATCTGTGCTCAAAATGAAAAGAAGACTTATCAATGCAAACTCAATGATATAAATGTCGTTTATAGACCAAAACAATAACAATATTGAAAACAAAACAGTAAGATTTTAATTAATTAATAAGGTCAAGATTTCCATCCTGATTTATTTGGAAATTGCAAAAACTAAGAAAAAATAATAAAGTCACTACACATGGAATTTATATAATAAAATTATAAAAATAACTGAACATTTTTTTTTTCGATTCTTTCCTCCTATCTATTTACAAGAACTGTCACTTTGTCACGGTCATAAATTCAAATTGAAGATAGTCACAAAATTATCAATGTGACCAACACTCACAAATTACAGTCGTACCAACAAATACTTGTTGAGTAAAACTAAATTGCACAGGTATTTTTTTTTATAGGAGAGAGTAGAGAAAAATCTGTATTATTTGTTAAATTATGTATGTACAGTATAACGTCATATTTATAAAGACAATAGCTTCTGAGAAATAACAATAAATTTACGTTTTTCTTATCACATATACTAACCAAACATCACAGTGTTTTCGTTGAAGGAATAGGCAGTGAGGATGGACCACCACACTATTTTATCCTGACATGGTCGATTTTTTTTTCCTATTTTGAACTTGCCCACCTCTTTTCTCTTGATTAATTTGGTCATGTCTTCCTCGACTTCTTTTCCCATTCACACTATTTGTATATATCTTTTTAACCATTTTTCGTTCATCTATTCGTTCTAAATGTTTAAATCAACTCAGTGACCTTTTCTTAAGTTTAATTAGGAAACATTTATCTGATTTACATTCCTACTTTATTTCTTAATCCAGTCTTCTATCATACATTGATTTTTTCTGAATATTCTTTCTCACTCGCTTTTAATAAAAATACTAACATTTGTTTTTCTGTCCGCTGCAAGTTTCACCTCCATGCATAAGGGTTGGCACTAGAACTCCATTGGGCACTGTCAAATATTTTTTACAATTAAAAGATTTATATTGGCAGAAGTAATTTTGAGTGCACTTTTTTTTTATTCCCAACGCAAACCCTTCTTTCGATGTCTTTCTCCATTTTTCTCTCTCTTGTAAAAATGTAACCTAGATAGATCTCTTCGGTTACTTGCCCCCAATTCGAATATTGATAATTTTTTCAATGTTCCAATCCTATGGATTAGTTTGCAGCAAATTGTAATATTTTCGCTGGTTTTTGGGATGATTGGGTAGTTCTTGGTGTTTTCCACATTCTAGTATACAACCGGTTACTCAAACCCAATTACTGTATACATTTTTTAGTTGTTGATTCTCATGTGATAGGTAGCCAGTAGCCATTTTTATTGTTAGGTCAATTCTACCAGACCAAAGACAGCGTGATTTTTTTTCACACTGCCATCGCCGGGAATCGAACCCGGGACCTTCGCTGTGGTAGTTATAGCTGCTGCTACTCTGCCATGAAAACCGTCATGTTAAAAATATAAGGGGAAATAAAAACAAAATTAAATACTTGGTCAATTATTTAAATAACAAAATACACAAATAACAGCATTGTAAAAGCAATATATACAACAATAATAAATACATATATTTACAATCAAAAAAATATTTACAATTAATTCTTCTTGAAGCTTCTCAATATAGGATAAATGATATTAAGGGATTCAGTGATATCATTTCTTGATTTTCCACCTAGAAAATAAAGGTCACGAATAATGGAAAGTTTAAAATACACAATTCTCAAATAAAGGAATGTTTAAGAATACCTACCAGTAAAGACAATTTTGCCATTTACAAATATAAGAAGAACTATCCTAGGACGAACAAGTCTATAAACAAGTCCAGGAAATAATTCAGGTTCATAGGATGTGAACTGTCCGTGAGCTTGTTGTAGCGCTTCTAATCTCACTGGGAATCGCAGATCAGCAGTGGCAACGAAATTTTGTATTTTAAACTCTGTGAATTGCACCTGAAATAAATAAAAATAAAAAAAACATAGTAATTTCTCAACATATTGTTAATTTCTTAAGCGTTAGGAATAAAATAATGAAACAGCCATTAAAAGGTTAAGACGTATGGAAATAATGAATGAAGAAAGAATGGTAAAGAAAGTTTTTGTTAATAATGTAACAAAACAAGAAATAGAGGAAAACCAAGGAAAAAACACTATTGATAATTTATGAAGAAATAAAATATTGTTGATAACATCCGTTTTCTGGAAGTTAACTAAGTGACCATCACGCCGTCTCCGGATGGGTAGGCAGAAAGAATGGACCGTCACACTGTTACATCCTGACATACTTCTCTCATTTTCTCAACATTCTTACATCATGTCATGCACGCACGTCGATTTCTCCATCTCCTCATATGGCCGATATTCAATATTTGATTATTTATTATCATGGTGGAAGTTTTCAATATTAAATACTTAATAAGGAGTTTTAAATTGTTCAAGAAATATATATACTTGCATGAATCCATTTATAATATCTAGGATGTCATAATGTCTTAAAACCTTGAACATTTTGCTTTAATAGAATAAAAATAAACCAAATTTTGTTACTTTGAAGAGTGAACCAGGGAATGTTTATTTTCAAACAAATTATTATGAAACATTGAAATATTTACTTTTGCCAATAAGTAAATATTTTTTACTTACCGGGTAACCCAGTTTTTGAATTATTCTAGCAAATTTTCTAGTAGCATATAAGGAATCAGGTTCATTTTTGGTCCCAGTGCAAACCAATTTTCCAGACCTGAAACAAATAAATTTAATATTTATTGTAAACGGGTTATTATTATTAAAAGCTAAAAAAAAACATTTCACTTGAGAGTCTTAAAAAATATATATATTTGGACGATGACACATATGTATTTAATTTTACTAGGTTGTATTAATCTGGAACGATAATTGAATTTTGCAATAAAACTCTTTTTATTAGGTGTATAACTTTGATTCCGCCGTTTTGCAATAGATGGCAGTAGCGGTAAGTGGTAGTTGGAATAAATAGATCATAGATGTCATACAATAAGCTTAAGTATTTGTAAACAAAACGCCATCGAAATATTAGTCGATTTGTGTCTGCATCATAAAGTTATTCCCGATTAAACATGTCAGCTTACGAGCCAAATTCTCGTCATTTGCGGGAGGTTTTAATTTTATGCTTTAATATGAAGAAATCTGCGGCTGAGGCTCATCGAATGCTCTCAAATACCTATGGTGAGGCCGCTATTAATAATGGAATCCCAGAGTGTTAAAACTTTAAGCATAAATAAAATAGTTTGTCTTATTGCTTCAAGATAAGTAATGTAATCTAAAACGTATTATTTTGCATTGAATTTCTAATATGAAAATATTACCTAATTTACCTTTTCATACGTATGAAAAAGAGGCAAAAATAATATGAATGTAATTTTATTATTTAAAATTTCTAAACGTAAAATAATTGATAAGTTAAATAATATACCTGAAAACTAATGCCGTTGCTCGTGGTTCCAATATCCTCATAACGACACCATGAAATCTGGAAGGGTTGTATTCAGAAAATCTTGTGCGGCAATATATATCCAACAACTTCAATTCACAACGTAAGTTTACTGTCGACACGCAATTTCTATAAAACAAAAACATTATTGAAATACATTATATTCCCCGTTGCAACTGCTAAGGCCAGTACTTGTATATGGTGCGGAGTGTTGGGTACTGAGCAAAAGGGACGAAAATGCGCTGCTGGTCTTTGAAAATAAGGTGTTGCGAAAAATCTTTGGGCCTCTCTGTGAAGGTGGTGTGTGGAGAGTGAGATACAACCAAGAGCTGGAAGGACTTAACAACGAGCCCAACATAGTGAAGTTTATAAAAATACAGCATCTCAGATGGTTGGGACACCTCTAACAAATGGAAGAAGATCGAATCCCAGGGAAGATTCTCAATACACGAATAGATGGAAAGCGAAGTGTAGGAAGACCAAAACTGAGGTGGATGGATGGTGTGGAGGGGTGTTACAAACTGGAGAATGCGGGCGATGGACCGGGGAGAGTGCCAAAGAATTTTGGAGGAGGCCGGGGACCATAGTTGGCTGTAGCGCCTAGTAGTAACGAGTTGATTGTAAGGCCTGATGATGCTTATATCGGTTAGCGAAACAGCTGTCGTGACAAAATATAATCAATTGTAATATTACAATATAAAACAAAGTTTTAATTAATTGTTGTTGAAATATCAAATTGTTTCCTATTGTGTAGAAAATACATAACTATTGTGTAGAAAAGACTTTAAGGACATACGAGTATGAAACATAAAATTTGTGGTGTGAAATTTTTAGAAATAAATTTAACACTTGGATATTTTTTCATACACCACTTTTTTGTGCATCGAACATAATTGAAAATAAAAAAAATCAAGCCAAAATGCTGCTTTTTTGTTACCCTGACATAACTCCAGTTGGATGGTAGTTTAAAAATAGAATAAAGTGTTCTAAAAACAAAGCATAAGTATAAATGTTTTCATTTATTTAAAGATGTCATGCCTCAAAATTAAGCACTTCATAGTAAGGATTTGGCATTTTGAATTCAATAACAATGATCCATTAAAACTAAAATAATATTTTTAATAGAAATAATAAAATATATTTTTTTCCATTGGTTACTAATGAAATACACTTACTGTAACTTGATGCTGTTTTTTGCTTGATCTGGTCCACTAGCCATGGGTGTCTGCGCTGTGATGGTGGCATGAGGATTCTGAGATCCGTGTGAGGGTGTAAACGCACTGTGTGTCGGTGTAAAGGCAACATCGCCACTTATCCTGCTGTGAGACGGGGACTGTAGCATATCACTAATACTACTTGAGTGATCCAGGCCACTTGACGAAGTATTCGGAACAATTGTTCTTGATACATCAGCATATTTTATTTCACTGTTTTCTAAATTACTAGAATTACTTATAGGACTGCTGATCACACTGGAACGAAGTGAATTTAAGTCTGTTGGTGTTAGAGAAGCACCACTCTGTGGTCTGGGAGTTCGGTTATCCCTCGCTAATGGTGAAGGGATTGACCCACGTGCGATAACCTTAATAAAATTAAAAATATATTAACAATCGTAAAAAGCTATAATATTTAACAATTTACAATAGGCATAGACTTACGGGAGAAGGAACAGGCCTCCCTGGCGAAGAACTGTGCCAATCTGGCACGGGAACAGCTGGAGTTATACGTTTAACAGGGCTATTTAGGACGCCTCTCAATGGAGAGTCCAAATCTTGAATATCCATTATAATGAATTGTTCACTCGTTTGCGGGCGAATATTAAATACAATATGGTATATGCATTAATATTAAAGTTGAAAAAAACTTTTATTAATTCATATTAAGTAAAATAATCATGTTCAACAAAATGCTATTGCGTCAAATGTCACGTCATATTCATTCTGTCAATATTTTATTTATTATCTCTGGATGTAGGCATAGATTTCATTTCATAGATATATGTATTAATCTTTTTCTTCTTTTTTTAATTTTCACGACTGGCGGATTTTGTCGAGTATTAACAATGAAAGAAATATAAGTATTTTTTTTTTTTAATAATCCGCTTTTATAATATATTTACCAGTTCTAATTAATGATGTGTGAAAGAGTAAATAAACATGGCATTGTTAGTAAAAATCTCTCGACACGGGGTGAAACATGACGATTAGTTGTATCTCACTCCATATCTCGAAGCCCTTTTCTCACAACGTATTGCCCAGTGTTTATTCGCTAATGTAATCATTATTACATTAATTGAGACTACTCCGGGATGTATAGTAATATGAGATTGAAACCAATATTTACTATTTACAATTATATTTAAACATACAATATACAAAAAGAGAGAAACAAGATCACTTATAAACTAAAGATGACTTACTTGCTAATCGTTGGAACGACTTAAAACTACTCCGTCACTGAATAACGCTACTTGATCTGCGGCGAGGACCGACGCTGACGCTGTCGTGGCCAGCATCAAGGTCTGCCGGAGGCTGCATAACACAGAATCATCACGCGGATGATGGACAGCGGTGGCCACCATCACGCCCCAATGGTGATTAGCTGGCGCGGCTGGTTAGCACGAGGACGGTGATCTGCGAAGCCAGCGTGGTGGCGAGTCGGCCGCTAATGGCGTCCGCGCCAAGAGGGACGTGCGAGGCGGGAATGGCCTCTGGCCAGCGCACCGCGGCCAGCGGGCGCGAAGCCGCACGTCCGCCTCCTCTGAAGTCTGTTTTTCAACTTCGCGATCTTTTGAGACTATCTCCCCCGGCGCGCGTCCGCCGAGGGAGAGATGTTCCTTTCACCGGAGGCCGGTGGTAGACTGACTCGCTCGAGAGCTGCCCGGAACTCTGCAGGGTAGGGGGTTAGATCATCCCCTCCCAGAGTGTGGCCACTGTCTGCATCCGGCCGGCAGTACCTAACTGCTTTGCGGTACCGGGGCAGAACACTATTTTTTTTCACTCACAGAATTGTCACTATCACTATTATTGTTTTTGAATTGTCTTTCATAATCTCTTATCACTAATTAAAATTAAACTTAACTAAGATCAAACAAGCCTCCAGAGAGAAAACGCCTTTTCGGTCATGTAAAATTTGTCTGGTGCAATCTCACCTATTATGCCATGAAACATGGCTATATCAGCATCTTAATTTAGAAATACTAGTTATCAATTTTAGAACAATATAATATGAGTTTGTTCAGATTTGAAATAACTTTTTACAAATTTAAAAAGTCATTTTTGATGATTATTTTCAAAAATATATTATAATTGTAATTTATTTGCTGTCGTAAATTGTCACATAGGCAACCAGTTCCATAATATTTCTATATATAATATTATTATTTCTTAATGATTTGATCAGTACGTACTATATTATAATATTAATTAACAACAACAACAAACCATCACGCCGTTTCCCCGCAGGGGTAGGCAGAGAGAATGGACCGCCACACTACTCTATCCTGGCAAACCTCTCTAGCTTCCTACACATTCATACAACGAGTCATACACGCATGTCGATTCCTCCGACTTCTAACATGACCAACCTTTAAAATTTGATTAATTTGGTCATGCCATGTTTTCCTCAGTCTGCCTCGACTTCGTACCCCATTTACATCATTAACGTATACTTTCTTAACCATTCTTTCTCCATCCATGCGTTCCATATGTCCGAACCAACGCAGCGATCCTTTCATAATTTTGTTCATAAAACCTTCTTCCGGTCTACATTCCTTTCTTATATCAGCATTTGAGATTCTGTCGTATATCGTTCTACCACACATACGTCTTAGGGACCTCATCTCTACCGCATTTATTCTACTCTCATCCTTCTTCTGCCAGTTCCATGCTTCGCTTCCATACATTAGGGTTGGGACCAGAACTCCATTGTGAACGGCCGTTTTCGCTTTCATTGATAAATTCTTGTTTTTAATAACTATTTTTAAAGCTCCATTCACTTTGTTACCCGCACCAACCTTTCTTTCGACGTCACTATCCGTTCGGGCATCTATATTAACCGTCGCGTTGCCATGTGGTCAATTGAGTTTCCACTGCCAATTTAAAGTTGATTTTCTTAAAACCTATGGACCCTAATATTATAAAAAAAATTGTAATCCTCCATTGAAGTGTTCTCAATATTTCGTAATAAAAAAAAAAGCAAAAATTACTTCCTTCATCCCAAAAAAAATATTTTCTAAGACTGCCCTCACCTTCATTCGTGTTAAGGTAGAATTTGTTTTGCTAATATTTACAACTTTATCAAAAGTGACAAATACTTACTCGCTGTTTTGAACATATTATAAATTATATCTTTGACCTTTTCAATAGGTACGTAATAATACCGACTGGATGAAAACGCACCACGTAACTTAATAATATCAGAACTGTTAAAATATTAACACTTTACCAAAAGGGACAAACATTAATACGTACTCGTTGTCTTGAACGTACTATACATTTTGCCTAGGTGCCTTTATCTTCGCCCCGCCCGCCGCTGCGCGCAGACAAGTTTATACCCGCAGACAAGTTTATGTCCAGTCGCCTGTATGCTATGACGCATTACATATCAGAAATCGCATGGTTTCAGAAAAAAATTAATAATGATATGTTTTTCAAATAATCCATGTATGTTATAGATATCGATCTATTCCTAATGAAATTCCCTACAAGATGACATAAATTAAATTTTGATTCCTCTAGTCATATGCTTGATATTTAGATAAAGTTAGCGGTAAACTGAACTTACCACATGGGAGCAAGCGTTTTGTTTTGAACACGGTACGTTAAGGGTTAATTAAAATAAAATAATAACCAAGAACTTGAAATAAAAAAATCCAATTAATAAAGAGAAATGTATCTATTTGGTTTGTAACTATGACTACAAACCAAAGTATACATTAGCTGAGATCGTTAAATGTTTACACATTAATAAACAACCGCGTAGTACCTAATCAATAAATAGGACAACCAGGACAAAGTGATTAAATATTGATTTTACATGTAGGTACTGCTAATGACCGTCTGTGTAAAAACTTTGGTTGCTTTTTTATGTTAAAAACAATGGCGAAACATTAGTACTCAAATTTAGAACCTTAATTTAATATTTTTTTTTCTTAACCACACGTGGTATTTATAAGACATTAAATTTAATACAATTTCAATTATTAATGTAGTTTATAGAAACAAATTTTAACATATAAATGAAATATATGGTAATACTTCCAATATTTTACCTATTAGGGCAATTATGAGACTATGGCAGAGATGTAAATAAAAATAAAATTTTATTAGGTACGTTTTTAATCACGAAATTGGGTCTGTATTGACACAGTAAAAAGTTTTAATGGCAGTGCACAATGGTGCTATCGTACCGACCCTTATATTTTAAAGCGAAGCATGGAACTGGTAAAAGAAGGATAAAAGTAGAATAAATGGAGTAGAAATGAGATCTCTTGGACGAATGTGTAGATACTGTATGTATGATAAAGTGTCGAATGAAAATATAAGAAGTGAATGCGATGCGAATGATGGCGTTTAAACAAAATAATGAAATAATCATTTAGATGGTTTGTACGCATGGAAAGAATGAACGAAGATAGAATGGTAAAAAAGTTTTTGTTAACGATGTTATTGGAACTAGAAATAGAAGAAGACCGAGGAACACGTGGCACGATCAAATAAATCAAATATTGAGTCAGAGAAATCGACGCGCGTGTATGCCACGATGTATGAATGCAGGAAAGAAAAGTGTGGCAGTCCATTATTTCTGCCTACCCCATCGGGAGACTGGGTGATGGTTAGTTAGTTAGTTGGTTATGTATTAGGTGTCTGTGATATTACACGAAATACTTACGTATATTTTTTAATATTTTTTTTATTATTGAAAATAAAAATATTGTGAAGGGATGTAATTAACTGACAAAATTGAATAATAAGATAATATTTAAATTGGGAATTTTGTTTAAAAAAAAAGTATACTAATTTTCTAAACGACAAATTTTTCATTTAAGAAAAAATATCTCAGGATGGCAATACCTATAATGTTTTAAAAATGAACTCAAAAGTTAACTCCTATGAACAAAATTCTATAGAGCTCTAATAATTTTTAAGATATAATATATTTTCTCCTAAGCGTGTGAAAACACACTATATAAATATATTTTTGAAATTACTTCAAGTTCTCATTTGAACAAATTAAATAACACTTTATTTTTCGATTTGGAGATGTTTCGCTGTGACCCAACCTTCATGCACAATTTTTAACAAATAAAATAATTTTTAACAAATAAAATAATATTTTTAAATTTGTGCATCGACGAAGGTTGGACCACAACCAGAACATGTTTGCAAATCGAAAAATAAAATGTTGTGAAAATACGAAGTACCTGTATTTCTATTTATTCAAATGTGATTCCACAACACAAAGTAAAGGCGAATACAGAAGAAATTCAAGTAGTCAAGTTTATAAACGACGTGCATAATACGTTTAGCTATTTTCATAGCTGTTTTAAAGTTTGGTCTACAATTTTTTCCCCAAAAAGTATGTGTAATTGATACGATAATAACGTATGTTGATTTTATTAAAAATCTATAAACGACGTAATAATGAAGTATATACCTACATTATATTGTATTTCAAAGCTTAACCGCGTTGCTATCTCAAGGATAAATTAACGCCCATTAAAAATGCATAGATTTTTTTGTAGACAAAAAAACATATATAGTTAATTCAAATAGTATATGACAATTATCGATTTAATTGTCACATTGAAAATTGCAAATATGGAAATATTTCCGATTGGATTTAAATTCCGTTTTCTTCTTGGTTATCTTTTAAATAGCTTGTTCTGATTGGGTGCAGTCGGATTCGAGTGGTATTCTCTGATTAGTCGCAGAATTGAATGCCGCGTGTTGATTGGTTACCTTCATTTTGAAGTATTTTTCAGAACGTCAGAAATTGATGCGTAATTATGGAAAAAAGGCTCTGTAACAGGTTTACTGATGAATTGATTTTTTATTGACCCTTTCTGTCAAACAAATACAGAACGAGATTATTGGAGTACAATTCGATCGTTTATGAATATGACGATAAAGCGTCTAAAAGTAATAAAAAAGTCTCTCTTTCACTTACAACAAAGATGATCTAAAGATGTTGATGGCCACTCTTTGTACAGTCAACTTATTTTCGAAGAAATCAAAAATCAGTAACACGAAATAACAAATGAACATTATTTTTTCAATTGCTCTTGATTTCATCGATCTAGATCAATAGTCAACCCTCAATAATTTAATAACTTTCTTCTTCTAAGAAACCATAATCCAAATAAAAATATTTAACAAGATGACGGCGTGATGGTTAGTTAGTTAGTTAACAAGATGTTTTGTACCCACATGTAGCAAAGAAATATAAACATAGGAGGTACACAACGAATGTATTTTAATGGTTATATTCCAAAATTTTGGATTTTTAAACGTTTAACACTAGGTATGTGTATTTTTGAATGATTTATTTCGACACATTTCAAAGATAATCTGGTCATAAAATATTTCGAAATAAATTAATTGACATCACGGAACTAACTGAGTTTATTATATATGATTTTTATGCACCTGCCTTATTTTCTACTTAAAAGATAATATTCATCCCTATGGTATTTGCCATTCAAATTAAGTTAGGTTATTTGCCATTCAACCTAGTTACTGAAATATTTTATGTAAACGAAATAAAACGCATTTAAATTCCAATTGGTTTCTATAATAGAAACAAATAATTATTGTCATTTTTAAAGAATTTGGAAAAAATAGTTTGTAAGTACGTTCTCCTTTTTTATAAATAGAAAATAAGCAAATGTCAATTCATATAAAATAAAGCGTTATAGAAATTGTCAATATGTTTTCAGACATGTTATTTTAGTAGGTACCTACCACTTGATTACATGCTTACCTACCTAGAAACCACGAATTACGTTTTTTTTTAACAATCGATTTTCCGTATTACCCAAATTAATTGGACTTGGTGATAACGAAAAGCACATTTTGTTTTTTAGTATTATAGATATTTAAACACAATTTCTAAATGTTTTGTATTTATATTTAGGTTAGTTGCTACGTTTAGATATTATTTAATTATAGTGGTACCTACCTACATTAAAACAAGTACCTATCTATGTGTAAATTGAACAGATCGTTTCACCGATATAATTTATTTGTACCTATACATACATAAGTAGGTTCTAAAAATAAAAAAATAACATTTTTTAAGTACATCTAATGACTATAATGTTTCTCCAATCATTAATCAAACTGGAAATATAGAAACAAATGTTCAGTAACTATAATTTGACTTTTATTCTAATTTAGTTGATATTTATATTTTATTATACCTAAATGTGTTTTTAACTGTTTTTTTTTTTCAATTTAAAACGGCATGGCACAATAAAAAAACGTATTGTTAATAATTGTTCATACACTAACAGAAATAATGGTTCTAAATTTTTTCTTTAGATGGCCCTACAAATCTTACAGAAACTTTGTTTCCTCGGTGATACTATTTCACCTTTTGTTTCTACCCCTTATTTTTTTTATCTTTATTTACACAGCCTCAAGTCTGAAAAACATTGAGGCGACTCATTTGGACACAAAACGGCCAACAAAAATAAAATATCGATATGAAATTAAGAAATAACATACCAAAATGTCGAGGTCGTGAGGTAGTACCTACTCTTCCCAGAATTGGTAATATATTTTTTATGAACACTGCCCTGCTGACACTAAAAAATTTCAAATCCGAGACGATTTAATTCATCGTTCGAATTGCTCTTTCTACTAGTATCACCGATGATTGTGCGTGACGGACAAAGAACAATTGATGTCGGCGCTGTCGCAGGTAACCATCAGAAACAAAAATACCTATTCGTTCCAGAACATGGGGGTTCCCATTAGAACCCAGAATCAGTTTGAAAAAATGTGTCGCTTTAAACCCTTCTCTCCTCAGTTCAAGAGAGTTATTCTCTAGCATACGTGAAATGCCGTTGGACAGAGCCAAGGATATATTCCGTACCCTCTTAGAGGGTTTTCAAGAATTTCTTTTGAACCCTCTCCAACACAAGTTGTTGCACGTTGACCTTTCTGAAATTTAAGTTCCTACTCGGCCCGCATATCATTTATCTTTCGTTATGACTTTACAGTATAGGTGAACTCCTTTTCGCCATGTTCGTGTAGGTACCTACTACCAGTTATATTAAATTAAACCATAACGTTATTATGCATAAATCTTTTCATTATATTATTACGAGCATATTAATTAAGAGTGCGTAAACTTTTGAGTTGCCGGATGCTGTGCACTCCCTTCAAATTCTTTATTGATGAATGTTTACAGGACAAAAGACTTAACACCAGAAATTCCGTCCAGTCAGACATATGAACAATATTACTTGGGTTTTTTTGACAGTTTGAGTGATATGCATTATTTCGCAACACAATCGCATTGTTTGTTTTAAGGTTACAATATTTTTGGCAAGTTGCGCAGAAATCTTTTATTCTTTTGAAATCATCATCAGTCATTAGTCTTCCAGTGTTGGACATAGGCCTCCCTTCCCTAATTCCATAATTCTTTCCTTAATTCCACATTACATATCATCGATATTTCATGAGGAATGAAAGCCTCAAACATGTATCCACTGTCAGAGATCTTGGGATAATTTACGAAAGTCGATTGACATTTCGTGCTACAATCGAGAAGGTATATGGCGTTTCGTTAAAGATGCTGGGTTTTGTTCTTCCAACTGTTGGGGTTTTCAGAGACACCCGGGTCCTAAGAACTCTATATAACTCCTTAGTCAGAAGCAGGCTCGAGGGAGGTGCCGTGCTATGGAGTCCTCATGAGGCTCACTATTCTCTCATGTTGGAGAGGGTTTAAAAGAAATTCTTGAGATTCCTCTACATGAGAGAGTACGGGGTATATCCTCGGCTCTATCCAACGGCATTTCTCTTGGGTATGCTGGGATACAACTCCCTCGAACTGAGGACGGAAGGATTAATGGCAACGTATTTTTTCACGCTGATTCGGGGCTTTTTTGAGAACCCCTATGTTCTGGAGCAAATAGGTCTTTTTTTCCTGATAATTACCAACATCTCTGCTCCATCACGCAGAACCAACCTGCCTTTGGTGATGCCAGTAGGAAGAGAAATTCGGACCTTGAATCAAATCGTCTCGGATTTGGACATTTTCAGTGTCAGTGAGGCAGTGTTCATTAAAAAATATTGCAAATTCTGGAAAGAGTACTGCCTCGCTGACGTCGACATATTTGGGTTCCTTCTGATATGTACTCGTATGATTTTTGGTTTCATGTCGTTGGTTTATCTTTGTTACATTTTGTGTCCAAATGAGTCGCCTAAATATTTTTCGTTTGTAATGTCTCATTTGTGTATTTTAGGTATAGAAATAAATACCTCTACGAAGGCCTGTATAGCGCTTAATGGATAAACTTCTGGGAGGAGCAAAAGGCGCAGGATCGAAAATGGAAAAACATCTTCAAGGAGGCTAAAAATCTTCAAGAGTTGTACAGCGATTTGAAATAAGTAAGTGTACAAATAAACCTAAATATTTAAAAACTAATGAAAATGTCTGTTTCCTAGAAGTTTTATTTTATTTTGTGGGAATGACATGTTTCGCCATGCTTACGCATTATCAAATGTGAGGTAAAACAGGCAATTCTCATAAAACACAAACTTTTTTATTCGCATTACTTATTTAATGTGGGGTTTTACACAATTGGTCTAGAAATAATAAATTAATATATGTTTTACCAATATTTGCTATGAATTCATGGTCATTATCGATAACAATAACTTATTTGTCTTCCGGTTAATCAATAACTTATTATACTCGCACATGAAACAATTCAATACTCAAATATAATAGATGAGTGGCTTTTCTTCTTCTTCTGCCTTGTTGTATTTTTTTTTTTAATTTAATTTAATTTATTTATACAAAGATCACAAACATTACAGATTGCTTCAATTTGTCTGCAACTTCACAATTATTTAATAAGAATTATTTTTCAAAATAACATTAAAAAAAAATCAGAGTAACAATCATAACATTGATATTGCATCCCTGAGCCAACTCACACTCTCACGAAATATGTTGACCTCCGAGGGGACCTGATTAAGCAATTAGATTGCTCTAATCACAGGCATAACCATTGGCAGGTTGGTAATGCAGCGTGGTAAATAAAACAATATGTGCTGTCTTTGACGAAGGTATTATCAGAGAAAAATGGCCCAAAATCACTCAGGACATCCGAGTTACGTATAGGTAGTACAGCCATCAATTAGCTGAGAGATGTGAACTCCCAAATGGATATTCCTCCTACTCCCCAATGATTGGTAGCTTTGCATACCTATCAAGAATTCAGTCACAGGTAATAAATGCACTCTCTGAGGTATAGAAAGCGCAAAAAAATCTGCACTCGCTCAACCATCAGAGAATATCAGATCTCATGCGCTGACCAAATTGTAGACCTATGTGATCTGTTCTCCAGAGTGTTGCTCCTTCTGTAAGATACGATTCCCAGCTGCCCTTCCATCTTTTAGGAGGTCTTCCATGAGGACGAGTCCCGTGAGGCTGATTATGTAGTACAATATAAAGGAGTCTGGTAGTGTCCATTCTTTGGACATGACCGTACCAGCATTGGGAGTACTGCCATAGAAGCTCCAAATCACCTTTCAACAATGTTCCTATCAGACGTAAGAGGAATAGCCACAACAGCTGAACCTCTGTAAGCCAGAAGAGGTTTTGATTCAAAATTTCTTACGCAAGCCAGGCTTCTGGTCATCTATGGGAGTACCGCCACTGCGTACCAGTCCCTTCTTCGCTGTCTACTCCATCTTATAATATCTCAACCTCACTTATCTTTTTAATTCTGGTGTTCCTCGCGCGATCTCTCAATATCTTGCATACTATCGTTCTCGGTGTCTTCATCTCGGAAGTCCTCAAAACTTGTTTGGTCTCCCCTTGCTTCAACGCCATATGTTAAATGAGTCTGGTGGTGTTCATTCTTTGGACATGACCGTACCAGTCCCTTCTTCGCTGTCTACTAATATCCCCAACCTCACACATCTCTCTAATTCTGGTGTTCCTCACGCGATCTCTCAGTGTCTTGCATACTATCGTTCTCAGTGTCTTTATCTTGGAAGTCATCAAAACTTGTTTGGTCTGCCCTTGCTTCTACGCCATATGTTAAAAAATAATGTTATGTTATACTGATCAATTCTGAGAGACTGTCCTTTTAAAGTACACGCACAATGCGACAAATGAAATCCTTCGCAAAAAATAATTCTCGTTTTTTTTAACTCTTTCATTCAATGAATCTGGGAAAACCGCTCTTTGGTTTGTATAAACCGAGTCATTATTTGTTGATCAATGATAGCTCGTGCGGTCGTTATAATTATTGTGCACACAAAGGTTATGCAGATGTGCAGACAGCGTTTTGTCCAGTCGGTTTTTCTTTGCGCGTAACACTACCTTAAAGAGCGGCGTGCGCGTCGGATCCAATCAATCTTCGCCCGCCTACCGCGGAGGCTTGACGCGTTTCAGTTGCTTCGGTCATCGGTGTTTGTTAGCGATCGATGGGCTGTTATCGAAGTGATAAATTTCTTTGTGAAATTACAACTGTACTATTTTGAATCTACATAATTTGAGATCGGATTACATGCGATTGCATTACTGGAACTGGTTTGCAGTGATTACACACGTATTTTGTTTTAGGTGAGTACTTTATCAAACCATTTTTTATTACATGGAAACATTTATCAAAACATTACATAGTTCATCATCTGTAATAAAAAATAGTATTGTATCAAATAAATACTTTGTTTTTTGATAACTAACTGTTATCCTTTTTTGTATCCCTCACTATTTCTATCAGGAAATCTTGAAACTCGTCGAATGATCTTTCTAGGAAAGCATTTTTTTAACTATTATCCGGAGGTATTTACAATCCAGGAATACTGAGAGAGCTAAATCTATACATTCCCCATAGCTTGGGCAGAGCAAGGGGGCATATATTATTTTATGCCCCAAATTGCCGCACAGAGGCCCTTCGAAGTTCTTATGTATTGAAAGCGATTCGTCTTTTAAATGAGGTTGCAAAAGAGATAGACCTCTTTGGATGCAATTATGGCGAATTCGTAAATACTCTTACGATAAAGGCAGCAAGCAAATAACTGGCTTTTCCTATTCATAAGGTTCTATGTATATTTCCTTTGATATTCTTTTGTTTCACTCTTTACATCGATTTGGCTCGCGCTGTAATGATGTAAGGAGTTTTTTCAACAAAATAATAATAATAATAATCACTCCGTCTCCCCGAAGGGGTAGGTTGATATAACGGACCGCCATACTGTTATTCATATATCGTGTCATGCATGCACGTCGATTTCTCCGACTCCTCACGTGGTTGACATTTAATATTTGATTGAATTATTTGCGCCACATTTTTCTCGGTCTTCCTCTATTTACTGTTCCATTCATATATGATTATAATGTAAAGAAGAGATTCAAAACTTCTTACGATGCCTGTGTGTTAGTAATCAAGCAGTGACTTTTAAAATTGTTTAAATTCAACAATCCTTTAACACATGTTTTTTTATAAAACGGAAATAATTTTACAATTACGACGATCTTGCAATCAGTGTACACCAGTAAATTTAAATATATTATTTTACTAGGTGTTTAAACTCAGCGTTAGGCGGTGTAAAACCCAATAATTACAATATATTAGTTGGAATAACAATTTGATATTTACGTTCGTATGATATGATAGAAAAAATATTGTTATTGATAATTTAAATTGGTTTTAAATCAAAGTTATTATTCTGCGAGAACTAAATTTATACGTAACCTAGAGCTATAGCATCTAGTTTTATTCCCAATGCAAAGAGGTTTTCCTGTATTTAATGCCTTCTAATTGAGGTTGTATTCGATATAAATATCTAAAAATGCATCTGTAGCGAATATGTGAACACCTAATGATAAGAGTAACAAAGAGATAGCTGTCATCCTATTCACATGGTTTAATGTATATTTCGTTTGATGTTATTTTTTCAACTATTTGATGTAGCTTGTACTGCAATAATGTAAAGAGTTATGCTACAAAATATAATAATATGATATAATACTTATATTAAAACTCATTACCGAAATTATATTAACGAGCGACCTTCGTGGCAGAGTGGTAAGAGCTCTGACTTCCATACAGAAGGTCCCGGGCTCGATTCCCGGCGATGGCAGTGTGATTGTCACACTGTCTTTGGTCTGGCGTAGAATTCACGTGACAATAAAATGGCGATAGATTGGCTACCTATCACATGTCACGAGAATCAATATAATAGCTAAAAAATAAAATTATACACAGTAATTGGGTTCAAACGACCCGTTGTATACGTAAAAAAAAACTCTTTTAAAAATACTAAATTATTTATAAGTTACAGAAATGAAATAAATTTATTAATAAAAACTAAGAATTATAAACTAACTAACTAATCACACGCCGTCTCCAAAAAGGGGAAGGCAGAAATAATGGACTGCCACACTTTTCTTTCCTGACATATTTCTTTCGCTTCCTCAACATTCATACATCGTCTCATGCACGCGCGTCGATTTCTCTGATTCCTCACATGGCCGACATTCAATATTTGATTTATTTGATCGAGTCACGTTTTCCTCGGTCTTCCTCTATTTCTGGTTCCATTAACATCGTACATATAATTTATTTACCATTCTTTCCATATGTCCAAACCATCTTAATGATCCTTTCATTATTTTGTTCATAACACCATTATTCAGTCGACACTCTATCATACAGAGTATCCACACATTCGTCTAAGAGATCTCATTTCTACTGCATTTATTCTACTTTCATCCTTCTTTTGCCAGTTCCATGCTTCATGAATAGAGTTCCATGCTAAAAATTATATACATTTATAAATTATTTTGTTAAATCTTAAATTATAAAAAATCATTTCCATGAAATGGCCTAACTTGATACATAAAATATTTCGATAACATAATATATTATATCTAATATTTACGTTTTAAAACATTTTGTTTTACATACATTTTTGATTTATGGCATATATACGAAAACTTTTATTAGTTTCTATTGTATACGAATATTTATTAAAATACCAATAGTATTTGTTAAATTATAAATTATAATTTTTCCGTGTAATGTTTCAAACGATATTTCTGTTTATTACAATTTTTAAATCTATTGTACGAGTATATATGTAAAATGATATCAAATACCACATGTTCCAAAAATCGAGATTGTAACTTCAGTACTTTTTTCAATAGAATTTAAGTACAAAAATCGATTTGAATAGAATGGACAAAATCGTAAATCATCCTAGTTTAAAACAACAAATTAACACGCGGTTTTCCCGAAAGGGTAGGCTGCGATAATTTCATTTATTTATTTTAAACATATCTAAAGCATTACAGATTTTTTTTTTCCAATACACCAAAGATACAAGTTAAAGATACACAAAAATCAGTTATACATGATAGATTAATAAAAAGAGCGAGAAACATAAGATGCATGACAAATTAATAAAATAAATATACCATACAATTATAATAAAGATAGAACTTCCCTCAGATGAGCCAAACTATCACAAAATATGTCAAACTCCGAGGTGATACGATTAAGCAAAGATAATGCTCTACCTACCGGCATAACCATTGGCAGGTTGGTTCTGCATCGTGGGAGATAAAACATAATGGACACTACTCTATTCTGAGACACTCCTTTAGATTCCTCCGCAGTGAGTAATATAGGTACGCTCGTCGATTATTCCGACTTCTAACATTGCCGACCTTTAAAATTTGATTATTCGTCGTACGATGTTTTCCTCACTTCGACTCCATACTTCATTCACGTCTTTAATGTATGCTTTCTTCAGCATTATTTCTCCATCCATTCGTTCCATATGTCCAAACCAATGCGACGATCCACTCATATTTTGTACACAATACTTTCTTCCGCTCTACATTCTTTCCTGATAACAGCATTTGAAATGTTGTAATAAGTACAATATTTGTATTTAAAAAAATATAATAAGTATCACTAAGTAGTACCTATCAGTAGTAGCCATTATTTAGATGGTTTGGACACATGGATTGACTGAATGAAGAAATAAAGGTAAAGAAAGTATACGTAAACGATGTAAACGGAAACAGAAATAAGGAAAGACTGAGGAAAACGTGGCACGATCAAATCAATCATATATTAAATGTCGGCCACGTAAGAAGTGATACCTGTATAGCTCGTAGTGCGTGCAGGACACGATATATGAATATTGAGGAATCGAGAAAAGCCTGTCATGTAAGAATAGTATGGCGGAAAATTATTTCTGCGTACTCCATCGGGATACGGCGTGACTGTTAGTTATAATAGTTAGTTAGTGTATCTATTTTAAAATAATAAGCTTTCCCAAGCTAGGTACGTACCATTTCGAAGACAGAAAAACCCAATGTAAAAAAAAAGCGACTACCCATGTATAATTTTATAACTAATTGATTAAAAGAGTTAAATTTACGTTCGGGAATTCCCTATTACACACACGACATCCAATACGAATAGTACAAAAATTCCGTTTTGAAATACATAACTGTTTTACCGACAACTGAAGTAGGAAATTTTTTCTTTTGTTAATTATAACTTCATCTCTTGTGGGAGGTCTTTAGTTGGAAGAATATATTTATATAACAAAGCATTTCGCCAAGCCGCAAACCACTAGTGTTTATAAAAATAAAAAGTATGTGTGTACGTACATCGCATATTTGCATCACTTCGCCTAATAATTTTCCTGTCGTCCTTAACACAGTTGTCTTTTGAAATTTCAGTGAACCATACATGAACACTTTTATACTTTTTTTTTACACCACTTTATTTTGTTTTATCGGACCAATTGTTATCGTTCCCACCGTGGCTTCGTCAGGGTTACGAAAACAGCCAATTTGATTTTGTAACTCTGACGAAGCTCCGGCGGGAACTAGTTGGTTCGATAAAGTTTTGTAAAAACAAAGTATTTTAGATTATTTTAAATAATTATTATTATTTTATTATTATTATTTTGTTGAAAAAACTCCTTACATCATTACAGCGCGAGCCAAATCGATGTAAAGGGTGAAAAAAATATATCAAAGGAAATATACATAGAACCTTATGAATGGGAATATGCCAGTTATTTCCTTGCTGCCCTTATCGTAAGGGTATTCACGAATTCGCCATAATTGCATTCAAAGAGGTTTATCTATTTTGCAACCTCATTTAAAAGACGAATCGCTTTCAATACAGTAAAACTTCAAAGGGCCTCTGTGCGGCAATTTGGGGCTAAAATAATATATGCCCCCTTGCTCTGCTAAACTATGGGTAACGTAGAGATTTAGTTCTCTCAGTATTCCTGGATTGTAAATACCTCCGGATTAAAATAGTAATCAAATTTTACAATGAAAAATATTTAGCTTGGGCTATGTACGTATCTTATATTCTTTTGTGTATGTGTCGCTAATGTATCCTTCGTGTTCACGAACACGACGAATCTTGGTGCCACTGAAAGGATGTCGTAATGAAATACTTATGTTTACCTCTCATAAAACGCAATAGTAGTAAAAAAATTGCAAATAAAACACTTTTACGACATTATTCAAAATTAAACAAAAGAGACAAGCTTACTTAAAAAATGTTTACTTAAAAAACTCACTCACTAACCATCGCGCCGCGCCGTCCGGTCCGTCTTCCCGAAAGGATGGGGAAATCATTCTGACCGCCACACTGTTATTTTCTAACATACTTCTCTCGCTTCCTCGACATTCACACTTCGTGTTATGCACGCATGTCGTTATCTTCGACTCCTCACGTGGCCGGCATTTGACATTTGATTGTTTTGATCGGGTTTTCCTCTATTTTTAGTTCCGTTTACGTCGTTTACATATACTTTTTTTTTAGCATTATTTCTTTTTTTGATTATTTCCATGTGTCCAAACCATTTTAATAACAACAACAAACCATCACGCCGTTTCGCCGCAGGGGTAAACAGAGAAAATGAACCTCCACACTACTCTATACTGACACACCTCTCTAAATTCATACAACGAGTCATACACGCACGTCGATTCTTCTGACTTCTAACATGACCAGCCTGAAAATTGTGATTAATTTGGCCATGCCATGTTTTCTTTGGTCTACCTCGACTCCGTACTCCATTTACACCATTAACGTATAATTTGAGATGGAATGTAGAGCAGAAAAAGGTATTATGAACAAAATTATGAAAGGATCGCTGCGTTGATTCGGACATACGGAGCGCATGGATGGAGATAGAATGGGTAAAAAAGTATTCGTTAATGATGTAAATGAAGTACGGAGTCGAGGCAGACAGAGGAAAACATGGCATAATCAAATTAATTAAATTTTAAAGGTTGGTCATGTTAGAAGTCGGATGAATCCCGGGTTCGATTCCCGGCGATGGCAGTGATTGTCACACTGTCTTTGGTCTGGTATTGAATTCACGTGACAATAAAATGGCGATAGATAAGCTACCTATCACATGTCATGAGAATTATTATTATAGCTTAAAATAACATTGTGTACAGTATTGGGTTCAAACGACCTGTTGTATACCTACAAGGAAAAAATCGGAAGAATCGACGTGCGTGTATGACACGCTGTATGAATGTGGGGGAATCTAGAGAGGTATACCGGGATAGAGTAGTGTGGCGGTCCATTCTCTCTGCCTACCGCTGCGAAGAAACGGCGTGATGGTTTGTTTGTTTAAACCTCTACAGCTGATATTGGTACATGTAGGTACTGCAATTACAATTACCAGCGATTGCGATGGAGTCATGAGATAGTCACATCTGACGATATGTAGGTTGGTACTTATTACAGCAATTTCATAAAGGTCAACATTACATTTTATTACATGGATGAGTAAGTATGCTACATACTTAAAGTACATATTCTTGA
This sequence comes from Lepidostoma basale, assembly GCA_022606425.2. Taxonomy (NCBI): domain Eukaryota; kingdom Metazoa; phylum Arthropoda; class Insecta; order Trichoptera; family Lepidostomatidae; genus Lepidostoma; species Lepidostoma basale. The sequence goes on from JAHDVF020001249.1 coordinate 637,107, forward strand.
CTCAATCGTGTTCTGTAAACAATGACACAAAGTATTTCACACCAATACAGGTGACAAAGTGTAGAGTTCTAAAATAGAATACAACAATTTTGAGAAGCAGGTTATCTATACTTATTGCATCGGTTTTTTATTTCGAAAGACAAAATTATATAGTTTCAAAAGAATAACTCAGAAGAAGCAAATCCAAGTCTATATAAAACGGAAACATTCATTGAAACCTTTTGAACGCTAAGGCATTAACACTGTGGATTTCCATAGTAATATACTTCTTTTGTCTGGGTCTTGTCAGGTCTCCCCAACGTTGACTATCACCCTCATAGTGATGACCTGGGAAAAAATATCCAGAGTGGTATCCCCTTGCCTTCTCTGGAGGATTTTCTGTCGGGGTTACCTTCCCTTAGCTGGGTGTATCCAGTTTTATGGCGCTGGAAGCTCGCCATTCGTCCTCTCTCTATCTGCTATGACACTTAGTAATATGTGCCACATTGCCCGGGGTTCGCGGGGTCTTTAAAAGACTTCTCGTGGACGCTAGAGAGTTGGACTTGATAGTTGTGTTGCTGTTGTAAATGCAACATGGCGCCTTACGACATTTTGTAGAGGCATGCTTTCCAGCAAAAAATACCCCATCGTAGCCCTACTACCCTTTTGAATCCTTAGTAATATACTTAGGAAATTGAAAAACTTTGTTTTATTCACTATTTAATAAAAAATATTTTAAAAAACGTTTCGGAGGATACCTCCATTTTCATACGAGTACTGTTAAAAAATAATTGTTATTACCTACTTAAAACAAAGCACAGGTTAATTTTTAAATTTGAATTACTGTATCGAATTTTAAATGCGTTTTATATTAGTCTTTCATTGTTTAGTTTTTATTATATTTTTACACCTGAAGATAGAGGTATCCTCCGAAACATGTCGTGTTTTTTGATATTTTTTATTAAATAGTGGATTAAACAAAGTTTTTTAATTTCCTAAGTACATTAATTGAAAGAATACATTTTAATGATATTTATTGTTTCTTGAACGATGATGTAAAACTCCAAATTAAATAATTAATATCTACGAATGAAGTCGTCTGTTTTCTAGAAGTTTAATTATATGTTATGGGGATGACGTATTTCACCTTACCAAGGCAATATAAAATATTTGTATCATTTGTAAATGCCTTAGCTAGGCGAAGCATGTCATACACATAAAATATAATAAAATTTCTATAAAACAGAAGTTTTAATTTGTATTAATTTATTTCTATTTTTATTTCATTTATTTATTTACGTTATAACTATCTTTTTCTTCTTCCTCAGCCTATTCCCGTCCACTCCTGGACAACGGCCTCTTTCATTCGCTTCCATGTCACTCTGTCTTGTGCAGACTGCATCCAGGTTATTACGAGTTAGGTTAAGGTTAGGTTATACGCGTCTGTTCAGATCATCCTTCCACCGTAGTTCCTTTGTCGTCCACGGTCTCCAAGTCAGCAGTCTTCTTGCCAAGTATACAATATTTTATTGTATTCCCACGAGGAGATAACTCATTATAGACTCAATATGGGACAAAAATTATATGTTTTTCTTCTTCTTCTTACTTGTTGTAGATTTATGTGATCTATTCTCCAGAAGAAGGCTCCTCCTGTGAGGTGGATTCCCAGCTGTCCACCATCTTTTATGAGGTCTTCCACGAGGACGATGTAATATAATACAATATAGGGGAATCTGGTGGTATCCAGTCTTTGGACATGACCCTACCAGTCCCTTCTTCGCTGTCTACTCCATCTAATTATATCCTCAACCTCACATATCTCTTTAATTCTGGTGTTCCTCACGCGATCTCTCAGTGTATCTCGTAAGTCCTCAGAACTTGTATGGTCCTGACTGTGTCTGCTCTTGCTTCAACGCCATGTTATTCTTGGTCTTGCATGCTTTATAGATTCTCATCTTACTACTATATTTTACAATAGTGTTTTGGTTTTAGAAAATCAGAATGTTTTTATTTTTCCGAAAGGCAGCTGCCTTCTGCAGTTCTTACTTGAGAAATAACGAAAAAAATAACCAATATGTTATGTGTGACCAATTTATATTTCCAAAAATTGTTTACGTTCAGCTCTAACGATAATAGATTAACGATTTCCGCCATCTTAATCACCACGTTTCTGTGAATTCGGAAAAAAATAGTGTTTTTAAATCAATAGTAATCCCTAATGACCGTTTCCTCAAAAGAGTATGAACGAGTATAATTTGCGTCTAATCCATTCAAGCACGACAAAAGAAAATGGTTCCACACATCAGAAAATATTAAATGTGCACAAATACTTTTCAACAATGTGTTTTTTGCTGAAATTTGAATTTAGAATCTTCGTATGCAACACAAAAAAGTCTGAAACTATTTTGTTTAAACCATTAGTGTCGATTATTAAAGGCTAGTGAATATGCTTTTTTTCAGCATTGAAGTACTTACCTAAATGTAATGATAATTTCGGGAATTTTTAGTCAGAACGGATTTCACACCGTTGATGAGTTCACTAAACCAAGTAGATATGTGGGTTTTATCGTATTACTGTAGACTTTATAGTAAATACTCGTACATCGTTGAAATGTAATGATGGTTTCACACGAAAAACAATACGATGTATATATATTTAAACAATATTTTAATCACGTTCTCAGTCTTTAAAATTAATTATAGACAAGATAACTTGGAAACTCTTGAAATCACATAAGCTATAGAGCCACAAACGCAAGCTGACGGTGCACTGAGGTACCAAAGTCAATTCTAGCGGGAAATTGGGTATTTATTCACTATTTTTAATTCCAATTATTTCTTACATAATATCTTAAAACATAAATGGAGCATCATAAACCAAGTCAATTAACTACATGGCAATGGTGTTAACGCGATGCGAGGTTCCCAAAGTTGATAAGTAACGCACCAAACATTTCTCATTGTTTTAGTAGCGTTTGCATTCCCAAGTTGATGACACATTTTTAGCAAAGTGTTAGCATTATTGCTTGGTTTTGCATTGTGAATATTTTGATTGAAGGTATGTTCTTAATAATTCACTTTATTATATTATTTTGCTTTTTTATTTCATGTGTTTGAGGGGAAATAACTAAACAATGAATTATCGGATTATAAAAGTTTATCATTTAAGTTTGCGAAGGCCTACAAAAAAATCCCCGAGACACCCGATCAATTTTATTATTTTATTTTATATAGTGATATATATGTTATAAAATTCATAAGAAATTAGCTGCCGGAAATTGCCTATTTAGAATGTATGTAACTTTTTATTTCAGATGGCTCAATTTCTCGAAGAATCTTGTTTGACATTTGGCGAAGGGGAAATAATAAAACTAAAGTAAAATATATATTTCTCAGAAATTTCAACTAGAAATGTTTGATAAAGAGATTATTATGCCTATAAACAAACAAAAAATGCGTTTTTGTGGCACATTAAGATTGAAATGGGTCGAAAGTAACAGAACACAAAAATATTTATGAAAAAAATTTCTAAGTGGTTGGATGCTGAAATATCTTTTCCTGAATCGACTTCCAAAGAGATTCAAGATATATCTGAGGTACCATCTACTTCTGGAAATATCAGCAGGAAGAAATCTTTTGGTAATTATACGAAAAAACGTAGCGAAAAATAGCCTATACTTGAGTTGGCGTCTGGCGACGAGTTAATGTATGCTGCACAAATTAGTTTAAGATCTGCGGGAAGAAGAGATGGTGCAAAAATTATTGAGGAGATTACGTTTTCTCCAAAGAGAGCAACTAGTTGCTTTTTATTCCAGAATAAAAAAAACATATAGAAAGTCTCCTAGGTCGGCTAAAATATATTCACGTGAAAAAGCACTAGCTTTGTTTGTTGATGCAAAACTTACTAAATATGCTCATTCAATCAGAAGCTAAAGCTCTAGGTGCTAATATTTACCCATCTTACAAACATATTTTGGAAGCAAAAAAAGTGCTATCCAGTCAATTCAGTTAAAATAACTGAAAATTGTGCAGAAGTAAATTTACAAAAGATATTGGACCATATAATGGAATGCTCACATGCTCCTCATTTCCTCTGACCCTTTAATAACTTCCTACAGAAGTAACTCTCAAAGGCCTAAGGGTAGTTTTAATCCAGAGGTTATAAAATTGCTACAAAATCCGCAACCACCAGATTCTACAGATAATCTATCTGAGATAACATGGTTATTATGATTCTACTTAATTTTCATTTTTGTCCTTATTTTACTTCACGTTTTTTTAATAATATTTTTACTACTTATACCTTGAACAAGAATTACTTGTACATATGTATGTTACGGTATATCAATAGTTTAATTTCGTCTTAGATAAATGCATTTTCTAACAATAATTAGTAGATTTATCTACATAATAATTTCGATGATTTACTAAATTTTGATATTTCTAATATAAGTTGAAATATATTATGTATTCACATTTCTTTAATAAAACAAGTATTTCATATAACAAATATTGCAGTTTTTGTGTTAAAATATTTTTTAAACCATTAATTACCATTTTATTACATATTAGAGAAATTTCCCGTCAGATTTGAATTTGGGACCTCTGTGCGGTGGTGCAAATGTGAACTAAACGCCAAATCGTCACCTGAGAGTAAGAGGGTTCCAACTAACAACATTTCACATTTGTTTTTTTTTCATGAAAAGGGTTCTTACTAACCTTATCTATACGTACAATTAAAAAAAACATGTAATAGTATCGTCATTTTGATGTTACGAAAAAAATCAAGTTCCATCTGATCATTTAAAACACACGATTTATTGAAGAAGGATTCATTTACACTTGAAACTTTATTATTCCAACTGTCGCCAGAGAAAATTTACACGCTTCTCGGTAAAAGATTTTCATCTGCTTCAGGTGGAACCCTTTTATTCCAAGATACACACCCGAAACCAACAAAACTTGGAATTAATTTTTCTCAGCTTTTTACTTTTGACAGTTGGAACCTTCTTACTCTCAAGTGACGAAATGTCAATATGACAGATTTGTGTTTTTGTTTGTGATTTTTAGTTTTCTTTATTAATTTGAGACTGACAATGCCCAAAGTATTAAAAATCAGTATAAGAGAGACTATTCTAAAAGTTAAACCCTTTTTGTGAAGAAGAACAGTAAATATTTGCGCCATTAATTCTATTCGAAAAAGTCAACGCGCGTATTGGTAAAATGACAGATAAGTGCTGTAATCCGTAGAGATTAAATAACCGATTTATGATTAGTGTAGTATAAGTAGTTCATTGATTGATCAAACTTATTCAAAATTATGTTTTTTGTTATTTAATTGTTTTTACATGTTTTATATAATATTAAATTTTGTTATGTAAAATATTTGTTGAAACAAAATAATTTAAGTGTTTGTGGTTGTATATTTTGACTGCCACTGTGAAAATGTTCGAGTAAAATAATTGTAAATTATTACATTAATCGTCTGTATGACAAATTTCGTCAATTCAATTGTAGAAAACATTTCGATCTGGCAACCCTAAATTGCATAACGGCGCCCTCGTTTTGCGCCATCATAAGCTTGTCTCTTGAACTATTAATACTTTCATTTACTGTGGGGCTGATATTTTCATTTTATCTTGATAACTGAGCCTCGTTGACATCTATTCTAGTTTTTTTTCCCCCAGAGGCTATTTCAGAACATTAACTATACCTACGAATATATTGAGTAAATTCAATACCTAATACACGATGGGTCGAAAATGTGCTTTCTGTAGTTAATAGAGATTTGAAAATATAAACAGATCCTTCACAGTTCTTAGGTTGCTGCTAATCTCCAATCTTCACAAATATCTATTTGTGGAAATAATAAGAGAGCTTTATAATTAGGAAATTGAAATAACTTTGTTATAAATAATATTTTAAAAAAACACGACATGTTTCGTAGGATACCTCCTCTTCAGATGTAAAAATATAGGAAAAACTAAACAAAGAAAGACTAATATAAAAACGCATTTAAAATTCGATACAATAATTCAAATTTAAAAATTAACTTGGGCTATTTGCTATAAGCACTAATAATATTTTTTAACAGTAAAAACTAATAAATAATGTTAATAATAATAATAACTAACTAACTAACCCTAAGTCTCCCCGAAGGGGTAGGCAGAAAGAATGGACTGCCACACTTTTCTTTCCTGACATATTTCTCTCGCTTCCTCAACATTCGTACATCGTGTCATGCACGCGCGTCGATTTCTCTGACTCCTCACATGGCCGACATTCAATATTTGATTTATTTGATCGTGCCACGTTTTCCTCGGTCTTCCTCTATTTCTGGTTCCATTTACATCATTAATATATAATTTTTTTACCATTCTTTATTCATTCATTCTTTCCATATGTCCAAACCATCTTAATGATCCTTTCATTATTTTGTTCATGACACCATCATTCGCACCGCATTCACTTCTTATATTTTCATTCGGCACTCTATCATACACAGAGTATCCACACATTCTTCTAAGAGATCTCATTTCTACTGCATTTATTCTACTTTCATCCTTCTTTTGCCAGTAATAATAATACATGATGATAATATAAAAAATTGTAATTTAGAAAAAGCATACATTTGAAAAGACATAATTTATATAGAAATTAATAAATGATTAATTTGCATTTGATTGAAAACATAATTAATAATCAGATTTCTCATTTTACTCATTTCTCCTTAAATACTTAGTCTGCATTTAATTTCCCAAGCTCCCATTCCCAATCAAATGCAAATTAATCATTTATTAATTTCTATATAAATTATGTCTTTTCAAATGTATGTTTCCTCTAAATTATAATTTTTTATATTATCATCATGTGTAGTGCAATTTCATATTATCATCATCTATTATTTAATATTATTTATTTGTTCTTACTGTTTATTAGTACTTATAACAAGAAACCAATGTTAATTTTTAAATCGAATTTTAAATGCAATTTTATATGGGACTTCCATTGTTTAGTTTTTTTTAATAATTTTTACACCTGAAGATGGAGTAGTTATCCTCCGAAACATGTCGTGCTTTTTAATATTTTTTATTTTTAATAATTAGTGGATTAAACAAAGTTATTTCAATTTCCCGAGTATATTACTATGGAATTCCACTATACATTTTTAATTTTATTATTATTGCTAAGTTCAACAGACAGAGCACCAGCCTAAAAGAGTTATAATCCAAAATACATTATTAATAATTTTTAAAGTAATTTTTTATTGTAATTTAAATTATTAGAAAAAAAACGTCCACCACTAATGTAGGTACGCGTCATTATATTATTTTTCGTGAATTCGAGCGAATGTGTGAGGCAGGCACAACACGGTGTGTGCCAGTTAAAACAAAGCGCATCATTATGCTAATTATTTGAGTCTGTTTTGTCAGAAGGCCGATGGAGGATGTTAACTTTGACAATTCGGATGTCACGGTATTGTTCTGACCTCGGGGGTACAGAAAACTAAAGCCTGGTTCGTATCGCTCATTGCCGAGCGGAAGCCGAAACGGGAACAAAACAAATTAGTTGCATTTGTCATTTTGTTATCTAGATTGTACTCATTCTCGATATGTGAAACATGCTATTTGAAAATTATATGAAAGTACGAAAAAATCCGATCGGAGATAACCTTAACAGGTTCGCCGAGGTGATCGCCAACGTTGAGGAACCGACAGGGCACTTGAAGAAGAAGAGAAGATAATCTTATAAAAAAGACGCCTACGGATTTAGATCAATGGTATTAGAATAAAGATAGCAAGCAAGACACTGAGAGGAACACCAGAATTAGAGAGATATGTGAGGTTAATGATATTATAAGATGGAATAGACAGCGAAGAAGGGACTATTACGGTCATGTCGTCATGTCCGAAGAATGGACACTACCAGACTCCCCTTTATTTCACTACATAATCAGCATCACGGGACAGCATCCTCGTGGAAGACCTCCTAAAAGATGAAAGGACAGCTGGGAATCTACCTCACAGGAAGAACGAATCTCGAGAACAGACCACATAGATCTACAACAATGAAGAAGAAGAAATTTTAGAATAAGTATTGTAAATCGTAAGATGGAACAGGAAAATACGGCGGTACTAGAAAGACTACTACGTAGATAGGATGGGTGTTGCAAGAATTCGCTATGTGATCGCCTACAATATACCCGTGGGATATCTAGGACACCAGGAAGACTCCAAAAAAATTGAAAAATAGCTGGTGTTTCTATTTCCAAAAGGTTGACCCTAGTTCAAGAACAGAACAATAATCTAGATTCTAGAATAAGATGATGAAGAAGAAGAGATATTAGAATTTATTAATCAATCTACCACATGAGCTTGAAAGAGCTTCTACATCCAGAGATCTCGGTGTTCTGTTCGATGCTCAATTATCGTTCAATCTTCACATAGTTGCTCTATGTAATAGTTCCATTAAAATGCTTGGATTTGTTTTTAGGATTGCCAAGATATTTTCGAACACACAGGTACTTCGGGGGTTGTATAATTCCCTGGTAAGAAGTCGGCTGGAATATAGTTCCGTTATTTGGTCACCGCCTGGGATCCGATATTCTCTGATGGTGGAGCGAGTGCAGAAAATTTTTTCTGCACTTTCTTTACCTCAGGGAGCGCGGCTATTACCCGTGGCTCTTTCCGACTGAATTCTTGCTAGGTATGCTAAGCTACAAATCATTGGAGAGAAGGAGGAATATTCACTTGGGATTTCACTTCTTTCAGCTGATTGGCGGCCGTATACAAAACTCGGATGTCCTCAGTGATGTAGGTCTATTTGTCCCTGATAATTACCTTTGTCAAAGACAGCACAGATTGTTTTATTTGCCGCGCTGCAGAACCAACCTGCCATGTGGGTAGGGCAATCTTATTGCTTAATCGGGTTGCCTCGGAGGTCGACATACATATTTCGTGACTGTGTGAGTTGCCTCAGGGATGCAATATCAATGTTGTGATTGTTATCTCTGATGCCGTAGTATTTATGTATTTTGTTATTTTTTAAATGTTATTTTGAAAATATGTATATCTAATTATGTAATTATGAGGTTGCAGACGACTTGGACGCATCTGTAATGTTTGTAATATTTATAAATAAATAAATGAAAAATGAAATGAAAATGAAAAATGAGAAAAATATCTCATTTCGAAGAACGAATCTGGTCACGTTCAGTCTTGAACCTTCTATTGGATCAGGGGCCAAGTGTTCTGCCTATCTCAATATGTTACACAGGGCTAAAGGTGATTTAGTTTCTGAAATCGAACACACTCCGGCATAGCTTTTGTTTTAATGAATACTACGTATGATATATTAATATTAATGTATGTAGTTATTCGTGTATATATTATACAATATATTTTTTATATTATGCGACAATTTTTAAATTCTAATACCGATTTAAATATTTCTATAATATTATAAAATTCCGGTAATTAAAGAGTATGTTTTAAAAACAAGTTATAAACCGGAATGCACTAATACTACAAAATAAGATTATTAAATTAATATTTATGAAGCATAATCTTTTTGCATTTTACCAAGATTCCATAGTATCATTTTTTTTCAATTTCATTCGTATTTATCAACCTTATTTTTTTTATCCGGGTTATATTGTTGCGTCTGTAGTGTCTCTTTAATCATAGAATCATATCATAAATCGGTCATTATTAAAAACATGTGTTATAAGCATTTTTACTCACGAATGTGAAACTCCCTATTAACACTGTCGCCGGGAAGGAAATTAATACCCGTTTACTGGACTGATAGTGGCCTGCAGGAAGGGTATAAATACCCATTTCGCGAACTCGTAAACTGTTGGAAATGTAGAAATGGCGGTAGCCTTTCCCATTGCGTTAAAAAGATCTTCTGTTTAATGCTTAAAAAATACAATCTTCATAGATGGCGTTAGTGTGTAGATTGCAAATACTACCATGTAAAGGGTGGTCTTACAGATTAACATATATACAACTTCCAAAAATTTGTCAGACATGGTGGTCATAAGAAAAATGTGGAATGGGGAATGTTGTATTACATAAAGCGTGCGCTTAACCCAACCAATGACAGGTCATAAGTCCTGTAAACACCTCGATCAACCATATTCTGTTTCCAATTTGCATCTTCGTCTCTATTGAGATACAATTGATTCTAGAATGTATAAGTCATTTTGGTGATATATTATTATCACAAGTCGAAGTATACATTAATATGTTATTATATTTTAGATACAATCTATCCGTTGTAATGTGCGCGCAAATTTACCCTAAGACAATATGTTATAATAGTTTTTATTGTATTTATTGAACGCTAAGGCATTAACACTGTAGAATTCCATAGTAATATACGAGTACTTAGGAAATTGAAAATAACTTTGTTTATTAATTAGTGGATAAAACAAAGTTATTTTCAATTTCCTAAGTTTTTATTGTAATTCATAATTTCATAATTCCTAAATATGTAGGTAATCCATCATTTTTTAAATTAAATCTCTAATGTGTCTCCTTAAGTGTTAAACATATTATCTTTTAACCGAAAAGAAGAATCGTTATTCATATAATTGCATATATTTAAGACTTTATAACTGTGGAAATCCATGCTGAAGGTTTTTTAAAGTTTATTTTTCTCTACATGTCTCTTTTTTAACTTATTTAAATCGTTCTCTCGACTATGAAACATGCCGAGAAAAATATACAGAAATGTGAAAATAATAGCATTTGAATTAGACCATTTTTTAATCGAGGCAGACCGAGGAAAATATGGGCGGATTGAGTGGAAAAAGATTGGGAGAAAATGGAAGAAGCTGGGGAATGGAGAGAGATGGCTAGGGACAGAAGTCAGTGGAGGACCGTTGTGGAAGAGGCCAAGTCCCACACCGGGATGTAGCGCCGAGAAGTAGAGTTCATTCACAAATTGAAGATCTCGTATCTATACTCGTATATGAGTGCGGTGATAGTTTTTGCAATTTGATTGGTTGCCGAGTCATTGAGCCGCGCGGCGTCACACAGTGGTCCGGATTTGGGAAACAGTGACTTAGGAACCAAAGTCATTATTTCGATTTGAAAAAAATTGCTTGCTGTAGAAAATCTAATTTGTAACAATATTTGTCATGTTCAACTTTTCGTTATTTGGAGCTTAACATGGTTTAAAAAAATACAAACGAAAAAAATGTATGGAGTAAAATTGAATTATATTTTTTTCTCAATATATTTTAAATTGCTAGCAACGAAACTTTTTGTATATTAACGTATGTAATTAGTACTTTATGTCCATATTTTTTTCTTTCCAATATACTTGCTTTTGGCGTAAAATTGCAGTTGAACTTAAAAAAAAAAATTATTTCACAACACAACAAATGTTTCTGCCAGAAGATTTGGTTGGGTGGTTATGATGCACAATTATTTCTTTATTACAAATAAGAAAACCAAAATTGCCTATCACCTCCAGTTTTTTAAATATTCTCCAAAAACTGCATTTTAAAGTATGAAAACCCATGCTTACAAATATAATGTTATTATAATGGAGTGCTACATAATAATTTATTTTATGAATGAGTCGTTACTGCAGTTTTTAAGAATTATACGAAACAAATAAATAATTATTAACACCTTCTTTATGGTAATAATTCACCGTTATGACTTATTTGATGAATCATTAAAGGAATTTCCTGCACTTTCTGAGAATTATATGGAATAAATAATATAAAATTGCTGCGGATGGAGTATCTGTAATAATAGTAGCTACTTTGCCATCTATCATTGTCATGTGCAGCTCATGAGTAATTTCGTAATTACCGCATTTTGATGCAACCAAATTACGTATTTCTTCCTTCATTGCCGCATTTTCTTGGTTGACAAAGTCAATGGTCAAATGCGAACTGGAATTTGATAGGCCTACAGTAAAACGTCGAAGATGGCTTCGGATTTTCCCAAATGACCACATTGTTCGACTCCAACTTCAAAGGAACAAGGCTCGTCATGAACACCGAAGACTCATCAAATTGTGTCAGTTCACTCTTGTGCCTATAATTGCTTTGTGTTGAAGATCCGTAGCTTCAGATTCCCACTCGAAATACCTAGTTTGTCTCCCACAATTTGCAGGATCTTCTGAATAGTCAAATCCAAAAGTGCTTGCAAGTTCACTTTTGCTCCGTGTTCAGATATTTCAACGTCTTTGGCATCCGGATAGCACCTCTTCTTAGCTTCTAATAATTTGTGGTAGGAAGTAAGCTGCAGAGAATTCTTCCAATCTGACATTGCAGCCCTTAACGTCAGATATTTCCACTTTGACAGATCTAATGAAGTAGTAAGAGCCAAAGCTTGGTTTTCCTGATTTGTTTTCTTCTTTTCCTTATCGAATAAATGCGATTTGACATCTGGGGCTTTGTCAGGATTCTTCAAGAGGTGATTAATAATGCGAGCAAGGATCTCTTTTCCATTCGATTTTAGCCTAGTGACCAAAGCAAAAGCTAACTTCTCTTCCGAATAGTCACTCAATGTACCCGACCGCCTTTTCTTCTGCTTGTTCCCTAGGTCTGCAAATGGTTTTCTTGTTTGAACTTCTGTAGAAGTGCCCATATCTTTAGTGGCCATAGATGTAGATGCTATGATGATTTCATTAGATTCCGCTAAATATTGATCCTCTTGCTCTAAATATTCGGTTTCTGCAATATTTTCGGTTTCTTCAAAAATCTCGGCGAGATTTACGGAATTGCAGGAAGGCCACTGGATTCTTGCTTTCAACCAGTTCAAATGCTTATTTATAAATTTGTTTTGAATTCTGTGGGCCGCGGTCCATCTGCTCTTCAAGTTGACAGTGAGATATCTTGCAAATTTCAATATCACTTCAGAATCTTCTGGTGAGATTTCAAGCGAAATGGAGTTCAAAATTGCTCGGTGGAGTCGCTTGTAGTCCTTGAGGTCTCCTTCTCGTAAAAATGTGTAAATGTCCATATGAGTGCCAAATCGAGTCATGATTTTCAGGCCCTTTTCTGGTCGCGGTCAAGTTCAAGGTATGTTACTTCTTCAAAAATTCAGTAGCTAGTAACACAAAAATGCGCTCCTGCGTGTTTTATATACGGAAAGAAGTAGGTGAATTGATATGGTGATACATAAAATGAGTCATGAAGGTACCATTACAATTAAACGGGTATTCATAAGTCTATTTTTATATTTGTTGCATATAATCCTTAGCAACTGCAGGAAATTGCCATGATGATTCATCAAATAAGCCGCGCTACCATTACCACGAAACAGGTAAAAATAGTATTTTTGTATATTATTTGTTCCATATAATTCTCAGAAAGTGCAGGAAATTCCTTTAATGATTCATCAAGTAAGTCATAACGGTGAATTATTACCATAAAGAAGGTGTTAATAATTATTTATTTGTTTCGTATAATTCTTAAAAACTGCAGTAACGACTCATTCATAAAATAAATTATTATGTAGCACTCCATTATAATAACATTATATTTGTAAGCATGGGTTTTCATACTTTAAAATGCAGTTTTTGGAGAATATTTAAAAAACTGGAGGTGATAGGCAATTTTGGTTTTCTTATTTGTAATAAAGAAATAATTGTGCATCATAACCACCCAACCAAATCTTCTGGCAGAAACATTTGTTGTGTTGTGAAATAATTTTTTTTTTTTAAAGTTCAACTGCAATTTTACGCCAACCAAGCAAGTATATTGGAAAGAAAAAAATATGGACATAAAGTACTAATTACATACGTTAATATACAAAAAGTTTCGTTGCTAGCAATTTAAAATATATTGAGAAAAAAATATAATTCAATTTTACTCCATACATTTTTTTCGTTTGTATTTTTTTAAACCATGTTAAGCTCCAAATAACGAAAAGTTGAACATGACAAATATTGTTACAAATTAGATTTTCTACAGCAAGCAATTTTTTTCAAATCGAAATAATGACTTTGGTTCCTAAGTCCACTGTTTCCCAAATCCGGACCACTGTGCGTCAGTACGTTCCGAGACATGGGGGGAACTGCACGTATTTGGCATTCTTTGTCATCTCGAATACTCGGTGATTCGAAAAATACTCGTTATGCAGGAGTATTTTTTAAATATTATTTTTATTATAGGTTAATCCCATATTGACCGAGTCAGGTCTGTACAGTTGAAATACAAAATCCAGAAAGAAATTTTATAATATACTAGAGATCAAATATTGTAATAACAAAAACCAATAAAGGAAAAAAAGTATCATTATTATTATTAGTCTCACCCTTCGCTTTTCCAAGAAAAAAATAATAAGCAAATTATAATATTAATGAACTTTTTTTTTGATAATTATTACAATTAAACCGATAGCATTTTTATTAATAAAAAAAATAATAAAAATAACATGTGTATTTACTTCAATGTTTGAATATTCGATTGAATTTTTTTCGGTTTTCCAATCATAAAAAAATAAAATAAAAATAGCGTCTAGATTTTTTATAAACGCACTATCATTCGTACTATTGCAAACGATCTCCCTGTCGTGAACGGACTCTCGTATTAATAGTAATTTATTTGAACTTACAGAATTGCGGCAAAATGGGGTACTTTCCTAATACAAATGGGGCAGTGTTCCAAATAATCGTATTGGCAGTTACATTTTCTTGTATCCAGAGTCAGATGGTATTTCCAGACACAAAAGATTATTACGCCGACAGTAACCAGTAAGTGCAAACTAATGAAGTAAAAACACGTTAATAAATACTGATATTTATAAATAAAAATTCGAATGTCAATGATTGCTTATTGTTTCAGAGCGAGCTTGGTTGATAACGAAGAAAGCTATGCTGCGGGAGACAGCTCCGTGAACACAGTGAACTCGAATAGAAACCCCGAGGCATCGAGCAGCTTAAATAAAATTTCCAAAGGGTTGTATACATTTACCTTGAATCTGAACAAAGTTCTGTTGAAGGAGCAAAATCAATCGAACATTATCTTATCTCCATTGAGCATAGCAGGTAACCCATTAACAATATTTTACTAAATGCAATAATATTTATTAACTGTTAAAATTAAAAACGCTGTTAGGATACCACAATTTTAATTATTCGTCGCTACAATAGTAACTAACCGTTATTCTAATTATTTGCAATTAGGCACTTAAAACAATCCATATTATATTTTAGAACTTATTTTTCTTTTATTTTAAAGAGAGAGTTAAAAATAATAAAAGTAGTGGACTTAGTCTCATTTTGTCTTAGTTTAACTTCAATTTCGTTTCATAATGTCGTCTGTTAACTATTATTTTATATTTGCGGTAGCATGTAATTGGCCTTATTTTATTTTTTCTAATATATGTTTATTGATATCGCTGTACGTTACCCTAAATAAATAAATCCAACTCTAGCAAAAACTTCAAAATGTTATTCAAAATCAAATAAATTATTCAATTTGTCAATTTACATCGTTAGTTGTTTGTAACACCTGATGATGCCAACATCGCTTGGCGAAACAGCTGTCGCGACAAATAATAAAAATTGTGATATCATAGTAGCGTTTTAAATTTTAAAAGTTAATAATGTTGAAGTATCACAGTGTTTCGGCCAATATAATGGACTATTTAACAATAATTTATTATATTAACTAAATGGCGAACTTTCGCAATTACTTTTCACTCTGTAAACACATGGTGCAAGTCGACATGCTAAAGCTGCGACAATTTGAGTAAGCTATTTACAAAAGTCAACTTGCACGAGGTGTTTACCCAGGGAAGTATAATTGCGGAAGTTATCTTGCTAATTATCCATCAATTAGCGGCTGTCTTAATTTTCAATATATCGCACGTTGAAAACAAAAGTGACACTATACAAAAATCTCAATTTTTCAGTACGGTCATTTAAAGTTTTTTTGAGGTCAATAACTTGACTGTGAGTAGAAATATATCTAATGTTGTTGTTCTATATATTAGTTTAGATATTATTCTATCAGAGTCTAGTTGATTTTTATAAGGTTAATAAGCAGGCAAAACTTTAAATGACCGTATTGAAGAATTGAGATTTTTGTATAGTGTCACTTTTGTTTTCAACGTGCGATATATAAAAATATATCTCGAACTGCCACTGATTTCATTTGCTAGTACCAGTTCATCATACTATTACGTACAATTAAGCACTAAGGAACTTAAACAGAAAGGTACCTATACGAGTATATG
The DNA here is from genome assembly GCA_022606425.2 of Lepidostoma basale. NCBI lineage: Eukaryota > Metazoa > Arthropoda > Insecta > Trichoptera > Lepidostomatidae > Lepidostoma > Lepidostoma basale. The sequence goes on from JAHDVF020001249.1 coordinate 653,297, forward strand.
ATAAATTCAAATATGAACTTCAAATGTAGTCTGCCGTAGTTTGATAACATTGTTTTAAACTGCAAATCTAGTCAGTCGCACTAAAGGGGTTTAACAAATCACTAAAGATTCTAACAGCATTAAATAAATCTTACCAATTGAAAAATGTTCTATAACTCTACAACATTAAATTTAGTATTCCGGAGAAGCATTAAAGCAATGCCTTACCTTTTTTAATTTACTGTTGAATTTATGGATTATTCTTAGTAGGTGAGGTAGAAGAGAAAAACGGCCGTAGAAATTGGAAATACAAAATAATAGTTATCTCCTCTTCTATAGCGCCATCTATGAAAAGTAAATTAAACAGATGAATCATTACGAAGGTGTTTTCCCCGATGAAGACGCGGTAATATCTAACCATTGACAAATTATAATAAATAATTGAGTGGTGCAAACAAACTGTTAAGAAATTGCTCAGTTGCTAAGTTAAGTAACAAACGTTTTTATTAAAAGAAAATGAACTCATGTACGTATTCGATTGATCAGATTTTTACATTCGAACATTCAGTTAAAACATACAAATATATTAGTAAACTAACTAACTAACCATCACGCCGTCTTCCCGAAAGGGTAGGCTAAAATAATGGACTGCCCCACTTTAATCGATGTGGCACTCCATCCTTTTCTTTTCGCCCCCGCGGGAGACGCGATGTGATGGGCTGCGAACCTCATCGCCACCAATAGGCATCTCCCGCGCGCACTTCGATCGTCCAACGTCCACAAAATATATCTAACAAATTATATAAAATACAATGATATAAAATAAAATAACAAATAAATATTATATAATGTTCTTTTAAATGGTGCACTTGTTGTCAGCTGGACGAACCGGACATTTGTGTTGATTTAATTTATATTTCACTATCCACCGCTTTTTTGCCTGTAAATAAACTGTAATTAGGCACTTAAAACAAACCAACATCAGCAAGAACTTTAAAATATCATTGAAGAATTTATTAAAATTATCATTGTAACAAATGAAAAAAATATTTTTACATCTGTCAAAATTCTTTATAAAAACGATTATTAATATTATAAATATATTAGTAGGGATATAAATTTAATTGTAATTATTTCTAATAAATATAACCGTAATTATTTCTAAATAAGATAATTATAAATTGCAGGAGCTCTGTCGCTATTATTACTTGGAAGTGTTGGGAAAACATACAGCGAAATCGCGAACGCTCTGGGCTTCTTCAATGGTAAGTAGTGAAATAAAATACTTTTGCTATTAATTTCGACTAATAATTATTTGTGAATTCGTAAAAAAAAGTTTTACCAAAACAACCGCCGGTATACAATTAATAAATAGTGTAAAATTAAATCAAAATTATTATGTTTTAAGGGAGTTATGGGGATACACAATAACACACTTTGGCTTTTATTTATATAGATAGATAGATAGACAGATTTATTTAGTTATTTAAAAAATGTATAATAAAGTGTAACCTCAATGTAACGAACCTAAATACAGTAGAGTCTCGGTTATCCGACCTTCCGAGATATCCGACCTACCGGGGCAATGCCCCTTTCCTTTACCCGACTGCACGCATTATATTCGCGCGCCAGGCGACAGTCCTCAGTGCTTACGTAGCTCTATCGCACGTTTTATTACTTTGCCGTAAGTGCATTTTGATGTTTTAGTTCGTTACATTCAGTTATGTTACATGTACATATTTGAAAAGTTTTCGATTCGCAAATATAATTTACACATTTTCAGTGTCAATCTGTATTTTGGGTTTTGGAAATATCCGAGTAGCTCGTCTCTTCGTACCGACGTTTCGGAGATCGTTACAGTCTCCATCTTCAGGGTGGTTATGTATAGTGGTTGTATATATTCGTTATTCCGGATTTCACTGCCACTCGGATGTGAATTTAATTAAGAAATTCGAAATATTTTAAGGAAACCATCGAATACGAAAATAACATATTTCAGCTTTTAAATAATTATTTACTATTTCTTGAATAACGACGTAAAATTGTATACCAAATAATTACCTAATATGAAAGAAAATGTTTGTTTTCTAGAACATTCGTTATATTTTACGCAAATGATATTAACTCAACTTGTTTGTACAAAAACTTTTTCATTCGTATGTTTTAAATGATTCTTTTGATTTAATGAAAATGTTCGTTTTCTGTATTTTATGAAAGTGATATACCTATTTCGTCTTGCAAAGCCATTATCAAAATATGATTACGTGAAAACATTTGATAATACTCAAGACGAAACGTGCAAATATGGAGTTTTACACCAACGTTTAAGAGCCAATAAATAATAGATGAACAGAGTTATAAAGGGAAAATAAGTGACCTGTTTAATGCTGTGACAAATTATTATTATTATTTGTACACAACAGGTCGTTTGAACCCAATTATTGTAAACAATTTGTTTTTCAGCTACTATATTGATTTTCATGACTTGTGATAAGGTAGCTAATCTATCGCCATTTTATTGTCACGTGAATTCTACACTAAACTAAAGACAGTGTGACAATCACAATGTCATCGCCGGGAATCAAATCCCGGACCTTCTGTGTGGCAGTCATAACTCACGCCCAGTGGCGGTACTCACATAGAAGCCCAGAAGCCCGGCTTGCGTAAGAAATTTTGAATGAAAACCCCCAAATCTAAGTAATCATGCCCCCGCATAAACCAACAACCCACCAAATCACCTTCCAACAATGTTCCTATCAGACGTAAAAGGAATAGCCGCAAGAGCTGAACCTCTGTAAGCCAGAAGAGGTTTTGATTCAAAATTTCTTACGCAAGCCGGGCTTCTGGGCTTCTATGGGAGTACCGCCACTGCTCACGCCACTCTGTCACGAAGGTCACCGTAATATATAACGCATGTTAATGTTTTCTAGAAATACACGAGAGCCAAGGGGTACATCGTGAGTTTGGGCACATGGTAGATAAAATAGTGAAGAAAGATGATTATCAAAACGTCTATCCCAACGTTACGTACGGTAGTGCACTGTTTATTCAGGAAGACACTCCCATACGACCGCAGTACGAAGACTTTGTAAAATCTATCTACAGGACTGTCCTCACTCACACGGATTTTAAGGATAACCCTGTGGAGGCGCAGGCAGTTATTAACAAGTAAATTATACATTGAATACTTCTTCTTATTCTCTCTTCTTTTTACTTGTTGCAAACCTATGTATTTAGGTAGCATGTTCACAGCGGATGGCCGAACGGACAGTGATGTTGAAAGAAGGGTTGGTGCGGGTAACAAAGTGAATGGAGCTTTAAAAGTAGTTATTGGAAACAAGAATTTATCAATGAAAGCGAAAATGGCCATTCACAATGGAGTTCTGGTCCCAACCCTTATGTATGGAAGCGAAGCATGGAACTGGCAGAAGAAAGATGAGAGCAGAATAAATACGGTAGAGATGAGGTCCCTAAGACGTATGTGTAGTAGAACAATGTACGACAGAATCTCAAATGCTGATATTAGGAAGGAATGTAGAGCGAAAGAAGGTATTATGAACAAAATTATGAAAGGTTCGCTGCGTTGGTTCGGACATATGGAGCGCATGGGTGAAGAAAGAATGGTTAAAAAAGTAAACGTTAACGATGTAAATGGAGTAAGGAGTCGAGGTAGACCGAGGAAAACATGGCGTGACCAAATTAATCAAATATTAAAGGTTGGTCATGTCAGAAGCCGGAAGAATCGACGTGCGTGTATGACTCGATGTATGAATGTGGAGGAAACTAGAGAGGTGTGCCAGGATAGAGTAGTGTGGCGGTCCATTCTCTCTGCCTACCCCTGCGGGGAAACGGTGTGATGGTTTGTTGTTGCAAACCTATGTGGTATGTTCTCCAGAGAATTGCTCTTCCTGTGAGGTAGACTCCCAGCTGTCCTTCCATCTTTCAGGAGGTCTTCCACGAGGACGAGTCTCATGAGGCTGATTGTGCAATGCAATATAGGGGAGTCTGGTGGTGTCCATTCTTTGAACATGACCGTACCAGTCCCTTTTTCGCTGTCTTCTCCGTCTTATAATATCCTCAACCTCACATATCTCTCTTATTCTGGTGTTCCTCACGCGATCTCTCAGTGTCTTGCCTGCTATTTTTCTTGTTTTTTCGTGTGTAAAAAAAATGTAGGTATGATTTTATGAAGATGCTATTTCTCTGCCTTTTTTGGTCTACCGTTACCTTTTCGAAAAAAAAAATAAAAAAAAATAAACTTTGATAAGAAGCTATTACTTGGTGGTTGGACATATTTGAAAATTAATTAAACGGTTTTTTATGTATTTGGTATATAACCGGTTATAATCCCTAAGTTAACTTCTTCCACTCCCTCTTCTGCGCTTAATAGCTAATTATATACATCCCTCTCTCTCCCTCCCTCTTTCTCACTCTCTCCCTCTATCTCCCTCTCTCTCTATCGCTCTCTCCCTCTATCTCTATCCCTCTCTCTCTCCCTATTTCCCTTTATAAATGACCCACCTCTCCTTAATGCCTCTCTTCATGCTAAAACACTGAGAGATTGCGTGAGGAACACCAGAATTAGAGAGATATGTGAGGTTGAGGATATTATGAGATGAAGCAGACAGCGAAGAAGGGACTGGTACAGTCATGTTCAAAGAATCGACTTCCCTTTATTGCACTACATAATTAGCATCATGGGACTCATCCTCATGGAAAACCTCCTAAAAGATGGAAGGACAGCTGGGAGTCTACCTCACAGGAGGAGCAACACTCTGGATAACAGACCACAGGTCTACAACAAGGAAGAAGAAGAATATTTAATTATAATTAGAACACAACAAAAAACAATCACTCTACTGACAATGATAAAATCAAATTATTTTATTAATTTTAATAAAATTTGAACACACAATACAGCATAATGGCGAATAATGTATAAATATTTTTTTTAGAGAATGAATGTAGACACAATAATAAAAATGTTTGGAAGTTGTAAGTGATACTATGCTAGTTGGATGTAATATTTGATTTGATTTTCTAATATATACTAAGAGAAAACACAATACAAGTGATTTGAAATATAATATGGATTTCTCATATTTACTAAAGTATTGAAATTCTCACTTTAAAGCAATGGGCAAATAAGCAATGGGCATTTAATTATAAGTATTTGAATGAGCGTAACATAAGTGATGTTTTTCTTTTAGATGGGTGTCGGAATTAACCAACGGAAGGATTCAAGAAATACTTTCCTCTCCCCCTCCGCCTGACACTAAGCTGATTATAACAACAGCACTTTACTTCAAAGGACAGTGGGATAAATTCTTCTTAGATGGCGCTACTAGAAAGTACTTAACCATTTACAAAAATATTAATGATTTATCTCAATAGAGACGAAGATGTAAATTTTTTGGAAACAAAATATGGTAGTCGAGGCGTTTTACAGGACTTATGACCTGTCATTGGTTGGGTTAAGCAATCACTTTATGTAAACAACATCCCCCAATCCGCCCTTCTTACGACCACTACGTCTGACATATTTTTGGAACTCGTATATATGCTACTATGTTAAATAACTTCACATTTTTTAGGTCTTAATCTTAATAATCTTAATAGATGGCGCTAGTGTAGATTGACCTAAAAAATGTGAAGTTATTTAACATAGTAGCATATATACAAGTTTCAAAAATATGTCAGACGTGGTGGTCGTAAGGATGGCGGAATAGATAATGTTGTTAACATAAAGTGATCGCTCAACCCAACCAATGACAGGTCATAAGTCCAGTAAAACGCCTCGACTACCATATTCTGTTTCCAAAAAATTTACATCTTCGTCTCTATTGAGATACAATTAATCCTTAAAAAAATTATTAACCCGCAATGGGTAAAAGTATTTGTCTACAAGTGTTTGTAAACATTAAAAAAAAAATGTATAAAAATATTAATAGTTAAAACACCAATCAATAAAAAAAGCAGTATTAATAGATTGTCCATGATTGGACATCCAAATATTTCACGAACCATACATTTAAACGTAATAATGATTAATTATACATATGTCTACGTATTAGATCGAATCGTCAAGATTATATGTGACCGTGAATTTTGATGTTTTTAATAATATAATTGACTAGACAATAAATACATAGTAACAATTATATTCAACTTTCAAGGTTGCTCATTAATTGCGTATTAATATTTTTAATATTTTCAGGGCACCTTTCTTTCTCGACAAACGAAACCCAACGCAAACAATAGAAATTGATTTGATGGCAAATGAGGGTTACTTTCCATTTCAAAGATCCAAAGAACTTGGTAAATATTTAATGTTTTAGTTTTTAATATGAAGTATTAATTGTAAATACATATTCTTTTGGTTCGTAATAAATAACAATTAAGAATTAATTGTATATTGATAGAAACGAAGATGTAAATAATTTGGAAACAGAATATGGTGGTCGAGGCGTTTACAGGACTTATGACCCGTCATTGGTTGGGTTAAGCGATCATGTAATACAACATTCCCAATTCCGCCCTTCTTACGACCACCACGTGTGGCAATTGTTTTTGAAAGATGTATATATCCTACTATGTTGAGTAACATTTCACATATTTTAGTTTAATCTACACTAGCGCCTTCTATTAAGAATGAAGAATATTGTACTACATAAAGCGATCGCTTAACCCAACCAATGACAGGTCTCAAGTCCTGTAAACGCCTGGACCACCATATTCTGTTTCCAAATAATTTACATCTGCGTCTCTATTGAGATACAATTAATTCTTAATGATTGACCCGTAATGGGTTAAATATTTGTCTACAAGTATTTGTATACCTACATTCAAAACAAAAATTACAATTGATGAATAAACTTAACATTTTCAGAATGCATGATTGTTGGATTACCGTATAAAGGGAATAGTACAATTTTATATGCAATCAAACCACTCGATGCCACAAAGAAAGATATTGCGCAAATCGTAAGTGAATTGACAGCTGAGACATTGGAGCATCTGATTAAGAGTGCCAGGAGGCAATCAGTTATCGTGACTTTCCCAAAAATGAGGCTAAATTCAAACTATGACCTCAAGAGAGTTTTAAAACATTTGGGGATCCAGTCAGTATTCTCAATGTCTGATTCAAATTTGGCACTTTTGACTCCGCTGCAGACTCCAAGTTCACCGTACACACAGAAAAAAACTTTGGAATATACCAATGAACCGGATAACAACGATTTGTTTATATTTTCGAGGTCTGGGCAAGAAATACCAAAATCGAACGATTGTGCGCATGTTTTTCAAAATAAGACATCAGGTTTAACTTGCACCACAGTTGAAAACATCAACAATCGAAACGTAACTGTGATTTATAAACAAATAGGAGATAAAGTTGGAAGGAGAGTTATTGAACGCAGCCCAAAACTTGTGAGGCAGCCAAGACAGGCTGCTGTTGAAAACTGGAACCCCGGTTTGTACGTTGATGAAGTTAAACACAAGGTCGACATTGAAATCACAGGTTAGTTGTTAAAATTAATTGAATACCGTGCAATGAAACAATTTATTTTTTGCAACTCCTGAGATAAAAATATTTTGGTAATTTGAGTCACAATAATACGCGCACAATAGAATCTTTCGTGATTTTATTTATTTTCAATAACATTTGCATATGCTGACATATAGTATATAGTCTATTCCAAAATGTCTACTGGTTTATTCTGAATTATGTGTAAAAGTGAATTAAAAAAGAATTAGAGATAACTTAGGGGAGATGTAGGTAATGGGAGTCACTTAAGCGAGAATTGAAAAAAAAAAAAAACTATTAGTTAACTATTTATTGCTTAAGCCTTATTATAAACTTTAGTTATTAAACTATTAATTGAGATCACCTTTAATCACTTTGGCTTTTCACTTTTGGAACGATAATCATTTAAAAAAAAAAACAGGTTTGACCACCATTGCCCACATCTGTTGGCAATGGTGATCAGTATGTTGGCAATGGGGGTCAACACAAATCGTACACATAATTGCAAGCTGAGTCCCACCCAGTGCAATCTGAATGAGCCCAAAGCCCACATGAGGTGCATCGGAACCACATCTCATTATCTCGCTCGAATTCGCCGCATACAAGACATTGGTTGTCAGAATCTTCTGCATCATCGTTTTTGTCGTCCTGGTACAAGTCATCAGTGTTCATATCTGACGCTGAAGTATTGTTTGATTCCTGCAGAATTTTCTTCTTTATCTATTTTCTTCGCGTACCTCTTCTGAAGACTCGAAAATGGGATGTTCATTGTTTTAGCGGCTTTTCTTATTGAATAACCTTGTTCATCGATGAGCTCCACGGCCTTTTTCAGGTTAGCTATAGACCAGTTAGCCTTATTTGTCTTTCTAGGATGAACGTTCGGTATCTACAAACCAAAAATAAGATTATTTTATCGAAGACTGGAAATGTTAACAATAAGGGTCTTTATTAAGACTCCGATTGCCTACATCGGTAAAAAAGAGAAAAAACCTACCTTGACATAAAAGTAAAAGTGATAGTGGTAAAATGAGTTTGAAATCACGATCTAAAATGCTTTAGTCATTACATATCACAAGCGCAAAAAGAAACACTCAGTAGTTTGATATTTACCTTCGGATTTGTCCACTCGAAAAATTAGATCAGAAGGGCCCGAAAACTTGTTACGTCTACCACTCTCTAGCACGTGATGCGAACTGAGTAAGCTGCCTACCGCGTATGTTACCGGCAAACAGCTAGCGTATGACGTCACTGAAACCGCCATCACGCGTATTGTTTTCGAATTAAAGGGGTGACTCCCATTGCCAACTGACTCCCATTGCCTACATCTCCCCTATTATTTAAAAGAATTCCTTTAAAACATCAAACAAAAAATACTTTATGCACCCTTGAGGTGGTAACATCACAAAAACGGCGCTTTATAATTTAGCATATTATTATTTTGTTTTAATATTTTTATTATCATTTCATCTTTGGATTAACGAAATTTTCTTACCATTTTTCGTATAAAAATATTTATATTTGTGAAATATTGTTTAGAGAATTAAGTGGAAAACATAATATAATCATCTTACCATTTAAAATAACTAGTACTCGGACATTTAATAAAAACCAACCATCACGTTGTTTCTCCGCAGGGGTAGGCAGAGAGAATGGACTGCCACAAAACTCTATACTGACACACCTCTCTAGATTCCCCCACATTAAAATGAGTCATACACGCACGTCGATTCATTCGACTTCTAACATGTTATTTAAAATTTGATTAAATTGGTCATGCCTTGTTTTCCTTGGTCTACCTCGACTCTCATACATCGTTAACATAAACTTTCTAAACCATTCTTTATCCGTCCATGCACTCCATATGTCCGAACCAACGCAGCGATCCTTTCACAATTTTGTTCATAATACTTTCTTCCGCTCCACATTACTTTCTTATATCAGTATACTCGTATACCATATATAAGAAATTCTGTCGTACATCATTCTACCACACATACGTCTTAAGGACCTCATCTCTACCGCATTTATTCTGCTCTCATCCTTCTTCTGCCAGTTTCATGCTTCCCTTCCATACATAAGGGTTGGGAACAGAACTCCATTGTGAACGGCCATTTTCATTCATTGATAAATTCTTGTTTCCAATAACTATTTTTAAAGCTCCATTCACTTTGTTACCCGCACCAACCTTTCTTTCGACGTCACTATCCGTTTGGCCATCTGCTGTGAAAATGCTACCTAAATAGGCAAATTCACTAACCTGCTCCAAGTTCTCTTCATTCCTGCTTATGTTACAAAAATCATTTTGTCATTTGCTCTTCCCTTTCAAAAACTATCACATTTGACTTTCCGACATTCATAATTAAATTGTTTGACTTGCATAATCAAACATTCAAATAAAATAAAATCAGTTTATTTAATCAATAGATGTTACAAAATTAAGGTTATATTATACATAGTTTACTACCAGGAACGCATGAGAGATGGTACGACATTAGGAAGATAAGATACTCTCCAAAATTAAGAGTATTTGCCTTCTAAACACCAATACTTGTAATTCGTCCGCACTATTCGCAACCAGAATGGCATCGTCTGCGTAAAGCAGATAATTTACGGACAAATCACCTGCATTTACTACTTTCAGCTCTTTCATACACTCGTCCATATACAGATTGAACAACCATGGAGACATCACATTTTATAATTTAGAATATTGTTTATTAATTTATACATGTATTTGCATTAATATAATATTAGGTCCTTACATATGAAATTGACGTTTTGCCGTACTGGCAACTTTGATCTCAAATATCTTCTCTTTGGTTAGGAATTCCAAATTCAAATTTATTATAGGCATGCGCGATCCGCTCAGGAGTCGACTCAAAGATTCGAATCTTTTTGGTGAACGGGTGACCGATGATCCATAAAAAAAGAGCGGCAGCTCAATGATCCTCAAAAGAGTCGACTCTGCGGAGTCGTTTAGATACGACTCGCGGTTCGAGCGGCAGCTCAATGATTCGCAAAAGAGTCGGCTCCGCGGAATCGTTTACTTACGGCTCGCGAATCAAACTTTTACTGTAATGTAAATTTATGCTGTGTGCTTGCGTCTGTTAGTTTTTTTAGTTTTCATATATATTTTTTAAATAATTTTAAATTTAATTTTTTAAAATAATTTATAATTTTTAAACAATTTTTATTTTATTATTTTTAAACAATATTTTTTTAAATAATGTTTAATTTTCAAATCATTTTGTATTTTTAAATAATTTTTATTTTTTATTTTTATTTTTAATACATAATTTTTCATTTGTCTTTTTCTTTTTTATATACTTTGTTTAAAACACCATCATTTTTGACAGATGTTTAATTTTTTAAAACTTTTCGTTTCGATTTTAAATATTTATAACTAACTAACTAACTAACCATCACGCCATTTCTCCGGAGGGGTAGGCAGAGAGGATGGATCGCCAATAATAAATTTGAATTTGGAATTCCTAACCAAAGAGAAGATATTTGAGATCAAAGTTGCCAGTACGGCAAAACGCCAATTTCATATGTAAGGACCTAATATTATATTAATGCAAATACATGTATAAAGTAATAAACAATATTCTAAATTATAAAATGTGATGTCTCCATGGTTGTTCAATCTGTATATGGACGAGTGTATGAAAGAGCTGAAAGTAGTAAATGCAGGTGATTTGTCCGTAAATTATCTGCTTTACGCAGACGATGCCATTCTGGTTGCGAATAGTGCGGACGAATTACAAGTATTTGTGTTTAGAAGGCAAATACTCTTAATTTTGGATAGTATCTTATCTTCCTAATGTCGTACCATCTCTCATGCGTTCCTGGTAGTATACTATATACAATATAACCTTAATTTTGCAATATCTATTGATACGAAAAGTTTTAAAAAATTAAACATCTGTCAAAAATGATGGTGTTTTAAACAAAGTATATAAAAAAGAAAAAGACAAATGAAAAATTATGTATTAAAAAAAAAAAAAATGAAAAATGATTTAAAAATACAAAATGATTTGAAAATTGACATTATTAAAAAAAATATTGTTTAAAAATAATAAAATAAAAATAGTGTAAAAATTATAAATTATTTTAAAAATATATATGAAAACTAAAAAAAGTAACAGACGCAAGCACAACAGCATAAATTTACATTACAGTAAAAGTTTGATTCGCGAGCCGTAAGTAAACGATTCCGCGGAGCCGACTCTTTTGCGGATCATTGAGCTGCCGCTCGAACCGCGAGTCGTTTAATCTAAACGACTCGCGGAGTCGACTCTTTTACGGATCATTGAGCTGCCGCTCGAACCGCGAGTCGTATCTAAACGACTCCGCAGAGTCGACTCTTTTGCGGATCATTGAGCTGCCGCTCTTTTTTTATGGATCATCGGTCACCCGCTCACCAAAAAGATTCGAATCTTTGAGTCGACTCCTGAGCGGATCGCGCATGCCTACGGGGTTTGCGTCACTAGGGATGCGCAAAACGACTCATCTCAGGGATCTGATCTGAACGAATCGCTCAGCAAAGTGAGTCGACTCTTTTTCACGACTCACGACTCGCTGAGATGAGTCGTTTTGCAAAGTGAGCCGACTCTTTTTAACGATCCACGGTTCACAATTTTGAGTTGAAATTATTTTGACCTTTTTTTTTTTTTTTGCTCCTCGACCAAAAAATTTGATTTCGATTGCCGGAAAAAATTATTGGTGGCCTTTTTTTTTTTTTTTGCTCCTCAACCAAAAAAAGAATCGGCTCACTTTGTTGAGCGAAACCGTTCAACTCAGATCCCTTAAACAGCTCACTAAAAAGAGTCGACTCTTTTGCATTCATATACGATTCACCCAGCGGATCATTGAGCTGCCGCTCTTTTTTTATGGATCATCGCTCACCCGCTCACCAAAGTGAGAGAGTTGAGTCGACTCGTGAGCGGATCGCACATCCCTATACGTCACTCAGTTTACCAAATGGAGGACTTGAAATATCGCGTTATTTACGAGTACGAGTTCCACCGTGGCACCAGTGCTGCAGAAACGGCTCGAAGGATTAATGATATGTATGGCGACGGTGCCGCAAAAGAAAACACAGTGCGTTTTTGGTTCCAACGTTTTCGTTCTGGAAATTTCGACCTGAACAAGCCCCGTGGACGGCCGGAGACCGAAGTTGACAATGAAGAATTGAAGGCTATTGTGGAAGCGGATCCATTGGAAACCACGTCCGAGTTAGCTGCAGACTGCGGTGTTAGTCATAAAACTGTTTTAATCCACTTGAAGCAAATTGGGAAGGTGAAAAAGCTTGAAAGTATTATATTATAATAATACGTAATTAGATGTATTTTGACAATCTTAACGCAACATTTTGAAATTCCACAATAACATTGTTTTATGAACACCATGTTATAGGTTTTGAGTTTATATTTCTCGATATATTTTGAACAATATAAACAGTTTATATCATTCTACAATGATGAAGGTGTAAAACCTTCGAAACACGTCAAGAAAAACCAACTTAACAGTGGAAAAAACGCTGTTTTAATTAATTAGGAAAGTCTCATACATGTATTAAAATTGATAATAAAAAAAATATTTTTGTTTTTAGAAACGGGGACAGAAGCAGCAGCAGCTACGGCGGTGTTGATTAGTCGCGATGGAAGACGACCAGTGTTTGCTGCAACTGAACCATTCTTTTTCTTCATCCGTGACGAGGACACCAAGATCATCATATTCAGTTCCATGGTATACAGACCGACGTCTAATGGAACGTGAAGATCAGTGTAAGGATTGCATTGCAAAAAAAATTACATAAATCAACACAATCGTGGTAGATTGCTAAAATAGATTTTGATAGCAGTAGACTAAAAAGATAAAGAATTATGATGTTGGATATGCCTATATTTTCATGAATGATACGAAATTAAGTAATCAGAGATTTAAAGTGAAATTATTTTCAATGAACACCTATTATAATGAACAAAATTAAATAACTAGATGATAATTGTTTAATATTTTCAAACAGGTTAAATGTAGAGAGTTTTGTTATGACAGACGTGTTTTCTTAATAAGTACACTTGTGTGTGATTTGATGAGTGTGTTAGAAATTTTTTGTAATAAAATCAAACCTATCCTAACCTAACCTAACTTATATGATTTATTTTTGCATATATTTTTTATAAGATCTCTTAATATTTATAAAAAAAACTGTCCTAAGTGTTCATATGATAAAATAAAACAGTTCAATTGTAAAAACATTGATATACGAGTACAAACAATGTTCTTGATATGTGTAAGACACACCAAACTTGACATTGGTCCAGTCCAAAATTCATAATTTTTAAGTATGAAGACAATGTTTTTTATTATATCTCTCTATAAAGATTCTCCCTATAACAATGAAATGAACGAGGATTGTTTTGTTTGGTAGTATTTATTCTTAATATGTATGAAAAAATTATAGTTATCAAGAATTTTTATTTTAATATAATATTTATGTATGACATGTTTCGCCCTTCTAAGGCATTATCAAATGTCATCATTTGATAATGCCTTAGAAGGGCGAAACATGTCATACATATATTATAATAAAAGTCCTTGAAACTATAGTTTTTTTCATACATATTAATAATTTAATATGGAGTTTTACATCATTGTTCAAGAAACAATAAATAAGTATTTATTCTCTTTGTTCTTTCTCTACATCGATATTGCTCTCTCTTTATAACAATTGGTATTTCAATATGTATCTGGGATCTTGGGAAAATCCGTGTGGCTCATCGTTTCGGGGATCGTTGCAGACTCAATCTTCAGGGTGGTCAAAACCATCTCAATCTCCGAAACGTCAGTCCAGAAAGACGAGCTGCACGGATTTTCCCAAGATCCCAAAATATATATTACAACCAACCATGAAAATCTACACAATTATTAAATGGTATTTCAGTTTAACATAAATTTTAAGAAGGGGTTTTCTCTTTCTGTCTTGATTTTAAAGTAGGCCGGGCGCCAGCACTACATGAGTAGGTAGGGTATTGCAAGGCATGTTTTGTTTTCTGATTTCAAAATGTCTAGTAACCCCCACCTATTACATGAATTTATAAAAGACAAAATCACACAAGCGGATAAAACCAGTATTCTGTTAAAATGAAAAAGAAATACATTTTTTCGTCAGTATGGAATAATTGACAACTTAGCTTAATTAATTAATACGAATGAAAACGTCAGCTTTCTAGGAGTTTTATTATATTTTATGGGAATGACATGTTTCGCCCTTCTAAGGCATTATCAAATGTTTTCAAAGGGCGAAACATTGCATTCCCATAAAATATAATAAAACTCCTAGAAAACTGACATTTTCATTCGTAATAATTATATAAATATTGAGATGATTGATGATTGAGATGATTAATTCATAAAAATGGTGCTCTATAAATCATCCAATTTATTATTATTATTATTAAATAGCTTAATTAACTTAGGAAATTGAAAATAACTTTGTTTAATCCACTAATAATTAAAATAATATTTAAAAATACGACATGTTTCGGAGGATACCTCCATCTTCAGGTGTTAAAATATATTTTTACACCTGAAGATGGAGGTATCTTCCGAAAAATGTCATGTTTTATTATTATTTTTTATAATAATTAGTGGATTAAACAAAGTTATTTTCAATTTCCTAAGTATATTACTATGGAATTCCACAGTGTTAATGCCTTAGCGTTCAATTTAGCTTAATTAAGTTTATTGTAATAAGGTTTTAAGAAAATAAACACACATTTCATCTGCATGGTACTAATTTATTTTGTATACGTAGACATGTATCAAGCTAGATATAAACAAGATCATGTGTTTATTAACTCCTATAGTTTCAGTCCAAAAAATAGGCTTCAAACTATGGGAGACTACATTTGCAGTAAATATTTGAATGCATTTTATAAACATTCTTATTTTAGTCCCTTACTACTAAATTGTACGTAATATTATGATGAATTGGAACTATCCGTATAAGCTGTAAATGTACCAAACCGCAGTTCGAAACCAACTTTTTTTTCTGCAACTGAAGTTGGCCAAACAATGGGGATTAACAAACAAAACAAACAAACCATCACGCCGTCTCCCCACAGGGGTAGGCAGAGAGAATGGACTGCCACACTACTATATCCTGGAACGCCTCTCTAGCTTCCTCCACATTCATATGAGTCATACACGCATGTCGATTCTTCCGACTTCTAACATGACCAACCTTTAAAATTTGATTAATTTGGTCATGCCATGTTTTGGGGATTAATGGATCAATATACTAGTTTTTTATTTATTCAATATACAATAATACTTTATCAAGATAATATATACAAACTGTTGGCATCATTATATATCTAAATAATAAAAATGTATTTAAAATTAGAAACAATAAAAATAAAATTCACTCATTTGTAATGAAATCACGTGTTTGATCACTAAACTCAATTTTGGAGCGTATTACATGGCAAATAATGAAATGAAATTGTTTTGTAATGCTTGACATCTCATTTTAAAGGCTGGTTGAACATTAGATTACAATTTGAATTCGTTATTACTTTACAAATAAAGTAATTGGATGCAATTGAAATAATATCAGAAGCCAACCAATACAATCACGCTGATATTTTATATGATGTATTAAGTAAAGGAAAATTTTTTTCAATTATTACACATTTCATACAGATAAATAATAATGAAAATACACTTGTGTAATTTGTTTTTACACGACTTTGTTTTTTTTAGAACCACCCGGTTCTGTGCCACTGGACCTTTGTCAGGGTAACAAAACAAACTGTTTAAATTATTCTAAATATTGCTGACCCACAAATTAAGTGCTTCATACGAAAGTATCTACAGATAAATAAGAGTTTTGATAGATTAAAATTATGAGAAATTAATCTTTGACAATATCTTTATGTACGACATATGGGTCCTTCATTTATTCACCATAACAGAAGAAAAAACATTGGTTTAAATTTAAATGGAACACATTTTAAAAACAAAGAAAACTATTACTTAATTTCAACGAAAACATCTGTTTTCAAGAAGATTCATTAGATTTTATGGTGGAACATGTTATTCCGATAGAATGCAATAAAACTACCTGAAAACAAATATTTTAATTAACATTGAATATGGAGTTGTATATCATAGTTCAAGGAACAATAAAAAGAAAATTAAACTGCCAATGGATTCTGACTACATACTTATTTTGTTTATTTACAACCTATCGATACTTTAGACTAATAAAAATATATTTATTTGAAAAAGAAATCACAAAAGTACTTTATTGCACCACTATATGTTGTTTTGAATGTTTAAGTATAAGTTTAGACTTAAGTATTTAAATAAATAAATAAAAAACAAATCTCATTTTTTTGCTTGGTCTTTAATCCTATTCGTCAGTTGCTGTTTCCATTCTTCTTCTGTGATGCAGTGGGCCCATTCCGGAAATGATGAAGCAGGTAGAGTAAAATTGGCCATAGCTGACATCACCTAAAAATAACAATGACCATTAATGGATTAAAATTAATCTTATGTTAAATTGTTACTGGAAATAAGAATTTATCAATGGAAGCGAAAACGGCCGTTCACAGTGGAGTTCTGGTCGAAACCCTAATGTGTGGAAGTATGGAACTGGCAGAAGAAGGATGAGAGCAGAATAAATGCGGTAGAGATGAGGTCCCTAAGACGTATGTGTGGTAGAACGATATACGACAGAATCTCAAATGCTGATATAAGAAAGGAATGTAGAGCGGAAGAAAGTATTATGAAAGGATCGCTGCGTTGGTTCAGACAAATGGAGCGCATGGATGGAGAAAGAATGGTTAAGAAAATGTAAGTTAATGATGTAAATGGAGTACGGAGTCGAGGCAGATTGAGGAAAACATAGCAAGACCAAATTTTAAAGGTTGGTCATGTTAGAAGTCGGAAGAATCGACGTGCGTATATGACTCGCTGTATGAATGTGGAGGAAGCTAGAGAGGTATGCCAGGATAGAGTAGTGTGGCGGTCCATTCTCTCTGCCTACCCCTGCGGAAAAACGGCGTGATGGTTTGTTACATATGGTCGGTAAGTTAACCACAACCATTTTCTGAAAACAACGGTTTCTTAGGGACTGAGAATTATTATTTAATTGAATCGCTCTTTAAATCATTACTGCCAAATCGATGTAAAGGTATCTATTATATTGATTCTCATGACATGTGATAGGTAGCTAATCTACCGCCATTTTTTTGCCATATGAATTCTACACCAGACCAAAGTCAGTGTGAAAATCACACTGCCAACGCCGGGAATCGAACCCGGGACCTTCGGTGTGGTGGTCATAGCACTTATCATTCGGCCACGAAGGTCGTCGAATGTTTATATATTGATGGAATAATGGCAATGGTACTACCACTACCCATTCTTCCTTCAACCGCCCTAAGCATATGAACGTACGTGATATGCACACTTTGACTGTACCTTTCTGCGCTATCCCGTATCACGGACGCGCCTGAGAAAAGGTAATGTACCTAAAATGTACAAACCGTAAGGGTACGGCCACACCGGAGTGCCTGGGTAGGAGTCAAGACACAGTTTGCGTGTGATCACGGCCTGTGGCGCGGAGCGTATCGTGTGACCGGTCCCATAGTGCACCATACATTGGTTCGCCGGGTGTTCATTTTGACTCCTACTCTGGCACTTCGGTGTGGCCGTACTCCTAGGGATAGCGCGTGTGCCAACAACGCTTGAATACAAGTCTTCAGAAGTATGATAGTTTTACAAGGGGCAGGCGAAGTGTGCGGTCGAGTTTTTGTCATTTTTTAATTTAAAAAAATTTAATTAATATATAATTACATTTAATTAATTAAAAAACATGTTTTTTTTCTTCTCAGAAAGTTACCTGAAGGTAGGGTGGTCTACATAGAAAACAGGTTCCTATAAAATACCATGTTGCATGAAACAATAATCTTATCAGAGTATCTGATATTAGACATTAATAAAACAGTAACCTTTAATTTACTGTACCAAAAAAGTCTTTCCCTTATGGTACCATACAATCATTACCCATTTCAAAATGAGAGTTTGAAATCGAAAAAAATGAAATTGATTGATGGAAAATATTATAAATTGAAAAATCATGAAAAACCAATGGCAAACGACATTTGAAAAACCACTGAGAGATAATTGCGCTTATGATGAATTCCCAAAGCAACTGAAGCCTTTGTCGACACATCTGGTCTACTACTTGAAGGAAAGAACACACTGAAGTGTTCTGTTTTTTTAACGCTCTGTAAATTGTAGTAGCGAGAGTGTGACGTAAATAGTTTTGTGATGTTTTTCTTACTTTTAAAACCTCAACTAATAATTATCTATCTCAGGGAGATAGATAATTATTAGTTGTATTAGTACAATCAGATTCAATATGTATGAAAGTGTGAGTAATTTATCCCTTATTCTTTGCCCAATAAGAATTTATTATGTCATAAAATAAATATTTCAATTAATGTGTAAATGGCATTCGTTGGATTATTGAAGATATTAAAGTTATTAGAAGCAATGTGTACTAGCAACATAGCAACAGTACGATATGGTTTAAAAAATGTGTTCCTAAACAAGGAAAATATGAATATAGTCTAATTAAATACCTCTTGAGCCCTTTCGGAATCCATTTCAAGGTTAGCAAACATTCTAGATCTATTCCAAATATCTCTGGCAATTTCCCTTTCGGCCGGCTCTATTGGAGGTAAATTTTCGTTAGGAATTTCTTCCTCTGGGATATTCATTTGTTCGGGTTCTTCGACCTAAAATCAAAATATAAATACCCATGAGAATATGGAAATATTTTGCTTCACGATAATATTTATTTCACATCTCCAAGTAGCAACTTATCAGAGATTTCTACAATTGGTAGAATTATATTCTCTAGGATCTTTGGTATCCATATCTCCTGGTATCCCCTTTTACTGATGTTTCGGAGATTGTTGTTATCTCAATCTTCAGTCGAAGAGGATATCAAGAGACATGGATGTTCTCAAGATCCCAGAGAATATCTGTATATTTGTTTAGTAAAATTCCAAAAAAATATATGTTTAATAAATTACCTCTTCATCGTCACTGCTGTCACTGGGTGAAAAAGCTCCATTTACCGGTAAGAAATCAATTTCGTCAGTTGGTCCTAGGGGTAAAGGTGCATATCCAACATAACTATTATCGCCTAAATCGTCATCACTGTCAATCATTCGTTCCATAAATTCAATATTACTCAACGCGGGATTGAGATTCTCCTGGATAGTTTCTGGTGGATCTGGAGAACCTTCCGTAACCATTTTAAAGAGTTTTTGACAAAATTAAAGTAAATCAACAAGGAATTAATTGCAGAAAGGTAAATGTTCACACAATGTTGACGGTTCGCAGTTTACATTAATAGTTTCTCATTCTGACGTTTAAGAGAATGTTGCCCTGTAAATAAAATTATTTATTTTGTTTACAAAAAAAGTATAATTTTACATGAGTACATTCATTTTACAATTATTTTTCCACTACTACTATTTTAATATAATGTTTTCCACTGCATTAAGTCCATAATCACTTAATAAATTTGTATCTGCAAATTATTTCGAGTTAGATATATAGCTGACTATTGAAAAGTCTTCCACAATATTTTTTGGGAGTAATGGATTATGCAAATTAAACTATTAACTGCAAGTAAATTTTAAATTCACTTTAATTAGTTTCAGGACACCTGTAACAAAAAAAATTTCGTTTCTAAATCGTTTACAAACTCAGATTATAATAAGCTCTTCATCGTCATCTTCCGGTGCCGTGTCTTAGCACATGACCAAAATATAAGACCTTTTTAACTTTCACACTCGACAACAGCTCTCTATTGGCTTTGACTCTCTGTAGTACGTCTGCATTACTGACCCTATCGGTCCATGGTATACGGAGCATACTGCAGTATATCTAGATCTCAAACGCCTCCAACCAGTTCAGAACATTTACTTTCAGAGTCCAAGTTTCAAAGCGATATAGTAAAACAGACCACATACAACATTTAATCATTCTTTGTCGGAGTTTCAGGTTGACATTATCGTTGCAAAATAAGTTTCTCATTTTATTAAATGCAGCTCGGGCAACTTCAACTCTACATTTTATTTCAATATCCAGGTCGAGCGCTTTAGTAGTAATGCTGCCAAGGTATTTAAATTAGTCGACCATTTTGATATTCGCACCATTTAGTTGCAGAGTGGATGCAGAATATCCACTTGATCTTCTTAACATTGATTTTTAAGCCAAGATCCTCTCCTGCAATATCAATTTTATTTGGGAGTTCTTGAAGTATACATATATTTGATACACTATCATTTTGATTATACTTGAAACTGGCGAGAATACCCAGAAACTATTGTTTTTTTATGTAATAAGAGAAGAATGGACCCATAGATTTAGAATTTAGATACTGTATTCATATTATTCATAAACTATCTGTGGAATGAAGTACCTATGTAGGACCGGTTGACAGGTTGACATTTGCGTTGTGTACAAAGAAGATTTTGATTTTTTGCCTATTTTTATGTTTATGTTTAAATTAATACAATGAAAACTAAACCACCATCATCCAACTCTAGTTCCAATGTTAATTCTAGTAGTAGCAAATCTCATATTAGGAAATCAAGTCACAGCAAAGATAGAGATAAAAAAAGATCTGGACCATCCGGGGAATCTGGTGCTTCAAGTCAATGTGATACTCCGCCTTTGAACGAAAAGGTATAGAATTAGAAAAACTGCGATAGAAACGAATTGATAATCGATATTAAAGCTTTAATCTTGGTTAATTTTGGTGTTTGTAGGATAGTCCTTCTCATGGAAAATTTGCGGGGATCAGTCCGGAGTCGGTGCAATGCATGGCCGAGCAGGTGCTTTCGGAGCAGTTCTCGCCAGATGTTTGTACCAATCTGGCAGAAGACGTCAGCTACAAGTTACGGCAGCTCATTCATGTAAGCAAACATAATGTAATAACATCATAAACATGTTTGATTGTTTTTTTAATCCTTAAAGGCCCGCGAGAATTTGAAACATTGTAAACAATTAAATTAATCTTCACACAAAATACATAAAAATATCAAATAAATTGTATTTTGTAGTCAAATGTTTTAAATTTTTTATCTTATAAAAATAATCAGACCTTTTTTGTTTCATTTTGAGTTTAAGAAAACAAATGAAAATATATTACATTGAAAATGTTGTTTATAAATGAAACCAAAACATCGCGCCGTTGATAACTATTAATGATATAAGAGTCACCCTAAGTAAACACACACTCAAAATCAAAGATTCCGACACAGTACGAGAAACCATAACTTCATATCTCCGCGGTTATGCAACTGTGTGTGTGTGTGTGTGATGATTGGCCGAGTCGTGATCCGTATGGGACACGCAATACATTTTTTTTTAATTAAATCTTTGTACAAAATGGATGAAAGTTTAACTCTTAATCACAGAGAATACATCAGTCTATATAATACACATTTTTACTTTTGATTTGTCCTAGCAAATACACATAAAGTTTAACACGGAGAATATATGTGGACTGCTATTGTAGCCAGCCGGACTATAAGGGTTAAATAACAATTTTATCAACTTATTGAAATCTACTTTGGGAATTAAAAAAACATTGTTTAGACCACTTTTTTAATAAAAAAATATTAAAATACACGACATGTTTCAGAGGATACCTCCATCTTCATGTGTAAAAAATATAACAAAAACTAAACAAAGAAAGACTAATAAAAAACGCATTTAAA
This sequence comes from Lepidostoma basale, assembly GCA_022606425.2. NCBI lineage: Eukaryota > Metazoa > Arthropoda > Insecta > Trichoptera > Lepidostomatidae > Lepidostoma > Lepidostoma basale. The sequence goes on from JAHDVF020001249.1 coordinate 675,623, forward strand.
ATTCGAACATATTTTTTTACCCTTTGCAAATTAGTATTTATCTATCGAATTGACTTAAGGTATGATTTATTTCGATATGTAAATATATTCTGTAACTTCTGTTTTTAGAATATAGCCCTGCATGCGAGAAATTCTAAAATCCAGAAACTTGATGTCGATGATGTGAACACTGTCCTGAAGTTGATGGATACGGAGCCTGTCCTAGGCCCAGCTCTGCCCCAGTGGATTCCTGTTGGAGATTCGGAAAATTTGTGCACATCTTTGGTAAGTTTCCATTTTTAATCTTCTTGGCTACTGTCCGTCCGAGAGATTGGTTAGCAAGTGCAATATTATTGCTGGTTCTTTCGATTCATCAGTTCCTACTTAAAACTGAACAGTATATGGCCTGACCTGTACAGGGGTCCGCTGTTTGGGTACTCCCCTTATCACTGTCCCGGTCGGTGCCCTGCTGTCAACGTGTTAACATTCATACATTGCATCATGCACGCACGTCAAGATCTCCGACACCTCATATGGCCGACATTTAATATTTGATTGTGCCATGTTTTCCTCTATTTCTTGTTCCGTTTAGGTCGTTAACATCAACTTTCTTTACTATTCTACTTCATTCATTATTATTATTTTGTTGAATCGCTCTTTACATCATGACAGCATGAGCCAAATCGATGTAAAGGGTATTATAGCTATCATAGTGATTCTCGTGACATGTGATTAGTAGCTAATCTATAGTCATTTTATTTCCACGTGAATTCTACACCAGACCAAAGACAGTGTGACAATCACACTGCCCTCGCCGGGAATCGAAACCGGAACCTTCCGGGTGGCAGTCAATGCACTTACCACTCGGTCACAAAGGTCATCCATATTTCCAAACTAATATTCTTTCCATATGTCCAAATTATCTTAATTATTTATGCTTTCATTATTTTGTTAGAACATTTTAATTTGCATTGCATTAACTTCTTCTTATATTGCATTTTACACTCTAATCATATTGTTTATTTTTACATTTATTACATACTTGTCTCAGAGATCTCATTTCCACTGCATTTATTCTACTTTCATTATTCATTCATTCAGTAGAGTTTCCATGTATTAGGGTCGATACAAGAACACCATTGTGGACTATCATCTCACCTTTTTGACATCAAAATATGTATTTCTTCACACTTGTAATGTTTTAGGATCCTGTTGATGATCTCATGACAGTGGCGACTCAGCAACAATCCATCGTCACTGTCGCACCTCCAACATTGTCAACTGTTTGGATAACAGACAATAAAAATATAACCGGTGACAATGTGATCAGTTCAACGCTACAGAATTACTACACAAGGATGTCAAAGGGTGTGTATGATTTTTTTATAGTGTAAATAATATAATACAAAAATGTTTACTTCATTGTAGTCAATATTTGATTCAATAACAGGAATCAATGTATTTCATCTGATAAAATAAATGTTTACATTTGTTCAAGATTACTCTTATTAGCTAAGAGTTCTTCTTGTCCTGTCACACCTCCGTAGTGCATAGGGCCTCAAGGAACCTTCTCCACCCGACTCTATCGCATGCCTAACATCATCTTAAGTGAGGCCTTCTGCTTTAACCTCGTCCTGCAGGGCTCTTCTCCAGGTGGCTCTAGGTCTGCCTCGCTTCCTCTTTCCCCCCATAGCGGACCAGTCCAGTGCGCTCTGAGCGATGCAGGCTGGGTTCCATCTCAGAGTGTGACCGATCCACAGCCATTTGCGTCTAGCGACTTGTTCTCTTCCTTTGCAAAATGCGTTCCACTGAGGTGTTTCTTCAAATCAGGGAAGAGTTGGTAGTTGCTCGGAGCCAAGTCCGGACTGTATGGTGGGTGTAGGACGATCTCCCATCCGAATTTCTCAAAGAGCGTCGTTTGTGGTCCTCCGTAACCATCCTGGGCACCCACCTTGCACAAACCTTAGAATAACCTTAATGTTCTGTTAGGATCTTGTCTATAGTTGTCTTGCTGACATCTGAGATCATCTCGCTAAGCTCCGGAACCGTCAGTCTTCGATTTGCCAGCATTGCCGCTTCCACTTTCGCAATCGTTTCGTCACTGGCCGATGGCCGCCCGGACCGCTGTTGGTCATGGACGTCTGTGCGCCCTTCTTTGAATTCTTTGCACCACTTGCGCACCATTTGAACACTCATGCACGTTTCTCCATACACTTCTGTCAGTTGAGAATGAATTTCCGTCGCCGAATGGCCTTTGGCACACAAAAAACGAATCACGGAGCTTACTTCACACCTCGCGGGCAATGCGATCGGGAGCTCCATCGACACTGAGCGTCGCAGCGAGTTCGGCTGGGTGGGGATGTGGAGGGGGAAGACCAAGCTACGATCCAGTGCTGCCGGATCGCACGTAACAGCGATCCGCGCGCCCGTGGCAAACAGGGAAACTTATTTTACAGACAACCCTCATATTTGTGTGCTTTCAAGTTGAATAATTAATTTAAATTTAAAATAATTATGTTTTATTGCATTTTTTTCAGCAATTTTAAGTAATAATAAACAGCTCGTGCGGATGTCCCTGAATGACCTTAGTACAAATACACACATAGGACCGATAGTACCAAATTTTATGAACTTGGCAATTCTGGTACTGAGCGAAGAGTCCATCTCGGTGCTGGCTCCTACGGCCCACCAGATACTGCACAACCAGGCGCTCAATCTGCTCGAAGCTCTCCTCATAAACCCATGCTGTGCTGACACAGATGTCACCTTACTAGTAAGTGTTCTCTTCAAACATTTCAGAAATAATGTTTCAGTTATTTGACATCCTTGCTTTATGTTAGAGAAATATTTATTATTATTATTTTTTTTTTTAATGTATACAACCCCATTCCACCTTTGTTATGACCATTTTAAATAGTTTTATATCCTGATATAATTTTCTTCCCTCATATTTATTCTGACAATCCTCATCATTGTGTTACTTGTTCTATAATTTTAGCTCTCATGCTAAAGTAGCAGTTATGTTGACTAACTAACTAACCATCACGCCGTCTCTCTGAAAGGGTAGGCAGAAAGAATGGACTGCCACACTTTAACCGATGCGGCACTCCATTCTTCTCTTTTCACCCCCGCGAGACGTGGTGTGATGGGTTGCGAACCTCATCGCCACCAATAGGTTTCTCCCACACTTCGATTGCCAACGTCCACAAAATAAATCTAAAACAAATTACAGTGAAACTTGGATTTTACATACCGTATTTAACGTTTTCCCGCCAATTGCTTTTTATTATTTCAGTCCTGATTTATTTAAGTACATTTTTTACCCGCTTTTACATTTTTTTCCCCGCAATTTATGTCGAAAATATTCAAAATATGCGAGTTATATGTTCACAATGTTCAATTTATACCTTACAAGTGATTTATGAACTTTTTCTGTTTTATGGCATATTATATATTCTCTTATTGAACTAACTAACTAACCATTACGCCGTTTCCCCGAAGGGGGTAGGCAGAGAGTATGAACCGCCATACCGTTCTCTCCTGACATACCTCTCTTGCTTTCTCCACATTCATACATCGTAACATGCACGTTCAATGATTTTTCTGACTTCGAATGTGGCCACCTTTCAGTATTTGATTAATTTGGTCATGCCATGCTTTCCTTGGTCTTTCACGACTTCTATTTCCACCCACACTGCTTGCATACAACATTTTAACCATTCTTCTCTCGTCCATTCGTTCCATATGTCTAAACCATCCTAGGGATCCTCTTTTAACTTTATTTATGATGCAATCATCTGCCTTACATTTCTTCCTTATTTCGTCGTTTGGTATTCTATCATATATCGTTTTCCCGCACATTCTTCTCAGTGATCTCATTTCTATGGCATTTATCCTCTCATCCCTTTTTGCCAGCTCCAAGCTTCACTTCCAGACATAAGGGTTGGCACTAGAACTCCATTATGTACTGCCATCTTTGCTTTAGTTGAAATATTAAATAATATGTTCCCAACACCGGCCCTTCTTTCGATATCTTTCTCCATTTTTCTATCTCTCGTAAACATGCTTCCCAGATAGTTAAATTTGGTAACTTGTATGATTATGTATTGGATTATTGGATTATGTAATTAGTTTTCAAACTTTTTGTATTTTAATATTTATTGTTTGCTTTTCCATTTTAGCTGCAGAGGCTATTTCCTATTTTAGTATCCAATGTACTGACGGACAATACTCTATCAGAACAGATGTGTCGGATAATGTCTGCAGTGATGATGACATGGCCGCAGTTAGCACATATTGGTAATGAAATAAATTCAAAATTGTGTTTGAAACAACATTTTATTTTCACGTGAATCCATCCCTCATGGAATAATGAATGAATTATTCCAATAATTCAAAGTAATAAAATTCAAATAATTCACTGTTGTATTTTTTATAATACAGGGAGGAGTATCGTATTGGATTATCTATCGCAAGGTGTGGAAGAAAGATTGACGGCTCAGCTGATAAGTTGCCTCGCTGCTCTAGGAAGGCAGGCACTGGTGGAAGGGTTACTACCTCACCTCAGGATGATTGAATCAATCGTCAGCGGGGATAATTTAAAAATATTTTGCCACGGAATGCAGGAGGCTCTACTGGTAAATAATTCTGTACATTTAGTATTATGTTATGTTAATGGTATTATTATTATTATTATTCTGATGACTTGTATTTTAAGTGCACCGTTTTGTAAAATCAATTACTCCAAGGGCACACTAGGAAATGACTGACCGAACAGTGCAGTCTTTAGAAGTTTCTTAAATTTAAAGTCACTATCCTCATACTTAATACTAACATGGAGGCTATTCCACGCCAACGGACCCGCAACGCTGGAAGCACGACCATAGAAACTTGTTTTATTGGCTCTGACTGGAATTGCTATGTTGTTTGCACTTGTTTCTACTGATCGGAGTGAACGTTGGCATGGGTGTCACGCAGAGGTCCGATATATACGCTGGCGCTCTCTTGTGTCGAGCCTTAAACACTGTCAAACACAATTTGTATTTTTCTCGCTCTCGGATTTTAAGCCAATGAAGGTCCTTCAGGAGCGGCGTGATATGACAGTATTTTTGTTGCCCCATAATCAATCGGGCAGCAGCATTGAATACGCTTTGTGTTCTGCTTAATTGATTATTTGGCAATCCAGCGTACATTCCGTTGCAATAATCTAAACGTGACACTACAAAAGAATTTACGAGGGTCCTAGCTTCACCAATGGGTAAATATCTCCTTACATGCTTTAGCTGTCTCGATTGTGTACTTCGAATAAGGTGATTTCACATCATGTTCAAAGATGATTGCATTTATTTATTTTTCTCAATTTTGTGCATTAGAAAATAAACTAGTTGTGATCATTACATAAGATACATCACTATTTAGGATGGTCAGATGTGGAGATACAAAACAGAGCTCTATGATCTATACCAGGATGTCAGCTTGGTCAAGTTTATAAAGATTAACAGACTGCGCTGGCTAAAGCATTTTCACCTGGAGTGGTATTTTTGAGAGTGCTGTTTGACAATTCAGTAGGGCAAAGAAGCGTTGGCAAGCCGAGACTGCTATGGTTGGATGGAACCGTTGCAGACTGTCGGGTCCTGAAACAGCAAGACTGGCAGGTGGTGGCCAGAGTAAGGACGTGGTTTAGATGTTTCTTGGAGGAGGCTAAGATCCATCAAGGGTTGTAACGCCGAAGAAGTTGTGATTATGGATGTCAAATATGGAACAAAATTTGTGTTAATATTATTGTATTATCATTGTCAGTTTATTTTTTCTACGCCTAATGTTGTTTATTTTTTTTCAGAATGCTGCTCACGTGTTCTTGATGCCTCAGCTAAATAAATTTAGTTCGGAGTTAGCCTATATAGATGAAATGTTGTATGAAATATTAGGAGACGCATTAATTCCACATCGAATTCATCACCTGTGTCTAGGTAATTTTAATATTATTATATTCACTAATTATTTCCAACAAATCCATGTAATTATCTATATCTATGAAACTATAGAATTGAAGTTGCACGAACTGCATTTAATAAAATGAGAACCTTCTTTTGCAACGATAATCTTAACTTGAAACTCTGACAAAGAATGATTAATTGTTATATCTGGTCTGTTCTACTATATGGCTGCGAAATCTGGACTCTAAAAGTGAATGTAATGAACCAGTTGGAGACATTTGAAATGTGGATATACCGCAGAATGCTCCGTATACCGTGGACCGATAGTGTCATAATGCAGACGTACTACAGAGAGCCAGAGCCAATAGAGAGCTGTTGTCGAGTGTGAAAGTTAGAAAAGTTTCATATTTGGGTCATGTGCTAAGGGGAGAAAAATACCACCTCCTTCGACTAATATTAATGGGTTAAGTGGAGGGATGTCGGGGAGGTGGTAAAAGGCAGTTGTCCAGGCTGTGGAACATAAAAAAATGGACAGAAATTACAATAATTCAGAATTTGCTCCAAGTGGCGCAGGACAGAGATGCCTTTGCTGCAGTGATCGTCAACGTTGGGGAGACTGGACACGGGACCAAAAGAAGAATGAAATTATTAATTTATTTATATCTATGAAACTATCAAATCATCACGCTGCTTTAATGTATGGATACTCATAACATGACATACAAACTTCATGACATGCGCACACTCATCAATTTTTCTGGCCGTCTTTTAGTTGATTAATTTGGTCATGCCATATTTTCCTCCCCTTTCCACAACATCTTTTTCCATATACAATACTTGGATAAGTATATCTTTTTAATAATTTTTTTCATTTTCCATTCTTTTCATATGTCCAAACCATCTAAGTGACCCTTTTTAATGTTGCTTAGGACACATTCATCAACCTTACATTCTACACCGCATTTCTACATTTATGATTTTTTTGCTACTTCCAAGCTTCACTTCCATACATAAGGGTCGTCAATAGAACTCCAATATGTACCGCTATCTTTGCCTCAGTTCAATAATTTTTATTTATTAAAAAAAAAAGTTTTAATTGGAAACATATTATTGAACTATAAAATAAAAAATCGGTTTATATTGTTTTGTTCTAGAAAAAATTGAAGAACCTCCTCCACCGCCTAAAGTGGACCTGGATGAGCCCCCGTACTCCCCCCCTAAAGTAATCAAAAAGAAAACAAGATGTCGGATATTGCAGTACTTCCCTATTAAGAAAGAAGAGAGCAGCCTCTTTCAGGACAGGGTCTTTGATGTTTCCAATAGCATGTTCAACAAATACTCACGGAGTATATACTTCAACATCACCGGCTGTCGGTCCCTTCAGACGAGGTCTCGGAACACCTTGCAAACGGAATCTCCTTATCTTCACTCGTTTCCTAATGGAAATAGGTACACGCTGGACAGAAAGGCCAAAGTTATTGTTGCCAATGGTCTTCTGTCTCGATTTATATATAAACTACCCAATGAAATTAAGTCTGCCCCTAGTTTAAAGAATTATGTTTTATAAAAAATGTGTTGTTTATAAATATGACTAAAGTGTTAATTTTTATGAAAAAAATAAATAAATTAAAAATCTAATAAATTGAAATATTTTTGAAATTTTGTTTTGTTTAATTATTTATTTAACTCTTTAGCCGTGGGTGACTCACCATCTTGTTCTTGTCCTGTGGGGGCATCACCACCTTGTACTCTTGCCCTGTGGGTGACTCATCACCAGTGGCGGTACTCCCATAGAAGCCCAGAAGCCCGGCTTGCGTAAGAAATTTTGAATCAAACCCCCCAAATCTAAGTAATCATGCCCCCGCATAAACCAACAACCCACCAAATCACCTTTTAACAATGTTCTCATCAGATGTAAGAGGAATAGTCCCAAGAGCTGAACCTCTGTAAGCCAGAATAGGTTTTGATTCAAAATTTCTTACGCAAGTCGGGCTTCTGGGCTTCTATGGGAGTACCGCCACTGCTCATCACCTTGTTCTTGCCATGTGGGTGACTCACCACTTTTTTCTTGCCCTGTGGATGACACACCACCTTGTTTTTGCCCTGAGGGTGACTCACCCTCGAGCTGTGAAGTTTTCCCAGTATGGTGTAACTTATTAACCCTTAAAGGCCGGCTAAGATTTTCGCACAATGCACCCTCAGGCCGGCGAGAATTTCAAACATCGGAATGCACTTGTAAGCAATTAATATCACATATCTTCCCACAAAATACATGAAAAAATCTAATAAGTTATACATTTTTTATATTATAAAAATAATCAGACTTTTTTTGTTTCATGTTGAGTTTAAGATAACAAATAAAATATATTTCCTTGAAAATGTTTACTACTACATTCATACATCGTACCATGCACGCACGTCGATTATTCCGACTTCGAATGTGGCCGCCTTTTAGTAATTGATTAATTTGGGGAGGTGTGGAGGATTGCCCAAAAAGAAAAAGCACTGATGTCAAACACATAACCAACAAAAAAACACAGAAGACTTTGTGACTAGCAATTCTTTATTATTTTTCCAGATACTGGGTATTTCATTACAGCTTTTGAAAAATTATATTGAAACTTGGCAGAGAGAAGAAAGCAAATTGCTTCAGCATCTCCGAGACAACCGAACTCAGTAATCTTGAATGTGACGTATGAACTTCAATCATTGGGCTTTATTCTATGTACCCTACATGATGTCTTATGTAAACCGTTCAGGTATGACGTCATGTTACCGACCAAGGTCTCCAGTGAAAAGGAAAAAAATTAACGATAGAGGACGGGAGAACTGTGCACTCTCCGAGTACCCCGGACAGTGGCAGATCTTCTTTTGGACATCACATTCCATGGCCCACCATCACTCTCCATCGGCCCGTTGGCGACCAGCGGCGCAGGGGTCTCCTCCAGCGTGGCTGTCAATGATTGGTCTGGCTCGGACTTCCTCACAACCTTCCTCTGCGAGGCACCAGATGGGGGATGCTTTCCCTTGGCGGCGTCCCTTGCAGCGCTCTCCCTCTCCACCACTAAGGATTCAACAATGGTGGCCGCGAAAGTTGCACGTGAGGCGGGAGAAGAAGTAGTAGCCGAGGACAGTGGAAGGACACTCATCACCTCAGGACAGCCAGATGGTGAAGATGATTTGGTGACTGCAGCCCCCGCTGCTGAAACTCCTGCCTTTTCAGGTGGTGCAACTGCACGCACGGCAGCGCATGTAGTCCGACGTGTAACGGCTGTTGCCTAGTTCAATCACGGTACTAGTGACGTCACATTGGGTCGGGCTTGATAGTATTTGCACGGTCGGTGCGAGTACTATTAAGCAACAATTTATTCTTACCGACCACACACACCAAACGAAATGTTACTATCGCTTTATGTATCCTTTTGCGGGCCGGGCACATCGATAATCCCACGTAAACTATTCACTTCAGCAGAGAGGGACCCCACCATTATACGCAGGGTCCTCAGTACCACCAGAATATCATAAATTTTTATCCCCATCGCAAAAACTGTAAAAAATTACAGAGCACACCATGTCAAAAATGACAACAGGAATCTATGTTGGCAAAATTGGTTTGTATGAATTAAAATATCTTCCAACATGCTAGATGAAACATAAATTGAAGGCATCCTTTATTGAAATAATATTTCACGCTTCTTCTTGGACACCCGTAGAAGATACTATATTTTGAGTTCGGGGGTTCTTGATTGATATAACGAATTGAATTTCTAGTAAAGACATGAAAGCTCAATTTTCTTCATTGTCCTGACTTGTGAGTTCAAGATCAGACATGACATTTTAGAATTATCAGAATCACACAATTCAAACTCTAAATCACTTGATCATTAAAATCAAATCTTCATCAGTCAATTTTTGAGCTATTTATTTATTAAAGCAAAGCGGCGCCTTGCCTCTCCAGCTTTTCAATCATCACTGGAAAATTGTGTAAATGAGCCATAATGAAATTTAACCCAGGATCCACGTACCCCACCATGTGACAATAAGCTTCGATGGAAGCGGCGTTGGGGCACCATCTCCTTTAAAACCGTCACGCAAAGAGGAGCTTTCACGAATATTTTTTTTGACGCTGAAATTAGATTAACCTCAGGTGAAAATTTCCACACTTCTCCAGCAACCCTGTGGGTTAAATGAGTGACGTGCACCATTTAAGTGAACAGAAAACATCACTTCAACTTCAATCCTTAGGCTTTATTCTATGTACCCTATATGATGCCTTATGCAAATCATGTCACTGACATACGACAGAGATCTTCGTGGAATACGTTTTGTTACAATGTTGATGCAACCATGGCGGTGATGAAGGACTGCATTGTATTGGTGTTGCCAATGAAGTTTCTTCTCTTTCTTTTGATACCCAGCCGTGGCTTTGTGCTGCTCCACCTGAGACTTTTCACACACTTAATCTGAAAAAAGAGACCCAATATAAAATACGTACATTCAGAAAACAGAAGGATAAAATGTTTCACGAATGTTTGTAAGAAAACATTTACCTCTTGATAACAAGCTTGGCAATGAATAACTTTGCCGTCAGTGCTAAGAGCTGGATCTAGGGTACCTGAAGTACCCACTGCCAAAGATTGGTCCAGTTGCATTTTCTTTAGGCATTATTCGACAAAAACCCATTTATTTCTGAATAGTTTTGCATGCGTATACACTCGCACACGTTTTACGGACAACATTATTTAGAATTTCGAAGTATTGGCACTTCTGGCTAAAGACACATTACATTATTCAAATTCTAACACTAACTCATTGTTTTTGGTTTTGTGGAATAGGCTGGGTTGAGTTCTTGCCATTTTTATATGAATGTTCTTTTACTTCAGTTCTTAACTATTTGCAAGGTAAGGGTGTGACTAGGGAAATTTACTTGGAAGCGCGATGGAATTATATAAGATTGTTATGGAAATAATTTATCGTCTTTAACCACCCTACGTATTTGAACGTACATGATACATTCACTTTGACTGTATCATTCTGCGCTATCCCGTATCACGTACGCGCTTGCGAAAAAATAATGTACCTAAAATGTACAAACTGTTATGAATACACGCGTTTGCCAACAACACTTGTGTACAAGTCTTCTCAAGTATGATAGTTTTACAAGGGGCAGGCGAAGTGTGCAGTCGAGTCTTTGACATTTCGTAATTAAAAAAAATAAAATTAGTATATAATTAAATTTCATTAATAAAAACCTGCTTGTTTTTTGCACGTGTCTCGGAAAATAACCTGAAGGTAGGGCAGTTAAAATAATATTTTTTATAATCAATTTGAAAAAAAAAACCCGGTCAACGGTATGAGAGAAGCACTCTATCCCCTAGCTGTCGAAGTTAGTGACAAAATTTCTAATACACAAGCTAAGTTGAAAAGTTTGAAGGCTTTTGTCTCGAAATTGGCAGGCCATTGTGCTTTCCTACTTTGACTATCAACGACTCTTAGGGGTTACTATAATCATGGAAAAATCACACCCTGAAGCCAATTTCCCAAGTTGTGCCTTCCCCTTGTAAGTTTTGTGTTATATTTTGATGAACTGGGATAATCCGTCTTGGCTGTAAATGTAGCTAGCTAGCAACACAATCGGGGTTAAGAAGCTATTTAATGTTTCATATACTTGACAAATTCATTTTAAAATCTTGCTTATGTGTTCTCAGATGGTTCTTCAGATTAGATTTTTCTATGAATGCTTTTTTGCACACTTGACACACGTGCGGCTTTTCTCCGGTGTGAATCATCATGTGTTTTTTAAGAACACCAGAAGTCATGAAGGAATTACTACAGGTCTCGCACTTGTAAGGCCTTTCACCTGTGTGGTGCCGCATGTGGTTGTTGAGGTGATTGTTGGATTTGTAGCTTTTGTCGCATTGACTACACTTGAACGGTTTGAGATTTGAATGCCACTTGGCATGGTTTTCCAATTCTTTTTGACTTCTGTATTTCTTGTTGCATTGAGAGCACTCAAAATTCTTGACGCTGTTTATCCTTAGAAGGTGCTCTCGGAGAGTTTCACTGTTTTTGAATGTCTTTCCGCAGTGATTGCATACTACTGGTTGTACATTTGTGTGCTTTCGAAATTGGTGGCTCTGTAAAAGAGGAAATAGATTGTTACAAAGATAATCTGTAGACTAACTAACCATCACACCGATTCTCTGGAGGGGTAGGCAGAGAGGATGGACTGACATACTGCTCTGTCCTGACATACCTCTATGTTCATACATCGTAACATGCACACTTGTTGATTTTTCCGACTTTGAATGTACCTAGCTGTCTTTTGTAATTTATTTATTTGGTGATGTCTTGCTTCCCTTGGTCGTCCACGGCTTCTCTTTCCACTCACACTGCTTGTATACAACATTTTAAGCGAGATATACTTACTGTTAATCCCGTATGAAATTTGAATGCGATGCCGCAAACGTGACAAACGTACTTTTTAAAATGAGAATGACGTCGAACGTGAAGCACCAATGACCTTTTGAATGTGAAACTGAAACAAAACATGATAATTAAATTAGATAAAGAATATTTACAAAACTACTGTTAATTGAAAGCATATAGGTAAAGTGGAATTAGACCAGCCACATAGCGAGGACAACGGATGATCGGTGGACCAGACGTACGCTGGAGTGGCGACCGAGAACCGGCCACAAGCAAGATAGTCAGATGACATCAAAAGAGTGGCAGGAGGTCAATGGCACAGAGTGGTGAGGGATAGAGAATTGTGAAAGTCTTGAAGGGAAGCCTCTGTCCAACACTGGATGACAATTGGCTGATGATGATACAGATAGAAGTTATACAGTAAAACCTCGATATAATGGATTAATTGAAGGAAGGGGGTATCCGTTAAAGTCAAAAGTCCGTTACTTAAAAATAGGTTTAAAATAAATCAAAAAACTTATATTTGAAAATATGTACACTGTATTTAGATACAAATAAACAATACAAAACACAAACAAAATTCTATTTATTGTCTTCGGACACTCGTCGTGAAGTGACGTTGCTGTTTGATATCGACACACTGGCTTTCGGTAATCCTGCTTTGAAAAAGGAATCAAGTTTTGTTTGCACTTCTAAAGTTTGCATTTTTTTTATTATAATCAACTCTCTACATTACATACCAGTATAATATAGTTGAACTTCGTTATCTGGCGAATAGTCGATAAATGTTAGTAGATCGCCGAGATGTGATCTTACCACTGATAACTTCATTTTTGGCAATGTTGTTTCTTTATCTTCACTATATTCACTTCCATCCTCTGCTAGACGTATGACGTGATTATCATAGACGCTAAAAATTGTTTACATGCGGCGACATATAAACAGGACGTTTTTAATTTTTTTACATTTGATCGTTTTTTTTACTGTTATATCCGAATTTCGTTAAATGGAGGTCCGTTATATCGAGGTTTTACTGTACTAGAGAGATTTTAGTTAACTGCAAATGATCTGAACATATTTTAAAAGAGCATTTGAAGCTTGATTAGTAAAGTGAAATGTACAAATTAAATTAGAAAATTTAAAGTTTTTAAAAAGTGCAATATAATAACGATTAATGATATGCTATAAATTCCTTATTACCTCTTTCCGCAATCTAAACAGGTATTTTCCTTAGTACCAGAATGAATAAGTTTATGTATTCTCCAACTCTTCATATTTCTGAATTCTTTATGGCAGATTTTGCAAACCCCCGGTGTTTTTCCCAAATGTATATACCGAATGTGGAACTCTAACGAATCAAGTGTATTAAAAACTCGAGTGCAACTCCAGCAATTCAATTGCATACCGTCACGTTCATGATTGAATCTGTAAGAGGATAAAAAAAAAAAAAAAATTTCATTCCATCAGATTTTGACAAACAAGTAATAAATATTAAAAATAAATTATGTTAGAACTTATTAGGTGTTTCGGGAAGTTCGGTTTGTTTTACAACAGAGGGCTCTGGCTGCTTCAAGTTTTCAAATCTGGTGGCCATTTTTTTTACTAGTCAACCTAAGCATCTGTCAATTAAGTTGAGTTTGCACATGTTTGTCATTCTTACAATAACATTTGTTTTATCGCTCCTTAAAATGTCGACTTTCCTGGTAAATAAGAAGCATTTTCGGGAAGTTCAGCTGTTCTGTTTTAATTGGAAAAAGAGTGCAGCTGAGGCGCATAAAATGCCTGTGGAAGTTTATGGCAAATCATGCCCCATCGGATAAATCATGCAGAGAATAGTATAGATGCTTCAAAGCTGGTGATTTTAGCATTGACGACAAATATTGCCCTGGAAGACTGAAAATATTTTTTATTTAACTTTTCAAATAAATGCGATTTTCATACAAAAAAAAAACAGACTGAACTTTCCGAAACACCCAATATATTTAGAGATTAATTACGCCTTGATTTGTAGTTTCATTTCACTGAAAAGATGACATCAAAAGATGGGGTCAAAACTGATCAACAGAAAATGGATCAAGTGGTTGAACCAAAGTTAATGGAAAAAAATAACAATAATATTAGACTTTTAGATTAAAATAACTTAAAATAACATTAACTCTTATCATGGTATTGTAACATAGGTGTAACATTAGTTTAGGGAATTAAAAAAATTCAGAAACTCTGAACGTAATTTCAAATATGGCAACACATTCAAATATTGTATAGGAATATTGAGGTGATTACATCACAAAAACGGCGCTTTAAAAGTTAGCATATTAGTATTATTTATAATTAGTATGCAGTGGTACCATCTGACAATAAAGGCAGAAACATACTATTAACACGCCACGCCACCCTATGCCACGTGATGCGTGTTGAGTCGAATCAAATTGTATTGTTTTCTATGAACAGAATCACACTACGAACACCCGACGCAACGCCATGCGCGCACACGCCACCCGATCCAGACGAGTTAGATCGACGTGTTGCCGATGGTGGGAGTAAACACGCCACGTCGCGTGTTAATAGTATGTTTCTGCCTTTAATATTTACAACGTTAAAAGAAAAACATTTGGATAAGTTGAACATTGCCAGGGGTTAAAAAATGGACGATCAATTTTACATTAATGAGTAATGGCACATAATAAAATATTGTTTTCTATATTTCATACAAAACTATTAATTACCTGTGACAATACAAATCTGCCCAATCAATAGCTTTGTAGTCGCATATATTGCACATCATACTACCTTGCGACTTATGCATTTCCAAGTGTAGGTTTAATTCATCATTATACTTGAACGAGTTCTCATGACACAGACCTGTAAACAAAATTTCAATTTAAGTTGTTCATCATAAAAAATTAATGCTTGGATGATAACGTGCTCTTAACATCTTAAAGGTGTTGTAAAAAATATTCCATGCTACAATTTAGTTATAAAATACACGTATTTAGTATGAGGGCTGTGCTTGACGTTGCTGATCTACATTTACATCAGCAGAGGATAATTTGAATAGGTAAGTTTTAATTTGAAAGGGTTGGATGTAGGTGCCAAAATGAGCGGAGTATCAGTAAGCTGTCTCTTGTATGCAGATGACGCTGTCCTACTTGCAGATAACGAGCATGAACTACAAGTCCTGGTGAACAGTATGTATGAGGTATGCATGCGAAATGATCTGAAGATGAATGTGAATAAGTCCAAGGTAATGATTTTTGAAAAAGAAGAAATCATGACAGTCTACGACATTAGCGTGAATGGTGAAAATTTGGAGCAAGTAGATGAGTGGAGAGGGATATCGAAAGAAGGGTTGGGGCAGGCAACAAAGTGAATGGTGGACTTAAAGTAGGCTTCTCTCGATAAGGATCTTCTCGTTATTCGTAAGTATATAATGGTGTTCTTCTACCGACCCTTATGTATGGAAGTGAAGCATGAAACTGGCAAAACACTCAATGTATCAGACATGTATCAATGTATCAATTAATCTCTTGATACATTGTCGACCTTCGTGGCTAAGTGGTAAGAGCTCCGACTTCCATTCTCAAGGTCCCGGGTTCGATTCCCGGCGATGGCAGAGTGATTGTCACAATGTCATTGGTCTGGTGTAGAATTCACGTGACAATAAAATGGCGATAGATTGGCTACCTATCACATGTCATGAGAATCAATAAATTAGCTAAAATAAATTGTATGCAGTAATTGGGTTCAAAACGACCTGTTGTATACAAGTAAAAAAAAAATAAAAAAAAAAAAAAAATAATAAAAAAAAAAAATAATAAAAAGGATGAAAGTAGAATGAATGCAATAGAAATGAGATCTCTTAGAATAATGTGTGTTACTCTGTGTATGATAGAGTGTCAAATAAATATAATAAAAACCAAATACATAATTACCACATTTAAAAACTGTTGATGTATATTTCTTTTGTCCATTCATCTCTTTAGGAGTTTTTAATTTTTCTTTCTTTTGGTCCTTTAATTTTTTACACACATTTAATGTGTGATGCTTCAAAAGCCGAGTCTCCGCTAAAAACAAAATATAGTAAATATTAACACAACTACAGAAATTAGAAGCATCATAATTACCAAATCTGAAACTAATGGATTAATTTATATATTTTAGGAAGTATGTTTACAAAGGATGGGCGAGTGGAGAGACATATTGAAAGAAAGGTTGGGGCAGCCAACAAAGCGAATAGTGCACTTAAAATTGACACAGCAAACAAAAACCTAACGGTGTTCTTGTACCAATTCTTATGTATGGAAGTAAAAGATGAAAGTAGAATTAATACAGTATAAATGAGATCTCTTTGGGTACGGCCACACAGGAGTGCCAGAGTAGGAGTCAAGATGAACATCTGGCGAACCAATGTATGGCATATTATGGGACCAGCCACACTATACGCTCCGCGCCAGTGCGCCATCACAAACCACCTGTGTCTTGGCTCCTACTCTGGCACTCCGGTGTGGCCGTACCCTGACAATAAGAAGATGTGTAATGCTTTAAAAGATAAGTTAATAATTATATCATATTATGTTTAAGTGTTAATTTTTTTAAAATTCATTATAAAAATCGTCATTTATAAATAGGTGCCTTCGCTCAATATTAAAAATCTATTGGCCCCAAACAGTGTCAAATGCCATTCTCTGGATCATGGCAGACGAAAAGCCAATTAGAGAACAAGTCGCTAGAATCAAATGGCAGTGGATCGGTAACATTCTGAGACGGAACCCAGCCTGCATCACTCAGGGCGCACTAGACTGGTATCCTATGGGGGGAAAGAGAAAGCGAGGCAGATCTAGAGCCACCTGGAGAAGAGCCCTGCAGGACGAGGTTAAGGCAGCAGGCCTCACTTGGGATGATGCATCAGGCATGCGATAGTCGGGTGGAGAAGGTTCCTATGCTCCACGGAGGTGTGACAGGACAAAAATAAGATGTTTTAGTTTTCGATTAATAAGGTCATTCAACATTTTCTTCAACTTCATTGTAGTTCACAAATATTGTATACATTATAATAATTTTTGATAAACTTAAGGCGTTAAACACTGTGGAATTCCATAATGGCGATTTTAATGAATTAAAAAAAAATTAACACTGTTTTTTCCTCATGGAAGTTCTCTAATACATATCTAAAATTATTACAAATTTTAATTACCAGAAATACGTACAGAATCGTTCACCACACGAAAAGCACATAATTTTCTTGCTTTTAAATTTTTGACCAGGCATTTCTTTACAGTTGTTCTTAATTTTACTTCCTATCGTACGATTCTGAAGCATTGAATCAACATTTGGTCTGGAATAATTGAAAGTATCCGGTAATGGTTGCTGATTGTTGATTTTACTAAAATTTTCTTGATTAAAAGAATTATTACAATTTGGTTTAGAAATATGTGAGCTCAGTATTAAAGGCTTGTCATCTGAACTAAGGTCTTCTTCTAATGATTTAATATTTGTTGATGAACTAACTGGTTCATGAGGTAACGGCTCAAAATCATTATCTGAATTAAAATCTTCATATTCATTATGCGAATGATAATCAGAGTGAAGTAGATTATTTTTTGTAGAGTTGGCAGCAACTTCAATAATTTGATGTTTCTGAAACACAGTAAGGGAAAGGTTAAGACTACTTCTATCATCAGAATAATTCTTTTTGGAATGAGTTGTTTTACTGGTACCTGGCAGAGATCATTTGATAAATAATTGTAATGATCCCACGAAGGGTATAATTACCGTTTTGTTTGCAAGCTGGCTTAAAAACGAAGCTTCAGAATAATGGCAGCGTAATCGAAAAGCATTGAAAGATTCCAACTTGTTGGCGCACTCCGAACATAATTTTGGAGGGAGATAATCTGACTCTGAAACCTGTTAAATAATAGTATAATTAGTTTTAAAATATGATTGATACCGTAAAGATTAATTGACTAATATAAACAAAGGGTTTTACGGTCAATGAAGTGCACGTAGTATAAATTTCAGCTAAATATTCGTTCAAATGTTTCATTGAATCTGAATCTACATTCATACAAGCTCGGCACATACTTTGAATGTCAACATTATTAATATCATAAGAAACCATTGTATTAAGAAGAATACACACGAACACAATAATTTGCAAGATATTAGCAAAATTCAAAACTGTCACTTTCGAATATTAAAATATTCCATAGAAACATTAATTTACGAATTTGTTTAGATTTCATAGAAATTGGTTCTAGTGTTACCACTGGAATCGTGGAAAAATATTTACCTACTTTTCTTGAAAGCCTTACCTACTTACTTCTCAATCGGACTCAATCGAGTTTACTTGGGTTGTAGAAAAAAGTGTATTTCTTTGTATTCGAATATATTCGAAAGGATTAGAATTTTCTTTCATGCGAAGATTTCAAATAAATATATAAGCTTGACTATAGCCATTTCCGACCGGCAAGGAAATGCATGTTTACGTATTCTTTGACTAAAAAAACAGTTTATTTGTAATTAATTACTCTTTATACAGAAAAAATATAATATAAAAAGAAAAATTCGTCGAAAATGACCGGATTTTTTATTGGTTCGAGGAGGAATTATTAAACTTTTTTTTTTTTTCTTTCGAATAACCTCACATTGCTAATACAATTCTAATTGATTTTTTGATTATACTCAATGGTATGTATTTAAGGCAAAATACCGTATATCGGAATTTGCAATTTCATCACCTGAGTCATATTAATGTATACATTTCTGCGTTATTTATGTAGAAAGTTTTCAGTTGCTGAGAACTCCATTCTTCTTCTGCAGTGTTTAGAATTACTTTTAATTAAATGTAGCAATTAAACAATAAAACATTTTTGTATTAAAATCTTTATTCAGGATAACATCCATTTAATATAATTTATATACATTCAGCGTTACATTAATAGAGTTGATGATCATTACACATACAAAATTTCTGTGTATGTTTCAATTGAACACATTTAAATTTAATATAATTAAACATTAACACATACACTTAGGTATAACAAACATTACATAAGTTTAATAATTTTTCGAAAATAGTAACAAACTGTTTTAAAAATCGTAGGTAGGCATAAAATAATAAAAGAAAACATTTTTTTGTGAGTTGAAACACAAAACTGTTATGATTTATCTATTAACCAAGACTCGTATGCAATTGAAATAAAACTCATTGAGTTCCATAGTCTCCTTCACATTTGTAAAACACCTCATGAACGCGTGTAAGTTTTTTGACTCGACACGGTAATTTATTAAATAATTGCTATGCCCCATGTTACTAAAAATCTTCTGTTCATTTCGCAACATTGACATCTATTTTCACCACCATTCTAAACCAAATTTCATTAAAATCTCTCAACCATATTAAACTACAATACAGTATAATAAATATATTAAAATTTTATCTATGTAACAGATTAAACAGAAAATTGTTTCCGTGATATAAATCTAAAAAGAAGGAACATACATATGATGAAATGCAGCGCCGGATTAGCCGTATAACAGTAGAGGTAAGTGCTACGCATCCCGCGTTTTTGGAGAGCCTGCCCACATAGCAAGAAATGTTAAGCATGCAATTTTTTTCGCCAAATACAGATTTTTCGATAAATTCTTAGATTTTATTTTTATCATCAGAGAACGGACACTATGTATAAATGTTGAGGAATAGGGAGGCTTGTGTCAGGAAAGAACAGTGTCACGGTCCATTTTGTCTGCCTACTCCTTCAGAGAGATGGTGTGATTGTTTGTAAGTCAGTTAGTAAAAGTTGTGTTTTATTTTAGTAACATACAAAGCCTAGGAGCTTTTGGTACCATGTTTTGCTCTGTCTTGTGAGATTAAATGTGATCAGGAGACTCTTTTGCCTTTCGCTTTTTTCAATGATGCATTTCCTATAACAGCTTCGGGAAAGCGGTGAGTAACCCTCTATAGGACCTGCGCTAGCTTAACCCGGCACTGATGAAATGCAAATAGAAATATATTTAGACTTACCTTAGGTAATTTACGATGAAATGTGAAACTATGTACCGAACAAGAATCATTATATAATAGTTAGATAGTACGTAGGAAAGCTCGTCAGATTATTGTTAAGTAGTAGTTATTTACTAAATTTTGATAAATACTTATATAGTGTTGGAACCAGGTTAATAAATTTCATGTATCTATGCCAACGCGGGATAAAATTATATTGAAAAGTCATGTAAGTAAATCTAAATAATATAAAAGAGAATTCGTAAGTAGTTTATGAAACGACATAATAATTTTGCATAATTTAACTAAAAATAAAAGAAAAACAAAATTTAGTTAATAGACATTATAACTAAATATTTGTATTACATATTGTTTGAAAACTTGAATATTTTAGAATAATTGTTTGATTTTTTTTCTCGCATTTAACACCGTGGAATGAATAAAAAATAAAACCTGCTCAGAGAATGCCCTCGCAAGGCGAAACAAATTTGTCAGTAGTATTTATATTTTATGCATAAACATAAAAATCTCTGTTAAACCGACAAAACTATCGCGCTTACATTATAATTTAAAATGGAGTTTTACAAAATAAAACCCACACCCATCAACGCGTTAGCCCCTATAGTACGACTGTCTTCATTTGCAGTCCAAAACATTGGTTTAGAACTACGGAATACTACATTTGCAGTTCATATATCTGTGAATGTATTTACTTCAGTTCCATACTATTAAAAAATGAACTAAGACTTACTGTCTGGAATGCAAATGTAACCAGACTCAGTTCGAGACCATTTTTTTTTTAAACTGCAAATGAAGTTACCCGCACAATGTGGGTTCAGTAGTTTTCTTTGTGTTATTTCAGATTTCATCTAAATTAAAGACATTTTCAATACAATGGCTTATTTTATAATGATATGTAACGTATTTAACATATTATATAACAAAATGATCGAAGCTGTAATACACTGTATATTATAATACGAATATAACACTGTTTTTAAAGTAATAGTTCCGCAAGTACATTTTACATAAAATATTAATTTAAAACACGGAGTAAGCACTTTAAAATAAATACATAACCAAGTCAAAAAATAAAAATACTACAATACTTAGGTATAAGTAATATCTAGATTTATAATATAAATAAATGAATATGTCAGTATCTAAATAACACGTAAGTAGAGTTCGTTAATTTCAGGGAGATTGTTTGCAATAGTGTGAGTGACAGTGCATTTACAAAAAAAGGCATTGTTCTTATTTTATTGAATTAAAAAGGCAAAAAAAAATCTCAATGATATTTTATATTCAAACATTGATATAAACAAACGTATCTTTAAAATAAAATCTATCGGCTTCAATTGTAATAATCACTAAAATACAGCCCCTTCAATATTTAATGTTGTTTATTGATTTTTCCTGGTAAAACAATTAAGGATTTAACATATCGGACGCTTAATAGTAAACTGACCGATTATGGTTTAAGTCATAATTGATTTAACATTACGCTTGTGTTAACGCTATCCATCTATTTTTCACAATGTTAACGCTATCCATTCGTATGTACGATAATCGTTCACAATGTTAACGCTATCCATTCGTACGTGTTTTTCAACTGTTTTTGTTAAAACACCGACTCATGTCAGATTGAGCAAAACTTGCTTTTTTGAGTTAAGCCAGTGTTCTATTAAGCGTGCGATATATTCATCATTATGAATTTATCATTTTACTGTACAATGTTAGAATTTCAAGGAATTAGTGGTTTTTTTAAAAATTGAATTGTTTCTAATATCTAGTGTCTCGGCTAATTGTCTGGAAATTCCTCTATTTTACTGGCAAATTTGCGTTGTTATTGGAAATTAAAAAACAAAAGCCAAACACAAACATGTCCTTTATTTTTGAAATTTTTTATCAGCGAGTATTTTAGAAGCTGATGCCGTAAACTCCGCCTACTAAGACATAGGAACCAATCAGATAGCGTTCTTATCAATTTAGGACGTGTTACGAACACTATTGCAAATCATCTCCCTGAAGTAATAAACTATAATTATGTGTAAGTGATATCTACGTTCATAACATAAATAAATTAATATATTAGTATCTAAATAACACGTAAGTAATGGTTAATTTAATAAGACGTTGTTTTCATAATCGTTCGTCGTCTAATTTGTTTTCTTTTTTTAGTTTTTCGTAGGCCAAATAAATAATTTATCATCAACCACGATGCCTACTTAAAATGCATAGATCTACACAGTTAGAAATAGCCGTACATTACATCCATCCACAAGTTATAAAACATCGATATAATGTAAATTTAAGTCTAATAAGTTAATGTTTATATGATATGTATAACATTAGTACATTTGCCTAGAATACATATTATAATATCTACTAACATTTTAAATAATTAGCATCATTTGGCACTATGACGCTTTGCCCTATTTAATTTAATAATAAATATTTATGTATGCCAGTTTGCGAAATATCTACGGCTCAAAATTGAATTAAAAAATAAATAAATAACGAAATTTAGGTACATTACAAATTATCTATGATTCGTCAGTTAATATACTCGTATTAAGTTGCTTCTCTAAGTACTGTGAAACAAAAATATGTGGTGTTTTTTTAGAGGTTTGGTTTTTAAACTGGCAACATTGTTTCTACAGACTATCAATTTGACAAGAAGAAGAAGAAGACAGTTACTTTATATAACAATGTGTATAAGGGTGTTTTTTTTAGAGGTATACAAATTCAAAATGAAAAAAAGAACACATTTAAATGATGTTAATGTCTATTATATTGGCTTTATTTAATATATAATTTTATGCCATTATTGTTTAAATATGATTTCGGGCATATGAGCGCCACGGTTAGCTCGAATGAAGCGCAATCGTGAAGTCCAATTTTCGACAACTTTTTAGAGCAACTGGGTGAAATGGCAAAACGTACTCATTACAAATCAACTGTCAACTGTCAAATTGACTGTCTGTAGAAACAATGTTGCCAGTTTAAATCCAAACATCTAAAAAAATACTCGATAGATATTAAAATGAATATATATTTTTTTAAATTAGCAACACACGATTTTTTAATATGTAATCAAAAACAAAAGTAAATGACAAACTCGAACACTTTTGTATTGATATGTTTTGGCATATATTTTACATTTAGACAATCAATTGACATGTATAGTGATCGGTTATAGTAGAATTGAAAGTATAATTAGCGCCATTTAAAGCCTCAACAATTATCACATTTATGAGCGTTATAAAAATAATGCAATGTTTTTTTTAAATATATTTTAATCGTGCATTTTGTATTTACGTCAGTGACTCGTAATTCGCTAGCTACTTTTATAGTTAAAATCGCCACGATTCTAGGATGAATGAAATATGGTATAAAGATCTCTTTTAAGAGTGTCTAAGCACAAAGTCGTACATTTTCCCACAATTGAAATTTTTAAATATATATATTTTTACGAAAACTTTAGAGTCTGATCGTTAATAAGTAGTTTACTGTTTTACAGTCTGCGACAAACGCTTATAAAACTTTATCCTTTGTTTTAAGATATTGGTTCCTTTACGAAACATTGGAAAGCAATGATAATAATTGTTTTTAAGACGCACGCTATTTTTTTATGAAGTCAGCATTATGAATGCGAAGATACTACGAAAATTGTGTTTGTCCAATTTAACAATATTTTACGTTTTAAATGTTCTAATTTTCAAACATTGTTATTGTACGTACAACACTCTGTTTTTATAAAATTGTCTCGACAGCTGTTTAACCAACGTATGTTAGCATCATCAGACGATGTCATAATAACAGTATTTAAAAATTAAAACATTGAATGATGTTGAAGTGGGGTTTGAAATGATGGTGAGGGCCATCAGGGACAAACCGTGCTGGAAGGTACCGATAAATGCCATGAAACGCCATAGTTGCACAACATCAGCAACACTATCATTTATTCCGACTCTCTGGCGTCCACGTGTGCTCTTTATGATCCCGCAAACCCTGGGTGTGGCATATTGGACGTACTCGTATGTTGATGTGCCACAGCTAACAGAGAGAGTGCGAATGGCGATTTTCAGAGCCACATAACCGGTCACCCCCAGCTAAGGAAAGGAACACCCCTACAAAAAAAACCTGGTCCTCCTAGTAAGGGGGTTGGGCGTTAGGCCAACAACCTAACCTCGTAAAACAACCAACGTTACGAACACTTCAAGAAATTCGTTTCTCGGAGGAGACTGAGACCCACCATGGGTTTTAGCGCCGGAGAAAAAAAAAGTTGAAGTATCATATTTAGTGTTTCGGCGAAAAGAATGGATTATCTAATCTTTCAATAGATCAAGTGAAATCCCATTAAATAATAGATTTCAATAATAATAAGTTCTAGTTTTTTTGTTAGTAATTGAAATATGATTTAAATAATCAGTAGATGAATGATAACATTTTTAATACTAAAAAGTACTGTTTCTGCCACATTTTTTAACATGTAATAAATAAATCTATAGATGTTGATTTGATTATCACCTAGTAACTAGACAATTTTCATAAAGTATTCAGAAGATTGCTATTATTTGGACTTTTCTAGAAGGAAAGCAAGTATAAATTAAAAAGCCGACCTTCGTGGTAATGTGGCAAGAGCTACAACAGCCACACCAAAGTTTGCGGATTTGATTTCCGACGACGTCAGTGTGATATTCACACTGTCTTTGGTCTGGCGTAGAATTAACGTACCAATAAAATGGCGATAGATTAGCTACCTATCACGTGTCACGAGAATCAATATAATAGCTAAAATCAAATTGTATACCGTAACTGGGTTTAAACATTCTGTTTTATTAAAAAAATCTATGTTTTTTTATAGTGAATGAATTTACTATTAAGTATGTGAAATTACATTTTAATTTATTTAATACAGTGGGAAATACGTTAAATCAAACAAATATAATATATATGATCGAAACACTGAGTTATAAAGCGAAATATTTTAAGCATATAAATTACAAATATCTATAAATTAATTTACAAGAAGGAGAATACACTTATAAATAACAATATATGATAATGGTTATTAAAATATTTTCAGGAAATATTAAATTGTCGTTAAAATAGATATTAAATAAAATATCTTTTTGGGAAAGCCACAAAATAACTGCAATGGTAAAAAGGCGTCTTGAAAAAAAATGTATCTTATAAAGAGAAAACATTTAATAGGTTATAAAGATACACTTATAAATAATAATGGTTATTAAAATATTTTCAGGAAATATTAATTTGGCGTTAAAATAGATATTAAATAAAATATTATATCTTATTGGGAAAGCCACAAAAGAACTGCTATGGTAAAAAGGCGTCTTGAAAAAAAAAGTATCTTATAAAGAGAAAACATTTAATAGGTTATAAAGATAACATGCATATAGGTAGGTAAACATTGAATCATTATAAATAAGTCTAGGGTAGAACACTGCTTTAACACATAGTTTATAGTTAACAAATGCCTACTTAGCCTATTTAAACAGTCATATAACACTCACAAAGATAACGTACACCCATATTCATGTATTTTGTAAACAATAATACTCATGTAATATTCAGTACGCGAAGATCCTCAATATCCCAGCCAAGAGAGTAGAAACCGAGGAATCTTACATCTCGAATTAATAAGTCTTCAGATTTTCTTACAAACACATTTGAAGGAATTTGTATATTTAACTACATACAAATCAACGTACCGATATGTGTATATTTCACAGTAAATATAAGATTAAACCTACGGCAGGGGTTCAGAGTTCTGAACGCTGAACAAATCTATAAAATATCGTTCCGTTGTTTATCCGGTCTTTAATATTAGATTTAATTTATAATAGTCATAAGTCGATTATGATATGTAGGTTTATTTAGGCAATATCAACCAGATGTGTCGCGGAATTTGCAAATCACAGCTAAAGCGATCGTTATTACAATACTGGGAATGGGTGGCTTGGGTGATGTGCTGCTTAAAGCGATGTCCGTCGTGCTGGAAGTTTCTAGGTCTTCAGCTATCACCACGTCAACTGAAAATAAAGAAAAACAAATATGAATAAATGACAATTGATCAAACAATCGATATAGAGAGAGTTGTCAAATTTAATATCTTCGTAGTGTTCTAGTTGTTGAAGAGTTGGACTGGGTTGGGCTGCTTTTGGTAAACTGAGACATGTATTTGAAAATGAGGAAATACCGGTTTGTCTCAAAAGAAAGGTCTACGACATGTGTATACTGCCCATGATGACATACGGACTAGAGACGACAACTCTTACAGCAAAAAGTGTTCACAGGCTCAAATGTACACAGAGGTCCATGGAAAGGCCGGAAAGAACAATCATAGCCAATCCCCTTAATTAATTATAATGGAAGTGAAATATTATAATAATTGAGATTTATTTGCTGAATACATTAAAAAAAACATCTGGCAACGCTCACGGAACGGGAATAGGTCCACTTTGGTTGCAAGCCCGAGAGCTACTGCCGGCGGCAGTGAGAACATTGAGCTCCTCGCGCTTCCACAGTGAAGTATGCAAGAGTGAGAAGTGATATAGTATCGCGCACTCGCACTCCAATGTTCACAAAATACCTCCGATGTACCGGATAAATTCTGATTACTATTAATATTATTTTTTAAATCAATGCGTAAATATATTATGGAGGAATACCTAAAATCTTAATCTTGTATTTATTATATTTATAGAGATGCCTGAAAAATCTGGTCTGGAAGAACAAGCACATGCGTATCGACAGCAAGATCAGAATTTATAAAACATGCGTGCGACCTATCATGACGTACGCTGTAGAGACGCGGGCTGACACTGTGCGAACCAAGGGACTACTAAGAACATCGGAAATGAAGGTCCTAAGATCAATTACTGGAAAAACTCTCCGAGATCGTATCCGCAACGTAGACATAAGAAAAACTTGCGAAATAGAGGATATCGTTCAGTGGAGTAGATCCAGAAGAAGATACTGGAGGGACCATGTAGCCCGAATGGATGGTGACAGACATTCATATACAGCCGCTTATGAAATCCCCTCCGGACACCGCCCACCTAGAAGACCGCCTAAGATATGGAGGGACAGCTGGATCTCATCATCCGACGAGATATGATTTCTGTGTCACAGATCGTCAGATCTATTAAAAGAAGAAGAAGAAGAAGAAGAAGAAGAAGATATTGATGGTTATTAGAAGATACCCATCATAGCGAAGGGAGGGTTAAGTAAAACCATTAAAGGTATACAAGACACATGGTCCAGTTTGTAGCAAGATTTCTCCTCTTGCATTTATTATTACAGCAGACCCCAACAGAGGTTATTAGACCGTAAAAAATAACCCATCCGTTCCAAACCCTGAATAATCCATCTTCTTACGAGTATTTTGTACATAAGAGATAACCATAACCCTTTGAGCCCGGCATGGAGTAGCGCGTATAACCATTGTTTTTTTTTTAATTCAGTTAGTTTTCCAGATATGCCAATGATCTTTTGAGAAGGGTGAGTCACGGGATGAAAAGATTGATACGTTTGCGCAAGGCGATATCAGATAAGTGGAAAATTCATGATAATTCCACACAATCAAATGATAAATAATAAAACTCATTGTTAAAATAACGGGTGACTGGAAATGAAAAAACGCAGATTTAATATTAAATATTATTATATATTTTTTTTGTATACAAATACTTGTAGACAAACACTGGATCTTTACCCATAGATGGCGCTAGTGTAGATGTCCCTACCAACAGTGAAGTTATTAAAAAATATTAACAAATATACAAGTTCCAAAAATTTGTCAGACGTGTTGTCGTAAGAACGGCGGAATGGTGAATGTTGTTAAACATAAAGTGATCGCTTAACCCAACCAATGACAGGTCATAAGTCCTGTAAAGGCCTCGACTACCATATTCTGTTTCCAAATAATTTACATCTTCGTCTCTATTGAGATACAATTAATCCTTAATAAATATTATTACTATTATTTTGTTGAATCGCTCTTTACATCATGACAGCATGAGCCAAATCGATGCGCATATTATAGCTATCATAGTGATTCTCGTGACATGTGATAAGTAGCTAATCTATCGCCATTTTATTGTCACGTGAATTCTACACCAGACCAAAGACAGTGTGACAATCACACTGCCCTCGCCGGGAATCGAACCCGGAACCTTAGGAGTGGCAGTCAATGCACTTACCACTTGGCCACGAAGGTCGTCGAATATATGATAAAAGTCTAATAATATATAATAATAATAGAAATGAGATATATTAGATGAATGTGTGGATTTTCTGTGTATGATAGAGTGTCGTATGAAAATATAAGAAGTGAATGCGGTGCGAATGATGGTGTTATGAACAAACTACTGAAAGGAAAGATGAATTATGATGGTTTGGACACATGAAAATAATGAATAATGAAAAAATTGTAAAAAAAATTATATGTTAACGATGTAAATGGAACTAGAAATAATGGAAGACCGAGGAAAACGTGGCACGATCAAATAAATCAAATATTGTATGTCGGTCACGTTAGGAATCAGAGAAATCGACGCGCGTGCATGACACGACGTATTAATGTTGAGTAAGCGAGAAAAATATCAGGAAAGAAAAGTGTGGCAGTCCATTCTTTCTGCCTACCCGTTCGGGGAGACGGCGTAATGGTTAGTTAGTTAGTTAGTTAGCTAAAGTCTAATAATGATATGCCATATTTTAAAGCTCCTTTTTCGTGATGTAATCATCTAAAGAAAGGATGTAACCCTTATTCATCTTCTTCTTCTGCTTCTTCTCCTTATAGACCTATGGTCTGTTCCTGAAATCAGGCTGGCCTCTTTTGGGAGGTTGACTCCCAACTATCTCTCCATCTTTTCGGCGGTCTTCCGGGGGAACGGCAGCCGGCAGGAATCTGATGCGCAACAGCATGTGGGATTCTGACGGGATCCATCCTCTGCATGTGCGAATTTCAGTATCTTCTGCGTTTTTCTGCCTCATCTCACGGATAGTCGTGTTCCTCACCCTATCTCGAATAGTCCTTCCTGCTATCAGCCTCAGCGTCCTCATTCGTTCCTCTTCGTTCTTGGGGTATCCGCTCTGGTCTCAATGGTATATGTCAGTATAGGCCTTATGCAGGTTTCATATATTCTGACCTTACTGTCAGTTCTCATATACATATTTTTTCATATTATATCCTTGAGACAACCTGATACCGCTGAAGTCTTGTAGACCTATCCTATTATTTCACTGACAAGATCATTTTGACTGAGCAGATCCACTCCCAGATATCTAAACTTTGCAACCTGTTCCAGCATTCTGTCATTTAAGGATAACCTGCATTCTAAGGTTCTTTAGAGAATGTCATGGTTTTTGTTTTCTCAACTGAGATTATCATATTGAAGTTGGCGGCCGATGTCTGAAATCTATTTAAAAGTCTTTGCAGTTCGTCTTCCGACTCTGCTATCAGTGCAGCATCGTCCGCGTAGCATATGACGCTCACTACATCCTTCCCTATGCAAAATCCCAAACCAAGTGATGTGACATCTCCTATTATGTAATGTGGATGTAACGCATGTTTTCGAAAGCTGCCCAGCTTAGACCAATTCTTCTTTTATCTTTCCTTATCTGCAGACAATTGGTCCCCAGCATGCCCAAGATGAATGTGGTGGGATGAAACCCGATATAACGGTCTATCTATTCCAATTGTTAGTCAGATAAATCGTGTATACTCATATAGTTCAAAATTACTCGTCACTTGAGCGCTAGTTCTAAGTATGCCAGGCGAGTTATTTAGGCGGGTCTTTCAGAGGGCATTAATATTTCATGGGCCGAAACTGGCCGAACGCATTAGCACCGGAAAAGTTTGAAAGCGATGAGCGATGATGGTTTTAAAAAATGTATCTTTTCGCAGTAGCTCGCCAAGTAACGACCTTAATTGATGCCTTTAACATTTTTGTACTTCCACTAACGGTCTCTGAGTCCATGGGGTATTCGCAGAGTATGCGCTCCTAGTTAATGTTATCCAATGTAAACATTTTATTATTAATTTAATAATGTTGAAAACATACGTTTTTCAAACGTAGGGTATTTAATAATGCTATAAAAAGGCAAAATATATCTTTGCCATTAATAAAACTTCTGAAAAATCAGTGGATGACATCGAATGCGACTTTGTTACTCTACAACCGAATGGTGGAATGTCGAAATGGTTCACCAATTCAAATACCTTGGTACCATTATAACTGAAGTGCTTGACACAGACATTGAAATAAAACTTGAAGTTGCACGTGTTGCATTTAATATAATGATCACTTTATTTTGTAACGATAATCTAAACCTGAAACTCCGACAAATAATAGTTAAATGCTACATATGGTATAAAATTAAAATCTTCATTTGCAACGACAATCTGAATCTGAAATTCGTCCAAAAATGGTTAAATCCTATATAAGATATAAAATGAGAACCTTCTTTTGAAACAATAATCTAAACATGAAACTCCGAAAAATAATGGTTAAGTGCTATTTATGGTATAAAATGAGAACCTTTATCGCATCGATAATCTAAACCCGAAACTCCGACAAGCAATGGTTAAATGCTATATAAGATATAAAATAAGATCCATTTTCGCATCGATAATATAAACTTGAAACGCAGACAAATAATAATTTAATGGTATATATGTTATAATATAAGAACCTTCTTTTGAAACGATAATCTAAACCTGAAACTCCGACAAAAAATGGTTAAATCCTATATATGGTATAAAATGGGAACCTTCTTATGCAACGATAATCTAAACACGAAACTCCGAAAAATAATGGTTAAGTGCTTTATATGGTACAAAATGAGAACCTTTTTCGCATCGATAATCTAAACTCCAACAAACGAAAACGAAACTCCGACAAAGAATGGTTAAATGCTTTTTCAGATAAAAAATGAGAACCGATTTCGCATCGATAATATAAACCTGAAACTCAGACAAAGAATGGTTTAATGGTATATATGTTATAACATGAGAACCTTATTTTGAAACGATAATCTAAATAATGGTTAAATGCTATGTATTGTATTGTGAACATTGGGAGAACCCGACCCGACACTAGAAGAAGATAATTTTATAAATATCAGTACCTGCGACAGTGTGGTTTCTGGTGTCGGCATATCTGCCTGTGGGTCCTCTGTATGCGGGAATGGTGGCCAGACACGTGAGGGCCAATCGCCCGCCGGCCGCCAGGCGCAGCGCAGACACGGCCACGCTCAGCTTCGTAGTGGAAGAAGACAGCGTCTCCCCGCCTAGTCTTCTGTGACTCGTAATAGTCGGTATCGTCAGGCTTTCGTCAACCTAATGAATCAGATTTATTAATATTCATCTTATAAAACTAGCTAATCCAAGCAGCTGAACTTTTAATACAACTTCATTCCTCTAGAGTTCTGAAGTATGATATTAAATTTACGCTGATCGCGTATTTTACAGAAAGCTACACCGCTTTTCAAATTTACTGTTCGTTTTTGGTTGAACTTTTGAAAACGAACAACTTTTGAAAATGTATTATGGTATTTTAATATTAATACGTCGCCTGAAATTATTTATGCCGTTTCATAACTAATAACTTTTTTAGTTGACTGTAACACCGAAACAGCTGTCGCGACAATTTCATAGAAATTAAATCATTTGTGATATTATAACAGTGTTTCAATTAAACAATTAATTAAATAACTAATAACTAGAATTACGTGTCATTCACGCACGTCGATTTCTCCGACTCCTCACGTGACCGAAATTTAATATTTGTTTGATTTGCCACGTTTTCCTCGGTGTTTCTCTATTTCTTGTTCCATTTATATCGTTAACATGTATTTTCATTATAATTCTTTCTTCAATCGTTTTTCAAAACAACCCTTTCATTATTTTGTTCATAACACTTTCATTCGCACTGAATTCCCTTCTTATATTTGCTTTTGACACTCTATCATACACATACACTCTATCATACACATATTTACCACGCATTCGTCTGAGAGATATTATTTTTACTGCATTTATTAAAAACTAATAAAACAAAAATTTATTTTATTATCCCCTTTCAATATTTAAAGTAAAAGTTTTAATAGTAAAATATATTTTTTTTGGCAAAGACAGTATTAAAGTATAACCCGGTAGAAATATGTGCTACTGTACAACTAAGTGTTTGTTTATTTAAAGTTTTTTTATTACATTTGCAATAATGAATTACCGTTATCGGTTAGAATTCTATATTATT
Source organism: Lepidostoma basale (assembly GCA_022606425.2). Lineage (NCBI taxonomy): Eukaryota > Metazoa > Arthropoda > Insecta > Trichoptera > Lepidostomatidae > Lepidostoma > Lepidostoma basale. The sequence continues at coordinate 708,259 of JAHDVF020001249.1, forward strand.
ATTTTTTTATGATTAAAACAATCTCTTGGTATGAATTATTTTATTGGTAATATATCAAATAATCGTTGGGGATAAATTAAATTTTGTTTAATCGTGTAAAAATACGAATCTAGCATCTGGATATTTCAAGGTAAATTCTAAATGAACGATAAAACCTGGAGTTGAAAGATGTAACTAATATATCTTACATAGAACACGGAGATTTTCAATTCTGAAGATGTTTTCTTATAAAACTTTCATATTGCGTTGTTATTATGTGACAGATATTATAATATTAACGGCATAACATTTTAATCCTAGAGATTGGTTCACAACAAAGTCTTTAGCTTGATCTTTAGGTCTTCTGTAGCCCTCTTCACGTCAACATATAGTTTCACTCTTTTCTCTATAATTTGTCCCCTCAATCATTTCTTTTATCACGCAAGAGACCCACATGAAATGGGTTGTAGAAGTCGCATCCCTCCTTCGATTTTGTTGAGAACCTTATCGTTCGTGATGTGGTCTCTCCGGGAAATTCCTAATATTCTTCTGTACCACCAGATCTCGAAGGCCCATTATCTATTGTTAGGCTGGCCTATCTTGGGAAGTTGACTCCCAGCTACCCCGCTAACTTTTTGATGGTCTTCCGGAGGGACGGTCTTCTTCCTCTTCAAGTGCCTTGTCGGGTCCACCCCACGTTGGCGATCACCTCTCTCTCGGCGAACCTGTCTCTGTCCTGCGCCGCTCGGAACAGCTTCTCCACACTTCGGATGCCGGTCCACTCCCTCACGTTTTGCAGCCAGGACATTTGTCTCCTATCGGGCCCTCGGCGTCCCTTAATTTTCCCCTCCAATATCAGTTGGAGAAGGTAGTACTTTTCCCCACGCAGTATACGACCCAGATGAAAAATCTTCCGAACCTTGATAGTTGATAACAATTCCCTGTCAACTCTAGCTCGCCTCAGGACTTCAGTATTGGTAATCATGTCTGTCCAGGGAATTCTAAGCATTCGGCGATAGTTTTCCACATTTTAAATGCTTACAGTCTGTTCATTGGATTCATCCGAAAGACTGTAGCCAACAGGAATATGATACATCACAACGTGTTTTGGAGGGAAACTTCCTCTGTATGTGCATATTTCACAATATCTTACACCTTGCAGATTTCGCGGATGAGAACAAAATGTTTGAAAATATTGGTGTATAACTTTGCTTCCGCCGTTTTTTTCAGAAATTCGAGGCTTTATCGTAAAAAACTGGTTATACATTTATGATTCAAAGTATTGTCCATCGCTGGCCACTACTTTCTTCCATCTTTCGGGCAGCATACGAAACTGGTCATCTTTTGAAGCGATCCACGAATCGATCCAATTTTTTACTTCTTCATAAGACCGGAAGTGCTGGTCAGCTAGGCCGTGTGCCATTGATCGAAACAAGTGATAGTCCGAGGGAGCAACGTCTGGAGAATACGGCGGGTGGGGTAGGACTTCCCATTTCAAAGTTTCTAAGTATGTCTTGACCACTTTCGCAACATGGGGTCGAGCATCGTCATGATGTAAAATAACTTTATCCTGTCTCTCGTTGTATTGCGGCCGTTTGTCTTTCAATGCTCGGCTCAAACGCATTAATTGCGTTCGATAACGATCGCCTGTGATCGTTTCAGTCGGTTTTAACAACTCATAATACACTACGCCGAGCTATTAGCCATGATCCTGCCAATTCTTGTTGCGTTTGACACGAGTCTTGATCAAGTAATGCCTCCAATTCTGCATCTTCGAAAACCTTCTCTCTTCCACCGCCATGCTGGTCTTCGACGTTAAAATCACCGTTCTTGAAGCGTTGAAACCACTCTCGGCACGTTCTTTCACTAATAGCGGCCTCACCATAGGTATTTGAGAGCATTCGATGAGCCTCAGCCCCAGATTTCTTCATATTAAAGCATAACATTAAAACCTCCCGCAAATGACGAGAATTTGGCTCGTAAGCTGACATGTTTAATCGGGAATAACTTTATGATGCAGACACAAATCGACTAATATTTCGATGGCGTTATGTTTACAAATACTTAAGCTTATTGTATGACATCTATGATCTATTTATTCCAACTACCACTTACCGCTACTGCCATCTATTGCAAAACGGCGGAAGCAAAGTTATACACCTAATAATATTTTATTTTAGGATACGTATAAATTTGCCCCGATTTTATGGGCAACCTGTAAATAAGCACCTCGCAGCGGAATTTATTAACATCATGTTGGCACAACTTTTCTAAATATTACGATTAAGGTAAACTCCATTTTATATTCAAATTCCAGTCAAACTTTAGCGCGCATTAACGGCACAAGCTCCCGCCTTCACACAGTGGATTCCGAGTCTTTGATCGTGTGTGTACTTACTTTATCACCCTCTCCGTTCAATACGGAATCTACCATTTTATGCCAAATTGAACGCTTTTCATCTCTTTGAATAACCCCGTTTAATTTCCATGAATAGACACAATACTTTTTACGGGAGTTCCCATTTTGGCTCCTGACGAAATATTACCGATAATGTAACTAAAATATATTATACACTTCGTCTTTTTGTGCAAAAACTCAAAGAAAAAAATGTTGTCATGTTGTGGAGGGTTCGGGGAGCCATTATTATTTAAGAGGATCTTTTGTTGGAGAGAGGGTACGAGACGTGTACTTTATTATATTTTGGCTCCGGGCGAATAAGGCACGAGTTTCCAGAAAATGCTAACACAGCCCTCTCCAGGAATCTAATTATCGAATGTTTAAAAACATGTTTCTTTACCTCTTTTTAACAGTTTCTCGGAGGCCTGCCATCGTTTCAAGACAAAGGTTAACATTTAAATTTAATGAGTGGTTTTATCAGAGCTTTTAGAAATAGTTTTTACTTTTTTTGTACTCGTTTGTTTCAAAATGATATGTTAGTTATATGATATGTTAATAAGTCAAAGGTAATGATTTTTGAAAAGGAAGAAACCATGACAGTCTGCAACATTAGCGTGAATGGTGAAAATTTGGAGCAAGTAGTTGAGTTCGTGTATTTAGGTAGTATGTTTACAAGAGATGGGCGAGTGGAGAGGGATATTGAAAGAAGGGTTGGGGCAGGCAACAAAGTGAATGGTGCACTTAAATGATGGTGTCATGAACAAAACAATGAAAGGATCATTAAGATGGTTTGGACATATGGAAAGAATGAATGAAGAAAGAATAGTAAAAAAAAATTATGTAAATGATGTAAATGGAACCAGAAATAGAGGAAGACCGAGGAAAACGTGGCACGATCAAATAAATCAAATATTGAATGTCGGCCATGTGAGGAGAAATAGAAATCGACGCGCGTGCATGACACGATGTATTAATGTTGAGGAAGCGAGAGAAATATGTCAGGAAAGAAAAGCGTGCCAGTCCATTCTTTCGGCCTACCCCTTCGGGGAGACGGCGTGATGGTTAGTTAGTTAGTTAGTTAGTTTAGTTTAAGTCAACAAAAAACATTTTTTTACACGAATAATTTAACTAACTAACTAACTACCCATCACGCCATTTCCCCGGAGTGGTAGGCAGAGGAGATGGATCGCCACAATGCTCTGTCCTGGCATACCTCTCGGACTTACTTTACATTCATACATCGTACCATTTACGCACGTCGATTATTCCGACTTCGAATGTGGCCGTCTTTTAGTAATTGATTAATTTGGTCATGCCATATTTTCCTCGGTCGTCCTCGGCTTCTTTTTCCACTCACGCTGCTTGTGTACAACTTTTTAACCATTCTACTCTCATCCATTTGTTCCATATGTCCAAACCATCTCAGGGATCCTTTTTTTAATTTTATCATCTGCCTTACATTTCTCTGTAATTTTATCATCTGCCTTACATTTCATCGTTCGGTATTCTTTCATACAACGTTTTCCCGCACATTCTTCTTAGTGATCTCATTTCTACGGCGTTTATCCTGTTTTCATCCTTTTTTTGCCAGCTCCAAGCTTCACTTCCATACATGAGGGTATTAGTTGCAAACCTGGCAAACTCCATCATTAGACGCTTTTTTACGATATTTATTTTTTTCATCTCAACCAGTTAGTATTTTAAAAGTAATCAGCCATGAAATAATCATTATTATGTTGATAATTAAAGTAAAATAATGCATTTCATTTTGGAGTTTGCCAGCTTTGTAACACTCAAGTGGAGGTTGCCATGTTTGCAACAAACCCTATATTTTAATAGCAAAATTCTTCAGAATAAAGCCGAATTTGAAACTGAAAATCAATAAAAATTGTGTGCAAATGTATTACGAATAAGACCCAATTCATATCTCACTTTTGATTGTTGGTGGAGTTTGCCGGGTTTGCAAATAATACCCTCACATGTAGGGTTGGCACTGAAAATTAAATCTGTTTGCATTATTTGATCAATAGATATCTTTATTATCAGAAGAAAGAACTACACAATATGCGTATATCGTTCTCTTAACGATTATTACTTTTAACGAAACATTAACTAACTCTTGTAGGTGGAACACAGATTTTTAATTGATAAAAAATCACCATTAAAGAATTAATGTTGCTTTTCCTTAAATATTAAAGTAATACGTAATATCTAGATAATAAAATAACTAGATGTGCAGGAAAACGATAAATGATAGAATACCGAATGACGAAATAGGGAAGAAATGTAAGGCATCACAAGTAAAATTTAAAAAGGATCACTGAGATGGTATATGAACGTATGTTTTAAGAACAATGTAGAGATGTATCCTCGCTACCAACTTCCCCGCAGATGGCAGCGAGCTGCCGAAACCGGTCGAAGACACCAACTTCGGTCGATTTTAACTAAATATATTTTGAAAAATACATAATAATATCAGAGAAATCGACGCACGTGCATGACACGATGTATGAATGTTGAGAAAGCGAGAGAAATATGTCAGGAAAGAAAAGTATGGCAGTCCATTCTACCTACCCCTTCGGGGAGACGGCCTGATGGTTAGTTAGTTTTTATTAAAAAAAATTTTTTTAAATTTTTTATTTAATTTTTATTATTGACAATGAATTTCTACCATGATATTTCAAAAAACAACATTATTTAAACTAACTAACTAACCATCACGCCATTTCCCCGGAGGGGTAGGCAGAGAGGATAGATCGCCACACTGGCCTGTCCTGGCACACCTCTCGGGCTTCCTCCACATTCATACATCGCACCATGCACGCACGTCGATTATTCCGACTTCGAATGTGGCCATTATTTAATTTTTACAAAAATGTTCCTTAAAACTTATAGAAAACATATGTTTCCATTAACCATTGGACCAAAGAAATAAATTTCCCTAATGATATTTTCATGTTCTTATAGACATTAGAAAATATATTGTAACCCATAAAATGCTATATAAATAAAATAAACTTATTTATCTATGTAAAGAAAAAAATAACTTAATGTGTTTTATTATTTTTATTTTACTATTTTTTTTTGTATCATTGAATTTTATATTATTTGCTTTATATTTATTTTGTGGACGTTGGACGATTGAAGTGTGCGCGGGAGATGCCTATTGGTGGCGATGAGGTTCGCAACCCATCACACCGCGTGTCCCGCGGGGCCAAAAGAGAAGGATGCAGTGTCGCATCGGTTAAAGTGTGGCATTCCATTCTTTCTGCCTACCTCTTCGGGAAGACGGCGTGATGGTTAAGAAGAAAAAATCAGAAGAACTACGTTAAAAGGTTATTTTTTGGTATTTAACATTTTTGCGTAAATCTCCATTAAAAAGAGTACCAACTATTTAACATCATCAGTTTCCTAGAAGAAAAGCTTAAACGAATAAAATTACAGTGCATTGAATATATTTTTTAAAATTAAAATTATTGTGTAAAAGAAAAACTAAAAAAGAAAACGATGAGCTTGTTTGGAAATACAAATGTTGTATACAAGCAGTGTGAGTGGAAAGCAAGGCCGTGGAAGACCAAAGAAAGGACTAAGGAAAGGAAAGCATGGCATGACCAAATTGGAATTAAAATCGGAAAAATAAACGACCGTGCATGTTACGATATATGAATGTCGAGGAATCTCGAGAGGTATGAAATGACAGAGCAGGATGGCAGTCTATCCACTCTGCCTACCCTTCCGGGAAAACGACGTGATGGTTAGTGTAAAAGAAAATGGTGTTATTATATAAAAGAATGTTATTCAAAATATAAAGAAATCGGTATTTGAATAAATACTCGTATAATTATACTTTGTATTACAACACATTTTATTTTCACTGAACTCAGACATGTTTCGGTTACAAGTAACCTTTATCAATGTATACAATTTTAAAATTGTAATTTAATTTGTGTGGGTTAAAATTGTATATATTGATAAAGATAACTTGTAACCGAAACATGTCTGAGTTCAGTGAAAATGAAAAGTGTTGTAATATGAGTACAAAGAATAATTATATTTGTTAAAATATGAATCCTCAACACAAAGTGAAGGCGAACATAAAATAAAAAAAACGATAACGGATGAAAGTAGAAAAAATGCAGTAGAAATGAGATCTCTTAGACGAATGTGTGGATATTCTGTGTATGATAGAGTGTCGAATGAAAATATAAGAAGTGAATGTGGTGCGAATGATGGTGACATGAACAAAATAATGAAAGGATAATTAAGATGGTTTGGACATATGAAAAGAATGAATGAAGAAAGAATGGTAAAAAAATTATATGTTAATGATGTAAATGGTACCAGAAATAGAGGAAGACCGAGGAAAACGTGGCACGATCAAATAAATCAAATATTGAATGTCGGCCATGTGAGGAGTCAGAGAAATCCATGCGCGTGCATGACACGATGTATGAATGTTGAGGAAGCGAGAGAAATATGTCAGGAAAGAAAGGTGTGGCAGTCCATTCTTTCTGCCTACCACTTCGGCGAGACGGCGTGATGGTTAGTTAGTTAGTTAGTTATATTTGTTTGTAAGACATGGGACAATTTGGTCTGAGGAAAGAAACAGTTCGAAAAAAATCCCCAATAAAGTCTTTAGCACGTCATAAAACTTTACACACCGAGTTAGGAGTTTATTTCAGGCAAATGAAGTTTTTGGAACCCCCTATTCTAAAGTGAAACAAGAATTTTACTGTGTTATTAAGATACGCTTTCCGTGAGCCGAGAAACGTAACAAAGTTTAAGGAGCGATGTCTTATAGCGCACTTACGTCTTCCAATTTCCAATAATGCTGTGTACATAAGTAGGTTCGTTCTGTTGTACATACATATACACATACACAACGATCACACTTCCATATACATACAATGTTGACACAAATTCAATTTCTGTGGACATACACGTACATTGAACGAATGAATGGACCGGCACACTGTCCTGCCCTGACATACTTCCCTCGATTCCTCTACATTCATACACCTTGTCATGAAATGGCAAAAGAAGGATGAAAGTAGAATAAATGCAGTAGAAATCAGATCTCTTAGACGAATGTGTGAGTACTCTGTATGATCGAGTGTCGAATGAAAATATAAGAAGTGAAAGGATCATTAAGATGGTTTGCACATATGGAAAGAATGAATGAAGAAAGAATGGTAAAACAATTATATGTTTACGATGTAAATGGAACCAGAAATGAAGGAAGACCGAGGACGATCAAATAAATCAAAAATTGAATGTCGGTCATGTGAGGAGACAGAGAAATCGACGCGCGTGCATGACACGGTGTATGAATGTTGAGGAAGGGAGAGAAATATGTTAGGAAAGAAAAGTGTGGCAGTCCATTCTTTCTGCCTACCCCTTCGGGGAGACCGCGTGATGGTTAGTTAGTTAGTTAGTTACACGTACATTTTTTTAGGTAGGATTATTTTACATCAAAATCTATTAAATTTTTTGCTGGTTCTTGGGATGCCACTTTGGCCTTTAGTATGGTACAGTTCTTCTTATTCTTTTTTTAAAAGATCTGACGATCTGTGACACAGAAATCATGTCTCGTCGGATAATGAGGTCCAGCTGTCCCTCCATCTCTTAGGCGGTCTTCCAGGGGAGCGGTGTCCGGAAGGGATTTCATAAGCGGCTGTATATGCAAGTCTACCACCATCCATTCTGGCATCATGGTTCCTCCAGTATCTTCTTCTGGATCTACTCCACTGAACGATATCCTCTATTTCGCAAGTTTTTCATATGTCTGCGTTGCGGACACGATCTCGGATAGTTTTTCCAGTAATTGATCTTAGGACCTTCATCTTCGATGTTCTTAGTAGACCCTTGGTTCGCACAGTGTCGGTCCGCGTTTCTACAGCGTACATCATGATAGGTCGCACGCATGTTTTATACGTGCGTATGATACGCATGTATTTGTTCTTCCAGGCTAGATTCTTCAGACATCCTGACACGGAAGAGGCTTTACTGACTTGTTCTTGTACTTCGGTATAAAGGTCATTATGGCTGCAGATCTCTAATCCCAAATATCTGAAACTCATTACTTGCTCCACAGGTATATCATCAACAGTTAGCTTACATCATGTAACTTTCCAGTTGCTTTCCATATATTTTTTGTATACCTACAACAGGTTATTTGAACTCAATTACTGTATATTTTTTTAGCTATTGATTTTCATTTCATGACATATAATAGGTAAATAGTCTATCGCCATTTTTATTGTCACGTGAATTCTACCAGACTACAGACAGCGTAAGATTTTTCACACTGTTATCGCCGGGAATCGAACCGGGACCTTCGGTGTGGCAGTCATTTCACAATTTTTTTTCACTTTTCACAAAAGTATTTCGGGCTTCAGACGCCCTTCTTAAGTGTTTAGTTTTAACTTAAAATAATGGGCGTTTGCGGACGGAAGATGTCTAAAATGCAACAACGTGTCGTTAAAAAACAGTGTTTTTCAAATATGAATCCATAACATAAAGTGTAGGCGATTATAAAAGAAGAGACGCCCATCCTTACGTTGCAGCAATGCACGTTAATAATGGAAATATCAAATAACATTAAATATCTTTGAAATTTAAAGAATTAAAAAGCCATTACAAATAAAGAAAGAGATAATAAACAATTAAATAAACTTAGTATCAAGTCCAATAATTGATTTGTTACCTCTGTCCCAATACTAACTAAATAACATTTAACCCTACCCTTAGACTTGATTCCTTGACCTAACCCTTTTCTATTTTCCATTAAGAATATAAGTAACGATTTTCTCTAATTTTATTGTTAAAATTTTTACACTGAGAAGAAGCTGCTGCGTCCCCAAACATGTTTGTGAAAATATAATGATTTCAAAAAATCATTAAAATATATATTATACATTTATTTTAAACACTTTTAGGGAGTATACGAGTACTTGTACACCCATTCCACACGTAACACGTGGTCGTATTCCGTGATAACATCTTCCCGTGTAACACTTTTCTTTACAAGATCTATTAAAAACGAAACTTTCCCCGGATTTAGCGTCTAGGACGGAGGTTCCTGTGATCCACTATTATGAGTTCGATTAAAAAAGTTTTCGGTCTATTGTGTTTTTGTAATTCACGTCAACAGTGCTATTTCATTCCGGTAATACGAAAAGTTTTAATTGAACGGGATATTAAGGCAGCTCTGCCGCTACTACTCAAATTGCGTAGTTATATTGTAAATAAGAAGCCTTAAGCTCGGAAGACTTTTGTTGGGAAACTAGATCTATTCTACAGGTGCACGAGACAAGAGATGCTTAAATATACATTTCTACAGTGATCAATACACCGTTCCTTAACCATTGTGCCGTTGGATTCATTTGCAGTAAAAATGGTCTTCTTCGTCAACATGTCTTCATCCACTGCTGGACGTAAGCCTCTCCACCCCCACAACACCTCTCGGTCTCCCGCCAGTGTTCTCGAGTGTCCTTCTCGCCGTTCACACTATATTATCATTCCACCTGGTAGGCTGTCTTCCGACACTCCGGCCTAACCTAGGCCTTGACCACCATACGTATTTGAACGTACGTGATACGTTCACTGTGACGTACGCGCTTGAGAAAAAGTAATGTACCTAAAATGTACAAACCGTTAGGGATACGCGCGTGTGCCAACAACACTCGAGTACAAGTCTTTATAAATATGATAGTTTTACAAGCGGATAGTGCGGCCGAGTATTTGACGTTTCGTTATTTAAAAAAATATAATTAATATGTAATTAAATTTCATTAATAAAAAAACTGCGTTTTTTGCACGTTTCTCGGAAAATTACCCAAAGGTAGGGCGGTTAATTCAGTAACCCTCGGGCTCTATCTTCCATCATCCCTTCTGTACACATGTCCAGCCCATTGCCACTTCATTCTCGCAATGCGTATACCTATATCGGTGACCCTGGTGCGTCTTCTAATCTCCACGTTGCGTATATGGTCTCTAAGCGAGATACACAACATGGATGTTTCCATGGCCCGTTGTGCAACTTTAATTTTGACGTGTGGCTTTCGTGGCATTTTATCAGCCTAAAACCCCCATAACCATGAACCGGATAGTACATTTAGTAGTCAGTAAAAATAAAAAGTTACATTCATATTATATATGAGCTACAAATGTAGTTTGCCGCAGTTCAAAACATTTTCAAAATACTAAGAATTAGATATTGTCAAACGTTTATTTTCAAATCATAGTATTATAATATTTATATTTACACAATTGATACAAAAATAACATATGTTGTGTATTTTATTTTACTGTTGTATTGCTATTTATGTACGGCGGGACATCGAGGGAAAGTAGCGTAGCTTAAATGTGGTCTGGGTCCCCCTTGGTTGCAAATATACATATATTATTATTATTATTGTTTTTTTAACGTAAGTCCCGCATGGACGGGGGACGGGCCTAGGGAGTGCACGAGTGAAGCTGACGAAAGGCGCCGCTGCGCCTATAACAGCTTCGGGTAAGCGGAGGGAGCCCTCTATGGCTCGGCCATAATAAAAAAAAAATTATATTTAATTTGATAATGCCTTAGTTAGGCAAAGCACGTATTTTTTTAGGAATACTACAACTCTTTGTGACAACTTATCTTTATCTTAATATTAAATACGCAGTTTTTTTTCATACACACTAGTTTATCTAACATATACCTAAGATATCTAATGTGCAATTTAATATCTTGTACAATTTGATGAAAGAAAATGGTGTGTGGACAGCTGTTATAATATAATACTTGTGTATGAGTGGATGAAATTGTAGGTATGCGAAGATGATGTGAGTCTAAGTATCGTGCTACAGTTTTCACACACTAGAAATGTGCTCAAAATTGAATAAACCTTGTGCTGCTACGGGATAGTCATTGCGCCTGGTGCAGAGATATGGTCGATCAGTTATTTTTTTGCAGATAAATAAGTCAGACAAAGTTTTCCTAATTATATATTTGTTTACATAAACAAATGTGTAACGATTGAAAAGAATGCCGGCATAAAAAAAGGTTTCATGAAGTTACAGAGTAATCAATAATGAAATTATAAATATTATATATAAAAAATATGAAAGAAATATGTAAGCTGAATTAATTCTAGTGGCTCCGTAATCCAAAGAAACACTAAAATTCACTTTCAACTGCTATTATGTACAAAATTGAATAATATTTAGTAATCTACAGGATAAAAAAGAATCAGTCAAAGTAATTATTATATTATAAATTTGATAATATTTAGCCAAAGTAAATAGCTTTGATGATTTTCCAACAATCTTAATTATTACAAATGAAAACGTCTCTTATCTAGAACTTTTATTATATTTTATATGAATTACATGATACGCTTGTCTAAGGCATTATCAAATTAGATAATGCCTTAGACAGGGGGTGCATGTCTTTCTCAGAAAATATAATAAACTACATAGAAAACAGACGTTTTCACTCGTATTAATTATTTAATATGTAGTTTTACATCATTGTTCAAGAAACAACAAATATGTTGATCTTATTTATTGTTTCTGGAACAATTATGTAATACTTCAAATTAAACAATTAATACGAATGAAATCGTCTGTTTTCTAGAATAATTATTATAATTCATGGGAGTGGCATGTTTCGTTTTATCAAATGTTTGATAGAAAGGTGAAACATGTTATTTAGATAAATCATAATAAAACTTCTGGAAAACAGACGTTTATATTTGTGTTAATTATAAAGATCTTATTAGGGTTGTTTGCGAGATGGATTTACTTGTGCAATATGTAAAACATGTCTGATATAGATATCTGCAATTGATAAACGTAATGATCTTAAAACATATCAGGGATCACAGAAAGCACCTAGAGGTTGTGACGGGATGTTGGTAGATAAGGGCACATATGCTGGCTAGGCGACTAGTTCATTGCGGTACCTTGGGGAACTTCTTGGCGGGTTTTTGTATTGGAGACGGAGCTCCATAGACATCTTTGGATGAACAGAAAATTCTCACTGTGGTGGGGTGGTCCGTAGTCGCCGGACCGGGGAATGCTGTGGATGCGGGAGCGGGGGGATAGAGAGGCCGTTTTGGGATTATTTTGGCGCTGCGCAGGGCCATGAGGCTGTGCCTCTTGCGGGGCACCGGCCGCGTGACAGTCCGGACCAGAGAGATGTCCACCTGCAGTTTATCACAAGGGCCAGTCATTACATTCCATAGATCAACATATCGTCACCTGATAGTAAGAGGCTTCCAACTAACAAAATTTCACATTTGGCTTTTTTTCGTGAAAAGGGTTCTTACTAACCTTATCTATAACAAATTATACAATTAAAAAAAACATGTAATAGTATCGTCATTTTGATGTTACGAAAATAATCAAGTTTAAGCTCGAGAACATTTCTGGATTATTAAGATTTTTTCTTCTGATTATTGTTGTATGGCATTAAACAAACAAACAAACCATGAAAATTTTTGAATTTAGATTACTTCCGTGAATATTTCACGGGTTGCAATTATTTTTTTAAATTATTTTTTATATTGTCCGTGACAGCTGTTTCGCCAACCAATGTTGGCATCGTCGTTTAGCGAAATAGCTGTCACGAAAAATACAAAAAAGTAATACCATAACAGCATTTAAAATTAACAGTTAATAATGTTGAAGTATCGTAGTGTTTCGGCCAAAACAATGGACTATTAAATGCACATGTATGAGATTGTTTCAGAGATCTGGAAGAACTTGCCAAAGTTAACTCAAGCATTGAGAGTTCTTTGACAGTCGAAGTATACAAATTGAATCTATTGTTAATTTTCTAAGCAGAATTACTAACAATCTTAATATCCACTTGTTTATTACATTTTTTTCCGCAATGATGTAAAATTCCATACTAACGTAATTAATACGAATGAAAACGTGTGTTTTCTAGACGTTTTATTACATTTTATGGGAATGATATGTTCCGCCTTGCTAAGGCGTTATGTTCTTTGACATTTGATGATATATTAGCAATGTGAAACAAGTCATTTCTATTAAATGAAATAAAATTTCTAGAAAAAAGGCGTTTTCATTAGCATTATTTAAAATAAATACAACATGTTTCGTAGATAACCTCTTTCATCAGTTGTAAATATAAGTAAACAATGTCACATTTACACCCGATAATGAAGGTCGCATCCGAAACACGTTGTGGAATATTTTTGTATACTAAAATATTTAATAAATAAATTGATCTTATATTTGTTTATCAATATTACAAAACTCAATTACACATTATTATATACGATTTATATAATAATATTAAATACAAAAAATTTAAATCAATGTCAACATAATTTTTATTCATTCTTTAAAGTAACGATAGATCAATATTATGATGAAACCTTTGTTGATTTCCAGGATTGAACCAAAGTCTACTGAATCAGGAGACAAGCGTTCTGTCTCTTAGACCACCATCCAGATAATTTCATTGGATAAATATTTCATGAATATGTAATTAAAAATGCATTTAAAACTGAAAATAATTTAAAATCCCAAGCTTTCAAAAATACTCCATTATATTAAATACAAAATAATATGGTGATAGACTTATCTGATTTGTTTTTAGGAATTAAATAAAAATACACATTGTAAATACTTATAAATTTGATTTAAATAAAGCCTTCGGTACTAACATAAATTTTTTGTAACATATTGTTTTTATAATATTTTCTTATTTATCATTTTTAGATAGAACCTAAAATAAGAAAACTGAAAACTTGAAATGAGAAGTTTGAAGTGTTATAAAATGAAAAATGTGAATCAAGAAGTCATCCCGTTTAAGCGAACCTTGCAGAACTTTTTTAATGCATTTCTGTCCGCGTCTCTGTTAATTTTTCCTCTAAGGACAACTTACAAGTCCTTCGCAGGAACTATGAAAGCTCTAATTATAAATGCAAATTAACTTTGCGCTCTTTCGCCCAGATCGGAAGGCCGTTGACCGATTGCGGGCTTTGGACCAAGAGGGAGATTTATTAAAATGAACAACGGATAAGGATTGCTACCATATTCATGGCAGGTTACCAGAGTTGAAAATTAGCATTCAAAGTTAACTACTAAAAATAGTCGTTTAACAGAACTTTCAGTAATTGAACATTCTTTTTTCATATAATTTCGTATGTAGCACTTAATTATAATAATTATTATTATTATTATTATTATTATTAATATGTGGTGTGACATTATTAAATATATTAATACACTTCTATTTAGTTTTAATAACACTTTCAATCATTAATCAACCGGTTTCGCTCACGCCGGAGCTTCGTCAGGGTTACAAAAAAGAAGTCTTTCAATATTAAACAAATTGAAAGTCCATTGTTTTGGTCGAAACACTTCTTCTTCTTCTTCGATGGCCCTACAGCCCATATCGAGCCTTAGCCTCCAGTATTCTTCGCCTCCAACTCCTCCTATCCTCCGCTTCGACCTTCCAATCTGACACTCTTAACAATCTTGCTCCATCTCTCCCGACTTCATCCTCCCATCGCAGCCTTGGTCGTCCAATTGGTCTTCTACCACCTGGGTGCCACTCCAGCAATCTTTTTGGGGTTCGCGATGACGGCATCCTCTGCACGTGACCGGCCCATCTCAGTCTATTCAGTCTGACCTGTGTGGAGAGACTGGGAGCTTTGTAAATATTGTACAGCTCGTCATTATGCCGCACTCTCCAGCCTTCACCGTCATTCACAGGCCCTAGAATTCTGCGTAGCACCCTTCTCTCAAAAATATCCAGTCGCTCTGCGGATTTCGCTGTCATTGTCCATGTCGAAACACTATGATACTTAAATATTATAAACTGTTAAATTAAAAAAAAGGTTTTATGTATCACAATTGTATTTTTATTTTTCGCGACAGGTGTTTCGACAACATTTGATATATTATTGTAACACCTGAGGATGTCAACATAGGTTGACGAAACATCTGCCGCGAAAAATAAAAATACAATTGTGATACATAAAACAAAGCTTTTTAATTTAACAAATTAAAAGTGTATTAATATTATTGTATAATTAATATTTTTTCTTTGTCTTACAACACATTATTTTGAAAATAAAATAAAAATCACACATTAATACAAAAATATTTCGAGAAACAGAAGCCCAGTGAAGTAAAAAGTTGAATTATGTAAGTATGTGGTCAGTTTTGACAGACGTTAAAATATTTTTTTTGAACGTTTGAACGAATTTGTTACAAAATTAAAAAAAAAAATCAAAAATAATATTTTATGTTTTTATTGGGGTAAAATGAAAAAATGTTCAATTATAAATCTGAAACAAAAAGTAATGGTGAATAAACTTCCAGTTAAGAATTTTTTATTTTTTATGTATTTCATAAGGATATAATCGTTGATTTAATAGTATAATATACATATCTTTCAGTTGTTAACATATTTAAAAAATGTATTTTAAAGCCAATAGCTACTGGTTGATCTAAGTCTTTATAGTTTTCCATAAGAACAAGACTATAAAATATTATAAATAAAACACAATTTCAATATGTTTTTCTTTTTTATGTTATTATATTATAACCATTGATTTTTATTTTTAATAGCTGTTAACGATAACTAAATTAGTTGAAATTAAAAATAATTAATATTTGTATGTACGTGTATGTATTTATGTGTGTATATATACATGTTGGCCTATCTCTATTATATTATTATTATTATTTTTGTTTTTTTATGTGTACCAAACGTATTGTTTTCAGATATAACACCAACAAATATCGAAATAATAATAATAATCATAATAATAATAATAGAAATAATAAAAATAATAATAACAATAATAATAATAATAATAATAATACTAATAATAATAATAGTAATAATAATAATATTAATAATAATAATATTAATAATAATAATAATAATAATAATATTCATAATAATAATAATAAAATTGTGTTTCCTGTAAATTTAACCATTTGTAGCTATTGTTTTATTAAAGACGCAGTAAAATATTTTTTCAATCAGGACAGTTCTCTTGATTATATAAAAAAATATAAGTGAAGACGTATTTTATATCTCTGGATGCGGTTCCTCATATGCTATTATATAAAAACATATCTTTTTATGATAGTCGACTGTTCGCAAAAGGCTTACTTAACATGATCATTTTACATTTTTCGGTATCAAAGCGTACGATACTTTTTATGTTTAAAAATACCAATACCCAGAAAATAAATCAAGGTTATTAAAATTTATTACTTAATCTCCAAAACTGAACAGAAAACGCTTGTTATTTTGAAGGAGGAACGGGTCGTGAATAGGCTTGACCCCAAGTTTCTTGGATCACGATTTATTTTTTGGAGGCCAATATTTGTTATTAAAACAGTTTCATATATTCATTACGCTAAATTTTTTATTTTAAAACGTCTTATTTTTAATTAATTAGATGGTGTTTTTACGAAAAGAAGATCCTCCGTAGAATCTTCGGACCCGTTAAGGATGGTCAGACGTGGAGAAGGAGATAAAACACAGAGCTCTATAATCTACACCAGGACGTCAGCGTGGTCAAGATTATAAAGATTAACAGACTGGGCTGGCTAGAGCACTTGCACCGCATGGGGTATCTGGAGATCCCCAAAAGTGTGTTGTATGACAATCCAGTAGGGTGAAGAAGCGTCGGCAGACCGAGACTGCGATGGTTAGATGGTGCCGTGGCAGACTGTCGGGTCCTGGAGCAGCAAGACTAGGAGGAAGGGAGACGTTTCTTGGAGGAGGCTAAGACCCACCAAATGTTGTAGCGCCGGATAAGAATAAGAAGAAGATGGTGTTTTTACAATAATCACATTTAAGAATGTTCTTTTGTCAAATAGCCCGGAGAGATAAGGATAACCTCGAAAGGCATAAAAATTGGTGAAGTAGAGGGGAAGCAACTATTTATAAGGACGACCACTGAACGCTGGTTCGATCAAATAGGGGCGCTGACTGGCATTTTAATAGCTGCAGCCTGGAGACTGACCGCTGAAAGAAGCGCATGGCGAGCCATGGTGGATTACGGGATGGACACGACCCTTACTCACGAGGAATACGTCTAAGAAGAATAAATAAACTATTTAAATTAATTGTATCTCAATAGAGACGAAGATGTACATTTTTTTTGGAAACAGAATATGGTAGTCGAGGCGTTTAGTTAGATTTTAGTGTAGATCGACCACGTTACACTACGTTATACTATTGACGACGAATGACTACGTTACACCACGTTATACTTTTAGTGTAGATTGACTACGTTATAGATTTTTACGTTTTAGTGTAGATTGACCTACAAAAAATGTGAATTTATTTAAAAATAGTAGCATATATACAAGTTCCAAAAATTTGTCAGACGTGGTGTTCGTAAGAAGGGCGGAATGGGGAATATTGTTAACATAAAGTGATCGCTTAACCCAACCAATGACAGGTCATAAGTCCTGTAAACGCCTCGACTACCATATTCTGTTTCCAAAAAAATATTTATATCTTCGTCTCTATTTAGATACAATTAATCTTTAAAAATGATTAACCCGCAATAGGTAAAAATCCAGTATTTGTCTACAAGTTTTTGTATACATTCAAAAAAACAAATTATATTATATAAATTATAATATCTCCGAAGTCTCGCATTACGAAACTGTGAAATATGTTTCTAAATTAAACTTACCTCTCTTTTGTATTCGGCACCTACTTTACACTTTGTTTTGTAAGGAATCATTACAATAGATCTCAATACAAATACAAATACCAAAATAAGATTTTTTTTTAGTCAGACATCTTTAAGATGTCTTTACTTAAAAAAATATTTAAAAAAAGTTCATAAAATCACTTGATCTGATTAATACGTATATATTTTTATATGTAAACAATTTATCGTTTCTTGAAGAATGACGTAAAACAATTAAATAATAGAATCTTCCAGAAAACGTCTGTTTCTAGAAGTTTTATAATATTTTATTGGAATGTCATAATACGACATTTGATAATTCCTTATCAAGTCGAAAAGTGTCACTCCCATAAAATTCCCACTTTCATTCGTCAATTAATATTAATGAAAACGGGTGGTTTCTGTTGTAGATGTTTTATTATATTTTATGGAAATGAAAAGTTTCCTTAGCATAACAAAACATGTCATGCCTATAAAATATAATAAAACTTCTATAATACACGCGTCTTCATTCCTATTAATTAACGAATAAAAGTGTCTGTTTTTTAGAAGTTTTATTACATTTTACGGGAGGGACGCTTCGCCTTGCTAAGGCATTATCAAAATTTTGATAATGTCTTAGTAAGGTGAAACATGTCATTCCTGTAAAATCTAATAAAAATTCGAGAAAACAGACCTTTTCATTCGTATTAATTGCACACACAACAATGCACACTATTTACATAGTAGAATAAAGTTCATGTCAGAAATGTCCCTTGATGTTTCACGGCTATGGGACATCGCGCTGGGATAATACAATAGTTAGAAAGCAAGTATTATAATGGTATGAGATGATGACCTTCTCCCCGTTGACAAGCCACGTGATGTGCGGGGCGGGGTGCGCGGGGCTGGTGGTGCACGTGGCCTCCAGTGTATCCCCGACGGTGTACACGTAGGACCCGAAGCTGATTCGCGGGTTATGTCTCTGGGGCTCTGGAAAGACACATATAACAAGGTTAAATCATTAACGCTAATGTTAAGACAAGCTAAGGTTCATCGGGTTCCCAAATTAATTTTGCATGTTATATTTTTATAGGGATATTAAAATAAGGGTTGGGGCAGGCAACAAAGTGAATGGTGCACTTAAAGTTGTCATCGCAAACAAAAACCTATCCAAAAAAGCTAGAATGGCAGTGCACAATGGTGTTCTTCTACCGACCTTTATATATGGAAGCAAAGCATGGAACTGGCTAAAGAAGGTATACTCTGTGTATGATAGAGTGTCGAATGAAAATATAATAAGTGAATGCGGTGCGAATTAATATGGTTTGGACACATGGAAAGAATGAATGAAGAAAGAATGGTAAAAAAATTATATGTTAACGATGTAAATGGAACCAGAAATAGAAGAAGACCGAGAAAAACGTGGCACGATCAAATACATAAAATATTTAAAAGTCAAAGAAATCGACGCACGTGCATGGCACGATGTATTAGGTAACGTTAAGGAAGCGAGAGAAATATGTTAGGAAAGGAAAGTGTGGCAGTCCAATCTTTCTATTTTAGAGACGGCGTGATGGTGAATTAGTTGGTTAGTTATGTTTTAATTTTTTTTATTTTGAATCCAAATAGGATTTACATAAAAAAATAGCATTTGAATATATATAATGACACTTTGTATTTTCCTAACAATTTATTTTAAAAATAATTATAATAATCGTGCCACGTTTTCTTCGGTCTTTCTTTATATATAGTTCCGTTTGCATGTACTTACTATAAATTTATGTAAATATATTTATTCCAGTTTAGGAAATGTAGTAAAAAAGTAATAAAAATATTCTGGTATATCTAATGATTATATTAGGTCCTTACATATGAAATTGGCGTTTTGTATGGAAGGAACATAAAGTTGATTTTTTTAAAATATGATATATTTATTTAATCAAAGTATGTACCATTACTATCTATGCACTTTTGCCATCTCATAGGTAGTTCATCGATCCCTTTACTAAAAAAAACATTCGGACGGGAATCGATAAAATCTTTGAAGTCGGTTTGGACTGCCCCATCGGAGTTGAATTTTTTTCCTTGCAAGAAGTTATCCAAATTTAGAAAAAAATAGTAATCTGTTGGGGCAAGGTCCGGAGAGTACAGTGGATGTCTTAGACATTCCAATTGAAGCTCTTCTAATTTGTTAGCCGTCTGTTGTGCAGTGTGTGGTCTAGAACGATTAACCAGCCTCGGTTGTTTAGCAGCTCGCTTTTCCATCATGGTTTGCAGTTGCTGACAATAGACATCCGCCGTAATCGTCTGGCCAGATTTAAGAAAACTGTAGTGAACGACACCAGCACTAGTCCACCAAACGCTCACAAGTAACTTTTTTGGAGTCAATTTTCGCTTGGGGCATGGTTTGGCTGGTTCAGCAGGGTTCAGCCATTGCGATGAGCGCTTCCGATTATCATACAGGATCCACTTATCATCACAGGGAATGATTCGGTTCAAAATCCCTTCATTATTGTGCCGGTTGAGTAATGCAGCAGTCAACGCGCGTTTGTTGATTTGCTTCACTTAATTCGTGAGGTACCCACCTTTCAAGCTTTTTCACCTTCCCAATTTGCTTCAAGTGGATTAAAACAGTTTTATCACTAACACCGCAGCCTGCAGCTAACTCGGACGTGGTTTGCGATGGATCCGCTTCAACAATAGCCTTCAATTCTTCATTATCAACTTTGGTCTCCGGCCGTCCACGGGGCTTGTTCTGCAGGTCGAAATTTCCAGAACGAAAACGTTGGAACCAAAAACGCACTGTGTTTTCTTTTGCGGCACCGTCGCCATACACATCATTAATCCTTCGAGCCATTTCTGCAGCACTGGTGCCACGGTAGAACTCGTACTCGTAAATAACGCGATATTTCAAGTTTTCCATTTTGTAAACTGAGTGACGCAAAGAAAAAAACAATTGAGAAAAAAACAAATGAATTATAATTTTCGAAACACAAATACTTGAGTAAATAGCTGTATAAATTTGAATTTGGAATTCCTAACCAAAGAAAAGATATTTGAGATCAAAGTTGCCAGTAGGGCAAAAAGCCAATTTCATATATAAGGACCTAATATTAAAATCCCTTGAGGGATGTTCATTTTAAAATATAATTAAATAAAACGAAAATATAAAAAGTGAATGCGGTGCGAATGAAAGTGTTATGAACAAAATAATGAAAGGAACATTAAGATGGTTTGTACACATGGAAAAAATGAATGAAGAAAAAACCGGTAAATAATGTTTATGTTAACGATAAATAAAAGTGTGGCAGTCCATTCTTTCTTCCTACCCTTTTGAGAAGACGGGGTGATGGTTAGTTATTTTTTTTTTTTTAAAACAACGTTGTTTATTTACTACTTACACTTTAGTCTTTGTTTTGACATCGACACATCGAAAGACCAGGCTGTCGATACCAGCGAGCCTGGCGAAACCGATTGCTGTCAAAATAAAGACAAGTGGAAGTAGTCAATGTAAAACATCGTTTAATTTAAGTATTATTTTGCGAATATGCTATCATGAAGCAAAAACAGCCGTTCACAATGGAGTTCTGTTCCCATCCCTAATGTGTGGAAGAGAAGCATGGAACTGGCAGAAGAAGGATGAAAGCAGAATAAATGCGGTAGAGATGAGGTCCCTAAGACGAATGTGTGGTAGAACGATATACGACAGAATCTCAAATGCTGATATAAGAAAGTAATGTAGAGCGGAAGAAGGTATTATGAACAAAATTATGAAAGGATCGCTGCGTTGGTTCGGACATATGGAACGCATGGATGAAGAAAGAATGGTTAAGAAATTATACGTTAATGATGTAAATGGAGTACGGAGACGAGGCAGACCGAGGAAAACATGGCATGCCAAAATTAATCAAATTTTAAAGGTTGGTCATGTTAGAAGTCGGAGGAATCGACGTGCGTGTATGAGTCGTTGTATGAATATGGAGGAAGCTAGAGAGGTTTGCCAGGATAGAGTAGTGTGGCGGTCCATTCTCTCTGCCTACCCCTCCGGGGAAATGGCGTGATGGTTAGTTAGTTATTTTTATTTAATTATTATTCTTGTGTATGTATCTCTTGTTTTTAAATGGTTGCCTTTCTCTGGTCTAGATTTAATCTAACTCTTAACAAATTCAGTAAAACGTAATGTCAATTTGTTTCTGTGTTTAATGATTGTATTAAAATTTTATATGTATAATGAAAATGATTATTAAATCGGGCTGTACTGCAGTTACTGTTATTACACAGTAGGGTGGGCCGAAAAAAATCTTTTTTTTTTTCAAAGTTGTAATGGCGCGGAAAAGTTACGAATTAGGAAGACAAACAAGCGATTTTTTTATCAAAATCGGATGACATCTACAAAATCTACAAAATATGGAAAAACGTCATGAAAAATGTTTTTGATTTAATCACTCCATAATAAAATACTATGTTCTTATGTTCTAAAATAAAAATACTTAAGCTATTACTTTAAAATAAAAGTAAATTAAAGACTTCAAAAAAATCCATAAAAATGTGAAATTTTCAATATTTTGGCAAATTTTAGGCTTTATACGCGACCGAAAAATATCAATTGATCAAAACCTAATTAAACCACAATGTTTTACGGCTCGAGTCGAAAACGCTTTAAAATATTACATTACAAAAACAGCTAATATAAAAATAACCGCAATAATGACGTTTTTCCATATTTTGTAAAAGTTTAGGGCCTGTGCGCGACCGGAAGATGTCAACCAATTTTGATACATTTTTTTTTCACTTCTTTGACTTCCTAATTTGCAACTTTTCCGCGCTTTTACAACTTTGAAAAAAAATTATGAGTTTTTTCGGCCCACCCTATTACACAGTCGAGTCGCGATAATATTGCTGAGTGAGGAGTGAATGAATCTTAATGAGAAGTATTTTCTTTATTGCTGTGTAATAGCGGCGTGACGACATTTATGGCTATCATTATTTTCAACTTTTATCGACATCCAACCACGGACAAAAGAAAATCTCCGCTTTAATCTTGGTATCTACCCGAGCAGCGCGTACTCTAAGGCTACCGCCACAACGAAGCGTTTCGGTTGGTGACTCGCTTGCTGTCTGTCCGAAAATGACAGACACTGATTTAACAGCGTTGTTAAATTATTTCGTACGAAAATGTCAAGCTATTGATAAACTGACTAACTAACCATCACGCCATCTCCCCGAAGGGGTAGGCAGAAAGAATGGACTGCCAAACTTTTCTTTCCTGACATATTTCTCTCGATTCCTCAACATTCATACATCGTGTCATGCAAACGCGTCGATTTCTCTGACTCTCCACATGGCCGACATTCAATATTTGATTTATTTGATCGTGCCACGTTTTCCTCGGTCTTCCTCTATTTCTGGTTCCATTTACATCGTTAACATATAATTTTTTTACCATTCTTTCTTCATTCATTCTTTCCATATGTCCAAACAATCTTAATGACCATTTCATTATTTTGTTCATGACACCATCATTCTATTGATTAGCTTTGTATTTGATTTAATTTATAAATTCATCAATTAAAGTAAAGGGCGCTTATGATATAATCTCACATTTATTTTCAAATCGTATATTTCTTTATTTTACATTAAGTAAAATTTGCTAACGTTCGAAATTTTATTTATTTATTTGATTCTCAGTAATCAGAAATTTTACTAAATGTAAAATAAATAAATATTCCATTGTTTTGGCCGAAACACTATGATATTCCAACATTATTAACTGTTTGGAATCGTCAGGTTTTACAAACAATTTGTTTGTAATACCTGATGATGTTAACACCGGTTAGCGAAACAGCTGTCGAAACACTCTCAAAAAGTGAATAATACAAGTTGTGATAACATAACAGTGTTCTAAATTTTAAGAGGTATTAAAGAAATAGCAGGAGGACGATGGCAGGCAAGACACTGAGAGATCGCGTGAGGAACACCAGAATAAGAGAGATATGTGAGGTTGAGGATATTATAAGATGGAGCAGACAGCAAACAAGGGACTGGTACGGTCATGTTCAAAGAATGGACACCACCGGACTCCCTTATATTGCATTGCATAATCAGCCTCATGGGACTCGTCTGCGTGGAAAACTTCCTAAAAGATGAAAGGACAGATGGAAGGACAGCTACTTCACAGGAAGAGCAACACTCTAGAGAACAGACCATATAGGTTTACAGCAAGGAAGAAGAATAAGAAAAATTAAGAAATATTCGATTTGAAAACAAATATTAGTTTTTAAGATAATCAAATGATTTAACTGAAATCTCTTGATGGAAGTTCATTTTAAATAATAATTAAATAATAACATCCCCAATGAATTAATTAAGTACTCTGGCGTAGAATGTATAAAAGAGATCCAAAACATATTTAACAGGATATTGGCCGCTGGAACTATACCACAGGAATGGAGAATAAGTATAACAACACCTGTATTTAAGAAAGGGCAAAAGAAAAACCTAGAGAACTACAGAGGTATCTCCTTATTATGCACAATGCTTAAGCTATTTACAAGTATTCTGAAAACGAAACTTGAGCAAACGATAACGAATAGGGAAGAACAGCAGGGTTTTCGACGAAATCGCTCCACAACAGATGCAATCTTCATTCTGAGGCAACTGAAAGAGAAAGCAATTGAATATAATAAAGTAGCCCATATATGTTTTGTCGATCTGACTAAGGCATTTGACAGGGTGTTGTTAAGAGATATTGTAAGAAAATTACAGGAAGGAGGAATATCCAATACATTGATAAAGACTGTCCAAGATATATATACCAATTGCAAAACGAAAATTAAGGTTGACAATGAACTGTCTAGGGAAATTCCTACAAGCAATGGTATAAGACAGGGAGATAGTTTGAGCCCCTTTCTGTTCAATCTTATTATGGACGAAATTATAGAAGAGGTAGCTGGCCTGGGACTAGGTTATAAAATGGGCAGTAAAACTGTGAATGTCATTTGCCATGCGGACGATGCCGCATTAATAGCAGAGTCTGAAGATGACCTGCAAAGAATGTTGTACAAATTCCACACAGTATCCCAAATGCTAAATATGGCTATATCAGTCAACAAAACAAAAAGTCTCACTATATCTAGGCAACCTGCAAGATGTAAACTGACTGTTGATGATATACCTGTGGAGCAGGTGATGAGTTTCAGGTATTTGGGAGTGGAGATCTGCAGCCAAAGTGACCTTTATACCGAAGTACGTGAACAAGTCAGTAAAGCCTCTGCCGTGTCAGGATGCCTGAAGAATCTGGTATGGAAAAACAAGCACATGCGTATCGACAGCAAGATCAGAATATACAAAACATGCGTGCGACCCATCATGACGTACGCTGTAGAGACGCGGGCTGACACTGTGCGAACCAAGGGACTACTTAGAACATCGGAGATGAAGGTCCTAAGATCAATTACTGGAAAAACCCTCCGAGATCGTGTCCGCAACGCAGACATAAGGAAAACCTGCGAAATAGAGGATATCGTTCAGTGGAGTAGATCCAGAAGAAGATACTGGAGGGACCATGTAGCCCGAATGGATGGTGACAGACTCGCATATACAGCCGCCTATGAAATCCCTTCCGGACACCGCCCACCTGGAAGACCGCCTAAGAGATGGAGGGACAGCTGGATCTCATCATCCGACGAGATATGATTTCTGTGTCACAGATCGTCAGATCTATCAAAAGAAGAAGAAGAAGAAGAATAAAACGATGTTTTTAACTACTTCCACTTTTTCTTTATTTGAAACCGGTTTCGCCAGGCTCGCTGGCATCGACAGACAGACAGACCAGTCTGTCGATGCCAGCGAGTCTGGCGAAACCGGTCGCTGTCTAAATAAAGACAAAAGTGGAAGTAGTTAAAAAACATCGTTTTATTTAAATATTAGTTTATTTATTGTTTCTTGAACAATGATGTTAAACTCCATATTAAATAATCAATACGAAATAAAACGTCAGTTTTCTAGAAGTTTTATTATGTTTCATGGGAATGACATATTTCGCCCATCTAAGGCATTATCAGATGTTTAATATTTGATTTACCTTAGAAGGGCGAAACATTTCATTCGCATTAAATATAATAAAACTTCGAGAAAACTGACGTTTTAATTCGTATTAAATATTAGTTTATTTATTTTTGAACGTTATCTTTGTGGTCACAGTTCATCAATGTCCCTTACTTCAATTGATTAATTCATATATTAAAGCTTAATAAATAGCGTGACATTTTCAAATAAAATAATTAGACAACGCTGTTAAATCAGTCTGTCATTTTCGGACAGACAGCAAACGAGTCGTAAACCGAAACACTTCAGTGTGGCCGCAGCCTTAACGCCTCGGAGAAAATATAATTCGTGGAGTTGAATGTTTAATCACGCAGTCTCCGCTGTGCCGCGGATAAACAACAATAACGTTCAGTAGTTATGTGACACAAAGGTGGTAGTTGTTGTTCTTACTTCCGAGGAATAATAAAATGAAACGGGAACGGCTAATAATGCCGTTCGTAAAATAAAAATATGCGCCATTGTTCCTAAGATACGGCGAGGGATTCCGGTTCTGTGCCTACGCCCGAAATATTAATTTCGTA
Organism: Lepidostoma basale; assembly: GCA_022606425.2. Taxonomy (NCBI): domain Eukaryota; kingdom Metazoa; phylum Arthropoda; class Insecta; order Trichoptera; family Lepidostomatidae; genus Lepidostoma; species Lepidostoma basale. Next base: position 734,937 of record JAHDVF020001249.1, read on the forward strand.
TTCTCTGAACGTATAGCGTTTTCCGAATACTCACACGGCCGGGGGGGCGTGCCGCCCGCAAGTTTGTCTCTCAAACAAGGCCATTATTGAATTGCGAAATCTCACGAAGTCACAAAAGGGAGCCAGATATTTTATTCATAACCGGCTGCCATATTTACATGCCGAAATAGTGGGAGCGCCTTTATTTAAGGGACGATTCATTACTTCCAGCGAGACTAAATAGCTACCTGACAGATTCGGTTCGTGAAAGAACGTATTCAGTACTTCTCCAACTTCAGTCAGTAAGTCAAGTATCCTTCGATTTGTATAAAGCCTATGATAAAGTGAATAGAGAAAAACTGAAAGATGTAAACTGATCATCGATAACACACCTATTGAGCAAGTCATGCGATTCACTTACCTAGGCATATATATCGGTAGCTCATGAATAGAGGTCAGAGCCGATACCAATAGAACTAAGAACCTTCTTAGAGTAGTAGAAATGCGAACCTTACGCTCCATCGCAGGCAAAACCCTCAGAGATCGGATCAGAAATGAAACGATAAGGTTTGTCTGTAGTATTGAGGACATAGTGAGATGGGGAAGAAGCAGAAGGCATTTTTGGAGAGACCACGTGAACCGCACGGAGAATACAAGAATTGCAAAAATGGTTCAAGCCCAAGCAGCAAGAGATTAGGCCGCCAAAGAGATAGAGAGATGGCTGGACATTATCATCCCAGAACAGCCCACCATCACAAACAGGTCACACGACCTAAACTAAGAGGAAGAAGAGGAAGAGTAAAACATAAGTGTGAATCAGGAGAACCTAGAGTAGGTATCTGAGTTTGTCTATTTAGGTAGCATGTTCACAGCGGATAACCGAACGGATAATGACGTTGAAAGAAGAGATCGTGTTCTGTATTCAGTACTTCTCCAACTTCAGTCACAAATACCCCTTGGGGTATGTAAAAACAATTGTGCTAAATGAAAAAGTAACAGTTTAAAGGTACACGCAGACCATTCTTTTAAAAAAAATTATTTCACTCATTATTTTGTGCTTAAACTAAAAACAAATTGATTTTATTGCCTTAAGTAGTTTCAAGTTAAAATATTAAATTAGTTTTTAATTTCTCACAACGTATCTATTAAGAAAAGGTAAAATAGTAGGTAATAAAGGTAGGAACGTATGAGAGATGGTTCGACTTTAGGACGACAAAATAAAATCTAAAGTCAAGAGTATTTGTCTTTTGAAAGTACTTTCATCAATTTGAATGACGTTGAATTCCGAGGTGATCATGTTCAGCAGACTGATTCCTTTTCCCACTGGCATGACCAGAGGCAAATTGAATTTTTCTTGCAGATAGACCAATCTAAGCAGGCGCTGTCGGAGATATCTGAAGGGAAAAAAACAAAAGTTTATATTGTTCTTTTAATAATGTCCAGAAAACCTTTGAAATATGTCGCGAAAAAAATAAATTTAATAGAAGAAAACGGTGTTTTAATTCTTTTTGTTAGCCTAAATTATTTTGTTTCCGACTAAACCTCGATTTAAAAAAAAAATAAATTCTTCTATATTTACCATAATTTTGTGTTATGGATTCATCAAACAATGTTTATTACTTTGTAATGAACACAAATTTTATTAAAAATGTTCGAAAAATTTCTTTAAGACTGACCACATTCATGAAAAATTTGTCTAAACATAAATATTTTTTGTAAATACAAAAACTAACAAAACATTTAACAAGGGTTTCTGTGTCCGAAACTTGTTAGAATTAAAGTTAGTTGGTTAGTATTTTAATTATAATTATTATTAAAGTTATACTACCTTCAACTTTTGTCACCTTTCCTATTAATGTTATCTACTTCCTGTTATTGTTCATCGTTTTTAATTTATTATGTTTCATCGTTTTTGACTCTATACTATGTGTAATTGTTCCTTCTAATTACTGTTACATTATTATTATTATTAATTCCACATTTAATATTTTCTGCAATAAATAGTAACTAATCGTTCTTTGAATTAAAATATTTAGGTACCTAACTCAATTTCAGCTAGAACTTCAAAATTAAATCAAAGAAATTATTTAAATTGACATAGGAACAAATATACATAAAGATTCGAAAAATTACGAAAATTTGACATTTGATATATTATTGTAACACCTGATGATGTCAACATAGGTTGATGAAACAGGTGTGGCGTAAAATAAAATAAAATTGTGATACAAAAAACAAAGTTATTTTATTTAAAAGTTTAAAGTAAATGTTGTTTACAAAGTAATAAATATTGTTCAAATAAAAATGTTAGTACGTTAAAAATGACTTTATCTTCATGACAGTTCAACAAACAGTGTATCATTTATTCTATACTATTTTAAGTTATCTTTACGCCTTTGTGGTTAAATTTTATTATAAAGATGATATCTTTGAGCAACGAAAGGGCACAAATTTCTTTTGTAATGAAAATACGGTGAAGTATGTCGCTCTCTGTCGTTTTCAAGTTCAATGTTGTCTTTGCTGATTTAGCCCTTTGAAGTCTGGAGCGGTTTGTGCCGTGAATCTCAATGCCTACGCTATTTTCTCTGCCTTGTTAGATATGAAATATGTAAAGAGATGAATAGTTGGATATACCAAGCACCCACTTCAGAAATAATACTCCTGAGGTGAGTGCCTTTAAGGGGAATAATAATGTACGTCACCCACTCAAATAATACAATGAATGATGAGGGATTAGCGCCGTTAGCTACGCCGCTGTGAAAACATTCCTCTTCAAGTATTTCAGTAATAAAACAACTCTATATAACCATTCGAATTGTATCTGTTCGAACAATACAGGTGGAATCGATTTGTCAAATGAGAGTTTCATTGTATCAGAAATAGAAATTCAAATAAGGTTTGTAGCAAACGAACGCGGAACGCATATACACGCTACACAAGTTGGTAGTAAAAATCATTTTAACGAGCGAAATGAAAGCTTTTCTAGAGAGCTTTTGCTTTAAAATTCGAAACAAAAGTGTTGAAAATTTCACCGCGTCCATTTATTTCTAGCGGAAACTGCTTTGGAAAATGAATTTAGTGAAAATTGTACAAAAATCTCGCCCGGCACTCTATTAGACAAATTGTTTTGAGTTATTATCCAGCGACTACGTTGCGGGCAAATTTACGTTTAACAATTAATTACCGAATGAATGGCCATTGATGTCAGGATGAATGGTGAAGCCTTTCGCTCAATTCCACACAACATCACCCTTCATCTATATAACAATTTAAGACCATTAGCATTCAATGGGCATTCAAAATACACCGGTAGAAAATTAATGGAATTACTGCCTGTAGCGAAATAATCAATCCGGGAGGGATTCCCTTTTTAAAATCCAGCGGCAAACAAAAGCCTCAAAGAATTTAAGAAATAAGGTTTCAAGTTCATTCATTTGTGAAGAGGTACGCTCATTCATACATTATGTAAAGCATCACGCACAATATCCTTTTAGAAAAGCGGAAAACATACATACGATAGTAGGCCTAGGCGGAGGGTACATCGGCAGGTGCTGCGCGTTATGTATGATAGATCCAGCAACGTGTTCAGGATTGGGAAAACTAAGATTTACTGCTCACGGCATTTCCGCTAGTTTCTGTTGCTTGCATTGCTAGGAGTAAGCAAACGCACTGAGTACATGTGTTATTTACATAGGTTCGTATTTTAGGCACTTATTGAGCTAGGCTTGTGCTGAGTTAACTTACTTTGAATGACTCTTGAAGGCATACAAATACATTATGTATTTTAAACAGTAAATGAATAAACTTTGTTTTTTGTATCACAATTGTATTTTACTTTACGCGACAGCTGTTTCGTCAACCTTTGTTGACATCATCAGGTGCTACGATAATATATCAAATGTCAAATTTTCGTAATTTTTCGAACCTTTATGTGTATTTGTTCCAATGTCAATTTGAAAAATTTCTTTGATATAATTTTGAAGTTCTTGCTGGAGTTGACTAAGTTAGGTTTATTTTAATTCAAAGAACGGTTAGTTACCATTTATGGGAGAAAATATTAAAGGTGGAAAATATAATATAATAATAAAATATTTACATAATAGTCATAAGAGTCAAAAACGATGAAACATAATTAATTGAATACGTTGACGAAACAGGAAATAAAAAGTATCATAGTATTTCTCCCAAAACAATGGACCGTTTAAAAATATTATGCAAAATGTACTCAATTTAAATATTGATATTAATGTCGTTTTAAATTTTGCTTTTAAGTACAATCTTCTTCTTCTTCTTATCACACCTCTGTCGTCCACTGCTGAACATAACCCCCTTCCAAAGAACGCCCTCGCCCCCCATTATCTCCCCTCATTCATCCACGTCCAGAAATTCTTTGGTAAGATATCATCAATAGTAAAAAACTTAAAATGGAGTCTTGCTTCACAGTTAACGTTCAAGTAATGAATAAATGTGATACATGCAAAATTTAAAAAGTGTTTACAGTTATTTTAACTGGGGTAAAATGAAGATCAGAATGCTAATCGTCCTGTTAGGTTACAAAAAGTTAAATTATAATTCAGTCAAGTTATAACTAACTAACTAACCATCACGCCGTTTCCCCGAAAGGATAGACAGAAAGGCACACTTATCTTTCCTGACATATTTCTCTCACTTCCTCAACATTCATACATCGTGTCATGCACGCGCGTCTATTTCTCTGACTCCTCACATAGCCGACATATAAATATTTGATTTATTTGATCGTGTCACGTTTTCTTAGGCCATCCTCTATTTCTGGTTCCATTTACATCGTAACATGTAATTTTTTTTAGCATTCTTTATTCATTAATTCTTTCCATGCGTCCAAACCATCTTGATGATCCTTTCAATATTTGTTCATAACACCATCATTCGCACCGCATTCACTTCTTACATTTTCATTCGACACTCTATCATACACAGAGTATCTGCACATTCTTCTAAGAAATCTTATTTCTACTGCATTTATTCTACTTTCATCCTTCTTTGGCCAGTTCCATGCTTTGCTTCCATAGATAAGGGTCGTTAGAAAGACACCTTTATATACTTACGAATAACGAGAAGATCCTTATCGAGAGAAGCCTTCGTGAAAATAGGGGTATCCAAGGATACCTCGCAGGAGTAGCTCCCTGAAGCAGAAAAATCCAAATCCTGCAGAATGATGGAGTGCTCGTTGGCCAGTGAAAACTGAAACAAATTAAATAAACAAATGAGCTAAGTCATTGGAGATACAAAATATCATGAATTTCAATTACACCAAATCAAAATACCCCGTTCTGCATGTATTCATTGAATTATTATGAAATGATTTAAATGAAATGTCTTTGTATTATTTTTGGTGAATGATATAGGTACACTGTTGAAATAACACTCGTCTGTTATTTTTAACCACTTAATTTCTCTTTCATCAAACCAATTGGTTACGTTCCCGTTGGTATTACAAAACAAAATAGGTTTGTTTTATAATCCATACGTCATTATGGAATTCAACAGTGTTTTCCACGCCTTAAGTTTATCTAAAATCAAAATAAATATTTCACAACATGTTTCGGAGGTGACCTTAATCCTCATATATATTAAAACCTGAGGATAGAGGTCACCTCCGAAATCTGACTCGAAAAATTTATCGAATTCTCCATTCTTATTAAAATATATGTATTATAATTATAATGCTAATTATTAAAATATATGCCGACACATGGAGCCCATGGATGGAGAAAGAAATGTTAAGAAAGTATACGTTGATGATGTAAATGGAGTACGGAGTAAAACGGAGAAATTAATCAAATTTTAAAGGTTGGTAATGTTAGAAGTCGGAAGAATCGACTTGCGTGTATGACTCGTTGTATGAATGTGGAGTAAGCTAAAGAGGTGTGTCAGGATAGAGTAGTGTGGCGGTCCATCCTTTCTGCCTACTCCTTTGGAGAGACAGCGTGTTGGTTAGTTAGTTAGTCATTTAATGGAAAAAGAAGTCGATAAAACATTTTTTTGACACATTTGATACATCATCATATATTAGTGCAATAATATTTTTTTGCAGCATTTTGAATAATTAAGCATGCAGTCTAAAAGTCGATGTAGAAGTGCTGAAAAACTTCTAGTTTGATATAGTCGAGTTTTGGTAGCACGAGTTTCTAAAAGCTCAGTTATTATTTCAGTTTTCTGCTTCGGCACTCGCCTATTTGAAATAATTGTGAAATATATATATCTGTACCTTAGAGCCAGACGGATGCAAATCCAAATAGTGAGTTTTTCAGTAGAGCCAAAAACAAAAGTATGTTTTTATTTATGCCTTTTAATTCATTGAAATAAATATTTGAGATGTGTTTTTTTTATTTTATATTGTAGTTCACTTCAAGTACTTTCATTTTATGTAAAAAAAAACATTATTTTATTTTATTTCTGGACCTTAAAAAATACAAATAAAAACAGTCTTGTGGATTTGCATCCTTCTGGCTCTAAAGTATGTGGGAGTTGGTGCCAAATTATAAAATTATACTTAACTTGATTTAAATGATTTGAATTGGGAAAATTATAAATAAATAGAGATTGGGTGTTTTTATTGATTATTTTAAAATTCTGTCATAATTTTTTTTTTTAAATTCATACATAGAGGGAAAAATGAGTTTTATTTGAAAAAATGATTGTGATTTATTTTTTAATTATTAGTTTTATCTGTTTCTGGATCTTCTGGAGGATATTCAGGAACTGGTAAATTCAGGTGGGGTAAATTATTATAAAAAATGTGAAGAGGTTTCGGTATCCACTTCAATTTTTATCCACTTATTATTTTTGCAATTTCTAATGAATTGTTCCCAGTCATGGGGTATGAACATTTTATATGAATTTCGAATCTTTTTCTTGGCCTGTTCAATTACTGAATGCTCAGAATCTACTTCCAGATGAGTGTGACCTCGAAGAAGAAATTTGTGATTTACAAATTTTAAACTGGAAATGTTTTGCATCAGTAACCATACGTAAAACATTCTCTCTCTCCGGTTTCAATCTAGCGATTGGTCTGCAGCAAGGCGAAACATCTCCTCTTCCACTCCGCTCGATCCTCGGCAACTCTCTTCAACTCCGCATTAGAGGTGCAGCCCATATCTCGGTAAATCTGGTCTAGGTACTATTGTCGAGGTCGTCCTCTGCCAATCGATCCCTCGACCATTCCCTCCAACACATTATGCAGGAAACATTCATGTCGCAACACATGACCAATCCATCTTGCGCGCCTCTCCACTATGGTGTTCAACACGTGTCTACTCTCTTCAACTCTGCTGAGAACTTCTTCATTTGTAATGTGGTCCCTCCATGAAACATGGGCAACTCGTCGGTAGGTCCACCTCTTAAATGCCTCCAGACTTTTGCGCTCTCTTTCGCCCAGGCACCAATCTCGCAGCTGTACAGTAAAACACCAATGTTTTTTAAAGTTGTTTTCGGAGGTTCAGGTCTATATTGTTGGACTCGAATATTTTAGACTTTTTATTGAAGGCATGTTTAGCTTGGTGGATACGATTATCGACGTCTTTCTTGGATCGACCATCCCATGTAATACTGCTCCCCAGGTAAAAAAGTCTTTACATTCTTGATCGCAGTTCCAGCCATCTCAACATTTATTTGGCGCTCATCTCTACCCACAGTCATTACCTTAGTTTTACCTTTGTTTATTTTCATGTTATACGTTGTACTTAGTATTTTTTCCATGGTATCTAAGGTATCTTTTAGTTCAATTTCATCGTTGGCAACAATGGCGATATCGTCTGCAAATCTTGTCATATCTACTTTCCGTCCGTGAAGTCTTACACCTCTTCTATGTTCCATTTCCTCTCTTATTTCATCTATCGCACATTGTATATACCATTGAAGAGTACAGGGGAAAGAGAGCAGCCCTGTCTCACCCCTTGTCTTATCCTTGCTTCCTTTTCTTCATTGCCCAGTCTAAGGATGGCGGCTTCTTCCTTATATATCGCTTGGATAATTCGTTTGTCTCTGTGTTTGACTCCAATTCTGTCCATCATCCCGAACAACCCTCTCCATTCCACCGTGTCGAATGCCTTCTCTATACCCCATGACTGGGAAACAATTCATTAGAAATTACAAAAATAATAATGGGTAAAAATTGAAGTGGATACCGAAACCTCTTCACATTTTTTATAATAATTTACCCCACCTGAATTTACCAGTTCCTGAATATCCTCCAGAAGATCCAGAAACAGACAAAACTAATAATTAAAAAATAAATGACAATCATTTTTTTAAATAAAACTCATTTTTCCCTCTATGTATGAATTTTTTTATATTTTTTTATACAGAATTTTAAAATAAGCAATAAAAACACCCAATCTCTATTTATTTATAATTTTCCCAATTCAAATAATTTAAATCAAGTTAAGTATAATTTTATAATTTGGCACCAACTCCCACATACTTTAGAGCCAGAAGGATGCAAATCCATAAGACTGTTTTTATTTGTATTTTTTAAGGTCCATAATAAAATAAAATAATGTTTTTTTTACATAAAATGAAAGTACTTGAAGTGAACTACAATATAAAATAAAAAAAACACATCTCAAATAATTCATTTCAATGAATTAAAAGGCATAAATAAAAACATGCTCTTGTTTTTGGCTCTACTGAAAAACTTACTATTTGGATTTGCATCCGTCTGGCTCTAAGGTACAGAATTGCAGCGTCGTGAGAATAGAGTATAAGCGCGTCACCCATAGACAAAAAAAGATGCAAATCCACAGATTTTAGAGGCAGAAGGGTGCAAATGGATTTGAGTCTTTTCGCCGATATTACAAATGGATGCAAATCCATGTATATGGAGTTGCATCCTTCTGGCTCTATGATCATTTTGGTCTTTACATCCTTTTGATTTTTTAAATTCTAAACCATAGCAAGTAGCTCTTCCATCTTTTTACCAATAAAAGATAACGTTTTTGTCATTATTATTCAATAAAAAAGTCATTTTACGAAAAATGGTCTTTGCATCCGTCTGGCTCTAAGGTACAGATATTAAAACGGGATTAGGTAAATAACGCTACAAAACCATACAGAAAAAGACTCTGTGCTATATATAAATAAAACTTTGAAGATAATTAGGTTATAATTGAAATGGCATAATTAAATAAATTTTGTTATAATTAACAAACTAACCATCACGCGTTTCCCAGGGGTAGGCACAGAGGATGGACCGCCACACTATTCTGTCCAGACATAACTCTTACATTCATACATCGTAATAATAATCGCGCGATTTTTCCAATGTTTTCCGCGGCTTTTCTAGGCTTGTTAGCTTATTTTTCCACTCACACTGCCTGTACACATTTTTCAAACCATTCTTTAAGAATGTATGTATGTATTATACCAATTTACAAAACATGTTTATGGAATAACTTAACTTAATTATGAAATGATAAATATTTGTAGAAATTATACTAATGCAACACGTGGCTATTACCATAAACGTAAGCACACTTTTTATTTGGCTGTAATGAATGTCAGTCAATACCCGAGTAAAGGTTAATGGCGAACTTAAGGTTAACGCGTTTGGATGTTAACGCATGGAATCACGTTTGCAGACTCAAAAAGAAAAAAGGATCATTCTTCCAGTCAATTACCTCCCTCCAGAAGAACAGCGCCAAGGTGTCATCTCGCCGGGACGCGCTGGAGGAGAAGTCCACTGGCGCGCGCAATGACTACATACTCAGTCTGGCGGCAGCTAACGCGCACCAGGTACTTGTTTATTTTATAAGTTTTAATTTTAGTTTGCAGCAAGTGTAACATTTTTGCTAGTTATTGGGATGCCACTTGGGCCTTTTAATGTGGTAGTTTTCCGTTGCTTTCCACATTTTAATATATACATTTTTAGCTATTGGTTCTCATGACATGTGATGGGTAGTCAATCTATCGTCATTTTATTGTCACTTGAATTGTTTTCAAAACTTTTCATTCCACGCTTGTGAATTTTATTAGGCCAAAGACGATTCAAGTCATCCTTTCACCGTAGTTGCGGTCGCCCTGCCCTTCTCGTTGTGATCCATAGTCTCCAAGTCAGCATTGCCTTTTTGTCCATTTTTCGTTCGAATTCTGAATACATGGCCAGCCCATTGCCATTTTAGAGGCGCTATGCGGTAGATGATGTCGGTGCCCTTTGATTATTTTTGTCATCGTATTGTGTCGTTTCTAACTCTGTCTCTAAGGCTTATTCCTAACATGGATCTTTCCATTGAACTTTGGATCACTCGTTGTTTTTCGGTACTTCATTTGGACAATGTTACAGTTTCGAGACCATTTCTTCAGATTGATCGTTTTTTTTTGGTTTTTTGAACGATATTAATTTAAACATAAAGATATTGGAGATTTTATATGTTAATTCCAGCATAGTAATCTTCTTCTCTTAGACCTTTGGTCTGTTTCTGTAGTCAAGCTGGCCTCACTTGGGAGGTTGACTCCTACCTATACCACCATCTCTTTGGCAGTCTTCCGGGGAATGGTCTCTCTCTGGTTTCAATCCTGGGATTGATTTGCAGCAATTTCCTCTATTCTTCTCTTCCATTTTTCCCTGTCTTGTGCAGTTATTTTGAAATCTGCATATGATGAGCAGCGCACGTCCACCAACAGGTCCTCCAGGTACTCTCGGTGTGGGCGTCCCCTAGAGTTTGTCCCCTCGGTCATACTCTTTATTATGGCATGCAAGAGGCCTTCTTGTCGTATTACATGGCCGATCCATCTTGCACGCCTTTAGGACAAGATCCTGAGCACGGTATGGTAGCCAACGAGAATCTGATGTGCCACAACGTGTGTGATTCTGTATCTTCTGCGTTGTCTGCCACATTTTACGATATCTTTCACTTTGCAGATTTCTAATGGATAACCGTGTTCCACACCTTATCTCGAAGAGTCTTTCCATAATCGTTAATTATTAAATTGCTTCTTTAGAATCGCTACTTCCTGGTAGACCTGCAGGGCTGCATGAGCACCATGGAAGCGGCTGTGTACGAGCGTGTGGCCGAGTACCTGACGCTGATGGGCCGCACGGAGCTGCTCACGTGCTCCGCCACGCAACACTCCTTCGGCAAGATCCGCGACCAGGCGCAGCAGCTGACCCGCGATTACAACCTGCAGTGCTGCTACCTTTACTACCCGGTGCTCAAGCAGCACATTCAGGTACCCCAACATTCACTTGGGAAGCTACCAGCAAGGAATATCTACTCGTATTTCGAATAGTCCATTGCTTTGCCCGAAACACTCTGATACTTCAACATTATTAACTGTAAAAATATAAAACGCTTTTTATACAACAGTATCACAATGCATATTACTTATTCTATGTTCGCCATATTTCGTGTTGTAGATGTTTTCTTTTTCTTTTTTATAAACTAGAAAAGAATGGACTGCCACACATTTCTTTCCTGACATATTTCGTCAATATTCATACATCGTGTCATGCACGCGCGTCGATTTCTCTGACTCCTCACGTGGCTGACATTCAATATTTGATTTATTTGATCGTACCACGTTTTCCTCGGTCTTCCTCTATTTCTAGAAATTAATGAATTTCTAGAAATAAAACTAGTTCCATTTACATGTTAACATATAATTTTATACATTCTTTCTTCATTCATTCTTTCCATATGTCCAAACCATCTCTATGATCCTTTCATTATTTTGTTTATAACACCATCATTCGCACCACATTCACTTCTTATATTTTCATTCGACACTCTATCATACACAGAGTTTCCACACATTCGTTCGAGAGATCTCATTTCTACTGCATTAATTCTTCTTTCATCCTTCTTTTGCCAGTTCCATGCTTCGTTTCCATACATAAGGGTCGGAAGAAGAAAACCATATTATTATTTTTGGATAGGTTTAGAAACTTATTCTAGATAAGTAAGCTTAGAAACTAATTAATAAATAATGCCTTTTTAAATATTATTATTCGGAGGAGATCATCTTCGACACGTGTTGTGGATATTTTATTTATAAGTTGTGGATATTTAAGTATCCAATACAATTAAGTGGATTATACAGTGTTTTATATTCTCTTTCCAAATTAACAATTGAATTCGACAGTATCAACGCCTTAACTTTTAATAAAGTATTCTTAATATGAATTGAACATGTTGCAGTACGAGTACGAGCCGTGTGACAATGATCCCGTGGATCACGTGACGACGGACCATGATAGTGCAGCAGCTACTCTGAGCAGCGAGGCTCGACGGTGGGCCACGCGCATTGCGCGGGACAACAACTCGGTGCGGGAGGGCACGCGCCGACTGCAGGTGCTCATCGCGCTCAGAGACTCGGGGCAGAAGGCGAGTGGTTTTCCAAGTACTACTTTGTATTAGAGTGTATAAACACCACGATTTCGGAATTCGCATGAACCCCACGATTTCAGAATTCGCATGAACACCATGATTTCAGAATTCGTATGAATACCAAGATTTTAGAATTCGTATGAATACCACGATTTCAGAATTCGCATGAACACAATGATTTCAGAATTCGAATGAAGACCATGATTTCAGAATTCGTATGATTACCATGATTTCAGAATTTGTATGAATACCATGATTTTAGAATTCGCATGAACACCATGATTTCAGAATTCGTATTAATACCATGATTTCAGAATTCGCATGAACATCATGATTTTAGAATTCGTATGAATACCACGATTTCAGAATTCCCTTCAACACCATGATTTCAGAATTCGCATGAACACCATGATTTTAGAAATTGCATGAACCCCATGATTTTAGAATTCGCATGAACACCAAAATACTACAAACACCAACTTATAGCATTCTGACTTGTTTTTGTACTCTCCAGGCGGATCCCAACGACCCCAATGGCCCTGACATCGAGACCAAGATAGACGAAATCCGACAGAATATCCGGCGGGCTGAAACATCCAAGGCCAAGGCGGAGGCTCGCATCGAGTGCCTGCGCGCGGGAGGGGTGAGCGTGGACGAGATCGTGCAGGAGGCTGAGGCGCTATCCGTGCAGGACCTGCCCCGCTCAGGCAGCTCGCTCAGCGTGCGCACAGATGCTTCGGGCATGGCGGTGAGATGATACGTATTGCTATGTGTGTACGGCGGGACATCGAGGGAGAGTAGCGAAGCTTAAATGTGGTCTGGGTCCCCCTTGGTTGCAAATATACATATATTACTATTATTATTTGTTAACGTAAGTCCCGCATGGACGGGGGACCGGCCTATAGAGTGCACGAGTGAAGTTAATGAAAGGCGCCGCTGCGCCTATAACAGCTTCGGGTAAGCGGAGGGAGCCCTCTATGGCTCGGCTATATATAAAAAAATACAATTCAATTCATTACGAGTATAACTAGAGTATATTGTATACTAAAACGATATTCGTAGCAGAGTGGCAAGATATATGACTGCCACACCGAATGTTCGGGTTCGATTTCGGGCGATAACAATGTGATTATCACACTGTTTATGATCTGGTGTAAAAATTCACGTGACAATACTTTACTTTATTTTACTTTATTTATTTATTTATTAAGGAAGGGTATTCAATGCAGCGATATCGATAACATATACGAGTATATAATAAATCATTTAGAATAATTAAAGTAAGGTTAATTACATGCTACCACAAATATGAAATAATAGTTTACAGTTAACAATTGACAGTGTGAAACGAGATTGAAATTAAACTAAGACAAAATGAGGTTAGACATAATATTTAAGAGTTTAAATACTAATAGTACTGGAAATAAAAATTTTTTTTTTTATAATTTAAATAAAAAAAAATAATATACGAGTATTATAATATCATGTAACATCGTGGTCACATCCACGCCGAAATGTTGCTCTGATATACATATTTTTTTAAATTTCGTTCGTTCAAATGGAAAACATCAATGTCTCCAAAATGCTTATTGTATTATAGTTGTCACAGAATCAATACAATGCCGCGCTCTGAGCGTAGATTTTGATATTTTCAATGATTTCGATAAAATGTACAAATTTCAAAAGCTTGCTGAAATTTGATTAAATCTCTTTAGGATACTATTTAAAAAAAAAAAAAGTCACCAAGTATTTTAATTATTACAATGAAATTAGACTTTGCCATTGTATTGAAGGTTATGGTTTATATTTTGTAAAACTCCATTTTAAATTGTAACGAAAATGCAAAAGGCCAAACTATTTTGTAACAAGTATTTACACAATTTTAAATAAATAAAAAAGCACTCTAAAATCGATAAAGAAATTTTATTATAATATATAGCAATTTTATTGTCAAATGAATTCTACACCAGACCAAAGACATGTCGAACCTTCAATTCGTTAAATTTGTAATATATTTCGAAATGTTAAAACACTCTGAAAATCATTTGTGGTGCAGATTGTCATTTTTAAATTTTTTTTTTATTGTTATTTTAGGATCAGCCGAGTTCAGACTCCTTTTACGATAGCGATACCGCAGAACCCGATATTCCGCCGCCTAAAGAAGAAGAAGAACCAGCTGACGAGGAAATGGATGGTAAAATTTAAATCATAAATTACACAAAATTAAACACTCACATTCATTGGGAATCGGTCTCTCAATAGACGATTTCGGAAGGAAACTATTTTATGTATCTTTCTCGAGCAACAGCTTCAAGAACAAAATTAAGATCACAATCAATCTATGTTTAAATATTGAATTTTCCTTTATCCATGATGATTCTTCGATAGTGCGATGAAAATTTCATAACCTTTAAGATAATCTTATATCTTGCCCTAAAATGATAAATTAAAACATCGTTATTTTAATCATGAAAAAAAATTACGATAATTTTTCAACTCTCAATAAATACGAGAATGTCTTAAAAATTCAATAAAACGTGTACATTATATATCGTTTAAATGTATAATAGATACTGTTTATATATTTACGTCTGTAACGTGTTTATAAGTTGTCTCGGCGTATTGCAAGCTATTCACATTTTCACTCTCAGGACTTTATAACATTTAATCTCTTAGTGAAAGTTGGGTTCTGATAATTAATTTAACAACATTTTGAATGTATACAAATACTTGTAGACGAATATTGGATTTTACCGGGTTATCATTTTTAAGGATTAATTGTATCTCAATAGAGACGAATATGCAAATTGGAAACAGAATATGTTGGTCGAAGCGTTTACAGGACTTATGACCTGTCATTGGTTGGGTTAAGCGTACGCTGTAATACAACATTCCCCATTCCGCACTTCTTATGGCCATCACGTCTGACAAATTTTTGAAAGATGTATGTATGCTACAATGTTGGGAAATACTTTACATTTTTTCTTTAGTTCTACATTTCTGCCACATAGCAAATGATGAAATTGCCGAGAGTTGCCTCGAAGTGAATGAAAAACTGATGGATATTGATGTTGCAGCTATTCTGGAGACGGAGAGACGACACATTGAACAGCTGACGGCTGGCTGGGAGGACCCCACGCGAGTTGACTGGGGCGCGCAGGGTGGCGGGGAGCCCGCCTCACCAGAGAGGGAACAGGGACCCGCTTACAAGTGCACGGCTCTCTACTCCTACACGGTAAGATACTGGAATGAACTTTCACTAAACTATGTGAGGCATACTCTTCTTCTCAGTGCTACGTCCCGAGGTGGGATTTGGTCTCCTCCCCAACAGTCCTTCACTGGCTTCTGTTCCTAGCCATCCCTCTCCATTCTCCAGGTCCTTCCAGTTTTCTTCTTCTCCTTCTTCTTCTTCCTTATTGTAGACCTATGTGGTCTGTTCTCCAGAGAGTTGCTCCTCCTGTGAGCAGTGGCGGTACTCCCATAGAAGCCCAGAAGCCCGGTTTGCGTAAGACATTTTGAATCAAACCCCCCAAATCTAAGTAATCATGCCCCCGCATAAACCAACAACCCACCAAATCACCTTTCATCCCATCAGACGTAAGAGGAATAACCCTAGAGCTGAACCTCTGTAAGCCAGAAGAGATTTTGATTCAAACTTTCTTACGCAAGCTGGGCTTCTGGGGTTCTATGGGAGTACCGCCACTGCCTGTGAGGTAGATTCCCAGCTGTCCTTCCATCTTTTAGGAGGTCTTCCACGAGGACGTGTCCCATGAGGTTGATTATGCAATGCAATATAGGGGATTCTGGTGGAGTCCATTCATTGAACATGACCGTACCAGTCCCTTTTTTACTGTCTCCATCTTATAATATCCTCAACCTCACATATCTATCTTATTCTGGTGTTCCTCACGCGTTCCCTCAGTGTCTTGCCTGCTATTTTCAGTTTATTTATTTCCAGTTTTCTAACATTTTTATTTTATTATATCCGAAGCTGGTATAAAGTGTTGTTTTATAATATATTCATAATACCAGAATGAACATGTATAAAAAAAAAATAATAATTTGGAAAATGAATTATTCATACATTATTGCGTAACGCTCTAATGTTGTATACACAAACAGAAAACAGAATTACCATCATGAATATTAATTTATTGTAGGGTAACAATAACACAACAACAAACCATCACGCCGTTTCTCCGCAAGGGTAGGCAGAGAGAATGGACCACCACACTACTCTATCCTGACATACCTCTCTAGTTCCTCCACATTCATACAGCGAGTCATACACGCACGTCGATTCTTCCGGCTTCTGACATGACCAACCATTAAAATTAGATTAATTTGGTCATGCCATGTTTTCCTCGGTCTACCTCGACTCTGTACTCCATTAACATCGTCAAAGTATACTTTTTTAACCATTTTTTCTTCTATATGTCTGAACCAACGCAGCGATCCTTTCATAATTTTGGTCATAATACCTTATTTCGCTCTACATTCCTTTCTAATATCAGCATTTGAGATTCTGTCGTACATCGTTCTACCACACATAGTCCCAGGGACCTCATCTCTATCGCATTTATTCTGCTCTCATCTTTCTTCTGCCAGTTCCATGCTTCGCTTCCAAACATAAGGGTTGGGACCAGAACTCTATTGTGAACGGCCATTTTCGCTTCTATTGATAAATATTATTAATAATAAATAATATAAATACACATACAAATGAACAAACTTACTGTTAAATAAAGACATAAAAGGTTACCCGCCGTTTACCGTTTACCAGTGTTTTCACGATTCGCGAGAGAAGAAATAGTGGAATATACGGCCATTATTTATTATTAATATAGGGGGAAAAAGAAAGCGAGGCAGACCTAGAGCCACCTGGAGAAGATCCCTGCAGGACGAGGTTAAGGCAGCAGGCCTCACTTGGGATGCGATAGAGTCGGGTGGAGAAGGTTCCTTGAGGCCCTATGCTCCACGGAGGTGTGACAGGATAAAAAGAAGAAGAAGAAGATTTATTATCGATAACTAACTTCATCAAGCGGCACTTCCGTAACAGCTCACAACTTTACCTTCTCCTAAACAAAAATCTGTGCGTATTCCTAGTATTGTGAGTGTGCTAAGCGTGGGGTATCTTTGACAGGCGAGGAACCCTGACGAGCTGAGCATCATCGAGAGCGAGCAGCTGGAGGTGGTAGGGGAAGGCGACGGGGACGGCTGGCTGCGCGCGCGCAACTACCGCGGGGAGGAAGGCTTCGTGCCACACAACTACCTCGACGTCGAGAGGGACGGACAGGTAACCACCCCAGATTATCACGTTTTATTATTTACTTAACAATCCTTTATTACCAGTTTCGAAATCTTAGAAACATTTTCACTCCAAATAAAAATAATATAGCTTAATACGAACCATTTGTTTTTAGATAAATACAATTATATACATCAACCTAATTGTATTTCATAATATTATACACATTTTTAACGATGAAACAATGAATTTACCGAAATCTCTTAACGGAAGTACAATTAAAAATATATATAAATAAAACTATGTTTTTTATGAAGTAATTCACTTTTTTGTATTTATTTCGATTACGGCCAGTTTCGCCAGGCAAACTATAGGTCGCTATTGAAATAAATACAATATTGGAAGTTGTTCTTAAAAAAACGAGTTCTTGGTCTTTATTTACTGAGTTAAATTTATTTTTGATTGATTTAGTTTTAAAAGCCAAGAGAAAATGGTATTTAAAAAAAAAGTGATTCATTGTTTTGGTGATTTATTATATATATTTTTTCATATATATAATATTATCACTACAGACAGTGTTTCGAAGCGATTATAAAAAAAACAAATGGCACGTATAAAGTTATCCTTTTACATATTATAAAAATAAATACAACGTATATACGTAATATAAATGTATAAAATTGTAATAAAATTATTTTCAAAGATACAGTATTTTTTAACAGTAACAGCTTTCTAAATACCTTGACAATGCATGATCTTTCATTCGGAACCCACCCCTTTCAAAAAAAAAACCCTTTAAATTAATAAATGAATGATGTTTAGAGTCCGAAAAACCTTGCATGCGCCATGTCTTGTCAGGGACACGTCCCATTTTCCTGAAAATAATCTTCGAGTATATACAGACAGTGTAAATTGCTTTAACCAAAGGTATATCTTGATGGAATACCTGTTGAATGTTCCTCGGTATTACTTTACAGGATTACGAACCCACAACCGAAACAAGTAATCAGGTCGGTGAAATAGAATATACCAATTTGCTTGCTTTGCTGTATAAAATAGATCACCCAAGCATTAAAGAGACATTAGTGTTTTCTTGTATTTTTTATTGATAGATTTTTTGTTTGAATACAAATTCGTTAACTTTTCATTGGAATGAAAATAATTTTTGTATTTTTCGATATCACGTTCTGATTTAATAATTACTCGAAACACACTGGGTAAGAAGTTATTTAATCTTTTATTTATCATCAAAATTGATTATTTAGTACAAAACACATATTCTGATTGCCGCACAAGTATTAATGATTTAAACAGACTGTACTTTCGCCAACATTCTACAAGTATTGGAAGATGCCGTTATCGCTGACTTTGTATGGAGACAATTGATTATATTAACGAACAATCATGCTATACCTACATATGTTTACGGTTATCTGAATTCAATGGCACGGAAATTAAATTTAAGGCGATTTTATTATAATTATCAGATTATTGTCGGTGATCTGAAATATTAAGTTTTCTTTCTATTGTACGATATCAGGCGTGTAAAAAATTTAACTTTTTCTTCATCTTTCTCAAATGAAATGAAATCAAATCAGTTTATTTACTCAAAAGACATTACAAACAGCATAAATGTTTAAGGCATCTATTGAGTACAGGTAAAATAAAATCTCCCATCTCCTGCCAATGTGATGAAAGGTTTGGCCGACTTTTTGTCGTTTCCATGAGCGCCGCGCGTTTTATTTTTAACAACTCAAACAAAACAAAATGAACAGAATTATAATATTTCAGAGCAGTTTATCTTATGTAAGCAGTAATATTTTATATAATATATGCAATAATGACTGAATAATAATCATGATTGCAAATATTGTTCTAAATATTTATATAGAAAAAATTGACATATGGATTAATATGAATACAAAATCGCCTTAGAATATGGTGTAGATTAACTTTATAATGTGAACTTATCGTATTTTTGAAACCCTGTGCATATATACATATGTTATTTATTAATTTTTACCTGACAATCATAGTTAAACAACTTAAAATTAATGTGTACGAGTAAATTGCATCCCAATAATATATTTTTCGTAGTACCACAATAAGTATATGTAATATGTATGTATGTATGTATGTCTAAATGTATACATTAATCTACATTTAAAAATGTAATATATTCATTCTTGTCCAGTTGATTACATAACACCTCAAAACATTCAGAGAAACATGGGGATATCACACACTGGGAAAGTTTTCTAAAAATGAAATATGTACTTTATCGTTCAGATTATTTCAGCAACTTCCAACAACTTTTTTTTTTAATTGTAGGCGATAAATAAAATAAAACTGTCAACAATAATGCATGTAGAACTATGAGCATGATTTCGTAAATATTTTTACATTCAGTTATCAAAAAAATATTGTTTTGCGCACATTAAATATTATGCACCGTTAATGTGATTACGTCTGAAAGGTGCCAAGGAAACGCCAGGGTGGGATTTCAATATCATATAATACATCGTTGGTTCCCAAAGCGGACCCGTCGGCTTCACTTGGGGGTGCATGAGAAACAAAGGAGGCTGAGCTGGCTAGCTCTAGGGAAGAAGGGATTTGGGGAATAAAAGGGGGCCAAAGAGTACGTTACAAAATATTTTAAAAACCTTTATTTCATAGATTATATACGTATTTAATTTGTAACATATTCACAGTAAAAACAAATACTGTCAACAAATTTATGACGTGACAAATAAGATACACAGTCGTTATCTTCTTCTCCTTCGATGGTCCTACAGTCCATATCGAGCCTTAGTCTCCATTATTCTTCGCCTCCAACTCCTCCTGTCCTCTGCTTCGATCCTCCTATTTGGCACTCCTAACAATTTCGCTCTATCTCTTCCAACTTCATCCTCCTATCACAGTCGTTAAACGCAGTAATAATAAACTCACAAGACTTTGATTTCGTTATTTATTATAATTAATAACTTTATGATTTTCTATCAAATTTGTTTTAAAAAAAAATTGGTATTTTCTGAAGAACGGACGTTACTTACATAGGTACTTACTTACTTAGACAGCCGTTGTCGTCCACTGCTGGACATAGACATATACCTCCCCCATACTTCTCCACGTATCCCTGTCTTGTGCCTTTTGCATCCAAATGCCAGCAATTATTCTAATGTCATCAGACTATCGTGTGGAGGGGTCTCCCTCTGTTTTTTTTTGTCTTCGCGGGGTATCCACTCTACCACCCTTCTGGTCCATCTATTGTCTGCCAATCTGGCAAAATGTCCCGCAAATGACCATTTACGTATTTCAGTATTTCTTATCCGCTCTGAGAGTCTTACGTGTAACATGGCTCTTTCGTGTTTCCTTTCTCCTTATGGTTGACTTGGTGAGGGTTTGCGTTAAGACGTTAACACTGCGCAATTCCATAATGATATTTTTCATATGAATTAAAACACTGTTGTTTTCACTATTGGGTATATTTTTAGATATGTTACAACGGTAATTAAACCTTCATAGTCAGGAAAACTAAATATACTAACTAGATAGAACACAAGGACAAGAACCATATGAAAAGAATATAGATAAATATTTTAGAATTTTCGATATGAGAGATGTTTGGATTATTTGAAACAACTTTTATACTCATGAGGGATACTCGTAATAATAGTGTTTTAATTAATACAAATCGGTACCTATTTGACAAAAAGTCCTAACTGCTTTTTTATGAATTCTATAGGAGAGCAAAAATAAGATTTTTACATTATTTTGATTATTTATAAAAATGTTATTTTTGTTCCAAATTCTTAATTTCAAATATCAATTAAAGCATCATAACGTTATCTACAAGATATATCAGTAACTAAATTAAACAAATATAAATATATTAAAAAAAATTGGGGTTGAATGAAATTGTACATAAAAAAAAATACATAAAAAAATGTAATAAAAAAGTACAGCTCTAACGTTTTGTCAAAACATGAAGTGTGCAAAAGTAATACTGATGGTATATTAAACTCAATTTCACAAAAAAACGCATCTGGGACCTTTTGCCAAATAAGTACCGAAATATATCCTAATAATAAGGCAATTTTCGAAGGGCGCTTTTTGCATTTTTTTCTAAAAAGGGGGCCGCGGGTCAAAGAATTTGGTAAACCATGTTACACATAGTCCGACAGCAATTTGCAACTTGGTCCATTCGATGTCACTGTTTTGTAATCCCACCCTAAGAATTACGAACCACATAGTTCCAGTAAGCATAGTCGTCAAACATTTTTAACGAAAGTAAATAATTACAACAAATAAATAAAATGGTTTATTTAATATATTTTTTTAAATTTAGATAAACTTAAGGCGTTAACACTGTGGAATTCCATAATGAATTTAATGAATTAAAACACTGTTTTTTCATGTTTCGAAGGCTTACACTTTCATCATCGGGAGAACGATATTAACTGATTTTATCAAAATGAATGGAGGTTATTTTTTAAACGATAACTAGAAGTTAAGTTGGATTAACTCTTAAGGAATTCCACGAAAATAAATTGTTTTTTTAAATTTTGTCGCTTTCTGGAAGTATCAATGGTTTGTAAACACTGTGTGTTCAGTGGCGGCCTTAAAATTTTTTGAAAAGTAAAATTTATACACTATGACGCACACATAAAAATAAATATTAATTATTCCCGAGGACAGTTTGTCAGATAATGTAAGTATTTGTATTATTATTTATTATTTAATTTATAATAATAATGTTAGGATAATATGTTTTCGGTTGAAAATTGGGTGAAAGTATAGAAAATAAGATAATTAGTACCGAGAATTTGTTTTTAGAAAAGTGCGAAAATGTTATTTATTCGTCTTTTCGCAAATGATCTCCTTTGATTTAACACTTTTCACTCGAGGAACTGGGTAGTAGTATAGGCGGCTAAATGCTTGGCTCCTGATTTAGGGAACATGAGTTCAAGCCTGAACACGACTCGATTCCTTCTACATAATAATGAGCTATGTATTTACTGGTCAAATACTTTCGATTTAAACCATTGGTGTTACTCAGAAAATGTAGATAAGTAAAGTTTTAAATAAATAAAAAATGCAACCGTGTAGATAATTAACAATTACAAGAACAAAAAAGAAACCATAAAACTTAATGAATATTCAAATATGTTACATGTTTAATTTTTATTAATTGTGCATATCACAATTTGTTATTGTATTTTGGCATCATCAGGTGTTAAAAACAACTTAAAGTTGTCGCGACAAACTCATAAAAATAAAAGTTGATACGTATAAATAACAGTGTATCCAATTAAGACGACTTTGACGACCTTTGTGCCAGAGTGGTAAGTGCTCTGACTTCCATACCGAAGGTCCCGGGTTCGATTCCCGGCGATGGCTGTGTGATTGTCACACAGTCTTCGGTCTGATAATAAAATGGTGAAATATTTGCTACCTGTCATATGAATTAATGTATAGGGTGTTTCTTAGAGGTTTGGTTTTTAAACTAGCAACATTGTTTCTATTGACTGTCAATTTGACAGATAATAGTTGATTTGTAATCAGTACGTTTTGTCATTTTACCATGAATAGATTGACGTCAGAATGGGGCTTGTGAATTGTGCAAATTTATTTTGAAAATCATGGTTCGGTTCGCCAAACTTATCGTGCACTATTATTCGGAAGACCATGGAGCGTTTTCGCACCACGTACACTCTAGTGAATTATGCGCATCCACAAAGACGACAATTGTCGATAATTGAATTTCACGATTGCGCTTCATTCGAGCTAGTCGTGGCGCTCATATGCCCGAAATCATATTTAAATAATAATGGCATAAAATTATCTATTAATTAAAACCAATATCATAGGCATTAACATTATTTTAATGCGTTTTTTTTCATTTTGAATATGTATTGTATACCTCTATAAAAACGCCCTATATACTCGTAATAGTTAAAAAATTTGTAATGTTGTAGCATCATTGTGTTTTGGATAAAACAATTTAATATAAAATTATAATATATTAATTGACAATTAACTATTAAATTATAAAACGCTGTTTATGGTATCATAACATTATTTTTAAAAATTTTCGCGACAGCTGTTTCGTCAACATAGGTTGACGAAACAGCTGTCGCGAAAAAAAAATTGTGATAACATAAACAGCGATTTATAATTTAACAGGTAATAATGTTGAAGTATCCAAGTACTTCGGCCAAACCAATGGACTATTAAATTAAAAATATAGCATCAGATAATTAATTATGTCCTGTTCCTTCCAAAATTTACTTGTAAATGTAATTGGTACAATCCAAAAATATATTACGATTTTGAATTAAAAGAAATTCAATAAATTCGTTTTAAAGTGATTTCTAAAGCCAATTTCATTAAAAGTTTTTTTCGGTTTCGCTTTGAATGTGTCGCTAACTGCTTGAACAATTTGCGAAGAACGCATCCACCCCCGGGCTGGTGACGCAGATCTCCTTCTCGTCCGTGGACTACACGGTGGACGGCGAAGACCCCGACACGGCGCAATCCCCCGACCAGATCTCCGTGATATCGGCGCCACTGGCGGCCAAGCCCGCGCAGGCGCCCAAGGTGAACGGCGAGCGCGAACCCGCTCAATACTGCTGCGCGCTCTACGACTATGAGGCTACTGCGTCGGATGAACTCTCCTTCGAAGAGGGACAGGTATGCTCTACAAATTTTTAAATTTGGCGCCAATCTCTATCATTCCGTTCAAGAAATGTAACATGAATATAATTAACATTTTCCTCTCACTTTAACCACCCTACGTATTTGAACGTACGTGATACGTTCAATTTAACTGTACCATGCTGCGCTATCCCGTATCACGTACGCTCTTGTAAAAAAGTAATGTACCTTAAATGTACAAACTGATAGGTTTACGCGCGTGTGCCAACAACACTCGAGTACAAGTCTTCATAAATATATAGTTTTACAAGAGGCAGGCGAAGTGTGTGCTCGAATAATTGACGTTTCGTAATTAAAAAAATAAAATAAATATATAATTAAATTTCATTAACATAAAACCTGCTTTTTTTGCACGTTTCTCGGAAAATAACCCAAAGGTAGAGCGATTAATAAGAAAATAAGTTAATCCGTATTTTAATATATTTTTTAAACCATTGTTTTTTAACAAGTAAATTAAAATTTAATGTTGAAATTTCAACACTGAGGAAGGGGTTCTGTGTCCCGAAACATGTTTGTGAAAAGTTCAAAAAGTGTCGTTGAAATACCATGTTATCAAACAATTATTTTAATGTGAATCAATGCGTATTGCTATACATGGAAGACATGGAAGACCTGAAAGCAGATGGAGGAGGCCTACGTCCAGGAGTAGACGGATACAGGCTGATGATGATGATGTTAAATCATGAATCATCATCACCATCATTGACTGTCCCTCGTTTCGAAGTAAGACTGTGCTTCATGATCTTGGGTCACCGTGTGACTAAATAGTCCAATCCTGGACACAATCACTTTGAGACATATAGAGCAGGGGAAGAAGTTGGTAGTGAAACCGCCACTCGATGTCCACAACTGTGCGGCGAGTGTAAATGAAGCTGTTCTTTGAATTTTGCAGGTGATTCGGGTACTCAATAAATGCGCCCATGACGTAGATGACGGCTGGTGGCGAGGGGAGGTGGAGGGTTGCGTTGGAAACTTCCCCTCGCTGGTTGTGGAGGAATGCGATGAGGTCAGTACTTAGACCAATAGTTATCTTCATGTTTCCTGTAGTTCCTCTTCTGCTCCTCATCTCATATTGTTCATTATTTTTGTTTCCTGTGCTGTTTCACTTCTTCTTCTCCCCAGAACCAACATTTACTCATTCCTTTTCCAAAATGTGTCCCGCTTTCCTCATGTACTTAATATTAAGAGTTGTTACTGTATACCACAAAAATTAAGATTTAATTTCTTTTGTTGTTGTTGTTTTACTATAACATACCTGTGTATTGTATTTGTAAGTGCGGGGCATAGAAGGGGAAAACTTATGTACCCCCTTTATAATTAGCTCAAATGAAATAAACGTAGGTTCCGGGTGGACGAGGCGGGCCTAGAAAGTGTAAAAGCGAGGCTAACGAGAGGGCGTCGCGGCGCCCTATAACATCTTCGCGTAAGAGGTGGGTAACCTACGATGTTATCCTAGTGACGTTCTGACAATTTTTACCTACCTTAAACATGTATGAGATGTCTTATTCATCTTTTCTAATTGGTTCAAATTACTCTTTACACTGCTAATAATGTCACTTCTTATGATTTTGATTGCAACATATAAGATTTAAATTCTAAAATGAAACTAGTACTCTTAACTACATCATTTTCTGAATTTAGCAAATTACAGTATGAACTATTTAGTATTATTATTGTTTTATGTAATGGCCGAGCCATAGAGGGCGTCTTCAGCTTACCCGAAGCTGTTATAGGCGCAGCGGCGCCTTTCGTCAGCTTCGCTCATGCACTTCCTTGGCCCGTCCCCCGTGCATGTGGGACTTACGTTAAGAAAAAAAAAGTGTATTTGTGCAACCAAGAGGGATCCAGACCACATTTAATTAACGCTACTCTCCCTCAATGTCCCGCCGTACATATATGATAATACAACAGCAAGAGAAAATACACAACAGAAAGAACACAAAAAAATACATAGCAGTAGGCACAGGAGAAAGGGTGGAGATAAAATGCAGGATGGAGGGGAGAAGGAAATTTATTTAATAGTACTAGACAGATGTTGTCCTGCCAGAATGATTTTTTTCCCTAGAACATTTAAACCATTCAGGGACCCACTCAATCACACACAAACAATTTAATCAAAATCGGTCCAGCCGTTTAAGAGGAGTTCAACTACATACGCCCGTACAGAAGAATTATACAATATATATAAATATTGTGGAATAGGAAGGCAACATAGGAAGTAAATACTAACTAACTAACTAAATAACCATCACACCGTCTCCATTGATGGCGATGAGGTTCGCAACTCATCACACCGCGTCTCTCGCAGGGGCGAAAAGAGAAGGATGGAGTTCTGCATCAGTTAAAGTGTGGAAGTCCATCCTTTCTGCCTACCCCTTCGAGGAGACCGCGTGATGGTTAGTTAGTTTTTTACAATGAGAACCATGGAAGAGGAGGACGAGGCCCGGCATGGCGGGTCAGTATCCCTCCTCTCCCAAAGTAGTAGTGTGTTGTCCTCTTAGTATTGTTCTAAGTAACGATGTGTGTAGAATGGCGAGCCGCTGACTGGCGGATCGGACTGGACGCCGCCCAGCGGACTGCCTCCAGCCGCCAGCCCGCCCGGCCTGCGCGCCCCGCCAGCTGCGCTCATCATCACGCAGGCCACCCCATGCCGCGAGGGGCCCGGAGACGACGATGATGACTGTAAGTCCCGAGCACGATTCATTACAAACCTATGATTAAAAAAATATGATTAGAAATAAAACCTAAGATTAAAAAAAAAGAGCTGTGTATGGAGTATCTTGGTGTACGGCTGCGAGACATGGTGCCTTTTCGAAAGAGATAAACGGAGACTAGAGGCTTTTGAGATGTGGTTCTATTAGGAATTTCCTGGAGAGACCACATTACAAATGAGGAGATTCTCCAAAGAATCGAAGGAGGAAGGCACCTGCTCAGGACCTTGTCCAAAGGCGTGCAAGATGGATCGGCCATGTAATACGACAAGAAGGCCTCTTGCATGCCATAATGGAGGGTATGACCGAAGGGACAAACTCTAGGGGACGCCCACGCCGAGAGTAGACCTGTTGGTGGACGTGCGCTGCTCATCATATGCAGATTTCAAAAGAGCCGCTCAAGACAGGGAAGAATGGAAGAGAAGAATAGAGGAAATTGCTGCAAATTAATCCCAGGATTGAAACCAGAGAGCGAGAGAGATTTAAACAAATATGTTATTCGAAATTTCATGGATGAAGCTTTTCATCTTCTTCTTTCTTCGTTTCCTATTTACTGAGGATCTATGGAACTGCCCGTGTCTTAAACAAAACGTCTCCAATCAATTTGAATAAATCTTATAAACCTTTTTACTTTAGTTTATTACTACTTAATTGTGCATTATATTATGATGAAATGTGAATCTGTTAGAGCTGCAAATGTAGTCAGCAGTAGTTTGAAACCTTTATTTTTACTGCAAATGAAGCCAGCCGCACAATGTGGGTTAATAAAGGTTTAATTTTTTTTAACGGATTAATTTTTTTACGATTATCAAAATGTGTCTCACGTAAAAATAAGATATCCACCATCATTCAGTCCTTTACCCCTCCCGCAATCAATGCGGATAAAAAAAAATCCTCCCCGATACCCACTACGTACTCCACCAAACAAAATGGTCTCACGCAGGATGCTATCTCCTACCACAACTCCATCTAGCCAGTTCTCTTATCTTCCCCTCGGGAACAGAGTTTTTTTATAAATATAATCCCAACCCAAACTGGTCTTCCATTCCTGGACAATAATGTAAGACTTTATCATAAACCCTAAATCCCTCCTCGCCCTCTTTCGGAGGGACACTCCGGGCCAGACGTAAGAGGAATAGCTATTAGAGCTGAACCTCTGTAAGCCAGAAGATCCAAGTCCAAGTCCATTTCTGGTGTCCCAAATGTTCTCATTGAGATAAATAAATTATAGACGGAAATGATCTAATATTGCCTTTGAATTTATTAACCAAAGATTATTTTCTTTAAGTCACAGAGCACGCGGTGAACGGTTGCGGGGAGCCCGCCATGCCCCCTCCGCCGCCACCCCCAGACGTGGACGACATGGACCTCAACGGGTTCAACCTTGAGCTCAGCCAGAATCAGCAGCAACAATACGGCTCTCAATTCCAGGCCAAGCTGCCGCAGGTAGCCATCACGGGTAAGGCTGTTTACTATCCTTGCGACACAAAAATACGCGATTACTTCGAAATAACCACCACGACTCTATTGCCAAATAGTCGTACTGCTGCCCTTATCAACTTGAAAAAACGTGTTCAATCATTTATTGTTTCTTGAACAATGATGTAAAACTCCATATTAAATCATTAATACGAATGAAAACTTCTGTTTTATACAAATTTTATTATAATTTAAGGGTAATTCATACGAATGAAAACGTCAGTTTTCTAAAAGTTTTATTATATTTTATGAGAATGACATGTTTCGCCCTTCTAAGGCATTATCAAATGTGATGATGCCTTCGAAGGGCGAAACATGTCATTCCCATAAAATATAATAAAACTTCCAGAAAACTGACGTTTTCATTCGTATTGATTATTTAATATGGAGTTTTACATCATTGTTCAAGAAACAATAAATAATTATGGGTTTTTTGATCAATGATGTAAAACTCCATATTAAATAATGAATATAAATGAAAACGTCGGTCTTCTAGGAGTTTTATTAAGTTTTGTTTATGGAATGACACGTTTCGCCCTTCTAAGGCGTTATTAAATGTTTGATAATGTCTTAGAAGGGCGAAAGATGTCATTCCATAAAAAACTTAATAAAACTCCTTGAAGACAGACGTTTTCATTTATATTAATTATTTAATAATTTATGGGAATTATATATTTTGAATTTCTAAGGCATTATCAAATATGGAAAATTGATAATGCCTTAGAAAAGCGATACTTGTGATTCCCATAAATTTTAATAAAACTTCTAGAAAACATAAGTTTTCATTCGTTTTAATTGTGTTCAACCAATTTGTCTTATCTGAAGATGTTGCGCAATGGGAAGATTGAGAAGACGTTACAGGAGACCATGATCATGTCGCACCGTGAGTGTAAAGCCGAGATAAGTGCAAATATACATTTTGGAGATATGGGAGTTTAAAGACTTCATATTGGAAAAACTGTTTTTTTAAGCAATATGAAGTCTTTAAACTCCCATATCTCCAAAATGTATATTTGCACTTATCTCGGTTTTACACTCACGGTGCGATGTGGAGAGAGCGCTTTCTGAAAGAGTGATAAATAAAGCGACAAATAAAGTAACAATAGGCAATCGATCTCCAGGAATATGCCAAGATAGTTGGACATTTACATCCCAGGAATACGCTCCGCGAAATAACAGAACAGGCTCCGAGAATAACGTATGAAGCACTCAAATTGTGGAATGACTATACTATAAATAATTAAAAACACCTGTTTACTTTGTTTTAAATGCCTTTATTTTGTTTTTTTTCGAATCAACCTGTTTCGCTCCCGGGGGAACTTCGTCAGGATAACAAACTATTTGTTTTGTAACCGTGACGCAGCTCTGGGAGGAGCGAAACCGGTGGTTCGAAAAATATTTTGATTAGTTTATTTACAATTATGAAAGCAATACTTTAATGAGTACTGTAACCACTCTAATTTAAGATGTATTTACATTTCACGCTTCCAGTCGACGAGGTTCCGACATTTATTGTGGAGGAAGAGGTAAAATGATCTATTTACCATTTAATAATCGAATATGCATGCAAAATTATACACGTGAATTATTCAAAATTATTGGGCTTAGTCAACTTTTACAAATTGAAAAAAAAATCTCATGATACACAGAAGCATTTGTATGAACATTCTTTAGGATTTATAAATGTTGTTATTATTAATTGTGTAGGAAGACGAGCAAGAAATTGGAGGAGCTGAACCCGTGGATACCGCCGAACCAGATTTCGGACTTGGAGTAGCGCAGATCGTCATTACTGCCGCCACACCCATGATAGAGGAGCCCGAGCAAGCGTTCCCCGCTTCAGAGGAGAAGAGCAGCGAAGAACAAGAGGAGGAGAAGACAAGCGAAGATAACCAGGAAGTTAAAGAGCACCCCAAAGAACCAGAAGAAGCTCCAAAACAAGCCAAGGAGCCTCCTATACAGGCTGAAGAGGTCGCTGTGGAGCCTGAGGAAGCGGAGCAGCCGATGGACTGTGAGTCGCCCACCGACGAGGCGGCGGAGCACGAGGGGAGCCAGTCGCCGCCCAAGCAAGTGCAGGGCGGCCGTGCCAGCATCCCGGACGAGCTGGAACCCCATCAATTGGCCCGACTGCAAGACCTCAAGGAGTCCAATGCCTAGGCGATTGATCTCCTTTATCCCTTCCCTTTCTTGAGAGCCTTATTCTCCTGTTGATATATGTATTTTAATAACAATTGTTAATGATTTTTGTGATTTTGGGTATATACGTGTAACTCGTCTTTCTCGACCGACGTTTCGGACATCGTTGCAGTCTAGTTCATTAAGTTCTTAATCTTCAGGATAGTTATATGTGTCATGGGTAATGTACTCACCAAATATTTAAAACTACCCTAAAGATGGAGACTGCAACGATCTCGAGAAAGACAAATTATATGGATATACCCAATATCCCAAAAAGCTTAATGCTATAACCGTGAACAGCTACGCTACATTTTTTTGACTCATTTAAAAATATTGTCCACAGGATGCATATTCAATTAAAAAGGAACTACGTTTCATAAGTTCACTGTTGTACATTTCGTGCTTTAAAACTGCATAAAATATATATAGCCAATTAAAAAGAAACGAAGATTTACAAATTTGAAATAATGATTTGCACAGTAACGCGTATAGTCAGTTCTGCTGCGTAAGTGATAGTGACTGCAAGTAAATATATATAATATAACAGTATAACAGTATGTTAGTGTTCGCATAAATCGCTATCGCAGCCAGAAAAGTCAAGACGAAATATTTATTGGCATTGACATCTGATCACATTCAAGCTTCTGTATTTTTATTTTTTTAATCTTTTTACTTAAATATTATGACGTGGAAAAAAAAGAAGTATGTATTCAAAAAATCTATCGTGCTACCAGAGTGCTACTTGTACAGACATTGATTAATTGAGTAAATATAAATCAATTCCTTGTAATCGTTAAAAAATATCATTAAAAAGTATTTATTGTACGCCATAGCATCTTCTTGCGTATTAAGTAGTTACTTCGCGTACCGTGTTATCCTATCGTTTGAATCCTTTATTCGTGTCTAGAAAGATTGTATACATTATTGTAAAGGCTAAATATGTTACAATATACAATTATGCATTTTCGGTTTTGGATGTTGATCTACCTAATATAATGTAGGCTAAAGAGGGCTATATCCTCTGACTGAACAAAATAAGGCCATGGACCTTTTGGCAATGGGCCTTTAGATATAATTTGGTGACCACGTTTACTAAAAATCAGTCTATTTTTACCAATAACAGAAACGACCACACGGTTCTCGGCCAATATTGAGCCTGTCAGGGGTTGACACAACCTAGTCTTGACTTCTGCTTCCTCAATACATCGCCCCCTGGCACGAACACGTTTAGGGAACGTTTCGCGTCCTCTAGGGCTATCTGGAGGGTGCGGCGTTCTGGAGCTAGCGCCATATTCTTACATTTCAGCGTACAATATGTTACTTTCTAAATTACGGACCTTTCGTATTTTTATACATTTGTTTTCTTCCTGACGTAGTTTAAACTATCTACTAATACAATTTAACTATACGGCATGGTGTTGATGTTGATTTACTACTGACTTTTTGGAAGGCGTGTCACTTCTTTCGGAAAATATTGCTCTAAAACATTTCGATACTAGCCTTACTGTCTGTCTTCAACTGTGTACATAAACTTGTATAGTAATTACATTGGAATAAGATATTTATATTGATTTTCGGTGACACAAAACGCCTCACCCTAGTGCTAAGTATTTGGTATAAATAATTAATGTAGGGAATTGTTTCAATTGACATCCGCTTGAGATTGGCGTGTTGGGTGGAACGTTATCAATCGAAGGAAGGTTGCTTTTTGAAAATACCTCATAGGAAATGTTGATTCATCTAAGGACAACAATGCATATATATCGAATAAAGTAAATGGGAGTGGATTGACATTAAGATGGACAAACAATACAAAAATGTACTTACCAAACACGCTTTAGGATTGTGTGTATAGATTAATTAAAAATCAGTAGTAATCTATGCAAATGGAGGGGTATCTTAAATCAAACTATAGAAAGTAATTTCTATGTCTTTAGGGATCAAATAATTTTCAATTTTTCTCTACACCCAATCCTAAAATACAATACAATATGGCGACAATCTTTTTTCGCTGTTGATTCGTGGATATAATACCATGTCACGGGAAAAATTTCCATTTGATTACGAGGAAAAAATTTACTGTTATAATAATATAGGTTTATCCTGAAAAAAATATGCCGATTCAGAGGGTTCAGAAGTTTACGTCATGCATTCGTTATAACTATATTATCCATTAAAAAGTTGAAAAGAAAGATTCAATAAAGTGAGTAAGCCCTCAGTCTAGGTCCCAAACGAAGTTATATTTTTGATATACTCGCGAGTAGCGCTGTGCGACGTGCTTCCCAAGCACGGGAAGTGTTAGTGGCGCAACCAGAACGATGCGGTAGTTTTTTCTTCTTGTGACATTGTGTTTAGTTTAAATGTTTTAATTACTGTCCAACGGAAAACTAAACAATTTCATCATATCCTCCAAAACCTCTTATTCCCGGGTGTTTCATATATATTTAATTGGTGTTGAAGTTTGTAGGGCTTAAATATGTAATATTTTATAATATTACATTTGTTTAATGAATAAAAATGAAGCATTCAATGTGATTTGTTTATTCCACATTTTGAATGTATACAAATACTTGTAGACAAATACTGGATTTTACCCATTGCGGGTTAATAATATTTATTTTTTAATTCATTTTAATTGTACTATTTTTTTTCTAAACTTAATAGATGGAGCTAGTGTAGATTGAACTAAAAAATGTGAAGTGTTTCTTAACATTGTAGCATATATACATCTTCCAAAAATTTGTCAGACGTGGTGGTCATAAGAAGGGCGGAATGAGGAATGTTGTTAACATACAGCGATCGCTTAACCCAACCAATGACAGGCCATAAGTCCTGTAAGCGCCTCGACCACCATATTCTGTTCTCACAATACAATTTACATCTTCGTCTCTATTGAGATACAATTAATTCTTAACAAAAATTGTTTATTCAATTTCATAATGATCGCAATAACTAGTTGTCATAAAGTAAGGTTGATGATCGGGTGTTCGGGTTATTTAAATTCAACGTTAACCATATAAAGAAGTATTACTGAACGATGAAAATAAAAAATCTCCGATAAATAAATTAAATAAACTTGTAGATACATGAACATAGGTAGAATTAAATTTTGATTCCTCGTTATTATACAACCCCGTTCCAGGCTCCCAGTTGCGTCACTGTGAAATATTGTCAAATTTTATAATATAAGCTTAGTGCTTCATATCCATTCGTGTGTATCAGGTTGGTAGGTGTACTGTAACGAGTAAATGCTTTATATACCACTCTAGGAACTGTAACAGCGTTGTCTCTTTACATATTGGCTTTGTACATAGGAAATGTTATCAGACGTGTAAAGATGGCCGTGTTCCGATTGGCTTAGGTAAATTAATAATTATTGTATTGTTCACGCTCTTTCCGTCTTTGGAAGTTGCGAAGTACCTCTCTATGTTGGTATGTTAATAGTTAATGTCTTGTCTCCTATATACACTGAACGTTATTTTATAAACAATATTAAATACTCAAAAAAATAATTATACGAACTCGAATTAGTACAATTTAGGTTCGTAATGAGAAAGTCTACATAGAGTTATCTAGAGACAAATTTTAGTTTTGACAAAATATTGGTTGAATAGTGAAATGTAAATAAAAAAAAACTGTAATGATTGTGTGCAGTGTATAACCTTAATTGAAGAAATCTGTAATCCATCGTGTAGCAAGTGAATCAAGCAATACTATAATACTATTAAACAGTCGAATGCAAGAGTTTTACTAATTTGACAAGTAGGGCAAATATAGCAATATTAACATACATTTTTTATTCATATTTCATGGAGAAATATTATCACACTCGCATTACTAATCACTTAATAAAGTTTTCATTTAACTTTCAACATTTAATGTTAAGTAACTGTGAAAAAAACTCAGAGATCTTCCAAGATCCCCAGGGCCGAGGTTGCATACGTTTGATGTGAACCAATTTTTTTCTTAAATTCTCTCATAAAACAATTTCTATAATTTTCATAAAGCATCACTAAAATATATAATGTTACCTCTAAAAGTATTGTAATCTTGTATTTAATTCAATCGCTGAAACATTTAATGTGCCTATATCAACATTTATTATTTAACTTAGTGTAAACTTACGACTTTTTCCTCTCACTAAAGCGCACACTAGTGAGAATAAGAATTTCGTTACAGCTTTCAGCAAATGTTAGAATTGTTAAATGTATTGACGAAAGCTCAACAGAAAATATGAAATGATTTTTACGAGTATTCTCTCAAAAGGAAAAATAGAATTGAATGTGCAGTATCTTTAGGTCAAATATAGCGAGTAAAGAGAATCACTCTTAGTTCCGATTGGGTATCGCGTGCTGCGATTGTAGATGTTTAGTGATTTGCGGTCCGTAGAGAGCACTCAGCACCGATGGAGGGGGCAGGTCTGCTCTCTCAATCACTTCGAAAACTTTACATCAAATGGAATTGGACAATTGATGAACCAGACATTTTCCAAAAACAGTTTTCATCTTTTGGTTTGACAACCCACGGGTATTTCTATAATGTGTAAAATCCCAATTAATATGACGGAAATATTGTAATACTCGAATAATGTTATTTGAAATAGTTAGGTATCTACATCAGTATGTATAAATATCGCGAAGCTACATATATGTACCTGCCCTTGAGTTTATATACTCTAATCATTACGTGTACATATTACTACTAATTGGGTGTTTTTGTTTAATAAACACAAACATAAGGCATTTTGAAATGCCTTAAATAAAGGAGAGCGCTAAGGAGCGTTTTCTGATTCGGTTCATCACTACCACGACTAGATGGATGAACCAGCGCTAATGTTAATGACGACGGTCGTGGAACCGGTAGATTCACCATTTGTGTTGTCTCATACGTAAATAATCAAGTTTTTGTCAGAAATTTGGATAGATTTTTCATTAAAGCAAACAATATCTGGCAACTTCGACTTTTGCATATAAAAGTATAGCAAATGAAAGCTTTCTAATGTATGAAGAATGTGTACATATGTTACGTTTATGTATTGTGAAATTAATGCACAGAAACTGTTGAGCGCTTTTGTTTACCAGTCAAGTCGTTGGGATCCTCGTTAAGTGCTAGCGAGTAAAATATTATTGATTCGTGAACCAGGATTAACAATATATACTTAGAAACTCAAATGTAATAAATGTTTTATTATTGTATAATGATTTGTTTTTATCAATAAAAAAACTGTTCATCTTAGAGATACGTGGCTCTTTATTTTCCTGGGCACGAAATCAACGCCCTAGCCTTACCGCCGAGGGCCATTTGCACGGGAAAGGCAGAGAATTCACATCTCGGTACGGCCATGAATGCCAGGAATCCTATGTGCTGCAGTCTCCTCGCGGAAGTTCCAAAATTCCGAATTTTATCAAGATAACCAAATTAAGTAAGTACGCATTGAACATTCTGATTCGTATCCCCAATAATGCGAAATCGGTATTTTTTATCAGCGCAACATTCAAAGTATTAATTTTTTTTGAGTTTTTACATTATTTTTATTTAGGTACATACATATTTGGTCATGAAAGTTTTCTTCGGTCTTCCACGACTCCGTACTGCATTCGCATCGTTAACGTATACTTTTTTTTTTTAAATAATCCATTGTTTTGGCTGAAACACTTTGATATTTCAACATTATTAAGTG
Organism: Lepidostoma basale; assembly: GCA_022606425.2. NCBI lineage: Eukaryota > Metazoa > Arthropoda > Insecta > Trichoptera > Lepidostomatidae > Lepidostoma > Lepidostoma basale. The sequence goes on from JAHDVF020001249.1 coordinate 771,294, forward strand.
TTTAAATGAAAAACTTTGTTATAAATATCACAATTGATTATATTTTGTCACGACAGCTGTTTCAATTACCGATGTTAGCATCGGTTAGCGAAACAGCTGTCGCGACAAAATATAATCTTCTTCTTCTTCTTCCTTGTTGTAGACCTATGTGGTCATTCTCCAGTGTTGCTCCTCCTGTGGGGTAGACTCCCCTGTCCTTTCATTTTTTAGGAGGTCTTCCACGAGGACGAGTCCTATGAGGCTGATTATATAGTGCAACATAGGAGAGTCTGGTGGGGTCCATTCTTTGAACATGACCGTACCAGTCCCTTTTTCGCTGTCTGCTCCATCATATAATATCCTCAACCTCATATATCTCTCTTATTCTGGTGTTCCTCACACGATCTCTCAGTGTCTTGCCTGCTATCGTCCTCAGTGTCTTTATCAAATTTCACACTAAAGATGTTATCCATGTTACAATAAATAATTTATTTTATTTATTAATAATATTTATATTTTATTCGTTTATGTTTAAACCACTTAGAACTTTTATATTAACCAGCCTTCATTTGAATATTGTGTATCCAAATGCTTAGTTATTCCAAAAGATTTAGTAAAAACGGTTTGAAACTTTGCTAAACACACTACTTTGATTAGACGTACACAGATGGTATTCACACATGAAGAAAATCGTGAAATGAGATACGTTTTTAGATGGAATATTTACAAAATAATAATTTATTCCGCAATATGGAACATTTTCACAATCTTTAATAAATATTATTGGCTTCATATTACACTTATTGTACGATCTTTGTGTTACGTTCGCCTTCTCATTTTTTCAAACTATTCATTTCTTTTAGAGTAGAATAAAAAAAAATGCTGGCTCTATTTTTGATCTTTACACTGTTTGTGTAATCCTTTTTTGTTGTTTTATAGTACCTATATTTAAATTTTTTATAGTAAATCTCTTTTTTATGTAATAACGATTATTTGGTGAATTAGTTACATTGGACTTGGAAAAAAATAGAAATATATCTTTAGGCAAACGAAGTATCAGCTCTTGTGGCTATTCCTATTAAGCCAGGAACATTGTTGGAAAGGTGATTTGGTAGGTTGTTTGTTTATACATGGGGTTGATTAATATGGCCCGGAGTGTTCCTTTGAAAGAGGATCTATTTTGGGTGTTTGTGGCGGCTAGGGGTATTTGGATTGTAATTTGAGAGGTCGTTTATTTTAGGGTTAGGATGGGTGGGAAACCTTTGCCTAAATGTTCGGGGATTGCACCATTATATTAAAAGAGATTTTTGTTTTGCTTTCATAGTATGATACAAACAAGAAAGTTATCAATAGGTGAGATTTATTTTAAATTTGATTCATTATATACGATTAATTTTCAATTTGATTCAAGTGCTAAATGTAAGCACTATAAAATCACAGATGACGGTATAGCTAACCATCACGCCACGTAAAATAAGGAAGAAATACATACAAACATATAAATAATAATAAAAATACCAAATATTTTTTTAAAGTATTTATTGTAAAACGATTTAATTACATATACCTTTTAATTTTCATTTACATTACATTTTATAAATGTACATTGGTAACTAATGAAAGATTTGTTTATATATATATATATATATATATATATATATATATATATATATATATATATATATATATATATATATATATATATATATATATATATATATATATATATAAATACAGTAAACGTGTATGTGTGTACTTAAAATGAATAAATTATAATATATCAATCAACTTACACTAATTTGAACCAAAGAATATGTATATTCAAAATACGCGCACCTACACAATAAAAATATTATGGATAATGCTCTAAGCATATAAATAAAGAAAAAAAGTACCCTTTCATAATATTACCAGTGATAGAAATATGTTTTGTTTTCAAAGTTGTCAATATATTCAGCATATTACTTAAAGTATTGCACCGAATTGAAATATTTCGAAACATACAATTAGGGTGACTTGTTAATTAAGGTGCTGTCCATAGATTTGCTAACCTTGTGAGCGAACAACGAATAATGTCCAAACTTGCAGTGTAAAATACTTAAACAAGAGAACACCATTGTGCCATTTTATTCCAATTTTATTAGTATTTTATTTGTTGCACCTTGTATTAACCGCAATTTAGATTTAGACACATAATACTAGAGAAGTAAATAATTGCAATTTGAAAGAAAGAATTTAATTACAAATATCTTGATTATAAAGTTTTTAATTTAATAAAAACATAATACAATATATGTCATCTTGCAGTTATTGAGTAATTATGGCAACGCGTTCACACTTTAAACATTTTGAAATTCATGTAAAAAAATATAAAAAACAAGATAGGTCTTTAGCATAATATTTTTCATATATGGCAACATTATAACGTGTATTGTAATTCTATCCCTTGGAATGTTTTATTTATAAATAAATTGTAAACATGCATTTTTAATGCAATTATTTACGAGAAGAAAAATATGGTAATTGTTTCTTGATAGGCATGTTTAATGATGGGTTACTTGAACTTTATTTGATTTTAATATTAATTTGTTTACATAAGAAAAGTACGGCATTCGAATATATCAATAGAATTGTTACTTTACTGATAATTCTTTATACGTGAACAGTGATGTCGGATTAAATAAATTTTGGTTTATTTATAATATAATAATGATGACATTTAGAATAGATTGGATGCAAAAGGTACAAGGCAGGGATACGCGGAGAAGTATGGGGGAGGCCTATGTCCAGCAGTGGACGACAACGGCTGTCTTAGTAAGTAAAAAGCAAGTATATTTATAATACATGACGTACATTGAATAATTTACAATACTTTAAAAATTAATTCAACCCTTGATTTGTGCATTTCCGTTCTATTAAAACGTGTATATATGTTATAATATGGCAGGTTTACACGTTACGATAAATGCTAGCAATTTATCGTATTGATCGAATTGTTACGATTTATCGTTGGGGATCTGTAAACATGACATTGTAGCGATTAATAGGAATTGGAATTGGATTGGATGGTTGATGCCGGCCGGCATCCATTTCTGTGAATCGTAACGATCTGCGGAGATATCGCTCTTCTCATAACAGTATCACTTTTCGCAAAAAAACGGAGAAAATAACCTTGACAACTCAACATTACTCTCTTCCCATTCACAAATAATTTCACCAGTCATTTGGTTCATTTCTCAATTATTTCAATAATTTTACATGAGAGAATTGCCTTTTTCACTTTTTTCGCTAAATAACCGATATATAAACAATAACACTACTTCTTCCACGGCAAAAGCTTATATAGCGGTCGATAGCGGTCGACAACGAATATTTCTGAAGAAATCGTTACGATTTATCGTAGCGTGTGGAAACCAGTGGTTCCCAAACTTTTTTGTCCCGTGGACCCCTTGCTGATTTTTTATTTTGTGCAGATACCCTACTTTCGTAATACTGCTTTTTTATACAAATATACCTAAAAAAATGTGATTAAATTAAAATGGATATTTTTCGTAAGTGACCCTTTTTTTAGCTCATCAGTGATTTCCGGTTAGTAGGTTCGAAAAATCGGACATTCGACTTTCCCAGAGGGGCTTAAAAAAAAGGTCGTCGCCGATTTCGACAGGCCGATTTTCGCGAATGAGCAAAAAAAATATCCGCGGACCCCCTGACGTTGTTCAGGGACCCTCAAATCAATTAAAATTTCCGGATTTTTTTAAACAGACCACTTTGGGAACCACTGGTGTAAACAATATTCACTCTTTCGAATTATTGGAACAATACATTTGTCAATTACATCGCCATGATTACAAGTAGCGTGTAAACCTGCCTTAAAGAGTAGGATTGTTTTACATGTTTACATATAGTTCTGCTTGAATTAAATAAAACATTATTAGGGTTATGCTTGATTCCTTGATTATAAACAAATATATCGTACGTATACCTAAAACAATTAAAACATGTTTGTAGGTGTGTAATAATAAACATTTTCCCGCGATTAAGAAATTTAAAAACAATCACATTTAATGTAGATACAAGTATCATATTGTACATTTAAAAAGAGCTTTCGTCAAATTACATGATGATGTCAAGTTCAAGCATAATATACGTATGACACAGTTAGTTATTTAATATGGAACAAATTATTATAAAAATATACATGTTTCAATTGTCTATAAATCATTAAAAAAAAATGTTAGTACTTGTGTTGATTCACCAGGGTACAATATTTTTATTCTTAAATATATAAACAATCACTTAAACGGGCGTAAAATAATAAAATAATTTAAACGAAATAAACCTTGCCTTTAACTAATAAAATGGCACTTAATGGCAACATCGAAGATCGGTTTTACATTTTGCATAAACACGTGTATGGCGTTGCGATTCGAAAATAAATTAAATATATATTTTAATTTATGTTTTAAGTATAAAAAAAGCAAATAATAAATTATTTTACACATCTACAAAACTTAACGTACTCTTAATAAGGTAAACATATAATTTTCAAAAAAAGTAGTTTGCATTATTTAAAATTTGTACAATAAAAATGTTTATAAAATGCTTAAATACATAAGCTTGCATTTACATTACTTAAGATGCCTTAACCTAAAAGCCGTGCCACACTGTTTTAAACAAGCTCTCCACATCAGTCTCCACCGGCGGTTTAAAACTGTGTAGACACTTGTTTGAAACCAAAATTCATTTGACCTTCAACAAACTTTGTGGACGGACGCGCATAGTATGCGTGTGGATCTACCGTTTAAAGACGCATTCCACACGTGGAGAGCTTGTTTACAACAGTATGTGGACGCTACACCAACCGTGGGTTCCACAGCTCTCCACCAAGGTCACCTGTGGAGAGCTTGTTTCAAACAGTGTGGCACGGCCTTAAAGATGAAGTCGCTCCGCATGCTGGGGCCACGTGCCCCAGAGACTGCGGCTGTATTATACAAAACACTGTTGAAGATGCGAATCAAATGCTTTCGTTCTATATCTTTGGTCTCTTGTTCTCGTTTGAAGTCACACGAGGCACTCTTTAGAGAGCAGAAAGCAAAGTAAAAAAACTGATTATTTTTTTTTTAATATGTATATTTGTTTATTACTCCGCGCTATAGCTGGCAAGACCCTACGTGATCGAGTTAGGAATACAGCAATCCGAGAAATCTGCGAGTTCGAAAATGTGGTCAGATGGGGACGTCAAAGACGGCGATACTGGCATCAACACGTAGAAAGGATGAGCTCAAATAGGATACCACACATAGCTCTCCATGGAACGCCAAACGGACAACGCCGACCAGGAAGACCCCCGAAACGGTGGAAGGAAAGCTGGAGTTCAGCGTCTCAAGAGAACCCGCCTGAAATAACAGACTCCTGATTCTACCAAAAGCAAAGAAGAAGAAGAAGGAGATATTTGTTTATAAAACACTTTCAAGGCATGGCTCATAGACTCATCAAAGTTGGCAACATGAACCGGCTGAAGGCAAAATGTGGCTCATCCCTTGGACCGATGCGGTCAGCAACTAGGGATGGGCAAAATGATTCATTTAAAGGATCTGAGCTGAACGGTTCCGATCAGCAAAGTGAGCCGTCTTTTCAATAATTCATGGTTCACCATTTTGTGTCGCTTAAAAAAAGAATTTCTATAACGAGTAAAAAAACATTTTTTTTTTAATTGGTGAGCTAAACAAAAAAGGTCACGAATAATTTCGATCAGTCACTTTTGCAACTTTGAAATATCAGCGGCGACCATTTTTTTAGCTCGTTTCAGAAATTCATTTTTACGAACGACTCAAAATGGTGAACCATGAATTATTAGAAAGAGTCGGCTCACTTTCCGATCTTTTTTATGAATCATCGCTCACTCGCTCACCAAAGTGAGTCGACTCTTTGAGTTAACTCTTGAGCGGATCGCACATCCCTATCAGTAACATAAATGTTCTTTATAGAGCCATAGCTGAAAGATAATATTAAAGACCGTAAGGTGCCATATTTAGGCCATGCGTTACGGCGATAAATATGCATCGCGGCACCTGATGAAAAAATAGAGGCTCCGCCACATAAGGCATTGGACTGGTTGAGGAGTGTCGAAGAGCTGTTTTGAAATGGCAGGGACAGAGACGCCTATTCTCTTGTGATAGTCAAGGTCGGGGAGACCGGACATGACCCCGGAAGAAGATCTGTATATGTTTTTTACATCACTTTATTTGTTATAACGAACAAACCGATTTCGATCCTCCCGGAACTACGTAAACAGAAATATACAAGTGTTCTTAAGTTATTTAAAAAAATGCTACACCATAAATTAAGTGCTTCGTGTGAAATAAAAAAAATAATGTGAAATCGTTCCGTTGCCATATAAATGTTTATTATCAAGTTTTAGATATTAATTTTAAAAATATGTACAATGTAAAATAACGAACTAACCATCACGATGTCTCCCCGCAGGGGTAGGTAGACATAGCCGCCACACTGTTTTTTCTTGACAATCTTGTCTCGTCATTAATACATCGTTTCATGCACGAACGTCGATTTCCCCGACTCTTCACGTGGCCGACATTTAATATTTAATTGATTTGATCGTGCTACGTTTCCCCGGTCTTACTCTATTTCTTGTTCAGTTTTTACATCGTTTACATATACCATTTTTATCATTCTTTCCTCATTCATTTCTTTCACGAGTACACATTTAAATTACCCTTCGTTCACAATACTTTCATTCGCACTGCATTATCTTCATATACACGTATTTGCAAATCTATAATTTCTAATGCATTTATATATTTTCATCCTTCATTTCGCTGTTCCTTGCTTCAATTTTATAAATTTATACTATGTAAGAATGTATGAATTGTTTCTGATAAACGAAATATTAAATTATTATATAAAAATATCCGACAGAAATTGTACGTGATTTTTTATGATGGCGGGAACGATTATAGCATTTTACAGTCAACAGTTAGAAAATTTATTTTAGAAAACAGTTACATTACTTTTAATACAATGGAAAGTATTGTACCTATATAATATGTAATGTAAATAATAAACTGAATATATTGTATTATATTTATGTAGACATACATGCCATTTGTGACCGACTATGATTCATAACTAATCGCACATGCTATTTTCAACAGTGTTAAGTCTCTCATGAAAAACACGACGCAGTTTTTTTAAAGAAGAATACGCCTTAAAAGTTATATTAAACATATTTAATTTTTTAAAAAATTATTCGAATAAGGATCTTTGGTAGCTCTATTCTGAAGGTTTCAATCGAGTAGGTACCCTTATGGAAATACAAGGAGCAAACGCCAATATTACAGGACATCAAGACAAGAAAAAATGGAGGTATTATACATATATAATAGTAGACCAGTGATTTTTTTCTACAAATAAGACCACAAATTTGTTTTATTAATTTGTGTGACAATACATTTATAATAACATTTGGGTATACACATTTTTTATCAAATCATCTTTAATGGTTATCTAGAATTCGACATTTTAGTGACTCAACGATAATTATGAATTGATATTGGTACGTAATTTAATGTTCGTAACTTTTCTATAAGCAACTTTATTTTCAGTTTAATGTCCTGTCTTTCAGCTCATAAAATAAATAAATAAATTAGTATCAGGAATGTATAAGAATTTTTTGGTAAAACTCCAAGTTGCAATAAATGAAATATTTTTATATATGTTTAAAAGGATCTATTAATGTATGTAATCAAAATTATACCTACTCAATCCTTTCAATAGCCATTTCCACGACATGATACTTTCGTGCAATATTATTAGGCACTAATCTTAGCGGAGATTTAACAAGCCACTATGAAACCGTTTTGTGAATTATCTTACAAATATCAAAATACAATGACGTCTTAATGTTACTTCTCAGAAAGACGCGAGTGTCGAATATTATCTTGACTCGACTTAAATATAATTACATACAATATAAAAATTAATATAATTATTTAAATATACATTTCCCAAACAAATTAACATTAATTCAAGATACGGAATGGTTATAATACTCTTAGCTTAATTAAATGACAATCATGGTTTACAAAATAAAAGTAAATGACCGTATAATTTTTTTTATTATATAAAAATAAAAATGGAATTCAAATTTAAAGAAGAATACTTAAAAATGAAGATCAAATTGATCTCGCAAATCAATAAAGACATATAAATCTTTTTTATTAAATATGCACAAGAGTGTATAGAGTTTTTAACAGAACGCCTTTAACCACTATAGTGCGACTGGCTACATTTACAGTAAAAAAAAATGGTTTCGAATTTCGGCAGATTATATTAGCTGCTTATATTTGAATGTATATTTTAAACCTTTTTAGTTTAGTTACTTACTACTATGTTAATTTGAACTATAAGGTTGTAATCATTTAGGCGCTCGCCCACGGATGCGAGACATGGGTCAGTTATAGACGTCACACGTCCCAAGTCCCTGGAAAAACTTCTGCAGCGTCATCTTCGCCAACTACACAGTATACGCTGGGTCAAGTCTTCAATGTCGAAGTGCTAAGGAGATCCAACTGTTCCAACATGGAGACATTGCATATTCGCGCTCTCTTGCGCTGGTCTGGTCTTGTGCTGCGCATGAACGACAACCGGTTCCCCAAAAACATCTAATATAAGAGATGAAGGAAATAATGAAGCACGTACTTTTGCACGTATTGACGACCTTCGTGGCAGAGTGGTTACGAGCTCTGACTTCCATGCCGAAGGTCCTAGGTTCGATTCCCGGCGATGGCAGTGCGATTGTCACACTGTCTTTGGTCTGGTGTAGAATTCACGTGACAATAAAATGGCGATAGATTGGCTACCTATCACATGTCACAAAAATAAAAATTGTGTACAGTAATTGGGTCCAAACGGCCTGTTGTGTACAAAAAAATAATTATTATAATTATAATAATTGTAAGACAGCTTGCATTCCATTGAAAAGTATAGACAGACAAACGGACTGGAAGCACCTGGCAACTTATAGGCCGTAGTGGAGAGTAGTCATCGCTGCGTGCGAGGGGTCGGAGAGACGGAGAGGACAGAATATACTTGTCCGGAGTATGACAATGTATATCAATCTAAAATAGGACTGTATAGCCACACCACGTGGCACAGAAGACAGATTTAAATATTTTTGTGTTCCTTATGCTCGTACTCACGGGCAATGGGCATTATAAATTGAACGCAATATTATTCCGAACTAAGAATACTGTCAGAGCTGTAAATGTAGCAACCGCAGTTCGAGATCTTTTTTACTGCAAATGAAGCTAGTCGCATAATGGGGGTTAATGGTACGATATACACACACCACAGTTCAATGGGATAAATGCAAGTAATGAAATAAAATCAATTAAAAATGGCTACATTCAATGGCACTTGGTACGCAGACCCACGGTTATACTAATATTCACACAATAAACGTAAAGTTAATACAAAATTTTCATAAACCTATCATTTTGTACGCATACCAGGCTTATAAAGACAATTCCATTTTACTGAGGAGTAACAAGGATGTCTAAAAAGAACGGACATTTAAAAAAATAAATGCGGTATATGGCATTCAATTCCTTAACAATATGACACATCAATACACTGAGATACTAAACATTTGATAAATAATGGCAAACTTTTTAATTAATATAAATAATAAAATATGACATGAATATTGGAAAATTAATATAAATGAAATAATCCATTGTTTTACCGGAAACACTGTGTTTCTCCAACATTATTGACTGTTTAATTTGAAACGCTGTTATACAATCACAATTTGTTTAATTTATATGAAGTTGTCGTGATGGCTGTTTCGTCAACCGATATTATAACAAACAAGTTTGATTGTAACAACAATAAATAAATTGTGATATAATAACAGTGTTTATAATTGATTAGAATTAATTTATATTGTTTAAACAGTAATCAATATTATAAATGAATGGTTAAAATATGCACTAAACAAAAAAAAGTTTTCATATAATACTAAGTATGCAGTTACGTCTTATATGCCAAATATTGAAGAACAAAATAATTTTTTTTGCTTTTGTGCATATTTTTGCTTCAACCATTTCAATATGCGTAATGCTTATTTTATTAGGACAAATTATTAACAAAAATGTAGTTATTTATTCTATATTCGCCTTCACTTTGTGTTGTGGATTCATATTTGAATAAATATAATTACACTTAATATTAGAAAACTTTATTTCACTTAACACAGACAACAACAACAACAACAAACCATCACGCCGTTTCCCCGCAGGGGTAGGCAGAGAGAATGGACCGCCACACTACTCTATCCTGGCAAACCTCTCTAGCTTCCTCCACATTCATACAACGAGTCATACACGCACGTCGATTCCTCCGACTTTTAACATGACCAACCTTTAAAATTTGATTAATTTGGTCATGCCATGTTTTCCTCGGTCTGCCTCGACTCCGTACTCCATTTACATCATTTACGTATACTTTCATAACCATTCTTTTTTCATCATTTCATATGTCCGAACCAACGCAGCGATCCTTTCATAATTTTGTTCATAATACCTTCTTCCGCTCTACATTCCTTTCTTATATCAGCATTTGAGATTCTATCGTATATCGTTCTACCACACATACGTCTTAGGGACCTCATCTCTACCGCATTTATTCTACTCTCATCCTTCTTCTGCCAGTTCCATGCTTCGCTTCCATACATTAGGGTTGGGACCAGAACTCCATTGTGAACAGCCGTTTTCGCTTTCAACACAGACATGTTTCTGTTATAACATAACTTTTATCAATGAACACAATTTTAAAATTGTTTACATTGATAAAGATTATGTAATAACCGAAACATGTCTGTGTTAAGTGAAATAAAGCGTTGTAATACTAAGAGTAATTATTTTTATTAAAAAATGTACTTATTATTTAAATACGGGCATGAAATAAAAATACGTTTTTATGGTGGATTTATTATCGGAGAGAATTTAATCTAGAAGTTCAGAATGTGCTCATCATAGAAACTAAGTAATTATTATATATGTAAATACAAAATATAATATACAAGACAACAGATGCCCCACTCTAACGCACTATATAGGTGATATTTTTTTATAATTTTTTTGACGACAAAAAATAATAATGACACTGAATGGTATATGGCAGATTTAAATAAACGCAGCCCATGTAGATCACTTTCCATTTAAAAGGCAATATATGGCAATACATGAAACGTGTTGTGATAAATATAGTGAAAAAAAAAACGGCGTTTTAAATTATATATTTAATAATTTTACGAATATATGGCAAGTGTAAAAAGGATTAAAAAATGTCCGCATTTAAATGCTTATGATAGGACGATATAAATAATTTAGTTAATACATCGATTATTATATTAATCTGTTTTAAGAAATAAAAATGTTAGTAGATAAAAGGATAAGGCACATTTTTATGATAAAATTTGAAAAAATATACATTGAAAAAGGTTTTTACTATATATTAATTTGGTAGGCACGTTTGTACGTAGCACTTCTGTATATTAAGTCCATTTCTTTAAGGCACCAGCATTCGAAGTTGTTTTTCATATATAAAATATTTATATAAACCAAATTTACTTTCAACACTCATAAAATAAAATATAATAATAATACCAAACACTTTGAAATAAACACAAACACAAAATTTGAATATAAACCAATTTCTTCTTTAAAAACACTAATTAGTTTCGCTCCCACCGGAGCTTCGTTGGGGTAACACAATATACAGGTAAAACTGGTCCAAGTTTAAAGAAGCATAAAAATTGGAGAAGTATTCTCCTGGCGTTGTCTAGCAAATGTAACTTTCACATTGCAATAATAAAAGATTTTCTGCTTAATGCTTACACCTATTCTTAATAGATGGCGTTAGAGTAGATTGAACTAGTAACATGTGAAGTGTGGTGCAACATAGTAGCATATATACAACTTCCAAAAATTTGTCAGACGTGGTGTGTTCGTAAGACGGGCGGAATGGGGAATGTTTTTCAAATAGAGCGATCGCTTAACCCAACCAATGACAGGTCATGGGTCCTGTAAGCGCCTCAACCACCATATTCTGTTTCAAAGAAACAATTTACAACTTCGTCTCTATTAAGATACAATCAATCCTTAATATACAGGTATATTATGTTACCCTAACGAAGCTCTGGCGGGATCGAAACCGGTTGGTGTTTATAACGGTGTATTATCATTATATTTAGTAGTGCTGCACTACAAATTAAGTGCTTCATACGAAAGTATATTTAATAAAATATGTTAATGTAAAATTATATGAAATTATTGAACATTTTGAGAAGTGAAATTTCAAGTAAAAATATTACTTACATAATAACATTAAAATTTATTGATCACATATTGCTTTAAAATTAATATTATCTATGACTCTTCGGTACCTATACGGAAATTAATTATGACTGAGGAAAAGTCGAAACACCAATAATTTTACTTATAAATATTATTATACTAGTTTATTTTTCAAGCTCATATAAAGGCACCCAAAAAATATCTGTGCGAATTTTTATTTTTACATCAGAGTTCGAGTTTTTCCAAAATAATACAAATTAAAACTTAATTGATGATACCGATATAATATGATATGATCTTAAAGTGCAAATATATTCGAAAAAAGTCATTTGAAAATTATTCACAAGATACTGTTATTAAACATTCCGCACTAGTGATGCTCGGTAAGGTTGTTTCACACAGTTCACGAAACACTGACGATGCCTACGAAAAAAAAATACTCGGAACGTTTCTTTGGGAAATTGAATAAAAAAACAGAAAAATCATTTTCGTATGTCTATCATGTTTGTAATAGTATAATTCTTTAGATTACTGGAGTAGGCGAATCAATAATTCAATACCCTAGTATACGAACATAAATATTGCCCCGTCAACAAATCAACAGAGATAATTATAGAAAGATAAAAAAATGTGACACTGAGTTACAATCAAAACGTCAAAAACTATCCAGGTATTTTTTTTGCAATCACCTTCTCCAAAATGCTTTGTTATCTCATTATTTTCTATTCGATTTTAGTGAAGGAACAGTACATTACAAAGGTGCTTATTGGTTTAAATGTAAAACAAAGAAAAATAAAGATAAAAAACTGTGTATTAACTAACTAACTAACTAACCATCACGCCGTCTCCCCGAAGGGGTAGGCAGAAAGAATGGACTGCCACACTTTTCTTTCCTGACATATTTCTCTCGCTTCCTCAACATTCATACATCGTGTCATGCACGCGCGTCGATTTCTCTGACTCCTCACATGGCCGACATTCAATATTTGATTTATTTGATCGTGCCACGTTTTCCTCGGTCTTCCTCTATTTCTGGTTCCATTTACAACATTAACATATAATTTTTTTACCATTCTTTCTTCATTCATTCTTTCCATATGTCCAAACCATCTTAATGATCCTTTCATTATTGTGTTCATGACACCATCATTCGCAACTGTGTATTAGAAGGGTAAAATTTGAACTACACTTTTGCACAGTTTTTGCACCTTTATGTTTAACACCAATTGGGATCAAAAACTCATTTTAGACTTTTTTGATACTTGGCACCTTAATAATGTCCGGCCCTCAATTCAAACCACATTAAGTAAACAACAGTTCTCAACAGTAAACAATAATTATTCTGAAATATAAGTATGCATAGATGAAACATTGTGTGAAAGAACCCTAGCGAGGTCGATTAGTGCAAGGAGGCGCACTGCGCGCAGGGGGCGCGCGCGTCGTGCGGCGGGTGCAGCGGGTGCGGCGGGTGCGCGGCCCGCGCGGCCGCCCGCCGCGCGGGTCATTTCACCGCCTTGGGCAGGTGGCGCTTCATGTGCAGCGCGAGGTGGTCGCTGCGCGCGAAGGAGCGCTCGCACACGGCGCACTTGAAGGGCTTGGCGCCCGTGTGCTTGCGGTAGTGCCGCGTCAGCTCGTCGCTGCGCGCAAACCTCCACTCGCACTGCGGCCACTGGCAGCTGTACGGCTTTTCGCCTGCAATAACACGACGTCACAACGAGATGCGATTGTTACGCGAAAATTTTGACTAGCGCTCAAATGAAAATCTTACCCCCAGAAGCGATTCAGAAATATACATTTAAAAGCGCTCGACATTCAGTAGTGCACTTTTGGCTAATTTGAATTTGATTACCATTACATAGCAATACTTTATTTGACGAAAGATGTATAGCAGTAATTCTTAACCGGGGCGCCAGGGCCCCTTTGTGGGCGTGTTGGAGGTCTGGCGAGAAGTTTTTTTTTAATTTTTTTTATTTAAAAAAAAATCATTTATTATTTTTTTTTTTAATAAGACTAACATCAAGGAATTAAATCAACGATATTAGAATTTATTTTACAATCTTCAATGTGAGCAGAAAATAGCTCATTATTATGAAGAAGGAAGCTGGTCGTGTCAAGGCTTGAACCCATGTCCCCTGGATCAGGAGCCAAGCGTTCTATCCCCTAAACCACCACCCGGTTATTGTTCGTTCGAGTAGGCATTGTGTCAATATAGAAAAATATGCTCATTCAGAGCTATGCACACTGATACATTTAACACTTTCTTTAGCGGCTTTGATTTTATTAGTTCTGTTAAATTAACTTGCATTCAAAAAAAAACTTGGGCATAATACTCAATTCCTGGTACTATGTTGTATTTTTATAATATTTTACCTGTACTCAATAGATGCCTTAAATATTTTGCTGTTTGTAATGTCTTTTGAGTTAATAAACTGATTTGATTTGATTTGAATATCATGTTCTTCATATAAAATAAAAGCCCATTCAAACGGTTCAAAATATCACCTATCATTGAAATTTTTATACTCTCCGAGACTTTTTTAAATTTGTACACAGAGAAAAGTGTAAATTTAAAATTTGCTTTTTTGTTAGGTGGAGGGCGTTGGATAATTTTTCTGTGGTAAAGGAGGCAATTCTTTCAATACAGTTAAGACACACTGTTAAGACTGATGTATAGCATTTATTTCTCATTTAATCTTTTTGTAATTGTTTAATATCTCGCTTCCATCCATGAGAATATATACGAGAGATTCTTAATGTTATTTGATCTTGTTAGTTAAGTTATATAAAAAGTTTAATTCACTACATGTTAAGCCCCTTATGAAACAAGATATTCGTTATTCAGATTGATCGAGCAGCATTTTATGCTCAATTAATGTGGATTACTTCTAGAATAAGTTTTACGACATTTTGCGAGTTGCTTCTGAAACAGTTACGAGCAATGGCTACCACCTGAAACAAGAAAGCGTTACACTACCCTTATTGTTTTGCGGCCATTTATCAAATATTGCGACAATTGTATAATACATAAAACGTTAATTACATTGCGACAATGTGATTTAAAAATACAATTGCGCGGGCGGTTTTTTTAATGCTTGTTACTTACATAACACATGTAAAGTATGAAAAGAACTATGCGGCATTTGGCTTTTTATACCTTTCGAAATAATCATCAGGGTATAGAATAAGGTTACTATTATAATTGATACAATAAGCATACGGTCAAAATTGTAATAGCAAATTATTCATTATTTAAACATGTATAACAATTATATTATTATAGTTAATTACGATTAAAGGATGGGCTTGAAGTCCGATGAGGTCCGCAACCTTGACGCTGGTTTTCCCGGGGAAGCAAACGGCGGAGCCTGCAGTACTCCATTGTGGTATTAAGAATATAAGAGTAAACATTCAATGAATAGCAAATCTATTGCAAAATTTATGCAGAAACATAAAACAGTGTCCGATTTTTTATATATTGAATACATTAAATATAATTTAACGCAAAAGTGTTTAAATAACTATTTGAAAACATTGAATTTTCCCAACATATTTTTGCACCATTCATCGGGACACAGACTTCTCTTATTTAGTGTATGAATTTAAACAATCAAATAAAAGAAAGTCATTACTTATAAACTAAATGATGAGTGAAAAGTGTAGGAAGAAAAATTAAATGTAGCGGCAGGGTTAATTGATGTTTTGTTAAAATTATGAGACAGGGGAAACAAATCAATTGTGGGACTAGTAGTTAAGTTTATTTGGTTATATGTGAAAATAAGTTGTGAAAATTCGATGTTTTCGAAGAGTTATTCAAATGTGAATCCATAACACAAAGTGATGGCGAATATAGAACAAAAGAGATTACTTTAAGAATAAAACTTAATTGGCACACAATTATATCCACATCAATTTAATAATTCAAATTCCACTTAAATTTGTTTTTTTATAATCTATACATAGTTGCTTAAACATTAAAATAATCTAAATAGTTATTATAACATATCTAAAATATAGATTACAGATATTGGACTAGATCCATCATAGAAAATGTTTTCTTTAAAATGTATAAATGAGCAGTATAAAGCATTTCCTTTCAATACAAGTTAGGTACAACAACAACAACAACAACAACAACAAACCATCACGCCGTTTCCCCGCAGGGGTAGGCAGAGAGAATGGACCGCCACACTACTCTATCCTGGCAAACCTCTCTAGGTTCCTCCACATTCATACAACGAGTCATACACGCACGTCGATTCCTCCGACTTCTAACATGACCAACCTTTAAAATTTGATTAATTTGGTCATGCCATGTTTTCTTCGGTCTGCCTCGACTTCGTACCCCATTTACATCATTAACGTATACTTTCTTAACCATTCTTTCTCCATCCATGCGTTCCATATGTCCGAACCAACGCAGCGATCCTTTCATAATTTTGGTCATTATACCTTCTTCCGCTCTACATTCCTTTCTTATATCAGCATTTGAGATTCTGTCGTATATCGTTCTACCACACATACGTCTTAGGGACCTCATCTCTACCGCATTTATTCTACTTTCATCCTTCTTTTGCCAGTTCCATGTTTCGCTTCCATACATTAGGGTTGGGACCAGAATTCCATTGTGAACGGCCGTTTTCGCTTTCATTGATAAATTCTTGTTTCCAATAACTATTTTTAAAGCTCCATTCACTTTGTTACCCGCACCAACCCTTCTTTCGACGTCACTATCCATTCGGGCATCTGCTGTGAACATACTACCTAAATACACAAATTCTTTCACCTGTTCCAAGTTCTCTTCGTTCACACTTATATTACAAACTGTCATTTGCTCTTCCCTTTCGAAAACCATCACCTTTGACTTTCCGACATTCATCATTAAATCATTTGACTTGCATACCTCATTCATTCTCGACACCAAGATTTGTAATTCGTTCGCACTATCCGCAACGAGAACGGCATCGTCCGCGTAAAGCAGACAGTTTACAGATAAATCGCTCATCTTAGCACCAGCATTTATACCTTTAAGTTCTTTCATACACTTGTCCATATACAGATTGAACAACCATGGAGACATCACGCAGCCCTGCTTAACACCCTTCGTGATATCAAACCAAGGCGTGATGTCTCCATTTACCCTAACACTAGCAGTGCTCCCTTCGTAGAGAGAAGCAACCGCCCGTATCAGTTTTGTGCTCACTCCGTATTCGGACAAGATTGACCACAGTTTATCTCTGTTCACTCGATCATAGGCTTTTTTCAAATCGACAAACGCACAGAAAAGCTTACGGTTTTTGGCCATAAACTTCTCCGCAAGCGTTCGAAGTGCAAAAATCTGATCCATACATCCTCTTCCGGTCATAAAAGCGCCTTGAACATCCCATACTCTTTCAGTCGTCGTCTTTTTTACTCTTTCTATTAAAATTCGGCCGTAGAGTTTACCAACGGCGCTTAACAGACTTATTGCCCGGTGAATTCCGCAGTCCATACGAGACCCCTTTCCCTTATATAGAAGCATGATAACAGCCCTCCTCCAGTCGAGCGGCGTATATCCTTCCTCTAAACACTGGTTAAAGAATCTGTATAACCACGCTGCAACAACCGGCCCACCGTTTTTAATAAACTCCAAAGCGACACAATCATAACCAACAGCTTTTCCACCTTTCATACAGCTTACAGATTTTACTATTTCGTTCAAACTTATTTCTGTCATATCTCTTTCGCTATTCGTACAACTCACATTTGTAACGCTCCTTCTCATTGAACTCTCAGTCGTTTCACTGCCATATACATCTTTAAAGTATTCCATCCATCTTCCTTGTATACTGTCAAAATCAGTAATCATTCTTCCCTCACAACTCAAAATTGCTTTCGCACAACCATTTTCGGGAGGATTCCGGGCTTTTTTGACTTCCTTCCAGAACATTTTTATGTTGCTCTGAAAGTGACTCGTTATCTTGAGACCGTCTTCCTCCTTCAGTTTATCCTTTTTCTCTCTCACTTTCAACTTGACATTCATCTTACAAACTTTGTATGCTTCTTTTGCTCTTTTATATTTCTCGCAATCTCTTTTATCCACAGATATCATATTTAACCATGCATCCTTCTTTTCTTTGACCAGAATTTTTACACAGTCATCCCACCCAGCATCTCCATTCCTTCTTCCTTGCACACATGTACCACATACCTCTTTCGCTGTTTCACATAGACTTTCTTTCAATTTGTTCCAGATCTCGTCTATACTTATAAATTCAGATTCTCGACCACTCAGCCTCTCATTCACTTTCGTCATATAACTCTCTTTTACGTCATTGATTTGGAGTTTTTCTATTTTAACTCTAGACGGGGCGGTCACTGTTTTGTTCTTCTTGGTGCGCCAACCTCGGAACAGGTTTATCTTTGTCACCACCAAAAAATGGTCAGTTCCGAGTTCGGCCCCTCTGAACACTCTGGTATCTACAGTGTCCGTCCGTAATCTAGAGTCAACAAGTTAGGTAATTCCTGAAAATCAGTATTTTAAAGCTGTATTATCATTAATGGAATTATGGACTCAAAGAACAATAATAGTATTATACTTAATTGTAACATACATACCATTTGGTATACCTTTATATTTTAATCCGACCTGTAAGATAATGGGCTTTTACACTTTGAAACATTAAAAAACACATGTGTTAAAATAGTATAACTACTACTTCTAGGCGCTACATCCGGGTGTGGGACTTCACAACGGTCCTCCATTGATTTCTGTTCCTGGACAAGTCTCTCCATTCCCCATCTCTTTCTATTTTCTTCCAATCTTCTTCCACGCAATCCGCTCATCTTTTTCTCGGTCTGCCTCTTGGTCTCTTTTCGCGGGGCACCTATCTGGACATATTTTTTGGTGATCTACCCCGCTGGTATTCTTTCCACACATATGTTAATATAAGTGTAGCATAATTACAATACAGATTATTTTGAATTTGAATTATTTGAACAAATAACAGACATATTTGATTTTAATTCTCAATCTGGAATGGATTTTATTTCCATCTGAACATTTTCAAATTTTATTGGAGACTTCAAAAAAATAGATCATTCATAAGTAAAGGAACCATACATAATGCTAACTTTATATATTTATTGTTTCTTGAACAATTATTTAAAACTCCAAATTAAATAACTAATACGAATGAAGATGTCTGTTTTATACCAGTTTTATTATATTTTATTTGAATGGCGTGTGTCTCCTGTCTAAGGCATTATCAAATGAACCGTAAAATCAAACGCGCTGCTGTTTATATACACGAAGGAAAAGGAGCAGAATATGGTAATTAAGGTAAGTGATGTGTACAAATATATTGTTGAAACAATTAAGAGACAAACAGGAAAGCATTAAATGGAATTAGTTTAATTTATGTATATAATGCTAACATATGTATTGATTACTAAATGAATCAATACAGGTATATGGTAAATCAGAAATACATATTAAAACATGTCATTCACAAAAAATACATAAAAACTTCTAGAAAACCGACGTTTTCATTAATATTAATTAACTAATATTATATATTTGCAAATTTACGTAAAGCTTTTACAAAAAGTGTTCAAATTACTCATTAAAGCATATATGAATGTTTTAAACAAATAACCAATATTCTGACGTACATATATCAATGTAAATCTACTGATTTTACTGATATCTCTGAATGGAAGTATATTTCAAATAATAATTAAACAAAACGATTATTTTTAATAACTACTTCCACTTTTGTCTTTCTATCCGACAGAGACCGGTTTCCTCACGGTGGCTGCCATCGACAGACTGGTATGTCGTCCAGTCTCTCTCTACAGAACCAGTCTATAGATACCAGGCAGCCTGGCAAAACCATGACTGTTGAAATAAATTTGAAAATGGAAATAGTTATAAAGGAACATCGTTTTATCTAATCATTACCAATATCAATGATTAGGATTTTACATTTGCTGTAATTATTTTTACATTATAGAAGATACACAAGCAATAAAATGTATTGTATAATTTAGAGATACTGAAATGAGGAAACTAAATTTGTCTAAAAAAATGTTCTAAAAAATGTAAATCGTTTTGTCTTTGTTGATGCGTTGTGGCCCCTCTTCCAATCCTAGAGATTTAAGATGATCAATTCACGGGAGTTAGGATGGTGAATTCAATTCAATTATGGAGTCATCTATGATGTCAAAAACGTTTTTTTTTTTGCAAAATAACTTACTGAAAAATGTCATTCTGATAAAACAATAGGTACACATTGGTTGCTATTCAATATAAATAAACTATAATAAATTTACGTAGAAGAATTTTCCGTGAAAAATAAATTAATAAAGACGTATAAAATTGTCTTTTATGTATAAAAGTTAAGATTAGCCACTCGAAAGTGTTGATTCCACCATCCTGATCTATGCATATATTTAGTAGAATTGAGAATGAGGTTATAACTATTACTGAACTTAAACCCAATATTTAAATTCGTTGTACTAGGAACTAAAATAACATACCCCATTTTTGGAATATCAAAAAATAATTACGTAAATCAAAAAAAAATATACAAGGACTTATTTCTTGATTCTAAAACAATTATGTAAAACTCCTTATTCAATAATTAATGTCAATTGTAATTACATTGGTACTTATATATACGAAATGTATACCCGAAAATGCTGTTAGAAACAGTTTTGTGTGTTAATACATATTAGGAAGGTAACATGTCATTTGCAATTTCTGCAACATCTGCAATGCCAGGTCCCGGTTCTGACCAGGCCGGTTAAGAGGGGTTACAAACAATAATATGGAACATTTTGTTTTGAATGTATACAAATACTTGTAGACCAATACTGGATTTTACCCATTACGGGTCAACCATTTTAAGGATTAATTGTATCTCAATAGAGACGAAGATGTAAATTATTTTGGAAACAGAATATGGTGGTCGAGGCGTTTATAGGACTAATGACCTGTCATTGGTTGGGTTAAGCGATCGTTTTATGTAATACAACTTTTCCTATTCCGCCCTTCTTACGACCCTGAGGCCTAGGTCTTAAGAAGGGCGGAATGGGGAATGTTGTATTATATAAAGCGATCGCTTAACCCAACCAATGACAGGCCATAAATTTCTGTAAACGCCTCGACAACCATATTCTGTTTACAAAATAATTTACATCTTCGTCTCTATTGAGATACAATTAATACTTAAAATAATATGGAAGTTGATCGAACCATGAATCGCTGATTTTAATCAACTGATTAACATTATTTTTTGTCCAGAAACATTTCGAGTACTATAATCGTTTAAAACATGTAAAAATCACTCAATTACATAAAACACTTATTTGAAAACCGCATATCTAGGTATTGGCGAACAGTTAATTATTACGCTAAATCAACTATAAGGCCTAACGGAAAATATGAGCCAAACACCGCATAGTACTGATCATGAAATGAGCGCAACAAGCAATGAATATCGTCGCATACCTAATTGCATTTAAATCACTGTTATCGCAATTATAGAAAAAAATATCCGATATAACAGGCTGCAAAACATGGTGGCATACGCTTGTTTGATATAAATCGAATTATTTGCAAGTTACTATTTTTTAAGCTGTTCGCAATATGAGGAAAAACACTGTTACTATTTTATAAAATTTCATCACATAATCTCTCTGTAAAACGAATATAAAAGAAACTACAAGCGTTTTGGATAAATGTAAAAAAACATTTCAAACAAGCGAATTGAGGAGCTCTTTGTCCAGGAGTGGACGGGAATAGGATGAAGAAGAAGAAATATGAATTGAATTTATTACAGATTTGTATTAAAACTGAAAGATTTTTAATTAATAAAGGCAAAGAAAATATGCAATGGAAGAAAAGTAAAACATTTGAAAATACGAGTATACTCGTATATTTTACTGTTTTATTTTGTACAATTTGTGCCGTTTTCAATTTATCTTGATTGTGTTGTGATAACAAATAGGTATGCATATGCTAATTAAATAAAACGATTTTTTTTGGGGAACTTCTTCCACTTTTGTTTTTATTTCGACAGCGACCGGTTTCGACAGGCTTGCTGGCATCGACAGACTGGTGACACTATTACAAAGTGAGTCCTTTATATAGATACATATCAGGGGTGGTAAACATGATTCTATACAAAAATAATCTTAAAATACGAGTAATTATGTAAAATTTACTGAATTTAAATATTGGTATATTTGAGCGCTAATTGTAATTTTCATTAACAATCTCGTTTTTTCGTGACGTCGTACTGTTTCAGGCTTTAACAAAAGCGAGTGCTCTACCGAGAATGTGTTTAAACATCACTATTTTTTTTTATCAATTCATCAATGATATGATTAATACATGTTGTAGAGCGATAGTTACTCTTAATATTGACGTAAAATAAATTCCCGAGAAATAATTCCCGATTAAAACAGCACCAGGCACAATCGAGTTGCGCTTTAATAATAAATTATTACTCGGGCCATATTTTACTAGAAGGCCCTGAATATAAATGCTATTAGATACTCGTACATTAACTTAACCTTACACAATATTTTTTAATACATACAGTACACTCCCAGTTTTCCGGGATGGATGGTGAAAAAATCGCGTATAATCGATTTCCCGGTTAATCCGAAAAAGTGAAAAAAATGTAAACATAAAGAAATTTAAAACTGCGCTATATGCGTTTACGAATACCTACATGCTCAGCAAGACTGGCGGGTCAATAAATATTTAATGGTTGCACCATTTTCAAACATTTGAATTATTTTGAGTTTTTGTTCAATTGAAAGTACGACTCGTTTGCGTTTATCCATTATTATAGACACTTTTTCATAGTAAAATAAAATTAACGATAATGTTTTATGAGTATGAACTACGCTGCGGGTGCTTTATTGTTTTTGTTTGCGTTATAAGTACTACTGTAAAATAATTTTTGTTTTTATAATATATTTTTTCAATTACACGAGTATCCCGGATTAGTCGCTTCCCGGTTAACCCGACCCCGAAAAATCGGGAGTGTACTGTACTTCACAATTCAGAGGGCTTAGAAGCGAAGAGAACATTTATTATTATTTCTTGAACAATAAACCCCATATCAAATAATTTATATGAAAGAAAACGTTTGTTTTCTAGAAGTTTTAGTGATCTAATTTATTTATCTGGGAAGCGCGTTTACAAGAGATGGAAACATTGAGATGTTTACAAGAGAGTGTGAGTTAACAAGAGATGGAAAGCTATCGAAAAAATGGTCGGTGCTGGGAACAAAATTATTAGCGCTCTCAAAGTCATCACTGCAAATTGAAATATTTAAACTAAAGCATATATGGCAGTACATAATGGAGTTCAAGTGCCAACCCTTATGTATGGAAGTGAAGCTTGGAAAATGCCGAAAGTATGATAAATGCCGTAGAAATGAGGTCACTGAGAAGAATGTACGGAAAACCTTTATATGATAGAGTAACGAACGACAAAATAAGGAAGAAAAGCAAGGCAGATGATTGCATAATAAGTCAAATTAAAAAAAAATCCATGAGATGGTTTGGACATATGGAACGAATGAACTAGAGAAGATTGGTTAAAATGTTGTATACAAGCAGTGTGAGTGGAAAGTGAAGCCGTGGAAGACCAAGGAAAGCATGGCATGACCAAATTAATCAAATACTGAAAGGTGGCCCCATTCGAAGTCGGAAAAATCGACGAGCGTACATTTTATGATGTATGAATGTGGAGGAATCTAGAGTGGTATGTCAGGATAGAACGGTCTGGTGGTCCATCCTCCCTGCATACCCCTCCGGGGAAACGGCTTGGATGGTTAGTTAGTGGTGAATGTTTCGCCTGACAAAATCGAATGTCTTAGTCAGGCGAAACATGCCATTCACACAACATATGTATGTAAAAACATAATAAAACTTCTAGAAAACAGAAGTTTTCATCATTATTATGCATATATGTTTTACATATTTAAAAATCCAAGACATGCACGATTCAACACTATTTTAACGAACCTAAGAGATACATTAAAAATATTTTTTTACGGAAAATATGGTACGAAAATATTACATAAAACATATACAAACAATATTTATAGACAAGCAATAAAACACGTTTCTTAATAATATGTATTTATACCTTAAACTATTGTTTTTTTGATATTTATAAACAGCTTGTACTTATCTCTAATACTTATAAACTAACGTTATAATTAATTTAATCTTAATTTTAAATATTAATTGTACCCTGAAAATGTCTTAATTACAACTTAGATGTTTCATATATGATTATTTATTGTTTCTTGAACAAGAATGTAAAACTTCATAAATAATTAATACAAATGAGAACACCTGTTTTATATAAGTTTTATTATATTTTATGCGAATAACACGTTTCGCATGTCTTTCGTATTATCAAATATCATGCAGATAATGCCTTAGTCAAGTGAAACATGTCGTTCAAATAAAATATAATAAAACTTCTAGAAATCAGACGCTTTCATTTGTATACATATATAATTATTTCGAACAGGTATTAAATGCCAAATGTGTGTAATTCTTTTCATATTATACATTCGCACAAAGCAATTTATATGATCGCACATATAATAAAAACATATTTTACAAACAACGCAATAATATTTTACATAAAGTATCGCATATTTGAGAAATGGCTGCAAAACATCATGGGTGGTTTACGCTTTTTAGATTCGGGTTGTAGCTTTTGCTCGTAATTATTTCTTAAGCAAATCGCAGCATTTAGTAAAACGTCAATACATAATATTGACTGAGAGATTGAATTAAAAAGTATTTAATATATTGGCCGATCAAATAGAATAATGAAAATATTGTTTCTTTCTCAAATATGAGCATTAAAGATCCTTTGAGAGTCAACATCTTCACTATCTTTTACTCGGAACTTAGAAATTACTCACCTGTATGGATTCTTTGGTGGGCTTTTAGGTGTGAACTTTTGGTGTACACCTTCGTACAACCTAAAACAGTAAAATGAGCTTTTACAGTTACTAATATCTAATAATCACGCCGTCTTTCTTAAGGGGTGGGTAGGAAGAATGGACTACCACACTTTTCTTTCCTGACGTACTTCGTTTACTCAACATTCATGCATCGTGTCATGTACACATGTCATGTCGATTTCTCAGGAGATGTTACATATTTTTATAAAACTAATACGATATGCAAAAATAAATTGATGTTTGTAGTTATCGAATAAATCGATATTTTTAGTTCATCTAGTTTTGTATTTTATGTAAATTTGGTTAACATCGATGTTTTGTACCTTTAAAGTAGCAGTTAATGGTAATAATTATAAATTTTATACAACAACAACAACAAATCATCACGCCGTTTCCCCGAAGGGGTAGGCGGAGAGAATGGAACGCCACACTACTCCATCCTGACACCCCTTTTTAGCTTCCTCTACATTTATACGAATCATACATACACGTCGATTATTTCGACGTCTTACATGGCCGACCTTTAAAATTTGATAAATTTGATAAGAGTCAAAATCAAAAAAATTTAGCGCTCCGTCTTTCATGCCATTCGAGAATATACATAAACATGGACAGAATATTAATTAACAAAGTCGTGTCTCCTGATTTATTGCAAGTATTCTTTTGTTTTAAATAGCCATATGCACCCCTAATATCAGTCTGAATAGAAAATCGCAGATTCAAAGTAGAAACGGTGATCATACAGATATTACAATTATTGTTTCTACTGCATATTGTGTTACCAGAAATGCACTTTTAAATGTGTACTTTGAAAAATCAGTTCCTTATTTACCCATGAAGTCGCAATGGTGGACACGCCTCTTTTCCAGCTCAGGGTTGTTCCTCCGGTTGAACTTGAGGCCGTGCGGCGGCGGGGGCGGGGGCAGCAAGCGGGGCGGGGCGGGGTAGGGCGGCGGGGGTGTCCGTCGCGACCCGCACTGCGTACAACAAAACACTCCGTAAATCCCTTAAATTGTAGTTAACTAAACTAGTCATTTATATACATAAAACGACGCACTATATAGACTTACACCGTAGACGTTTCATGTCAATTCGTGTCGAAGTTTCGCATTCATAAAGTAGAAACGAAGAGATGTGACAAACAAAATTCTTCAATCAGACTAAATTTTCAAGATTTTTCTTGTCAATGAAAGTATGTCACACCTGTTCGCTCTTCATTGTGACTGACCTATGTTCACTTACTTAAATAAATAATATAGCATACGGCATCAAGATAAATGCCCTTAAATATTGTAGGCAATCAATTAGAATTTTTGATATTTTTTTTTGTGAAAATGGATGTTTGAAATAATTATTTAATATGGAATTTAACATCATTCAAGTTTGTACGTGAAGAGAAATAAATTTGTAATCTTGTTTTTCCACACATTCATTGGTATTAAATAGTGCGATAAATTATTGGGAAATTTGGCATTTGAATTGTTTATTCAAAATATACAAAAATATCAAATCTTTTATTAATAAAAGTAAATTGGTTAGAAAATTTTATTTTTATTATTTTATTTTTATTTACATTTATTATCATTATTATTTTTTCTTCTACTTCTATATTCGCCATAACTTTGTGTTACGGATTCCTTGAACAATGTTTCTTATTTTTTTTTACTTTGTACACAATACCAAGTTATTTAAAAAACTTAAATTAAAAAACAAACATGTTTCGGACACAGAAGCCCTTCATAAGTGATCTAAATATTACTAATATTTTAAATTATTTTTATTATTATTATTATTTTCATGAATGTGGTCAGTTTTGACAGATATTAAAATGAATCATTCAAAATAAAAAAAAATACATTTGTAATATTTATATCACTGATACGGCTTCTGTCTCCGAAACATGTTTGTTTTTAAATAAAGTTGGTGTTGTGTGCAAAGTTAAAAAAAATATACAATGTTCTGTTATATTTGCTTTGTATTGGGAATTCACGTTCGATTGTATTTTTTAACATTGTATTTTCACTACATTTTTATCGGACGATTCGCAAACAAGTTTTTGGACGCAGAGGTCCTTTATACGGTATAGATTTTGATTTCTTTATACTTTTAATCCGACATCCTAAAAAATCTCTAATTTATGTTGCATTTATTTATAAAGCGTCGTTTTTACCACAAGTGCAGATATGAGCATTAATGATCATATGAAACAATGTTGGATTATCTATTTTCTACGTAATTGCGAAAAATGTCTCTACTAACCAATACCACGTAGCACGATAAGTGCTTTTCAATTAGGTGAACAAAGTAATCAACTGCAATATTTTTGTTTTTGTTATTTCAAAAAGGAGTGAACTGAATAGTCAAAATTTTTTCAATTTCAATTTATTAAAAAAATTATAAAGATTACAGAATAACAAATCCAAATCGTTTATAATCACAATATACAAAAATAAAATTAACAATTAAAAAAAATAATAATTACAATTAATATAATAAGAAAACAAATGAGAGCAAGTAAGAAAAAAAGAAAAACAGACGACAATTAAAAAAAAAAACATATTCGAGAACAGTTAGGTAAAGATAAACATTTTTTTACAGTAAGAAGAGAAGCAAATAGCAATTTAATACATAAGAGATATATGCTTTCTGAGGGTAGCCTCACTATCGTGGAAGATGTCCACATCCGAAGAGATGCGGTTTAGAAGGATTATTGCCCTGCCTACGGGCAGATTGGTTCTACACAGTGGTAGGTGAAATAATTTATGTTGCCTTTGTCGCAGATAATTGTCGGGGACAAACAAAGTCAAGTCATTCAAAATATCAGAGTTAAGAATTCGAACACGAATCAGTTGAAAAAAGTGAACTCCCAGGTGGATAGTTCGTCTTATTTCCAATGATTGGTAGTCCAGCATACCCAGCAAGAAATCAGTTGGGTACAGCCAGGGGTAGTAACCGTTTTCTTTAAGGTACAGAAATCGTAAGAATTTTTTCTGTACCTTCTCGATTAACAGAAAATATTTTGTTGAAGAATAGAGAAGTTGAATAATAAATTCCAACTTAGAATTAGATCGCCCACGTGAATAGACTTCGTGTAAAAAATATTTATGTGAATGATAAATAATCACTTGTATTCTGAAAAAATAAGTTTTTTCAGATATCTAATGTTAAGATATGGGAATCTTTTCCAGGCTCTTAAGCTATTCGAATAGTTAATAAGAAAGACACATCTCAATGTAAATATTTTGCATTTATAACATAATAGCACTATAGTCAGAATAATAATAAAATGAAATGAGTTATTAATGCTTTTAGATTTATTAGACATCGCCCCAGGCCTCTCTCTCTTTCTCTCTCTGTCTCGTGCTACCCACGCTCATCGGTTTGACATTTCAACTGAGAATTTCCCACATAACTTTAATTATTGTTCGCTTTATGAAATCGAAACAAGGATATTATTTATTATTATGAAATACTCATATAAAGCAAATATACACAACTGCAGAAATACACTCAGTTAATCACTATTACATTCAAAACCATTGAAACATAACTCCAGTATAAGTGTATAATAATCAAACGGTGAAAGATTTGTTATACATATTTTTTTTATATTGACTAAATTTATCTAGGCTTCGAAATAGACGTGTGTGGGAATGAAATTAACGGGTAAACAACTGTTAGAAGCTCATGTTTCAGAAGCTCTACTGTACCGTAGAAAGGGCGTATTTTTTAAAATAATGATTATTTAAGTAATACGAATGAAAACGCCTGTTTTATAGAAGTTTTATTATATTTTATTGGAATGTCACGATTCACCTGTCTAAAGCATTATCATCTTGAAATTGCGAAATTGAGATTATCATAAAATATAATATAATAAATCTTCAAGAAAACAGACGTTTTTATTCGTAATAATTAACTAGAATATAGACATTTGAGATCTAATTTTATGTAATAACTATAAATAAGCGAATTTCAATACATCAGAATATTAAGATTGAATGTATATTTAACCTTTATAAGGAAAATACTGGAACGTTAATGGAATAATCACGAAACGTTATTCTATATTGACAATGCAATAAATATATTTATTGAATTCAACTTGTTCAAATACAAACTACTTGATTAAATTTTAACAAGTATCAAAGTTTATAAGTAGTAAACAAACTAACTAACTAACCATCACGCCGTCCCCCGAAAGGGTAGGCAGAAAGAATGGACTGCCACACATTTCTTTCCTGTCATATTTCTCTCGCTTCCTCAACATTCATACACCGTGTCATGCACGCGCGTCGATTTCTCTGACTCCTCACGTGACCGACATTCAATATCTGATTTATTTGATCTTGACACGTTTTCCTCTATTTCTAGTTGTATTTACATCGTGATATATATAGTTTTTTTACTATTCTTTGTTCATTCCTTCTTACCATGTGTTCAAACCAGCTTAATGATCCATTCATTATTTTGTTCATAATACCATCATTCGCACCGCATTCACTTCTTATATTTTCATTCGAAACTAGAGTTTGATAGATCATACACATAGTATTTACACATTCGTCTAAGAGATCTCATTTCTACTGCATTTATTCTACTTTCATCCTTCTTTTGCCAATTCCATGCTTCGCTTCCATACATAAGGATTGGTAGAAGAACACCATTGTGCATTGCCATTCTAGCTTTTTTGGAAAGGTTTTTGTTTGCGATGACAACATTAAGTGCACCATTCACACACTTAAGTAGTAAAATTGTATAAATATACTAAACAAACTGTAAAGGATTGCGATATCGTTTTAATCTTTACACAATTACACTGGGTTTAAAAAAATAATGATTTCAACAATAAAAAAAATACCTATACTTAATCTTAAAAATAATCCCTTCCATCTGCGAGGGAGTCCGTGGCAGTGTACCATGTTCTGGCTATTCGTTCCAAGATCTTTTGCAAGTCATTGTATAGCGCCCACGTTAGGATTTAATGTCGAGATGGAAAATACATAATAATGTATGTCTCCTCATGCATAAGTCAATAAGCTTTCCTTCTAAATAAATTAGTAGATACAGTCGAATGGATTGCGTTTGGAGCGCCGTTACAATATTACAATCGTGTAACTTACGAAATATGTATTCCGGCGCTCTGTAATGCGCGCGGTGTTCCCAAATGCACGCCACAGTTAAAATGTAATCAGGTTATCACTGCTGCCAGAATTCTATTTATTTTTTAAAACCATCTTAATGATCCTTTCATTATTTTGTTCATAAAACCATCATTCGCACCGCTTTCACTTCTTATATTTTCATTCGACACTCTATTATACACAGAGTATCCACACATTCGTCTAAGAGATCTCAATTCTACTGCATTTATTCTACTTACATATATTATCAGTTTTGACACATGTTATCAACTGTCAAAACTGATCATATTTGTAAACAATTTTATAATATTTTAAATATCTTTATAATATCATTGAGTAAGGACCGGGTTGTCCGAAACATGTTTGATATTTAATTTTTATTTGTTTAAAAAGTTAGTGTTGTGTATACAAAGTATTTAAAAAAGGAAAAAGAATAATGTAAAACTTTATTTTGTTCAATTATTGAAACTCACTTGTTTGATTCTATTTTACATTCAATTTCGTTTCACTAGTATGTACTGTTAACTCTTCTCGTCATATATACTTGTGGTAGCATGTAATTGGCATTTTTTTTGTTTATATGTTTTTTATTTATGTACTGTAATCACTGTTTGTTACCCCAAATAAATAAATACAATGTAATATTAAATACCTGGAGCGGTCCGGGAGAACCTGGATCCGAGGTGGGCGGAGTCAGCGGCGCCATGTAGAGTGCACGCGCGGGCGGAGGGAAGGGCGGTGCGAAGGGCTGCACAGCCGGGAAAGCGGGTTTTACGTCCTGGGCTGGCAGCGCCAACTCCGCTGCCTCCAACTTCACCTGAAATCACAGACACCACCATTGCTTGAACCATGTTGCGTTTTTGTTTTGTCGCGCTAAAAAGATCTTCTGCTTAATGCTTAAAATACAATCTTCATAGATGGCGTTAGTGTGTAGATTGAAAAAACTACCATGTAAAAAGTGATGTTACAGATTAACATATATACAACTTACAAATAATTTGTCAGACATGGTGGTCATAAGAAAAAACGTGGAATGGGGAATGTTGTATTATATAAAGCGTGCGCTTAACCCAACCAATGACAGGTCATAAGTCCTGTAAACACCTCGATCAACCATATTTTGTTTCCAATTTGCACCTTCGTCTCTAGTGAGATACAATTAATTCTTGAATTATTGAAAATTACTACCCATCAAACAAAACTAAACTAAATGTGTATTTATATTTTTTTTATGCAAGAAAGCACGGCGGGGCATAGAAGGAAAATAGGGTATATTAAATGTGGTCTAGCACCCGCTTGTTGATGCTGTATTTCTATTATTTAAATGTAAGTCTCAAAAAGACCGGGGACAGGCCCGGGGAGTGTACGAGCGAGGCTGACGAAAGGGTGCCGCTACGCCCAATAACAGTCTCGGGTGACTTCTACCCATCAAACTAACTAACATAAAAGGGTAGGTAGAGAGGGTATAGGCTAATATAAATGAATCTCAACTAGACTCTCCAATATTTATTGAGACGGGTATGTAAGCATTTCAATAGGATTGACCCTTTAGATGGCATTTATAATTATCTTTATTAACTTGTTAATAATTTCTATTTTCATTGATTAATAAATAGTATGAAACAAGACTGGCCAATATGTAGATTTTATTATATGCTGATTTTATGACTGAATTACTTTCAGATGAAAATAAATAGCAAAACCTGTCCTAGTATACAATTAGCACCTACGGGAACAGAGAAAGGCCCCAATAGTTAGGAATATTACAGGTTGGTGCAAAAGCCGAGTACTTTTTTAATAATGCGTCTTTCTACATCCTATATACCTGTATTCACTTCGGGCTATCTACATAATATGTCGGCCAAAACGTCGACAATATGAAATGACTGTTAATAAATCTGGAGAAGGAGAAAAATTCCCGGTTGATAGACATATCATGAAAAGCCGGGAGAACAGAATGAGAAACAAGCAAGATGTAATAAAAAGATCTCTTTCGGGAACTGATGAGTAAAAAACAGAGACATTTAAAAAAATATTTAATGAATAATAGTTTTTCGTTTTCATTTAGCAGAAACATTATTAAATCAAATTAAACCTGTTAATTTTTCTATTATCATTACAAACATATTTACAGTCCATGGCATCTATTTAAGAACAAGTAAAATACCATAAGCATGAGAGATGGTTTGACTTTAAGAAGACAAGATACTCTATCAAGTTTAGAGTATTTGTCTTCTGAACGTACTTTCACTGACATGAAAGACGTCGATCTATGCGAGGAAATAGTGTTCCGCAGACTGATTGCTCTTCCCACCGGTGTCAGAGGCAGATTGGCTCTGGTAACCGGTAGGTTAAACAGTCTATGGTAGCGCTGTTGGAGCTATTCTCCATCCAAAGCTGAGTTCTCGATATACTCGTATACCTTGATTAATCTAAAGAAATGGTTTATAAGAAACCCATTTCTTCGAGGCTGCAAAGAGTTGGTCTCCAACATCCAAAAGAAATGCGTTTATTGATTAACGTGACGGGTTACCTGGGCGGGTCCCCCCAGCGGCGCGAGCATGCAGGCGTTCTCGGGGTCGATGCTACGGATGGAGGACGCGATGTCCTCCCAGAGAGCGGGCCGGAAGAAGGCATCCTCCCGCCCGGCCTCGAACAGCTCCGCGTCCAGCGAGGGCGGGCCGCCCTCTTGCTTGCAGAGAAGATTATCCAGTTCGCTTGTCTGAAAAACAACACACAACCTTTTTGAATTACTTCAAATTAAAACACCCCAAAAATTGCTTCTTGTCATTACTTTTAAAGTATCGAAATTTGTGAGCCAATTTATATGGTAAAATAATTTTCAGAATAAAACCAAGGATTGAAATCGTACTTAAAATTGTAGGATTTATTATACAATATCCAAAATGAGCAAAAGATTATTATGAAGAATGAATCTGATTGTATCCAGGCTTGAACCCAAAGTCCCCAGGATTAGAAGCCAAGCGTTTTGTTCTCTAGACCAACACCCGGTTGAATGGCAGAAGTAAAATAGGCACTAAAAAAATATGCAGTAATTAATACGAATGAAAACGTTTGTTTTATAGAGATTTTATTATATTTTATGTGAATGACTTGTTTTTAACGGGCGAAACATGTCATTCACATAAAATATTGTAAAACTTCTAGAAAACAGACATTTTCATTCGTTTGGATTATTAAATATGAAGTTTTACATCATTGTTAAAGAAATTAAAAATAATAAGAATGCAGTAACTAAACTGCAAACTAAGTATGATTATTTTTTGTACATAGTACGTATTTTACTTTAAACATTTAATTAGGTACAACTGTTAAAATTTAAAACACTGTTATAATATCACGATTCCATTTTATTCATCGAGTGTCGCGACAGCTGTCTCGCCAACCGATGTTGGCATCACCAGGTGTTAGAATAAATAGTTTATTGTGACTAGTTTATTGTAACACCTAATGATGCCAACATCGGTTGGCAAAACAGCTGTCGCGACACTCTCATCATCAGCCGTCTGCCATCCACTGCTGAATGTAGGCCTCTCCCAAAGCCCGCCACCGCCCCCTGTCCATTGTCGCTCTCATCCATCTATGTCCAGCAATCCTCTTCAGATCATCGGTCAATCAATCCTGTACGCGGTCTCCAATCCAGAACCCGTCTCCCCCATCGACCGTCGGTTCTCCGACAGATATGTCCAGCGACACTCTCAGTGAATAAAAATGAATTGTGATATTATAATAGTGTTTTAAATTGATATAAACAGTAATCTTGAAGTATCATAGTGTTGAAGTATCAATAATGTTGAAGTATCATAGTGTTTCGGCCAAAACAATGGACTGTTTATTTAATTACTTGATTGACAATTATGATATTATATCTAGGAATGCATAAATTGAAGTAGATTGCTGTTATTTTACTGGATTGGTTTATATTGTAAATTTGTAATGGAAAATACTAATTAAATGTCGCTTAAATAATGTATTGTTCATAGTACTATAACTTTTAATGATTTAATTGAAATGACATCACACATTCCTCGCGTCTCATGCATTATTACAGAGTATGAATCATTATTTAATTTATACAAAATATAAATAGGTATCTTCGGGTCCATTAGATCACATATTTAATAGAACCTGTATGACTATTCGGTCTCCTTAGCATAACGTAAGTACTAGATTCAGGTAGGTATGCAAATTTCGGTTGTGTATTATAGTTTTCTTTCAGACAAAAAATAATGACATGTCTTTTTTAATTACACAGTCAAGAAAAATTAGATTGGTAGTGCATTGTTTTGGCCGAAACACTACGATACTTCAATATTATTAACTGTTAAATTTACAAAATTATTATAATATCTGTGTTTTTTTACTAAACACTTTTTCAGAATGTCACGACAGCTGTTTCGCCTAATCACAAATAACTGTACCATCTGATGTTTGTGACTCCTGATGATGCCGACATCGGTTGGCGAAACAGCTGTCGCGACATTGTCAAACGGTATATAATTAAAAATTGTGATATTATAGAAGTGTTGTAATATCAACAGTTAATAGTTTATTTAACGCTATGGTATTAACACTGTGGAATTCCATAGTAATATACTTAGAAAATTGAAAATAACTGTGTTTAATCCACTAATTATTAAAAAACACGATATGTTTCGGAGGATACTTCCATCTTCAGGTGTATATTTTTACACCTGAAGATGGAGGTATCCTCCGAAACATATCGTGTTTTTTTAATATTTTTAAAATAATTAGTGGATTAAATAAAGTTATTTTCAATTTCTTTAGCTAAACGTTTGTTTAAAAAAAAACGCAATGACTGTAGGACCGCATAGTTATTTTCGCCAAAGTCTGTTCTTTGCCACTATCTGCAAATACCTATCGGTAAGATACTTATATAATGGCGGTTTGATTGTCACGTTGTTTTTGGTCTGGTGTAGAGTTCACGTGATAATAAAATGGCGAAATATTAGTTACCTATCACATGTCATGAGAATCATTATAAAAGATATACCCTTAACATCGTTTTGGCTCGTGCTGTAAAGATGTAAAGAGCGATTAAACGTAATAATAATAATTCTCTTCTATGCTAACCTCATTGAAAAAGATCATTCATTTTATAAAGAAAATGGCGTTGAAATTTTGCATGTTAATAATAGCAATATAACTTTGAGCAATCCCGAAATTTTAGAAATTAAAAAAGCAATTAAAAATAAATAAAATATTATAAATAATCAAATAAATTGAACGTCAAGTCCAATCTTTGATTTATTTCATTTGTTGTAAGTAATTGAATCCCAATAAGAACTTTAAATAATTATTATAAATTTTGAATTGATTCATAATTTTTGTCAAATAGTCAATTGTTTTGGTCGAAACACTATGATATTTTAACATTTTATAACTGTTAATTCAAAAACTTTGTTTTATATCACAAATTGTATTTATTTTACTTTACGACAGCTGTTTCATAACATTATTAAACAACATTTTGTTATTATTGGTATTATTGTTTTTTTTTATAGCACCTGATGATGTCAACATTGGTTGATGAAACAGCTGTCGTAAAGTAAAATAAATACAATTTGTGATATAAAACAAAGTTTTTGAATTAACAGTTACATAATATTTGTTATAATAAAAGCATTAACGTTCCAAAATAAATCTTTATTACATCTGTCAAAATTGATCATATTTGTAAACAATTTAAAAATATTTTAAATATGTATCTTTATAATATGTATCACTGAAGAAGGACTGGTCGTCCGAAATATGTCTGATATGTAATTTTAATAGTGTTGTATATACAAAAAAAAAGAAAATGACGAATAATAATAATCAAGGGGTTAAGCCTCTAAAATGCTTTCATGTTCATCAGCAGTGAATATTCGCAGATTTGCAATTTAGGAAACCGTAGACTGCCCGAGGACGAGAGTGAGATTCAAGTCATTGGACCGTTTAGTAATCGACATAGGACCAGTCCGAATTTCGACAACGCGCATCAGAAGAGATGGAAGTGTAAAAATAAATAATCGTAGAAGAACCTAGCGCGGACCCCGACGGCAGTCGCCCGCCGCGACTGACGCCCACAGAACTACGCCGGCATTGTATGCTAATGGAGGCATGCTCTCTGCTAAAGCGATGCACTGCACGAAATTAAAACGGAATATTTATGTCAGAATTCACTTCACTCCCCTTGCCAGGGAAGGAAGATTTTGAATGTTCTGATATTATAAAGTTATAGAAAGAATGCCAAAGGGCTTAAGTTATAAAATGAATTGCCGAAGGAGGTAAGAGATCCCGGTTTTCTTGCAATCTTTCGTCGAAAATGCTTTAAATCTATAATATTTCATGTTTTTGGTGTTCGCATTTGCGCTTTTTATTTTGTATCTATGGTTGTATTATAAGTTATAAAATATTTTGTAATTTTTTATAACTTTATTAACCACCCTACTTATTTGAACGTACGTAATACGTTCACTCTGACTACCATTCTGCGCTATCCCGTATCACGTACGCGCTTGAGAACAAGTAATATACCTAAAATGTACAAACTGTTAGGGATACACGCTTGTGCCAACAATACTCGAGTACAAGTCTTCATAAATATGATAGTTTTGCAAGGGCCAGGCGAAGTGTGCAGCCGAGTATTTGACGTTTCGTAATTAAAAAAAAAAAAAAAAAATATTTAATTAAAATTTCATTAATAAAAAACCTGCTTTTTTGCACGTTTCTCGGAAAATAACCCAAAGGTTGGGCGGTTAAGGTTAAAGATTTTACTGACGGTTTCCAAGAATTGGTGTTGTAATTGACTGTAAATTTAAATGGGTAATAGTAAAATTAGTTTTCAGTATTCTCATTACTGCGTAAGGTAAATTTTCTCATTAATATAAGAGTTCTAGGCGTTCTGCAGTGCGCCAAATAGGCGAAAATCCGTGTTAACATCTTGAAGTGCATCGTTATCATCCAAAGCGAGGTTGCCAATTAACTCCCGGTGAGTTTCGATGAGCCAAATGGCGTTCCGGTACGCTGGTCAGGTTATGAAGATATGAAGTCCTCAAGATTTATAGCTGGATTGGAATAGTGGATCTTGCTATTAATTTATTATTCGCTAACTTTAACACGCGTCGAATAGTTTCTAAGAAGATTTAATAACGCTTTAAAGAAACAATTACATTTAACGAATCATTAAAGTTTCATCAATGAAAGCGAAAACGGGCGTTCACAATGGAGTTCTGGTCCCAACCCTAATGTATGAAAGCGAAGCATGGAACTGGCCGAAGAAGCATGAGAGCAGAATAAATGCGGTAGAAATGAGGTCCCTAAGACGTGTAGAACGATAAACGTCAGAATCTCAAATGCTGATATAAGAAAGGAATGTAGAGCGGAAGAAGGTATTATGAACAAAATTATGAAAGGATCGCTGCGTTGGTTTGGACATATAGAGCGCGTAGATAGAGAAAGTCGTAAATGAGATCGATTGCTTTCATATTCGTGAAAGTACATTCAGAAGACAAATACTCTTGACTTTGGAGAGTATCTTGTATTCCTAATGTCGAACCATCTCTCATGCGTTCCTGGTATTATATATTTATTATGTTTTACCTGTTCTCAATAGATGCCTTAAACTATAAAAAATGTTTGTAATGTCTTTTGAGAAAATAAACTGATTTGAATTTCAATTTGAAAGAATGGTTAAGAAAGTACACGTTAATGATGTAAATGGAATACGGAGTCAAGGCAGACCGAGGAAAACATGGCATGACCAAATTAATCAAATTTTAAAGGTTTGTCATGTTAGAAGTCGGAAGAATCAACGTTAATGATGTAAATGGAATACGGAGTCGAGGCAGACCGAGGAAAACATGGCATGACCAAATTAATCAAATTTTAAAGGTTGGTCATGTTAGAAGTCGGAAGAATCAACGTGCGTGTATGACTCGCTGTATGAATGTGGAGGAATTAAGAGAGGTGTGCCAGGATAGAGTAGTGTGGCGGTCCATTCTCTCTGCCTACCCCTACGGGGAAACGGCGTGATGGTTTGTTGTTGTTGTTAAAGTTTTATAATTAATTCGAATGAAAACGTCTGTTTTCTAGAAGTTGTTATATTTAACGTGAATGATTTTGTCAATTGGAACAAAAAATCAAAAAGCGCTGCTGTTTATATACAAAAGTCAGAGTCAAAGGATTAGAATACGGAAATTAAGATTATTGGACGAGAATTAAGGTTATTGTGACTTAAGTCGTAAAACAGGAGTTTTATTAAATTATAATAGTCATGATATTAAACTGTTAAAATAAATAACTTTGTTTTATGTATCACAATTTATTTTATTTTATGCGACAGCTGTTTCGTCAACCCATGTTGACATCATCAGGTGTTACAATAATACATCAAATGTCAAATTTTCGTGATTTTTCGAACCTTTGTGTGTATTTGTTCCTATGTCAATTGTGTCAAATGTCAAATGTCAAATGTCAAAAAATCCTGTGAACGCCTCGACTACCATATTCTGTTTAAAAAAAAATTACATCTTCGTCTCTATTGAGATACAATTAATTCTTAAAAATGATTATCCCGCAATGGGTAAAATCCAGTATTTGTCTACAAGTATTTGCACACATTAAAAAAATAGAAAATATTTTATCTATAATTCTCGTAGTAACACGTCTGTGTACCGCACTGGCTCTAATACCCGAACAATAGCCGAACTAAACCTCTCGTTGAGAGCCCCGCTGCTCTGATCCCGAGATGGACCACACCTGGCCGGGAACGAGCAGCGATTTTGCATCTCAGCGCCGTTAATTCAATTCAAATCCACCTGTCAGATGGTAGTTGTGTCCATTCTGGCCGGCTACATTTATTACATTAGTTACAATACTCGAGAGAAAACAGATAGCTCTATGAGTACACTTTTTATACCCTAAAAATGCAGTCTTTCGGTTAGTTAGAAGCATAAATTATTATTATTATTTTTAAATATTTTGTTTCTGATTTTGAAAATTTGGTTTGGTCCATGTGGTGTTCCTGTAAATTTGGAGATATTTCGTGTATAAGTGAATTTTTTTGGTAAATTTGATTGTTACCGCACTTTATGATAGTTATCTATAGAGGAAGACCGAGAAAAACGTGGCACGATCGAATAAATCAAATATTGAATGTCGGCCACATGAGGGGTCAGAGAAATCGAAGCGTGCGCATGGCACGATGTATGAATGTTGAGGAAGCGAGAGAAATACATATGTCAGGAAATAAAAGTGGGGAAATCCATTCTCTCGGCCTACCCCAACGTGGAGACGGCGTGATGGTTAGCTAGTTAGTTAAATTAGATATATTTTTAATTTTATTGAATTAGTGTTTATTAGATTTTATAACTAACTAACTATCCATCACGCCGTCTCCCCGAAGGGGTAGGCAGAAAGAATGGACTGCTGCACTTTTCTTTCCAAACATATTTCTCTTGCTTCCTCAACATTCATACATCGTGTCATGTACGCGCGTCGATTTCTCCGATTCTTCACGTGGCTGACATTAAATATTTGATTTATTTGATCGTGCCACGTTTTCCTTGGTATTCCTCTATTTCTAGTTGCATTTACATCGTTAACATATACATTTTTTACCATTCTTTCTTCATTCATTCTTTCCATATGTCCAAACCATCTTTATTGATCCTTTCATTATTTTTTCCATAACACCATTATTCGCACTGCATTCACTTCTTATATTTTCATT
The DNA here is from genome assembly GCA_022606425.2 of Lepidostoma basale. Taxonomy (NCBI): domain Eukaryota; kingdom Metazoa; phylum Arthropoda; class Insecta; order Trichoptera; family Lepidostomatidae; genus Lepidostoma; species Lepidostoma basale. The sequence continues at coordinate 811,540 of JAHDVF020001249.1, forward strand.
CGACACTCTATCATACACAGAGTATCACACATTCGTCTAAGAGATCTTATTTCTACTACATTTATTCTACTTTCGTCCTTCTTTTGGCAGTTCTATGCTTCGCTTCCATACATATGGGTCGGTACAAGAACAACGTTGTGCGCTGCCATTTTAGCTTTATTTGATTTTATATGTTAAACGAAATTAATATATATTCTGTGTTTAATGATATACTCGTATGATGGTTTCGGACTCTTAAAACTGTGTGTCTACTCCATTTAGTGTTCTCTATCATTTTCATTGAAACATTTCCCAGTCTGTGTTCCCAGTTCAAATGACTTGTAATGGACACAATTAGGTTTTCGCTCCGTCACGCCGACACTTGTGTTATTTTTATTGAAATCAAAACGTAAACAAGTGAAGTTTCGAAAGATCGAGCAGCGTTTCACTATAGCCCAATTGACTCGAAGACTGAGGAGAATATGCAATACTTATCTTGTGATCATTGTTGTTTCGTTTTTATACGATTACCTACTTGTTAACGCTCATCCAGATTTTTATCATTTTAAATCTTACGTAACACTAACTAACTAGCCATCACGCCGTATCTCCGAAAGGGTAGGCAGAAAAAATGAACTGCCACACTTTATTTTTATAATGTTTCTTTGTAGTGTGATTACAAAAAATACTTCATATTCTTTAAAAAAATGTTAATTTATAATAGTAAACACGATTGTTTAGTGGTTTTACTTGGATTTAATTTACATACAATTATATAAAATGTGATAAATTTGATTCGCCTTGCGAGGGCATTCTAAAACTGAACCTATTCGCCAAACAATGTGTCCTTATATTGAATGAAAAAATCTTAAGGGTGGGGGAAAAAGTATATAATTGAACAGATTATTTTACCTACCGGCCACCAGAACCAATCTGCCTCTGGTGACACCAATGGGAAGAGCAATTAGTCTGCTGAACGCGGTCTTCTCAGAGATCGACGTCTTTCATATTAGTGAAGGTACGTTCAGGAGACAAATACTATTGACTTTAGAAAGTATTTTGTCTTCCTAATGTCAAACCATCTCTAATGCGTTCCTGGCACTGTGTTGTATTTTTATAATATTTTATCTGTACTCTTTGTAATGTCTTTTAAGTTAATAAACTGGTTTGAATTGATTTGATTTGATAATACAAATTTTTGAGTTTTAAAAAAATTGCATTATATACTCAGTTTGAGTTTCAGAGTTCAGTTTGAGAATGCTCTTGCAAGGCGAAACAAATTTGTCACAATTAATATAAATTAAATCCAAGTAAAACCACTAAACAATTGATTTACTATTAAAAAATTAATAATGGAGTTTTACAAAACTAACACCTCAACCATCAATAAAAAAAATGTATTGGAAAATTACCTTCTTCGTATTAATGGCAAGCTAGCATTTATTTGGGAACACCCTAAAAAAGGCATAATTTCTCTTTATTTTTAATGTTTGGCCGACTACGAATTATTTCAAGGGGCACCGGGTAACACAGTTTCTCTAACACCCTACGTGGAAATGGATAAAATAAATGCAACAACAACAACAAACCATCACGCCGTTTCTCCGCAGAGGTAGGCAGAGAGAATGGACCGCCACACTACTCTATCCTGGCACACCTCTCTAGCTTCCTCCATATTCTTACATCGAGTCATACACGCACGTCGATTCTTCCGGCTTCTGACATGACCAACTTTTAATTTTTGATTTATCTGGTCATGCCATGTTTTCCTCGGTCTACCTCGACTCCTTACTCCATTTACATTGTTAACGTATACTTTTTTAACCATTCTTTCTTCACCCATGCGCTCCATATGTCCGAACCAACGCAGCGTACCTTTCATAATTTTGTTCATAATACCTTCTTTCGCTCTACATTCCTTCCTAATATCAGCATTTGAGATTATGTCGTACATCGTTTTACCACACATACGTCTTAGGGACCTCATTTCTACCGCATTTATTCTGCTCTCATCTTTCTTCTGCCAGTTTCATGCTTCGCTTCCATACATAAGGGTTGGAACCAGAACTCCATTGTGAACGGCCATTTAAAAATAAATGCAATGCATAATTATCCACGTATCAACAAAAAATGTACGTTAGGGAAGTACTCTATTATCTGATTATTATTTTACATATTTACAATCGGAGTCGAGTGCAGATACGCACAGAGCACGTAATATATAATATAATGTAGTTAATTTATTGCTAATTAAGACCGGACAGATGCGCGCGCCGCTCTGATTGGCCAACGTTTGCGGCGCGTTCCGGCGCCTGGTTGGCGGCCCCGGCGCATGCGTCGTTGTTCCGAGCGTCGGCGGGCGTCGCTCCGAGCAGTCAAACCCCCGCACAGCCAATAGTCGAGCGGGGATAATGGGTCTTCCGCGGCGCGCGAGAGCGGCGCGCTCCGCGGGACATGTCGCCGCTTATCTGTCGCATGCAATGCTCCCAGAAGTATGCGGTCACAGAACATCCGCATGGCATGCCCTTTGTTTCCATTGCTTGCCGGGATGTTTGAACCCCAAACTGTTGTCAAAACAAACACAAACGTAACCAAAAATATTTTAAATATAAATGTAGTGGATATTAACAACAATAAACCATCACGTTGTTTCCCCGAATGGGTAACAGAGAGATTGGACCGACACAATACTCTATCGTGACACACCTATTTAGATTCCTCCACATTCATACAGCGAGTTATACACGCACGTGCTCATGTTAACTAAAAACTAACTCTCCGAAGAGATAGGCAGAAATAATGGACCGCCACACTGTTCTATCCTGACATACATCTCTTGATTCCTCTACATTCATACATCGTGTCATGCACACACGTTGATTTCTTAGACTCCGCACGTGACCAACAATTTATAGTTGATTGATTTGATCGTGTCAAGTTTTCCTCGGCTTTCCTCTTTTTCTAGCTTCATTCACGTCGTTTACACATACCTTCTTCGCTGTTCTGTCTTCACTCATTCTTTTCATGTGTTTACGTGTCATGTTAATGGATTGTATTATATTATATTATAAATACCAGAGTGTACATACGACATTGTATGCAAACACGAAGTAAATGCTCATAATATTATTATTCTGTACAAAATTAATCCAGCTTTAAACGGAGAAAAACCGATACTATTTATATTTTTTTAAATATAGACACGTTATCTGTAGAGTTTATTTGTGAATGCATTTAATCTGCTCGGAATAATCTTTCGTTTGATAAACTTAACATACGTTTTACTAATGTAATATATGCATTAAAAGTATTTTTAAAATTTTATTTGATCCAAATCTGTTTTGATTTTATTGAAAGATCGCGTATCATACAATTACAAATAATATAAGGTGTATAACTTTGCTTCCGCCGTTTTTTTCCGAAATTCGAGGCTTTATCATAAAAAACTGGTTATACATTTATGATTCAAAGTATTGTCCATCGCTGGCCACTACTTTCTCCCATCTTTCGGGCAGCATACGAATCCCGCGTTGAAAAAACTGGTCATCTTTTGAAGCGATCCACGAATCGATCCAATTTTTTACTTCTTCATAAGACCGGAAGTGCTGGTCAGCTAGGCCGTGTGCCATTGATCGAAACAAGTGATAGTCCGAGGGAGCAACGTCTGGAGAATACGGCGGGTGGGGTAGGACTTCCCATTTCAAAGTTTCCAAGTATGTCTTGACCACTTTCGCAACATGGGGTCGAGCATTGTCATGCTGTAAAATCACTTTATCATGTCTCTCGTTGTATTGCGGCCGTTTGTCTTTCAATGCTCGGCTCAAACGCATTAATTGCGTTCGATAACGATCGCCTGTGATTGTTTCAGTCGGTTTTAACAACTCACAATACACTACGCCGAGCTGGTCCCACCAAATACTGAGCATAACCTTGGAACCGTGAATATTCGGTTTGGCCGTCGACGTGGAAGCATGGCCGGGATATCCCCATGATTTTCTGCGCTTGGGATTATCGTAATGAACCCATTTCTCGTCCCCAGTCACAATGCGATGCAGAAATCTCTTCCGTCTTTGCCTTGCAAGCAGCTGTTCACAAACACACAAACGCCGTTCAACATCTCTCGGCTTCAACTCGTACGGCACCCAATTTCCTTGTTTCTGAATCATTCCCATGACTTTCAGGCGTTTTGAAATGGCTGGTTGCGTCACTCCCAATGATCCTGCCAATTCTTGTTGCGTTTGACACGAGTCTTGATCAAGTAATGCCTCCAATTCTGCATCTTCGAAAACCTTCCCTCTTCCATCGCCATGCTGGTCTTCGACGTTAAAATCACCGTTCTTGAAGCGTTGAAACCACTCTCGGCACGTTCTTTCACTAAAAGCGGCCTCACCATAGGTATTTGAGAGCATTCGATGAGCCTCAGCCGCAGATTTCTTCATATTAAAGCATAAAATTAAAACCTCCCGCAAATGACGAGAATTTGGCTCGTAAGCTGACATGTTTAATCGGGAATAACTTTATGATGCAGACACAAATCGACTAATATTTCGATGGCGTTAGTTTACAAATACTTAAGCTTATTGTATGACATCTATGATCTATTTATTCCAACTACCACTTACCGCTACTGCCATCTATTGCAAAACGGCGGAAGCAAAGTTATACACCTAATATATAATACAATTTGGAGAAAAAAAAAGTGACTGAAAATGTTTTCGAATTTTGACCCCGATGCCGAGGTGCCAAGGAGATCCAACTGCTCCAATATGGAGACACTGCTCACTCGCACTCTCTTGCGCTGGTCTGGCCATGTGCTACGCATGAACGACAACAGGCTTCCCAAAAACATCTTATATAGTAAACTTTTAGAAGGGAAAAGGAAGCACGGAGGACAGCGCAAGAGATATAACAACCTGCATACTGCAGTAAAGAGTGTAGACATACAAATGGACTCGGAGCAGTTAGCAACAGATAGGGCGGAGTGGAAAAGAGTCGTCGCTACGTGCCAGGGGCCGGAGAGACGGAGAAGACGGGGTCCTGACGGTGATGAAGTCTATTAATCCAATATAAGACTACATAGCTACACCAGGCGGCACCGAAGACAGACTTAAATATTTTTGTGTTCCTTATACTCGTACTCACGGGCAATGGGTATTATTATAATTATGTTGAATGCTGTTATTTAGAAGTAGTCTAATAGCAGATGCATCAATTTAAATCAAGGAGATTATAACAAAATTAGCTTAAATTTTTTGATTATCAAGATTTTGCATGCTTACATTTCAGAAAAAAAAACTAGTAATGTAATTAACAATAATAACTATGAATAATTAATGCTTTTATTTGAAATTTCTTGGTAGAAGTTCATTTTAAATAATGAAAACAAAAAAAAAATTATCCAAAATTTCTTAATTATTATTTATTTAGTGTGGTTCCACTTGTGTTTATGTTCGACCGGTTTCGGCAACATACTGCCATCTTCTGGCAGCTTGCTGTCATGGGAATATAACATAAAGAAATTTTGTAAATTTTTTTTTGTTTCATTATGTATAATAACTAGGAGAAAAATACAAGTTTCACCGAAATCGAAAACGTAAAATAAAATTGACGCAATAAAGCAATGATTATTGTAAAAGTGTTGAATACGTCAAATTTTTAACCACTTGTACTTAAGAGCATGTTATTAAGATAATCTAATGATTTTATTGAAAACTCTTGATGGAAGGTAATTTTTAATAATAATTAAATAAAACGACAATAATAACTACTTCCTTTTTTGTCATTGTTTGGCAGGCATCGACAGACTGGTCTTATTGGACCAATCGTCGATGCCAGCCAACCTGTCAAAACCGCTCGTTCTCGAAATAAAGACAAAATATTTAGATTTATGATTTAAAACTCGTTTTAATGCGCCCTTGAGGTGATTACATCACAAAAACGGCGCTTTAAATGTAAGCATATTATTATTAAAAGTGGAAGTAGTTATAAAAACACAGTTTTATTTCATTATTATTATTTGAGAGCGTGTATTTACAATGCGATGCATAATCAACGGGTCTTAATGTAGAAACAGAAACCAATCAAAAACTAAACTCCAAGTACTCGTGTAAACAAAAGCAATCTTTAAAATGACAGACATATTGAGTTAATATACCATGTGATGGTCTTTCATTGTTTCGGTCCGGCCGAGCGGAACAGCGCATGCGCTCGCGAGTAACGATTTGTCTCCAGCGGAAGTATCCTCAATAGCTCGACAGTACACAGAACCATTATCGGCGATTTGGAAGAGACACCCATTAGGAGGAGAGTAATGACTGCTTGGGCTTGAATACCGCCGACATGCTGGTTTAGCATTCTTATCAAACGCGTATTTGATTATAATTTTACAACAACACAACAACAAACCATCACGCCGTTTCCCCGCAGGGGTAGGCAGAGAGAATGGACCGCCACACTACTCTATCCTGGCACACCTCTCTAGCTTCCTCCACATTCATACATCGAGTCATACACGCACGTCGATTCTTCCGGTTTCTGACATGACCAACTTTTAATATTTGATTAATTTGGTCATGCCATGTTTTCCTCGGTCTACCTCGACTCCTTACTCCATTTACATTGTTAACGTATACTTTTTAACCATTCTTTCTTCACCCATGCGCTCCATATGTCCGAACCAACGAAGCGAACCTTTCATAATTTTGTTCATAATACCTTTTTTCGCTCTACACTCCTTCCTAATATCAGCATTTGAGATTCTGTCGTACATCGTTCTACCACACATACGTCTTAGGAACCTCATCTCTACCGCATTTATTCTGCTTTCATCCTTCTTCTGCCAGTTCCATGCTTCGCTTCCATACATTAGGGTTGGGACCAGAACTCCATTGTGAACGGCAGTTTTCGCTTTCATTGATAAATTCTTGTTTCCAAAAACTATTTAAAAAAATATTGTGTCCAATAACTATTGTGTCTAAACCACCTTAAAACTATATACTTGTATTTTAATATTTTTTTGTATAATTCATTCGGTTAATTAAAATGTGTGTTTATGGCAAATGTTCATATAATGTGTAACAGTTTATGTTTGTACTCGACACTGGTTTTAATTACAATGTTAGCACACGAACTAATTTGTATTCACGGAGGGACATACGCCCCCTTGGAAGGGAGGACGCGCGCTAACAAAGCGGGACAATTTATAGCCTCAAATTACAGGCTCTCGTACATTACCATGCGACGGCATTCTTGATCATTTTTTTTCATGGTAACCTTGCAACAAAGGGAATTACATTATTTGTTATTTGTCATATCCTGCTATATCCATTTGCATATTGTTAAATAAAATTATTACAAAATAATCTTCAATTGTTTTCGTTGTTCTAATTACATATATTGTATAAAAACGATTGAGTATCAGTGCCAATAAAAGTGAACAATTCAGTGTGAATAAAAGCGTTATGAACAAACTAATAAAAGGGTAATCAAGAATAGTTTCTTCACCGGAAGACTCGAGTTCGTTCTTGGACATTAATTTCACGAGATTCATCCATGATTTTGTTTTCTAAAAGTTTTATTATAAAAAAAACTAACTAACTAACCATCACGCCGTCTCCCCGGAGGGGTAGGCAGAAAGAATGGAACGCCACACTGTTCTGTCCTGACATACTTCTTTCGTTTCCTCTACATTCATACATCTCGTCATGCACGCACGTCGATTTCTCCGACTCCTCACGTGACCGACATTCAATATTTGATTGATTTGATCGTGCCACGTTTTCCTATAGTTTATTATATTTTGTTTAGTTTATGTTTTATTATAATTTATGGAAATGACATGATTCGCCTTTCAAATACATTTGATAATATCTTAGTGGGGCGAAACATATAATTCCTATTAATAAAAATTAAAAACAGATGTTTTTTATTCGTATTAAATATTTAATATGGAGTTCGTACGGTTTACATGGTCTCATCAGAATCGTCTTCTTGTTCTGCTCCATCTCACGATGTCCTCAATATTACAGATTTAACTTATTTTCATCTATGAGATTATGAAGTTCAGATTTTTAATTTAGTGTTTAAATAATATTAAATATAAAATTTTAATATTCAATTATTAAAAAACTCCATAATTAATACGAGTACATTGATTACTAATATTTGAATTTTAACGATATGTTTAATTTTCATGATGGTGTTGTGAAAAAAAAAATGAAAGGATAATTAAAATGATTTGGACACATGGAAAGAATGAATGAAGAAAGAATGGTAAAAAAAGTATATGTTAACGATGTAAATGGAACTAGAAATAGAGGAAGACCGAGGCAAACGTGGCACGATAAAATTAATCAAATATTGAATGTCGTGCATGACACGATGTATGAATGTTGAGGAAGCGAGAGAAATATGTCAGGAAAGAAAAGTGTGTCATTCCATTATTTCTGCATATCCCTTCGGGGAGACGGCGTGATGGTTAGTTAGTTAGTTTTTAATTTTCATTTACAATACTCGAATATTGTTTTCTGTACTAACATTTTTCTATTCTATACGCTCTTCCAGTATACGATTCGATCTTGATTTCATATCCGATGCAGTCATTTGCCTCTTGGAACTTTCTAAAAGCTTCATCTTGTCCTATTGTCCTTCTCATCGCTGCTCTACGCTTTGCTTCCGTAGACAAGCGATTAATTAAAGTGTGCGGTATTAATAATACATAGCCTTGCGCGTGTATGGGTAAACAAATAGGTGCTATATCTCGATAACGGTCCAGGAATCTCGGAGCTCTTTCCTAATATTTGAGTTCTCACGCCTACTAGTGTTACCACACTGTCTGCAGCCAGTCATTTATTCGTGTCAAACAGTTCCTCTCACATTTTTAATAAATTGCCTCCATTTGTTTTGTATAAAGATTTTTTTCAATTCATTATTTATTACTGATAGGTGGTTTGAAAGTTTTGGCAGATTTTTTGTGTAAAATATTTCTGTAACACAATTTAATATAATCATTATCATTTTTAGATCTATACTTTGTGTGTATACCACAAGGTTAAAAAATACTCGAACGTGTCTCTTTTGAATTCTTTATATTAGTCAATGCCTTTAAAATATTATTGAGTTATCTGATATACCGGCGTAACAAAGTAACCATTGTGACTATTTCAATACGTATTTTTTTTATTTCTTAATTTATTAACAATTTTAATATAACGTCCGATCATGGTATACATAAAATTATTTTATATTATAATTAAAACAAATAAAAACGTCTGTTTTCTAAAAGATTTATTTTATTACCTAGGAATGACATGTTTCGATTAGCTAAAGTATTATAAAATGCAGCCAGAATTAAACGCATTGATGTTTATATACCCGAGCTAATTAACGGATTACAGTACTAAAGGAAAGGGGCTTAATATCGTATTAACAACAATTAAGGGCAAGAGAAAAAAACTCAATATGAGAAAGTTCGCAAAAAAATTATATTTTTAATTGAAATTTCTTGATAGAAGTTCATTTTAAATAATGAAAAAAAAATTGGTACTAAATTTCTTTTTTTTTTTTATATACGCCATACTTTGTGTTGTTATGATGGTTTATTTCTATTTTTATTTTTTTATACACTTTGTATATACAACACTCATATTAAAAAAAATAAAATTATATAAACATGTTTCGAACTCATGGTCCTTCTTAAGACACATTTTTAAAAATATTATAAAATGGTTTACATGATCTGACAGATGTTAAAAATATTTATTTTGGAACATTAATTAAGTAAATTTATTTTAGAACATTAATTAACCATTATAATTAAGTTCCAAAATAAAACTTTATAACATCTGTCAGATCATGTAAACAATTTTATAATATTTAAAAAAATGTATCTTTACTGAAGAAGGACTGTTTGTCCGAAACATGTCTATATAATTTAATTTTTTAAATTGTATAAATTGTATAAAAAACTAAAAAAAAAAAAAAATCTTTATTATTATATACTCGTATTTAGTGTAGCCCAGAAGATGACAGCAAGCTGCTGAAACCGTTCGACATTCAACACAAGTGGAAGCCCACTAAATATGTAAATAAAGAAACTTTGTATCAAATTTCTATTTATTTTCATGATGAGAAAGTTTTACTTGAAAATAATTAAAGTTTTTCATTCATGCATTTTAGTACACTTTATTGCACTTTTCCCAAACATGTTTCGGGCCACAGACGCCCTTCCTCAGAGTAGAAATTTTAACATAGTAGTTGTAAAAGTATTAATATACCCCGGATTGAATACACTGTTTTCGATTAATTTACATTACTCACCCAAAATTAGATGAAATAATATGATCAGAGTGTTGACGTAAACATATTTGACTTTAGCTATCATTATAACTTATTACTAACAGTAACGCGTATAAAATTATTCACGTTACGTCATAGATCTTTATGATGAATCAGACATTGGTATGATCCGTTTTATTTAAAAGTTATGTACAATAAAAAAATGATAATTTTGAGACCAGGTATAGTAATACAAGTTTATCATATTGGACACTGAGGTGTATACAGGCTGCATTTAAAATGTTGATTATAAAATGCGAATATTAAACATTTAATCTTCTTCTTAAAGTGCCCTGTCAGGTCCCCCCGACGTCGGCGATCACTCTGGTAAACTCTTCCCTATCCTGCGCTGTCTGGAATAGCTCCTCCAAAGTTCCGATTCCCGTCCCAAGAGATCTGCCTTTTCCCTGCCCCCCTGCGGCCCTCTATTTTTCTCTTCAAAATTAGATGCAGCAGGCGATATTTTTCTCCTCATATTCAATATTATCCTTTATTTGTGGTTTATTATTTACCATAACCCATTACCAGGACCACGGCAGGCGAAGAGCCAATTAGAGAACAAGTTGCTAGACGCAAGTGTGTTATGAAAGAGGAAGTGAGGCAGACCTAGAGCCACTTGGCGACGAGCCCTGCAGGACGAGGTTAAAGCAGCAGGGATGATTTTAGGCATTAGGCATGCGATGGAGTCGGGTGGAGAAGGTTCCTTGAGGCCCCATGCACCACGGAGGTATGACAGGACAACAAGAAGAAGAAGGGGAAGATTATTTATTTAAGAAAGCTACATTAAAATTAAGCAATATAAAACACACTGTTTGTTGCAACAATTTCAAAGAAAAACCCCTTTACAAATGTGCCACCAAAACAAACAATAAAGTTTAAACGATTTACTAGATTTTTACTAAAATATATACAATAAAGCTATGTATTTAGGTAGCATGTTCACAGCGGATGGCCGAACGGTTGAAAAATAGTTATTGGAAACAAAAATTTATCAATGAATTCGAAAATGGCCGTCCACAGTGGAGCTCTGGTTCCAACCCTCATGTATGGAAGCAAAGCATGTAACTGGCAGAAGAAGGATTAGAGCAGAATAAATGCGAAAGATATGAGGTCTTTAAGACGTAGGTGTGGTAGAGCGATGTACGCCAGAATTTCAAATGATGAAATAAGAATGGAATATAGAGCGGAAGAAGGTATTATGAATAAAATTATGAAAGGATCGCTGCGTTGGTTTGGACATATAGAGCGCATGGATGGATAAATAATGGTAAATAAAGTAAACGTTAAGGAATTAAATGGAGTACGGATCGAGGTAGATCGAGGAAAACATGGCATGACCAAATTAATCAAATTTTAAAGGTTGGTCATGTAAGAAGTCGGAAGAATCGACGTGCGTGTATGACTCGCTGTATGAATGTGGAGGAATCTAGAAAGGTATGTCAGGATACAGCAGTGTGGCGGTTCATTCTCTCTGCCTACCCCTGCGGGGAAACGGCTTGATGGTTTGTTGTTGTTTTTTGTAATCAAACTACAAATAAATTTTCAATTATATTGGTTTTATGGCATTTAAAACACTTCTACATTAAGCAAAAATAAGTTCGGATCTATGTCAAAAATCAAATTGGATCAAATACAATTTTATATATTTATTTTGGAAAAAGCAATAAATTATACATTTTATAATTGCCGCAGAACATCCTGTAGTATCATATATACAAGAGATTTGTATGTCGACTGTCTAAATTAATGGACCGGTATATTTAGAATGCATAAATATACATATAATAAATATCTGCTTAGTTCATTAAACGTATATAATAGGCACGTTGTACGTTTATGTGCGTACATAAATGCTAATAGGTTCAAATGACATGTCACTGCCCCATTCATCTATATTATTACTTTGCAATGGTTGAGCTATACCTACGTGACGGTTAGGGAATGTTTGAGAGCTTTGATCACTGGGTCACTTACGGCGGATGCCCGAACCAATTGTAACGAATGTTTGTGCTCGCGCCAGAGTAAAAAAAAGGCTAATTGATTCCAAACTTATTTCTAAAAAAAATTGGTAAAGCCTGTAAATAACTTTTTCTTCTTCTTCAAGTGCCCTGTCGGGTTCCCTCAACGTTGGCGATCATCTCGGCGAACCTGTCCCTGTCCTGCGCCGCTCGGTACAGCTCCTCCACACTTCGGTCGCCGGTCCACTACCTCACGTTTCGTAGGCAGGACATCTGTCTGTAACCAGGCCCTCGGCGTCCCTCAATTTCCCCCTCCAATATCAGTTAGAGAATGTTGTACTTTTCCCCACCCAGATATGAAATCTTCCGAACCTTGATAGTTGACAAGAGCTCCCTGTCAACTCTAGCTCGCCTCAGGACTCCGGTATTGATAACCATGTCTATCCAGGGAATTCTGAGCATTGTTCAAGAAACAATAAATTTATTAAGTATATATGTAAATGTCAATATTTATAGTAATGAAGGGCTTCTGTGTCCCGAAACAGGTTTGTTTTTAAAATTAATAAATTGTTGTGATACAAAGATTAAAAGATTATTCAATTATGAATACACAACACAAAGTGGTGGTGAATTTAGGAGAAATTCAAGAAACCGTAAACATAATTAAAAAAAAATACATTTCAAATTAATTGTAATGCAAAATAATTTTCTAATATACTATAAAAATATCAGTACTCAGGTGTGATGGTAATCATAATTAATTAAAATCTAATATACGGCAATCCATGTATAATAAGGGTCATGAGTCACCAGAGGACACAGTGCCTCGCGCTATTAGCATATTCTCTGTTTAGATAAAATATAATGTATAAAAACATGAGTCACGCGATTATCTGACCAACATTCTGTCTTAATTTATTAGCGGGGTATCGTTAATCAGTCGTCCGCCGTCACGGATTACGGAGGATCGCGGATTTCAGAAATATTAATGGGAACTCTTCGGCATTACATCACCTCGGCCAATGTTCTAGCCCGAGTAGGGTTACGTTGGCACTCATTGTTTCGGGGTTATTGTCCAACCGATTCATAACTAACTAACCATCACGCCATTAGCCTCAGGTCATACCCTAAATGTTCCGGTAGATGTTTTCCATGGTCTCCACAGCTGTAAGGCAAATGTCGTAACATATATAGATAGCCCATGAATCTCTTCCTCAGCCTATTCCCATCCACTTCTGGACAAAGGCCTCCTCCATTCGCTTCCATGTCACTCTGTCCTGTGCAGACTGCATCCATGTTATTCCGACGTGTCTGTTTAGATCATCTTTCCACCGTAGTTGCGGTCGCCCTGCACTTACGGTCTCCAAGTCAGCAGTCTTCTTGTCCAATTTTCGTCTGAGCTTCTGGCTACGTGACCTGCCCATTGCCATTTTAGAGCCGCTACCCGGTGGATGGATGATGTCAGTGACTTTTGTTTTTTCTCTCACCGTATCGTTTCTGACTCTGTCTCTAAGGCTTATTCCTAACATGGTTCTTTCCATGGCTCTTTGGGTCCCTCGTAGTTTCTCGGCACTTTGTTTGGACAGTGTAACAGTTTCAAGACCATGAGTACCAACTGGCAGATCACAGGCCATGAATCTTACAGCTTGATTAAGTCTACTTATAGACTAAATTAAAATTTTGGCTTTTATATTCCCTTAGAGATAAGATGATTGTATTGTTTGTATATACCGTGTGATTTTGTATGTAAGTGCGGGGCATAGACGGAAAACATAGAGTAGCTTAAATGTGGCCTGGTGTCTCTTTGATTTTCCTAAAAGAAATAACAATTAACGTCAGTCCCGGATGGACTTGAGACGGATCTAGGAAGCGAATGAGCTGGGCTCGAAAGCGAAAACGATCGTTCACAATGGAGTTCTGGTCTCAACCCTAATTAAAGTGATATTTTTTCAATTTAAATTAGGATCTAATCACGTTTATTTTCGTAGTTCTCAGTTTTAAGGCTTGATTAGACTTTTATCTTCTTTCAGCCAGCTCAAAGCTTCACTGATTTTTTTGCCGTTTAATAAATTTACTAAGCTGTGGCTTACACGCCGATAACCCCGTACCATATTCCATGTATTGTTTTATTAACTTAAGAAATATTAAAGTGAGGTTTCGGTCCCACGCATTTCAAGCAAATGAAGTCGATAAAATTAAATCTTAACCAAACTATATTTTTCAGATACAAAACAATAACTAACTAACTGTTTAAATTGAAATGCATAACAAAGAGTTTGTGCATTACAAAAACGTTTACGGAGTTTTCATTCATACATATATCTAACTTTTATTATCATATTATAATTAAAGGCTGATCTTTATAAAAGAGTATCAAAAAAGTCAAATATGAGTTTTTAATCCCGATTGATGTTAAACATAAAACCCAATAACTGTGCAAAGGTGCAAAATAATTTAATAGTGTAGTCTGGTTCAAACTTTATCCTAAATATGTCTCCCGTGCTACATGACAAATGGTACAATAAACAGTTTTTTTTTTCATTTTTATTTGTTTTATTTAAACCACTTACACGTTTGTAATGACCATCCTTCAATTAATTTCAGGAATATTATTCGAAGGGGTAAGCAGAAAGAATGGATTGCCACACTTTAACCGATGCGGCACTCCATTATTCTCTTTTCGCCCTCGCGGGAGACGCGGTGTGATGGGTTGCGAACCTCGCCATCACCAATAGGCATCTCCCGCGTGCACGTCAACGTCCACAAAATAAATCTAAACCAAATTTTATAAAATAAATACAATGATAAAAAATAAAATAAAAATAATATATCACCTAATAGTTGTCAGCAATGCGACCCAGACTTTTGTGTTTATTTAATTTATATTCCACGTATCCACCGTTCTGTTATGAGGCACTTAAAACAATCCAACTCTAGCAAGAACTTCAAAACTTTATCAAATTATTGCATGTATGTTAATGAAAAAGGAAGACAATTCATTCATTATCTTGGAAAAATGATTCCAAGAGGTTGAAGACGATAACACCAGACAAGGAATAATTAATATGAATTAAAACGTCCGTCTTCTAGGACTTTTATTATATTTTAGATGAAATGACATGTGATATTGCCTTAGAAGGCCAAACCTGTCATTCCATCTAAAATATAATTAAACTCCTAGAAGAAAGACGTTGATTAATATTAATTATTTAATATGTAGTTTTTCATAATTGTTCAAGAAATAATAAATAATAGGAAAGGATATACCCATAATTCCAAGAAATACAAGGACTGCAATTTGTTAACGTAATTGAAATAAAAAACAAAACAGCTTGGCTTTCAGACATTTTCTGTGTTATCATATTGTTACCTTGTCTTAAATCTGGGGTACCGGTTTGGTGTTCTCGTATTGAAGCGCCTTCGAGAGATACACATTGTTCTACGGCTTATTGTTTAAAGTGAATAAATTTATCATCAGTCAGAAGAAACGCGCAGCCGACATATTTCATATTTGACGAGACTCTGACATTTTAAAAGAACACCTTTCTGTGACAATAAGATAAAAAGGCTGTCAGTAACCATTTTTCTTACGCGTGGGTTTATCAATCGAAAAATATTACATTTGAATTGAATTTATTTTTATTCAACCTGCGGAACGAATTTGAAAAATGAGTGGGATCGTTTTAGAATATAATAAAAATAATTCTACCAAATTCGTTTACAATAAAAATAGTTGAGAACTCAATGTCGCTATATACATTGGTTTTTGTCGATATTTCGCTTCTGTTTAGTTTATCTTCTACACATGTGATTAAATATACAATGTGGTTTATTGCTAGATTATGTTGGTAAAGGCTTGATCATTATATTGGTCATCGAAGCTATTATGTTGTCTGCTTATTCATATCAACAATGGATACACATATTTTATTGTGATAATAATTGGATTTATTTTGGTGCCTGTTTTATCAGCATTTGTTTTGATTATTTTTGTCCGTAGTGAATGTGTATAGAGACTCTCGGATAGTAGAAGTGAAACTTCTAGGATCATAGGAAAAGTATATTTTTTGCAATGCGTGATTTTTCATTTAGTAATGATTGTTAGAATTTATAGAAATTATTATATAAGATTTTAAGATGTGATTGTGCTATATATTTTAATTTAAGAATCTACTGGTGATATTGAAAATTCGGAGCGTAAACGGACGTGCTTCCGCTTTGAGTTTCAAATGCGTACTGACAAATTGGTGGGTAGAGACTACGCTCTACAAGACCAAAAAGTTTTGCACTTGATAATGCGTTGAAGAAACGGCAATGCACTTAGCATTAGATATCTGTTTATCTAATGCAATAATTTTTGCAGGGGTTTCACTTTTCGTACGTCAAGCCGAATTGCCGTATGCGTCTAAAGAAAATTCAATTCAAAAAGCAATCATTCAATACAATTTAGGACGGAGAAATATTTTATAATCTAATCAGTCGTGCATTGCGTTATTAAATCCATGTTTTTGAGTTATCGCAATACATTTATAATATAATATAAGAGTAAATTTGATAATTTCCATAGCGCCATTTTTATGAATTTTACTCATCTTGAAGGGCGCTGTATAAAATGTTCCGTAGTTAAAAAAAATAACATATTTAATATAGGAGCTGCACCTGACGCTGTCGATCAACATTTACATCAGGAAAAGATAATTTGAAAATGTGTGTTTTGAGTCTCGGTCTAAACTCTGACTGATTCTCAATGCACTCAAAGTCTGCTGGAAGATTGTTACGGTCGCCAAAGTTTGTGCGTGGACAGCGTTTTGGCACAGTCAATCTGCCGATCGCAGAAGACTTAGCTGATCGCAATGTAGACTGTCTGGCGTTCAGTTTCTTGTTGATGCAGAGTTCAGATATATAATCTGGTGCCATTCCATGCAATACCTTAAAGATCGTCCAGCAGAGCTTGTATTGTATCCATTCTGGACATTTCAGCCAATGGAGCTTCTTAAGATGCTATGTTATATGACAACGCTTCGGCACACTCATTATTAGTCTTGCTGCCGCATTGAATGCAGACTGGAGTTTATATGTTTGCTGTTTGGGGAATTTCGCGTGGACTCCATTGCAGTAATCATGAAAGTCATGACACGACGAAGGAATTGATGGGAATGTTGTAATTACATAAAGCGTGCGCTTAACCCAACCAATGACAGGTTATAAGTCCTGTAAACACCTCGATCACCATGTTCCGTTTCCAGTTTGCATCTTCGTCTCTATTGAGATAAAATTAATCCTTGAATTGATTAATGTTTTAAAATTGTCAACGGGAATATTTAAAGAAGTTTAATAATTTTAAGAGAACATAACATATTTAACGCCTTTCACCTTATCAAAGAACTTCATACATGGCTAAAGAGTAATAAAAGTTTCAATAGGGTATAAATTGTATGAAATTACGAGGTAGTATAATGAGAATCCATTTACATTTAATCGTACATATCTCGTGGGCAGGTACTACATAGCTTTCTACTGTAAATTATTTATCGTGGGAAGATTTCTCCGTTTTAGGATTTTCCATGCGAAATATTTGCATAATCTTTTAGCGCGCTGGTCCCTGCAGAGTTATTGTGATTTACGGTTTACATTGCACCTCCGCAAGGACGAGGAGATATTGGCACTTCAGATTCTAGGCACGCTTCAAAATGATCACTCGAGCGGTGCCATTGAACTCCGGCTGGGCAATATTTCATGGCGTTCGATTGTTCGTGTCGCGTTATTCCCAATATAATACATTACATATGCAGTTATTTTACATTTTGATAACATCCATTGATTGATTGATAGCAATATGTTTTTTGTGTCTCGTCCTTCATCAACTAGTCCTAATCGACTGACGCTTTGGAGATCTTTGCAGTCTCCATATGTAGGGTAGTTAAGTAGTTATTTATTAAATAATCCATTGTTTTGGCCGAAACACTATGATACTTTAACATCATAAGTCGTTAAATAAAAAAAAACTATGTTTTCAGTACCACAATTGTATTTTATTTTACGCGACGGCTGTTTCGTCAAACTATTTTGACATCATAACTAATTTTTCACATCATCAGGTGTTAAAATACTATATCAAATGTCAAATTTTCGTGACTTTTCGAACCTTTATGTGTATTTGTTCCTATATCAATTTGAATAATTTCTTTGATATAATTTTGAAGTTCTTGCTGTTGAGTTAGGTACCAAAATATTTTAATTAAAATAACGGTTAGTAACTATTTATAGGAGAAAATATTAAAGGTGGAAAATATAATAATAATAAAAAATAAAAAAATCATAATTAGAAGGAACAATTACACATAATATAGAGTCAAAAACGATAAAACAATAAATTAAAGACGATAAACAATAAAAGGAAGTAGATTATATTAATAAGACATGTGATAAAAGTTGAAGGTAGTATTATTATTTTTTCGGTAGATTTTATAGGAGAAAAGTTTTTAATGTACTATATACTAATGCGGAATAAGCTGGAATTTGACATTTGATAAATTATTGTAACACCTGATCATGTCAACAAAGGTTGACGAAACAGCTGTTGCCTAAAATAAAATACAATTGTGATACGTAAAACAAAGTTTTTTTTAAATTATACAAGTTATTTATTAACTATTATCTATTATGTAACTCATGATAAAGGGAAGATCGAGGATAGGCGCGGTGTGGGAAGACCCCAGATATCCTGGCTCAAGAATATCAAGGAATTGACCTGAGTTCGGGGGGTGGGGGAGTTGTTCTGCCTGGCACAGGACAGAGAGGCCTACGCCAGGGTGATAGCCCACGCCGGGAAGACTTGACATGGCACTCGAAGAAGAAGCAGAGTAACACGTTGATAAAGAAAGATGAGGAAGGAATACCTAGAATAGAAAGAGCAATCAATCTTAATAAAGGTATTATGTTCTCTTCTTTCTTTTAAATATCTGTTGCCACTTACGACCCCCCAAATTGGATAATACCATCATGCCTTTATACATTAATGTTTTTAATTCATATTATATTTAAGTATACGAACATATTCAAAAATATTTTTCATGAAAAATTCCTTCATGATAATGCTTTTCTGCTATGATTATTTTTTGTGTGTACAAATTGGTATTATATAACAAAACGGAAGAATAATTTTTTTTTCAATAAGTGGAATTTAAACGGAAATAAAATGTGTACTTTTATAAAAAAACTAATTTTAATAACTTGTCCTCTACTGTTCACCCACAGTTCATAACATAATAGAAAAACAAAATGTTATAGAAGAGTATCCAACGATTAACAAATAATAATACGCAATTGGAGCTTAAAGAAAATATGCTTTAATTTATTTGCTTCACATAAAAACACTTTGAATTTGGAATAGTATCCAACGATTAACAAATAATTAAATGCAATTGGGGCTTAAAATAATTAATTCATTTGCTTCACTTATAAATTGGGCTTGCAAATAACGCTTGCAATTTGGGTTTAAAGAAAATATCCTTTAATTAATTTGCTTCACATATATATTTTTATATATTATATAATATTTGGAATAGTATCCAACGATGAACAAATAATTGAATGCATTTGGGGTTTAAAGCAAATATGCTTTTATTCATTTGCTTCAAATACAAAACAAATTAAATTTGTCGAATGAAAGAACAGAGGAGTGCAGTGTGTGAAGTATTCATTTTAATGATAAAATAATATTTTTTCATCAAATATAGAATGTTTTACGAAGTTCACACGTCTGCCCTGATTGAATAATAACAATTCGAATTGGATTATACATTATGTTGGACATGTTCGTGAGCGGACTGTATAGCAAAGTAAATATACGTGTGCGACATAGTGATTTTCATTTTGTTCATAAGGTCGTTGTTCGTTCAATACCTACACATGCACACATTGTTCCTTAAAATATAGAACAGACACTTGGACTCTTATTAAATGCATTTCTGCAATCTTTATTTACGTTCAAGATTAATAACATTGTTACACTTTTTTTGTAAAGTACATCATAAGTAATATTATTAAGCCTGACCTAACCTCAATAATGACCTTCGTGGTTGAGTGTCTAGAGCTATGACTGACACCTGAAGATCCCGGATTCGATTCCCGGCGATGGTAGTGTGATTCTCACATTATCATTGATATGGTGTAGAATTCACGTGCCAGTAAAATAGCGATAGATTGGCTGCTTATCACGTCACAAGAATCAATACAATATAATATAAAAAAAAAACAACTGCCCTTCACTGTTGTATTTCCTCATGAGGCTGAAGAGTTGAATCCTGGATCCACAAGACGTTGTCTCTTAGTGTTCCTTTATATTTATCCTCCCCAAATCTGTATCGTAGTCATCTCTGTCCTGTGTTTCAAGACAAGTTTTACGTGGCTTATGTACTGCTGTTCTTCCTTATCACTGCTAATATAATCTTGTGGTAGTTTTAAGATTAACAGTTTCTCTCTGAACTTGGTAAAGAATCTAGTTTCAAATTATAGTGAAAACGCGATTGTTTTATCGGCTTAACATAGTTTTTATAATGGAGTTTTACAAAGTTAAAACCACAACCACCAATAATCTAGTTTTATCTGTTACGTACTGTATTTTATCAATTTATATTACTGTTCATCTGAACAGTAATCTTTTGACTATTTTATGACTTTATAATTATCGAATAAGTATAGATACTATGATTGTTCTAGGCTTCCAGGCTAGGCTGTTCCAGGCTATCACGCTTTACCAACCTGCTTTGGTGATGCATATAGGAATTCGGACGTTGAATTTTATCTCCTCGGATTTGACATTTTAGTGTAAGTAGGCTAGTGTTTGTAAACTATTATCATTACTAGAGACAATTTAATATGGTTAGGATGGCAAATAATAATATCTACAACTAAATATACGTGTTTGATATACTACGTAATAGGGTATGTATTGTGGTGCCAAATACAACTATCAAATACATGACTTTACTCAAATCTCTTAATGGAAGTAAATTTTAAATAATAACTTACTTTACTTTTGGCTTGCTAGTATTGACAGACTGGTGCACATTAGTCTGTCAAAATCGGTCGCTGTCAAAACAAAGCCAAAAATGTAAAAAAAGCAAAAAAGGAAATATGTTTTTAAAAATGTATAATGCATATCGTTTTTCCTTTGAATTGAAGGTGATTTATTTTTGCATCGCTGCATTTTAAATACGCTATTATTTTGTATAATCTAACATACCAAATTTGTTTTTGGTGACGCATAAACACGAACAAAACTGGTCATAATAGGTTGTATACGTCGTATTTTTTTTAAATTAAGAGATTAAAATATTTTTTTTTTGTTTCAATTATAAAATTATATTTATAGAAATTATCACAAATAATTTAATTTAAAATATATGACCACTTTGAAAGCGCAAAAAATAAAACAACATATTAGCGTTATTTCCTCGTTGCGAACATTTAAAGGTATTTATTTTAATTTGTGCAAATCAAAGACTATTTGCGTTCCATCACGGCAGATGGCTCATGCATTGTGTCACCAGCGCGGGTATGTGTGTGTGTGTGTGTGTGTGTGTGTGTGTGTGTGTGTGTGTGTGTGTGTGTGTGTGTGTGTGTGTGTGTGTGTGTCAGGTTAACGCTACATTTCTACCGACGTGCAAGTATAAAACGCGAGCGGATGGTACATTCTTGGTGGTGAGTTATGCAGAGTTATAGTAAAATATCTGGTGCACCCCCTTCTAGTAGTAAACTTTCTAAAATGATAATAGGAAATCTTTTGTCTTCTTATATTATACAAAAATCTTTATATTATCATTTACTATATGTTCAAAGTTTTAATTTTGAAGCACTATTATTATGCGTATTACCTCATATTTGTGTCATCATATTGTGATATTAATGGGTAAAGTGGAGGGACGTCGGGGAGTTGGTAGAAGGCAGGTGTCCTGACTGCGGAACATTAAAGAGTGGACAGGAATTACAAGAGTTCAGAACCTGTTCCAAGTGGCGCAGGACAGAGATGCTATTGCTGCAGTGATCGCCAACGTTGGGGGGACCTGACACGGCAATGATAGAAGAAGAAAATTATTATGCGTATAAAAAAATATTTTTATGAATTTGTCACGATAGCTGTTACGCCAATTTGATGTAGCCCTTTAACGCCAGACAACTGGAGCGAATAATCTCAAGAAAATTCAATGTGATACGAAAACGACAAAAGCATCACGCCGTTTCTCTTACACACTTCTCTATCCTGACACATCTCTTACGCACATTTCTCCTCATTCATACAGCAAGTCATACGCACACATTCATACTTGTAAACAATTTTGTAATAAAACTTTGATAAGAAGCTATTACTTGGTGGTTGGACATACCATATTTAACACTTAATTAAACACTTTTGTACTCGGTATACAACCACTGTATTTGTGAGGATGATGGCCTACCGGTTTCGCTCTAGGCGAGCTTCTTCAGGGCTTTACACATACAGTATGTCAATGAATCTTTATAATATCACTGAGGAAGGACCGGGTTGTTTGAAACATGTCTGATATTTAATTTTATTTTAAACAGTTAGTGTTGTATACAAAGTATATAAAAAAGAAAAAGACAAATAAAACATCTACAACACAAAATGGCGAACATATAAGAAATAATAAAAAAGTGTTCTATTCAATTTTGAAATATGTCAAGCCAGCAAGTATTGGTGTTCTTGTGCCGACTCTTATGTATGGAAGTGAATCATGGAACTGGCAAAAGAAGGATGAAAGTATAAAAAAATGCAGTAAAAATGAGATCTCTAAGACGAATGTGTAGCAAATCTGCATACGATAGAGTGTCAAATGCAAGTATAAGAAGTGAATGTGGTGCGAATGAAAGGGTCATTAAGGTGGTTTGGACACATGGAAAGAATAAGTGAAGACAGAATGGTAAAGAAGGTATATATCAACGGCGTGAACGGAGCTTAAAAGTGAGGAAGGCCGAGGAAAACGTGGCACGATCAAATCAATCAAATGTTAAATGTCGGCCACGTGAGGAGTTCTGAGAAATCGACGTGCGTGCATGACAAAATGTATGATTGTAGAGGAATCGATAGAAGTATGTCAGGACAGAAGAGTGTGGCGTGGATGGTTAGTTAGTTAGTTAGTTATTAAGTATTGCTCCAAAAACATTTCGTATTTTAAGGTCTACGACGAAGCTTTGGAGTTTGGCAGGATAACATTGCAAATCGCAAGTGACATTTGTGGTGACCCAAATACAGCAGGACTTTATCGCGTTTGCAAGAAGCATGAATAATAGGGTAATCGGTCATGCTGGCTGGTGTGGATGGGTGTTGCTCGCGCCGCGGGACGGCGGGCGAACTATCGCGGCCGGGGAGGAGTCCGTACATCTGCTAATTGCGGTTATTACACCAGGCCCCGGGCGGCTTATGTCATGCGCTGATGTGGCGGAGACTAATGCCTTACTGCACCATTAATGTTAGATACGTTTCATTGATTTCGACGCAAACTTTCAATGCAGCATTCCAGTCAAATTAATCGTCAACCAAATTGCTTCTTTGCTCGCATCGATGGCGGATTAACTAGTAAGCGGACTAGGGTCTTTAAACATACAAAATTACCCATCGCTTATTAGAAACTGTTAAAGAACGCACAGGCGCTCTTTCGTCGGCTTCGCTCATGCAAAGGTCTACAAACAGCCAGTCATAACATATGGAGTCGAAACGTGGACGCTATAAGCTATAAATTACAAGTCGCCCAGCGCGCCATGGTTTGAGTCATACTTGAAATAAATAACATTGACGACTAATTAATACTAATGAAAACGTCAGTTTTCTAGAATGACATGTTTCGCCCTTCTAAGGCATTATAAAATTTTATTTGAAAACTACAAAACTGACGTTTTCATTCGTATTAACCACCCTAGGCATATGAACGTACGTGATACGTTCACTCCGACTGTACAATTTCTACGCTATCCTCTATCACGTACGCGCTTGAGAAAAGGTAATGTATCTAAAATGTACTGTTAAGGATACGCGCGTGTGCCAAAAACACTTGAGTACAAGTCTTCGCAAATATGATAGTTTTACAAGGAGTAGGCGAAGTGTGCGGTCGAGTTTTGACGTTTCATAATTAAAAATAATAATAATTATATATAATTCAATTTAATTAACAAAAAACCGGCTTTATTTTTGCACGTTTCACGGAAAATTACCTGACCATAATTATTTAATATGGAGTTGACGACCTTCGTGGCAGAGGGTAAGAGCCCTGACTGTCATACCGAAGGTCCCGGATTCGATTCCCGGCTATGGCAATGTGATTGTCACACTGTCTTTAGTCTGGTGTACACGCGACAATAAAATCGTAATAGATTAGCTACCTATTACATGCCACGAACAAAAAACATTCAGGGACATAATCAAAAATAAATTTATTCGACAACGAACGAAGGTAACTGAAGTGACTCTGAAGACGGGCTGTGGTGGTGGGCTAGCCACATTTATCGGAGAACCGACAGCCGACATGACTGACGAAGATTGGTACTGGAGTGGAGATCGCGCACAGTATTTCGTAGAGTTAGACTTGCTCCTATTTGCTGGACTGATGATGTTGTAAGGATTGCTGGACTTGTATGGATGAGAATGGCAATGGATAAGGGACAGTTGGGTGCTTTGGGAGTTGCCTACGTTCAGCAATGATTAGCAGACGGCTGATAAGAATAAGAAGAAGATGTAGGGGCCCAGAATACCAGCTGGCTTCGAGGTTTAAACATGTCTCCTTATCGAGGTTCAAGGTTATAATATTATAATAAAATGTGATAACTTTGGACATAATAAGTATAATAACATAGGCTCAACAAATACCCAAAATCTAGCTCTTAATGTTATAGTAGAACATAAAATCTACAAGCTACTTGCAAATAACGGAATCATTCTATATGAAGCTGGAAAATTTAAAGCAAATTGAAACTGTCAAAATAAATGACGTATTTTCAAAACGTAAAAGTAAGATGGAAATCGTGTAAGAATACGTATATAAATATTTATTTTTTAAATAAAGTAATGCGAGTTTTTTTTTTCAAACGTGAGTTTGAGGGCCCTGTATTTTTTAACGATTGGGCTTTCATTTGTCTTGATTCGCTACTGGCCCTAATAAAAATCGATTCGGTGTAATATGTACGTGACCTTCTTAAGTCTAAAGCCATAAATTCGACGACTAGCGGAAAAAGTTTCCTATAAGAAAACCATGTTAAAAAAAGAACATATAATATTTTCATTCTTCTAATTTGTTTCCGTATAAACATTAATGTATTTCAAAACTATAAAAATCACATATACAAGCATTCTTTAAAAATATATATTAAAAAAAAAAAAGTATAAAACTCTTTTAAAATTGTAAAAACACTACTAGGAAGGTCACCGAAGAGTTTGAGGGATGGTTGGACGTCATCATTCCAGAATAGCTCACCGTTAGAAATAAGCAATACATGGTGTATAATCTTATATCGACATTTATGTATGGAAGCGAAGCATGGAGCTGACAAAAGAAGGATGAAAGTAGAATAAATGCAGTAGAAATGAGATCTCTTAGACGAATGTGTGATACACTGTGTATGATAGAGTGTCGAATGAAAATATAAGAAGTGAATGCGGTGCGAATGATGATGTTATGAACAAAATAATGAAAGGATTATTAAGATGGTTTGGACACATGGAAAGAATGAATGAAGAAAGAATTGTATAAAAAGTATTTGTTAAGGATGATAATGTAACTAGAGATAGAGGAAGATCGAGGAAAACGTGATACGATCAAATTATTCAAATATTGAATGAGTCAGAGAAATGATTGAGAAATGTTGAGGAATCGAGAGATACATGTCTGGAAAGAAAAGTGTGGCAGTCCAATCTTTCTGCCAACCTCTTCGGGGAGACGGCGTGATAGTACGTTAGTAAAGATGTATAATTTAGGATAAAATATCATCAGTTTAAACTTTCTTGGCTGGTTTGAACCTGGTAAGTACGAGTAGTTTTGTAACTACTGAAGAATTAATTAAAAAGAACACACGATTTAAAATCAACCAAAAGAAATGCAAACAAATTAATTTTAGATAAACTTAAAGCGTTAACACCGTGGAATTCCATAATGACGAATTTTTATGAATTAAAACACTGTTTTTCCACTTTTGAGTTTATTTTTCTCGGGTGTCTGTCGAGAAAAATGAACTCAAAAGTGGAAAAAACAGTGTTTAAATTCATAAAAATTCGTCACAAACAAATTACATACAAACCAATACGACCGAAAACGTTTGTCTTCTAGAAGTTTTGTTATATTTTATGGGCATGACATGTTTCGCCTTGCGAAGGCAATAATAATAATCAATCCCATTCATCTTCTTCTTCTTCCTCAGCCTATACCCGTCCACTCCTGGACAAAGGCCTCCTCCATTAGCTTCCATGTCATTCTGTCCTGTGCAGACTGCATCCAGGTTATTCCGACGTGTCTGTTTAGATCATCTTTCCACCGTAGTTGCGGTCGCCCTGCACTTCTCTTCGCCGTCCACAGTCTCCAAGTCAGCAGTCTTCTTGTCCATTTTTCATCTGAGCTTCTGGCTACGTGACCCGCCCATTGCCATTTTAGAGTCGCCACCCGGTGGATGATGTCAGTGACCTTTGTTTTTTCTATCACCGTATCGTTTCTGACTCTGTCTCTTAGGCTTATTCCTAACATAGCTCTTTCTATGGCTCTTTGGGTCACTTGCAGTTTCTCGGCACTTTTTTTGGACAATGTAACAGTCTCAAGACCATAAGTACCAACTGGCAGAACACAGGCTTCATAGACTTTTCGTTTTAGGTTGATCGGTATTTTCCGGTTTTTAAGGATGTAGCTCAGGTTTCCGAAAGCTGCCCAGCTTAGTCCAATTCATCTTTTTAGCTCTGCGGCCCGGTTATCTCGGCCCAATCGAACATTACTAAGCCATTATAAATATGTCATTCCTATAAAATATAATAAAACCTACACAAAACGTACGTTTAATATTATTGTTCAAGAAATGATAAAGAAATACAAAACTTGTTATACCTGTATATATTTATAAATAAAATAATAACATTTACAGTAAATAGAGCCCATTAAAACTATGTAATCAATCATCCTTGGAATGAATGCGTTCTAAATATAAAAATTAAATCAAATAGCTTCAACTGTAAGCTAACATTAATTGATTTGGACCATTTGGCTGACGGATGGCTGATATTTCAAGTCCAGGTGTGATTGGTGGCTCGTGACAGCCGAATTAATAGGCCGCACGGTGAGCTCATTTGCATGTTTACCCAAACCGAGCATGTAAACTGAGCAGATTAGACGCCGGGCTCAGAGAGAAATTCCTTTACAATAGCAGAACCGAAGCGTACACGGTGTTTTGGAATTAATTCAACGGTACTTCCAAAAAAGGGGATGATTCCAGATATTATTTTAATACAAAATTATATTTATGATAATATAATTTATTTTATTAACTAACTAACTAATCATCACGTCGTTTTATCAGGAGGGGTAGGCAGAGAGGATGGACCGCCGTCCAGACACACCTCTCTAGATTCCTCTACATTCATACATGGTACATGCACGCTCGTCGATTTTTTCCGACTTCGAATGTGGCCGCCTTTTAGTATTTGCCATGCTTTCCTTGGTCTTTCACGATTTCTCTTTCCACTCAAACTGCTTGTATACAACATTTTAACCATTCTTCTCTCGTCCATTCGTTTCATATGTCCAACCCATCTAAAATATCATTTTTTAATTTTACTGATGATGATGTAACCATCTTCCCTACATTTCTTACTCATGTCGTCGTTCGGTATTCTATCATATATCGTTTCCCCCCTTCTTTTCTATTCTTTCAACTCAATGGACTCGACAACCAATTTATTTATATTGCTTCGGTGAAGGTAAAGATGAAGTGGTTTTATACGTAAGAGTTTATCTTTTTCTTCTTTTTTATGTTTGTTAGTTCCTACCCAAAGCGTTCGCGTATCGTTCATCTGATAGAGTTGAAACTTTATACATGTGTTGTTGGTATTCTTGGCGTTCAAATGTCATTTAGAATTAAAGAGCACGTAAGATGTCACTCTAATAATAGCTTGTCCAAATCCGCAAATCATCTCATTGAAAAGTATCATTCATTCAATAAAGATAATGACGTAGAAATTGTACATGTTAATAATAGAAATATAACTTTTTATAAACTTAAAATTTTATAGAGTCTCGGTTACCCGACCTTCGGTTATCCGACCTTCCGAGTTATCTGGCCTAGCGGGGCAATGCCACTTTCCTTTACCCGACTGCACGCATTATATTCGCGCGCCAGGCGACAGTCTACAGTGTTTACGTTGCTCTTTCGCTGAGAGAGTATTGTTTCCTTGTTTCATTTAATTTGAAAATTTTTCGATGTGATATTTGAAAAGTTTTGGATGTGCAAATAAAATCAACACATTTTCAATGTCGTTTTTATCATTTTCCGTGTTATCCGACCTTTTCGCTTATCCGACCTTGCCGCGGCCGGCTTAGGTCAGATAAACGAGACTCTACTGTATTATAATTAATCAAATTAATTGAATTTCAAGTCTAAGATTGTCAAGTCCTTTGTCGGAAGATTTATATCCGGACCCCAAATAAGAACTTTAAAATATTATTTTAGATTAACTAACTAACTAACTAACTAACTAAGGGGTAGGCAGAAAGAATGGACTGCCACACTTTTCTTTCCTGACATATTTCTCTCGCTTCCTCAACATTCATACATTGTGTCATGCACGCGCGTCGATTTCTCTGACTCCTCACATGGCCGACATTCAATATTTGATTTATTTGATCGTGCTACGTTTTCCTCGGTCTTCCTCTATTTCTGGTTCCATTTACATCATTAATATATATTTTTTTACCATTCTTTCTTCATTCATTCTTTCCATATGTCAAAACCATCTTAATGATCCTTTCATTATTTTGTTCATGACACCATCATTCGCACCACATTCACTTCTTATATTTTCGTTTTATTATATTTTCATTTTATTATTTTTCTTATATTATATTTTCATTTTAGATTCATTTATTAATACTTGTTACAACAAATTCATAAACGTCCGAGGAAAAATTATTTTAATATCTATCAAAACTGACCACACCATGAAAATTTTGCTTACTTATATGTTTGTATGTACAATAATTAACTACACAGATGAAGAGCTTCTGTGTCCGAAATATTATATATTTGTGTTCATTTAATATTTTTTTATAATATAGTGTTGTTTACTAAGAAATAAACATTGTTCAATACACACAATTTGCTACAAACACTTTGATGCACGTGCTATGCCGATCAAGCTACAACGGGAATGCTTCCTTCACTATTTAAGCATTAAATTTATAGAAGTATGTCTATTAAGGAATTTAAACGGATTGCAAATTCAGAGTGGTGTTCGGAATGGAAATTCAGGCCATTCTGGCAAATTTCCAGGATACGTTTATGTTGCGTTCCGTTATGTTTGCCATTGTTTGCTCAGAGATCGAGTACTTAGCGCAGTGGCTCGCCAGTGTCAACATTGCTCGTCTCATCTCAGTCAATCATATAGATAAATACTAATATATGTATTGCTGATATAACAATATATAACCGTTATTTTGTTTGTAATTTTATAATTATTTTTATGTTAAGACGAGGGTCGCACAGCTTTCAGTTTTGGCCCGCGCTGTACAAGCGGGTATCCCGCAGGACATCGGACCCTCCTATTTTACTAACTAACTAACTAACCATCACGCCGTCTCCCCGAAGGGGTAGGCAGAAAGAATGGACTGCCACACCTTTCTTTCCTGACATATTTCTCTCGCTTCCTCAACATTCATACATCGTGTCATGCACGCGCGTCGATTTCTCTGACTCCTCACATGGCCGACATTCAATATTAGATTTATTTGATCGTGCCACGTTTTCCTTGGTCTTCCTCTATTTCTGGTACCATTTACATCATTAACATATAATGTTTTTACCATTCTTTCTTCATTCATTCTTTCCATATGTCCAAACCATCTTAATGATCCTTTCATTATTTTGTTCATGACACCATCATTCGCACCGCATTCACTTCTTATATTTTCATTCGACACTCTATCATACACAGAATATCCACACATTCGTCTAAGAGATCTCATTTCTACTGCATTTATTCTACTTTCATCCTTCCTTTGCCAGTTCCATGCTTCGCTTCCATACATAAGGGTCGGTAGAAGAACACCATTGTGCACTGCCATTCTAGCTTTTTTGGATAGGTTTTTGTTTGCGATGACAACCTATTTTATTATTACGATTTTTATGTTACTTTAAGATTGATTGCCGTAGAAATGAGATCACTAAGAAGAATGTGCGGGAAAACGTTGCGTGATAGAATACCGAACATGTTATTTGATGATACATAGATATTTTATAAGGGTAACTATTTTAGATGTTAGGTAGTTTCATAAAATCTTATTAAAATGTTATGTGTGAAATGTAAAGCGTGGAAAATGCTCTATTTAATATTAAATTATACTCGTTATATTACTAAGATAATAAAGAAATAATTATGTTAACACACTTTTATTAGTTTTTATATTATAACATAAGGGTATTAATATTATTTTTAATAATGCCACACCACAAAAATTAAGTAATTCATACGAATATACGTTTATTATAACAAATCAAGGCAGAAAGATTGGACTGCCATATTTTTCTAAACTTAAATACTAATTTCGATTTTTCTACATTCACATATCGCGTGAAGCACGCACGTCAATTTCCCCGACTCTTTACGTGGCTGACATTGAATATTTGATTTATTTGATCCTGCCACGTTTTATTCGGTCTTGCTCTATTATATTTTTTTACCATTTTTTCTTCATTCATTATCTCCATGTGTCCAAATCATCATAATTTTCGGCCGTGCTAGAGGGTGTTGGTCTTTTTGTCCCTGATAGATTTCTCCGACAGCGACAGCACAGATTATCCTATCGGCCTGCATAACCCATCTGCCTCTGGTGAGATCGGTGGGAAGAGCAATTTGTCTGCTGAACGCGGTCTCCTCGGAGATCTACGTCTTTCATATTAGTGAAGGTACGTTCAGGAGACAAATACTCTTGACTTTAGAAAGTATCTTGTCTGCCTAATGTCGAACCATCTCTAATGCGTTCCTGGTATTATGTTGTATTTTTATAATATTTTACCTGTACTCAATAGATGAATTAAATATTTTCCTGTTGGTAATGTACTCGTATTTTGAGTTAATAAACTGATTTGATTTGATTTGATTTTTTTACCATTTTTTCTTCATTCATTATCTCCATGAGTCCAAATCATCTTAATGTTTTTATTCTTCTATTTATATGTTCCTTTTTAAAAATTTGTGTAAAAAAGTTTTGAGTGTATTTTTACAATTTATGCGTCGTTATAGCTATGATTATAACACTGCAAAAATGTTGCGGAGGCAATGTAGTGACAATACGTGTCTTGGGGTTAAAATATAACAACTTGAAGGTTGCATCAACATATCTTTAGCATATTAAAGTCTGATTCGTAGAATGTAAAACGTTTCTGTATCCTCGCTCATCACTGGCGTTGATAAACATTTTTTCATCTCTAAACTGAATTCTTAGGAAACGGTTAAATTGAGAGTAGCTACAGAAATGTACAAGTATGTTATGACTAATTAGATCTCTAACTATGGTTCAGTGCAGTAGCGGATTTTTTACGCTGAAACATGAAAGTTATTCATTCTTAAAAATTAATTGTATCTCAATAGAGATGAAGATGCAAATTGGAAACAGAATATGGTGATCGAGGTGTTTACAGGACTTATGACCTGTCATTGGTTGGGTTCAGCGCACGCTTTTATGTAATACAACATTCCCCATTCCACCCTTCTTACGACCACCATATCTGATAAGTCCTGTAAACACCTCGATCACCATATTCTGTTTCCAATTTGCATCTTCGTCTCTATTGAGATACAATTAATCCTTGAATTGATAACCCGCAGTGGGTAAAATCCAGTATTCGTCTACAAATATTTGTATACATTCAAAATGTTGTAAAAATAAATTCTTAAAAATATTCGCTCTCAAATGTGAAAAAGTTATTTTTATATTATAATATTTTACGAATATCATTAGAATTTATGAAAAAACTTTGTAAAGATATTTAATCATTATAATAATACTAATAATTGTAATAAATTAGATAATTTATAGAACGCCATTTTTATGAATTATTATTTATTATTATTATTATTATTATTTTGTTAAAAAAACTCCTTACATCATTACAGCGCGAGCCAAATCGATGTACAGGGCGAAAAAAAAAGAATATCAAAGGAAATATACATAGAACCTTATGAATTGGAATATTCCAGTTATTTCCTCACTGCTTTTATCGTAAGCGTATTCACGAATTCGCCATAATTGCATCCAAAGAGGTCCATTATCCATTATCAGGTGAGGTGGTTGATGGCTTCCATTGCTGAGATGATGACGAGATCGGTAACCAAATGCACGTCACTGGAACCTTGGTCGGAGATGTCTGTCTTCACAGAAAGATTAAATCGTATTTACCGGAACGTGACGGGCTTAACAATATTGTCAAGTATTAGGTTATGAGTGATAATACACACCAGGGCACCCCAAAGTGCGGCCCGCGTGATGAACGACATCATAGTTTTGCAATGAGATAAATTATTCTTAATCTGTACTTGTATTTACTTTCTACCTGTATCTTAAATAATAAATTTTAATTAGAGAATAAAAATATTTGAAATATTTAGTTGTATTCCGCTTGATTTTTAAGACCAGAAGAAGGCAGTGGGCTGTCGAAACCGGTCGAATCTAAATATCAATTGGAATACACCTAAAAACTTATTACAACTAAATAGTACAGTGGAATACAACTAAATAGTACACTCAAAGTCATTACCGCAAAGGAAATATATCGACTTAAGCAAAGATGGCAGTGCACAATGGAGTTCTAGTGCCGACCCTTATGTATGGAAGTCAAGCTTGGAGTTGGCAGTAGAAGCATGAAAGTAGGATAAATGCCGTAGAAATGAGGTCACTAATAAGGATGTGCGGAAAAACAATGTATGATATAATATCTAATGATGAAGTAAGAAAGGAATGTAAGGCGGATGAGATGAATGCGTGATAAATAAAATCAAGAAAGGGTGGTTGGACATATGGAACGATGGTTTGGACATATGGAACGAATCGATGAGGGAAGAATGGTTAAAAAGATATTATACATGCAAGTATTGTGAATGGAAAAAAAAGTCGAGGAAGGCCAAGGAAGACATGGCATGATCAAATTAATTCAATTACTGAAAGGTGGCCATGTTCGAAGTAGGAACAATCGACATGCTGTCACGATGTGTGAATGTAGACGAGGCGCGAGAATTATGTCAGGAAAGAACAATGTGGCGATCCATCCTCTCTGCCTCCCTCTCCGGGGAAACGGCGTGATGGTAAGTTAGTTATTTATGATAGATTTAAATAATATTGTGGAATTTAATGGTTGAACGACGATTGATGCGACTTCTAAGTTGATTCTTCTTTTATTAAGTGTTTAGAATTCCTCCTAAAGTTGGATGTGTCTGAAATACTTCATAATATCCTTTTGCCACTTAAAGAATAATTAAAGGAATGTGACATACTTTAAATAACATAACTACTAACAGTCTACTCGTAGGTTGAATATTCTGGTATATCTCAAATATCGGAAATCCAATAGGACCGCTTGAGTAGCTACCGATATAAAAAAATATTGTATGACAAATAAAAGGAAGTCCTTAAAATTACACGAAAAAATTGTCAACTATCAAAATATACATGTTTCACTAAATATACTTGCTCGATAGGTTGAATCAAACTAGCTGCTAGTATCATAATAACAATTGAATACTGAAAGTACGCCCTTCAAAGGCATTTTCAAATGTACATTTGAAAAACTAACTAACTAACCATCACGCCATCTCCCCGGAGGGGTAGGCAGAAAGCATGGAACGCCACACTGTTCTGTCCTGAAATAATTCTCTCGATTCCTCTACATTCATACATCTTACCATGCGCGCACATCGATTTCACCGACTCCTCATGTGAACGACATTCAGTATTTGATTGATTTGATCGTGCCACGTTTTCCTCGGCCTTCCTCTATTTCTAGATCCATTCACGCCGTTTACATTTACCTTCTTTACCATTCTGTCTTCACTCATTCTTTCCAAGTGTCCAAACCATCTTAATGATCCTTTTCTTATTTTGTTTATAAAACTTTTATTCGCACCACATTCACATGCGCATTTGATAATACTTTAAATTGTCGAAACATGTCATTCCATATAAAATATAATAAAACTCTTAAAAATCAGACGTTTTATTAATATATTATTTATTCAAATCAAATCAAATCAGTTTATTAACTCAAAAGACATTACAAACAGGAAAATGTTTAAGGCATCTATTAAGTACAGGTAAAATATTATAAAAATACAACAAAGTACCAGGAACGCATTAGAGATGGTTTGACATTAGGAAGAAAAAGTATTTGTCCCCTGAACGTACCTTCACTAATATAAAAGACGTCGATCTCCGAAGAGACCGCGTTCAGCATTATTATGGAGTTTAACATCATTGTCCAAGAAACAATTCTTCTTAAAGTGCCCTGTCAGGTCCCCCCGACGTTGGCGATCACTCTGGTAAACTCTTCCCTATCCTGCGCTGTCCGGAATAGCAAGAAACAATAAATAATTAAAAAAACATTATCCGCACATGAAACTAAAATACGTACTATCATATTAAAATGAAATATCAAATGCTATTAGCAGTTTCATTGAGGACTCGAAGACACCATTAATTGGCTAATGTGATGCAAATTACGCATTAAGTTAAATATACGTACACAAACTATTAAGTTTCCCATAATCTTATACTTTATACTCCGGGGCCGGTAATTGAGTCACGTACCGGCAGCGTATCGCCCGGTTCGCAGCAATCGGCGGCGATCGACTGTGTAATTTTTAATGACTACCTCCGACCACGAGTTACGCGGAAGATGATAGTTATGTCATAGTGGAAGCCGTAATTAAAAGTAAACAATCTGGACGTGCGACCCCGTCCCAATGACATAATCCGATCATGACAACATCGGCAGTGCTGTGTTAACCCCCATTGCGCTGCTGGCTTCTTTTGCAGTAAAACATTGTCTTGAACTGCGTCTGACTACATTTGCAGCTCGGGCTAATTTTTTTCAATTCATCATAATGTTACGCATAATTTAACAGTAAGTAAGTGCTTATTAAAAAAACATCGGTGTATACGTGGAACATAAATTAAATAGACAATATGTGCGCCATTTTAAAATAACATTTTGTGTTAAATTATTTTTATTTTATATTATTTGTTTTAAATTTATTTTGTGGATGTTGGAAGATCGAAGTGTGCGCGGGAGATGCCTATTAGTGGCGATGAGCTTCGCAACCCATCACACCGCGGCTCTCGCGGGGCGAAAAGAGAAGGATGGAGTGCCGCATCGGTTAAGGTGTGACAGTCCATTCTTTCTGCCTACTCTTTCGGGGAGACGGCGTGATGGTTAGTTAGTTAGTTAGTTAGTGAGGTTAAGTGAAGTAAAACAATCTTATGAGCTGCTTTTATGAGAATACATTTATACAACTATCTAACTAACTTACCAGCACGTCGTCTCCGCGAAGGGGTAGGCAGAAAGAATGCACTGCCACACTTTCTTTCTTGACATACTTTTCTCGATTCCTCAACATTCAATCATCGTGTCATGCACGGACGTCGATTTCTTTAATAATTGGTCTCGTCCCGTTTTTCTCGGTCTTCCCCTATTTCTACTTCCATTTACATAATTTACATATACTTTTTTTACCATTCTTTTTTCATTAATTCTTTCCATCAAAATAATCATTTCATTATTTTGTTCATAACTCTTTCATATTCTAAAATGAGCTGCAAATGTAGTTATCCGCAGGTAGAAACCATTATTTTTACTGTAAATGTAGGCAGCCGCACTATGGGGGTTAAGGATTCCATTTTATTTATCGATTGTCTTCATAAAACTAATCTCTATTTTGAAGATAAAAACTTTATATCATAAACCGTACCATCCCAGTAATCTGCTACTGCAATGATACTTGTAATAAAACGAATAGTAAAAAATATATTTTAATATTAATAAGACCAATTTTAAGATATATCTTGGAGACCTGGACACTTATAAAACGCGATGAATGATACTAAATTACTTCCAATGAAAACATCTTTCGCAGAATCCTCGGATCCATTGAGGTCAGAAGGAGGAGATAAAACACAGAGCTTTACGATCTAAAC
Source organism: Lepidostoma basale (assembly GCA_022606425.2). NCBI lineage: Eukaryota > Metazoa > Arthropoda > Insecta > Trichoptera > Lepidostomatidae > Lepidostoma > Lepidostoma basale. The sequence goes on from JAHDVF020001249.1 coordinate 848,258, forward strand.
AAGGCAGTCAGCGTGGTCAAGTTTATTAAAATTAACAGATTACGCTGGTTATTTCGTTTGCACCGCACGCACAGGGGATCTAGACCCCCAACGAGTGTTTTCTCAACAACTCAGTGGAGTGAAGAAGCGTCGGCAGGCCGAGACTGCGATGATTGGTTAGATTTTTCAAAAAAGTTAGCAATTATATCAAAAATGTAAAGTTATATTAGCCATGTTCGTGTACTGAAAAAAAAATTAAATGAAAAAGATTCCCACAAGATACTTTTGTAACTAACTAACTAACTAACCATCACGCCATCTCCCCGAAGGGGTAGGCAGAAATAATGGACTGGCACACTTTTCTTTCCTGACATAATTCTCTCGCTTCCTCAACATTCATACATCTTATCATGCCCGCGCGTCGATTTCTCAGACTCCTCACATGGCCGACATTAAATATTTGATTTATTTGATTTTATTTAGTGCACAATGGAAGCGAAGCATGGAACAGACCTTCTACCGACCCTTATGTATGGAAGCGAAGCATGGAACTGGCAAAAGAAGGATGAAAGTAGAATAAATGCAGTAGAAATCAGATCTCTTAGACAAATGTGTAGATACTCTGTGTATGATAGAGTGTCGAATGAAAAAATAAGAAGTGAATGCGGTGCGAATGATGGTGTCATAAATAATGAAAGGATCATTAAGATGGTTTGGATATATGGAAAGAATGGTAAAAAAATTACATGTTAATGATGTAAATGGAATCAGAAATAGAGGAAGACCTAGGAAAACGTCGTTCTATTGTAGAAAATAGTAATTAGAACAATCAAACAGACAAACAAACCATCACGCCGTTTCCTCGCAGGGGTAGGCAGAGAGAATGGATCGCCACACTACTCTATCCTGGCAAACCTCTCGTAGATTCCTCCACATTCATACAACGAGTCATACACGCACGTCGATTTCTCCGACTTCTAACATGACCAACTTTTAAAATTTGATTATATTGGTCATGCCATGTTTTCCTCGGTCTGCCTCGACTCCGTACCCCATTTACATTATTAACGTATACTTTCTTTACCATTCTTTCTCCATCCATGCGTTCCATATGTCCGAACCAACGCAGCGATCCTTTCATAATTTTGTTCATAATACCTTCTTTCGCTCTACATTCCTTTCTTATATTAGCATTTGAGATTCTGTCGTATATCGTTCTAGCACACATACGTCTTAGGGACCTCATCTCTACCGCATTTATTCCGCTTTCATCCTTCTTCTGCCAGTTCCATGCTTCGCTTCCATACATTAGTTATGGGACCAGAAATCCATTGTGAACGGCGTGAATGTAGTAATTAGAAACGGTCGTTAATCGTAAAAATATAGTAACATTTACTGTTTTATACAACTATAGTAACATTTACTGCTGACGTCATGGACCGAGTGGCAAAATTGAAATGGCAATGGGCTGGACACTTGGCCAGACAGGGTGGCAACAGATGGCCACCCAGGATACTCAGTTGGAGACCATGGAAAAATAGACGAAGTGTCGGAAGGCCACCGATGAGATGGACCGATGATATTATCAAAAGGGTTGGAAAATCTTGGATACAAAAGGGGCACGATAGAGACGAGTGGAAGAAATTGGAAGAGGCCTATATCCGGCAGTGGAGGGAAGAAGGCTAGCAAAAAAGAAGAAGAAGATTTACTATTTTTAATAAAACACCAATTTAAAATATTGTATATAAGTTATTTTATGGACATAACAGAAAACGTATGCTTGTACTAATAATCAGATAATAAATGTCTTAATCTATCTAATCCTATGAGATATCAATTTTTAAACTGTTTACATAGCTTCACGATAATAGAGGCCCTTTAAAATACACACGTTTTAAGAGTACAAATCCAAGTACATCCATCCCGTGCATATTTCTACTTGTTCAACTGACAATTTAAACCAATGAATGACAAATATTTGTTTAGAAAATAAGTATGGATGGGAAATGATTGAACATTCCATAGATTTTAATATTAATCATATTGTGTACCTGAACTCCTAATTAATACGAATGAAAACGTCTGTTTTCTATATGTTTATTATATTTTATGTTCTCACTTGTTCCCTCCACTCAGTCTTGTCTCCGGACGGTCTTTTCATCTCTGTGTAACTGCCAGAGCGCATGTCTTTTATCACTTGGTCTAGGCGTTTAATATAGGCTCTTGGCCGAGTTCTGCAATTTCTGCCCTCAACATCTGCAACCCTTCTGCAACCCTTCTGCAACCCTTCTGCAACCCTTCTGCAATAATAATAAGCAAGCCCGGATGTCCGATATTATGACCTATACAGATTGCTGGGGATTTATAATAATACTAGTATGAAGCAGACGTTTTCATACGTTTTAATTATTTAAAGGGGAAACAAGAATATATTAAAACTAAATAATGAAAACAAAAAAAATATTATACAAAATTTCTTTAATATTATCTATGTATTTAATGTGCTTCCACTTGTGTTTATGTTAAACCAGAAGGTGCAAGGTCGAACATAAACACATGTGGAATCACACTAAATACATAATAATAAAGAAATTTATTATAAACTTTTTTTTGTTTTCATTATTTAAAATGAATTTCTACCAACAAATAACAATTAAAAATATTTGTTATATTAAATCTATTTATAATAATATGGAGTTTTACATCATTGTTCGAGAAATAATAAATATCTAAAGTCTATTGTTTCTTGAACAATGATGTAAAACTCCATATTAAATAGTAAATATGAATGAAAAAGTCAGTTTTCTGGATGTTTTATTATATTCTATTGGAATGACATGTTTCGCCCATCTAAGGCATTATCAAATGACATTTGCCTTAGAAGGGCGAAACATGTCATTCCCATAAAATATAATAAAACTTCTGTGATTGCTGGAAAAGACTGCAGAAGACAGACCTAGATGGAGAACAACAGTACATAAAGGCAGTACATAATTCCCTCTGAGGGTGCGCTGTTTTCCAGCTGGGAGAGGGAGGTTGCCCCTCTGTGACGGGTCTCGTTCCTCTCCCTGTTGGCCATAATAATAATTTGTGCAGTGGTTTTATTTATTTATTTAATATTATGAAATGCTTCCTAAACCTCGTCCTTTGTCCTACATGCCAAAAACTGTACTCTACGTTATTATTATTTTTTTTTTCCCCATCCCGCATTTGTTTCTTCTGCCTCTCCTGTTCTTCCCGCTGTATATTCCTGCGGTGTATATTTTATCTTTTATATAATGTTCCTGAAATGTTCATGTATTATATATTATGCTTATTTATTTATTCAATAAAGTACAGCGGAGCATAGAAGTGAAATTGAGTAGATTAAATGTGGTCTGGCACCCCCTTGTTGTTGCCGTATTTAAATGTAAGTCCCGGATGGACCGGGGACAGGCCCAGGGAGTGTACGAGCGAGGCTGATAAAAGGGCGCCGCTACGCCCTATAACAGCCTCGGGTATGTGGCGGGAACTTCTATGTTCCTATAAAAAAAAAAAAGTACATAAAGGCACGCAAGACTTTGAAGCACAGCGCAGAGACGACGTCACAGAGAGGAGGAGGAGGAGAAAAAAGAAACCACTGGGAGACGGTCACGGCTCCATTACAAGCGCCTTGCCCTGCCCCAGATGCCCCAGATTTCGTGGCTCTAGAATCAGGCTCTTCAGTCACATGCAGACCCACAAGCATGAAGGACAGTCTTCCTCGGACAAGAGGGACAGCCAATGAATAAAACTTCTAGAAAAATGACGTTTCCATTCGTACTCGTATTAAATACCTTACATTTTTGTGGTATGATTAAAAATGTCCAGCGAAAGCCCGAAACCTGCTTATAAAATGATCATTTTTAATAATTTGTTAAACGCGTAGTTTTGATGTCCAAGTCAAATTATTTATTGCATAAAGAAATGTGGTATAATGGTGAAGGCTTCTGCATCTGAAAGTGTGTATGGTTATTATAAGTAAGATTCTGCAGACAGCGATTGATTAGAAGACGTCAAGGGAATCCGGGGGTAGTAGATGAGAATTTGGAATAAGATGAAGAAGCATGCGGATACCTTCTAATTCGGTATAGATTTGTTGCGTGCGCATTCGCCTTTAGCCGCCTCGCGTGCAGCGCAGCCTTAAAGTACCGAAGCTCCAGTCGGTAATGTGAACTTCTGAGCCCGCAGTTATTTATGTTGGCCTGTTTGCACGAATGCCTAACACCGGAATGGCTTTGTATCCAGACCGTACGACATAGACATATTAAGCTATTAATGCATTGACATAAATATAATTTTTCTGGTGGTGAAGACTACCGAACCTAGCAAGGATGTCTAAATTATTATATATGTTCATGACATATTCAACGCGAATTTTATCAAAAAAACTTGCTCAATAAGCACAACAAGATTAAATGAAAATACATTAAAAAATATACCAAAAACTTGTATAAGCTTTTTGATGTTTTCTTAAATAATGGATTCATGTGATCGTGCTACGTTTTCCTCGGTCTTCTTCTATTTCTAGTTCCATTTACATCGTTAACATATACTACTTTTTTACCATTCTTTCTCCATTCTTTCTTTCAATGTGTCTATAAACCATCTTGATGATCCTTTCATTGTTTTCCAATCAAATCAAATCAGTTTATTAACTCAAAAGAAATTACAAACAGGAAAATGTTTTATGCATCTATTGAGTACAGGTAAAATATTATAAAAATACAACATAGTACCAGGAACGCATTAGAGATGGTTCGATATTAGGAAGGACAAGATACTTTCTAAAGTTAAGAGTATTTGTCTCCTGAACGTACCTTCACTAATATGAAAGACGTCGATCTCCGAGGAGACCGCATTCAGCAGACTAATTGCTCTTCCCACCGGTGTCACCAGAGGCAGATTGGTTCCGGTGGTTCCGGTAGGTAAAACCATCTGTGCTATTGCTGTCGGAGAAATCTAGCAGGAACAAAAATACCAACACCATTTTGTTCATAACACTCTTATTCGCACCGCATTCACTTCTTATATTTTCATTCGACACTCTATCATACACAGATTTTCCATACGTTCGTCTAAGATATCTTATGTCTACTGCATTCATTCTTCTTTCATACTTCTTTTCCCAGTTCCATTCTTCGCTTCCATACATAAGGTTCAATTCCAAAACACCATTGTGCACTGCCATTTAAGCTTTTTCGGATAGGCTATTGTTTGCGATGACAACTTTAAGTGCACCATTCACTTTGTTGCCTGCCCCAACCATTATTTCATATCCCTCTCCACTATCTTTTGTTTTGTAAACATATTTCCTAAATATAAAAACTTATATACTTGCTCCAGATTTTCACAATACACGCATATTTTTTTAAATTTGAAAATATTGTTAAAGATTATCTATAGATCTTAATTATTTATAATCTAAATACGGAATTGTTTAGTTATGAAAACACTTACAAAGTGATGTCGGGCTGATATCTTGGACACATGATTTATTTGAATGTAATTTTAGGTCATGATGTCACGCCATCGGAAAATCTCTTGCGGTACTAGCCAGAGAGAAACGCGTCTCTCTCTTAATCCAGCGCACAAATTTGTATCCGTTGTGGCAGAAGGCGGAGTGATTTTATTAAGTGAACAGTGAACAGACGAAATTGACTTTCAATCTCGAGGAATTCCAATTTATTTTGAACTATTATTTTACTTAAATGCATTATTATTATTAGATTTATGATAAACATTCGAAAGGTCAAATAAAGGTCTGAAAGCGAACAATAGCTCTGTAATTGTCAGTTGATACATAATCTACATAAGCGCTTTTTAAACTCTCACGGTAGATGGAAAATACATAACCTAATTCTAAAATGTATGACCGTGAATGGATAATAGGCGGACTTGCCGCTCCTGTGGCACAGGCGCTCTCAATGGCTGTCGAATAAAATGGCATAAACGCTTTATGAAAGTTTTACTACATTTTGTTATATATTGTATACCAAATTTAACGTATTTCGCTCTAAGAATAGTTTCTCAGTCATTTTTGGATCACCGCGAACTCCTTTACAAGAAAAATTCCGACGCCCCTTCTCTCACAATAGTTATATCAAATATTACTAAATAGATGCATACTTGGGCATAGATCTCTCATGCCAAACGGATCTCTATAATGAAGTTCGCGAGCAAACCACCAAAGCGGCTGCAATATCTAGATGCTTGAAAGATTTTGTGTGCAAAAGAGAGCATATGCGAGTGGAAAGCAAAGTGCGAATATATAAGACATGTGTCAGACCCATAATGACTATCGAATCGAAGGCTGACACAAATAGAACCAAAGCACTATTACGAACCGCCGAAATGAAGACACTTTGCGCTATTCTGGGCAAAACACCGAGGGATAGAATCAGAAACACAGTAATACGTGAGACCTGCAATATCGAAGATATTGTCAGATGGGGCAGGAAAAGAAGACGCTTCTGGCGCGATCACGTAGAACGAATGAGCGACGATAGACTCCCCCAAGCAGCCGCAAACAACGTGCCAATGGGAACTCGCCAACCCGGAAGACCTGCGAAGAGATGGCGAGACAGTTGGAGTTCTGTGTCCCATGAGATCTCGACGCCATAAAAACAGATCCACAGATCTATTAAAAGAGGAAGAAGAAGAAGTAATGTCTATTGAGATAATAAACTGATTTGATTTGATATCATTTTATTGATGGTTATGATTTTTATTTTGTAAAAGTCTATTACAAAATACATAATGATAACACGATTGCTTTTTCGGTTTTACATTGATTTTCTATTTGTATTATATATATAAATAAATAAACAATAGTTACAAGTAATTTGAAACATACTTACAATTGTTTAATACATATCTAAGTAGTTTGAGCATCTATGCTCTAAAACATGTCCTGAATGTTTACTTATTTGATTGTACTAAAAAGTTATATTTTTTTCATTATTAAATATAATAAGAATCACAGATTGATTACATATAAAACTTGAATGCTACTACTTTACCAAAGTTTACCATAAAAATAAGGCTTTGAATAAAAAACGTTTTACATTTACGAAAAACACTATTAAACTTAAAAATTCCACATCCCGTAGGTGGTTTTCATAAATAACAAACATCCTAGTTTTTCGTAAATAATGTGTTTAAAATATACTTTTTATTTCATACGTATAAAAATACGTATTTTAAGCTATCTAATTAATTAAACAGATCGTTAGGTCTATGATCACTCAATACAGCGTATTTGAATACTATGTTTTAGTCTTATTAATGTGTTAGACTTGTTTATAACCTTTATTATCAGATTTACAGGCATGCTGGGTGTGGGGAGGTTGAGTGCAGAAAGGGTGAAGAAGAGGCTTTACCTGGTGGTGGTAGGAGGTCGGGAAGAGCCCTTGAAGAGCGTCCAGCGGAGAGACGCAACCCTCACCATGTCCTTGGAGCATCCAGCTCTAACACAAACAGAAACACACCTTTTATTTCCGGTCCCGGCACATTCACACGTTAAGGTATCCTACCAGTGTAACAAACGGCTAACTATTATGAAATGGAATTACTTTTGTGAAGATATTAATTATATGAAATAATTATGTGACATTAATTATTTGGTTATAGAGGAATTTTAAAATCAAATACGTTTATACCGATTATTTAAACAATTATATATTTTTTTTCGTGAACATGGTTTTAAACTTTGGAAATAATAAATAAATAAAGAATAGTAAATGAAACAAGAAATAGAGGAAGACCGAGGGACGAAAAAAACCCAACAAAATTAAATGTAAAGAATGTATCTGTCGGCCACCTGAGGAGTCAGAGAAATCGACGTACGTGCATGACACGATGTTGAGTTGAGGATGCGTGCGATGCGATTACAAATAAATTTAGAAATATAAAACTCGTTTAATCCGGAAAAATACATAATCGTGAACTAATATTGTAACTCAAAAAAGTCGGACGGGCTTGTCTAACTGGTTGACCCTAGGCACGCCACTGCAGCCATGTGAGGAGTCAGAGAAATCGACGTGCGTGCATGACACGATGATTGAATGTTGAAGAATCGAGAGAAGTATGGCAGGAAAGAAAAATGTGGCAGTCCATTCTTTCGGTCTACCCCCTTTAGGGGGATGGCGTGATGGTTGGTTAGTCTGTTTTGGTTTTAAACTATTCTATTTATATTTAATCATGGTTTAATAAGTACACAATTTTCATGCTTCCCAACTTAGATATTAAAGGAAAGGTTATCTATTCAGGACTATGCATAGAATTAAAATAGAAATCATGAACTACATTGAACTATTTTTTAATTAAACAAAAAAAAAAAAACAAGAGTAACTAAAGGATTTTAATCAATGTCATTAAATATATTTTACAATCTTCAATATGTGCAGTTAATATTTAAATATTATAAAAATGAATTTAGTCATGTCCAGACTTGAACCCAAGTCCCCTGGATCAGGAACCAAGCGTTCTGTCTCCTAAAATACCACCTGAACTTTACAAACATTTATTACGATGCGAGTCGTATGTGTGTCTTAGAATAAGCCCATTAGCTAACTTTTTATTTATTAATTATGACAAATTAATATAAATTATCGCAGGTTTCACGTTGTATTCTCTATCTTTTTATGTATTGTACATAAATCAAGATGATAAATGACACGGATGGAATCAGATTTTCACATAACTGTTATATGCTTAATAAGCGATTTACATACGAATTTCGTGTTAAATCAGTTATCGAAATATTTACATATAATGTACGAGTACAATATAATAGTATTACTTTATTATAAAACTTATCCCTGAGACATGTCCTTAAAAATGATGAAATACCGGTTTGTCTCAAAAGAAAGGTCTACGACATGTGTATACTGCCCATGATGACATACGGACTAGAGACGACAACTCTTACAGCAAAAAGTGTCCACAGGCTCAAGTTTACACAGAGGTCCATGGAAAGACAGATACTTGGTGTGAGCTTGCGTGACCGCTTAATGAGTGAAGAAATCAGACGCCGCACCAGGGTTGCTGACGTCACGGACCAAGTGGCAAAATTGAAATGGCAATGGGCTGGACACTTGCCTAGACAGGGTGGCAACAGATGGGCACCCAGGATACTCAGTTGGAGACCATGGACAAATAGGCGAAGTGTCGGAAGCCCACTGATGAGATTGACCGATGATATTGTCAAAAGGGTTGGAAAATCTAGAATACGAAGGGGGCAGGATAGAGACGAGTGGAGGAAATTGGAAGAGGCCTATATCCAGCAGTGGAGGGAAGAAGGCTAGCAAAGAAGAGAAGAAGAAGAAGAAGAAGAAGAAGACATTTTACCAGTAAATTGAGAATAATATTAATAATTAATATCTCAATGGCATATTTGTATCGAGTTTTAAACCTGATATTTTCTGAATTCACTGAAATCCTTTACAAAAAATATAATTTCTGCATTCAATGATATACTCGTATATGACATTCTTTTCATTCGCCTTCACTTTGTGTTGTGGATTCACATCATAAAATAAATAGTCTAAGCCCGAAAACTGTCCAGAAAGAGTACGAAAATATTTTTAATACAAGAGAGCGAGATAGGAATACTTCGATTTCCTTCAAAAATAATTCGCAATGCACACAATGCGCATACCCAAAATCGTTTCTAGATTATTTTGAAATTTGTTCTGATTAATGCTGTATGCCAGAAATATAAAAACAAAATAAAAACATGGTATTTTTAATTGCAAAAAATTTAACAAAAAAAAATTTACGTTAAGCTTAGGAAATTAAAAATAGCTTTGTTTAATCCGCTTATTATTAAAAAAAATATTTAAAAACACGACATGTTTCGGAGGATACCTCCATTTTAATATCTTAAAAATAATTAGTGGATTAAACAAAGTTATTATTAATTTCCTATGTATATTACTATGGAATTCCACTGTTAAACAACTAAAGTTAAAACTGATTTCGATTTTATTCCCATAGAACCAAGTTTTAAAAGGTTGAAAATCTTTACTTCCGTAAATAACCAAGACTTATTAAACGAGTGAATCTTTCAAATGTGTAGTATATCTGTATATGAAAACTAACTAACTAACCACCACACCGTCTCTCCGTAGGGGTAGACAGAAATAATGGACAGCCGCACTGTATTTCACGAGTTGTGTATCATTATTATTAGTAGAAGTTGGGAAAATCACCGTTATCCCGCTTGAGGGAACCACTACGTATATATATTAGTACTTCTAAATTTGATCTCACTTTTATGGATGTTGAAACGTATTCCCGGCGCTGCACCTCGCGTCTTGACCCCCGTATCATGCGCGCGCATCTAAGTTAAGTTTATTGTTTTAACACACGCGTACGGAATTGCTAGAAATTTCAAAAAAAAGGTTTTATTTTCACCGCTACCTTATAATAGTAGTTCTCCGTATGCGACAAATATAAAAACGGGCACAAGAAAATATATAAAACTTATGTACGCTAAGTAAACAAGTACGAAAAAAAGACAAAGCTTAGAATACGGCAATATAAATATTTTTATCTATGTACTTCCAATGTACTTCCTGTTATTGTTTATCGTTTTTAATTTATTATGTTTCATCGTTTTTGACTCTATACTATGTGTAATTGTTCCTTCTAATTATTGTTTTATTTATTTATTTTATTTTAATTTTATTATTATTATTATATTTTCTACCTTTAATATATATATTTTTTTTTTATGTACACAACAGGTCGTTTGGACCCAATTACAGTATACAATTTTTATTTTTTAGCTATTATATTGATTCTCGTGACATTTGATAGGTAGCCAATCTATCGCCATTTTATTGTCACGTGAATTCTACACCAGACCAAAGACAGTGTGACAATCACACTGCCATCGCCGAGAATCGAACCCAGGACCTTCGGCATGGAAGTCAGAGCTCGTAACCACTCTGCCACGAAGGTTTCTCTTATAAACAGTACCTAACCGTTCTTTAAATTAAAATATTTAGGTATCTAACTCAATTTCAGCAAGAACTTCAAAATTATATCAAAGAAATTATTCAAATTGACTTAGGAACAAATACACAAAGATTCGAAAAATTACGAAAATTTGACATTTGACATATATTTTTGTAACACCTGATGATGTCAACATTGGTTGATGGTAAAGTAAAATAAATAAATTTGTGATATAAAACAAAGTTTTTGAATTAACAATTATAAAGATTTTTAATTTATTGTTTCTTGAACAATGATGTAAAACTCCATATTAAATAATTAATAAGAATGAAAACGTCAATTTTCCAGAAGTTTTATTATATTTTATGGGAATGATTTTTTTCGGCCCTCTAAGGCATTATCAAATGTAACATTTGATAAAACAAATGTTATATCAAATGTTACATTTGTTAAATATAAATTACATTCACTTTATAATTACATTTGTTATAACATTTGGATAATGCCTTAGAAGGGCGAAACATGTCATTCCCATAAAATATAATAAAATTTCTACAGTACTGACGTTTTCATTCGTATTAATTATGAACATTTTTTATTTATTGTTTCTTAAACACTGATAAAACTCCATGTTAAATAAATCATACGAATGAAAACATCTGTTTTATACAAGTTTTGTATAATTTATGGGAATGGCGTGTTTCGCGTTTCTAAAGCATTATTAAAAGTTCAAGTGTAGTTTGTATGTTCTTAGCCTTAGAAAGGCAAAACATGTCATTCACAAAAAAAGATAACAAAAATTCTAGAAATCAGACGTTTTAATTCGTGTTACTTGAATATTTTTACAAGCAACATTTGATAATGCATAAGCAAGGCGAATAATATCTAATTCATAAAATATAATAAAGCTTCATTAGAATATACATTTTTATTTGTATTAATTATTTAAAAATAATAATCAATACTAATAAAACCGTCTGTTTTCTAGACGTTTTATTTTAATATGTGGGAATGACATGTTTCGCCTTTCTAAGGTTTTATCAAATATACCATGAATTATAATAAAACTTGTATAAAACATCTATTTTCATTCTTATTAATTATTTATATAGAATTTTCATTCTTATTAATTATTTATATAGAGTATTAGATTATATATTATAATTTTTCAAGAATAAAAAAAAACAATTCTCTCTTACCATTGGAAAATAATTATTTATGTAAATTTTTATTTTATTTCTTTACAATTTGGTTAATATATTAAGTTTTTAATGAAATATTGTTGTGGGAATTTATCTAAAATTATATCATACATGATATTATATAATATTTGAAAAAAAAACGTTGTCGGCTATTTTATTATCGATCAACAGTATGGTTACAAATGATTGTCAAAAATAAATTATAAAACATAAATCTTAAAGCGGACCAATATTCTGTAGAACCCTACTAAATCGCTAAATGAAAACAACCGGAAAGTACCCCATTATTTCACGAAGTCTGGGGTCGCGCTTAAGTTAATTGAAAGTGCTTTATTTTGTTAAAACCCTGAACTATTCACCTTAAAATTATAACACGAAAAGATTCATAGTTCACGTGTGCATATTTACACCTCGCGGGCGTGTGTGCGTGACCCCGCGTCCATTAGCTCATCTGCTGGTGTGCGATCGTAGAGAACATCGTCTTCTTGGCGTCAAAACGCGCAAGTGGCACGACTCTGCTTTGTGGAAAAATACCGAGCGATGTATTGGATTAGGGTTCAAATTTGCGTGGCAATGGAAATAGTTTTAGGGCCATTTGTCTAGTGTGTCCGGCGCGTGGCGTGACGGCGTCCGGCGCCAGCGACCATTAGCTGATTAGTTTTGGGGAGGGGGTGGTACCTGGGGAGGTGAATCGGGTGGGGATGCGAGGGAGGCGACCCCCTTTGACGATAAGATAAAACACCGGTCATTCTGACTCACGGTGCTTCGCGATTTACAAAAATTATTTTCTTTATTTACTATCACAGGTATCTCCATACTTTCTACCCGCACTTACAAGTAATGGTCAGTGGCGGGAGGAAGGTTTTTCTGTGGCAGTCTGTTAATAAGAAAAATCGTGTTTCTACTAGCAAATTAAATATGTCGTTGCAAGCATATAAGTTTATACATTTTTCAAAAAAAAAACAAAAAACAATTTAATGTTACACTTGGAGGGTTATATTGATGATTAAGAATGCTCCAAAATATTAGGAAATTTACATGTCTGAAAAGTATCGAAGAACGACATTAGATAGAGAAGTTTTCTTCAATATGATATTCAATATCAAAAGACTAAATAACATAGGAATTGTTTATACGCAGATGAACTAATTATCATTCCGATGATTTATGAAATAAAATGAAATTGTTTCTGGAACAATCATGTAAAACTCCATATTAAACAATTAAAACGAATGAAAGTGTGTGTTTCCCTGAACAATTATTATGATTTATGGGAATGACATGTATTGCCTTTTCTAACACAATTTCAAATGTCTACTTCACATCTACATTTGATTGTACCTTAGAAATACGAAAGTGTCGTTCCCATAAATTATAATAAAACTTCCAAATCGCAGACGTTTTCATTATTACTCTCTTTCTCGGAATGTTAGAATTTAAAAACTCTTGAAACCTGTCGAATGATCTTTCTTAGTAAGAATTTTTCAAAACTGTCATCCGTAGTTTTTCCAATTCAAAACCAGGAAGAGAGTACTATTTCTATACGTACCCAATAGCTATAGCAAAGCGCGGGTGCATATTTTATTTTATGCTCCAAATTGACGTAGAGAGGCACTTCGAAATTCTCCTGTATTGAAGGCGATTCGTCTTCGAAACCAATTGGCAACGGAGATAGACCCCTTTAGATGCAATTATAGCGAGTTTGTGAATTTCCTAACGATAAGAGCAACAAAAAGATAACTGTAATAATTAATATGGTTCTATATATATTTCCATTGATGTTACTTTTTCACACCCATTTCATCGATCTGGCTCGCGCTGTGATGATGTAAATAGCTATTCAAAATAATGAAAATAAAAATAATTCGTATTAATTATGAATAATAACGTAAAAAACTCGTTGAGAAATACTTTTCATATTGTGTTATCGGAAAGATAAACATTATATAAGGCAAAAAGGAAACAAAATTACACTATGAATATTCCTAAACAGTTGCGAAAAAGATTTTGAATTATAAAAAGGCTCGTCGGAATTTGTACATTTTGACTTGTAGTGCTAAAATACTGACACTTTAATTAATAATAATAAAAAACTAACTAGCCATCACGCCGTTTCCCCAAAAAGGTAGGCAGAAAGAATGGACTGTCACACTTTAACCGATGGGGCACTCCATCCTTTTCTTTTCGGCCCGCGGGAAACGCGGTGTGATGGGTCGCAAACCTCATCGCCACCAATAGAATATTATAACAATTCATAAATAAACAAAAATATTAAAAATATGAACTCATTATTCACGGACTTCCGATAAGTTATCCGCTTAAAATAAACATTGCAACGATGTACCTACACGAGACAGAGGGCCCAATAATTTAAATGATTTTCTCAAATGGCTTTGAGTCATCGTTTATATAAATTACATATTTATGATAATAATCCAAGTTTTTATTCTAAAGACTGTAATAAAAATTAATAAAACTGTACAGGTGAATAAAATTTGGGAATAAATAATGATTTAGATTTCCATAAGCAGTAAAAAATTCTAGAGGAAAACAATGTTTTATTATGTTGATAGAGTTTGGCCAACTATGAATACACGGAAGAATCTAAACGCGCATTAAAAGCTCCCGAACGCGAAACACGCCAGTGATCTCACGCCATTGTCTTCCGAGCCTTAATGGCAGTATTCACTGTGATTAAATATTCCAATTGATTCTTCGATTCCGGTTATTTTTATTAAACTCGCTAATTAATTTGGATAGTTTTTCGTCCGCGAGACTTTTATTTCATTGACTTGAAAAGCGGAACAGAATATTGCGCTAACAACTATCATCTTTTCACATTTTTTATTATTTAAATTAGGAGCGTGACTAAACGCCTCTCAGCCGGGCCAATGGTGAGACGAGCTCCTCGCGGGAGGGGGAGAAATGTTTATTCCATTACCGACGTGTGTCACTTCCCCGTGGGCGGGGGGCGGGAAGGCGATGGTGGTTGATTCTTGTAAAACATTTAATCATCATAAACCAAATTAACCGCTCGCAGGGTGGGAAGAAAGAAACGATGAAATTTCTTGGTTGCTACATTAGCATACCTTATCGCGTATTTCACACAAATGAAATTTCTAGTATTTGCATGTATGCACACCGTAAATTAGATTCAACAGCCTTGTGAGCTGAACACATTCATTATTTAACCATTCATTTCGAATAAAGCTTCGTCACGTAACTACCTTTTGTTTTTATTTAAAGATTATTTTATTACAAGAAAAACAAATTATAATATCTTGACGTAGATCCTTGTTTTGTCAAATGTATTTATAATTTTGTTTGTTAATTTCTTCTTTGTGTGTTTTGGGACTATTTGCTTATTTACAAATTTTGTTTTAACTAACTAAAAAAAACTAACTAACCATCGGGCCGTCTCTCGCCGAAGGGGTAGGCAGAAAGAATGGACTGCCGCACTTTTCTTTCCTGACATATTTCTCTCGCTTCCTCAACATTCATACATCAAGTTATGCACGCGCGTCGATTTCTCTGACTCCTCACATGGCCGACATTCAATATTTGATTTATTTGATTGTGCCACGTTCTCCTCGATCTTCCTCTATTTCTGGTTCCATTTACATCGTTAACATATAATTTTTTTACCATTCTTTCTTCATGTGGCCAAACCATCTTAATGATTCTTTCATTATTTTGTTCATAATACCATCATTCGCACAGCATTCACTTCTTATATTTTCTTTCGACACTCTATCATACGCAGAGTATCTAAAAATTCGTCTAAGAGATCTCATTTCTACTGCATTTATTCTACTTTCATCCTTCTTTTGCCAGCTCCATGGTTCGCTTCCATACATAAGGGTCGGTAGAAAAACACCATTGTGCACTGCCATTTTATTTGTTTTCATTATACATTTAACTATTATATTATGTATTAAAAATGTCATATACTAGTTGTAAGAAATATGTTATTTTTATAACTAAATAAATAAGTATAAATAAAATATATAATTTGATATTTCTAGAAACGATTAAGTCTCTCGAAATATGCCAATTTAAAAAGTATGAAGGAACAGCATTATCGGTCGTTTAGTCTGTAATAAAGCAACTGTTTACTCTTGTGTTTTATTACTTTGACTTCCCTACCCTCTTGTAAATTCGAATGACATTCTATTATAGATATTGTTTGGGGAAAGGGGGTTCTGGCAGGGGGTGGAAGGCGGAGGGGTGTAACGAGAATAGCAGGGGCAGCACGTGCTAAACGATGGCACGTGTCACCCATTTGTTGGTCAGTTTAGGGTGGCGTATTACTGTGTACAAATATGTCAAACGATTAATTACGTCGGATCGATTTTTAAAGAAATATAATATACATTTTTTAAAAACTTTTCTTATAATGCATAATACAAAAATTATGATGTTTCTCAATATTATCTATAAGCGACAAAACATAGTGTTAGTGCTTTTATATAATATTAATAAAAAAATAAAAAAAACAATATCATAATTTATTACAGCACATTAGAGGCTTTTTACATTTTAAAACCATAATTATTTTACTGAAAGAAACTAAAATCAAAATTCTATCCAAAAAAAGCTTAGATGGCAGTGCACAATAGTGTTCTTATACCAAACCTTATATGTGGAAGTGAAGTATGGAACCGGCAAAAAATGATAAAAGTAGAATTAATGCAGTAGAAATGAGATCTCTAGGACGAATGTATGGACACTCAGTATAATATGTAAATATTATAAATGAATTCGGTGCGAATGAAAGTGTTAAGAACAAAATAAGATCGTTAAGATGGTCTAGACAGATAGAAGTAATGAGTAAAGACAGAATGGTGAAGAAGGTAAATATACACGACGTGAACGGAACTAGGAATATCAAATCAAATAGAGGAAGGCCGAGGAAAACTTGGCACGATCAAATCAATCAAATATTAAATGTCGGTCACGTGAGGAGTCGGAGAAATCGACGTGCGTGCATGACACGATGTATGAATGTAGATGACGTGAGAGATGTATGTCAGGACAGAACAGTGCGGCGGTCCATTATTTCTTTCTTTCCACCCGGGGAGACGGCGTGATGGCTAGTTTAACTGGATCACTGTTCATGTTAGTATTAAGTATGAGGATAGTGACGTTAAATTTAAGAAACTACTAAAGACTGTTTGTTTACTGTTTTCCTAGTGCGCCCTTGGAGTAATTAATGTTACAAAACGGCGCACTTAAAATATAAATCCTCATAACTAATAATAATAATAGTTAGCGGTCTGCACACAAGTATAATTTTTTTTACAGTTATACGAGCTAAGCTTAACTAAACTTAATAATAATTAAATAAAACAATGTTATTAACTACTTCATCTTTTGTGTTTATTTCGACAGCGATCGGTTTTGCTAGGCTCATCTGGCATCATCATGGTCTTGACCAGTCAGTCGATGCCAGCGAGCCTGGCGAAACCGGTCGTAATTAAAAAACATTGTTTTATTTAATTATTATTTAAAATGTAGGCCAATAAAAGGCCTAAGGCCTATACTGACATATAGCATTGAGACCAGAGCGGATACCACAAGAACGAAGGCTAAAGTACGGGTGGCAGAGATGAGGACGCTGAGGATGATAGCACGAAGGACTATTCTAGATCTGCAAGGTGGAGGATGTCGTGAGATGGGGCAGACAACGCAGAAGATACTGGAATGCGCACGTGCAGAGGATGGATCCCACCAGAATACCACACGCTGTGGCGCATCAGATTCTTGCCGGCTGCCGTACCCCCGGAAGACTGCCGAAGAGATGGGGAGATAGTTAAGAGTCAACCTCCCAAGAGAGGCCAGCCTGATTTTAGGAACAGACCAAAGGTCTATAAGGAGAAGAAGAAGAAGAAGATTATTTAAAAGGAACTTCCGTCACGAGATTTCAGTAATTTTTTTTATCATCATTTGATTATCTTATAAACTAAACTAACTTAGGTCTTTGTTGCAACCGACTTTATGGTCGGTAAAAAAATACCACTGCCATCTTAACTTTTTTGGAAAGGCTTTTTTGGAGGAGAGAAAATAAAATAATTTTGTTACACCCCCTTATCGATGATGTATCGGGAGGTCTTCCTTTGGGGGCTGAGGGCGGGGGATAGCGTGTCCGGGCTCAGTGTCGGCGGTTAATGCCACTCCGAAGTATGGCAGGACATTATTAAGCACATTAAGCAGACGGTTTAAAACAAAGCCCTTCCAACATCATCACTCCAAATTTCACTCCATCGAAACAGGCAGCCGTGCACGATACTGCCATTAATTATTATGTATTATCGTCCGTTCTTTGTTTGCGGAACAATTTCACATAACTTGTGCATGATTAAATCTTTGCATTTAGCATTTAATATTTCTGCTTATGTTTAATAATAAAAAACATTTGTTTTAAATTCAAAAAATCTTTATAATATATAACAACAACACAACAACAAAACACCCCGCCGTTTCTCCGTAGGGGTAGGCAGAGAGAATGGACCGCCACATTACTCTATCCTGGCACACCTGTCTAGCTTCCTTCACATTCACACATTGAATGTAGTTTTATTTTTAAATTTAATAACAATATATTTGTACACTATACAATAATATGTTATAGTGACCAATAATAGTAGAGAAAACAAAAGGTTTGTGGGAAAAATGAAGAAAAAATATACAATAACAATGAAGGATTATTAAGTTTCAGATAATTTAGTATATAAAGATAGTACGAGTATATCCCGATTTTCACTTTTTTTAAGTACCTATCTAAAAGATCTCAAATTTCGATCGATAGACGTCTCGACTCGATCTTCAATCGATAGATGACGACTTTTGACATCATATGTATATATACGTAGTATATAAAATATATAGTAATTGCGTATATTTTCAGGGTTGGCAGCAATATGTTATGTGTGATTTTGGGTAACACCGTGTGATTTCTCCTTCTCGACCGACGTTTCGGAGATCGTTGCAGTCTCCATCTTCAGAATGCGGTGGTGGTAATTGTCATTACCATAACTTTAGACTTTGGCATGTTCATCACAAGGTCATACTTATTGCATACTTCGTACATTCTTGACACTAAGACTTGTAGATCGTCTATGCTGTCAATCGATTTAAACAGCATCGTCTGCATACAGCAAACAGCTGATGGACATGTCGTTCATTTTTGCACTATGTCCTAGGAAGGCAAAACATGTCACTCAAATGGAATATCATAAATCTTCTAGAAAATCGGCCGTAGCTTTAGTAAAGCAACGGTAAGCGACGGTTAGTAATAGGTAAAAGTATTTAGTGTTGAAGGAAATTACGCATTTCTAAGTAGACATATTATTTTTTAAACGAGTTCTACCCCCAAGCTTCACCATTTACCAATATGTATGAACGTATTAATGAATGGTAAAACTGTACATTCATTAACGAGTGAAGAATTACGAACTTCGACGTACTTACCGCCCGAGGTATAAAATGATGGAAACGGTGTTTATTTTCTGCTAGTGAGTGGTGATTTTTCATCATTACTCACACAATTACTTCAGTCGGTTATAAATATAGATTAATTATAGATATTAATCATATTGCACGTAAATACGATACTATGCTGAGAACTTGAGAGTGTTTATATTGAATATGAAATATACTCTAGACACATTTAAAATATAAACTGTTAAATTAAAAAAAGCTTTGTTTAATGTTTCACAATTGTATTTTTATTTTAAGCGACAGCTATTTCGTCAATCTATGTTGACATCATCAGATGTTACAATAATATATTAAATGTAAATTTTTTGTGATTTTTCGAACCTTTATGTGTATTTGTTCCTATGTCAATCGAATAATTTTAATCGAAGTTCTTGCTGGAGTTGAGTTGGTACCTAATATTTTTAATTAAAATAACGGTTATTGACTATTAAAGGTAGAAAATTAAATAATAGTAATAATAATAATGATTATAATAATAATAAAAATAAAAATAATCGTAATAATAATAAAAACAGTAATTAGAAATTTCACGAAAATTCATGAAAAATCACAAAAATTTGTCAGTTCATATATTATTGTAACACCTGATGATGTCAACATCTCCTTTTTTCTTCTTCAATGGCCCTACAGCCCATATCGAGCCTTAGCCTCCATTATTCTTCGCCTCCAACCACTCCTGTCCTCCGCTTCGACCCTCCAATCTGACATTCGTAACAATTTCGCCCCATCTCTCCCAACTTCAACCTCCCATCGCAGCCTTGGTGGTCCAATTGGTCTTCTACCACCTGGGTGACACTCCAGCAATCTTTTTAGGGTTCGCTATGACGGCATCCTCTGCACGTGACCGGCCCATCTCAGTCTATTCAGTCTGACCTGTATGGGGAGACTGGGAGTTTTGTAAATATGGTACAGCTCGTCATTATGCCGCACTCTCCAGCGTTCACCGTCATTCACAGATCCCAGAATTTGCGCAGCACCCTTCTCTCAAAAGTATTCAGCTGCTCTGTGGATTTCGCTGTCATTGTCCACGCCACACATCCATCGATCACTACTGTTCGGATGATTGTTTTATACAGGATAATTTTGGTTTTCCAGTACGTTTCTTACGTTTCTTGATTTGAGCGCTGGTAGAAGGATGTTTTGTTGCCCATTGTGATTCTTCTTTCGATTTCCTTTTGCCAATTGTGATTCTTCTTTCGATTTCCATGATGTCAACCTAGGTTGACGAAACAGCTGTTGCGAAAAATAAAAATATAATTGTGATACATAAACCAAAGTTTTTTTTTAAATTTAACAGTGTATAATGTTAAAGTATCATTGTGTTTCGGTCAAAACAATGGACTATTTAATCAATACACGTATTATTGTAAAAGTTAGTGTTGTAAACAAAAAACTAACTAACTAACTAACCATCACGCCGTCTCCCCGAGGGGGTAGGCAGAAAGAATGGACTGCCACACTTTTCTTTCCTGACATATTTCTCTCGCTTCAGCAACATTCATACATCATGTCATGCACGCGCGTCGATTTCTCTGACTCCTCACATGGCCGACATTCAATTTTTGATTTATTTGATTGTGCCACGTTTTCCTCGGTCTTCCTCTATTTCTGGTTCCATTTACATCATTAACATATAATTTTTTTACCATTCTTTCTTCATTCATTCTTTCCATATGTCCAAATCATTTTAATGATCCTTTCATTATTATGTTGTAAACAAAGTATGTATGGTATATAATAAAGAAAAAGACAAGTATTATACATTTGTTTCGTCCAAAAAATTAAATTACGCTAACGGTGTCTGTTAACCAGTACAGTTATAAAAATATTATTATTATATGCGTGCCATTTGGCGTAGGAAGCATGTCACTGTCTAATTAAAAATATAATTTTCCATTTTCCTCGCCCCGCGTATGCTAATTTATAGTGGCGGACAGTTGAAGCGCCCGTGAGTCATCGCTAGCCCACTTTCCCGGCGAGGTTACCGCGCTAATTTAAAATGAATTATTTTTGCAAACGGTCATATTCCGCTTTGCTTAAATAATTGAAGTGGAAAATACACCACGCGACAGGGAAAGGGACATTAAGATACATCTTATATTTATTTCCCCGTCATGCTTTATTACTTACTGTCATTGTTATGGCGAGTTAAATTTATGTTATGATAGAATTTATTACTCAATAAAATAATGACGACTCCGTGACTGTTACTTATATGTATGATAAATTAATCGACTCCTACTGATAATTCTCAAAGTGAGAAAAGTTTCAACATTTTGGTGTTACCAACCATTCTGATTGACGTTTTTCTAGTTTTTTTTTTAAATTACACATTCAAATGAAAATGATACGTTTATTAGAATATAAACAAATGCATTTAAATAATAGTTATATAAAACGATGTTTTTATAATTACTTCCACATTTGTCTTTATTTCGACAGCGACCGATTTCGCCAGGCTCGCAGGCTGTCGATGCCAGCGAGCCTGGCGAAACCAGTAGCTGTCGAAATAAAGGCAAATATGGAAGTATAATCTTAGGAAATTGAAAAAATTTGTTTAATCCACTATTTAATAACAAAATATTAAAAAACACCACATGTTTCGGAGGATATCTCCATCTTCAGGTGTAAAAATATAATAAAAACTAAAAAAAGAAAGACTAATAAAAAATGTATTTAAAATTCGATAGGATAATTCAAATTTAAAAAATAACCTGTGCTATTTGCTATCTGTTAAAAAATAATTGTTAGTACCTACTTATCGTTTTTATTATTTTTAAATATTTTTTTTTCAAAATTTCAAATTTAAATTTTTGGGGTGAAGATGGTGAGAGTTGAGAGTCGTAGGAGATTGCAGAGTTAATTCTACATCACAATTAATTAGATAGTAATGGTAACTCGTGGTGGAGCGGATGGATGACGGCACTTAGTTTTACTTTAATTTTACGTTGAAAAATGATTTCAGCACTTTATGTTTCTCGTTATTTACAAATATACATTATGTGGTAAATTAAAAAACGGTGGATACGTGGAACATAAATTAAATAGACAATATGTGCACCATCTAAATAGAACATTGTGTTAAATTATTTTTATTTTGTTATTTTATTTTATATCATTGTATTTTATATTATTTGTTTTAGATTTATTTTGTGGGTGTTGGGCGATCGAAGTGTGCGCGGGAGATGCCTATTGGTGGCAATGAGGTTCGTAACCCATCACACCGCGTCTCCCGCGGAGCGAAAAGAGAAGGATGGAGTGTCGCATCAGTAAAAGTGTGACAGTCCATTCTTTCTGCCTACCCTTTCGGGGAGACGGCGTGATGGTTAGTTAGTTAGTTACATTATATGTGTTTATTTGAAACATGTAATTATTTATCTGAAAACGTATAAGGGTGGATAAAACTTTTTTTTATAGTTCAGTTATAAAAAAAGAACACGGAGTGAGTGGATTTAAACATATTTTATCTCATAAAATACACTTTTAGTAATTTGTATTAACACCACATTATTTAAAAAGTCTATTGTTTTGGCCGAAACACTATGATACTTTAACATTATAAACTGTTAAATTAAAAAAAAAACTTTGTTTTATCTATCACAATTGTATTTTTATTTTACGCGACAGCTGTTTCGTCAAACTATGTTGACATCATCAGGTGTTACAATACACCTGATGATGTCAACATAGGTTGAAGAAACAGCTGTCGCGTAAAATAACAATACAATTATGATACATAAAACAAAGTTTTTCAATTTAACAGTTTACCACTTTATTTGGTAACATCAACCGGTTTCGTTCCCGCCGGAGCTTCGTCAGTATCAGAGAGTAAACAACATATGTATATTTAGTTTACTCTCTCACACTGACTAAGCTCTGGCGGGAGCGAAACCGGTTGATGTTACCAAATAAAGTGGTGTTAATACAAATTACTAAAAGGTTATTATTATTTTATTTGATAATGTCACACCACAAATTAAGTGCTTCAAACGAAAGTTTATATTTTATCTCATTTGAATTGATAGTAATCTAATTAACTAACTAACCATCACGCCGTCTCCTCGAAGGGGTAGGCAGAAAGAATGGACTGCCTCACATTTCTTTCCTGATATATTTCTCTCGCTTCCTTAACATTCATACGTCGATTTCCCTGACTCCTCACATGGCCGACATTTATTATATGATAGACATTTATTATATTATATTTATTATATGATTTTATTATATGATAGTATGTATTTGCAAATGAACTAAATATTCGTACATGAAATTGAACTAAACATTCGTAAATTGTTGATATTTTTGTCTGATGGGTATTGAAGTCTCCAAGAGGTATTGTCGTCGAGCCGTTCCACGCATGCTTGTGGGTATCGAGCGACGGGGCGGGGTCTGCGCACGCATGCGCCCGCAATACTAAATATTATGCCAATTTTAAAGGTATGATGCCGCCGAGAAATTATCTGTCTTAGCGATGATAAATTTCACATTTCATTATTCATGCACGATAAATAATTCCTCGCCATACGACATTTGAACTTGAGCGCAGCTGCAATCCTCGGCCACGCCGCCGCCGCGCCGGTAACAATCCGCAATATTATGAATTTACTGAATCGATGCCAAGGATACCGTCACAAATGAACGGATTATTTTAGCATTGTTACTAACGATACCGCGCAGCGCACTTATTTGTCAAGCTGAAAATAATTTGACTTTATTTTGACATAACCTAATTGAATCTAGTATTAGCATACTAAAAGTATGTAGGTACTTTATTCGGGTGGTAGCCTGGATACTTTTGAGAGAAGGGTGCTGCGCAGAATTCTGGGACCTGTGAATGACAGTGAAGGCTGGAGAGTACGGCATAATGACGAGCTGTACCATATTTACAAAGCTCCCAGTCTCTCCACACAGGTCAGACTGAATAGACTGAGATGGGCCGGTCACGTGCAGAGGATGCCGTCATCGCGAACCCCAAAAAGATTGCTGGAGTGGCACCCAGGTGGTAGAAGACCAATCGGACGACCAAGGCTGCGATGGGAGGATGAAGTTGGGAGAGATGGGCTAAGATTGTTAAGAGTGTCAGATTGGAGGGTCGAAGCGAAGGACAGGAGGAGTTGGAGGCGAAGAATACTGGAGGCTAAGGCTCGATATGGGCTGTAGGGCCATCGAAGAAGAAGAAGAAGAAGAAGGTAGTCTAGGGAAAAGAATACTTGCCTTCCCATTCAGGGGACTTAGATTCAAGCCACGACCAGATTCCTTCTTCATAATTACAAGCTATTTCTGCTCAGTTTAGAGATTGTATAGTGAATTCTAATACCATTGTTTTAAAACAACTCCTTGTTCTTTTCCAATTCTTAGGCTTTATTAGTATTAGTATTCATCTTTTTGTTTGTATTTCTTGAAAATTTTGTGTATTTTGTATTTAAGTGTGTATTTTTATTTTATTTTTTATTACATGGTTTGTATATTTGGTATTTTTGCACTCTGTATTTGTAATTTTATATGTATTTACTCACTGTATCCATCATAACTCTACATATATTTTTTTGTATAAGCCCTTGTGGCGTTTATGTTAAATAAATAAATAAAATCATTGTTGTCAGTGTTTAATATTCGTCTTCTTATCCCATTGAATTGGGATCAGCTCTTCTTGTATGGCATCTGTCCTGGATGGCGTCTGGTGGGATTCCGGTCTCTTTTGAGACTCCCTTGAGTTTCTTGGATCAACTACGTCCTCTAGATTGCTGGTCCATATCCATCATCTTCCGTGTATCGTGGTCGTACGTATGACGTGGCCGTAAAACCGCGGACGGTTCATTTTAAGCTTATCTAAGACTGGCCTCACTTTAAAACTGCAGCGGATGTGGATGTTCCTGATATGGTCGAACAGTGTTACTCCGCTAATAAGTATCCTCATTTAGGCGTTGTGCAGTTTATCTTCATGACGTTTTTGAGTGGCCAATATTCCGAACCGTAAGTCATGGCTAGACCCACCGCCGCGCCGCCTTGGTGTTAGTCTTTAATAATAGTTTCAAAATACACAACACCAATTGAATTTGTTATCCGAGAACAATAGTTGCGGCGAATGAGTTCCTTTTGACATAGAAGTTATTTATTTTACATTATTAAATAAAATGTTCCCGCAATTAATATCACAGATCGATCAAATTAAGATCTAACATTGTACACTCCACTTGGATCTATATTTGTCTTCATCTGATAAGAGACAGGTAGGCAAGTAACGAGCTTCTTCAGTTACTGAGCATGCAATTTATTCAACGTCAGTTTTCAGAGTCTACTAATTATAAAGCCCATCTAATAAGCAAGCATTTGTGTCAGTTTTGCTAAACGGTATATTTCATCAAGATACTAATCACTGTCAAGACTCACTACCGCCGAGAGGATAGTATCTCTTGGAAAAGGTCACAGCAAAGGACACGGTGGAGTCACTGCGATGCGAGGTATAGCTGCGAAGCTGCATCCACCAGATACTCGGAGAGATAAACTCAGTTTTTGCAATTCATTTGTAATAAAACTTTATTGGCCGTGAATTGAAATAGAAAGGCGCCGTAAAGGTTATGAATAATATTTGATAATTTCAGATCCAATAGAGTCCCAAACTGGTTCCGATCTACGGTCGGAGGTTGTTGCGTTTCAACACCTATTGTTCTCGCGAGCGGCTGATGTGGCGGCTGTGACGTGATGCTGTACGGCTGTGCTGTGTGCATGAGCCCGCCGAAATATCGCCGCCCGCGGCCATAACAGAATTCTCCTAAATTTATTCAAAGTCTCTAGATGAATTATGGTAAGTTGCAAATGACCATTACTCATTGTAATAAATTTTCGATATTAAGTTCCAGGCGGACCGAAACTAATAGTTATTTGAGCCTATATTCTGGGTGATGCTTGACAAGAAACTTCAAACGAGGTTATATTCAAATATTAACCTTTTGATCGGCTTTCCTCTAGGTGCATAATTTGTATGTAACATAAATTAAAACTATGATTTTTAGTGTACCAACAACAGTTACGAAATTAATTTCTTTGTTTTTAGTAATTGTAACCATTAATTTATGAGATTTATATTCATACTGCATGTGAAACATTAAGATTAGAAAATGAAAAGGCGATGGTTGTATCGAATAAACAATAAAAAATTGCTAAGGATTTATTGTATCTCAATAGAGACGAAGATGTAAATTGTTTTTTTATCCAGTATTTGTCTACAAATATTGGAAACATTAAAAAATTGTTACTCGACGTGTGTAAAACGCACCAATAAATAAATAAAATATGTTCTTGTTGTGCTTATTTCATTATTTTTAAAATTAATTTTAAATAAATGGTTAACAAATTTATCATGGTAATATTTGTTGTATTATTCAAACTATGAAATTAACTTTTAATGTCGTCTCGATAACACGAAATTGAGAAAGATTTTTAAAGATTTTTTTTCAAATGAGTGTTTAAAATTTTTAGTGTTTAAAAAAATATTGCCTTGTTAAGGCATTATCAAATGTCTTAGCAGGCCAAAATTTGTTACTCTCACAAAGCATTAAAAAACTTCTAGCAAACAGACGTTTCCGTTATTACAATTTTTCAAGAAACGATTCCTTAGAGCGGATCATCCCAGTTGTAAAGTATTAACACTGTGGAATTCCATAGTAATATACTTAGGAAATCAAAAATAACTTTGTTTAATCCACTAATTATTAAAAAAATTCTAAAAATGACATATTTCGGAGGATACCTCCATCTTCAAACTAAAATTTTTAAATTTGAATTATTGTATCGAATTTTAAATGCGTTTTTATATTAGTCTTTTTTTGTTAAGTTTTATTATATTTTTACACCTGAAGATGGAGGTATCCTCCGAAACATGTCGTGTTTTTAAATATTTTTTTAAATAATTAGTGGATTAAGCACTAAGATTACTATTAGTGGATTATTTTTAATTTCCTAAGTACTCGTATAATGAATAATGCACTGAAAACCAATAAATGTATTGACAATGGATTTTTAATACTCTATAATGATTTTACTGAAATCTCTAGATGGAAATTCATCATAAGTAGTCATTAAAGAATAACGATAGACCTATCTGCCAGTGAGCGAAACATCGAAATAAAGACAAAAGTGGAATGAATTCTAAAAAACCCCGTTATATTTATTTCGACAAAGGGAAAACATATTTTTATTTTCCACGATGCAGAACCAACCTGTCAATGGTTATGCGGGTAGGTAGAGCAATATCTTTGCTAAATTGTGTCACCTCGGAGGTCGACATATTTTGTAATAGTTCACCTGAGGGAGGCGCTGTCTTTGTTGCATTATAATTGTAATTTCATTTTGTTAGTTTGTCATTGAATCTCCTTTTCATCTTGCTATTTATTGTGTGTATTTTTATTATTATTAATAATATTAAGTTTCTTGAGTGTAGTGGAAAGTAGATGTGTGATAATAAAAACAAAAAAAAAACTTGATACCTAATTTCTTTATTATTATGTATTTAGTGTGCTTCCACTTGTGTTTATGTTCGACCGGTTTCGGCAGCTTGCTGCCATCGTCTGGTCATCATTTGTATAAAAAAAAATGTTCTCATTATTTAAAATGAACTTCTACCAAGTAATTTCAATTAAAAACATTAATTAGATCTGTAATGTTTCTGATATGTTTAAACAAATAAATTTAATGGAATACAATCGCCCTTTATAAGAGACATTAGGTAAGTGTATTTAAAAGTGTTTGGTGAAAATTTTGAGAAAATCATCGACGCGATGAGCACTTAGCGACGCGACGGTCGAAGAGCGCGATTATCTCTCGTTTCCGGGGACGTTTTTTGCGCGTGCGCCGGGCCGCTCCGTCCCCTCGATTGTTCCATTCCACGTCCACCCACGCGCCTCGGATGGAGTTCATTTCTTCGAGAGTTCCGCTAGTAACAAATAAAAATCAGTATAATCAACCTGTGTGGCATAACATAATAATGGGTCCTCCATTCATTCCTCGGCTCCGCTAACGAAAATAGGCATTACGGCCGCGACACGCTGGCAGGGGCGGGCGGGGCTCGCTCGTACTGCGGCCCGAGGGCACACTTTTTTAAAGTGAGTTTATCGGAATCAATATTTAAAACAAAATAACCATCATTCCGACTCCGCGAAGAGGTAGGCAGAAATAGTGGACCAAAGTACAATACAGTGTTACGCATTTACTTGATTTCTAGAAAAATATTATCAATGAATGTTTAAGATAATTTAAGTGGAGCACTGACCGGGGCAGTGGTATGGGTTGAACCCAAGCCCCTGTTCAGTTCGGTTTTAAGGACCGGTTGTCCGAAACATGTCTGATATGTAATTAATTTTTTTTTAAAGTTAGTGTTGTATACCCGAAGGTTCCGGGTTCGATTCCCGGCGAGGGAAGTGTGATTTTCACACTGTCTTTGGTTTGGTGTAGAATTCACGTGACAATAAAATGGCGATAGATTAGCAACCTATCACATGTCATGAGAATCATTATGATAGCTATAATACCCTTTACATCGATTTGGCTCATGCTGTCATGATGTAAAGAGCGATTCAACAAAATAATTATAATAATAATAATAGTAAACAGGGTTATTGGTTATTGAATACATTCCTTCTAGGAGGTTGTAGGGGAGGTTATTTCCGATGATTTATGTCATGTAAGGCATTATGCAAAAGTGAACCAATTTAAAAATTTATAAAAAAATAGCTATTAATTATATTCAAATTTTTTATTTTTTTTTAATTAGTAAACACTACAGCATTTATTATCAATACAAAAACTAGATCTGTCTGTCCACATTAGGAAATACCAGACGGAAATATCAAACATTTTATATTATTTTTATTTACAAATTCTAAAAGAAATGTAATTTAAAACAAGCTATTTAAACTAAACATCGGTTTTAAGATTACAGAGAAATCAACATTACACTAGAAGAAGGTAGAAAATCGTCTAATTACACAAATCATCAAAACATTGAAATAAGTAACTAAAAAAAAGTATTCGGTTTTATGTCAGTTTAGTTAATTTGGATATTGTCAGTTTGGATATTCTGTGTATGATAGAGTGTCGAATGAAAATATAAGAAGTGAATGCGGTGCGAATGATGGTGTCATGAACAAAATAATGAAAGGATCATTAAGATGGTTTGGACATATGGAAAGAATGAATGAAGAAAGAATGGTAAAAAAATTATATGTTAATGATGTAAATGGTACCAGAAATAGAGGAAGACCGAGGAAAACGTGGCACGATCAAATAAATCAAATATTGAATATCGGCCATGTGAGGAGTCAGAAAAATCGACGCGCGTGCATGACACGATGTATGAATGTTGAGGAAGCGAGAGAAATATGTCAGGAAAGAAAGGTGTGGCAGTCCATTCTTTCTGCCTACCCCTTCGGGGAGACGGCGTGATGGTTAGTTAGTTAGTTAGTTAAAAATATATAGAATAAAAACAATGATTGATAAACTTGACAGAGTTTGTATGAAACAAAGAATGAACGCGTGATTTTATAAAAGCTGTGTAGCAATATCGGTATGAACGTAGGTAGGTACCGAATTTATTTTCATTTTTATATCGACGAAATGTATTGATCATTTCGTTTTACCTTATTTGTTGTGCATTGTTTTACTGTATATGCAAATGCTATATATAGTTAAATAGTATATATGTTGGAACGAATTTTCCCTGTTTATTTTTCAAGCAGAGTATGTTTTTTGATAACACCTATTGACACACGAAAGACTCATACAAAATAATATATATTTTTTAAAATCAAAGGGACTCATGTGGATACTCATAGGAGTCCCAGCGCTTTCCCGCGCTGTTTTAGGCAGATGTCACCTTTCGTCAGCTTCGCTCTATCAATCAAAGAAAAACAAGAGGGACCCAGGCCACATTTAAACTACCCATTTCCTTTGTCCCGCCGAAATGTGAATTTATTTAATAAACAAAATACAAAATAGCATAATATCTGGAGCAGACAGCGAAAAAGGGACTGGTACGGCCATGTTCAAAGAATGGACACCACCAGACTCCCCTATATTGCATTGCATAATCAACCTCATGGGACTCGTCCTCGTGGAAGACCTCCTAAAAGATGGAAGGACCTCACAGGAGGAGCAACACTCTGGAGAACAGACCACATAGGTTTACAATAAGGAAGAAGAAGAAATACAAAATAATAGTTCTACATTTTTGTATAGTTCCACATTTACAATAGAGGAAGACCGAGGAAAGCACACAATTATTATTTAAATTGTACTTCCATCAAGAGATTTCAGTAAAATCATTATTTGATTATCGTAAAAACATGTGAGGAGTCAGAGAAATCGACGCGCGTGCATGACACGATGTATGAATGTTGAGGAAGCGAGAGAAATATGTCAGGAAAGAAAAGTGTGGCAGTCCATTCTTTCTGCCTACCCCTTCGGGGGGACGGCGTGATGGTTAGTTAGTTTTAAAAACAAGTATTTTTTTTAGATTTTCGAATACTATAAAATATTACGTGTAAAACTAACTAACTAACTAACCATCCGAGGGGTAGGCAGAGAGGATGGATCGCCACACTGGCCTGTCCTGGCACACCTCTCGGGCTTCCTCCACATTCATACATCGCACCATGCACGCACGTCGATTATTCCGACTTCGAATTTGGCCGCCTTTTAGTAATTGGTTAATTTGGTCATGCCATGTTTTCCTCGGTCGTCCTCGGCTTCTTTTCCCACTCACACTGCTTGTGTACAACTTTTTAACCATTCTACTCTCATCCATTCGTTCCATATATCCGAACCATCTCAGGGATCCTTTCTTAATTTTATTCATGATGCAGTCATCTGTCTTACATTTCTTTCTTATTTCATCGTTCGGTATTCTATCATACAACGTTCTCCCGCACATTATTCATCCTGCTTTCATTCTTATTTTGCCAGCTCCAAGCTTCACTTCCATACATGAGAGTTGGCACTAGAACTCCATTGTGTACTGCCATCTTTGCTTCTGTGGATAATGACTTTCAGTAATGACTTTGAGTGCGCCATTTATTTTATTCCCAGCACCAACCCTTCTTTCGATGTCTTTCTCCATTTTTCCGTCTCTTGTAAACATGCTTCCCAGATACGTAAATTCGGTAACTTGCTCCAATTTCTCGTCCATCGCACTTATATCACAAATCTTCATTCTTTCTCGAATTACGTGTATAGTTAGAAAGTTTCAATCCTGGGATTGGTTTGCAGCAATTTCTTAATTCTTCTCTTCCATTCTTCCCTGTCTTGTGCGGCTCTTTTAAAATCTGCATATGATGAGCAGCGCACGTTCACCAACAGGTCCTCCAGGTACTCTTGGCGTGAGCGTCCCCTAGAGTTTGTCCCCTCGGTCATACCCTCCATTATGGCATGCAAGAGACCTTCTTGACGTATTACATGGCCGATTCATCTTGCACGCCTTTCGGACAAGGTCCTGAGAAGGTGCCTGCATAAACATTATAATGTATCAAAAACCGACTTAACAACAACAACAACAACAACAAACCATCACGCCGCTTCCCCGCAGGGGTAGGCAGAGAGAATGGACCGCCACATTACTCTATCCTGGCACACCTCTCTAGCTTCCTCCACATTCATACATCGAGTCATACACGCACGTCGATTCTTCCGGCTTCTGACATGACCAACTTTTAATATTTGATTAATTTGGTCATGCCATGTTTTCCTCGGTCTACCTCGACTCCTTACTCCATTTACATTGTTGACGTTTACTTTTTTAACCATTCTTTCTTCACCCATGCGCTCCATATGTCCGAACCAACGCAGCGAACCTTTCATAATTTTGTTCATAATACCTTCTTTCGCTCTACATTCCTTCCTAATATCAGTATTTGAAATTCTGTCATACATCGTTCTACCACACATACGTCTTTGGGACCTCATCTCTACCGCATTTATTCTGCTCTCATCTTTCTTCTGCCAGTTCCATGCTTCGCTTCCATACATAAGGGTTGGAACCAGAACTCTATTGTGAACGGCCATTTTCGCTTTCATTGAAAAATTCCATGTTTCCAATAAATATTTTTAAAGCTCCATTCACTTTGTTACCCGCACCAACCCTTCTTTCAATATCACTGTCCGTTCGGCCATCCGCTGTGAACATGCTACCTAAATACATAAATTCCCTCACCTGTTCCAAGTTCTCTTAATTTACACTTATATTACAAACTGTCATTTGCTCTTCCCTTTCAAAAATTAACAACTTTGACTTTCGACTTTCACCGACTTAATGTATCAAAGCGTCTATTTCCCCCTAAAAGTGGGCAGGCAATCAGTAGGGTAGCCACGGCCACTACCAGCGAATCTATTGACTCTGATTGAAACACGAGGAGAACGAAGCCGCGGTATTCTGGGCAGAGAAACACGGCCGCCGGCCGCTCACACAATACATTGATTGGTTCGGTCCCTTGACAATGTTGTTGATTGAGGAAATTAATTTCCGGTCAGCGCATTTTTTGTTTGCCCGATATCTACACAAAACAACGAGCGTTCGCGATTTTAACAGAAAATTTTACGAAGATGAGCCCAATAGGTCAATTACACAAAATGGCAGATTGATTGTAAAAATATATTTAACACCTTGACACACTCATATTGGGTTCACTTTTGCGTATAGTATGTGAAAACTGAAAATATAAAAGCATTTCTATTATACGTGCATGTAAGTATGTATGATTTCATTGACAACTTAACATGGCGTTCTAGGAAAGTGTTATGCAAAACATTATATTAGACCCATCTGAGTAAGTCTGAAAGTAACTTTTATTTAATTTTTCATTCTAAACATCTTATTCTGCTTTATTTAGGACTGTGTCCTGTTATTTCTCGGAACCTGTTCCAGGGATGTTTGTTGCGAGTGTTGTACGTTTGTTTTCAAATCAAATCAAATCAGTTTATTTTCTCAATAAATATTACAAAAACAAAATTTAAGGCATCTATTGAACAGACAAATAGTATAATATACTCGTACAGGGTGCGAGAGCATAACTTCTTTTTTTTAAATGGGCGCCATTCGGTCGATTGATGTCGAAGCCTAGCGCTAGTGGTCTCGTTCGAGAGGCGGAACTATAAAGTTTTGTCCCGACACAGTTTAGTCGGCATCATGCGTTGGAACAGTGAGGAGCGTGCGTTTGCGGTTGAGGCCTACTTTTCGAACGGATGTTCAAGGGTGCGGCAGCATAACTTCCTTTTTTCAAAACTTAATTAAACCCATTGTATGAATCCGAATTTTATTTTTTATAATTTAGGCACACACTTAAAGTTTTGTTTACTTAGTTTTTGAAGATTAAATCAAGTAGGTGACGTCCTTCATTCTCCATACACTGAGTAAACCGATTTCTGGCGTTTGTCATGACTCTTGCCAGCATATCAGGCGTTATCTTGGCAATTTCTTCCAGGATGTTGGTCTTCAAAGGGTCCCTGGATGGTTCACATAAACACGGGATTTCTGTCACGGGATGGCTGTTTTGAGATAACACTTCCCAGAGCGCCTCATCTCAATTAGGGGCGATTTGGAGTGGCCAGCCCGCCTCCCGATTTGTCCACTTGTGATTTTTTTCTATGGAGTTTTTTGAAATCGAACAAGATACTCCCTAAAGTTAAAAGTATTATATTTGTCGTCTAAATATAATTTCACTAAAATGAAAGACGTCGATTTCTGAGGAGATTGCGTTCAACTGACTAATTGCTCTTCTCACCGGAGTCACTATGGCAGGCTAGTTCTGGTGGCCGGTAGGTAAAACAATCGGTGCTGTCAGTGTCGAAGATATCTATGTATTAGGGACAAAAAGACCAACATCCTCCAGGAAGCTCGAGTTCTCGAAATAACCCATCTCTTCGAAGCTAGAGATTTGCCAACATAGCTACCATACTCCCTCGTGTAGAGATACCTCAGATTTTTTTTCTGAACACTCTCCAGCTTAAAGGGAATATCTCGCCTCGTTAGGACTCCATATCGAAGAACCACTTTCGAGTCTGCTCCGAACCAATGAGTTGTATAGGACTCTGAGCACATTGTTGTCCTTTTATATGTCTTCAGGTATTTTTGTGATATTACACGGCAAATATCTTATGTACTCCATATAGTTGAATTATGTCTGGTACTTGAAATTTATCGCATAGTTGGTCAGAAGGGTAACGATTTGTATTTTTTTATAATGACTTTAATAATTGTCCTTTGGGCTGCAACAACTGGGTGACTGGAGTTATTGTAGTTCGTCTTCAATCTATTAAATCGTAGTTTAGGATGGAATGCACGAACGCATAATGTACTGATGTAGATGCCCAACTGTATCGCCATCTTTAGGGTGGTCTTCATAGAGGTCGAATGCCTGTTGGTACTATATTTACTATTGCATTATTTGTATCCTAAAATTCATAAAAGATATAAAATAATTCTATCTATCGTATTTCAGATCATTTAATATCATGAAGCATATTTTATTTATCCTCAGCTTGTCTCCATCCACTGCTGGACGTAAGCCTCTTCACTCCCACGCTATCCCTCTTGGTCTATCGCCAGTGTTTTCAAGGTCCTTTCCGCTGTCCTCAAAATATTATCGCTCCGCCTCGTAGGGTGTCTCCCGACACGTCTCCGGCCCAATTTTGGCCTCCATTCGGTAACCCTCTGGCTCCATCTTCCATTATCCCGTTAGCACACATGTCCAGCTAATTGCCACTTCATCCTCGCATTGCGTATCCCTATATCGGTGACCCTGATGCGTCTTATAATCTCCACGTTGGGTATACTCGTATGTTGTCTAAGCGAGATACCCAACATGGATATTTCCATAGCCCGTTGTGCAACTTGAATTTTGTGCATTGCTTCTTTGGGTATCGTCCATGTTTTGGTCATAAGCACTTCTCCAGCACTTTATTTTTAAAAAATTGTGGCATGTCTTATAAAGCATATATGTTTTAAAAAATTTGGTATACCGCATACGTTGTAAGAATTAGGCTTTAATCTTGTGGCACAGTTACAAAGCCTACTTATCTACCTATTAAATAAAGTTATGCAGCGTCACGAAGCCAATACTCCGTCAAATAGTGTGCTTTTCATAATGTTTCTATTTGCACGTAAATGTAAATAAATGCGGTCTATATGCGTGTAAGGTATTAGAAAATTATGCAACAGATCTCTATTGGAATATCAGAACTTCTTTACCAAGTATCTGATAAGTTAATTCATTGCATAGAACCTATTTCACTTAAAGCCGGCAATTCTTGGAATAACATATTGCCGGTCGTTAGCAAAGTGGATAGTTTATTAAATAAGCTATTTAAGAGTAAAAATACTTCATAAGATGCACATATTTAGATTTTTATTTTCCTATTAAAGGTGTATTTAAAGAGCTTAATTTATTTGCTAAGTTTTTAACTAATGGATGGTTTTCAATATTCATCCTTGTGAAATACAAACATGTTCATATATCATATTCATTTTTAAATCAACTAACCTTACAATTTACAAATTGTCGCTACACTAAAATAAATGAAAATTCTTTATATAGAAATCGAAACAATTTTTAAATAAATTTAAGACGTTAATACTGTAAAATTCTTTAATGATGAATTATTAAATAACTGAATATACTGTTTTACGCTACACAGCTACGATGACCTCGGGTTCGATTCCCGGCAACGGCAGTGTTATTGTCACACTGTCTTTGGTCTGGTGTAGTATTCAGGTGACGATAAAAATGGCGCTAGAGTAGCTACCTATCACATGTCATGAGAATCAAAGCTAAAAAGAAATTGTAACATGTACGGAAATCGGGTTCAAACGACCTGTTGCACAATAAAAAAAATAAACTCAAAAAAAGCGTTTTAATTCATAAATAAATTTCTTCTATATAACAAAAGTATAAACGTTCTAAAATAAATCTTTATAACATCTTGTATCTGTATGTATCTTTATAATATGTATCACTGAAGAAGTATCCGAAACATGTCTAAGTAATTAATTTTTTTTTAATGTAAGTGTTGTATAAACAAAGTGTATAAAAAAATAAAAAGAGACATAATTAAATTAATCAAATCGTGACTATTTTTTTTTTTTTTGGAAAAAATTTAATTCTGAAGGTTTCTAAATGACAAAATATACTGTTTTTTGATAAGGGAATATGTTAAATATTATTTGTGAAATGTATACTTCCATCTGTATACGAATCCTGGATTTTCACCTGTGGGTGGTTAATTAAATTTTTAATTGTATCTCAATAGAGACGAAGAAACAAACTGGAAACTGAATATGGATACTCCAGTGGATACTCCAGGCGACTTCTAACAGTGCGCTAGGAGGCGGTAGCCTCTTCGCATTGTGTTAATAAAGTAGTTTGCTAAATGCTAAAAACAATCATTCTTCATAGATGGCGTTAGTGGATGGATTGTATAGATTAATCTTAAAAAATTAATTAGTACAATCAAATCTACATAGATGGCTAACTGGAACTGCCACGTGAAGATATGTATGGATTTGGAGTATATATACAACTTCCAAAAATGTATCATGCATGATCATAATAACAATTTTATAGTCTTATAATAGAATTCAAAATAGCGGAGAATAGGTGTTTAGGCGGTGTAGTGGATGCACATTATAAAAGTGAAGGACGAGAATTGGAATGAAAAATTCTCAATATAACATTAATCGTATAATTATTTATCTGCAAGGAAAGGGTACTGATTTTATGTATCTGGAAAAATTAAATTAAGTACTACGAGTTTTAATAAACCGTCTAGATATACGAGATGTGGATACATCGAATAAAGCATCGAATTCTCTTTACCAAATTTAATCAAATCAAATTTATGTATTTAACAAAATAGACAATACAAAGAATAAAAAAAAACATTTCAGGCGCCGATTTGGAAGAATGCATCGGCATAGTTTAACATAAACATGCACTATGCTAGTGAGGCTAAATACTTTCCAATATTTGGAGTACCTATTTTCCTTTTGAACATTGTTTCATCGATATAAAAAATGTCGATCTTCGAAGCGATCATGTTAAGCAGTTTGATTGATCTCTAATCTTCTACAAAATGGCTAATAAAACAGTCTATGCTGATGCTGTCGAAGATAACCACCCAGAACATAACGTTGGGTCCCCTGTAATATGAATGAGTTCTCAAAGAATCTTTAAATAAGTTTGAAAAACTGGGTTAGTGTGAAGCCATTCTCTATATCTGATATTGGTCCCTAGCATGCCCAAGAAGAATCCGGTGGGATAAAGCCACGGATAGCTGCGAAACTAACTTTTAACAGACGCGGCCCCACGAACCGCTACAGGAAATGGGATTGACAGTAATTTGGTTAAGCGGACATTGTTTCGTTGTGTTGTGGTAATTTGAAACATAATTATATTTAGCAAATCAAATATTTCCTTCAAAATGAAGCACGCACGTATCTTTTACCGTCCTTGTGGCTGTTGCGGACTTCCAGACTAACACAGATATTTAGAAGTAACAGAAATGCGACAAAACTCGTTTGTGCAATGATAAGGAGAGATTAATTCGTTGCAATTCTCTCGGCGTGCTTTAGTTTAGCGCGTCTAAGGTTATCCAGTAAGCGGATTGACCTTTCCGATAGCCGAGTAATGTGTGAACTAGTTTTTTCACCGATCGCTTGAATTGGTGGCTCGGCGAGATTTGTTGTTTATCGTATTTACAATTGCTTATAATTGATACGCGAAGTTTCCATTAGCAACAACATTTACGATATAGTTGAAAAAAAAAATAACTCGCTTATACAATTCTTAGAGTGAAATCATAAATGTGCACGAATCTCTAGAGAAAATTGTAAAGATTTATGAGCAATACTGGATTAAACCAGAGCGCGTACATTATATATACCTTGTATGTACGTATGTAGGGTGGCCAATTTAATTGGCTTATTTATGTATTTATTTATTTGTCTGCCATAGAAATCGTTTGCTATAATAGTACGGTTAGCTATAATACATTTGCAGTCCGCAAAAAAATAGCTATGAACTCCGGCAGACTACATTTGCAGCTCATTTTTGAATGTATCCCAATTAATATATATTTTTATTTTTAGCGACAGCTGTTTTGTTAACCTATAATGATATCATCAGGTGTTACAATAATCTATCAACGGTTAAAATTAAATTTACGTGATTTTTCGAACCTTTATGTTTATTTGTTCCTATGTCAATTTGAAAAATTTTCAAATTGACATAGGAACAAATACATTTGAATGTTTGAAATATCACGAATATTAATTTTAACAACTGACAGATCATTGTAACACCTGATGATGTCAATATATGTTGATGAAACCGGTGTCGCTAAAAAATAAAATAATATAAATTGTGATGCAAAAACAAAGTTTATTTTTATTCAGTTTATAATGTTGAAGTATCACAGTGTTTCGGCCAAAACAATGGACTATCTTATATATCTTTTCCCTTACTTGGGATTCTCTATCTTAGGGATGCAAATGTAGCCAACTGCATTTCAAGGCCAATTAAGATCCAAAGGAAAAATATCAATTTAGTACCTACACATTAATATCAATCAACCCATATCTAGATTATGTGATATTGGTAATTAATAAACGCAGGTCAGACTGAATAGACTGAGATGGGCCGGTCACGTGCAGAGGATGCCATCATCGCCATCATCCCAAAAAGATTGCTGGAGTGGCACCCAGGTGGTAGAAGACCAATGAAGATGAAGTTGGGAGAGTTGAGGCGAAATTGTTACGATTGTCAGATTGGAGGGTCGAAGCGGAGGACAGGAGGAGTTGGAGGCGAAGAATACTGGAGGCTAAGGCTCGATATGGGCTGTAGGGTCATCAAAGAAGAATAAGAATTAATAAACGCAGAATGTACTACCAATACGTACTTCCAGTTTTATTGACCTATGATGCAGAAACACTTACATTTATTAAATCGAATAAAAAGAAGCATCCTTGTCGAAGAAAGAAAACATGAACAACTGATTCGTTGTTGAATTTATAACTCTGATATTTTGAATGGCTTGAATTTGTTTGTCCCTGACAATTATCTGCAACAAAGGCAACATAGATTATTTCACCTGTCACTGTGTAGAACCAATCTATCTAAGGTAATGCCCGTGGGCAGGGCAATAATCCTTCTAAACCGTATCTCTTCGTATGTGAACAATTTTTCACGAAAGTGGGGCTACCCTAAGAAAGCATCTATCTTTGCTTGGTTTTCTAATTATACTACATTATATCTTTACTTTTAATTGTTCCTAAATTTTTTCATTGTTTTATATTTTATCTTACTCTATTGTAAGTATGATGAACACAATTTTGAAAGAATCACCGCGTTGGCTTGGACAAATGGAACGCATTAATGAAGAATGAATGGTTATGAAAGTATACGTAACGATGTGAATGAGTACGGAATCTTCGGAGATCGAGGAAAACTCGACATGATTAAATTAATCAAATTTTAAAGGTTGGCCATGTTAAAAGTCTGAAGAATCAACGTG
This sequence comes from Lepidostoma basale, assembly GCA_022606425.2. Lineage (NCBI taxonomy): Eukaryota > Metazoa > Arthropoda > Insecta > Trichoptera > Lepidostomatidae > Lepidostoma > Lepidostoma basale. The sequence continues at coordinate 888,475 of JAHDVF020001249.1, forward strand.
CGTGAATGACTCGCTGTATGAATGTGGAGGAAGCTAGAGAGGTGAGTCAGGATTGAGTGTGACGGTCTATTCTCTCTGCCTACCAATCCGGAGAAACGGTCTGATGGTGTGCGTGACTGTATGTGTGTGTGTGTGTGTGTGTGTGTGTGTGTGTATGTGTGTGTGTGTGTGTACAACATAATAATAATATTTTTTGTTTCTAAAGGGTGCTATATATGTTTTACTTAGATCAAAGGCCAAACCCTATTCACAGAATGTATGAAATACACGTCACTGACTTAAACAAGCAATGTTCCATGTTTAAATAGCGCAAGATCATTTTTATATCAGTTTAAAAACGGATTTAAAACATATTTTTATATAAAATAAAAAACGTTTGAAAAATAGAGTATTTAATACAAAAGTATTATTTGTGAAAGTCCTGGCATGCTGCGAAGAACGTATATATGATATTATATAATATATGGACAAGGAATTAAGATAATTAGACATGCAGCCATACCTCATTGTCAAAATCAGGTGACTGGCTAACTTATCTAATGTGACAGATGCAATATTCTCCAGCAAGCCCAAGATCTCCATTTATGTACTAGTTTGATCCACGCTTAGATAACCGACCAACCACGACCTGCATAATGCGCAATAGCTGGTGGGTAACTATTCTCCGATTCACATATAATAGAAATAATCTGGAATTCAAAGAGAAATCCGCGTTCAAATACTCCATATCGAAATACACCTTGTGACTGGAAAGAGAATTGACGTTGAGTACCCAGAAACATCGAGCACTCGAGGATTTCTTTTATTAAAGCAAAATCATAACTAATTAACCGTCACGCCGTCTCCCGGAAACGTTGGCAGAAATAATGGACCACCACACTGTACTGACATACTTCTCTCGATTCCTCAACATTCATAAATCGTGCACGCAAAATTTTTTTTTTTCCAACTTCGCACGTGGCCGACATTTAATATTTGATTTATTTGATCGTACCACGTTTTCTTTGGTATTCCGCTATTTCTAGTTTTATTCCCAACCCTTATGTATGGAAGCGAAGCATAGAACTGGCAGAAGAAAGATGAGAACAGAATAAATGCGGTACATATGAGGTCCCGAAGACGTATGTGTGGTAGAACGATGTACGACAGACTCACAAATGCTGATATTAGAAAATAATGTAGAGTGAAAGAAGGTATTAGGAACAAAATTATGAAAGGATCGCTGCGTTGGTTCGGACACATGGAGCGCATAGGTGAAGAAAAATGGTTAAAAAAGTATACGTTAACGATGTAAATGGAGTACGGAGTCGAGATAGACTGAGGAAAACATGGCATGACCAAATTAACCGCCCTACCTTTAGGTAATTTTCCGAGAAACGGGCAAAAAAACAGGTTATTTATTAATTTAATTTAATTATTTATTAATTTTATTTTTTTAAATTACGAAACGCCAAAGATTCGACCGCACACTTCGCCTGCCCCTTGTGAAACTATCATATTTGTGAAGACTTGTACTCAAGTGTTTTTGGCACACGCGCGTATCCCTAACAGTTTGTACATTTTAGGTACATTACTTTTTCTCAAGCGCGTACGTGATACGGGATAGCGCAGAATGGTACAGTCACAGTGAACGTATCACGTGCGTTCAAATACGTAGGGTGGTTAGTAGTAGTGACCAATTTGTTTCAACATGCGAGGGCATTGCAATGCCCTCGCATATTTCATATTTTTGAGAATGCCCTCGCAAGGCAAAACAAATTTGTCACTTCTTTTTCTATAATTTATTATATAAATTAAATCATACCATTAAACAATCGCGTTTTCTTTTGTAAAATAAACTTATATAGACCGAAATCCCCACTATTAGAATGTACAAATTTCATGATGTTCGAGTCAATTTGCCCTACCTAGCCTATAGATGTTTCACATCAAAAATAATAAATCTATTCTTCAGCTTCTTTGCAGATAGATTAAATGTTTTTTTTTACCAACACAGTTAAAAACCTATAAAAATTGTAATATTTTAAATTAAGAGTGATGTTTCACTAATAGCAATAATGGACACACGTATACTAAAGATCGTTTTAAAGAAAAATCGTTTTGAATGAAAAATACAATTATCGAAGATTTTATGTCTGAAATTTGTACATCATACCTATTCGCTAATGACTAATCAAAGAGAGATGATATCAACATTAATTCAAAGTGCCCGCCTACGCAGCTGGAATTAATTATTCAAAAAACAAAAAAAAACTATTGTGTTATCCGAAATGCGACAGCTAGAAGCGGTTCCGGCGCTGTTAAAAGCTGACAGAATAGTGAAATGATGCTGAAAGAAATACTCGTAAGTCAAAGTTTATTACAGTATTTACATATATTTTAAAAACATCGTTTAGTAATATTACAAACAAAACTAACTTAACAAGCCAGACGTCGTTCCCCGAAGGGTTCGGCAGAAATAATTTAACACCACGTCGTGTATCATAATAAGCAAAAACCCGAATATCGCCAAGATCGCCAGTACGAGAATATTTTTAAAATACAGGAGTGCGAGAGTGGAATACTTCGATTCTCTCCGAAAGTTATTCGAAATGCACACGTTACGCATGCCGGAGAACGTTTCGGGATTTTAAAAAAATTGTTCTGATTATTGTTGTATGACAATAGTGTAGAAAACAATTCTGTGTTGTTAATTGTGAAACTTTTAACTTGTGTGAAAAAATTAAGATTTTCATAAAACGTTAAAATCTTATTACTGATTACGATTGTACAGTGATGCAGATATAAAAGATTAGAAAATCTTTACTCCTGTAAATGTTTCACGGATTGCTACTAGTTATTTTTAAAGGTTTTTACTTATTCATTAACCATCAGGCCATTTCCCTGGAGGTGTAAGCTGAGAGGATGGACCGCCACACGATTCTATGTATCACACACCGTGACATAGACTTCGAAAAAAAGTATAAAAAGATTAAAAAAATATATTTTCGAACTGCGTAAACAACATTTGCAGCTTATACGTTAATGTATCATTTAAATATTTTAACTTTAGTTCCTCGCTATTTAATTATGCGGAATATTATGATGAATTGGGCCGATCCGTCAGAGCTGCAAATGTAGTCGGCCGCAGTTCGAGACCATTTTTATACTGCATATGAATCCAGCAGCACAAACGGTGTAATATATTATTTATTGTTTTTTGAACAATGATGTAAAACTCCATATTAAATAATTAATACGATTGAAAAAACTTATTTTTTTCTAGAAGTTTTATTATATTGTTTTATTATATTTGACATGTTTCGCTCTTCTAAGGCATTATCAAATGTATATATCATTTGATAATGCCTTAGAAGGACGAAACATGTCATAATATAATAAAACAATATAATAAAACTTCTAATTTTAATTTTGGAGGTATTACAATTTATGTTTGTTGTAAAATTTTATTGAACATGATGAACTTTATGTAATGTGTTAGTAACTGATCTGTTTGACTACACATATATTTTTTTTACTGTTGTATAATAAAACCATGCACATTCCTGAAGAACAACAAAATGTGGGTAATATTTCACAATTCTCTACATACTCTGATAAATTATTGTGTTTTATAAAGTTGAAAATATTTAATAAATATGTATTAAAAATGTTTTTTTTTGTTTCTAAACATCCTCAAATCGATAAATCAAAACTAGACTGAAAAGGTATGATATTAAAATAAAGACTTTGTTCCAATGACAATTTGAATAATTTCTTCAATATTATTTTTAAGTTCTTGCCGGTTAAGTGCCTAATTACAGATAATTTAAAAACTGTGGATACGTGTAACATAAATTAAATAAACACAAAAGTCCGGATCGTCCATGTCAACATGTGCAACATCGAAAAAAACATTATGTGTTATTACATTATGTGCTAAATTAAAAAAAAAACGGTGGATACGTTGAACATAAATTAAATAGACTATATGTGCACCATCTAAAAATAACATTTTGTGTAAAATTATTTTTATTTTGTTATTTTATTTTATATCATTGTATTTTATATTATTTGTTTTAGATTTATTTTGTGGGTGTTGGACGATCGAAGTGTGCGCGGGAGATGCCTATTGGTGGCGATGAGGTTCGCAACCCATCACACCGCGTCTCCTGCGGAGCGAAAAGAGAAGGATGAAGTGCCGCAGTAAAAGTGTGACAGTTCATTCTTTCTGCCTACCCTTTCGGGGAGACGGCGTGATGGTTAGTTAGTTAGTTAGTTATAAAACTTCTAGAAAAACATAAGTTTTTTCATTCGTATTAATTATTTTAAAATAATATATTTTTTTAAGAATGTGATATACTTGTATAGTATCGGTTCCTTCATAGCAATTTTTCCACAAATAGCAATGTGTGGAAAAATTATATTACCACATATCACCGATGTTTGGTGCAAACATCAGTGATAACGAATGAAGAAGAAAACGGACGTATTGGAATATTTATAAAGAATCAAAATAAACATAACGATTTCTAGAGGCGTTTAAATAATTCTTGATATTCGTTAGAAATTCGTAGGAAATTGTGATAAATAAAGTTAATGTCACGTATTTTGATTTTAATATGTAAATTTATTGCGGTATTTCTGATTGTGTGTGCGTGTATGTATGTGTATGCTGTGTGCGTATGTGTGTGTATGGGTTAGCATGTGGATTCTATGCGGGTTGTGTGTGGTAGAGAATATCATTGAGCAAATAGGAAATCAGGGGTTTCCTGTTTGACGAGTCGTTAAAATCTTTAAGTTACCCAACGGGAGGTTGGTACCCAATTGCTAAAGTATTGTATTTACGCAATAGTGTTTGTATTACATTATGGATGTGGACATTCTTACATTTTAACACGTTGTGATATAAAACGCGCGCGGGCCACACTTTTAGAAATACGTGTTTCTAATTGACACAGAAATTACTTGCAATCCCCACTGTGCGTGCCACATGAAAAATGTCAGGCAATTATTATAATTTCGGCTTTTTGAATATTTTTTGTTGACAGATTCACCATTCATTATCATTCTTTATCTTCAGCCTTCTTCCCATCATAGCTGGAAGGTCTCTTCACTTGCTCCTGTTTTGTCACTTCCGCAACTCCAGGTCTTCCCACCTATTCGGGCAATGTTATCATTCCATCTTTAACCCTTTCTTTGCCATTGATTCCATATGGAATCATATAATATTGAAGACTAGTTTAGGCATGTATGAAATGTGATCGATATGGAAGATTCCTACTTTATAAAATCATCTGAACACCCGTTTTGATAACTGTTTTATTATGTTTGTCATTTGAAAAGTTTCAGTTATTGATTTTAAATAATTCAATTTTGAATAATATCTGCTAAGTGAAACATATATTCATTGTGTTTTCAAAAAGTTTATATATATATATTACATATTTTTTTCTAATTCTAATTGCTTTCACAAAATCTTTTTTATCTTTTAAGAGTGAAATAGGTTAATACATTCATATTAAAAAAAAATATATTATATGACTCCAAATGGAATCATCAGCAGTGATAACATATTTTTGCTATCAATGTATCTTTTTGTTTTAAATATAAATCCTAATCAGCATAGTGTATTTATAATTCTGCGTAAATTTTTATTATTATTGAGAGTAACATGGCTGAAAAACGCAAAAATCTATCATAAAATCACCACCAAAAGGCGTCACCTCCATACTTTTTATGTCTAGCAAAAAAATGGAAAAGGCCAGGAAAAGGTAAAGATGAATTTATGACATTGCCCCCAACGCTCCTGTTCATTGTCCAGGGGCTCTTTTATTAATAATATTGTATTTTATAAAAATGAGAATGAAACACTACTCGTTTGATACTTCAACATACTGTTAAAATTAAAAACACTGTTATAATATCACAATTTCTTTTTGGTATTGGCATCATTAGGTGTTACAATAGACTGTGTTTATTGTAACACTTGATGATGCCAACATTGGTTGGCGAAACAGCTGTCGCGACACTCTCAGTGAATAAAAATAAATTGTGATATTATAGGTGTTCTTAATTTTAACAGTAATAACATAAAATTTGCATACAATGACACATTAACCTTAATCATTTAATGTGATATATTGATAAAAAATAATTAACAAGTAATAATTTATAAAAATTTAGGTTTCATTGAATAATTTGTATTTGTTAAAAAAAGGGTTCAAATAAACAGTTGAACATTATTTACCAATATCGTTCATTTCGTATCAATGAAAAATGTTCATTAATATATAATATAATAAAATAATATTATTTATTTGAATATTATATTTACAAAATAAATGCGAATATAACATTATCTTTTAAAATTTAATGCATGCTTGAATATTACGAAAACACGATTCGTGAAACCATTCCTGTGGAAAGTGGAAAAAACAGTGTTTTAATTCATAAAAAATCTAATATTGAATGTCGACTAAATCAAAGAGTCGGAAAAATCGACGTGCGTGCATGACACGAATTATGAATGTTGAGGAAACGAGAGAAGTATGTTGGGAAAGAACAGTTTGGTAGTCCATTTTTTCTGCCTTCCTCTTTGGAGAGACGGCCTGATGGCTAGTTAGTTACGAAATAATTAAGTATTTCATACGATATCTTAAGCGAGGGAACGTAAGGAAGAATGGCTTTCCGATCCGCAGTGAAATGAGGGATCCCGATATATCTGAGAAAAGACAGCCTCGTGGGCGGCACTTACCTACGCTAAAGCTATCAAGTCAGTTCGTTTACCGATCGTAAATATTTAGGTCAAAGGTTTAGAGGAAAATGAGATACCCGAGTCCGCGAATACAACGCAAGTACAAAGAACCTGGCGGATTTAGCAATCTCGATTTATTTCTTGAAAATATTCATTTAACGTAAGCGGTAGATTTGTGTTCTAGTAGCTATGTTCATTAAATTATAATTTTATACGAGTTTTTAATTGCTTTGATAGTATCTTTTAATTACTTAAACTGTAACAATATTTTTCATCCTAGTGTCTTTAGTAGAGATACCTGACACCGTCGGGAAGAGCCAACAGTCTGCTGAATGCGGTCTCCTCGGAGATCAACGTTATAATATTAGTTAAAGTACGTTCAGAAGATAAATACTCTTGACTTTAGAGAGTATCTTGTCTTCCTCAAGTCGAACCATCTCTTATGCGTTCCTGGTATTATATTGTACATATTATATATTTTTTCTTGGCGTACACCAAGAAAAAATTGAACAGGTAGACCAATTCAGATATCTCGGAAGCGAAGTAACCAGCTCTAATGACCTCCCCAGAGAAGTAAGGTTACAGGTAGATAAGGCTGCAGCGGTTGCAGGCTGCCTGAAAGATGTCATATGGAGAAACAAGAACACGAAGACTGACAGCAAGGTACGCATTATAAGACCTGTGTGCGACCTATCCTCACATATGGCATTGAATCGAGGGCAGATACTATCAAGACAAAGATCATGCTCAGGACAACCGAGATGAAAACACTCCGCGCTGTAGCTGGCAAAACCCTACGTGATCGAGTTAGGAATACAGCAATCCGAGAAATCTACGAGGTCAAAGATGTGGTCAGATGGGGACGTCAAAGACGTAGAAAGAATGAGCTCAAATAGGATACCATACATAGCTCTTCATGGAACGCCAAACGGACAACGCCGACCAGGAAGACCCCCGAAACGGTGGAGAGAAAGCTGGAGTTCAGTGTCTCAAGAGTCTACCAAAAGTGAAGAAGAAGAATAAAAATATTATATTTTACCTGTACTCAATTGATGCCTTAAACATTGATATTGTTTGTAATGTTTGTTGAGATAATAAACTGATTTGATTACAATCATTAATGATGTGTTTTAAGACCCTGTCATATATAAACTAACTAACCATTACATTGTCTTACCGAAGATGTGAGCAGAAATAATGAGCCGCCATACTGTTCTTTACTGACATACCTTTTTGGCTTCTATGATATTCATGCATTGTGTCATGCACGCATGTTGATATCTCTGATTCCTCACATTGTCGACATCTTATATTTAGTTGATTTGATCATGCCTCGATTTTCTCTGTCTCAAAATCAAATAAAATCAAATCAAATCATTAACTCAAAAGACTTTACAAACTTCAAAATGTTTAAAGCATAATTGAGTAGAGGTAAAATATTATAAAAATACAACATAATATCAGGAACGCATTAGAGATGGTTCGACATTAGGAAGACAATATACTTTCTAAAGTCAAGAGTATTTGTCCCCTAATCGTACCTTCACTAATATGAAAGACATCGACCTCCGAGGAGACCGCGTTCAGCAGACTAATTGCTCTTCCCACCGGTGTCACCAGAGACAGACTAGTTCTGGTGGCCGGTAGGTAAAACAATGATGGAAGATGGAGCCAGAGAGTTACTGAATGGAGATCAAGGTTGGGCTGAAGAAGTGTCGGCAGACAGTCTACCAGGTGGAGCTATGGTATTGTGCGGACGGCGAGAAGGGCCCGGAGAACACTGGCGAGAAACCGAGAAGAATAGGTAGAGAGGCTTAAGTTCAGCAGTGGATGAAGACAAGCTGACGAAGAATACACCGCTAACATATATTTTCGTAACAATTATTTCTTCATTCATTATTTCTATGTGTCCGAATCATGTAAATGACCTTTTTTTATTTTGTTTACACTTTCATTCAGGCATATATTCTAAATTAATAACAATTTGGTGAATTTAACGTGTAGCTTCTTTACGTGCAAAAAAACTATAAAAATAATGGCTTTAATGTTTCATTTTAAACACAGGATGTAATGCAAAACACATAGTAATATAATATATGCTGCTAGAAAACAAAACCTCTCTTGTTAATTTTGATACTAAATATATTATAAAAAAAAACATGCTGTATTTTTTTAATTACAATTTACAAAGATGCGTGGGATGTTTCATCCTATCTAAAAACAGAAGAATATGATGTTCGTATAAACATTAATGAATGTATAGATACCAAGATAGTTCGTATGCCAATAACCTATCTGCTATTACCCACATTTATTATTTGAATGTATAGTGTATTTAAATTCGTGCGTTCATTCATAAACTGAGTTTTTTATATTGTAGTTCGTCATTAATAATACTTATTATTAACCAAAACTGGTTCTACTTCTTCACACTTGTGTTCAGAGTGACTCAAAGGTAGGTATTTTCATTTGGATACATTATGATACAAGGAGGAAGGATGTTATCGGAGGGAGTTTTTTTTTATATATGAATTAATCGTCCGATGAAATCGTGCACAGAAATAATTTAATATTAATTGGTCTTAGCATATTATATCAAAATACGAATCTAACGAAACGAGGGCTGACTCCATAAGAACAAAAAGTCTCCGTAGAACCATAGAAATAAGGACTCTCCGATCCGTTGCGGGAACGACACTCCAACACAGAGTAAGAAATTACGAAATAAGAAAGATTTCCAATGTGGAAGATGTCGTGCGATGAGGAAGACTGAAAAGACGCTACTGGAGAGATCATGTGGAGAAAGTGATAAGTAAAGCTGCAAATAAAGTACCAACAGGAAATCGACCTCCTGGAAGACCACACAAAAAATGGCAAGACAGTTGGACATCTACATTCCAGGAACCGGCGCCGAGAAATAACAGGACAAAGTCCTAAATAAATCAGTAGAAGAAGAAGAAGATTGTGTTTTTTTCTAATCAATTCATATCAGTTTAAATAATAATGAAATAAAACGATGTTTTTTAATTACTTCCACTTTTGTCTTTTCGCAACCACAGCGACCGGTTTCGCGAGGCTCGCTGGCATCGACAGACTTGTCATCTACTCAGTCACTGTCATCGTCACTGGTCATCGATAAGTCTGTCGATGCCAGCGAGCCTGACGAAACCGGTCGCTGTCGAAATAAAACAAAAGTGGAAGTAGTTAAAAAAACATCGTTTTATTTAATTGTAACTAACTAACTAACCATCACGCCGTCTCTCCGAAAGGGTAGGCTGAAATAAAGGACTATCACACTTTAACCGATGCAACACTCTATCCTTCTCTTTTCGCCCCGCGGGAGACGCAGTGTGATGGGTTGCGAACCTCATCGCCACCAAAAGGCATCTCCCGCGCACACTTTTAAAAAATATTATTATTTAAAATGAACTTCCATCAAGAGATTTCAATAAAATCATTTGATTATATCAGTTTATTTTCTAAAAAGACATTAATTACATATTTAAGTTTTAGGCATCTATAATGTTTTAGATCGGAAGGAACGCATGAGATATGATTCGAATTTTTTAAGACAAGATAGTCTCAAGTCAAAATAATTTGTCCAAGTTTTTCATAGGGAACAATTTGGGAAATTGACTTTGGGGTGGGACTCAGATTCTCTGATGGTGGAGCGAGTGCAGAAAAAATTTCTGCGCTTTCTTTACCTCAGGGAGCGCGGTTATTACCCGTGGCTCTTTCCGACTGAATTCTTGCTAGGTATGCTAAGCTACCAATCATTGGAGAGAAGGAGGAACATTCACTTGGGAGTTCACTTCTTTCAGCTGATTGGCGGCCGTATACAGAACTCGGATGTCCTGAGTGATGTAGGTCTATTTGTCCCTGATAATTAACCTAACCTTCGTCAAAGACAGCACAGATTGTTTTATTTGCCACGCTGCAGAACCAACCTGCCAATGGTTATGCCTGTGGGTAGGGCAATCTTATTGCTTAATCGGATCGCCTCGGAGGTGGACATATTTCGTGATAGTGTGAGTTGCCTCAGGGATGCACTATCAATGTTATGATTATTTATAATTCTTAAACTTTTTTATTTATTTATATGTTTTTATGCTTCTCTTTTAAATTCTTATAATGTAATTGCAAACGAGCTGGAAATATTTCTGTAATGTTTGTAATTTTTATTAAAATAACCCCAGGGTTAATCGATAAAATAAGTACTCTAACTTCACTAACTAAAACAAAATCTGGTGACGACGTAACTAAGAAAAGAAAAAAACAGTTGGACAGAGTGTTGTGAAAAGATCGATGCAGAAAGTGTGAACGTTCATTCATCTCGTATCATATAATTGGAAGCGTCTCCATTGTTTTTGATAAATTACTATCATTTAAAAAAACATTTAAAATATTTAATACGAATGATATTTTATGTTAATGACACGTTTCGCCTGTCTAAGGTATTATAAAATATTAAAAAATATTTTTAAAAGAACGGTATGTGTTATATTATTTTGTTATTTGATTTTATATCATTGAATTTTATAGAGGAAGACCGAGGATGATGTGGCACGATTTTCTGCACATGCACGCGCGTGCATGACACAATGTATGAATATTGAGGAAGCGAGAGAAATATGTCAGGAAAGAAAAGTGTGGCAGTCCATTCTTTCTGCCTACCCCTTCGGGGAGACGGCGTAATGGTTAGTTTGTTAGTTAGCTAGAATTTTATATTATTTGTTTTAGATTTATTTTGTGGACGTTGGACGATCGAAGTGTGCGCGGGAAATGCCTATTGGTGGCGCAACCCATTACACCGCGTCTCCTGCGGGGGCGAAAAGAGAAGGATGGAGTGCCGCATCGGTTAAAGTGTGGCAGTCCATTCTTTCTGCCTACCCCTTCGGAGAGACGGCGTGATGGTTAGTTAGTTAGTTAAAATATTTTTAGCTATAAGAAAATGATTGTTAACGGCGGTGAATATAGACATAGAAATAATAATATCAATTTTAAAAGCATGCAACTCTACAAAAGATTACAAAAAATTAAGGCAGAAAGTAACGTCAAAAAGAAACTAAATAAGTTTAATCTAAAATACATACTTCGGCTTCGCTGATTCATATTAAAGTTCCACGAATGTAATTCAACGCCATTGTTATTATCATTATTATTTGTAAACGAAGTTCCGTAGGCATACCCGAACACCGTAAATATACCTATGCCTACAAGAATCCGAAAAGTGCGTGGGTCACCCATAACATTATTGCGGGCTTTATTCTAAGGACTTACCAGTATCTTTATCTGATTGGATTCGTTGAATTATTTTATTGCAATATTATTTTAACTACTCGCAGAGCAAAGGAAATTGGAGATATGATTGTTTTATTTAGATTATAGATATTTATATTTCACTTATCGACCTTCGTGGCAGAGTAGCAAGAGCTATGACTGACATATGGAACGTCCCGGGTTCGATTGCCGGCGATGGCAGTGTGATTGTCACACTGCCTTTTGTCTGGCGTGTGACAATAAAATGACGATATCTTGGGAACCTGTCATAAGAATCAATAGCTTAAAAGTTTGTACAGTAATTATTATTCTTCTTCTTCATCCTCTTAGTTTAGGTTGTATGACCTGTTTGTGACGGTGGGCTGTCCTGGGATGATGATGTCTAGCCATCTCTCCATCTCTTCGGCGGCCTTCCTGGTAATCTCTTCCTGCTTGGGTTTTCATCTTTAACAATTTTTGCAATTCTTGTATTCTCCATGCGGTCCACGTGGTCTCTACAAAAGCGCCTTCAGCTTCTTCCCCATCTCACTATGTCTTCAACACCACAGACAGACCGTATCGTTTCATTTCTGATCCGATCTCTGAGAGTTTTGCCTGCGATGGAGCGTAGGGTTCGCATTTATGCTACTCTAAGAAGTTTCTTAGTTCTATTGGTATCGGCTAGTTAGTTCTATTGGTACAGTAATTATGTTCAAATAACTTGCAGTATATAAATGTGGAAAGCAACAGGAAAACTACCACATTAAAGGCCCAAATGGCAGCCCAGGAACCAGTAAAAATGTTACACTTTGCTACAAACCTATCCCTTGGATTGAAACTAGCGAAGACAGATCACTTTTCAGGGTCACGGTCCTTAGCTAAGAGGCAGTCTAACCTTCTAGTCTAGTTGCTCTACGGAGATGATAATTCTTTCAATAAGATAGATAAATCTCTCGCATATATCAATTTTCTGAGCTGATGTTCTTACCTTAATCTTAGTAACATTTAATTAATCCTAGTTTTATGAAATAATATCCAATTACTGAATTAATCAGCAAGGTGTAGAAACTTATTGAAGGCTAAGGCATTAACACCGTGGAATTCCATAGTAATATACTTAGGAAATAGAAAATATAACTGTGTAATCCATTAATTATTAAAAAAATATTTAAAAAAAAACCGACATTTTTCGGAGGATACTTCCATCTTCAGGTGTAAAAATATAAAAAAAACTAAACAAAGAAAGACTAATATGAAAACGTATTTAAAATTCGATATAATAATTAAAATTTAATAATAATTATTATTATTATTATTATTATTATTTTGTTATTAATCTTATTATTTTTAAATAGTCCATTGTTTTGACCGAAACACTATGATAATTTTATAACTGTTATTTATTTTTGTAACACCTGATGATGTCAAAATTGGTTGATGAAACAATTGTCGTAAAATAAATACAATTGTGATATGAAACAAAGTTTTTGCATTAACAGTTTTTTTTTAATTTAAATTTTAAATTAAATAATTTATATTTGAATTATTGTGTCGAATTTTAAATGCATTTTAATATTAGTCTTTCTTTGTTTAGTTTTTATTATATTTTTACACCTGAAGATGGAGGTATCCTCCGAAACATGTCGTGTTTTTAAATATTTTTTAAAATAATTAGTGGATGAAACAAAGTTATTTTCACTTTCCTAAGTATATTAATGTGTAGAAAGCATATACGGAAGGCAAGCATTAGAGTTTTGTCAATCCCTTACCTTGCTCACGGTAACCTAAGCCATACAACCTTTTAGGGGTAGAACTGTAAATATAATAGCTAGTTAATCTATGTATTTCTAAATATCGCCTCGAGGCATATTTTTATATACATTTATAAAACTACTTAGAGACTGCTGTATACTCGTATATTTTTTATTAAAATCACCCAATATAATATTATATTTTATTCATTTCGATAATAGAACGCTATTTTTTCTGATTTGGAATAAATACGATATATCTTAAAACGAAATAAAAGCATACTTGTAATATTTCTAATTGTAAGTAAGATGTAAACGCATGCAAATAAGTAAACAAATGCTACCGCTATGTAGACCAATTACACTTTTTAAATATTTATTTTTAAAGACGTATTAACGCAATTACAATTATTGGACTCGCACCCTTGCTCGCACCCTTGGATATCACCGCACTAAAATATATTGGGCTTGAACCCCAGTTTAGATATCACCGAACTAAAATATATTGTGCAATAAGGTGGTAGAATTCAAGGAATTTACCATTTCTCTAAAACAATAATGCTGATTGGCTGTTAAAATTTATAACACTGTAATGAAATCCCAATTTTTATTATTCACTTTATGAGTGTCGCGTCAGTTGTTTCACCAACCGATGTTGGCATCATCAGGTGTTACAAACAACTTTTGCTGTTGTAACAACCGACGATGCCAACATCATTTGGCGAAACAGCTGTCGCGATACTCAAAAAGTGATTAATAAAAATTGTGATTTCATAAGTGTTATAAATTTTAAACGTGAATAATTTTGAAGTATCATTGTGTTTCTGTCAAAACAATGGACTTTTTAATTAAATTGATAATTCCAGCATTTATGTAATCACTAACAAACTAACCATCACGCCGTTTTTTCAAAGGGTTAGGCAGAAATATTTCCTGACATATTTCGATCAAGCACGTCGATTTCTCAGACTTCTCGTGTGACTGATGGTCAATCGGTATTAATTTATTTCCTGTTTCATTTTCATCGTTAACACAAACTTTCTTTATTATTTAGTTAATTTTAGAGCTTTTGCCACAACGTTCATCACCCCCTGGCCTAATCTCCTTAATGGTATTTACGGCATGGGGTTAGATTTCCACAACGCACATGGTCGACATGGGTTGTGTTTTATGTCATTTTAATTAAGTTACAATTTACATATTATTATGAGCATATATTAATTTTTTATACCTTTCTAGTAACAATTAATTTACATATTTTAACAAGCAGGTCTATTCTAAACTGTTTTTTTTTTCATTCCAAAATTACATTGAAATAGTCCATTGTTTTGGCCGAAACACTATGATACCTTAACATTTTAAACTGTTAATAAACTCGGTTTTTTGTATCACAATTGTATTTCATTTTACGCGACAGTTGTTTCATCAATGTTACAATAATATAATATATATATAATATATAAATAATATATAAAATAAATACAAATAAAATACAATTATGATACAAAAAGCAAAGTTTATTCATTAACAGTTTAAAAATTACATTTGTGGGGGAGACAGTAGGTACATAATGCAAATTTTTGAGTTGTTAAATAAAACAATTCTAAGGTTTTTCTTAGATATGTAAATTTACAGCTGAAATTTACAGCCTAGAAATTCGGGTCTAAATTTACCTATCACTCATCATTAGTTCTAAGAAAAACCTTAAGTTTTATTATTTAACAACTGACAACTTTGTATTATATACTTGCTTCCCTACCCTTAAGATTTATAAATTCAATATAAGGACACACTGTTTGGCGATTAGGTTCAGTTTGAGAATGCCCTCAAATTTGTCACAATTTATAAAATTTATATAAATTAAATTCAAGTAAAACCACTAAACAATCGAGTTTACTATTATACATTTATTAATACGTTTATTTAATAAAATTGACATTAATTTTATTTAATATACAATATATAATAAATAATTTGATTACACGAACAATTTTTTTTAAGTGCTAACGTTTTATTTTTTAAATATTAAATTTCAAAATTGAGGTTAAACACATTTTTTACATCACTGATGTAATTTCTAAAAAAAAATCAATCAGGTTTTACTCAAAAGAGCCATTCCTATGTGCTACGTGTACACGGTGATCTTTACTTGATGCACGAGATTGTCACTGTCAGCATGTATCAAACTGGCATTTTTTCGAATCTTGGGTTTATCTGTTAAACTTGGTATCCTCTTTTCTTAAAGCAACCATCTCAGAATCGATGTTCTGAGATCAATGCCGACTTTGTCTTTAAGGTATAAGCCTAATGTGAGGGTAGTCTGACTACCCTAATTATGGGATTCGTAACGTCCATTCGAATAGGTTATCAAGAAATTGAGATATAACAATGTATTAAAAATCTATCTAACTAACCATCACGCCGTCTCCCTGAAGGGATAATGGACTGCCACATTTTTCTTTCTTGCCATACTTATCTCTCTTCCTCAACATTCATACATCGTGTTATGCACTCACGTCGATTTCTCCGATTCCTCAGGAGGCCGTATTTCAATATTTGATTTATTTGATCGTGCCACGTTTTACTCGGTTTCCTCTATTTCTAATTCCATTTACATCGTAACTTTTGTTATCAATCTTTCTTCATTCATTTTTTCCATTTGTCCAACCATCTTAATGATCCTTTAATCACTTTGTTCATAACACCACCATTCGCACCGCATTCACTTATTATATTTTCATTAGACACTCTATCATACGAGTACACAGTTTTCTATACATTCGTCTAAGAGATCTCATTTCTGCTACATTTATTCATTCTTATATATTTGATCCTGATTTTCACTCTAATGTTGCAGACTGTCATGAAACCTTTGACTTATTTACAGTCATCTTAAGATCATTTCGCATGCATTTTCAAATGATAATGCCTTAGGAAGTCGAAATAGTAATTTTCATAATAAATAAATACATACGCTTTCATTCGGATTGGTTACCTATATTCCCAATTGTCGAGATAATGTAATATTATTTGATAAAATATGTTGATTTCTCGTGACATTTGTAGCTAAAGATGAAGTGATTGGTTTATTTTGTAAGTATGCATAAACTGTATATTACATACTTAATTCTAAACTCAAAAAATATAGACAAAATTTTATTTAAAAAAATGCGTATCGTAAATAAGGTCGTTTATAACAACCAACCAATATTTTTTCTTTTTCAAATATATTTGTCTAATCATTGGGTTTCATGTGAATTATCAAATGCAGTTTTTTTATACAGTAGAAACTTTTTTGATAATACGAGTATATTTATTTTTTTATTTCTTGTTCGCAGAAAAAGCCAGCCACATAAAGTGGTGAGGGGTAATTTCGAACCACCGTGTCTACCAAGAGAAAAACAATTAAATTACTGCGATTGTCTGAGACAGCTTGTCCTCAATTATTGTTAAAACCAGCAGTTATCAAAATATTTCCGATCATTTTGTACTCTGGCAATGTACGAGCTATCTCGCATAGTGATGTTCTTCTGCACGCGAATAAATGCCATACGCGTCTTGATTTAAGGTCCATTGTCCCATCAAGCGGATGGGAGACTTAACGCAGATTCTGTATTAATATTACAAGGAGGGGATAGAAACCCGTCTCGTGGGCGGACTGGCCCGGTTAAGGCTTCTCGCACCCAAGGCGCGATTTGCGGTTGAGGCAGAGTGCGCTCTTCAAAAAACAAAGAGACTTGCGTGTCGGAATTGTTTCGTGTTATTTATTTATACGCATTTTGATGAATTTTGGATGAGTGCTCTTTACCGTTACAGAAATAAGTAAAAACTGAGACTTGGCTAAATGTTCACAGTACACTGCAACCAGCTATGAATACCAGAATTCACTATCAATCGGCATGAGCCACAAAATTCAAGTAATTGCTTTTGTATGGGTGATCATTTTTTTTAGCAGCTCGATAAACTAACATCTTTAAATCCACTTGACTAATAGATTCGGATATTTTGTGCAATTTATTAAAGTAAACTCAAGTATGTAGAACGAATTATTTAACTTACCAAAGTAACATTACACGCTTCCTTGGTGCGCGTGTGAACGAATCTTTTTAGCATTCTATACATGTATTTGTTGAAGTTTTTTTACCTGAAACAATAGAAAATATTTGTATTCAAAAATAAAACATTACATTAAAAATATGACTGGCTAATTTATTAACCAACACGCAGTTTCCTCGAAAGCGTAGATAGAAAGATTCGAACGCCACACTATTATACTCTGATATATTTCTCTCATGTCGTGTCATGCATGGACGTCAATTTTTCTTAGTCTTTACGTGGCCGACATTTAATATTTGATTAATTTGATCTGTACGGATGTGAGACTTGGAAATCTACCTCGGACGTTATTGGAAAACTCCAGGTGTTTATAAATAGGTACCTTCGCTCAATATTCAAGATCTATTAGGCCTAATCAGTGTCAAATGCCGTTCTCTGGACCATGGCAGGCGAAAAGCTAATCAAAGAACAAGACGCTAGACGCAAATGGCAGTAGATCGGTCACACTCTGAGACGGAACCCAGCCTGCATCGCTCAGGGCGCCCTAGACTGGTCCCCTATGGGGGAAAGAGGAAGCGAGGGAGACTTAGAGCTACCGGAAGAAGAGCCCTGCATGACGAGGTCAAAGAAGGAGGCCTCACTTGGGATGATTTTAGGCATCAGGTATGCGATAGAATCGTGTGGAGAAGGCTCCTTGAGGGCCTATGCACCACGGAGGTGTGACAGGACAAGAATAAGAAGAAGAAGATTATGCCACGTTTTTGTCGGTATTCCCCTTTATCTTGTTCTGATTACATATTGTAGTTAACATATACTTTCTTTTCCATTCTTTACGTATTCAATTTCCGTGTATCTAAATCATCTTAATGATCCTTCCATTACTTTGTTTATAACACTCTCATACGCACTGTATTAACTTCTTATATATGCATTTGATTATCATATAGAGATTAACCACTCATTCACCTAAGACATCTAATTTTTACCTCATTAATTAATTTACTATATACGTAATATTACGTTAGTCGTTATTTTAATATAACAGAACTTATTTTTAGATTTCTTTTTTATAAGAAAAAAAATAGGACTCGAGATCTGCTTTTCTGGTGATACCGGGGGGAAGAGCTGAAACTTGTGCTGATCTCCTAAGAGATCGACGTCTTTCAAATAACTGAAAATACGTTCAGAAGACAAATACTCTCGAGTATCTTGTCTTCTTAATGTCAAACAATCTCTCATGCGATCCTGGTATTAAATGTATATTATTTTTAACATATTTCTTTCGAAATATTTCTTCAATATATTTCTTTCGAAATTTTCGCGACAGCTGATTCGCAAACCGATGTTAGCAATATTGTCAGGTGTTACAATCAACTGTATTATTTTATGATATTATTTTACCTGTACTCAATACATTAATTTTGTTTGTAATATCTGTAGGAAAAATAAACTGATTTGATTTGATTTGATTCCCCGGGTGTAAATGCACTACTGTTATATATTTACACCTGAGGATGGATGAGGTTACCTCCGAAACATGTAGTGTAAGAATATTCAATTAATAAAAGTGTATTAAACAGTGTTAATAATTCTATTCCTTCTTCTTCTGTTTCTTCCTTGTTGTAGACCTATGTGGTCTGTTCTCCAAAGTGTTGCTCCTCCTGTGAGGTAGACTCCCAGCTGTCTTTCGTATTTTTTTTTCAAATCAAATCAAATCAGTTTATTAACTCAAAAGACATTACAAACAGTTAAATGTTTAAGGCATCTTTTGAGGAGAGGTAAAATATTATAAAAATACAACATAATACCAGGAACGCATGAGAGATGGTTCCATATTAGGAAGACAAGATACTTTCTAAAGTCAAGAGTATTTGTCCCCTGAACGTACCTTCAATAATATGAAAGACGTCGATCTCCGATGAGACCGCGTTCAGCAGACTAATTGCTCCTTCCACCGGTGTCACCAGAGGCAGATTGGTTCTGGTGACCAGTAGGTAAAACAATCTGTGCTGTCGATGTCGGAGAAATCTATCAGGGACAAAAAGACCAACACCCTCTAGCACGGCCGAGTTCTCGAAATATCCCCTGATTAATTTAAAAAAATGGGTAATGAGATGCCAATCTCTTCGAAGCTGTAAAGAAATGATTCTGAGCATTTCCAAAAGAAATGCTGTGGGATAGAGCCACGGATAACTACCATCCTCCCTCATGTAGAGATACATCAGAATTTTTTTCTGAACCCTCTCCAGCATAACGGAATATCTCGCCTCGTGAGGACTCCATATCACAGAACCACTTTCGAGTCTACTCCTAACCACGAGGACGAGTCCCATGAGGCTGATTATGTAATGCAATATAGGGGAGTCTGGTGGTGTCAATTCTTTGAACATGGCCGTCTACGAACATGACAATTCTCTTCCAAAAATAAATATATTTATGAAGATGATAGTGGAAAATTTGGCATTACGCAGTATGATGGTTAGTTATTAGCGTGCGTTGTATTTTCGCTCTCGGTCTCAAAGGATTAAATAAAAACTAATGATGAAAATAATAAAATGGACATGCGCTAATTAAAAGTACGTCACGGATTATTGGGATCACGAGAGCGGAGGGAACCATAAAACTAAAGGTGCATAACGTGCGCGCTCCCCTGGTGGGTCACCGTCCGGGTAATGGTTCCCGCCAGCTCATAAACGGGACAAAATATCAATTTAATCCTAATTACGCCCGACATACGGGGTGGACTCGTCCCGGGGGATGAGGTACTCGCGACCCTCTATCATTTTTCTATTAGAGGGGTCAGGCGGTGTGAAATCAACCATTCACCAACTATAATACTTTCACAGAAGCGGTTCGTCAATTTTTTTATGTCATAGTTCAACTTAATAAAATTATTAACACTATTCAATCTACTTTCATTCATTAAATATTTTAACAGAATACAAATATTACGTACAACATGTGACCTGCTCCATCATCAGGTGTAAATATATTATTTAACTTTAACCAAAGAAAAACTTATTATATTATATAAAGATATATTAAGTAAAACATAACACTTATCATTAAAGTCCTATAATATTTTGAACATGTTATGTAAATTATTTTTATATCTGAAAAAATATTTAATAAAATAGGATAAAACAATATTAATATTTCTTTTTTTATATTCTTTGTAGACAACACTCACATTTATTAAAAAAATAAAATAATAATAATATATCAAATATTTTTAGACTAACCAGCCTTTCATCAGTGATATTATAAAAATTATCTATTTAAAATATTATAAAATTGTTTACAAATTACTTCAATAAAAATAACAATATATTTTTTATCATAGTAAAGCATGTAACAATTTGTTTATATCATTGTTAAACATGAAACAATTTATTTATTTTGTCTTGAACGCAGAACTTGAAGCATGGAACTGGCAAAAGATGAATGAAAGTAGAATAAATGCAGTCGAAATGAGATGTCTTAGACGAATGTGCGGATACTCTGTGTATGATAGAGTGTCGAATGAAAATATAAGAAGTGAATGCGGCGCGAATGATAGTGTTTTGAACAAAATAATGAAAAGATCATTAAGATGGTTTGGACATATGGAAAGAATGAATGAATTAAAAATAGTAAAAAAGTATATGTTAATGTAAATGGAACCAGAAATAAAGGAAGATCGAGGAAAACGTGGCACGATCAAATAAAGCAAATATTGAATATCAGCCATGTGAGGAGTCATCGACACGCGTGCATGACACGATCTATGAATGTTGAGGAAGCAAGAAAAATATGTCAGGAAAGAAAAGTGTGGCAGTCCATTCTTTTTGCCTACCCTTTCGGGGAGACGGTGTGATGGTTAGTTAGTTAGTTAGTTTTTTTTAATATATATTATTGACTAAATGTTGTGTTGGAAATAATACGAGCATATACAAGCGCAAATAATAAATTCAATGGTCTTTATATCGAACGTTGAAAACAAAAGTGACACTATACAAAAATCTAAATTTTTCAGTACGGTCATTTAAAGTTTTGCCTGCTTATTAACCTAATTAAAATCAACTAGATTTTAACTAACTAACTAACTAACCATCACGCCATTTCCCCGGAGGGGTAGGCAGAGAGGATGGATCGCCAAACTGGCCTGTCCTGGCATACCTCTCGAGCTTCCTCTACATCCATACATCTTACCATGCACGCACGTCGATTGTTCCAACTTCGAATGTGGCCGCCTTTTAGTAATTGATTAATTTGGTCATGCCATGTTTTCCTCGGTCGTCCTCGGCTTCTTTTCCCACTCACGCTGCTTGTGTACAACTTTTTAACCATTCTACTCTCATCCATTCGTTCCATATGTCCGAACCACCCCAGGGATCCTTTTTTAACTTTATTCATGATGCAGTCATCTGCCTTACATTTCTTTCTTATTTCATCGTTCAGTATTCTATCATACAACGTTTTCCCGCACATTCTTCTCAGTGATCTCATTTCTACGGCGTTTATCCTGCTTTCATCCTTCTTTTGCCATCTCCAAGCTTCACTTCCATACTGATATAATAATATCTAAACTAATATATAAAACAACAACATTAGATATATTTCTACTCACAGTCAAGTTATTGACCGTACTGAAAAATTGAGATTTTTTGTATAGTGTCACTTTTGTTTTCAACGTGCGATATGTTATTAGTTAATTTCTATAAAACGACGTATATCTTTATACTATATCTCGCGCCGCCACTGTAAGTGAGTTAGGTGTATTATTTTTTTATAAAATGTAAACTCTGCCGGGAACATTTGTATTGTCTTAGGGAAGCGGGGGCCGTAGACTGATGGCGCTGTAATTTGTAATACATTACTTACTCTCGTAATGGAAAATGTAATGCTAAACTTCCGATGCTTTCACTTTTATGACTCGAGTTAATAAAATAATGGACATCGAATGAACACAAATGGGAGAAGCGAAAACGGTACGGGATCTGAAATAAGTTAACGCAAGAAAACCTGGTCATCAATTTCTATTGTTTGTGAATTAAATTTTGGAATAATTCAGATGTATTTAGAAGGTTAACCGTTTTAAATTTATGTCACCAGTATCAAATGAAGTTATATATATTTATATATAACAGAAGCAAAGATGGCATAACACAATGGAGTTCTAGTGCCAACACTCATGAATGGAAGTGAAGCTTGGAGCTGGCAAAATAAGGATGAAAGCAGGATAAACGCCGTAGAAATGAGATCACTAAGAAGAATGTGCGGGAAAGCGTTGTATGATATTATAGAATACCGAACTATGAAATAAGAGAGAAATGTAAGGCAGATGACTGCATCATGCATAAAATTAAAAAAGGATCCCTGAGATGATTTGGACATATGGAACGAATGGATGAGATTAGAATGGTTAAAAAGTTATACACAAGCAGCGTGAGTGGAAAAAAAAGCCAAGGACGACCGAGGAAAACATGGCATGACCAAATTAATCAATTACTAAAAGGCGGTCACATTCGAAGTCGGAATAATCAACGTGCGTTCGTGGTACGATGTATGAATGTAGAGGAAGCCCGAGAGGTATGCCAGGACAGAGCTTTGTGGCGATCCATCCTCTGTGCCTACCCTTCCGGGGAAATTGCGTGATGGTTAGTTAGTTAAATATTATGGCAACAATAAAATGAGGCATACATCCTACTATTAATATAAATTCGATAAATATATTTTAAAAATTAACGTCACATACTAATTAAACGAAATCGAAATTGACTTAGTGTAAACATAATATTTATTTTGTTATTTGAAATTTCATTGCAGAAGTTCAATAAAGAATACATAAAAATCTTTTTAAAGTGTACATTTAGTTAAAATCCAATAATGTGTCTTCGACCGAGAATCGAGAGAAATATGTATGGATAGAAAAGTGTGGCAGTCCATTCTTTCTGCCTAGCCCTTCGGCGAGACGGCGTGTTGATTAGTTAGTTTTTATCAACATAATTCATCATTTGGACCGGAAAAAAAAATTCAAATGATTTTGATAGTAACTTACTAACTGTAACAATCACGCCGTCTTCCCGAAGGGGTCGGCAGAAAGAATGGACTGCCACATTAAAACCGATGCGGCACTCCATCCTTCTCTTTCCGCCACCCCCGTGAGAGACGCGGTGTGATGGGTTGCGAACCTCATCACCGCCAAAGGGCATCCCCCGCAAATATGATACTAAAACTATAAATACCTAAGTATTCACCGAATTTGTTGATTTTTTTATTGTGAAGAATCATAATCAAGTTACTGAGAGATCGCGCGGGGAACACCAGAATAAGAGAGATATTTGGGGTTGAGGATATTATAAGATGGAGCAGACAGCGAAAAAGGGACTGGTACGGTCATGTTCAAAGAATGGACACCACCAGACTCCCATATTTCGCATTGCACAATCAGCTTCATGGGACTCGTCCTCGTGGAAGACCTCCTAAAAGATGGAAGGACAGCTGAGAGTCTACTTCACAGGAGGATCAACACTCTGGAGAACAGACCATATAGGTTTACTACAAAGAAGAAGAACAAGATAATTTAGAAAAAAGCACCTATCCAAAACAAAAACTTATCCAAAAAAGCTAAAATGGCAGTGCACAATGGTGTTCTTGTACCGACCCTTATGTATGGAAGCTAAGCATGGAACTGGCAAAAGAAGGATGAAAGTAGAATAAATGTAGTAGAAATGAGACCTCTTGGACGAATGTGTGGATACTCTGTGTATGATAGAGTGTCGAATATAAATATAAGAAGTGAATGCAGTGCGAATGATGGTGTTATGAACAAAATAATGAAAGGATCATTATGATGGTTTGGTCACATGGAAATAATGATTGAAGAAAGAATGGTAAAAACAGTACATGTTAACGATGTAAACGGAACTAGAAATAGAGGAAGACTGAGGAAAACGTTGCACGATCAAATAAATCAAATATTAGATGTCGGCCACGTGAGGAGTCAGAGAAATCGGAGATGTATGTATGTATACGAATGTTGAGGAAGCAAGAGAAATATGTCAGGAAAGAAAAATGTGGCAGTCCATTATTTCTGCCTACCCCTTCGGAGTGACGGCATGATGGTTAGTTAGTTAGTTAGTTAGTTAAAGCACTTATAAGTCTGATTTGAAAATTTGAAACATTCCCTGCACGTATATATAATATTCTCGCGTGGTTCACTATCCACAATTCCACGTGGCTTATCTTTCGCTGTTTCCGAGTAACATCCAGTTACCTACACACACATACACACGGTACTGTGTACATAGAAGCGGCTAGAACAAACGCATCGGTTTACGATGCATTATAAATATTGAACGAATATTTTTTATTTGTGTACACAAATTTTAGTCGTTTTTGACAACGATAATGTTTGTCACTTTGATACTCGGCTCCGAACTGTTTCTGACACCTCTTGGGCTTGTGGGCTACAATGCAGAAAAAATAATGTGCAGTTTATGATATGGACTCTTATATGATATGGACACTTAGATGATAATGCAAACGTATTTTTTTAAACACTCACTCACTAAATGCTCATTTTTTTCAATGAATTATTTTACTATAACTGTAATGAATTTGAGAATAAATCAATTTAATAGTCCAACTAACAGAGATTTATCTACTTTAAATTTTAGATAAACTAAAGGCGGCTAACACTGTGGAATTCCATAATGACGAATTTTCATTAATAAAAACACTACAGAAATATTTTTCGGGGTGAAACCGTGTTCCCTCTCGTCAAGCTCCACCAACGTTTCGGAGGCCCTTGCGGCCTCCATCATCAGGGTGTTAGAAATTCGGCTATTCATAACTTAGAATATATTAAGAAATGGCGAAAAAGAAAAAATATAAGTAGATTATGAAAGATAATAATATATCTATGAAATCAGAAGAAAAAATTAAATCCGAATCTAAATAACTCAGAAGAAAAAATAATACAAGATATAAGTAACAAAGAGAACCTAGACTCAAAAGAAAATACAAGATATAAGTAACAAGGAGAAACTAAAACTCAAAAGAAAATACAAGATATAAGTAACAAAGAGAAACTAGACTCAAAAAAACAAGACAACAAATAAATACAATAAAGCAAGAGAATAAAACAAAGTTAGGTTCAACCGAATACCTAGTTGTGTAGTGTGTAAGTGTGTATTTAGCTATTTACGTTCTTACTTAATAAAAACACTGTTTTTTCCACATTTGAGTTTATTTCTTTCGGCATGTTTCGAAGGCTTACAGCTTCGTCAACGGGAGAACGATATTAACGAGCTTATATCGTTCTCCCGATGATGAAGGTGTAAACCTTCGAAACGTGTCGAGAAAAATAAACTCAAAAGAGGAAAAAAACAGTGTTTTAATTCATAAAAATTCCTACTATAAATATTTGAATTTTTAATTAAACATATTTAAGATTTTGTTTACATTATTAACAAAGTTATGGTAATATTTGTTAGGTTGTGGACGATTTTTAATTGATTTCAGTAAATGGAACATAAAATCGACAGGAGTTTTTATTAACAACGAATTATTAATATAGAGTTAATATAGCGTTTTAAAGCTGATCACCGTCTTATAGACAACTAATAATAATATTTAAAAAAAATTGTTTCGGTTAGATTTAGACACGTGTCATTGGTTACTTACAAACCATTATGTTCTGTTAACACACAGCATCATCTGCATATAATAAACAGTTGACTGACAATCTGTTCATTTTAGCAACAGGGTTTATTCCCTCTAGTTCTTTCATGCACTTATCTAAGTATAGATTGAACAACCACGGGGCCATCACACAGCCCTGTTTGACACTTTTAGTGATGTCAAACCAAGACGTGACGGCCCCGTGCACTTTGATACGGGCGGTACTTGCTTCATAAATGTATGCAACCGCATGAAATATTAAATGATTATTATTACTATTATTATTTTGTTTAAAAAACTCCTAATATCATTACAGAGTGAGCCAAGTCGATGTAAAGCGTGAAAAAAAAATATCAAAGGATATATACATAGGACCTTATATGCCAGTTATTTCCTTGCTGCCTTTATCGTAAGGGTATTCACGAATTCGCTATAATTGCATCCAAAGAGGTCTATCTCTTTTGCAACCTAATTTAAATGACGAATCGCTTTCAATACAGGAGAACATCGAAGGGTCTCTGTGTGGCAATTTGGGGCATAAAATAATATATGCCCCCCTGC
The DNA here is from genome assembly GCA_022606425.2 of Lepidostoma basale. Classification (NCBI taxonomy): domain Eukaryota; kingdom Metazoa; phylum Arthropoda; class Insecta; order Trichoptera; family Lepidostomatidae; genus Lepidostoma; species Lepidostoma basale. The sequence goes on from JAHDVF020001249.1 coordinate 915,505, forward strand.
TCTGCTATATCTATTGGGAACGTAAAGATTTAGTTCTCTCAGTATTCCTAGATTGTAAATACCTCCGGATAATAGTTTAAAAAAATGCTTTCTGAGAGAAATAGTGAGGGGTACAAAAAATGATAATAGTTATACTCCCTGAGGTATAAATATCTCAAAAATCGTTTTTGGAACCTTTCTAGTTCCAAGATGACTGTTTTTTCTCTGGGGTCCCAAATGATAGAGCAGTACTGCAAGTTACTACGAACCAGCGTATTAAAGACATTTGATAATATTCTAGCAATATGAAATATATCATTCTTATATCACATTATAAAACTTTTTGAAAACGGACTTTTTAATTTTAATACCAAGTTTTACATCTTTGTTTAAGGAACAATAAATGTATCTTTATGAGTGTACAAACCATATTAAAAGTTTATCGTTAGACCACCTATGGGAATTTAGTATTAGACTCAGCGCTATTAGGTTACAAGTTTTTTTACCAAGTTGTAATACTTTTAGCGGAATTCCTCTATTAGTATTTGTACCATCAGCATCCAATAGTACGCTCATCGGCGGGCACAAAGTCTCCTCCACTAGATCTAGGATGTCCGGACCCGGTTTGCCGGCCTCTTCTGTTCGGACCCGGATAATTTCCAGTTTTGGACTAGGAATTCTCGACATGCTGAAATGTCAGAGGCGCTCGATGAACTTTTACCAAAACCCGTTTATTACTAAGCGATCGTGGTGGCGATTTCTGTACCATTTAATAGAACACACCATTGTTATCTATTAACGAAAACAAATGATTCAATTGCGCGTCAACCATTGGACAGGAATGTAAACTTGTCAATATAAATCTTTCCGCTCGTTAGATTTTGCGCTCACCAACATCCAAGTCCCCTTGTATTATAATACTGTGTATATACGAGTATATGTAGGTATTCATACACAATACGTCCTTATACACTTATGGATTTGAAACTACAACATTGTCTCAGAAAAGCGCCAATAAATTGAGAATTTTCCAAAGAGCAATATTGGGAATCGGTATCTTCTTCATTGTTTTTGGTTAAAAAGTTTTGTCCTGTCACACCTCCGTGGTGCACGGGGCCTCAATGAACTTTTTCCACCCGACTCATCGCATGCCTGATGCCTAACATCATCCCAAGTGAGGCCTGCTGCTTTGACCTAGTTCTGTAGGGCTCTTCTCCAGGTGGCTCTAGGTCTGCTTCGTTTCTAGTGGGCCCTGAGTGATGCAGGCTGGGTTCTGTCTCCTAGTGTGACCGATCCACTGCCATTTCTGTCTAGCGACTTCTTCTCTTATTGTCTTTTCGCCTGCCATGGTCCAGAGAACGGCATTTGACACTGTTTGGGGCCAATAGATCTTAAATATTGAGCGAAGGCACCTATTTATAAACACCTGGAGGGAATCAGTATAGCGGGCAGAAACGCAACTATGAGACCCAGAACAGGAGTGTCGGACATCATCGGAAAAGTGGCAGGAGTAAAATGGTGCTCGGCAGGCCATGTCGCTCGCAGCTCTGACGATTGATGGACAAAACTCCTCCTTTGGCGGTGTCCAGAACTGTTACTCGAAACACACGGGGTCCCCAATTGCGAGGGACGACATTGAAGTGACTCTGGGTATGACATGGATGCGTGTTGCCCAGGATCGACAGACATGGAAGCAGATAGAGGAGGGCTACTTCCAGGAGTCGGCAGATACAGTTTAACCATAAAGTGGGTGTCTTCTATGTTCGCCATACTTTGTGTTGTTGATGTTTTATTTGTCTTTTTATTTTTTATATACTTTGTATATACAACACCAAGTTTAAAAAAAAAATCCATATCAGACATGTTTCGGACAACCGGTCCTTCTTTAGTGATACATATTATAAAGATACATATTTTAAATATGTATATTTATAATATGTATCACTGAAGAAGGATCGGTTGTCCGAAACATGTCTGATATGTAATTTTTTTTTTTTAAGTTAGTGTTGTATATACAAAGTATATTAAAAAGAAAAAGATAAACAAAGTGTGCTTCATGTGAACATTTAACAAAAATAAGAGCACATTTAGTAAAATATATAAGGTTTTTCCAAAATTATTTAAATAACATATCTTTAGAATATAGTTTTTCCTTATTGGAATATAGCCACGTATACGGAATATCACCTTTTACGAACAAGCCGAAATATAATATCTTCGAACATTGATTTAAAAATATAGATCTATTAATAAGCAAAGTTGATTGCAGCCGGGCCATTAAGTCGATATTTTCTCGATTTGTTTAATGGACATTTATTGCACTTAAATCGAGAATACCTGACCAATGGCGTAATAATTTATATTTAATCTAATGCCGTAAAAACGTAATTTGCGTTCTTCTTGGCTTTTGGCATTCATTGCTCATATCTCGTGTCAGTTCGTCGCCCACGCGCGTGCACCGCGCAGGCGCAAGGGTGGGGGTGGTTGTATCTCTATAGCACAGGTTCTCAAATTTATTTCGAACTGCGCCCACATTGAGATTAAAAAAAATAATTAAACTAACCTTTTGCATTACCATATCTTAAAATCTTTAAATAGTAATAAAAAAACGTTATTTTTTAACTACTTCCACATTTGCCTTTATTTCAACAGCGACCGGTTTCGCCAGGCTCGCTGGCATCGACAGACTGGATAGATCAGTCCAGTCTGTCGATGCCAGCGAACCAGGCGAAACCGGTCGCTATCGAAGCAACGGAAGTAATGAAAACACATTGTTTTATATATTATTATTTAAAATGAATTTCCATCCTGAGATTTAAGTAATTACTTCCACTTTTGTCTTTGTTTCGACAGCGACCGGCTTCGCCAGGCTCGCTGTGGAAACAAAGACAAAAGTGGAAGTATTTAAAATACATCGTTTTATATAATTATTATTTAAAATGAACTTCCATCAAGAGATTTCAGTAAAAACATTTGATTATCTCAAAATCTTCAGTGTTTTCGTCTATACTGGTCTCCAAGCATTCAAGCCTAAGATCACATCTCAAGAATTTTAGATAAGGATGGAATCGCCACGATTGTCCGCAATTTTTGTATGATAAAAATATCGTATATCAAAAAATAAATTTTATTATAATAATATTATACGAAGCATGGAACTGGCAAAAGAAGGATGAAAGTAGAATAAATGCCGTATAAATGAGACCTCTTGGACGAATGTGTGGATACTCTGTGTATGATAGAGTGTCTAATGAAAATATAAGAAGTGAATGCGGTGCGAATGATGGTGTTATGAACAAAATAATGAAAGGATCATTAAGATTAAGATTGTTTGGACATATGGAAAGAATGAATGAAGAAAGAATGGTAAAAAAATTATATATTAACGATGTAAATGAAACCAGAAATAGAGGAAGACCGAGGAAAACGTGGCATGATCAAATAAATCTAATATTGAATGTCGGCCACGTGAGGAGTCACGTGAGGAATTGACGCGCGTGCATGACACGATGTATGAATGTTGAGGAAGCGAGAGAAATATGTCAGGAAAGAAAGGTGTGTCAGTCCATTCTTTCTGCCTACCCCTTCGGAGAGACGGCGTGGTGGTTAGTTAGTTAGTTAATATTATCTTATTTAGTGAACTTAACCATGGTCCATGTACGTGATAAAGCTGCATTCACATTATTACATGCGCAAGCGACTCTAATTTAACTGTGTATAGGGGACTGTACGAATTCGAGTAGCAAAATCGCATCTCAAGTGGTGTCGTGTCTAGATTCTGTCAGATTTTTATAAAATAAATAGAATTTGTCTGCCGTCACTCCTCTAGATTTCCTTAACGCCCCTTAATTTTCTTTTGAGTCTTCTACAGCGCCCTTGAAAGCCTCCAGCGCCTACAAGGGGGCGTTATCGCTCACATTCAGGAAGACTGCTCTATAGTAATCTTAACATGTTTTACGCCATTTTCTATTAGGAGAACCAGAAATAATACACACAATTTATTATCTCTAGAAACAAAGTTTGCAGAATAGGTATGTGGGTTTTACTTGAAATTAATTGTAATGCGCATGTTCAAAAGATTTATTGTAAGCAAAACATGGATCTGGCAGAAAAATAATGAAAGCAGTATCAGAGAGCAGTGGTAGAGATGAGATACCTAAGATGTATGTGTAGTATTATATGATACAATTTCAAATTCTGATATCAGGAATGAATATAGAGCGGAAGAAAGTATTATGTACAAACTTTTGAAACGGTCACTGCGATGGTTTAGACATATGGATCGCATAGTTGAAAAAATTATGGTTACGGTAATAAAAAATACTTTCATGCTGTGAATGGATAACGGAGTCACGGAAGACATTACCATAAATGGCATGACCAAATTAACAGAATCTCAAATGCTGATATAAGAAAGGAATGTAGAGCGGAAGTAGGTATTATGACTAAAATTATGAAAGGATCGCTGCGTTGGTTCCGACATATGGAGCGCATGGATAGAGAAAGAATGGTTAAGAAAGTATACGTAAATGATATAAATGGAGTACGGAGTCGAGGCAGACCGAGGAAAACATGGCACGACCTAATTAATCAAATTTTAAAGGTCGGCCATGCTAGAAGTCGCAAGAATCGACGTGCGTGTATGACTCGCTGTATGATGTGGAGGAACTAGAGAAATGTTTCAGGATAGAGTATTATGACGGTTCATTATCTCTGCTTATCCTTTCGGAGAAACCACGAGATGGCTTGTTGTTGTCGTTGTATAGAAAGTATCTTGTATAGAAAACTGCTTTTAAATTAAACGTTGTGTTTGTAGACACAACTTAAATCAAATGCAAAGCATTGAAACGTCGATAGAAGTAAGAAATATACAAATGTGTTGCTTGAAATATTCGATAAATGTTGTTTTGTATGTATCACAAATATTTTTTTTGTAGCAAATTAGATTGTAAAAACAGGTTTCAGTGTAAAACTAGAAATGGCCGGGTTTGATATCGACACCTGTTCGATTCGTGGGAAAAATAAAATAATGCAAGTTTGTTTTTTTGCAGTAGATGAAAAAATTTCAAGCATATTATAGTTTACGCCGTACGCACAATGTGTTAAGGTCCTTACATTTTTACAATAAGCTATATTTGAAATAATTTTTATTCCTAAATGCTTGGGTTGTTTTTTCTATTCTACAATAAGATTTTTTTATCATATATAAATATTCTCTAAGGACAGCTTCGAATAATTATTCACCGTTATACGAGTATAGCCTCTTTCTTAATGAATGTACCTCTGTATTTATCAAACTAGAAAGAATTTTACAGAAAGAAACAACAAATGGGTTTTTTTTATATTCCTCTTTGCCTTGTGTTGTGGATTCATATTTGAATAAATATAACTGCACTTAGTATTACTAATTAATATTGCGTTTAAAATTTTGTATATTGAAAAGGGTTATAACCGAAACATGTCTGCGATAAGTGAAATAAAGTGATGTAATACTAAGTGCAGTTATATTTAATCGATCAAATGGGTCGTTTTATAAATTAAAGATTCTGGCAGGAGATGAACGAAGATGGATTTAATTCTTGGAAGAAGCCAAGTCTGGTTGGCCAACGAATATATTGTCAGGTTTGCATCGGAGTACATAAGTGGTGAATGCCTTTTTAAGTAAGTGGCAATTTTTCGTGGAAGAGAGAACCTGATGTATGGAAAGGTACATAAATACGCGAGTTTTTAAAAATGTGCCACACATATTTCAGCCTGTCAACGACTGTTACTATAGCCTCATCTCGCGAGCAAAAAAGGAAATATCGTTACGGCAGACATTCTGAGATTCCAGCCCGTCTGTAGTGCAATGTGTCACATAACTTGACCACGCGTCCCTTTCTCTCGGCCGGCGCGCGCGACCGTGCGCTGGTCTTCTCCGCAAGAGTGTGCCGCTCCGAGCTTCTGTATAAGATTGCGCAGAGCTCCTACGACGATGCTTTGCGTGAGGTGGTGATTTTTACTGGACTGCTAGTTTTGTTGACAGCAGCCTTATAGTAAAACTGGTTTGTAGGTGAACAGGACGGTGGGCAGCTAGAGAGAGAGGGCGCGACTCGCCGGGGCATGAATGAAGCTGGGTACATACATTGATGAGAATGGTCTGTAAATGAGCGCTGTACAGTGAACAGTTAGAGGATACCGTTCTGGCCGTTAGTTGCCGGACACGCGGCACACACGCCGCTCCACCTGGGCCTGCAAGCAAGGGGTGGCTTTGGACATTTCGCACCACTGCTTCGTTAGATATAGAGTACATATTGTATTGCTATTAATATATGCTTACATTTACGACAACGAACAAATCGAAGAACAGAGAGTATGGTGAAGTCATACATCAATGTCAGCGAACAACTTACGGAACTGCTGCAGTCCCGCCGCCGCAAGAAAAGTTGTTCAATAAGTTTAAAGAAATCCCATGACACTCGAGCTGAATATACAAGCCTCCTAAAGATATAAATCGTCATTCGTTTGCCTAGGGACATGTGCAGGTGTATCCATCCAGCGTGCGTGGGCTGTTCCTATCGAATAAGCATTCGTATTGTACCGGCATGATTCCCAGAGACTTCGTGATGTCTCAAGGTAATCTCAATAAAACAGCGTTTGATAAATTGGTTGACTTAGTTGGTTGACTCTTTAATAAATTTGCCTTTCTTAGTAAAGGTCGGGAGTTCACGTCTTGCACCTCCTTATCAATGCAAGAGTACGTGGGTGTTTTAAAAGTATAGTATATTGTTCGCCGATTGGTGCCTATCTATTTCAAAACCAGTATTTGACCTTGTAAACAATATACCTACCTTATCTGCTTTAGAAAAAAAGAACACTCCAGAGATTATTAATGTTAGCATCGACTATGTGCTCTTTAATTTTTTTTATTATAAATACAAACGTAATAAATTTTGGGATTACAAATAGTGTCCAACGGAGACAAATATAATGTATATACTTAATTGAATCGCTTAGCTGATAGAAATATTCGATGCCGTTACGCTATCATTCCAACTGCCTAAGAACATGTAGGTATTCATTATTTTTTTTACAAACATTAATTAAATCTTTAACCAGTGTAATCGTCTCTCTACCCCATGTTGTTTTAATGTGGCTATCGATCGCGATGAATATACATGAGGGTATAATTATACGTAGTTCGTACTCGCCTATCGCTTACGTAGATCTGGCGCAGTCAGGTATCAAGATCGAGCAATTAATTCTCCGATGCGAGGTGAGTCTAGAGTTAAATGAAAGTTGTCGGAATGTTCCTGACTAATCGCCCGCGAGATTCGGTAGTACGCTTGGCGGCGGTCCCCACGCGGCGCGGGCCGGCGGACACGCGCTGCGGGCCCATCTTCTTCCGCGCCTGATACAATTATACAGGCAGATAATTACGGACTAGTGACAACCTTCACATTCACAACGAACTTGTCCGTGCACACTTCGGACACTTCAATGCCCTAACAAGAAGATCTAGTGCACTCAGATCTACTGACGAGATTAAATTGTCCATTGTTTTGGCCGACACACCAATAACATTATTAACTATTAAAATATTAAACGCTGTTTATGGTATCACATTTTTTTTTATTATTTTTTATTTTTCACGACAACTGTTTCTTCAGGTGATACAATCTATTTTTCAACCGTTAAAATTAATTTTCGTGATTTTTTCTGGAATTAAGTTAGGTACCTAAAATCACCTTCCAACAATGTCCCCATCAGACGTAAGAGGAATAGCCACATGAGCTGAACCTCTGGAAGCCAGAAGATCCAACCCAAGTTTAAGCATGCATTTTTTTGATTAAGTAATTGTGATTTTCGATAAATAAGTAAATAAATATATATCTACAATAATCCACGTAAAGCATACATTGTTACTTACAGTTTTTTTGTTGTTGCAAAAACCTCATTTGTGAACCTCACTTATTATATTTTACTGAATTTAAATAACTACGACAGCATGAATATTTAAAATATTAAAAAAATTATCGCTGGAGAAATAGTAAGACTTGCACGAGATGAACTGAACGGCCGGATATTGAGTGTAAGTGCTTTATTGACATTCAAGATTTACCCGCATTTTCACTTTGATATTGAGAAGATGGTATGTTTTTCATCCCAGATAAACGATAAAAATACAATATAAAGACATATGGTAACTTGCAAAATAAGGTATAGAGATAAATACAGGTTCTACTGAAATATTTATCTTATGAACTGATTCTTGGTGTGTTGTCAAATGAGATGAATAGTGCTATACAGGTAACCCCCGTTCATCGCGACCCCGGTGAGTGCGGATTCATTATAACGCGGTATTTTCAACAATATTTGTCCGGCTTGATATTCTAAATATTGTCCAAGATATAAGTCTTATAGCCAATTCCCGAGCTATAGAAGGTGTTGATGTAGATGACATTCAGACTCTGTTAAAATCACACGGTGAACCCTTAACTAATGAAGAGCTACAGCTAAGGTTCCCTGAGCGAATCGATTATAAACTGTGTCTACTTGTTCACAGGGCCTTACATGGACGAGCGCCCCACTACCTCACAGAACTTTGCAAGCTGATAGATTTGAACCCTCGGCAGTCAACTCTACGATCCTCGAAGGAAGAAGCAACACACAAACTTCTCGTCCCGCGGCGCCAAGGAGCTTCAAACTTCGCAGATCGCGCTTTTGGCATCGCGGGACCGACGGTGTGGAACAGGCTGCCCTACAATATCCGCAATCAAGACGTTGAGCGCCCTTGAAGTGAATCTCTCACAAAAATGGCGCTATATAAATCATCATCATCATCAAATGGACCGTCATGCTATTTCACAATAAAATGACGTCTCGACACCTGTTCCCGTGCCAAAATTAAGGGTTAACATAATCGAAAAGGCCATTTCTCTTCACAATCGATGCATGCAGTTGTTAGAAGAAAATGACGAAGATTATGAGCGAGTGAGTGCTATAAAGCGTGGTTGTATGGATTATTTGACGGTTATAAGCAAATTTGAGAGGCCAAACAAGCCTCTCAAATTTGGCAAGACATGGCTGCAAAAACAAGACATGGCCGCTTATCGCGGCCATGTCCGGAACGTATCTCCCGTGATCAACGGGGTTACCTGTATAAAGTAAAAATGCGTTACAAATGAATATAATGAATTTATACTAAGTAAGTTGTGCAACTTTGTTATTTCATCAATCTTCAAATAAGCATAATGGAGTACGCGTACTAACCAAGTAAGAAATGAAGCTTGAAGGAAATAAAAGTAGAAGGGCGGAATGGGGAATGTTGTTAAACATAAAACGATCACTCAACCCAACTAATGACAGGTCATAAGTCCTGTAAGCGCCTCAACCACCACATTCTGTTCCCAGAAAAACAATTTACATCTTCGTCTTTATTGAGTCCTCACAAAAAAAAGAAATTATCCGCAATGGGTAAAATCCAGTATTTGTCTACAAGAATTTGTAAACATTCAAAATGTTTAATAAAAGTAGGATTAATATGAGACAGCTAAGCAGAATGTAAGGAAAAACAATGTGTGATAGAACACCGAAAGAATAAGTGTATATTAAAAATTCATATTTTCTTCTTCAATATTTCCGTTCTTCTTCTTCTTCTTCCGATGACGCTACATTCCATATCGTGCCTTGGCCTCCGTCAACTTTCGCCTCCATCAGTCCCAGTTTTTGGATATTGTATTTTTTTTACAAATTTGCGTATTTATAACACCATCATCAAGCCAATGATGACATGTGGTTCTGAGTCGTGGACAATGACTCTAAAAGAACAACAAATAATCTACTGGTTTGAGAATAGAATACTTAGAATGATCCTGAGACCCGGTGTTGCAGCGGAAACTTGGAGGCATAAGATCATCCAAGAGATCCGTACGATGACCCAGCAGCCCCTTATAACGAGCACCGTGAGAGCCGGTCGCCTAGCATGGATTGGGCACGTATGCCGAGCCGAAGAGACCAGAGCAATCAAGATCCTGTACGACCCTGTAATCTAGGAAGGCCTAGACAGTGCCTAATGGACAATGTTCTGGCTGATCTGGCTAGGTTGGGCGAATCGGACTGCTGGGAGCAAAAGGCGCAGGATCGAGGAGCTTGGCGAAAAATCACCAAGGAGGATAAACTCTTCAAGAGTTGTATGGCCATAGAAAATAAATAATAAATATGTTTGTATTCGTGCTATTTTTCTTCTTCTTCTTCTCTCTGGCTTTACAGTACAGGGTGAACAACGGCCGTCTCCAAAAAGTTTCTATAACCGACCCTATCCTGAGCCTTGAACTTACTCCTCTGGTCTGACTCACAACAATTGTAGGTCTTTCGGAATACCATCTACTCCTTCCCACGTTGCGTCTTCCCTCCGGTATTTTAAATGTCATCTGTGCGGGTGTTGACAGCTCATCCATTCGCACCAAAAGTCCAGCGCACCTAAGCCTTTACAATTTTATAAATTTGACGACGTTTGGTTGTATTGTTAGTTATAGTCTTTTTTTAATTGACCGTTATATAGTCTATATTGGATAATCCATTGTTTTGGCGGAAACACTTTTATATATCAACATTATTCATTGTTTAATTGAAACACTGTTATAATGTCACAATTGATTTAATATTTACAAAATTGTAACACCTGATGATGCGCACATAGGTTAGCGAAAAAGCTGCCGCGACAATTTCATAGAAATGAAATCAATTGTGATATTATAACAGTGTTTCAATTAAACAGTTAATGGTATATATTTCTCTTTTTCTTTTTTATATACTTTGTTTAAACAACACTTACACTAAAAAAAATTATATTACATAGACATGTTTCGGACAACCAGTCCTTCTTCAGTGATACACATTATAAAGATAGGGGAGAACCACCATGAAGAGAACGGCCCATGAAGAGAACAGTTGCATTTGCAACGATAGTAATAAACCTAGCGACATCCCGCAGCCCTTCGCGTGATCGCAGTAGTGTGACGACACCATGTCAGGGATGTCGCTAGGTTTATTACTATCGTATCAAATCGTATCATATCTATCGTATTTATTACTATCGTACAAATCTGCCTCTGGTGACACCGGTGGGAAGAGCAATTAGTCTGTTGAACGCGGTCTCCTCGGAGATCGACGTCTTTCATGTTAGTGAAAGTACGTTCAGAAGGCAAATACTCTTAATTCTGGAGAGTATCCTGTCTTCCTAATGTTGAACCATCTCTTATGCGTTTCTGGTAGTATACTATATATAATATATTATTTTACCTGTTCTCAATAAATGCATTAAAAATAAATTACGTAATGTCTGTTGATGAAATAAACTGATTTGATTTGATTTGAATTGAATTTTCCAAAATTTTTGTGTTGTTTAAACAAAGTATAAAAAAAATAAAAAGAGAAATAAAGCATCTACAACTCAAAGTATGGCGGTATTGTATCAAATATTAAATGTAGGCCATGTGAGGAGTCTCGTGTAGAGGAGGGTATTCGTTCTGACCTATTTCTTGTCCTCCACGTGTGCATTTTTGGTACTGTCTTCGCATTCGCAGTCATTTTTACTGGCGAATCGATTATTTCCGATTGATAACCATACCACTTATGTATGGATGCGAATCATAGAGCTGGCAAAAGAAGGATGACAGTAGAATAAATGCAGTAGAAAAGAGATCTCTTAGACGAATGTGTAGATACTCTGTGTGTGATAGAGTGTCGAATGAAAATATAAGAAGTGAATGCGGTGCGAATGATGGTGTTATGAACAAAATAATGAAAGGATCATTAAGATGATTTGGACATATGGAAAGAATGAATGAAGAAAGAATGGTAAAAAAATTATATGTTAACAATATAAATGGAACCAGATATAGAGGAAGACCGAGGAAAAGGTGGGACGATCAAATAAATTAAATATTGAATGTCGGCCATGTGAGGAGTCAGAGAAATCGACGCGCGTGCATGACACGATTTATGAATGTTGAGGAAGCGAGAGAAATATGTCAGGAAAGAAAAGTGTGGCAGTCCATTCTTTCTGCCTACACCTCGGGGAGACGGCGTGATGGTTAGTTAGTTAACTAACTAACAAACTAACCATCACGCCGTCTCCCCAAAAGGGTAGGCAGAAATAATGGACTGTCACACTTTTACTGATGCGGCACTCCATCCTTCTCTTTTCAGATATAGAGGAAGACCGAGGAAAACGTGGCACGATCAAATAAATAGTTATTTAGTTTTGTATAATCCAAGTAGAAGTGTGTTAAGTTATCACGGATGTCAAAAAATGTTTTGAGCTCTCTTAAAAACCTCGGTGTTTATTGTCAATTACACGAGTATGGAAATTATGAGCGAAGGCAGAATTCTACAAACGAATGTACTCGTAATGTGTATAATGAATAGTGAACTCACATAGGCGGCGCAGCGTGCCGCGCGTGTGTACGTAAATGAGATGCGGAAATAACTCACGAACACATTCCGTGGAAATGGTCATATTTGAGATATTTATCACATAACAGATCTCACGCAAGACTCCGAGAGTGGTTCTTGAAACGTTAATTATATTGGTTGAATGACGGTGAATTATATCTCATGAAATTGTGTCAACAATATCAAATATCTCATGTTAAATAATGCTTTTTTAAGAGGCATCGTGACATTTTAACGTCCGTTTTAATATATGCATTTACGTTAATGCTCTGTACGAACATATACTATATATTTGCAGTTATTTTATTCTAAATATGCTCATTGCAATAATAATAAATTGGATGATTTGTAAAAGCGCCGTTTTTATGAATTAATCATCTCAAGGGCGCTGTAAACTGTATACATTATTGTTTATACATGTATATAATATATTATATTATGATAGACCATAGTTTATATTTAGTAAGTTTTACATATGTTGTATGTTGTTATTACATTATGTGCTAAATTAAAAAAACGGTGGATTCGTGGAACATAAATTAAATAGACAATATGTGCACCATCTAAAAAGAACATTTTGTGTTAAATAATTTTTATTTTGTTATTTTATTTTATATCATTGTATTTTATATTATTTGTTTTAGATTTATTTTGTGGGTATTGAACGATCGAAGTGTGCGCGGGAGATGCCTATTGGTGGCGATGAGGTTCGCAATCCATCACACCGAGTCTCCCGCGGAGCGAAAAGAGAAGGATGGAGTGCCGCATCAGTAAAAGTGTGACAGTCCATTCTTTCTGCCTACCCTTTCGGGGAGACGGCGTGATGGTTAGTTAGTTAGTTAGTTAAGTTGTATGCGCCTCATGCAGTCAACATAGATCAGAACGTTTTAAGTTTCCAGATAATGGTCCTTAAGAAAAACTTTATACTTATTATTTATAATAACAATTTTATATAAAAGACATTTTTATTTATTAAATATATATTATAACTATCATTTATGTAGGACAACTTAAAACTTCTGTATTGCAGTTATGGCCTACGAATAAATATTAAATAATAAATAGTAATAATCAAATGTTTGATTATTTAGGAAGTATGTTTACAAAGGATGGGAGGGTGAAGAAGAATATTGAAAGAAGGGTTGGGGTAGGCAACAAAGTAAATGGTGCACTTAAAGTTGTCATCGCAAACAAAAGCCTATCCAAAAAAGCTAAGATGGCAGTGCATAATGGTGTTCTTGTACCGACCCTTATGTATGGAAGTGAAGCATGGAACTGGCAAAAAAAGAATGAAAGTAGAATAAATGCAGTAGAAATGAGATCTCTAAGACGAATGTGTGGCAAATCTGTATATGATAGAGTGTAAATTGCAAGTATAAGAAGTGAATGTGGTGCGAATGAAAGTGTTATGAACAAAATAATGAAAGGGTCATTAAGATGGTTTGGACGCATGGAAAGAATGAGTGAAGACAGAATGGTAAAGAAGGTATATGTAAACGGCGTGAACGGAGCTAGAAATAGAGGAAGGCCGAGGAAAACGTGGCACGATCAAATCAATCAAATATTAAATGTCGGTCACGTGAGGAGTCGGAGAAATCGACGTGCGTGCATGACAAGATGTTTGAATGTAGAGGAATCGAGAGAAGTATGTCAAGACAGAACAGTGTGGTGTTCCATTCTTTCTGCCTACCTCTCCAGGGAGAAGGCGAGATGGTTAGTTAGTTAGTTATCAAAGTTTAAACTCTTTTGTTTAATTTATAACAATGATGTAAAACTCCATATTAAATAATTAATTTGAATAAAAAAGTCTGTCTTCTTGGAATTTTATTAAATTTTAGATCTAATTTAGAATGGAATTTTCCAGATTCAAAGACAGCTTTTCTGGCTTCGAAACATCCGAGGATGGATCAGCGCGGCGTCGGAATTGTAGGGGAGCTGTTTCGCGCCCCTCAGGACAGGGAGGCTTTCTCCCAAATGGTCGTCAACGTCGCGTCGCACACTGGAGCCGAATTAAGAATTGTCGGAATAAATTATTTTTGTGGTCTTTTAAATATGAAATAAATAAAACAATGTAAATAAATTGTTATAAAGTAATTTTAAAAAGAAAAACAGGATTTTTAAAAATTTTATTCACTATCTGAAGAATTTTCGGCTTCGTTTTCACTGATCGTGGATTGCGTGGAAACGTCGGACGTTATAATATTAGGTGGAGCCAATAGATCTAAAGTATCCTTTTCAAAATTTACATCTTTCTTTACAGATACTTCTCGCAAGCTGCTAATAAGAGGGTCCGAAGATATTAAAATTAAATTTAATACATCTTCATTAGTTTTTATACGTGACATTTTTCGCGAGAAGCATTCTCTGTATCTTTTGAACTCTTTGTTTCTTGCTATTTGGGCCTCTTCACTTAGCTGGCCTATAGGTAATAAAGCATGCTTTTTTATTTCTGGGCCGTGAATTAAAACTTTGTGAATAGTTGAAGGCATCGGGTACCACGCATATTTTCCCGCAAAGAGTTTATGGGTCTACAGTATCGTGTCTTTCATTTTGACAAAAAACTATTTTATTTTGTAATATAAAATTGTCCGATATCAATCTTAAATGTACTTAAGACGATATAAAAATATTATTATCCTTAGAATTTGGATCGCTACTAAACTTCTGTTTGTATTCTGACTGTGCAGATCCGTCGAAGCACCATTTGCATATTAAGGTTATATTTTTTATATTTTCTGATTTCTGAACTTCTAGAATTTCTTTATGAGCTTCCAAAAGACGAGTGGCAGTATGATCAAGTAAAATTTGCAATTTAATCTCAGCAAAAGTATCTGTGACTACAATGCTTTCCTTTGGTGGGTAACATTCGCTTTTCGCCTGTTGTATTTTTTTGCAAGATGGAAATAGGAATTTGTCATGTTCTCGAATTAAATTGTATTGATGTTTGGTGAGTTTTACTTCAATAAACATCAAAAGAGCTTCTTTTTCTGTAAGCTGCTAACCTTTTAGAGATGTTAATTTTCTTGTATGCATTTTTGTATGAGGCAGCTGTGGATAAAGTTGTCGTAACTTCCTTCAAAACTTTGGAGGCATCCACTTGACCAGCAGCTCGCAAAGTCACCTGTACTGCAAATGTTCATTCCTTAAGAGAGTGCTTTGATCTCAAAGATTTAGTCTTTTGGCGTTTAGCTCTATCACAAGATTCTTCAAAATTTGTTTGAGGGCGACCCACTTTTTTACTTAAAACAATAGAAAAGTTATGAAAACCTATTGAAGTATCTAGGCAGTCATTATTAAAAACCAAATATCTGTTCTCTTTTCTAATAGCCTTTTGCCACTTCTCCTTAAAATCAGACACAAAAAATGAAATTGTTTTATGAAGGCTTGGTAATTGGTCTTTTAGACATTTAGTACGTATTTCGACAAATTCCTTCAAACATGATACTTGATCAGCCAATTTAACGTAGCCAGATTATCTCATTTGATCAAATAAGGTACGTCTACTTATAAAAATATTAATTGTACCTGATCCTGAAAGAAAAAATAATAATTGAAATTAATTTAAAATAACTCATAAATGCTTTCTTTTTTATTATGTTTCCACATCCTGGACAAAAGTGACCTTTAAGTGAAAAAGCGCAAATATGCGCAAAATGTTTTTTATATTTCCTTAAGAACAATGAATACGTAAGCAAATAAGCCCAAAATTGCAGACATGATATGAACTGATATCAACTAAAACTTTACATATAAAATCAATAAACTAAAAAAAAGCAAATATTTTCCCCAGTAATGTAAATACCCCTTTAAAATATTACAATTCAGAATATATCAAAGATATTTTCAAAAAAAATATGTACCAATATGTGGGTGATAATGCCATATTGAAATAATAACAAAATTTGGAAGCACTATAAAGTATTTGCCATGAATACAAGGTGACTTTTCGTATTGAAATCGCAGACGGCAAAAGCTTCGCCCATGACGGACAAGTTTCGACTGGAACAGGGATAAAAGTTGACTTGCACCATGACTTTAGACTACTGAGCTGTATGCCAGGTATATTTAACTATCAATTCCAGGAATTATTTGTGACCTAATGTTATTTTTAAAAAAGGGTTTTATTCGCACAATTCCTGGATCGGCCCCAGTGTGCGTCGGGAGGACCCGGTCGGATATGCGAAGAATAAGAAGATACAAGTATTCGCTTTTATTGCAAACCCTCAGTTGAATTAAATTTGAGTAATAATAGTCACAGCGCTACTTTTCATAACATCTATACTACTTAAGTTAATGATTAGAAATGAAATATTCGAAAGAACGACTGCGTGTTTGGAAAAGAATAAAGCAATCAGGTCGCAGAGAGCACCAGACACATACGATTGCTTCGGGATATTTTAGGTAAACTAAGTTATATCCTAAGAGAGTCTAATAAGTTCATCAACCTAACACGAAAAGTTTATGACGAAATATCCTTCTGAGTGCAATATTATTACCATCCACAATGCCACCTGATTGAGAGTCTGCGAAAGGGCAACTGAACGTGCTAATATGTTGGAGTAAGCTTGATGGATAGAGTACAAAACGAAGTAATACGTTCCAGAATTAGAATGACCGATGTGCTAGATAAAGTTTCTTGTATGGAGTGGCAATGGACAGGCCATATATCCAGAGATCAAACTAAATGGACAAATACCATATCGCAGTGGAGACAAAGACAACACAAAAGAAGTATCGGAAGACCACATAAGATGGAGGAAGGATGTTCACCCATACACTAAAAGAGCGACGGAAGGCATTTGTACAGACTAAAGAAGTAAAATATGGATTAAGATTAGTATTTTTTTAAATACATACACAAAGTAAAATAGGTACAATATATTTTACCAATATGAATAATAATGACATTAAATAATTTATTATTATATCACAAATATTACTTCTTCTTCGCGTGCCGTATCAGGTCCCCCTGACGTTAGCAATCACTCCGGCGAAGGCTTCTCTATCTTGCGCAACCCGGAACAGCTCCCCCACATGTCTCATCCCGATCCAGTCTCTTATGTTGCACAGCCAAGACGTTTGCCTTCTACCAGGACCACGCTTCCCCCTCAATTTTTCCCATCAGTATTAGTTGGAGCAAACTGTATTTATCTCCCCGCAGAATGTGACCCAGATATGAAATCTTACGGACCGTAACGTCCTTTAGCAGTTGTCTACTACAATTGGCTCTCCTCTAACTCTAACAAATATTACTAACTAACAAATTAAACACCATCTGTCTCTTCGGAGCGGTAGGCATAAATAATGGATCGTCGCACTGTTCTTTTCTGAGATATTTCTCTCGATTCCTCAACATTCATACATCGTGTAATGCGCGTGCGTCGATTTATTATATTCCTTCCGTGGCCGAGATTTAATATTTAAATTTGAAATATATTTTGTTGTTGACAATTTCACGTATTTACAAAAGCTCGAATATAATCAATTAACAATTTAAAGACGTTAGTTAATCCAACGGGACGTAAAAATGTAAGTGAGCTATCAATAATTTCCTAACTTACATTGAAACTGACTGCAGACCGATTTTACTGCTCAATTTCGCGAAGCGTTAAATGGAAAGAAAACTTTTGTAAGTAGACTTCTGCAAGGGTACGGCCACACCGGAGTGCCTGGGTAGGAGTCAAGACACAGTTCGCTTGTGATTGCGCCCTGTGGCGCGGAGCTTATAGTGTGACCGATCCCATAGTGCACCATACGTTGTTACGTCGGGTGTTCATTTTGACTCCTACTCTGGCACTTCGGTTAGGCCGTACCCTAAGTGGTTTAACAATATGTACCCCTTGTAAGTGGAAACAAAAATGAAACAATAAGTAAAACTTTCTACCAAATCTTTCTGAAGTTGACTCGCGCGGGGAGGTTTACACAGTAAAAAATAGTGCTGAAGTTTTATTAACCGCCATTGTACGGCCGACTTCATTTACAGTCTCTAACAAGGACAGACTACATTTGCAGTTCATATTTTAATATATTTAATAAACCTTTTCACCATAGTTTATTAATACTAAATTATAAGTAATATTATGATGAACTGTATACAATATTTGTATACACTACCATCATTAATCAAATAGCTTCGTAGCAAAATCAGGAATCCCTCAGAGTTCAAAGATGGGGCCGCTTTTATTTCTTCTGTATATTAATGACATTGATAAACACATTGAATCATCTAATTATCTTCTTTTTTGGTCGGATGATAACAACGTGCTATTTAGTATACCAAAGTGCTCTGTAATTACATATACTCGATCTGGAAATACTCAATTATTTCAATACCAGATGCATAATACTAATTTACAGCGTGTTCATTATATAAAGGATCTAGGTATCATATTTGATTCCAACTTTACATTTAAATTATATGTATCTAATGTTATCACGCGAGCCAACAAAATTCTTGGTTTTGTTTTACGAAACGCAAGATCATTTTCTAACACAGCGGTGATTCGTCGGCTGTATGAAACGCTGTTTTGCAGTAATTTAGAGTACTGCTAGAGAAAAAACAGTCAGCTTAGAACTAAAAAGGATCCCAGATCAATTTTTGAAATATTTATACCTAAGGGAGTATAACTACTATTTTTATTTGTAATTTCTCACAAGAATGTTGGATTTCAACACCCTTGAAACTCGTCGAATGATCTTTCTAGGTAAGCATTTTTTCAAACTATATGTAAGGGCAACAAGGAGATAACTGGCCTATTTCTATTCATATGGTTCTATGTATATTCCCTACGACGACCTTCATGGCCGAGTGGTAAGTGCATTGACTGCAACCCCGAAGGTTCTGGGTTCGATTCCCGGCGAGGGCAGTGTGAGTGTCACATTGTCTTTGGTCTGGTGTAGAATTCACGTGACAATAAAATGGCGATAGATTAGCTACCTATCACATGTCACGAGAATCACTATGATAACTATAATTCTATTTACATCGATTTGGCTCATGCTGTCATGTTGTAAAGAGCGATTCAACAAAATAATAATAATAATAATAATCATTTCCGTTGAGGTCCTTTTTTCGCCCTTTACATCGATTTGGCTCGCGCTGTAATGATGTAAAAAGTTTTTCAATAAAATAATAATAATAATAATAATTTGAGCGGCAAATGTAGTCAGGCATCGTTCAAGACCATTTCTTTTGATCCGTAAATGTAGTCAGCCGCACAATAGGGGTTAATATTGTACGCTCTGCTTAACCGACTCCTTCAGATAGTTCTTATCTATACCTCGGCTTTTAATACTAAAATACATACCTCGGCTTATAATAGTAACACGATGACGATGAAAATGTCGATATTTTGATGTTTTATTTGCCAATAGAATTACGTAAGCGCTTTTTATAAGTTGTCATATTGAGTTAGCAGAGTTCAATTCCGAAGCATTGATAGATTCTTATTACGGTTATTACGTATAAATTGTGTTCGACAAGCACAAAATGGAGTTGGATAAAAAAGAGATTGATTGCATGACCTATGAGAGGCTGTGTCATCATTTTTCTCTCTGGCCACTGGTAGTCACCGAAACCAGGCGAGACAAGCGCCGCACAGTAAGCGGAATATAGCCAGTTCGTACAAATCTGTACTGTGCTCCATATATTGCTACAATCTATTTCAAATGATAATTTTTTAGGTGATCAAACGATAAATATAAGTCTAGGAAAGACGAGATTCCGGTGGATTTGCTATTTTTTTATGGCAAATCGACGAGTATTATGACCACATTGTAAATAAAGGGTGTTAAATTTGAATTTTAAATAAAAAATATTATCAGAACGAAAATATGGAAACATTTATACTTTCGCATGAATCGCTTAATTTGTGATGTGGCATCGTTAATTTTTTTTAACACTTTATACTTTTTGTTTTTTGAATGCATACAAATACTTGTAGACAAATACCGGATTTTAAAAAAATTCAGTATTTGTATATGTCCCATAAAATGTAATAAAACTTAAACTGATAATGAATAAACTTTGTTTTTTGTATCACAAATGTATTTTATTTTACGCAACAGCTGTTTCATCAACCAATGTTGACATCATCAGGTGTTACAATAATATATCAAACGTCAAATTTTCGTGATTTTTCGAATCTTTATGTGTATTTGTTCCTATGTCAATTTGAATAATTTCTTTGATATAATTTTGAAGTTCTTGCTGTAATTGAGTTAGGTATCTAAATATTTTAATTGAAAGAGCGGTTAGTTACTATTTATAGGAGAAAATATTAAAGGTGGAAAATATAATACTAAAATAATAATAATAATAATAATAATAATAAAATAGTAATTAGAAGGAACAATTACACATAGTAAAGAGTCGAATACTATGTGTAATTGTTTCTATAATATATAAGAAATTATTCAAATTGACATAGGAACAAATATACATAAATATTGAAAAATCACGAAAATTTGATATTTGATTAATTATTGTAACACCTGATGATGTCAACATTGGTTGATGAAACAGCTGTCACGTAAAATAAAATACAATTGTGATACAAAAAACAAAGTTTATTCATTAACAGTTATAAAATGTTAAGGTATCATAGTGTTTCGGCCAAAACAATGGACTATATAATAAAACTTCTATAAAAATGACGTTTTCATTCGTAATAATTATCTCTTTTGATCGTTATGAGAGGTTCCATGGAAAGACATATGCTCGGCGTCAGTCTCCGAGATCAAATCAGAAATGAGGAAATTAGACGCCGAACAAAAATAATGGACATCATGGAACGACTAGCGAGACTGAAGTGGCAATGGACGGATCATGTGGCGAGACAAAGTGAGGATAGATGGACCCAGAAAATAATAAGGTGGAGACCATGGGAGAATAGGACAAACGTCGGCAGGCCGACAAATAGGTGGACCGACGACATTGCTGCCGTGGGCGTGGGGGGGAAATGTGGCTGCGGCTGGCAAGAGATAGAGGCGAGTGGAAGGAAAGGAAAGAGGCCTATGTCCAGCAGTGGACCGATAAAGGCAGACGAAGAAGTAGAAGAATATGAGAGGTTCCATTGAATAGTGAACTTGACTGGTAGTCTGTATTTTTTTTAAATATGGCCGAGCCATAGAGGGCTCCCTCCGCTTACCCGAAGCTGTTATAGGCGCAGCGGCGCCTTTCGTCAGCTTCACTCGTGCACTCCCTAGGCCCGTCCCCCGTCCATGCGGGACTTACGTTAAAAAAAAAAAAATATATATATATATATATATATATATATATATATATATATATATATATATATATATATATATATATATATATATATATATATATATATATATATATATATATATATATATATATATATATATATATATATATATATATATATATATATATATATTAGGTCCTTACATATGAAATTGGCGTTTTGTATGGGAGGAACATAAAGTTGATTTTTTTAAAAATAATATATTTATTTAATCAAAGTATGTACCATTGCTATCTATGCACTTTTGCCATCTCATAGGTAGTTCATCGATCCCTTACTAAAATAAAAATTCGGACGGGAATCAATAAAATATTTGAAGTCGGTTTGGACTACCCCATCGGAGTTGAATTTTTTTCCTTGCAAGAAGTTATTCAAATTTCGAAAAAAATAGTAATCTGTTGGGGCAAGGTCCGGAGAGTAAGGTGGATGTCTTAGACATTCCAATTGAAGCTCTTCTAATTTAGTAGCCGTCTGTTGTGCAGTGTGTGGTCTAGCGTTATCATGAAGCAGCAGTAGCCTAGAGCGATTAACCAGCCTCGGTTGTTTAGCAGCTAGCTTTTCCATCAAGGTTTGCAGTTGCTGACAATAGACATCTGCCGTAATCGTCTGGCCAGATTTAAGAAAACTGTAGTGAACGACACCAGCACTAGTCCACCAAACGCTCACAAGTAACTTTTTTTGAGTCAATTTTCGCTTGGGGCATGGTTTGGCTGGTTCGGCAGGGTTCAGCCATTGCGATGAGCGCTTCCGATTATCATACAGGATCCACTTTTCATCACATGTAATGATTCGATTCAAAATCCCTTCATTATTGTGCCAGTTGAGTAATGCAACGCAGCAGTCAACGCGCGTTTGTTGATTTGCTTCACTCAATTCGTGAGGTACCCACCTTTCAAGCTTTTTCACCTTCCCAATTTGCTTCAAGTGGATTAAAACAGTTTTATCACTAACACCGCAGCCTGCAGTTAACTCGGACGTGGTTTGCGGTGGATCCGCTTCCACAATAGCCTTCAATTCTTCATTATCAACTTTGGTCTCCGGCCGTCCACGGGGCTTGTTCTGCAGGTCGAAATTTCCAGAACGAAAACGTTGGAACCAAAACGCACTGTGTTTTCTTTTGCGGCACCGTCGCCATACACATCATTAATCCTTCGAGCCGTTTCTGCAGCACTGGTGCCACGGTGGAACTCGTACTCGTAGATAACGCGATATTTCAAGTTTTCCATTTTGTAAACTGAGTGACGCAAAGAAAAAAAACAATAGGGAAAAAACCAATTAATTATAATTTTCGAAACACAAATAGTTGAGTAAATAGCTGTATAAATTTGAATTTGGAATTCCTAACCATAGAGAAGATATTTGAGATCAAAGTTGCCAGTACGGCAAAACGCCAATTTCATATGTAAGGACCTAATATATAATTGCAACCAAGGGGGATCCAAACCACATTTAAGCTACGCTACTCTCCCTCGATGTCCCGCCGTACACACATAGCAATACAACAGCAAAATAAAATACACAATTGATACATAAATAACATATGTTAGAGAAAGAATAAAAAAGAAATAATGCACAGCAGGAGGCACAGGAGGGAGGGACGAGACAAAATCCAGAATGGGGGAAATAAAGAAATTTATTTAATGTGTGGACTAAGGAAGGTAACATAGGAAGTTTATTCTATATATATTTAAGAGAAGAAAAAATCATGCAATTGAACTAAGCAGGAGGAGGACGAGGTTCGGCATTGCGGATCAGTGTCCCCTCCCCCAGCAAGATAATCGGCACCCCCTCAAAGGGGCAAGTGACTTCACAAAACGGCAACGTCCGGTCGAGACGATTGACAGAGGTTAAAAAAAAAAAAAAAAAAATAAGCAAGAAAGAATAAGCAATTGATAACAGTAATAATAAACCCTGTAGTCTGTATTGTCCGAGCCGTGTAGGGGAAAGTTTTGAACGGACGGACTGTAGCGCGGCCCGCACCGGCACCGTTTGTACGGGTGATAACGAGAGCCGCGGCCGATCTAGTTTTCTTGCGCTGACGAAATACCGATCCGAGTTCGCAACCGAGAGCGGCGTTTATCCGCTGGCCGCTGCGAGATCGATTATCCTTGAGGCCGCGGTACCCGCAAAGATCTGCCTCGCACCGAGAGGCTGCGAATCCCAACGGTGGCTTGAAGCCGAGACGTACAACACATATTCGCTCTTCGAAAAAAATTGCAAGTCTTAGTGTCAAGGATCAAATCAAATCAAATCATATCAGTTTATTTCATGAACAGATATTACAAAATTAATTTTTAAGGCATCTATTGAGAACAGGTAAAATAATATATTGTGTATAGTATACTATCAGAAACGCATGAGAGATGGTTCAACATTAGGAAGACAGGATACCCTCCAGAATTAAGAGTATTTGCCTTCTGAACGTACTTTCACTGATATAAAAGACGTCGATCTCCGAGGAGACAGCGTTCAGCAGATTGATTGCTCTTCCCACCGGTGTCACCAGAGCCAGGTTGGTTCTGGCGGCGGGTAGGTAAAACAATCGGGAACAAAAAGACCTACACCCTCCAGCACGGCTGAGTTTTCAAAATATCCCCTAATTGATCTAAAGAAATGGGTTATAAGAAACCCGTCTCTTCGAAGCTGCAGAGAATTAGTATGAGGCATGCAAAAAGAGTGACCTGGTGATGAATGTGTCTAAATCTAAAGTGATGGTTTTCGAGAAAGAAGAATGTATGAAGATTTGTGATATAAGTGCGATGGGCGAGAAATTGGAGCAAGTTAACGAATTTACGCATTTGGGAAGCATGTTTACAAGAGACGGAAAAATGGAGAAAGACATCGAAAGAAGGGTTGGTGCTGGGAATAAAATAAATGGCGCACTCAAAGTCATTACTGCAAATAGAAATATATCCACAGAAGCAAAGATGGCAGTACACAATGGAGTTATAGTGCCAACTCTCATGTATGGAAGTGAAGCTTGGAGCTGGCAAAATAAGAATGAAAGCAGGATGAATAATGTGCGGGAGAACGTTGTATGATAGAATACCGAACGATGAAATAAGAAAGAAATGTAAGGCAGATGACTGCATCATGGATAAAATTAAAAAAAGGATCCCTGAGATTATCAACCCATAGAACAGGTCAGGACCTTCAAGTATCTAGGCATAGACCTGGTGGGGTGAGCTGATCTGCAGGAAGAAATACGAGCCCAAGTAAATAAGGCAGTTGCGATCTCTGGGGCTCTAAAATCCACAATATGGAAAAACAAAGACATGGCCATTAAGAGTAATATGAGAATCTATAAAGCATGCGTAAGACCAATAATAACATATTGCGTCGAAGCAAGGATGACTTCCGAAATGAAGACACTGATGAAGATAGCAGGCAAGACACTGAGGTATCGCGTGAGGAATACCAGAATGAGAGAGATATGTGAGGTTGAGGATATTATAAGATGGAGCAGACAGCACAAAAGAGACCGGCACGGTCATGCTGAAAATGGACACCACCAGACTTCCTTATATTGCATTCCATAATTAACCTCATGGGACTCGTCCTCGTGGAAGGCTTCCTAGAAGATGGAAGGACAGCTGGGAACCTACCTCACAAGAGGAGCAACATTCTTGAGAACAGACAACATAGGTCTACAATAAGGAAGAAGAAGAAGAAGAATAAGACCTATTCCTTGTCCTCCACGTGTGCATTTTTGATACTATCTTCGCATTTGCAGTCTTTTTTACTGGCGAAAGATGGAAGGACAGCTGAGAATTAACCTCACAGGAGGATCAACACTCTGGAGAACAGACCACATAGGTCTACAATAAGGAAGAAGAAGAAGAATAAGACCTATTTCTTGTCCTCCACGTGGGCATTTTTGGTACTATCTTCGCATTCGCAGTCATTTTTACTGGCGAATCGATTATTTCCGATTGGTAACCATAAAAACGCGGATAATCCGAGGACCGGTTTATCCGAAGCCGGTTAAAATTCTATCTAGGTACTGTTTATGTTTTAAATAAACTTTTTTATTAAATGACTTTAGAGTTATATTTTAACACATAATTTTTAAAACTAAACATAATGTAAGTTTCTTCACCTTTATACTTCATAATGGTTAATAAATAAAACATAATAAATATAATTTTAAAATTATTGAGTTGGTTAAATTTGAATTTTCTATCGGTAATTTTTTTTTGATTATTTCGATCCACCGTAGTCCGATAAATTCATTGACACACATAATTGGTAATTTAAGAGGGTCAAATATGTATGAGGACTGTGTGAAAAGTGAGTATGCTAACGATATATTCTTGTTTTATAAAACATGAGATATTAAACGAGGAAGACAATCGAAAAAATGTTAATGTAAAACCATTAAAATTGACTAACTGACCGCCACACTGTGCTATCCTGACACAAATCTCTCGATTCCTCTACATTCATGCATCGTGTCATACACGCACGTCGATTTCACCGACTTCTCGCGTGACTGACAATTAATATTTGATTGATTTGATCGTGCCAAGTTTTCCTCGGCCATCCTCTGTTTCTAGCCCCGTTCACGTCGTTTACATATACCTTCTTCACCATTTTGGCATGACTCATTCTTTCCATGTGTCCAAACCATCTTCACGAGGCTTTCATTGTTTTGTTCATAACACCATCATTCGCACGGCATTCACTTCTTATATTTGCATTTGACACTCATCATATACAGATTTACACATTCTCATTTCTACTGCATTTATTCTACTTTCATCCATGCTTCACTTCCATACAAAGGGGTCGGCACAAGAACATCATTATGCACTGCCATCTTTGCTTTTTCGGATAGGCTTTTATATAACTTTTCGGATAACTTTTAGTGTTCCATTTACTCTGTTGCCTGCCCCAACCCTTCTTTCAATATTCTTCTCCACTTTTGCATCCTTTGTAAACATACTTCCTAAATTCAAGAAAGCAAGAAAAGTGTTTCAGAATTGAAGAGTATGACGATCGATTTAACATCAATATCCCTCTGGAGAAATGGCCTGATATGTTGAATTAAATGAAGAACAGTTATCATTAAATCTGGTGAACATAAGTGAGCACACAGACGAAAGCGGTGACCCTGTGCACGCTTTAAGAGTGCGACATTCCAATCTGAGCCATTTGGCTTTGTGTGTAACTTCAATTAAAGTTACAGAGGTGATACTTTGGCTCACTCATTTCATTCAAACAACAATAATAGAAACGAATAAACCTTTTCAAATAGGCCATTCATATTATATTATACAAATATTAATAAATGAGAGAATTGAATTTGTGAAATGAATTATCTTTGAATGAATTAAGTAACTAACTAACAAATAATTAATATTTTTAATTGAAATTCCTTGGTAGAAGTACATTTTAAATAATGAAAACAAAAAAATAATTATACAAAATTTCTTTATTATTATATATTTAGTGTGCTTCCACCTGTGTTTATCGTCGACTGGTTTCGGCAGCTTGCTGCCATCTTCTGGTCTAGACCAGAAGATGGAAGACGACGATAAACACAAGTGGTGGCTCACTAAATATATAATAATAAAGAAATTTTGTATACATATTTTTTTTTCATTATTTAACTAACTAACCATCACGCCGTTTCTCGAGAGGGGTAGGCAGAGAAGATGGACCATCATACTGCTCTGTTCTGAAATACCTCTTTAGATTATTCTACATTCATACATCGTAACGTGCACGTTCGTCGATTTTCCCGACTTCGAATGTGATTGTCTTTTAGTATTTAATTAATTCGTTCATGCCATGGTATCCTTGATATCCCAAACGATTTCTCTTTTCACTCACGCTGCTTGCATACAACTTTTTAACCATTTTTCTTTCATCCTTTCGTTCCATATGTCCAAAACATAGGGACCCCTTTTTTATTTTACTTGTGTTGCAATCACCTACTTATCATTTTTCCTAATTTTATCGTTCGATATTCTATCATATATCGTTTTCCTCCACATTCTTCTCAATGATCTTATTTCTAACTAACTAACTAACTAACTAACCATCACTGGACTGGCACACTTTTCTTTCCTGACATATTTCTCTCGCTTCCTTAACATACAAAATAAAATAATAAAATAAAAATATGTTAACACATAATGTTCATTTTGGATGATGCACTTGTTGAGATGGACGATCCAGACTTTTGTGATAATTAGATTTATAATATGTTACTCGCATCCACCATTTTTATTTTAAATTAGCTGCAATTAGGTACTTAAAGCAATCAAACCCCAGCAAGAACTTAAAAACAATACTGAAGAAATTATTCAAATTGTCATTGGAATAAATGAAAATTTTATTTTTACACCTGTCAAAATTCTTTATATAAACGATAAAACTTATAACAGATCATTAAAAATATATCGCCATTCGAGATGATGAAACGAATAATAGTTTGTATGTATTGGATTGTATTGGCTGCTGGTTCTAAAGCCTTATAAAGGGCAAATACCAATAGATAACTGTTTACAAGTTAGGAAGGTGGAATATTTGGGTCATGTACTAAGGCGCGAATAGCAATCATTGATTCAACTAATACTTTAAGGGAAGTGGGGATGCGGGGTGGTGAAGTCAGCAGACAACGAATGTTTTTTTAAAAATATTAATGGTGTTGCTTAAAATACCTGTATGATAGATATTTCACGTAGCTGGGGAGAAGAGGCTTTCACTGAAGCAATAGCCAGCTTCTAGGGGAATAGAAGAAAATAACTTAAAATCGTGTAATATACATAATTTGAAGAAAATTAAGTTTAGAAGTATGTATGGAAGTGAAGCTTGGAGCTGGCAAAATAAGGATGAAAGCAGGATAAACACCGTAGAAATGAGATCACTAAGAAGAATGTGCGGGAAAACGTTGTATGATAGAATACCGAACGATGAAATAAGAAAGAAATGTAAGGCAGATGACTGCATCATGAAAAAAATTAAAAAAGGATCCATGAGATGGTTTTGACATATGGAACGAATGCATGAGAGTAGAATGGTTAAAAAGTTGTACACTAGCAGCGTGAGTGGGAAAAGAAGCCGAGGACGACCGAGGAAAACATGGCATGACCAAATTAATCAATTACTAAAAGGCGACCACATTCGAAGTCGGAATAATCGCCGTGCGTGCATGGTACGATGTATGAATGTAGAGGAAGCCTGAGAGGTTTGCCAGGACAGGGCATTGTGGCGATCCATCCTCTCTGCCTACTCCTCCGGAGAAATGGCGTGATGGTTAGTTAGTTAGTTAGTTTTTTTAATTTAGAACGATGAAAGTAGAATACGTGAGGAAATCTATGGAATTATGAGAAGTGAATGCAGTGAGAATGAAAGTGTTATGAACAAAATACTGATATAATCATTAAGTTGGTTTGAATGATGCAAATATAACTAGAAATAGAGGAAGATCGACGAAAACGTAGCACGATCAAATAAATCAAATATTGAATGTCGGGCAAGTGAGTAGTCGGAGGAATCGACGTGCGTATATGACACGACGTAAGAATATTGAGAAAGTGAAAGAAGTGTGTCAGGAAAGAACAGTGTGGCGGTGCATTATTTCTGCCTACTCCTTCGGAGAGACGGCGTAATAGTAAGTTAGTTAGTAGAAAATACATTTATTTACAATTAGAAAATACATATATGCCTTAGGTAGGCGAAACATGTCATTTACATAAAATATAATAAAACATCTAGAAAACATTCGTATTAATATTTTTGAATATATTTTTTTAATAAAAACAAAAGCAATGAATTTTGAATTAGCGAGAGAAGTAGGTATGTCAGGAAGGAACAGTGTGTCGGTCCATAATTTCTGCCTTCCTCTTCGGGGAGACGGCGTGATGGTTAGTTGGTTTTTAGGAAATTAAAATAAAGGAAAATGAAGGAAAAGAATTGCCCCTTGAACGTAATGGTCTATAATGTCTGCCCATTATAATTCCCCTTAACAATGGGCCGGCTGGTTTACATGCGCCAAGTGACAGAGCAGGTTGTTAGATGTCGCAACATTTTGACTAATCCAGCGAGAGAATGCTGCGGCCTAATCTGTATCCACCGCCGCACAATGGGGCAGGATTCAGATTCCTTATACAATAACCCAAAAAATAAAAATTATGATTCATTAAACGCTTTGTTATTATATGATGACTCAGATATATTAAGCATATGATCACGAGCAGATAGACCAGCTAGACTGTGACACGTTCGCTCTAGCACCCCTCAATCGGAGCCGATTACTCGTAGAGGTTACACGTCCGTTATTTCAAGTCAGCGCAACACCTAGTTTCTAACATTTCTCTCGTTGTATTATTGATAAAAAATTTAAAGTTTTAGTATGGAACCTTACACGTCAGGTATGTATCCTTTTTTTTTAGTTAAATTAATTGTAATGACGGCTTGTTTTAAATGTAAAAAAATTAAACCGATTTCGCATTAAAATGATACAGAGGTTTTTGTTATATTAAAAAAACATTTAGAGATTTAGTATAGAATCCCGATGAATTCCGCAAGTATTTTAATTGATTTATAATAAGTAATTGTTTTACTTTATTGATATGATGTTATTTTTTGCCACTTTTTGCACCTTTTTATAATAACAGCACATTTCGAATAACCAAAAATGAAAAAAAAAAATACACCAATTTTGTATCTTATTCTGTTTTTCTTTTTCTCGCATACCTAGGCACCAGCTGCACTTTGTTCATGACAAAGCATCAATTAATTACGCTTATGAAGAGTTCCGGAAAAGAAAAATTGGAGGATCAGATTGATTTCCTGCAAAAAGAAATCATAAAACGGACAGGGTGTGTTGATGAGTTAGGAAAAAGTACGAAAAATTTTATTCGGGTTTAAATTTGATTATAAATCATGATGGGAATCAGCTCACTGGATGAAAGAAAGATTTTTCGATGTTATTAAAACGTGGCTTGATACATCCGTTTCTTACATTCGCGCTACAAAAACATGTGGCGGTCGCCCAATGATTCCTTTTGAGGAGAGTACAGAAAGGGTGAAGCGGTAAAAGACGGTTAATCTGAGGAATTTTGCATCTTTCCCAGACTTAATTTACGAACACATATGGAACTTAGAGCTGCAGGACAGGCAGATGCCTCAAAGTTGGTTCGAGGTATTTTATCTGTTCCAACAGGTTCAGGTAAATCTTATCAAACTTCCAGGGAGTCTTTTGGAAACGTTTCCATGTCAACAGAAGATGCTTTAGCACTTTTAATAGTCTTCTCCATTTGGCGTACAAACAGCCTATAAAAAAATGGCAGGCTCCAGGGACAGACAAGGAAACCGTTGAAGAAACTAAGAAAAAAATTCAAGCTCATTTCAAAGAAAAACTAGGTTTGATCGTGGACAAACCAAAACCGGGCTTTGGTAACACAAACGATGGAAATACCGCCAGGCGTTTTTTTTTTTAAATGCAGAGGTGTCTGCAGAAATAATCAATTTAGATATAGAATTAATAAGAAAAATGTACACCATTTTAATAGTTATATCATGTGGTCATGAAATTTGTGTGGAAAAATACCGGGAGTATGCGTTACATACAGCCAGATATTTTGAAGAAAAATATCCGTGGTGTAATATGCCACCCACACTTCACGAATATTTAATACACGGACCTGAAATAGTAAAAACATCAATATTGCCGATAGGTCAATTAACTGAAGAAGCGCAGGAAGCACATAACAAAGATTTTAAAAAGTTTAGGGAGCACCACTCGAGGAAATCCAGCAGAACGAATTCAAACACGGATATTTTTAATTTTCTTTTACTCTCATCAGATCCTTTAATAACTAGTAAGAGGAAATTACCGAAAAAGAAGCTAACTAGACTCCCCAAAGACGTTTTGGATCTGATAATACCTCCATCTACAGGGTCCTCCAGCCAAAGCGAAAATGATGAATCCGATGACAATGATGGTGTCTCAGAAATATCTTATAACGAGTAAAAAAAAATATTGGTGTGTATTTATGAAGGGTAAAATCGACGTTTTTTCAAGAAACGTATATATTATGTAAAACCAAGCTGCATTTTACGTTATTAAAAATAATAAAAAATGACTTTAACGAGCTTATAAAAATAAGTAGACAGTATTTGACACATATTTCATTGTTATTGGAAAAATAAAGTGTTAGTATTCATGACATCGTCTCTTATTTTCATTAACCTACCTTATTACATTAAATCCTTTGATTTATAACTATATATATAGCCTCTATGAGTTAATGACATCTTTTCATATTTTGGCCCCACTGTGCGCCGGAGAAAAGTTAAGCAACTGTGTTTCTTCGGTATTTCATAAATGTCAATAAAGGGAACGTAATAGCATTTGCTAAGAGAAGGATCGTGCACTCGGCTCATTGTCTGCGTTGACATTATAATTCGCCCTTTCTTTAAAACACACTACCCGGTAGGCTGCGATTCGTTTTTTTAGCAGAATGTTATTTAAACAATGTTTATCAAATCAAATCAGTTAATTTTCTCAAAAGATATTACAAACAACAATTATAGTTCAAGGCATCTATTGAGAACAGGTAAAACATAAAAAAATAGTTATAATACCAGGAACGCATGAGAGATGTTTCGACATTAGGAATACAAGATACTCTCCAAAGTCAAGAGTATTTGTCTTCTGAACGTTCTTTCACGAATATGAAAGACGTCGATCTCCGAAGCGATCATGTTCAGCAGTTTGATTGCTCTCCCACCGGCATCACCAGAGGCAGGTTGGTTCTGCATGCTGGGAGATAAAACACTCTGTGCTGACGCTGTCGAATATAACCATCCCGGAACATAAAGACAAATAGCCTCCAAGATGACGGAATACTGATAAAAATATTTATTTTTCAGAAGTTTTATTATATTTTATGAGAATATAATATTTGAAACACGTCGTTCAAATAAATTGTTTACTTCTCGAAAATAGACGCTTACATTCGTTTTAAAAAAATATTAATTATTACAGAATACAGCATTGCAAAGGTTACAATCCTTCCCCATTAATTTCCCAGTTAGATCTCGAGTAGGAGAGTATTTTAAGGGGCCACGAATATATTCGCGTCAACGATACTCATTCTCAGAACTTAAATATGAAAAAGAGTCTTCAATTATCCCCGACACGAGATCCCATCTCCGGAATGAATATTTGATGCCTCATTGTGTGAGCCGAAACATGGGCAATGTGAACAGCGGGCGGCGGGCCATTGTCCCGCTGCGGGCGCAGGTGACGAGACCCAAGAGGCTGATAAGAGCTCCCCACCAAATCTCTGTCGCTGGACCTAATGTCGAAATTATGCGGACAATTAAATATTGATGCGAGCTTCCGCTGATACAGATTTTTTTTTCCAAGAAATATTCTTTCCTAATTGTGGCTTTCAGAAATGAAAAATGATTTTTAAAATTTTACCATTATTATTGTAAAGTTATCATATATTTTTATTTTCAATACAATTGGAACTGGCAGAAGAAGGATGAGAGCAGAATAAATGCGGTTGAGATGAGGTCCCTAAGACGTATGTGTGGTAGAACGATATACGACAGAATCTCAAATGCTAAGAAAAGAATGTAGAGCGGAATAAGGTATTGTGAACAAAATTATGAAAGGATCGCTGCGTTGGTTCGGACATATAGAGCGCATGGATGGAGAAATAATGGTTAAGAAAGTATATGTTAATGATGTAAATGGAGTACGGAGTCGAGGCAGACCGAGGAAAACATGATATGGCCAAATTAATCAAATTTTAAAGGTTGGTCATGTTAGAAGTCGGAAGAATCAACGTGCGTGTATGACTCGCTGTATTAATGTGGAGGAAGCTAGAGAGGTGTGCCAGGAAAGAGTAGTGGGGCGGTACATTCTCTCGTGATGGTTTGTTGTTGTATTTTCAACTTATTTATATTATGTATAAATATTTTTAATTTAAAAATTATCACAAAGAATTTTGTATTATTATTCTGAACTATAGTGGTAATCTATTGATTTTTCTGAAATCTCTTGATGGAAGTTAATTTGAAATAATAATGAAATAAAACACTATTTTTTTGAATATAGATTCTTTTGTTGTATGACGCCTTGATCACAGATTTTATTTTCAATGAAAATGCATTGTTTATCCTAAGATTCTGGTCCATACACTCTCTTCCGTATAAATCTGTGATTTAACGAGAGGTTAAGTTCAAAACTTGGCCGATATATAATAAAATTTATACATGTCTAGACGCAAGGTCCTGGTTTATATATTCTTACATAATACGATGAAATAATAATAATAAAAAAAACATACTACTCTGTCCTGTCATACATCCACATCGATTCTTTCGACTTCTAACATCTAACATGTCATATCCACCTCGACTCCGTAACCCATATACAGCGTGAAAATAAACATCCTTGAACCGAAACCATTTTTCCTTCATTCATGCGTACCATATGTCCAACAAAGTGACCATTTCATATTTTTGAACGCTCTTCGTTTCTTCTTGATATTAAAATTTTAAATTGAATCACACGACGTGTAAGCGCCCATACGTCTTAGGGATCTTATCTCTACCGCTGCTCTCATCTTTTCTCTGACAGGGGGTGGGGTTATGCCTAAGGTTAAATTATAAATAATTAGTATTAAGAGGGTGGAGGGTTTACGGGAACATTTCGAACGTGACAATTGAATTTAAATTAAGTTGATTGTTTATAATATTCATTCATTCATTTCTCGGCGCTACATCCCGGTGTGGGACTTGGCCTCTTCCACAACGGTCCTCCACTGACTTCTGTCTCTGGCCATCTCTCTCCATTCCCCAGCTGCTTCCATTTTCTCCTTATTGTTTATAATATTATAGTAGTTAATGTATACTTTCTTCAACATTCTTTCACCCATCCGTTCGATGTGTCTAAACCTACGCAGTGATCTATAGTACTTTCATAATAAACTTTGATGCGAAGACATTTCTTGGTAATCATCATCATCAGCCTTTAGTCGTCCAGTGCTGAACAAAGGCCTCCCTTCCCGACTTCCACAACTCTCTATCTCTCGCCACTCTGTGCCATTGACCTCCTGCCACTCTCTAGATGTCATCAGACCATCTGGCTTGTGGTCTGCTAGGGTTTCTAAGGCCGGTTCTTGGTCGCCACTCAAGGGTGTGTCTTATCCACCGGTGGAAAAGACGCACCTTGGATCACCTTGGACCACCTTGTCCACATTTCTTGGTCGTTTGACATATTTAAAAACAAAATTAAACATTTTTTTCCTTGTATTAACCACTTTATTTTTAAGTTGTATTAACCAGTTCGTATACCGTGGACCGATAGGGTCAGTAATGCAGACGTATTGCAGAGAGCCAGAGCCAATAGAATGTTGTTGTCAAGTGTGAAAATTAGAAAGGTCCCAAATTTGGGTAATGTGCTAAGGGGAGAAAAATATCACCTCCTTCGACTGATATTAATTGGTAAAGTTAAGGGATGTTGGGGAGTTGGTAGAAGGCAGCTGTCCTGGCAGCAGAACATCAAAGAGTGGACAATAATAACAATAGTTCAAGTGGCGCAGGATAGAGATGCCTTTGCTGTATTGATCGCCAACGTTGGAGGGATCTGACACGGCACCGAAAGAAGATTTTTAAGTAAGTGATGATAGCCGGTTTCATTATGTAGCGAGCTATACAAAAACTTTCATTATACTTTCTTCCGCTTAACATTCCTATGATTTGTTGTAAAAATCTAAAGTTTAAATGACACTATAGAGATATCGGATTTAACTTGAAATAACTTAAAATATTGTCATGTAATAAGGCAAAATCTGTTAAGTGTATTTTAGACCACCGTGTATAAATACATAATATGAACACATTTAAAGTATACAAGAGATTGAATAAATTAAATAAAAAATAAGAAGCTAACAGACTTGCACAAGAAGCTTTTGTTGGCCGATAGGTGGCGAAGATAAACAAACTAACCAAAAATGAGGTTTCATTCACTACCGCGGGCGATATTAATGTCCCGAAATTTGACGACTCATTCTTGCCGGGGAAGAAGGCCATCCGTCTTGGTGGCATTGGGCCGAGATGCTATCGGCTGGTAATAGGATTACGGTAGCAGTGGCCATTGCTGTTCAAGAGATTAGGAGCGGAGCTTCAACCAATCTGCCTCCATTTCTTTAAACATTGTGCTCTATAGTTGTCAACCGCTGATACAAAATATATATATATTTTTAAAATTTCATCAAGTGAAATTACATCAAGGAAACCAGTACGATGCAAGCTTGCATTAGATAATAAAATAATAAAACAAGCGATGCATTTCAAGTACTTAGATGTTGATGTATCAAGCAGCAGTGACCTCTTCGGAGAAGTAATTTTTAAAGTATGTGAAAAATTTTTTTTAAAGAAAAGATAAAACATATCACTGATTACGATTATACAGTGAACCAAGTTTTTAAAGGGTGGAAAATCTTTTTATTACGAGAATATTTCACGGGTTGCATCTAGTTATAATAAAACTTCTACAAAATGTATTTTCATTCATATTAATTTTTAATATTATTGTTAATCAATAAATAAGCAATGCAATCGCTGAAAAATACTTAAAATGCGATTACACATGAGATTCAATTTCAATTAATTATTTTCCCAGTCGTGAAAATCTACGTATATAAAAACTTTGATAAATTCTGTAGAACATATACAAAACGGTATAATAGATTTAAAAAGAAATCTGTAGAATATTTTATGATAATAAAATTAAATAAATTATAAAATATATTGAGTTTTTTTCTTTTTCTAGTTGTCTAAGATAGCAACGAGCTTTTGATACCGGTCTTAAATAGTACGTATTATAAAGTTCATATTTACTTTCTTGTTATTTCGACAGCGACCGGTTTCGCCAGGCTCGCTGGCATCGACAGACCAGTCTGTGGTGGTCAGGTGGTGGATTAGGGGATAGAACGCTTGGCTCCTGATCCAGGGGACTTGGGTTCAAGCATGGACACGACCAGATTCCTTGATGAATGAGCTATTTTCGCTCACATTGAATATTGTAAAACTAAATTCTAATATCATTAATTTAAATCCTTGGTATTAGTCTTTTTTTAAAAAAGAAAAACAATGTTTTATTTAATTATTATTTAAAATGAATTTCTATCAAGAGATTTCAGTAAAATCATTTGATTATCTTAATTGTTATTGATAACTTTAAATCATTTAATGCGTATGTTCCTTGAAAAAAGAAAATTATTGCGTAGTTAAAATTTTCTAACAATCTAACATTAAGATTCACCTTATGGCACAATATTATCCTTAAATATGATAAGAATACATACACGTACTTATTTATAAGCACCATACAATCAGGTATACTAGACAGTACTGTTAGTAAAAAATAATACAAAATTAACTCAAGAAATTTTCTGTTAAAATGTACTCTTGACGTAAATATCTATGAGAGACTTTGCCACAAAATAAATAAAATTCTCGATATAATCATATTCAGGTCATCGGGCGACCTCTTTTGCCTGGAACTTTATACCCTCTGACCCAAATGGAAGCGTCATTAGTTATTAGCCTTGAGAGAATACATTTCACGATTTTCTAAATAAACCTTCTTTCGTTACCTACTTTCACACGCAACTAGGTATTTGGATTTAATATACCCTATTCATTTAATATATTTAAAAAATTTATATTATGTACATCCGAAAGAAAACTAGTATCCATGGCTGTATATTTTTATTTAATGTGGTCTATTCTCAAACCATGAGATTGTATTCTCCAATGATGATATATCTCATGCCGTTCATTTTTAAATCTAACATGTGTATTCTCAAACCAAGGTTTGAGTTTTCTCCAACCAATACTGGTGAATTCTCATGCTTCAAGATTACTTTATATTTTTTTTATATCAAACTGGTATTTATCAAATCAAAACTAGTGATATTTCACTTTAGAAAATTGTAAAACGCTGTTATTCACATTTTATTTATTTATTTTTATTCAATCTATCAAAGTTTTTTATTCAATTTGACATTGAAACAAATGCACATAAAGGTTAGAAAAATCATGAAAATTAATTTTAACGGTTGAATAAACACATGATGATGTCAACATCGGTTGACGATACAGCTTTCTCAAAAAATAATAAAAAGTTGTGATAACATAAACGGCGTTTTATATTTTAACAGTTAATAATGTTGAAGCATCATAGTGTTTCGGCCAAAACAATTGACTAATTAACGTTTATTCTAAATAGTCCATTGTTTTGGCGTAAACACTATGATACTTCAACATTATTAAGTGTTATATTATAAACACTATTTTTATGTATCACAATTTATATTTTTATTTTTCACGACAGCTGTTTCGTCAACCTATGTTGACATCATCAGGTGTTACAATAATACCTATTAATGTTATTGTAACACCTGATTATGTGAGCATAGGTGGACGAAGCAGTTGTCGTGAAAAAAAAAATTGATAAATAAAAGCAGAAAAAATATTAATACACTTTTAGTACTCTGTATTTACACTACTTTATCGAGTAACACCAACTGATTTCGCTCCCGCCATATGCATATCACAAAGATTCTGGCCTGAAAATGCTTCACCAAAATTCCAAGGGTCTAAAATTAGGTAATTTGGAAGCATTAGAAATTAAGAAAGCCCTTAACAATAATCTTTCCCATAGTCCCATTCTAACAATGTTCCCCATTCAAAATAATTTTATATATTCTCATAAAGAATAAAATTAAATTGAGCTTCCCTTTCCGCCACTAAAATCTGAATTAAAATTTCTCCATTATTTTTACCTAATGAGCATGACTCACCGTTTTAACAGTCTATTCGTCCTCGCGCCCATTTTCTCCTTCCTCTCTATCTCCCCTCCACTTTATATTTCTTTCTTCATATGTTATTCTCTGATTTTATATTTTGTTTACTCTCTCACCCTCACGAAGCTCCGGCGGGAGCGAAGTCGTAATGTCACACCACAAATTAAGTGCTTCATACAAAAGTTCATAAAAACAGATAAAAACCATAATTATATGTATTTTTATATTTAAATTTATTTTTATATATAATATTTAATATGTATTAGAGTTTAGCGGTCATTACTGCAAATATAAATATATCCACAGAAGCAAAGATGGCAGTACACAATGGAGTTCTAGTGCCAACCCTCATGTATGGAAATGAAGCTTGGAACTGGCGAAAGAAGGATGAAAACAGGATAAACGCCGTAGAATGTGCGGGAAAACGTTGTATGATAGAATACCGAACGATGAAATAAGAAAGAAATGTAAGGCAGATGACTGCATCATGAATAAAATTAAAAAAAGGATCCCTGAGATGGTTTGGACATATGGAACGAATGGATGAGAGTAGAATGGTTAAAAAGTTGTACACAAGCAGCGTGAGTGGGAAAAGAAGCCGAGGACGACCGAGGAAAACATGGCATAACCAAATTAATCAATTACTAAAAGGCGGCCACATTCGAAGTCGGAATAATCGACGTGCGTGCATGGTACGATGTATGAATGTAGAGGAAGTCCGAGAGGTATGCCAGGACAGGCCATTAGGGCGATCCATCCTTTCTGCCTACCCTTCCGGGGAAATGGTTCGTTAGTTAGTTAGTTAGTTTAGCGGTGACGAAAAGCTTAATTGAAAAAGTGTTTTAATCCAGAGACGCAGGTCATGATTTGGTGTGTTAATTACGTAACACCAAAATGTAGAATACATTAATTTCTTTGTAAACAGTTGACTTTATCATCTTACATTGCATATTTGCTATCAACTCGACTCGTTATCTGTCTCAATACACCAACACTTGGACGGGATTGATTTTTTCTGAAAATATTGCCGTTGTATTGTCTGTTAACCTGTGAAGGAAGTGCAAACAGTACTCTAACGGATGTGACGGAATGTACACCAATTTAAATTGTTATCTTTTATCATTCTGGAAAGTATGTATTTGTACGTCGGTTCATACGCTGGTGACCTGTTGAGTGGAAGGTTATTGCCGGCACGATGGACACCAGTACAGGGTGGACTCAATATTATCCATATCCTTGACATTAACTCAATATTTATTCCCAACTAGTTGCGACCCGAGAAATACAAGTAATGATTTTCCACCCCTTAAAAACTTGGTTCACTGTAACATTCGTAAAAAAGTTAGAACTTTTAATGAAAATATTTTTCTTCAACATTAAAAATTTAAAAAAATTCAGAAGCGTTCTCGGGCATACGCATCAAGTTCATTTCGAATTACTTTCATTCATTTTAAATTCAAAATATTCTCGTACTCTTTCTTAACAACATCCGGATTTTGCCTATTTATATGATGATCAGGGATGATTGACATGTATAAAAAGTAACATTTAGAAAATTTTGTAGTTTTCATATTAAATGTTCGTAAAAACTGTTCACTTTTTGGTAAGACATTTTAAATATGTATATCTAAAAAATAACACAAAAACTTTGTATTTAAGTACAAATATTTGAAGACAACTAATTACGTTTGTTTTTAAGCTTCGTCAGGGCAATATAAGAACATATATTGCCCCAGTAATGCTTTAGTAATAATTATAAGCTTGGTTAAAAGCGAAACTAGCTGATATCAAATGTTATAAACATACTGTGGTTAAATAAAAATCATTATAAACTAGTATAAGATTTATAAAAAATTATAATGTAGATAATTGAAATTATTAATTTTAACAACATTAGGGGTTCGAAAGAGTAGTGGGTCTACGATGGGGTATGCTTTGCTGGAAACTATGCCTCTACAAAATGTCGTAAGGCACCATGTTGCATTTACAACAGCAATTACTATCAAATCCAACTCTCTAGCGTCCACGAGAGGTCTCTTTAAAGACCCCGCGAACCCCGGGCAATGTGGCACATATTACTTAGTGACATGGCAGATAGAGAGAGAGGACGAATGGCGAGCTTCCAGCGCCATAAAACTGGATACACCCAGCTAAAGGAAGGTAACTCCGACAGAAAATCCTCCAGAGAGGGCAAGGGGATACCACTCTGGATATTTTCCCCAGGTCATCACTATGACAAGGGTGATAGTCAACGTTGGGGAGACCTGACAGGACACAGAAAGAAGAAGAAACAACATTATCAAAACTAACTAACTAACCATCACGCCGTATCTCCGAAAGGGTAGGCAGAAATAATGGACTGTCACACTTTAACCGATGTGGCACTCTATTCTTCTCTTTTCGCCCCGTGGGAGACGCGGTTATTAAATAAATAAACATTATTTAATAAAGCTACAAATCTATTTGTGAAAAATACGAGTATATTAACATCAAAACTATTATATCTAAAGAAGTATTTTTAGGTGAATACTTGTGCAATACTTCTTTCTACTCAAATTGAAAATTGGTGACAAATACGTATATGTATGTTCCGAACTGACTCGAAAATATATCTGTCTTATTTTCCAAACATTTTCCGGTCTTGGCAAACGTATCAATATTTACATGACCATTTTAGTTGAAGCTTAAAATATGTGTCATTTGAGCAAACATTACGTTAGTGAAGATAACACCCACGGCTCACGAAGTGTTCTCGTCCTGGCGTTGGTTTCACTATCGATTACGAGTCCTCGATAAACAAATTCCAGTAGGTATTATATATGTTTATTCTAATTAGTACGTGATGGTATTAGTAAAAAATAATGGTATTTATAGATAACTAATAACTAACTGGCTAACGCCGTCTCCCCGAAAGGGTAGCCAGAAAGAATGGACTGCCACACTTTTCTTTCCTGACATATTTCTCTCGCTAACTCAACATTCATACATCGTGTCATGCACGCGCGTCGATTTGTCTGACTCGTCACGTGGCCGACATTCAATAATTGATTTATTTGATCGTTCCATTTACATTGTTAATACAAACTTTTTTTACCATTCTTTCTTCATTCATTCTTTCCATGTGTCCAAAACATTTTAATGATCCTTTCATTATTTTGTTCATAACACCATCATTCGCACCGCATTCAATTCTTATATTTTCATTCGACACTCTATCATACACCGTAATCGGTTTTAAGTTTGTTATTTATTAATTCTTGTGTCTTTTTTATAATTTTTTATGATTGTGTCCTTCTTGTACCTTTATGTGTGTTGTGTTATTTGTAATTATTATTTTATTTCATTTACATTATGTCCACATTTAATTATTTTTTCAATAAAGAGAGCGAGTAGGTACGGGAGATAGAACGTAAAAAAAAAGAATTAGAATATATATGGTCTGTCATCCTTTGGTTTGATGGCACAAGGCAATATGAAAATTAACGTAAGTCCCGGATGGACAGGAACAGACCTAGGCAGTGCAGTGAGACTGACGAAAGAGCGTCGCTGCGTCCTGTAACAGTCTCGGGTGGCGGTGGGAACCTTCTATGTTGTTTACAAAAAACTCATGTAACAATAAAAAAAGCGCTTTGTCTTCACTTTGCTACCAAGCTGAAGTTCACTTAATGTTAGGCTATAGAATTTACTGTAAGTTTACATGTGTAAGTGTGGGATATAGAAAGCGAAAAACATTTGATATATACAATATTAAATGTAAGTTCCGGATAACGGTGAACAGGCCTAGGAAGTACATGAGCGAAAGGGCGCCATAGCACCCTAAAACAACCTCGGGAATGTGGTGGGAACCCCTTTCTATTATTGTTTACAAAATAACAATCATAATATCATAAAGTTAATTATCGGCTATTATAGCAGTTTTTATCTATTTATTTTATGAATTCGAATCATATTTATTTTGCTTTTTGAAAATTAAATAAAATGATACTACTTTCGCGGCAGAGTGCCACACTGAAAGTCCCGGGTTTGATTCCCGGCGATGGTACTGTGATTGTCACAGGATCATTGGGCTGGTGTAGAATTCACATGACAGTAAAATGGCAATAGATTAGATACATATCACATGTCATGAGAATCAATATAAATAGCTAAAAATAAAGTATTCAGTGTATACAGTAATTGGGCTCAAACGAACTGTTGTTTGCAAATAAAAACCTTCACCAACGCTCATTATAAAGAATTCTCCAATGCGTACCTATCTTAAAATATTAATCGACTCTAGATATTTATTTATTTATTGATCTTCATTTATTGATCAATTACCAAGTAAATTGTTTTAATACCTCTTATATACATGTAATATATATAATAATAAACTATGTCCTTGTATTCTGTTTAATATTATTTGGTAATAATTGAGTTTTAAATCATTTTTCAAGAAACAAAAATGTTTCTATTATGTTTTACATATATTCAAAATATTAATTCTTCATGAGTGGACGTGGATCCATGGACCAAATTTTCGCACTCCGCAGTCTAATAGAGAAGGTTTTGGCCAAGGACCGAAAACTTTTCTGCGCGATTGTGGATTGCAGAAAGCGTATGACCGAGTTGATAGGAAAAAACTTTGGAAAGTCTTGGCCGAGTATGGAGTGGGCACAAAACTGATACCCGCGGTCGCATCCCTCTATGAGGGAAGTACCGCTTGTGTAAGGGTTAACGGGGCTGTCACATCTTGGTTTGACATCACCAAAGGTGTCAAACAGGGTTGTGTGATGTTCCCGTGGTTGTTCAATCTATACTTGGACAAGTGTATGAAAGAACTTGGAGGGATAGATGCTGGTGCTAAGATGAATTGTTTGTCAGGCAGCTGTTTGTTATATGCAGACGATGCTGTGTTAATCGCTGACAGTAGAGAAAATTAGCAAGTCTTAGTGTCAAGGATGTATGAGGCATGCAAAAATAGTGACTTGCTGATGAATGTGTCTAAATCTAAAGTGATGGTTTT
Organism: Lepidostoma basale; assembly: GCA_022606425.2. NCBI lineage: Eukaryota > Metazoa > Arthropoda > Insecta > Trichoptera > Lepidostomatidae > Lepidostoma > Lepidostoma basale. The sequence continues at coordinate 959,043 of JAHDVF020001249.1, forward strand.
CGAGAAAGAAGAATGTATGAAGATTTGTGATATAAGTGCGATGGGCGAGAAATTGGAGCAAGTTACCGAATTTACGGATTTGGGAAGCATGTTAACAAGAGACGGAAAAATGGAGAAAGACATCGAAAGAAGGGTTGGTGCTGGGAATAAAATAAATGGCGCACTCAAAGTCATTACTGCAAATAGAAATATATCCACAGAAGCAAAGATGGCAGTACACAATGGTGTTCTAGTGCCAACCCTCATGTATGGAAGTGAAGCTTGGAGCTGGCAAAAGAAGGATGAAAGCAGAATAAACGCTGTAGATCACTTAGAAGAATGTGTCACTGAGATGAGATCACTTAGAAGAATGTGCGGGAAAACGTTGTATGACAGAAAACCGAACGATGAAATAAGAAAGAAATGTAAGGCAGATGACTGCATCATGGATAAAATTAAAAAAGGATCCCCGAGATGATTTGGACATATGGAACGAATGGATGAGAGTAGAATGGTTAAAAAGTTGTACACAAGCACCGTGAGTGGAAAAAGAAGCCGAGGACGACCAAGGAAAACATGACATGACCAAATTAATCAATTACTAAAAGGCGGTCACATTCGAAGTCGGAATAATCGACGTGGGTACATGGTACGTTGTATGAATGTAGAGGAAGCCCGAGAGGTTTGCCAGGACAGGGCATTGTGGCGATCCATCCTCTCTGCCTACTCCTCCCGGGAAATGGCGTGATGGTTAGTTAGTTAGTTAGTATAATCAACATTGTTTAACCTATTTTTTAAATATTTTGATTGCTATTTTTACTAGTATAATAAAGTTGTGGAACCAATGATTTAAATATATGTTTTCCTGTTTCACTATCGAAATGAAATATTGTTTTTATATAATATATGAATTAAAATGTTTACATTTTTAGGTTGCGTATATCTAGGATAGTTAATAAGTGTATTTTTTTTACTGAAAGGTATTCATTGAAATAGCTAAAAAAAGCTTTTGCTGAGCGATTACAAATATGTTTATTTAAATATTTTCAAGTATTTGGCAAATAATATTTGTCGCATAATTTTATTTACATTTACAGCGTAGGAAAGATTAGTTCATATCGCAGTACTTTCTTGTAACTTTAACAGCTAATCGGTTTATTATCATAACATGCTCGCGTCGCTTGCTAAGTGATGCATTAAGGTGTCAGCCTCGTGTGCCCATAGGTTCAGGTTAGACGGAAAATCTTTGTAATCTATTGATAAAAATTTACGTATTTTATTATATGGAATCATTTGATTGTTTTTTAAACGATTTCCGTAGTTTAAATACTTATTATTATAACTAATTAACTATGGGTCCCCTATAGCGGGAAAGAGAAAGCGAGGCAGACCTAGAGCCACCTGGAGAAGAACCCTGCAGGACGAGGTTAAGGCAGCAGGCCTCACTTGGGATGATGTTAGGCATCAGGCATGCGATAGAGTCGGGTGGAGAAGATTCCTTGAGGCCCTATGCACCACGGAGGTGTGACAGGACAAAAAAAACTAACTAACTAACCATCACGCCGTCTCCTCGAAGGGGTAGGCAGAAAGAATGGACTGCCACACTTTTCTTTCCTGGCATATTTCTCTCTTTTTCATATTCTCTATTTCTGGTTCCATTAACATAGTTAACATACAATTTTTTTATCGTTCTTTCTTCATTCATTCTTTCCATATCGCCTCTTTGCAAGAATAACGTGACATTTCGAAAATCAAATCCGCCGTGTTCAACATTATTTTCTACAAAAACATGGTAGTTTTAAAGTGAAAAACAGAGAATTTATGAGGGAAAGAGACAACACTACAGTGGTATATTGTGTTGTCACTTATTTCATTTTTAAATCTTATTTTATTTTTAAATTTTTAAATTTTTGAAGATAACACGTTATTCTTGCAAAGAGGCGATATGTCCAAACCATCTTAATGATCATTTCATTATTTTGTTCAAAACACCATCATTCGCACCGCATTCACTTATTATATTTTCATTCGACACTCTATCATACACAGAGTATCCGCACATTCGTCTAAGAGATCTCATTTCTACTGCATTTATTCTACTTACATCTTTCTTTTGCCAGTTCCATGCTTCGCTTCTATACATAAGGGTCGGTAGAAGAACACCATTGTGCACTGCCATTCTAGCTTTTTTGGATAGGTTTTTGTTTGCGATGACAACTTTAAGTGCACCATTCACTTTGTTGCCTGCCCCAACCGTACTATATAAAACATACTTCCAAAATACACGAACTCATCTTATTATTATACCGTTTAATGAAATAAAATCACTCTTCTGCAATGATAATATAAATATGAAACTCCGCCAGAGAATGATCAAATGCTATGTGTGGTCTGTTATATTGTATGGATGTGAAACGCGGACCTTAAAAGTCAACTCAATGAACAGACTGGAAGCATTTGAAATTTGGCTCTATCGCCGAATTCTTAGAATTCCCTGGATAGACGTGGTTACCAATACCGAAATCCTGAGGCGAGCTAGAGTTGACAGGGAACTGTTATCAACTATTAAGATTCGGAAGGTTTTCCCCATGCAGTATCTGGTCATATACTGCATGGGGAAAAGTACCACCTTCTAAAACTGATATTGGAGGGGAAAATTGAGGGACGGCGAGGACCCGGTAGGAGACAGATGTCCTGGTTGCGAAACGTGAGGGAATGGACCGGCAACCGAAGTGTGGAGGAACTGTTGAGGAGCTGCCGAGGTGATCGCCAACGTTGGAGGGACCGGACAGGGCATTTGAAGAAGAATAAGATTATACCAAAATGCTTTACAAACACTTTGTATTATCACATCACTTTATTATTTTTTTGAATTGCAGACAAGTTTCGGTCCTTATCGGTCCTTCTTCTGTGCACAATTTTAAACAATAAATAAACACAGAATCCTAATTTGTATAAAAAAGGAGGTGAAGTTATGCCTAATGGTGGGAGTTAATTGTAATTAATTAGGATTTAGAGGGGAGGGGGAATAGCGGGAACATTTGGAACATGGGAATTGAATTTAAATTGAGTTGGTTGTTTGATAATTAATAACTTAATAATGCAAATAAAATTCTGAAAACTAACTTACTAAACGTGCATCACACCTACTCCAGGAAAGTGTGGGCAGAATGAGTGGACCGCCACATTGTTCTAATGCCGTGGGATAGATCCACAACTACCATACTCCCTCATGTAGAGATACGCCAGAATTTTTTTCTGAACCCTCTCCAGCATAACGGAATATCTCGCTTCGTGAGGACTCCATATATCACAGAACCACTTTCAAGTAATAGAACAATGCACAATTTATTCGACTGAAATATGTAATCTATTTCATACATTGTAACTTAATCAATATTGCAGAGGATTTATTTATTGAAATTGATTTGGGGGTCCCTGAACAACGTCAGGGGGTCCGCGTAAGGTTTAGGGTGACTTTTTTTTGCTCATTCGTGAAAATCATATCACGAATGAGCAGGAAAAAAAAAGTCGACAACGAATTCCAGATTATTTTTTCTACTGCCTAATGTTGCTCTGTGTCAGCTTCAAAAACTCATTCTTATAGTTCTATGTGAATTTGTAAAAAAATACAATATAACGAAAGTAGGGGGTCTGCAAAAATTAAAAAAAATCAGCAAGGGGTCTACGGGAAAACAAGTTTGGGAACCACTGATCTAGTTTATTCTCTCGCCCTGACGAAGCTCCGGCGGGAGCGAAACCGTTTGGTATGAACAAATAAATTGGTTTAGATACAAATATTTATAGTGTATTATTATTTTATTGAAAATATTTAACCTTCTGATCACTTGGACCTGTATAATATGGTGGTGTCACATTCTGTATACAACAGATTATTTGAACCCAATTACTTGTACACATTGTTGTCACGTGAATTGTATCAGACCGAAGAGAGTGGGAGAACTTTTTTACACTCTTAAAAAAATTCTGTCATCGTCGGGAATCGAACCCAGAACCTTCAGTATGGCAGTCATAGCAGTTACCACTCTGCCGTCTACAAATAAATAGAAGTAAACATATTCTCCAAATGGTATTTTGGTGGGGAACGTTATAATGTGGTTGACTAGAATTTATTAATTAGAATTTCATACGAGCAACCAAGGATTAAATAACTTAAGTTAATTTATTTATTGTTTATTGAACAATCGTGTAAAACTCTTAAAAGTTTATATTTTATGGAAATGACATGTTTCCCCTATCTATGGCTTTAAAATGTTTTCCAAATGACATTTAATAATGTTTAAGACAAGCAAAACTTCTTTCCCATAAATCAGAACAAATTAACTTTTAGAAAACAGACGTTTTATTTCATATTAATCAACTAAAAGTTTATTTAGATAAAAATAACAAAAACCATAACTTGATAATTAACCAATTGATTTGTGCTCAGAATATATTACTATTTATTTTCTTCTACATTATTGTGAATAAATAAAAATATCACTTTTCTTTTTAGTTTCTTAATAGTTTTATTTCAACATGTTTTAAGAGAGGGATATATTAAACTTTACAATAAATTATTAAATGTCTTTCTCTTCAAATATATTAACTCTTCTAGAAATGTTATAGCGCCTTTGCCAATCATAAATAGATCATGAAATGTCACCAGCGCTTTGCATATTATTCCGATCATATTAATTATACAGATTAACACATATAAAAAATCGAACGCCTTACATTCCATTTTGTGATATAATTAACAAATTATATAATTAGGTGTTATATTATAGGTTATTGTAAAAGTAAAAAAAATATTTATATAACATTTTCGAAATTTCGTTTGTGAGTGTCAGATGGGACGGTCGAAGCGGAGGACAGGAGTTTGAGGTGAGGAAAAATAGAGGCTAAGGCTCTATATGGGCTGTAGGGCCTTCGGAGACGTGAAGACATAACAGACAGTAGCTGTGGTCGAAGCAAAGAAAAGTATTTTTTTATCGTTAATATTGTATTGTATTAAGTTTTGAATTAAATCGTAAAAAATTATAAGACATTTTAGATTACCCTCGTTACTAGTAACGAAACACTTGCGTGTAAAAAATATGTAGGTACATGAGATTAAATTTTTTAGATGTTCTATACTATTTTATGAGAATTACATGTTTCAATCAAATATTTACCATGTTTTCACAGTTTAATGTAACGACACGACAGTTTTCCAAGGCATTATAAAATGTTATCATAATATTGAAAACTAAACAAAGTTGATACAAAATTTCTTTATTATTATATATTTAGTGTGCTTCCACTTGTGCTTATCGTCGACAGGTTTTGGCAGCTTGCTGCCATCCTCTGGTGGAAGCACACTAAATATATAATAATAAAGAAATTTTGTATAAATTTTCTTTATGTTTTAATTGTTTAAAATGAAATCTGCCAAGAAATTTCAATATAAAAAAATATTATTTAAATGTTATCATGTTTGATTTGTTTCTTGAACAATGATGTAAAACTCCATATTAAATAATTAATACGAATGTAAACGTCAGTTTTCTAGAAGTTTTATTATATTTTATGTGAATGACATGTTTCGCCATTTGATATCATTTGGCACATTTGATAATGCCTTAGAAAGGCGAAACATGTCATTCCCATAAAATATAATAAAACTTCTAGAAAACTGACGTTTTCATTCGTATTAATTAAATATTTGATATTGCCAAAGTAAGCCGAAACATGTCATTTCTTAAACAATTACTATAACTTCTAGGAAGTATACGTTTTCATTAAATTAATATGGAGTTTTGAAGCGTTGTTCAATAAATTATAAATACATTTAATTCCTTAGTATTAATATTATAGAAAATAGAGATGGTTTGAGTGTTAGATTGAAGAAAATGAAGCATGTATTGGCCATCAGTCGTTAATTGAACGTTTTAGTTAATTAACGTTTTAGATGCCTTCTTCAAATGATGGCCAGAAGCACCTGATACTGCGCTGATGATGTGGTCACTTTTTCTTGTGATATTGAAGACTTTTTTTTATTGTACAGAGCCAATGACAAAACGACCTGTTGGCGAGTACATAATATTTATAGCTGGATAAACAAGACCAGTGAGTTGGCAGGTTCGGTGTATATTTCAAATAATAATTTATATCGCGGTATTATTTAAATTCGATTTCTCGCGTACCACGTTAACGGAAAATATTTTAAGTAAACTTCATTTAGCTCCGAGTTATCAAATGTAAACAAACACGTGAATGATAAAGCTTCGATAAGACGTTTTGTGTTTACTTTACGATACAAATGATTAACTGTGGCGAGTCATCGATAGACCGAGTACATGCGATGTACTTGCTTATTTCGACTTTTGTCGGGTTTCTTCTTCTTCTTTTTCTTTACCATATGCACAGTTAAGTGTTGCAAGTACAACTCATTCACTCACGCAGCCGGCTCGAGTGTGATTATATGGAGTTCCCACGAGGCGAGATACTCACTCGTAGAGACTTGACTTCTGAGATATCTCTACATGAGTGAATTTGGTCCCTACCCATAGCTTTATCCCACTGCATTCCTATTGAGTATGCTGGGGACCAATAGTCTACAGATAAGGGGGGATGAGTTTACACTTACCCATTCCTTCAGACTTATTAGGGGATTCTTTGAGAATTCCATCATCTTGGAGGATATCCATCTTTATGTTCCGGATGGTTACCTCCGACAGCGTCAGCACAGCATATTTTATCTCCCAACATGCAGAACCAACCTGCCTCTGATGATGCCAGTGAGGAGAGCAAACAAATTGCTGAATATGATCACTTCGGAGATCGACGTTTTTCATTTTCGTGAAAGTACTTTTAGAAGGCAAATTCTCTTAACTTTAGAGAGTATATTGTATTCCTAATCTCAAACCATTTCTCATGCGTTCCTGGTATTTTATCTGTTCTCAAATAGATGCCATATAATGTTTGTAATGCCTTTTGAGAGAAATGAACTTATTAGGATTTGAATTTGAAAATGATTTGATAATGTCGGTAACGTTTGCTATTACTTCAGTTTATGGCCATGAGTTATGACGTCTACACACCGATCTATTACCAGCATATTTTCTTTCTACGATATAAAATATCTAATACTGAGTTAAAACTCTTTAGAAAGATGTAAAAGTAACTCAGATGCGATATGTATACGTTCTATAACAAGAAGTCAATGTAAATGTTGTTAATTGAAATTTTTCGTTAAAAATCGGCAACGAGATCACAAAATCGGTCGAAACAAAAATTAACTGAAAAAAAAACTAAATATAATATATAAAATGCAATATATTTAAAAGTTTTTTTTATTTCATTATTTATTTATAACAAGTAGTAAAATTGAATTTGAATATTTTATTTTATTTTGAAATTTTTTATTGGTATTTTGTTTATATAACTTCAGAAGCAATAAATAAACAATAATGCATTAGTTTATAAAAATAAAGAACATAATATAAAAACAAGTGAAGACAACTGAACGTTTATTTAAAAGAGTCCATTGTTTTGGCCGAAACACTGTGATACTTTAACATTATAAACTGTTAAATCAAAAAAATAATTGTTTTATGTATCACAATTGTATTTTCATTTTTCGCGACAGCGGTTTCGTCAACCTATGTTGACATCATCATTGTAACACCTGACAACAGGTGTTACAATGATGATGTCAACATAGGTTGAGGAAACAGCTGTCTCGAAAAATAAAAATACAATTGTGATACATAAAACAAAGTTGTTTTTAATTTTACAGTTTTTAGAAAGATTACTTAACAATATCAACTAATGATTTTATTGTCTCACTATCAATTATTTCATCGTACTTTGATATATGGCATATTTATGTTAATTTACGATTATTATAAACCTACCATATCTGGTATATTTGACTTGATCTCTGAACATTTGAACATTGTATTGTTTTATTCACATCATAATAATCATAATACCTTATGTATGGAAGCGAAGCATGGAACTGGCAAAAGAAGGATGAAAGTAGAATAAATGCAGTAGAAATGAGATCTCTTAGACGAATGTGTGGATATTCTGTGTATGATAGAGTGTCGAATGAAAATATAAGAAGTGAATGCGGTGCGAATGATGGTGTCATGAAAAAAAATGAAAGGATCATTAAGATGGTTTGGACATATGGAAAGAATGAATGAAGAAAGAATGGTAAAAAAATTATATGTTAATGAAGTAAATGGAACCAGAAATAGAGGAAGACCGAGGAAAACGTGGCACGATCAAATAAATCAAATATTGAATGTCGGCCATGTGAGGAGTCAGAGAAATCGACGCGCGTGCATGACACGATGTATGAATGTTGAGGAAGCGAGATAAATATGTCAGGAAATAAAAGTGTGGCAGTCCATTCATTCTGCCTACCCCTTCGGGGAGATGGCGTGATGGGTAGTTAGTTAGTTACTTAGTTAACGAATTTCATAAGTCAATTTATCTGAAACAATTCTTCGAGGGAGGAAAACTTTATCAACGATTTAAATTTAACAATAGTAATGTTTATGCACAAAACATCGTGTCATCATATCAAAGAGATTTTTATAAACAATCAAACCAATTAACACGCCGTGTCCCCGAAGGGGTAAGCAGAAATAATAGACTGCCACACTTTTCTTTTCTGACATAATTCTCTCGATTACTTAACATTCATATATCGTATCATCCACGCAAGTTGATCATTCTGTCATTAGTAATTTTTATTCTTCTTTTTCTTCGTTTTGTCCTGTCACACCTCCGTGTTGCATAGGGCCACAAGGAACCTTCTCCATCCGACTCTATCGCATGCCTGATGCCTAACATCATCCCAAGTGAGGCCTGCTGCTTTAACCTCGTCCTGCAGGCTGTTCTCCAGGTGGCTCTAGGTCTGCCTCGCTTCCTCTTTCCCCCCATAGGGGACCAGTCTATTGCGCCCTGAGCGATGCAGGCTGGGTTCCGTCTCAGAGTGTGACCGATCTACTGCCATTTGCGTCTAGCGACTTGTTCTCTAACTGGCAGGCAAAAAGCCAATTAGAGAATATTTTTTATTAATACAAGAGCAAGCATAGAGAATGGACTACCATACTGCTCTATTTTGATTCACATATCTAGAGATTCATCCACATTCATGGCACATATCCTTAAACAATATATGGCATATATCCTTCTACCACAAATACGTCTTAGGGATCTTATCTCTACCGTATTTATTCTACTATCATCCTTCTTCAGCCAGTTCCATGATTCACTTCCATACATAAGGGTTTAACTAGAACACTATTGTGAAGTTAATGTTATGTTTGTTCTGATAATTAGAACGGGAAAAAGAGGAAGATCGAGAAAACTTGACACTATCAAATATTAAATGTCGGCCACGTGAGGAGTCTGAGAAATCTATATAAATGAGAATGTTGAGCAATCGAGAGAAATATATATCAGAATAGAGTAGTACTATCCTTTAAGAGAGACGGCATGTTGGTTAATTAGTTGGATAGTTTTTAATTGTTCAGATAATCTGTTACAAAAACTATAAGAATTTGGCGTACGTTCTTCTTCTTCTTCTTCCTCAGCCTATTCCCGTCCACTCCTGGACAAATGCCTCTTCCATTCGCTTCCATGTCACTCTGTCCTGTGCAGACTGCATCCAGGTTATTCCGACGTGTCTGTTCAGATCATCTTTCCACCGTAGTTGCGGTCGCCCTGCACTTCTCTTCGGCCGTCTATGGTCCTCAAGTCAGCAGTCATCTGAGTTTCTGGCTACGTGACCTGCCCATTGCCATTTTAGAGTCACCACCCGGTGGATGATGTCAGTGACCTTTGTTTTTTCTCTCACCGTATCGTTTCTGACTCTCTCTCTCTTAGGCTTATTCCTAACATGGCTCTTTCCATGGCTTTTTGGGTCACTCGTAGTTTCTCGGCACTTTGTTTGGACAGTGTAACAGTTTCTAGACCATAAGTACCAACTAGCAGAACACAGGCTTCATAGACTTTTCAGGTTGATCGGTATTTTCCGGTTTTTAAGGATGTAACTCATGTTTCCGAAAGCTGCCCAGCTTAGTCCAATTCTTCTTTTTAGCTCTGCGGTTTGATTATCTCGGCCCAATCGAATATTGTATAAATAAGAATGTTGAGGAATCGCGGGAAATATATCAGAAAAGTATAGTATGGTGGTACATCCTATCCCTTTAGGGACAGCGTGGTGGTTAGTTAGTTGGATAGTTTTTAATTGTTTAGATAATCTTTTATAAAAATTATAAGAATTTAGCGTACGTTTAGCTGAGCAAAATACGAGTAGTATGAATAAGTTAGAGGATTATAAATTGGTATGCATGTCGCGAGAGAACATTTTGTTATTCAGTATAGGACAGCTCTCAACTCGCAAGATAGGGGGAATACGAATGACCATGACATTGGTCGTATTACAGGGACTTGGAATAAGTCCTCACTTATCAATTTTTTATCGTAAGGACTAAAATACACAAGGCGAGTTGTGAGAACGTCGAGAGAGCACCACATTAAAAAATGTAGAAATATTATTTTAAACCAAAAATTACGTATGCGAATAATTACAGATTTGAAGGTTTGTTATTACAAAGGTGCTAAGTGATTTATACTTAAAACAATGAAATAGAAAAAAATATTGTTGGGTTGGGGCAGGCTACAAAGTGAATGGTGCACTTAAAGTTGTCATCGCAAACAAAAACCTATCCAAAAAATCTAGAATGGCTGTGCACAATGGTGTTCTTCTACCGATCCTTATGTATGGAAGCGAAGCATGGAACTGGCAAAAGAAGGATGAAAGTAGAATAAATGCAGTAGAAATGAGATCTCTTAGACGAATGTGTGAATACTCTGTGTATGATAGTGTCGAATGAAAATATAAGAAGTGAATGCGGTGCGAATGATGGTGTTATGAACAAAATAATGAAAGGATCATTAGGATGGTTTGGACACATGGAAAGAATGAATGAAGAATGAATGGTAAAAAAGTATATGTTAACGATGTTAATGGGACCAGAAATAGAGGAAGACCGAGGAAAACGTGACACGATCAAATAAATTAAATATTGAATATCAGCCATGTGAGGAGTTAGAGAAATCGACGCGGGTGCATGACTCGATGTATGAATGTTGATGAATCGAGAGAAATATATCAGAAAAGAAAAGTGTGGCAGTCCATTCTTTCTGCCCACCCCTTCGGGGAGACGGCGTGATGGTTAGTTAGTTTTAGTTTTATAATAAAACTTCAGGTAAGCTGAAGTTTTTATTTGTAACTAACTAACTAACCATCACGCCGTCTCCCCGAAGGGGTAGGCAGAAAGAATGGACTGCCACACTTTTCTTTCCTGACATATTTCTCTCGCTTCCTCAACATTCATACATCGTGTCATGCACGCGCGTCGATTTCTCTGCCTCCTCACATGGCCGACATTCAATATTTGATTTATTTGATCGTGCCACGTTTTTTTTATTTGTATTAATTTTTAATCTGGAGTTTTACATCATTGTTCAAGAAACAATAAAAAAAAAGCTTTTTTGTTTTACGTGATGCGCGAGTACCTACTCGCATCAACAACCTCGAGATGAACTAGTATGCATGTGTATTCGAGACAGCGCTGATACTAAAAAATATAATGGCAGGTACCCGGGTACCAAAATAGTCCGTCTCCACGGCCGGGCCGCTGAGCATGACAAGTGAATTGGAGACATGAAATATGAATGAATTTTTGGCAAAAGATGGCGGCTGGAGCACAGGTGCGCGCGGAGGAGAAAGTCGCCCGTACCGGCCGCGCCAAGTCTGACGGCCAGCACGAGATTTAAACAATTACTTGCAGCGTGTGTACAATATACTCGTATGTTTGGACATTTACAATCGCATGTACGATAATACGCGTGGAACAACAGTGGGTCAATCTACAAGTCCATTAATAAATTACCAAACCATTATTATTATTATTCTTAAATTATCAAATCAAATCAAATCAGTTTATTAACTCAAAAGACATAAAATTTTATGTGTTGGTCATGTAAGAAGTCGGAAAAATCGACGTGTGTGTATGACTTGTTGTATGAATATGGAGGAAGCTAGAGTAGTGTAGGTGTCTTTTTGCCTGAGAAATGGCGTAATGGTTTGTTTGTTTTGTGAATTTAGACTAAAGACAGAGTGAGATTTTTTTATCCACACTGTCCTTGCCGGGAATCGAACCTGGGACCTGGGACCTTCGGTGTGGCAGTCATATCTGTTGCAAATCTTCTATGAAAGCCGTCAGTTAGTAGATAGGTAAGAACTTGCATTATATTGCAGATGGTAGCGTCCACAAGATCCACATGATCTCCTTGCAGGATTTCGGTGCAACCCAACCTCCAGCTTAATCGCTCTTGCCTGAAAATATGCCACTTAATTGCTCTCACTTCGAAAACCCTGAGATATTCTTAAATATTTGCTAAATGCTGAAATATGTTTATATTCAAATCAAATCAGTTTATTAACTCAAAAGACATTACAAACCGCAACGTGTTTAAGGCATCTATTGAGTACAGGAAAAATATTATAAAAATACAGCATAATACCAGGAACGCATTAGAGATGGTTCGACATTATGAAGACAAGATTATTTCTAAAGTCAAGAGTATTTGTCCCCTAAACGTACCTTCACTAATATGAAAGACATCGTTCTCCGAGAAGACCGCGTTCAGCAGACTAATTGCTCTTACCACCGGTGTCACCAGAGGCAGATTGGTTCTGGTGGCCGGTTGGTAAAACAATCGCTGACGGAGAAATCTATCGAGGACAAAAAGACCAACACCCTCTAGCACGGCCGAGTTCTCGAAATATCCCATGATTAATTTAAAGAAATGGGTTATGAGATGCCCATCTCTTAGAAGATTGTAACAGTAAACACGATTGTTTGGTGGTTTTATTTGGATTTAATTTATATAAATCGACATTTGTTTCGCCTTGCGAGGGCTTTCTAAAATACTTGTTATCAAGTTTGAGAATGCCCTCGCAAGGCGAAACAAATTTGTCACAATTTATATAAATTAAATCCAAGTAAAAACATTTAACAATCATGTTAACTATAATATTATAAATTAATAATGGGGTTTTTACAAAACTAATACCTCAATCATAAATTATTATTCTTATAATTATTTTAAATAGTCCATTGTTTTCGCCGTAACACTATGATACTTCAACATTATTAATTGTTAAATTATAAAACGGAAGAAATGTAAGGCAGATGATTGCGTCATAAGTAAAATTAAAAAAAGATCCCTCAGATGGCTTGGACATATGGAGCTAATGGACGAGAGAAGAATGGTAAAAATGTTGTATACAAGCAGCGTGAGTTGAAAGAGAAGTCGTGGAAGACCAAGGGAAGCATGGCATGACCAAATTAATCAAATATTGAAAGACGGCCACATTCGAAGTCGGAAAAATCAACGAATGTGCATGTTACGATGTATGAATGTGGAGGAAACAAGAGAGGTATGTCAGGATAAAACTCATCCTCTCTGCCTACCCCTCCTGTGAGCAGGCATGATGGTTAGTTAGTTATTATATTTTTTTTATAAAACGCTGTTTATGGTATCACAATATTTATATTTTTCGCAACAGCTGTTTCGTCAACCTATGTTGACATCTTCAGGTGTTAAATTAATTTTTTCAACTGTTAAATTTATTTTCCGTGATTTTTCGAACCTTTTAGTGTATTTGTTCCTAAAAGAAATTATTCAAATGGACATAGGAACGCATAATGGTTCCAAAAATACTATAAATATCTTTAACAGTTAAAAAAATTATTGTATAATAACACCAGATGATGTCATCATAGGTTGACGAAAAATAAGTGTTTAATTGTTTTTCCAGCTGTTTTCAATTAAAAGTTTTAATGCCTTTTGTGCTTTTTATATATATTTTTATATTTCGCTTACAATTTACAATTCCCATTTTGTTTTGCAAAACAAAAACTAAAATAATTTTCTAAAAATATGTTATTGATGTCGCTGTATGTTACCCTTAATAAATAAATAAATTATTATATTTTACAAAAATTATGAAGAGTAGAAGTAGAATAAATTTGTAGAAGTTTTATAATATTTTTTTTGGAAGCGAGAGGTATCGCCTTGCTAGGGCATTGTACAAAATTAAAATTTTACTTAACAATGCATATCACTTCCCACTAATAAAATATATAAAATTTTATAGAAAATTAAAGGTTTCTCGAAATTAATATTATATATATCTTAATAATGCGATTGCTTTTTTGGTTTAACATAAATTTTTATATTTAAAAAATATATACCACATAAAAATAATGGTTACAAAATTTGCTTCGTCTTGCGAGGGTATTCTCATACTATTTAAGAGGCGATACAATTTACTATACTTTTTGTATATAATATTTTTTCTATATACATAGTATTAATGAAAAATCAACGTGCAATCAAAAATAGCTATCGCGATTTAATAATACATATTTTAATGGAGTTTTACCAAATTAAAACCACAACCATAAATGACTTAATATCGTGTTTAAGAAACAATAAACAGCACGGATATTATTGCCCGTAATATATGCAAGATTTTAAAACTTTTCAACGCGTCCACGTTGATCAAATCTTGCCCAGAGCGGCCTGCCCGCCTCCACGGAGAGAATCCAGATAAAATAATTACTATTTGATATAGCGCTCAACGTACCCAATAGAAGTTGCGATTACAAAACAGTAACATGGCTATTTAGTTGCGAAATTGAGACGCTGATCTTATAAATTCCAACCGTTATATAGGGGAAAGTTCACTCGCGGATAAGGTGGACTGGTTAGGTTAGGTTAGGTTAGCAGTATCTCTTCTTCGTATACAATACACAATGCCTGCTTATTTCAGATTTAAACTAATAAGACAGTAATACCACACCATAGTACTCCCGGCTAAAAGCGAAGGGATATTCTATTAAAGATTTTGTAATAGACATTTGGAATTGGTTTGTATCGTAAAGCACGCTATTGATGGACGATCGATGTAATTTTTGATTGTTGGATTACGAACATATCGCACGTTGAAAACAAAAGTGACACTATACAAAAATCTCAATTTTTCAGTACGGTCATTTAAAGTTTTTGTGAGGTCAATAACTTGACTGTGAGTAGAAATATATCTAATGTTGTTGTTTAACATATTAGTTTAGATATTATTCTATCAGAATCTAGTTGATTTTAATTAGGTTAATAAGCAGGCAAAACTTTAAATGACCATACTGAAAAATTGAGATTTTTGTATAGTGTCACTTTTGTTTTCAACGTGCGATATGTAAACAAATGTTCATTTAAATCACATTATTTGTAATAATTTCGATGACAACTGGGATCAAATTACGTTGGACGTTTAATATGCAAAAAAATAATTTGATTTAATATAGGCCATATTTATTGTTTCTTCTGTGTTTCCCATAACTTTGTGTTGTAGATGTTTAATGTTGGTTTTTTTATATACTTTGTATACAACACTCACATTTATTAAAAAATAAAACGTGTTTCAGACTAACCAGCCCTTCATCAGTGATATTATATAAATATTTAAAATATTATAAAATTGTTTAAAAATATAGTCAGTTTTGACAGATGTTGTAATGATTTATTTTGGAACGCTTATGCTTTTGTTATAATATAACACATAGGAAAACGTGGCACGATCAAATAAATCAAATATTGAATGTCGGCCATGTGAGGAGTCAGATAAATCGACGCGCGTGCATAACACGATGTATGAATGTCGAGGAAACGAGAGAAATATGTCAGGAAAGAAAAGTGTTGCAGTCCATTCTTTCTGACTACCCCTTCGTAGGCAAGTACTATATGCTACTATGTTGAGAAACACTTCACCCTTTTTAGGTCAATCTACACTAGCGCCATCTATTAAGTTTATATTTAAAATGATTAACATTTTCAATTAAGCATTGCTTTGTTATCGTGAAAAATTACGAAATCGATTTAGTTGGCCTTGGCAACACCAGAAATGATTGATTCGGCGTGGTTGAAAAACAATCCATGTTAACTATAATACTCGTATATTGAAGGCACCCATTTGTGTACGAGTATGTCTGTCTTCTTACCCCTCATTTACAAATCTATCTATCGCATATGAGAAATCAAAAGATGTCTAGCACTACTAACCCCCATTAAAGGGTAAAGGGGCATATCATCATACCGGAACATTTCGACTAAATCGTAATGTTAGCATTGTAATTATTCAGTCCCGCGCAAGCTTCGACCCGTTCTTTCCAGCGTGACGAAATCCACAATGTCTGTGGGGCAGTTCAGAGTAAAGTCAGCTTGACCAAAGTGGTAAAAACTAATTGAATGATTAATATTAATTGAATGATTAATATTGAATGATTACTTTTTATAGATAAACAAAAATGTGTCTTTAACCAAAACTTGAAAAAAATCAATCAGTAAACTTCACTGAAATAACTCTACCATGTATTTGTATCGATATTATTTATTCTTAGCTGTCTCCGCAAACAAAAATCTATCCAAAAAGCTAGAATGGCAGTGCACAATGGTGTTCTTCTACCGACCCTTATGTATGGAAGCGAAGCATGGAACTGGCAAAAGAAGGATGGAAGTAGAATAAATGCAGTAGAAATGAGATCTCTTAGACGAATGTGTGGATACTCTGTGTATGATAGAGTGTCGATTGAAAATATAAGAAGTGAATGCGATGCGAATGATGGTGTTATGAACCAAATAATGAAAGGATCATTAAGATGGTTTGGACATATGGAAAGAATGAATGAAGTAAGAATGGTAAAAAAAAAAATCTTAACGATGTAAATGGAACCAGAAATAGAGGAAGACCGAGTTAAATGTGGCGCGATCAAATAAATCAAATATTGAATATCGGCCATGTGAGGAGTCAGAGAAATCGACGCGCGTGCTGACACGATGTATGAATGTTGAGGAAGTGAGAGAAATATGTCAGGAAAGAAAAGTGTGGCAGTCCATTCTTTCTGCCTACCCCTTCGGGGAGACGGTGGTTAGTTAGTTAGTTAGTTATTTATTAAACGATTTTTTTTGTAAAAACCCAATTTGGAGAGGTGACCTCTATCGTCAGGTGTAAATAAAAACTGAGTTATATATATTTACATCTGAGAACGGAGGTCACCTCCGAAACACGCCGTATTTAAATATTTTTATTTCTAAAAATATTTAATAAATTAAAGTGGAAAATATACAGGGTTGTTTTTCAATTACAAAGTTTTCACAGTGGAATTCCACAGTTTTGACGCAATTTTCTATAAATTGGCTAGATCTAATCAGTTGTTTTGTTCGTCTGTATACTTTTTTGGTTGGGGTCATTATATTAAAGTGTTCCGACCCACAGAGGGATGAATTAATGTACACGTTTACCATGAAAAGGGATGAATATGTACACGTTTACAAGGCATGCGTTCGCCCCATCTGACGTATGGAATAGAGGTCTTTCTGGAATAGAGGCCTTTAAAAAAAAAAAAAAAATTAATTAAAAATTTTCGTTTTACAAACATATTCAAATAAGGACAACAAAATATATCTAAATAATATTAAATTCTTGATAAATATTAAAAACAATTAAAATAGTTTACATACATATATATATTGTTACTATCTAAAGACTAAAATATTAATTTAATATTATGATTAACGTATATTTAACACCATTTATTTAAAAATATTAAATTCAAACATAAATTTTCCAAATATCAAAACATAAAAAAAAAATATTCAAAACATAAAAAAAAAGATGGCTGGACATCATCATCCCAGGAAAGCCCACTGTCACAAACAGGTCATACGACCTAAACTAAGAGGAAGAAGAAGAATAAGAAGGAGTTTACCACGAGTACTATAATTTAAACTGATTAAGAAAAAAAAAAAGAACCGCTGCTGGCACGTTCGAATCTCTAGCAAGCATTGTTTAAGAACGTAACTGAGCGAAATCGAAACGTTTATTGGGTTCCACTAGCACGCCGCGCCGCCTGTGCCGGGCCATTTGGGCTCCACACTTCAGCGGTTCCTATGAATCGACATCCGGATGATATTTCACTAAGTACCGTCACTGGTACGTACCTCTAACCCATTTTCGATCGGCTATAATTCACGGGTCAAATTGCAGGCAATAAAACTCCATTCTTTTCAAAATCAACATTTAATATGTCGTCAGATCGGATACTTTACATATGGGTTTCCAAAGTTTTCACAAGTTAAATTAAACATATATAATTTATAAAAAAAACAGTTTACTATAGTATGAAGAATTTAATTTGTGGTTTGATATTATCGAACATAATTTAAAACCATATTTAATATATTTTAACATCACTTTATTCGTTTTTAGAACCAACTTCTCCCACCGGAGCTTCGTCAGGGTTACACAACAAACGTTAATTTTTTTACCCTGAACTCCGGCTTGGGTCAAAAAAACAAATAAATTGGTGTTAAAACAAATAATTATATATGTGTTTTAAATTATTTTAAAATAAAAAATATACAGAAGTAACCAATACGAATGAAAAGCTCTATTTTATTATTGCCTTTCGCCTTTCTTTTCTCGTTTTGCCTTTCTAAGGCATTATCAAATGTAAACCTTAGATAGGCAAAACTTGGCATTCCCATAAACTATAATATAACTTCTTGAGAAGTTTTAATTCGTATTAATTAGTAATTCTCTGACTCCTTACATGGCCGACATTCAATATTTGTTTTATTTGATCGTGCCACGTTTTCCTCGGTCTTCCTCTATTTCTGGTTCCATTTAAATCATTAACATATAATTTTTTTACCATTCTTTCTTCATTCATTCTTTACATATGTCCATACCATCTTAATGATCCTTTCATTATTTTGTTCATGACACCATCATTCGCACCGCATTCACAACATTCGACACGATGTATGAATGTTGAGGAATCGAGAGAAATATGTCAGGAAAGAAAAGTGTGGTAGCCCATTCTTTCTGCCTACCCCTTCGGTGAGACGACGTGATGGTTAAGTAGTTAGTTAGTTAGTTAGTAATTACATAAAACGATGTTTTTGTAACTACTTCCACTTTTGTCTTTATATCGACAGCGGCCGTTCTCACTGGCATCGACAGACTGGTGACACCGCTATAAACTGACTCCTTTTAATACGGAGTCTTATATCATTGTTCAAAAAACAATAATATTGGGTGAAAAGTATGCCGCGACTATTTGGCAATAGATTTAATTTTTTTTAGTGCCCCATCGTTCGCATATATTTTTCACTCCTCTTCTTCTTGTTCTTCCATCAGAGGTTGGACAACATAATTTCTATTTTTACTTTGGATGTAGTATTAGTGGAGATTAGCTCTTAACAATTTATGTTGTGCTGTGACTGGACCATTATTGAATCATTTTTTGACAGGAAATTCTTTTCTCCCTAGTTTAGTCGTACCTAATTTAGTATTCTTTCATTCGTTTGTTTTAAATAAACTTAACGTTTAGTGAAATTTTGGAATTTCATTCTGCATATTATAGCATAAATAATTTATTAATCTATCAGATAATATTCTTAATGTAGCATCTGTCTGAGAGTGCTTGAATTATTTTTACAGCATTTATTTTCTAATATTAAGTTGCACACTATGGCCGTTACGGAAACTCGTGCCAACACTGATATCACGATCAAATAAATCAAATATTGAATGTCGGTCATATGAGGAGTCAGAGAAATCGACGCGCGTGCATGACACGATGTATGAATGTTGAGGAATCGAGAGAAATGTGTCAGGAAAGAAAAGTGTGGCAGTCCATTATTTCTGCCTACCCCTACGGGGAGACGGCGTGATGGTTAGTTACTTTAGTTAGTTAATTACGTTGTCAAATTATTGAGTCTAATTTCATTGTACATTTGTTCTTAATAAATCGTTCTTTGATTAAGCTATTTAAAATGTGTACTTGATTACTTTTCGCCAATTAGAGCCTTTTAGGCAAGACATTGATAAAACACCGTACTTTGGAATTAAATTAATAACACTGTTTTTAATTCCCCTTTTGTTTATTAAATACTTTAACAGATGAAAAATATTAATCACAACGTGTTTCGGAGGTAACCTCCTGCATCCTCAGGTGTAAATACTCGTATATAAATAAACTTTAGCCAATTTTTTTTTAATTATATGAATTTAAGGTGTCAACACTGTCGAATTCTATAACGACGATTTTTGTATGAATTAAAACACCGTTTTATTTCTTCTTCTATATTCGCCATAACTTTGTGCTGCGAATTTATTAATATTTCTTTTTTTTTTACTTTGTAGACAACACACTTTGTACAGAGTAAAAAAATAGAACTTGAAACATTACCGTTTAATTATATTATTTTTATTTCTGATTATTATATAAACTAAAGGTATTAACACCGTGGAAATCTACAATAATGAATGATTAAATAAATAATTAAAACAAATTTTTTCCACTTTTGAGTTTATTTTTCTCGAAGATTTTGCACCTTCATCATCGAGATAGCGATATAAACAGGTGATGTATAAGGTGATACGTTATGAAAGTGTATAACCTTCGAAGAAGTAAAAAAAAAGTATGGAGGAAGTCAGAAATAAGCAGAACATGAACAAATTTAGAAAAGTATCAAACAAATATGTGACTAAAATGTAACTTAATAAATATATTTAAGTATTTTATTATTTTTAATTGTTAACTCGAATGTGAAAAAAAGAAAAATCAAATTATTAAAAAAACGTTGGTTTAGCCGTTAGTTGATTACGGTACGGTATCAACGATGTTATTGAAAATGCACGGAGGGCCACTGCATCCGTGGCGGCTTGTAGAGTGGCCGGAATCACGCTTCATACAAGAATAACAATAAGCACTCCCTATTATATCTATTACATGGTTCGTACGCATTCGATTATAAGCAATTATTTTAAGAGTTGTGAACCAAAACGATTAATACATTATAACCATTTCATATTATCGTGTAAATAACGCGTTATTACTACTGTTATTTAAAAAAAATACAACCATTCGACTATTAAACAAACAACAATATAACATTAAATAATAATTAAATAAAACGATGTTTTTTAACTACTTCCACTTTTGTCTTAATTTTGACAGCGATCGGTTTCGCCAGGCTTGCTGGCATCGACAGACTGACCTGTCGATGCCAGCGAGCCTGGCGAAACCGATCGCTGTCAAAATAAAAACAAAAGTGGAAGTAGTTAAAAAAACATCGTTTTATTTAATTATTGTTTAAAATGAACTTCCATCAAGAGATTTCAGTAAAATCATTTGATTATCTAAAAAATACAATATTATTATTAAGCTTGTAGTTGGCAGAAGAAGGATGAAAGTAGGATGCCTTATAAATGAGATCAGTAAGAATAATGTGTGAAAAAACAATGTATGATAGGATACATAATGATGAAGTAAGAAGGGAAAATAAGGCGAATGAATGCATCCTGAATAAAATTAAGATAAGGTCACTAGGATGGTTTGGACCTATGGAACGAATGGATGGGGGAAGAATGATTAAAAATATATATACAAGTAGTGTGTATGAAAAAAAGAAGTTGAGAAAGGCCAAGGAATACCTGTTTATTGTATGACTTGTTTAACCAATTACTGAAAGGCGGCGATATTCGAAGTCGGAAAAATCGGCGAGCGTGTATGTTACGATGTGTGAATGTAGAGGAATCTAAGGAAGTATATCAGGACCGAATAGTATGGCGGTCCATCCTCTCCCTACCCCCCCTTTTAGTTAGTGAGTTATTTTTTATAAATACTCAACATTACTTTTAATTACTGCTGCATAGCCTGTGTTAATTCACTAAATTAAACTATTTATATTTATCATTATTAATTAGAATCTTGATATAACTAATTATCTATGTAACCATTACGTCGTTTCCCCAGTGGGGTAGGCAGTGCCGACCATTAAGTATGAACTCCATAGTACAATGCCATTTTTGCTTCGTCGATTTATTTATTTTTGCAGTTATGACTTTGAGTGTATCATTTATTGTGAATCCAGCTCCAATCCTTCTTCCTTCTTGTGACAGGCTTTCAATATTTGATTAATTTGGTCATGACACGCTTTTCTTGGTCTTTCGCGACTTTTCTTTCCACTCACACTGCTTGTATACAACATTTTAACCATTCTTCTCTCCATTCGTTCTAATATGTCATTAATGTCATTTTTTTTAAACTGATTTGGGGCTCTATTGAGAACCCCTATGTTCTGGAGAAAATAGCTATTTTTGTTCCTGCGAGAGCGCCGACATCAATTGTTCTTTGCTCCGTCACGCAGAACCAACCTGCCTTCCAGTAGGAAGAGCAATTCGGACGTTCAATCTAATCGTCTCGGATTTGGACATTTTCAGTGTCAGTGAGGCAGTATTCATTAAAAAAATATTACAAAATCTAGAAAGAGTATTGCCTGACTGACTTCGACATATTTGGATTCCTTCTGATATGTATGATTTTTTAGTTTCATTTTATCTTATCTTTGTAACACCGTTTTGTGTCCAAATGCGTCGCCTAAATGTTTTTCGTTTGTTATGTCTCATTTGTGTACATGTATAAATAAATAAATAAATAAAATGTCTTGATGACCATATTAATCAAATACTAAAGGTTGGTCATGTCAGAAGCCGGAAGAATCGACGTGCGTGTATGACTCGATGTATGAATGTGGAGGAACCTAGAGAGGTATGTCAGGATAGAGTATTGTGGTGGTCCATTCTCTCTGCCTACCCCTGCGGGGAAACGGCGTGATGGTTTTTTGTTGTTGTTGTAATAAAATGTCCAAACTGTCTCAGGGATCCTATTTTAATTTGCATTCATCTGTTATAAATAAGGGTTTATTTATAGGTACAAATCATAAAATACTGTGGTAATTTACTATGCCTAATTATGATATAATTTGAGCAGTATCCGTTTCCCACGCAACAATGTAAATTATAACCAATCGGTGCACACAACACAATTACTAAGAGATAGGAATTTAAATGACTGAAATGCGTTAAACACTTTATCGCCTGAGCAATCACCCTTTAATTTTTGAATAGACTCTCAACATATTTTGTCGGTAAACGGGTAGCCACTTATTGCGTTAATTTATTTCGATATTTGATCAAGTATGAGGCATCCTCACTTGAATACTTTACGGATTTAATTAAACTAAACAATTCTCAAAATAGAGACATCTTTCGCCGGTCATTACCGCAAATATAAATATATCAACTGAAGCAAAGATGGCAGTGCATAATGGAGTTCTAGTGCCGTCCCTCATTATTATTATTATTATTATTATTTTGTTGAATCGCTCTTTACATCATGACAGCACGCACCAAATCGATGTAAAGGGTATTATAGCTATCATAGTGATTCTCGTGACATGTAATAGGTAGCTAATCTATCGCCATTGTATTGTCACGTGACCAGACCAAAGACAGTGTGACAATCACACTGCCCTAGCCGGGAATCGAACCCGGAACCTTCGGGGTGGCAGTCAATGCACTTACCACTCGGCCACGAGGGTCGTCATTATGTATGGAAGTAAAGCTTGGAGTTGGCAGAAGAAGAATGAAAGTAGGATAAATGCCATAGAAATGAGGTCACTAAGAAGAATGTGCGGAAAAACAATGTATGATAGAATATCTAATTATGAAGTAAGTAAGGAATGTAAAGCAGATTAATACGTGATAAATAAAATTAAGAATGGGTCACTAAGATGGTTTGGATATATGGAACGAATGAAGGAAGAATGGTTAAAAATATATATAGAAGTAGTGTGAATGGAAAAATAAGTCGAGCAAGGCCAAGGAAGACATTGCATGACCAAATAATTAATTAATGAAAGGCGGCCATATTCGATGTAGGAACAATCGACGAGCGTGTATGTCACGATGTGTGAATGTAGAACAGGCGCAAGAATTATGACAGGATAGAACTATGTGGCGATCTATCCTTTCTGCCTACCCCTCCGGGGAAACGGCGTGATGGTTAGTTAGTTAGTTAGTTAGTTAGAGACACCTTTCGAATAACTAACTAACTAACCATCACGCCGTCTCCCAGGGGTAGGCAGAAAGAATGGAACGCCACACTGTTCTGTCCTGACATACTTCTCTCGATTCCTCTACACAACGCGTTGGTTCGGAGCAGACTCGAAAGTGGTTCTGTGATATGGAGTCCTCACAAGGCGAGATATTCCGTTATGCTGGAGAGAGTTCAGAAAAAAATTCTGAGGTATCTCTACATGAGGAGTATGGTAGTTATCCGTGGCTCTATCCCACGGCATTTCTTTTAGGAATGCTCGAAACCAATTCTTTACAGCTTCGAAGAGATGGGCATCTCATAACCCATTTCTTTAAATTAATCAGGGGTTATTTCGAGAACTCGGCCGTGCTAGAAGGTGTTGGTCTTTTTGTCCTTGATAGATTTCTCCGACAGCGACAGCACAGATTGTTTTACCAACCGGCCACCAGAACCAATCTGCCTCTGGTGACACCGGTGGGAAGAGCAATTAGTTTGCTGAACGCAGTCTCCTCGGAGATCGACGTCTTTTATATTAGTGAAGGTACGTTCAGGGGACAAATACTCTTGACTTTAGAAAGTATGTTGTCTTCCTAATGTCGAACCATCTCTAATGCGTTCCTGGTACTTTGTTGTATTTTTATAATATTTTACCTGTACTTAATAGATGCCTTAAACATTTTCCTGTTTGTAAAGTCTTTTAAGTTCATAAACTGATTTGATTTGATTTGATTTCATTGATTGATTACATTCATACATATTGTCATGCACGCACGTCGATTTCTCCAACTCCTCACGTGACTGACATTCAATATTTGATTGATTTAATCATGCCACGTTTTCCTCGACCTTCCTTTATTTCTAGATCCGTTCGCGTCGTTTACATATACCTTCTTCATCATTCTATCTTCATTCATTCTTTCCATGTATCCAAACCATCTTAACGAACCTTTCATTATTTTGTTCATAACACTTTCATTCGCACCGCATTCACTTCTTATACTTGCAATCGACACTCTATCACATACATATTTACCACACATTCGTCTTAGAGATCTCATTTCTACTCCATTTATTCTACTTTCATCCTTCTTTTGCCAGTTCCATGCTTCACTTCCATACATAAGGGTCGGCGCAAGAACACCATTATGCACTGCCATCTTAGTTTTTTGGAGAGAAATATCTTTTCTAAATCGTGTCACCTCAGAGTTTAGACGTATTTTGTGATAGTATAGCTCAGTTGAGGATAGCACTGTCTTTATTATAATTTTATATTCATTTAATTAATTTGTCGTGCATCTTATGTTACTCGCTCTTTCCATTATTTTATTATGTATTATTTCTTATTATGTATCTCTAACTTGTATCTTTGTGTATTGGAAAATAATTCTGCAATGCTTTGGATATATTTGTATGAATAAATGAAATGAAAAATGGAAAAGTGATATTTTACCTGCATTTGTATCCAGGCGTCTGCAAAAGGACTGTTACTTTGATAGGGTGGGTGCGGCCCTGTCCAATTTTCGGAAGCTCCCGGTACGATCTAAAAACACCACACATCATTAAAAATCGTATTTTTTTAAACTTATTTTATACTAGCTGTACCCGGCCACGCGTTGCTATGGCCCAGTCTAGTTAAATTGAAAAGAGCACACATTTATAATTTGTTAAATTTTACAACACTTGTGAATATGCAATATTTTTTGACCTTAAAATAATCACTTAGGCAAACGTTATCCCTTCTTTGGTGAACCAAAGTTTGTTTGTGGGTCCAAAAACAAAATATATTGGTTTCCAATATATTTTAATTAAAATTTTAAATGTAATATTCACTTAAGTAATTGCGCTTCGAAAGCAGACCGACCAAACAAAAATATTAAGTTTTCAAGTAGAAACAAAAACATAAGTGATTTTTTATTTTTGCCTTTATATTACCAAAACATATAAACTGACCGCTTAATTTTTGTTTTGTGGTGAAGTGCCGAGAAACTACGAGTGACTCAAAGAGCCATGGAAAGAGCCATGTTAGAGATACGATGAGAGAAAAACAAAGGTCACTGACATCATCCACCGGGTAGCGACTCTAAAATGGCAATGGGCAGGTCACGTAGCCAGAAGCTCAGATGAAAAACGGAAAAGAAGACTGCTGACTTGGAGACCGTGGACGGCAAAGATAAGTGCAGGGCGACCGCAACTACGGTGGAAGGATGATCTGAACTTTCATATCGGAATAACCTGGATGCAGTCTGCACAATACAGAGTGACGTGGAAGCGAATGGAGGAGGCCTTTGTCTAGGTGTGGACGGGAATAGACTGAGGAAGAAGACGAAGAAGAAGAAGTTGAAGTTCACTTTCGGTATTTCTGTACCTTAATTAAATTGAACAATGAAAAATGA
The DNA here is from genome assembly GCA_022606425.2 of Lepidostoma basale. Classification (NCBI taxonomy): domain Eukaryota; kingdom Metazoa; phylum Arthropoda; class Insecta; order Trichoptera; family Lepidostomatidae; genus Lepidostoma; species Lepidostoma basale. The sequence continues at coordinate 985,501 of JAHDVF020001249.1, forward strand.
ACTCAGACTGCTGTATCAGCATATTGCAATGGCGAAATACATTGTATGAACAATCAGAACACCTGACAATATACAATTCTCAGCCTAAGAGCAGAAGCCAATGGCCGAAGGGGACCTAAAAATGATAAATTAGGGCCTGGGTTCATTCAATTGAGGTCCTTTGCACCACGGAGGTGTGACAGAACAAGAAGAAGAAGAATAATAAAATATTATTTTGAATTTTCACAATCACAAAATCATCCAAAATTTTAAAATGATTAGGTATACTTTACATAAATTGCGTTATATTCAGATTCTATAATTGAATGTAGTTTTACAGATTAATCAAAGGTAAATTTCTAATGTGGATACTCTGTGTATGATAGAGTGTCGAATGAAAATATAAGAAGTGAATGCGGTGCGAATGATGGTGTCATGAACAAAATAATGAAAGGATCATTAAGATGGTTTGGACAGATCGAAAGAATGGTAAAAAAATATATATGCTAACGATGTAAATGGAACCAGAAATAGAGGAAGACCAAGGAAAACATGGCACGATCAAATAAATCAAATATTGAATGTCGGCCATGTGAGGAGTCAGAGAAATCGACGCGCGTGCATGACACGATGTATGAATTTGAGGAAGCGAGAGAAATGTGTCAGGAAAGAAAAGTGTGGCAGTCCATTCTTTCTGCCTACCCCTTCGGAGAGACGGCGTGATGGTTAGTTAGTTAGTTATTTTAAATTTTTAATTAAGTCAAAAATCGAAAGGGAACTGTAAATACGAGTATATATGTGTTCGCATGTGTAGGAGAAGTGTATTGATTTCGAAATCATTTCATTTCAGAAAGCTAACGTCTGCACGTTACTTTTGCACAATGCGCATTTTGTATTTGAAACCAACATCAACAATAACAATAATTGTGCAAGAACAATCTAAACATTACTCTCATTTTATATAGACGAACGTATCTGAGACGGCCTACAGATTGCGACAGAGTTGAAAAATTTCACAGTAGTTTGGCGAAAGCGAGGTTTTGTTTTACTAACAATTGAAATAGCTACCCGCCATTTAATTAGGGCAGTACTCATCTGAACCCAACTTTCGATGAAAAAAAGAAGTTTCAGCGCATAGAACCAAATTGATTTTCAGAATCACTTATAAAATATGGTCTGAAAACAAAATCCAATTAAAAATAAATGAATGAAAACGTCTGTTTTCTAGAAATTTTATTATATTTTTTATGAATGACATGTTTCGCTTATCTAAGGCATTATCAAAAGTACATTTATTAAAATGATAATCCACATATCAAAAACCACGGTTGGTATACACCAGTTTTAACATATGCCTCGAAGACCTGGACGCTTACTAAACATGATGAAACAAACTAAACTGTTTATTGTTTCTTGAACAATGATGTAAAACTCCATATTAAATAATTAATACGAATGAAAACGTCAGTTTTCTAGAAGTTTTATTATATTACTTATTAAATAGTCCATTGCTTTGCCCGAAACACCATGATACTTCAACATTATTACTGTTAAAATAACACTGTTATAATATCATTCAGCGCCCTTGAGATGAGCAATTCATAAAAATGGCGCTTTATAAATTATCCAATTTATTATTATCACAATATCTTTTTATTCACTGAGAGTGTCGCGACAGCTGTTTCGCCAACCGATGTTGGCATCATCAGGTGTTACAATAAACCTTTTCGCTGTCAAGTTTATTGAAACACCTGATGATGCGAACATCGGTTGGCGAAACAGCTGTCGCGACACTCTCAGTGAATAAAAAGAAATTGTGATCTTATAATATTACTTATTATCATAGAAACATGTCATTCCTATAAAATATAATAAAACTTCTAGAAAACTGACGTTTTCATTAGTATTAATTATAAAACTAAACTGTTTTGAAAGAAAAATCCTTCAAAGAATCCTCGGACCTAGTAAGGATGGTCAGACATGGAGAAGAAGATATCTTTACGATCTATGCTAGGACGTCGGCATGGTAAAATTTATCAAAATTAACAGATTATGCTGGCTAGGTCATTTGTATCGCATGGGGGATCTGAAGCCACCGAAACGAGTGGTGTTTAACAAGCCAGTAGGTCAAAGAAGTGTCGGCAGACCGAGACTACGATGGATGGATGGTGGTGTGGCAGACTGTTTGGTCCCGGGGTAGCAAGATTGGGAGGTGTCGGCCAGGGATAGAACAGGGTGGAGACGATACTTGAAAGGAAGTTAAGACCCACCAAGGGTTGTAACACTGAAGTTAAAGGAATGAATTAGGGTTGGTATCTTGTAAAATTATTATTATATACTTAAAAGAGGACGGCATGACTTGGGGAATTGGGAAGAGACTTCGGAACGAGGCTCTGTAGGATTGTAGTATCCTCCAAGGCTCGTTGATACTCTATTCCAAGAAAAAAGCTCTCGAACTTTTAGCGCAGAATAAATATTACAAATTTCTAGTATTTTCAACGGCTTAGAAGCGCAACAACAGTCATGTCCACTACCAAAACAGCTTGGGTTCGGTCCTACCTTTACTTTTTTTCATTGAAATTGTTATACACTTTTTCCCATAAGAAAAGCATAAAATCGTATTAATTAACAACTGAAAGTAACGACATAATAAAATGTGCTATATATGATTTGAAATTAGGCATAAACCTATAAGCATGAAAGTACGATCATATAAATTAAAGGGTAAAATAAAGTAAGGTTTCGCCAGGCTCGCTGGCATTAACAGACTAGTGTGTCAATGCCAGTGAGGCCTGTCGAAACCAGTAGCTATAGAACTAGAGACAAAAGTGCAAGTAGTTCATAACATCATTAGAAAGTATGATTGTTAATTTGAGGAAAATAAAAGCCCTAGGAGAATTATATTTTACTCTGATGTATTAAGTAGAACCAATCGCCATTTTAAAATATTTATTCGCATTACAATTATTTTATTTTTTAAAATTTATATTAACAAAAGAAAACAGTATCGCAATGTACAAATGTTTTTAATGGGTTTTAACTAAAACTAAAACTAACTAACCATCACACCGTCTCCCCATAGGGGTAGGCAGAAATAATGAATTGCCACATTTTTCTTTCCTGACATATTTCTCTCGCACCAAATCATTCATACATCGTGACATGCACGCGCATCGATTTCTCTGACTTCTCACGTGGCCGAAATTCAATATTTGATTTATTTGATTGTGCCACGTTTTCCTTGGTCTTCCTCTATTTCTAGTTCCATTTAAATCGTTAACATATACATTTTTTACCATTCTTTCTACATTTATTTTTTCCATGTGTCCAAGCCATCTTAATGATCATTTCATTATTTTGTTCATAACACCATCATTCGCATCGCATTCACTTCTTATATTTTCATTCGACACTCTATCATACACAGAGTATCAACACATTCGTCTAAGAGATATTTTAAATGGGTTTTAAAATACGACAAAATGTTATCGTTCAATAGGGACTTCTTCTTGTCGATTTCATCTGTCATAAATATATGTTTTTATTTGAAATAGTTATTTTGTTTGCATATGACGAAAGGATATGAACGCAGTTCGGAATTCCTTTGTCCGGCGGTACCAGATTTATGGAGTAACTCAGAGTATCATAATCATTAGTGCCGTTAGATTTAATCCAATAAAATAATTATTAGTCTATCGCAAATAAAGATTACGGGTGTAATGCAATAAACTTCAATTTGATTCATTTTTGATTAATCATAAATACAAAATGTGTAAATACCTATCTAAAATACGTCCGAAAACATTAACCAATTTGATTATACCGCAACCTTAAATTATATACTGTTGGTATACACCTTTGTTAAGCATCTATTTTATTTATTTAATGTTTTATGCAATATCAAAGTACAAGTATATTTTAATCTGAATTAAATAAGGACACAAGGTACATGGCGTTATAATTGCGACGACAACATTTAACAAAATTTGTGTTTTCCGTGTAGGTACCATAAAATATATACCACAGTAAATTTTTTTATTTTTTATACAAAAAATATTGAACATAAATATTTGTATATAAAAGTACGGTATATTACATAAGTATTGACAAGTACTTGATATATACGTAAAAAATACCTACTTTTGGTTTCTTGAAAATTTTTGTTATTAATATTTTATATTTATTATTAAATGTGAACGAAAACGCCAGTTTTCTAAAATATTGAAAATATTTTATGGCAATAGCATGTATCGCCTTGTTGGGACATTATCATATATAATACCCTGGAAGACGAATCATATCGCTCCCATAAAATACATTTTAATAATGTTTCTATCATCAATATAAAATTATTACTTAGAGGTCTAAAAAATACTTTATTTTTCATGCTATTCTATTCGAATATTGCATTTTTTGCGTAAATTTTTATAATGCTATTCGAAACTCCTGTAATCTTTCGGTATCATTCATTAAGAAAAAAAAATTAAATGTGAATATAAATCGGCACTATCGGATGAAAATAACTTGATAAATAAATAAAAATAATAATTGCGGTCCTATATGATTATAATTATTTTTATTGTTCAGAAAAAACGTTGAAAAATATAATTTATAATATAATTTTTAATATTTATTGGCTATCAATCAACGTAGAATCGAATTTGATGATAAAAATGCATTAATTTATTGTTGAGGTCTCTAAAACTGAAATGAGTTAGTTAATCTTTATACGAAAAAAAACCTTCCATGTAATAAATGAGTTACCATTATACTCGTAATAACGAATTGTACTTATTAATTTAGATTATGTTAATAATAAAAACGTTTTTGTTTATCCAAATAAGTATTTTACGGGCAACTAATATAAATTAATATATTAATAAAAAAAATGTTGTTATTTGAAATTTCATGGTAGAAGTTCATTGTAAATAATGAGATTAAATTTAAAAAAATACGTATTTAGTTAAATTCCACTTATGTTTATGGGTTCCATCGGTTACGGGAGCTTGCTGTTATATTCTGGGTGGAACTGATGACTTGACTGATTATGACCAGAAGATGGCGGCGAGCTGCCGAAACCGGTCGAAACCATAAATATATATGTAAGTGGATTTTAACTAAAAACATGTTTAAAAAATAATTTTCTTTAGTTTCATTAAAAAACAAATCAACCTTCTTTTCGCACATTTCGCCAGTTCCGACATTAGAAAGATTGGGTAAACAATATTATAAATACGCCTGCACAATAATAAAATAATCCCCGCATAAACAATACGACTGAAAGAAGGGAGTTTATATTTTGTTAAATGTTTTTACCTGGTCCCCCAGTAGGTCTCCGGAAGCTCTGAGCACGCAACAAGCAGCCTCCATCCCCCGCGTCCCGACGCCCTGAAGGCTGCGGGTCTTCCCAGCGTCTTCTACCCAGCGCCAGACCACATATTCCGAGAGTCTATGCTACCCGCGCAACCACCCGAGTCTTTATCAGAAAATCTCACTCTTAATCACTTGTCTCTTTCACACAACAAAACAATATTAGAATAAAACATTAGATGGATGCGTGTTTGAAAACTTGGATTTTTTTTATTTTGTTAGTCAATTTTGCATGTGTTTTGTGTTCGTCACACGAGTCGCGAGAGCTCGCCTATGGAGGTGTATGGGTCTATAGTGGGACAACGCGCGGCGTGTTCCCCGCTCGGCGGTCACCGCAGAACTAAGCGGTTGGTCGGAGGACTCCGCGGCGGGAAGGAAGGCTGGCTTCGCGCGACACCTCGTACGACGGAAAATGGCTTTCTTTCTTGCCTCGAAGCTTGCTTCGTCGCCCGCTTACTGCCAAGGGAGAAAAACGTCTGAATTCTCCAAAGGAAACGAGAGTTTATTGCCGTTTTTGACGATTATTTTTAATTTATTCGTCTCCCGTCGAATAATAAACTATTCATAAAAGTCTATCGTAAGATATCAACTTCGAAAAAAATACATCTCACTTCGTTACCCAGAATAAGCGTAAACTGAAATGTATTTCAACCATTCAATAATAATTGTTCGTGGAATATTTGATTATTTAATAATTATTACGAATGAAAACGTCTATTTTCTAGAAGTTTTGTTCGATAATGCCTTCGAAAGGTGTAAAATGTCATTCTCATAAACTATAATAAAACTTCTTGAAAACAGAATCTCACGCACCTACATATTTTTAAAAACAACGTTTTTATTTGTGGATATTTAGATCATTGTTCGAGAAACAAAACAAAAACCTAATTGAACAATGTTTTTTTTATAACTTTGTACACAACACCAACTTTATTAAAAAATAAAAATTTAAAAACAAACACAGAATCCCTTCCACCAGTGATATAAATATTTAAAAGAAAATTCATGAATATGGTCAGTTTTGACAGATATTAAAATGATTCTTTTGGAACGTTATGCTTTTGTTGTAACAAATATTTTGAATAAATCTAAAATAATGTTGTAAAGTTCTTATTGCGTTAAGTTCCTTTTTCAAAGTTACATTTCTATTACGAGTATTAACATGTCAAATTTCAACGCCATTATCTTTATTGAATGATGAATCTTTTTCAATGAGATAGTTTGCTAATTCGGAAAAATTATTATTAGAGAGACATATTATGTGCTCTTTTATTCTTAATTTAAAGTTTTGACTTGTTTTTTTTTTCTTTTATAAAATGATAACAATCATTACATTTCAGTTTATAAAGAAAATAATTATTTATGTCAGTAGATCACTTTTGATAGTTAGTTTTGTTGCTCGCTTTCATGTTAATTTATTTACAAATTCATCCACCATAAATTTGCTTTTGAAGCTGACACAGAGCTATTCACTTTGACAAGAAATATAAAGAAATGAAATTTTTAAGATAAAATATATGTTAGGTTTTATAGTTATACGTTTATTAAATAAAATGAAACCATATGATGACAGGGTGAAATGAAGTAGACAGAGAAGACTATTCTGTAGGAATAGTGGATCCAGCGAGGATTCCTAAGATCGTGATGCACAAGACTCCAGAGGGCCGTCGACCACCAAAGAGATGGAAGAAAGGTTGGACGTCTTCATCACAGGAAGAAATTTGATATCCGGTATAAACAGAACGCAAGATATACAATAAGGAGAAGAAGAAATAAAATGCGAATCCAACATTTTTTCATGAACGAATACATAAAAAAATTATATGTTTTAATGGGAAGGATGAGCCTGATATTCTGATATCAATATTTTAATATTCGGCTTCAATTTAGAAGTTCAATCGTAAATCTCCCTGCCGAGTGATTTCCAATGTTTTACTTGTTTTTTGTAAGGAGATTGGCAACTGCTTACTTAAAGAATTTTATGAAATACCTATACGTATAATTACGAAACTTATGTCTATTTTAAAAACTAACTAATTAACTAACCATCACGCCGTCTCCCCGGAGGAGTAGGCAGAAATAATGGAACGCCACACTTTTCTGTCCTGACATACTTCTCTCGATTCCTCTACATTTATACATCTCGTACTCCTCACGTGACCGACATTTAAAATTTGATTAATCTGATCGTGCCACGTTTTCCTCGGCCTTCCTCTATTTCTGGCTCCGTTCACGCCGTTTACATATACCTTCTTCACCGTTCTGTCTTCACTCATTCTTTCCATGTGTCCAAACCATCTTAATGACCCTTTCAATATTTTGTTCATAACACTTTCATTCGCACCGCATTCACTCCTTATACTTGCATTTGAGATAATGTGTCAAATGCAAGTATAAGGTTTACCACACATTTGTCTCAGAGATCTCATTTCTACTGCATTTATTCTACTTTCATCCTTCTTTTACCACTTACATGCTTCACTTCCATACATAAGGGTCGGCACAAGAACACCATTATGCAATGCCATCTTAGCTTTTTGGATAGGTTTTTGTTTGCGATGACAACTTTCAGTGCACCATTTACTCTGTTGCCTGCCCCAACCCTTCTTTCAATATCCTTCTCCACTCTCCCATCCTTCGTAAACATACTTCCTAAATAAATCTTCTCGATCTAAACTCTGATTGATTCTCAATGCACTTAAGGTCTGCTGGAAAATTGTTCCAGGCTGAAGGACCGGTTACCGCGAAGGCTCGGTCGCCAAAGTTTGTGCTTGGACAGCGTTTTGGCACAGTCAATCTACAGATCGCAGAAGAGTTAGGTGATCGCAATGTAAACTGTCTAGCATTCAGGTTCTCGTTGATGGAGAGTACAGATATATAAGCTGGTGCCATTCCATGCAACGCCTTATAGACCGCTGCGGTATTCCATGCAACGCCTTATATTTCGTGTAGTTATTTGACGCTTTATATGAGGCAGTCAAAGCAAAAGTGGACTCACCCACATGATGTTTTTTATATTAACCTACGAATATTTTTAAATATTTAAATGTAAAAACAAAAACTAAAACACTCCCATCTAAAGAATATTGTTGGAACTAAGTTTAGTCAGTTTTTGAATCGAAGAAACACAAGTTTTAGACACATTCTCATAGTTAACTCAATATTGGCCATCATGTGGGTGAGTCCACTTTTGCTTTGACTGCCTCATAAGATAGCGTCAAATAACTACACGAAAGACAATCAATATTATTAAGTAATTTCATCATTTTACCCCCCCTAAGAACGCTTCAATATTTAACGATAATGTTTTATTATATTTAATCAAATAAATTAGTAGAAAGTAATACTCTATAAAAATAACACAAAGTTATAAAAAAAAAGAAAACACAGAAAATGTTAGCTTCGGTATTTGAACCTGAGCGTCCAACTCACACTGCATGAGGGGCATCACCTCGGCTATTGCAGTTCACGCCTGTAGTGGGAATATAAACAATGCATTGTGTAGTTCTACAAAATTGCTGAAGTTGCATACTATATTTTGTAAGTAATAATAAAAAGTCGACTGATGGCGCTAATTTCGTCTTATAAATTCGTCTAATACTCGTGCAATAAGCATTTGATGGTAAGGAAAGTAGTGATCATCATATTTTTACCATTACTTTTAAAATGTTCTTAGATTTAAGCTACTGTCTGTTTAAAAAAAACACACATTAGAATTTATTTCGTCTAGGCATAACAATTAAATAAATAAAAAGTCGAGTGATGGCGCTAATTTCGCCTTATAAATTCGTCTAATTCTCATGTACTTGTAATATGCATTTGATTTCTAACAGACGTAGGATTCGTGAAATTAAATAGACAATATGTGCACCATCTAATAAGAATATTTTGTTTTAAATTATTTTGATTTTGTTATTTTATTTTATATCATTGTATTTTATATTATTTGTTTTAGATTTATTGTGTGGGTATAGCACGATCAAAGTGTGCGCGGGAGATGCCTATTGGTGGCGATGAGGTTCGCAACCCATCACACCGCGTCTCACGCGGAGCGAAAAAAGAAGGATGGAGTGCCGCATCAGTAAAAGTGTGACAGTCCATTCTTTCTGCCTACCCTTTCGGGGAGACGGCGTGATGGTTAGTTAGTTAGTTAGTTAGTTTTCTAACAGTGAATAAAGTTTTGTGTTTTTTAAATATGTATTTAAATGTAATTTTATGTATTCGAAGGCTTGGATACAATTAATCATTAATGGGATATTTTCATACACGATTTTCATCTTTTATTTTTTATGAATAAGTTTTCTTTTTATATATTTATGTATTTATCCCAGTTCCATTCATTAAAAACCAGAATAAAATACCTATTGAAATTGGTATCAAAAATATGTTTTATGAAAAACGATTTCAATGTGTGAAATTATGTGTTATTTATTAAAATTGGTAAATGAAAAAATAAATAAACCATTAGTGATGCAAAGATTTAAGAAAATTAGTTTGATGTTTAATTACATAAGCGAAAATGTCTTGAATGAAGAAAAACAAAATATTTTTTTCGTGGTCCTTCCCATGGTTAGCTTTAAACCCAGAGGAGGGGCAGAGACTCTTGTGATGTGATTTTGTGATGAATTACTGTGATGATTAGTAGCTCTATTGCTACTTTCCTAAACTAATTTAAATTAGTTGTGATGCCTTTACTATGGCATTTTTTAACGCGCTGGCACGGGATCGATCCACGCTCCTCGTGATCCAACGCGGCGAGTCTAGCCCCTCTGCTAACCGACCACTCGGAAGAAGCGACAAAATAAGCATACACATATTTCAACAATATAAAGTCGAGTGATGGCGCTAATGTAGTTTAATGGCAATGTTCGATGTGTCATTAGTCATTTCGTATAAATTGTATATACTTTAAAAAAATTGTTATGGTTGCGAAAAATTGTTATTAGTTGAGTATGCGAATTCAAACTGTTAATACACTTGACGACATTTCGCTTAGGTTATACTTATTCAACTCCTGATAATGAAGACGTAAAGTTGTCATTAAAAATGCATCTCACATGACGTTCTTCGACTAATAGTCACTCGTGCAAGAAATGTAACATTTCCGTAAGTATGTGCATAATACACGGTGTGTGTTTGGTGAGTTCTTGTCTTGGCGTAGTTCATTCAAACCATGTAATGAAATAATGATTTAAGGTTCCACTATCTTATATGTTCGGATACACTTAAGGCATTAATACTTTGGAATTCCAAAATTATGAACGTACCTACGCACTAAGTTTCCAAAAAAAATAAATAAAAGAAGTTGGCGACACCAAAGACCTGCGAGTAGCGTGCTGGTGTCAATAACATCGCTCCCCATACCAAACATTTTATATTTCGATTAGAAAGTATTGTAACATATTTACATTTTTTTGTTTTACTAATTATAATACACAACTCACTCTAATGATATCATTTTTTTTTCTTCTTCTTCTTCTTCTTTGTCTGATTGCTTTCTTCCTGTGATGAAGGCGACCAGCCTTCTCTCAATCTCTTTGGTGGTCGTCCTGGTGGTTGACGGCCCTCTGGAGTCTCGTGCATCACGATCTTAGGAATTCTTGCTGGATCCATTATCTCAATGTGGTCCCTCCAGAATCGTCTTCTCTGCCTACTCCATCTTACTATGTCTTTAATTGTGCAGGATTTGCGAATTTCTTCATTGGGTATCCTATCTCTAAAGTTCTCCCCACAATATGTTGCAATGTTCTCATTTCTGTTACTCTTAAGAGATGTTTGGTTCTGACATTGTCTGCTCTTGTTTTTATTTATTATATTTATTTATTGTATACTACTGCGTTCTATTGGCCCCAAACAGTGTCAAATGCCGTTCTCTGGACCATGGTAGGCGATAAACCAATTGGAGAACAAGTCGCTAGACACAAATGGCAGTGGATCGATCACACTCTGAGACGGAACCCAGCCTGCATCGCTCTGGGCGCACTAGACTGGTCCCCTATGGGGGGAAAGAGAAAGCGAGGCAGGCCTAGAGCCACCTGGAGAAGAGCCCTGCAGGACGAGGTTAGGGCAGCAGGCCTCACTTGGGATGATGTTAGGCATCAGGCATGCGATAGAGTCGGGTGGAGAAGGTTCCTTGAGGCCCTATGCACCACGGAGGTGTGACAGGACAAAAAGAAGAAGAAGAATGCGTATAAAATAATATTATTTTTAATGATGAATTTTTCTATTATGTATTATATATATAATAAATATAATTTTTTTACCATTCTTTCTTCATTCATTCTTTCCATATGTCCAAACCATCTTAATGATCCTTTCATTATTTTGTTCATGACACCATCATTCGCACCGCATTCACTTCTTATATTTTCATTCGACACTCTATCATTCACAAAGTATCTACACATTCGTCTAAGAGATCTCATTTCTACTGCATTTATTCTATTTTCATCTTTCTTTTGCCAGTTCCATGCTTCGCTTCCATACATAAAGGTCGGTAAAAGAACACCATTGTGCACTGCCATTCTAGCTTTTTTGGATAGGTTTTTGTTTACGATGACAGCTTTAAGTGCACCATTCACTTTGTTGCCTGCCCTAACCCTTCTTTCAATATCCCTCTCCACTCGCCCATCTCTTGTAAACATACTACCTAAATACACGAACTCAACTACTTGCTCAAAATTTTCACCATTCACGCTTTTCAAAAATCATTACCTTGGACTTATTAACATTCATCATCAGATCATTTCGCATGCATACCTTATACATACAATTCACCAGGACTTGTAGTTCATGCTCGTTGTATGCAAGTAGGACAGCGTCATCCGCATACAAGAGACAGCTTACTGACACTCCGCTCATTTTGGCACCTACATCCAACCCTTTCAGCTCTTTCATATATTTGTCCATATACAGATTAAATAACCACCGGAATATTACGCAACCCTGTTTGACACCTTTATTGTTATCAAACCAGGCTGTAAGATCTTGCTCTCTGGAGAACATTTATGTTGCTGACCATATCGGTTCAAGTAATGCGCAACATTTTCCGATGCAGCCACATTTCAAACACCTCCAGCCGTTTCATAATACCAACTTTTAAGATCAGATGTAGCATTTGGCCATTCTCCATTGAAGCTTTAAATTAATTTTGTCATCACAGAAAACCCTTCCCATCTTAAAAGGCTGCACGAGATACTTCTATTCCCTGTAATGAATTATTCTTCTTCAAGTGCCCTGTCGGGTCCTCCCAACGTTGGCGATCACCTCGGCGAACCTGTCTCTGTCTTGCGCCGTTCGGAATAGCTCCTCCACACTTCGGATGCCGGTCCACTCCCTCATGTACCTCAAATGTACTTAAAAAAATATACAAACAGCTAGCGAATACATTAAGACCAATTTTGGTTATTTTTAGCATTCTGATGACTTTTTTTCTTTTTAATAAAGCAATCTCGAGGGTGTTTTTGGTGTATTTCCGGATTTATTGATTACATTTTAAAGAAAGCAAATCACATAATGTTATATTTTTGGGTCAGCATGCCTCCGTTGATGTAAACAGTATTGAAATATATATTATGCAACAGATTCGTATTTTTTCCTTATTTCAAATCAAATCAAATCAAATCAAATCAGTTTATTAACTCAAAAGACATTACAAACAGGAAAATGTTTAAGGCATCTATTGAGTACAGGTAAAATATTATAAAAATACAACAAAGTACCAGGAACGCATTAGAGATGGTTCGACATTAGGAAGACAACATACTTTCTAAAGTCAAGAGTATTTTTCCCCTGAACGTACCTTCACTAATATAAAAGACGTCGATCTCCGAGGAGACCGCGTTCAGCAGACTATTTGCTCTTCCCACCGGTGTCACCAGAGGCAGATTGCTTCTGGTGGCCGGTTGGTAAAACAATCTGTGCTGTCGCTGTCGGAGAAATCTATCAGGGACAAAAAGCCCAACACCCTCTAGCACGGCCGAGTTTTCGAAATATCCCCTGGTTAATTTAAAGAAATAGGTTATGAGATGCCCATCTCTTCGAAGCCTGATGATGCCAACATCATGTGTTACAATGATATTATATAATAACAGTGTTTTAAATTTTAACCGTTGTATTTTTTATAAACAATTAACTGTTGCATTTTTCATTGAAAATCCGTAAGTACATAAATTATCTAGACCGGAATATTGTTTATTTTCAAAATAAAATAAAAAGCAAGCACTATATTAACTATTATATTATTTATTTTTTATTTGAATGATTTTAGATTTCGCCGCTGATTTCTACTGGCTGGAAGTTGCTGGCGACCCCAATTTTTTTAACTTAACAGCGACTTCCGGCCAGTAGAATTCGTGAAAATTTGGTCCTTCAATCTTTCGGGAGGAGCAAAAAAGCCGTCGCTGCTGATTTCTTCTAGCCGGAAGTCGCCGATGAGCTAAAACAAACGTCTCCTGAGCTGATTGACGCCCACGTCCAGACCGAATTTAAACTTTTGGTGTGCCGCGGAATTCTAGGAAGAACTTAGGTGTGCCGTAGGTGAGAAAAGATTGCGAGCACTGCCCTAGACCACCACCCGATCTGATGATAAAACATCATAGTAGTTGATCCCTGGAGACATCCCATTGTGTGGCGATGGTACAAAAACAGTGTAACAGTGTCGGATAGACACTCGCAAACTCGTGGTACTCAATATATAACATACATTGATACAAATTTACGGCATTCCTTTTAGGAATGCTCGGAACCAATTCTTTACAGCTTCGAAGAGATGGGCATCTTATAACCCATTTCTTTAAATTAATTAGGGGATATTTCAAGAACTCGGCCGTGCTAGAGGGTGTTCGGCTTTTTGTCCCTGATAGATTTCTCCGACAGCGACAGCACAGATTGTTTTACCAACCGGCCACCAGAACCAATCTGCCTCTGGTGACACCGGTGGGAAGAGCAATTAGTCTGCTGAACGCGGTCTCCTCGGAGATCGACGTCTTTTATATTAGTGAAGGTACGTTCAGGGGACAAATACTCTTGACTTTAGAAAGTATGTTGTCTTCCTAATGTCGAACCATCTCTAATGCGTTCCTGGTACTTTGTTGTATTTTTATAATATTTTACCTGTACTCAATAGATGCCTTAAATATTTTCCTGTTTGTAATGTCTTTTGAGTTAATAAACTGATTTGATTTGATTTGAAAAACCGTTGAGCGTTTGCAGTTCGAAAGTCGCGGATCTTCGAGTGCAGAATCACTGACGCAATTCCCAATCAAACATTATTTGAATTAAAAATCGAAAATCTGCCGCTGGACTCCTTGTATAATTAATTAATGTACTATCACATGTGCTCTTTATTAAATGACCCCAATATGGCGACTCTCATTCAGTTAAACATGGCACTTTGCCAGAAAGCAACTAATGATAATATTGGTAGCAATGTTTCGGCGTTGCACGTTGGCAGCCGCTGACGTTTGCTTATACTTGACAATACTGAATATGTGTCTTATCTACCGGCGCGCGAATATCAAGTATTATTTCTACCTGTCTCCAGTCATTAAACTAAAATACTTAGCTTGTTAAACTTCTAATAAAATTCAATTGACATTACATGAAATATATTATTTTAATAATATATAGAAGTGTTCGTGACTCCCTAATAAACCCGCGTACTGTTAATAGATAACAATTGCAATTGTTCTGATAACAGTTGAGTGTGCTGACATCGATGTGATAATATAAGCAGATTGTTTCCGTCTGGTCTTCTATTAACGTTCGTGCTTCAGTTGCTACCGATATGGAAGACTGTATTCCCATTTTGAGCGTTTCAAAGACCAAAGAAGTTTTAAAAGTTATCGAGTGTTTTCAGAAGAAATATGCAACAGATCCGGAATTCTTCGTCAGGGTACCCGGGAGGTATGTTGAAACATATTTTTTTTGTGTCAATACACACGAAACGATCCAACGTGCTATTGTTTTCATAATATTCGTTGATGAGATTCATAACCACCATCACTCACTTAATATATATATACCTCTTTATTAAATGATATGTTAAAATGTAAGTCATAATTGGTTTTATTTAAAAATAAAATAAAACTTACAATGACAAGAAATTATTCCATTAATATCTATATTAAATACTATTTTGAAATCATTAATTAAATACAGTAGAATCCCTCTTAACGGGCTTCGGATCAACCGGTCCGATTGATCAATCAGAGTAGTCCTTCTTCTTAACAATGTTCCAACTCATCAGCGCATTGATTTTTTAAAATTATAATACAGTATGGACATTAAGTTTTCAAAGTTTATGTAACTTTGTAATGTTGAATTTTTTCATGTTTTTTTAAATACATATATACATACAATAAAATAAGTTGCAATAGCGTCTTATTTGTTTTTTTATTCATGACACCTAATGTATAAATTAGATGTTTTTGATTAGTTCTATTTTTCTCGGGAATCTCGGGTCAACCGGCCAACGGGTAACTGATCAGGCCGTTGCACTGTATTTATTTTATTGGCATGATTTTTTTTTACACAAAACCGTTATATTTACATTATTTTCCTAAAGCGATATTTTGATTTATTGATTTCTAAACCATAAGGCTATTTTAATTTTGGTAGTATAAAATTTCTCTTATTTTCTCATTTACAATGATAAACAAGCGACGACCTTCGTGGCCCAGTGTTAAGTGAGTTCGATTCCCGACGAGGGCAGTGTGATTGTCACACTGTTTTTGGTCTGGTGTAGAATTCACGTGACAATAAAATGGCAATAGATTTGCTACTTTCACGAGAATCACTATGATAGCTATAATACCCTTTACATCGATTTGGCTCATGCTGTCATGATGTAAAGAGCGATTCAACCAAATAATAATAAATAATAATAATAATAAAGGAAGTCTACTAATATGTAAGAAATTTGAATATAATTACTCTTTTGTTATGAATTACTTAATTTTTGCAATAAAATATTGTATTCTTGCAGGGTGAATCTGATTGGTGAACATATTGATTACTGTGGGTATCCGGTGCTGCCAATGGCCCTGGAGCAAGGGGTGCTTATGGCTGTGAAACCACTGGATAAGTCACAAATATGGCTCACCAACCTTGATCCTCGCTATCCTGATTGGAATGGTGACATTGCAACCCCCATATATCTGTAATAACTATATGTAATTTGTACTCCTTGCTTTATACTAGTGCGTCTTACTGCGTTTCTATATAATCACTTGATGTATTCTTTATCAAGATTGTTCCTCTTTATTTTGTGAATTGAAATCTGTGACATAATTTCAACAATGACATTACTTTGAATAATGTGGTACAGCTGAGTTCTGAAGCCAAATACGGTTCAAATTCGTCTTATATTGCTATTCTGAATCAAATTGTTTTACATTTAATTAAACACTTTTTTTTAATGTACTTGGTATGTAACCACTTTATTTTTGTGAGGATGCGGGCCTACCGGTTTCGCTCTATGCGAGCTTCTTCAGGGCTTGACACATACTGGAATACTAAAAAAAGTGTTTAATTAAGTGTTAAATATGTCCAACCATCAAGTAATGGCTTCTTATCAAAGTTCAAATTATTTTACAATCGTCGTGCAACAAAACATTTGGTACAGTCTCAATTTTTCTCCGCACCCACGGTATCATTGTATATAGCTTGAATATATAACTGCAAAATAGCTTATTAATACAGTACCAGTGTCACGAATTATGTTGATGTTATCTTGAACATGAATCAGTTATAATTTTATAATTAACGCAGTTTGCCATCCACACTGTAAAAAAGTAAATGTTTTCACATTGGCGACTAAACTTACTTTTCAAATAAAATGGTTGTAACTTCTAAACAATAGTTTATTTTTTAAATATTTTTTTCAGTTTCTTACCTCATATTAAATGTCTACAAAACTAGCGATAGTATTGCAAAGACATGTTCAGTGGTTTCCACAAAATATGTGTCAAGAATTTACATTATGGATGAAAAACACATTTCTCTAAATAATTTTCAAAACCTCAAATACTTCAGAGGTTTCAATACCACATTTTTATTTCTTGTATTTAAATATTAATTTATTTAAATTGTTTTATGTAAGTCTACCTTTTTCATGATTTCTGGATATTATTGTTTTATTATCTAGATATTGTTCTTTATGTGAATCATAGATTTAAAAAAAAAGTGTATATATTGGGTAGATTTAATAATTAATATTTTAATTTCTTGCGAATATATTGATTTATATTTAAGCTGTATTGCGATTATAATTATTAGTATTTTGTTGAAATATTATACAATACATTATGTTTTATCAAATCTTTCTAATTCTAGGAAGGATGGAGGTCCTAAATGGCACGAATACGTACTGTGTGGAGTAAAAGGTGCTTTAGAGGAGATACGCAAAATGAAAAAAGTTTGCTCTGACGTTGATGAAAAGAGGCCAAAGGAATTAAAGTCCAGAGCAGATACCAATGGACATTCACCAAGTATTTCTGGTTTTCTGGCTGTTGTTATCGGGAGTATACCACCAGCAGCAGGCTTATCTAGTTCCAGTGCTCTCGTATGTGCTGCTGCTCTAGCACTGTTCCACACAAACCAGGTTACTTCCCCCTTTATTTTTTTGGATTCCAGCCCAGTGTAATGTTTTCTTTATGATTGTTTATTGGTTATTAACCCTTATACTTTAAAAACATTGTAGCACCAAAAGTTTTTCATTTTTATCCTTTGTTATACATGAAGATATATTTATAATAAGAAATTATACATTTAAGAGTTTCTCCTGATGAGAACTCGAATCCCAGGTGGTCTTTATTGAAAATCAGCAAATTCTTCTGTGAACGGTAGATTGTCTGTGCCAAGATGCTGTCCTTGCACAATTTTTGGTGACTGATCCTTTGCCCTCAGCCGTCCCTGCAGCCTGGAACAATCCTCATGCAGATCTCAAGTGCTTTGAAAATCCGCAGAGTTTAAATCGAGACTCAAAATGCACCTTTTCAAATAATCATCTCCTGATGCAAATATTGATCGAGTGCATCAGGTGTAGCCCTGATGTATGTTTATTTTTAACTAGTTCATAAAATGGAGAAAATTTCTACAGCGCCCTTGAGATGATTATTATAAATTAATTCACAAAATAGCACTTAACAAATTATCCAATTTATTGTATTACTGTTATCCATTATAATTGTTAGGTATTTAGAAAATGTTATAATGTTAACGTACTGGAATTTATATGTATTTCCATCAACAAACTTTTTGCATAGCTATCTTTTAACTCAAATGAATATAATGAATGATTTGTGTTTTTGAATATCACTATGAAATGTTTTTCAAGAAATGTCCACAACATTAAGTTATGGCGAAAACAGAAGAAATATTTAATGTGTTTGGCACGAACTGTTTAAAATATCAGCCGATAACAAAGCACTTAAATCTTTTACAGTCTACGTCAGTTCATCCGCACCACTCAATTTGTTTGTAACTTCCACTTATCTTATCTTGCTTCTAACACAAGATATGTAATTAATACAGTAAGAATTAAAATAGTTTAATATTTATTTCATTGTACTTTTTAGATTCAAGATTAAATAAATTATGTACTTTTTATTATCTAATAAATTCAGTGGCTTTAATGAAATTTAAATGGAAATTGTATCATTTTGATTTATATATAACTTTATAAAAAAAAGAGTTTTCTATAATCTTAATGGACGTTTGTTTTGTTTTCTGTTGTTCAAATTTAACAATTTGTGCTTTTAAACTTTAATTCAAATGATCAAATTGTGAAATTCCCCGCTTGCGATTCTGATTACATATACAGATTTTTTAATCCCTAATTGATACCTGTTTTCCAATCCTTTATAATAGGCATTCCTTTTAGGGTACGACCACACCAAGGTGTCAGAGTAGGAGTCAAAATGAACACCCGGCGACCCAATGTATGGCGCACTATGGGACCGGCCACACTATATGCTCCGCGCCACAGGGCGTGATCACAAGCGAACTGTGTCTTGACTTCTACTCAGGCACCCCGGTGTGGCCGTACCCTTGGTGATTGTGACATAATTAGAGCCAAATTTCTTTCCGCTAAGTAATTTATTCATGTTCAGAAAATGGGCTAAGTTTGAAGAATATCATGGTTGTGGAGAGCAACTCATAGCATTAATGATTACTTGACTATTTTTTTATTTTGTTATATAAAGCATTAACTAAATATATAAAAATTACACATACATAAGTCAAGCTTTCAATTTTTGTTTTAAATTTAAATTTTTAAAATTTCAGTGTTTTGCATTATATATTTTTTTACAAACAAAACCATTACGCCGTTTCTCCGGAGGGGACCGCCATATTACTCGATCCTGACACACTTCTCTAGCTTCCTCCACATTTATACAGCGAGTCAATTCTTCCTACTCTTATGGCTGACCTTTAAATTTTGATTAATTTGATCATGCCAAGTTTTTCCTGGTCTACCACGACTCCGTGCTTCATTCATATCGTTAACGTATACTTTCTTTCTTCATCCATGCATTCTATATGTCCAAACTAATGCAGTGATCCGTTCAAAATAATTTCTTCCGCTTTACATTTCTTCCTTATAGAAGCATTTGAAATTCTGTTATACATCTTTTTCCCACATATGTCAAAGGGAACTCATCTCCACCACATTTTTTCTGCTCTCATCATATATATCATGGTATTTTTTTTTACACTTTTTAAATACAATATTTAAAGAAGTGTTTATAACAAAAATATGTATTTTTGCATACTCTCCGATGTATATCTTCCGATCATATTTTCTTCTTCAAGCGGCCTGTTGGGTCCCGCCAACATTGGCGATCACCTCGGCAAACCTGTCCCTGTCCTGCGCCACTCGGAACAGCTCCTCCACACTTGGGATGCCGGTTCACTCCCTCATATTTCGCAGCCAGGACATCTGTCTCCTACCGGGCCCTCGGCATCCCTCAATTTTCCCCTCCAATATCAGTTGGAGAAGGTAATACTTCTCCCCATGCAGCACATGACCCAGATGTGAAATCTTCAGAACCTTGATAGTTGACAACAGCTCCCTGTCAACTCTAGCTCGCCTCAGGACTTCGGTATTGGTAGCCATGTCTGTCCAGGGAATTCTGAGCATTCGGCGATAGAGCCACATTACAAATGCATCAAGTCTGTTCCAATCTTATAGTATATTTTAAATATTGGTTTGTAATATATTATATATTTTGTTTTCAGTTCACAGTGGGCAAAATGGAAATTGCTAAACTGTGTGCAAAGAGTGAGAGACTTATTGGAACAGAAGGTGGAGGAATGGATCAGGCAATTGCATTTTTGGCCGAACTTGGTATGTTAAATTAAATAGATATTTTTATATTATTATCTCATTGAGTCCATACTTAAATGAACTTTTGATTTAACTTATAAGGGGAGGATACGAGTTGTCAAATTTCTTCAGGAAATAAATTTGCAGGGTTGTAGTACCCCCTAATAAAGCATTGTTATTTAAAAACGAATTACATATATAAATTCCACTGTAATAACCTTGCAACTGAATCAACAACACTGTTTTTATTACACTTTTATTCATTAAATATTTGTATAGAATAAAAATATGAAACGCAACATGTTTCGGAGGTAACCTCTGTCCTCGTGTATAAATGTATAGCTATATAGGAGGTCACCTCCGAAACATGTTGTGTTTGATATTTTTATTCTATAAAATTATAATAAATGAAACTGGAATAAAAATAGAATTATATAAAGTCTTAACATACGTAATAAATTGTTATTGTTAAAATTTAAAACACTGTTATAATATCACAATTTCTTTTTATTCACCGAGAGTGTAGCGCCAGCTGTTTCGCCAACCGATGTTGGCATCATCAAGTGTTACAATAAACTGTTTGTGTCTAAAAGAGTTTTTTGTAACACCTGATGATGTCGAAACAGCTGTGTAGACACTCTTAGTGAATAAAAAGAAATTGTGATATTATAACAGTGTTTTAAATTTTAACGGTAATAATGTGGAAGTATCATAGTGTTTTGGCCAAAACAATGGACTGTAAATAAATTGTCTTAACATACAAAAATAATTATATGCATAATTTGAAAAAAATAAATAAACGAGATACAAAACCAAAACTGCCCATTCCGAGGATTGGGGAAACGCTTCTATCCCCTGCGCTACTTATCCGTTGAAGATAGCGACAAAGTTTATAATATTTAAGCTTTGGTGAAAAGTTTGATGACTTTTTTCTGGAAATTGGCTGATCATTACTTTATTGGACCACTCTTATGGGGTCTACAATCCTGCAAAATCTTCCGTTGTTAGAAAGTTGGTGTCGAAAATATCTTTGGGGAAATTCGCAGTCTGGTATTTTTTTTAAAGGCCAACATCATTTATTTATAAAATGACTTTAGCACAACAATATAAACAATATAATACTATTAGACAGTAAGGTAATAAGGGTTATTTGTTGTACAATAAACGTTCCCAACAGATCACCAGTGTCGATTAATGTCCAGTGAGGTAATTAAAAATTTGTTAGCATTAGCGCCATCTATGGTCTGTCGTTGGGAAGAAATCTGTTTCACAATGGTAAGGGAATATGTTAAAATGATTTGGGCCTTCACTAAATTCACTGCATAAAGATCTTTATTCGTCTTAAATCTAAGCTTTAGAATCAATTACACATAATTTTATAAGTAAGGCATTTTATTTATCTATGTTAAAACTTTTTAAAAATAATTTATTCAATAATATTTTTAAATTCTTGCTAGTGTTGGATTGTTTTAATTGCCTAATTACAGTTAATGAAAAAAAAAAAAAAACTGGATACGTGGAATATAAATTAAATAAACACAAAAGTCCAGATCGTCCAGCTGACAACATGTGCACCATCTAAAAGAACATAACTAACTTCCTAACCATCACGCCGTCTCTCCGAAGGGGTAGGCAGAAAGAATGGACTGCCACACTTTTCTTTCCTGACATATTTCTCTCGCTTCCTCAACATTCGCACATCATGTCATGCACGTGTATCGATTTCTCTGACTCCTCACATGGCCGACATTCAATATCCTAAAAGAACATTATGTGTTAAATTTGTTTTATTTTGTTATTTTATTTTATATCATTGTATTTTATATTAAATTTATTTATTGTGGATGTTGGACAATCGAAGTATGATGGAGTGCCGCATCAGTTAAAGTGTGGCAGTCCTTTCTTTCTGCCTACACTTTCGGGGAGATGGCGTGATGGTTAGTTAGTTAATTATTTTAGAAGTTTATTTTGTGATTATAGGCCTTATATATGCAATTAATTAAAATCAATAAAGCAGATGTTACTCATTAAATTTTACTATTATAATGCCCATAATTATTTTGAAGAGTTCTAGCCTCCTTGATGATTTTATTTCAAGCTCCCAGCAGTCCCTTTCGCCAATATCCCTTAGGGGCTGTCTAGGACTTTCTAGAGGTCTTTTTCTCTCTGGCTTGTTCCCTGCTGAAACTTTATTGCACCAGCTACACTGCGTGCCTTAGAGTGCCTAAAATCAAGAAGCTTTGGGAGAATGCTCTGGTGCCTCCATTTTTTAATATTCATAATTTATTTTATTTTATTAAAACTTAAATATATGTTGTATCACTTCCTGGAATATCATTATTCTATTTATTTTTTCCCATTAAAAAAAAATCTCAAAAAAAAGTTTCTTTTTGGTCATTTACAGTTTCCCCTTAATTTTAATAAAAACCTCAGAATTTTAGAACTTTTGTATATTTTATGTGTGTGACCTTACTAGGGCATAAGCAAGGCAGAACATGTTACCCACATAAAATTTGTGATAAAACTTGTATATAATGTTTTAAGTCTTTGTCTTCTTCTTGACCTGTCACACCTCCGTGGTGCATAGGGACTCAAGGAACCTTCTCCACCTGACTATTGCACACTATGCCTAACATCATCCCAAGTGAGCCCTGCTCCTTTGACCTTGTCCTGCAGGGCTCTTCTCCAGGTGGCTCTAGCTCTGCCTCGCTTCCTCTTTCCCCCCATAGGGGACCAGTCTAGTGCGCCCTGAGCAATGCAGGCTGACCGATCCACAGCCATTTGCGTCTAGCGACTTATTTTACTTAGACTTTTTAATGAGGCATTGGTTTTTCAGGTTCGGCACAGCATATAAGTTGGAACCCTCTGCGATCGCAGGCAGTTGTATTGCCGCCAGAAGCTGTGTTTGTGGTGGCGCACTCAATGGTGGAGGCCAACAAGGCTGCAACGGATAGCTTTAACCAGCGAGTTAGAGAATGCAAACTTGCTGCTAAGGTGAGCATGAAAGAATAGTTTATAATAGTAAACACGATTGTTCAGTGGTTTTACTTGGATTTAATTTATGTAAATTGTGACAAATTTGTTTCACCTTGCGAAGGCATTCTCAAGTTTGATGCTCCGTGGTGCATAGGGCCTCAAGGAACCTTCTCTACCCGACTCTATCGCATGCCTGATGCCTAACATCATCTCAAGTGAGGTCTGTTGCTTAAACCTCGTCCTGAAGGGCTCTTCTCCAGGTGGCTCTAGGTCTACTTCACTTCCTATTTCCCCCCATAGGGGACCAGTCTAGTGCGCCCTGAGCGATGCAGGCTGGGTTCCTTCTCAGAGTGTGACTGATCCACTGTCATTTGCGTCTAGCGACTTTTTCTCTAATTGGATTTTCGCCTGCCATGGTCCAGAGAACGGTATTTGACACTGTTTGGGGCCAGTAGATCTAGAGTAGGTTTGTTAGGTACAAATAAATACTAATAATGCGAAGTCAGGGAGGGGTTAGAGAAAGAAAGGGATAAGCAAAAAAAAATTTTAAATAGCAAATTTCTAGGGAATGCTAATTAATATAATTAGATATATTAGGTACAAATGATTACTAATGCAAACAATCACAACAAAACTGAAGGGAATACCGGCTTATGAAGAATTACCTCACTTCGTTAGAAACAAATTAAGAATAGGGCTGAACAATATATTAATTTGATTATTTATGGCTTTGTTGTTGTTTATGGCTTTCTTAATCTCTAGTGCTTCTAAATTATTTAATTTAATGCCTTTACCATTTTTATGAATTATTTCAATGTCGGATTTGAACGAATGGTCGGACTCTGTAAGGTGATTAGCAAATTCAGGGAATCTATTTGTTTTTAGACATTTGAGATGTTCTTTTACTCGAATATTGACATTTCCTTATGTGTTGCCGATATAAAATGCGGAACAATTGTCAGACTGTAGTTTATATATGCCAGAGTGCTTTAAAGGGTCTATTACATCTTTTGAATTGAGTAAAAAAAAATCTCGATTGTTGTACGTGTAGAAAGCTGGTTTTAAATAGGTTGGAAGCAGTGGCGGTACTCCCATAGAAGCCCAGAAGCCCGGCTTGCGTAAGAAATTTTGAATCATAACCCCTTCTGGCTTACAGAGGTTCAGCTCTTGTGGCTATTCCTCTTATGTCTGATGGGAACATTGTTGGAAGGTGATTTGGTGAGTTGTTGGTTTATGCGGGGGCATGATTACTTATATTTGGGGGTTTTGATTTAAAATTTCTTTCTGGGCTTCTATGGGAGTACCGCCAACGGTTGGAAGGTTTTTAACGCTTCAAGTGGGAAAGAAACAAGCGAAACTAGTTGGCATCAATTATAATAACTATACTGTGGTTAAATACAAAGTGTTTTATTATTTTATATCTATATGTTTCTTCATGATTTATATTTACTCAAAATAATATATTTTTAGCTGATTGCCGAAGAAGCTGGACTGGAGATTGGGGATGCATCTTTAAGCGAGGTTCATAAACTGCTGGGTGACGACTTGGAGGGGATGCTGGTTCGCTCTGCGCGGTTGCCCCCTATCTTCCAACACCAAAAGCCTCGAGACCGAGCGCTACACGTATTTCAAGGTGCGAAACAGTAAAATAAGGATTCGTAAAGTTGTATGGTTTAAGCCAATCAATATGTCATATAAGTTAAGTGAAATGGTTTGAAAATTCTTCATTATCCTTCTTCAGTGTACTAAATGTAATTTTAAGTTTAAATTTTGTATACTGAAGGATGAGTGATATAAAACATACTGAATGACGTGGATTAGCTTCCCGTTTAGGTAGCGATGTTCAATTTAACCCTTACCGCGCCAATTTCAAACACAGGAATTGAATTTAAATTTAACCGTTTGTTTATTATGTAGCCACGTTCATTTTTAACATTCAAGATGTTTTATTATTGACATTATTAGATAAATATTTGATTTTATTCGTTATATATTTTCGAAACACTTTATTTTTAAGACACTTTTGGTAAAAATATATATTTAATGACACAATTCTATATTTAATTGAAATTTTTTTCTACATTTTGGCGTTCGTAACAAAACTTGCACTTAAAATTTCTTCTATATTCGCCTTTAGGTTGTGTTGTGGATTCATATTTGAATAAATATAATTACACTTTGTATGACAACAATTTTTATTTTAACTTAACAAATAGAAAGTGTTGTAATACAAAGTGTAATTATATTTATTCAAATACAAGTATGTATCCATCTTAATGACCAAAACCATCTTAATGACTCTTTAATTATTTTGTTCATAACACTTTCATTAGCAGTGCATTCGCTTTATATATTTACTCATACATGGATAAAACAAAGAATAATTAATTGTGATAAAAACTAGTTGTGACTAAGTAAAAAAGTTCTAGAGGTCAATTCATGGTATATACCAGATGTATAAATTTAAATCCGCTGTTTTAACTCAAAAACTTTTTTTTTTCATATTTTAAAATTCATAGAGATTTAATTTAATCTGCAACATTAGCGTGAATGGTGAAAACTTGGAGCAAGTAGTTGAGTTTGTGTATTTAGGTAGTATGTTTACAAGAGATGGGAGAGTGGAGAGGGATATTGAAAGAAGGGTTGGGGCAGGCAACAAAGTGAATGGTGCACTTAAAGTTGTCATCGCAAACAAAAACCTATCCAAAAAAGCTAGAATGGCAGTGCACAATGGTGTTCTTCTACCGACCCTTATGTATGGAAGCGAAGCATGGAACTGGCAAGGAAGGATGAAAGTAGAATAAATGCAGTAGAAATGAGATCTCTTAGACGAATGTGTGGATATTCTGTGTATGATAGAGTGTCGAATGAAAATATAAGAAGTGAATGCGGTGCGAATGATGGTGTCATGAACAAAATAATGAAAGGATCATTAAGATGGTTTGGACATATGGAAAGAATGAATGAAGAAAGAATGGTAAAAAAATTATATGTTAATGATGTAAATGGTACCAGAAATAGAGGAAGACCAAGGAAAACGTGGCACGATCAAATAAATCAAATATTGAATGTCGGCCATGTGAGGAGTCAGAGAAATCGACGCGCGTGCATGACACGATGTATGAATGTTGAGGAAGCGAGAGAAATATGTCAGGAAAGAAAAGTGTGGCAGTCCATTCTTTCTGCCTACCCCTTCGGGGAGACGGCTTGATGGTTAGTTAGTTAGTTAGTTAGAGATTTGGAGGAGGCCCACCGCTTTCCCGTAGCTGTTATAGGCGGACATTGGTTTTCGTCAGCTTCGCTCTATCAACCCCTAGGTTCTGATAAAACTTATCTTTCAATAAAGCACTGTCCCCATAGGCCTCCATGGCTTCAGTGTGATTCGGCAGCCGATTTTTTCAAATTAAAGCAGAAAAGCAGAGCTTCCCACATATGCTCTTTTTCTGTCACAAAACTAGACATGATTACCAAAAAATGTCTGATTAATGTTGGCAGATGTCTAACTCATAAAAAAACAGTAGAACGTGTCGGTAGAGGTAAATAATACGCTCACTAACGCCATCTGTGAGCAAATAGCGGATTTAAGCTTATACACCTGGTACATGACAGTAAACTCCACATTAAATAATTATGCGATGAAATAATAAATATTATTAATATTGTAGAAGCGCTGCGCGTACAGAAGTTCAGCGATCTGTGCCGAGGCTGGAAGGACAGTGACAAGCTGGAAACGCTGGGCGCGCTGATGCGGCAGAGTCACGAGAGCTTGCGCTATCTGTACGAGTGCTCGCACACCGCACTTGACCGCCTCGTGGAGCTCTCTGATGAGTTCGGTGTCCACGCCCGCCTCACTGGTGCAGGGTACGTTATTAAAGAAGACAATAATGAATAACCTCCTAGAATACAGAAGTAACTTAACAAACTTATTGAGACAGCCGTTGTCGTTCACTGCTGGACATAGGCCTCTCCCATACTTCTCCACGTATCTCTATCTTGTGCCTTTTGCATCCAATCGCCAGCAATTCTTGTAATGTCATCGGACCATCGTGTGGGGGGTCTCCCTCTGTTTCGTTTGTCTGCGCGGGGTCTCCACTCTACCACCCTTCTGGTCCATCTATCGTGCACCAATCTGGCAACATGTCCCGCAAATGATAATTAAATCTACGCTACCCTTGCGACGACGTCTGTTACTCCCGACCTTCTACGTATTTCAGTATTTCTTATCCGGTCTGAGAGTCTTACGTGTAGCATGGCTCTTTCGTGTTTCCTCTGTGCTACACAGAGTCTGCTTATGGTCGACTTGGTGAGGGTTAGCATAACTACTTAACAAACTAAGAACATTTAAATTTTCGCAGATTAAAAAAATTAATAAAAACTAACTTTTTTGAAATGTCAAATGCCATTTAGTATATAGTTATATCGAATATCGAAAAAACATTTGCTGAACCAGCTATTAGCAGGCAAGCCAACGTTCGTTTGTCTGTCTGCCTTGTATCTTCTCGAAAATTACTGAAACGATTTTGCTGAAAATTTCACAGTTTTTTCTTATTTGTCCCAGAATGGTTTTGAGAGTAGTTTGAATGAAATCCAATCCTCTTCTTTTTCTTTTGAAAAAATAACAATTGCTTTGAATTTTTGTTATTTACCGATTGCTTCAAAATGTTTTTACAACTTTGTATTCGAATGCGCGCATGTTTTTACTTGACTGATGGATATTGTCTTCTCGGAAGTTCCAGACCGGAAGTTATTCACCTGTTGGAAATTCTTTCGTGGATGTTGAGGTTGGATATTGTTGGCTGGAGAGAGGAGTATTTCTTGGGGGACGTGTTGGATTGGGGCCAACATTTGGACCTGACTACCAGGGTAGTACGGACTGGAGGGGTCGGAGGTGGCCGTGGATAGGGGCCGGTTCAACCTGGGTACAGAACCGAATGGGACGACAGTAGCCTTCGGTGTAGGCCGGTGGTTTCGGATAGGGATCGTTCTTGGGATTGTTTATTATAAGGTCTATCGTAAACATTTTTTTACCCACTTAAAGAATGTACTTTTGTACATCATATCCAAGTTCAAAGTTTTCTCTATGTATCTGTGTATGTGTGTCTGTGTCCACACATTAGTATTGAAAATATAGTTAATTTTAAATTAAATGTTTTGACCTGTGTGATAGGTCTTAAAGCAATTAGTTGGACATAAGGCAACTTCACAGTCACTTTTTGCATAGTATTTTTTGCATACAAAACACCAACGATAAACCGATTGTCTATTATAATTAATCTTCTATGGAATGTCCGATAAAAACTGACGTGCAGTTAATCTAAGGGGGTGTTCACAATTTTATTTGGGTTGGGGTGTTGACTTCGGATGGTGATATTTTTCCCATGTGCTTGTTGTAATTAATTACGCATGATGGTTTCACAATAGCGGCTTTTGTTTTATAGTCGACTTTGCCGGTTTCTATTGGTGTCGTATCTTATGCAGTTGTCAACACGTGCACATCTCTCTTGTCATACCATTTTACAGTAATTAGACATCCAGAAGCCATTGATGATGTTTCACCTTTCTGCTGGTTTCTAAATTTTGGCAGTTTCTTTCTTGCTTTTTTTACAGTTCCACGTGCGTTCGTTTTTTTGGTCATGCAGATACTGGAATAAAGTAGGACTTGAATACCAGTTATCTGTATAAACAGTATGGCCATTACCCAAATCAAGTCAGTCGGTCAACAGAGAAACAACCACTTTTCCCGACTCACGCAGATCTTTGGATAATTGTTCGGTTACATTATGAACAGGGATCTCAGTTCTTGCTCCATAATAAATGGTAAATTTTATCACAAAGCCGGTATCAACATCGCACAGAACAAAGAGTTTGATTAGAAATTTGTGCCTTTTTGCTGGAAAATACTGTTTCATGCATAACTTACCTTTAAATAACACTAGCGACTCAAAAATCCACAAGTTTTTAAATGGATAAAATAATTTCTTAAAATTATTGCACACCGATTCTACAAAGTCGCCTTTTTCAAATCAAATCAAATCAGTTTATTTTACTCAAAAGATATTACAAACAATTATTATAGTTTAAGACATCTATTGAGAACAGACAATATATAATACCAGGAACGCATGAGAGATGGTTCGACATTAGGAATACAAGATACTCTCCAAAGTCAAGAGTATTTGTCTTATGAACGTACTTTCACGAATATGAAAGACATTGATCTCCAAAGCGATCATGTTCAGCAGTTTGATTGGAAACATAAAATATGGATATCCTCCAAGATGAGGTGTTGTTTTGTTGTTGAGATTTTGGTTGTTTGCAGTTGTCAGAGAAACACAGCATGCTTAAAATACACAAATATCGATCCCGTGGCATTGTCTCGCCAACAATTGGTGAAGATATTAATTTGTCCTTTGTCCTGATATTGTTGGATCCTGCTTTTTTTGCTATGAACCATAAGCATCGACAAGGCGAAAAATGTTTATATTTCATCAGCATTCATGGACTTCCATTTATTCATCTGTGAATGCTGGGCAAAGACTTTTGCTGCCTTTATTGTTTGAAATATCTGTTAGTTTCTTCAGATACTTTATTTACAATTGTACGACTGAAAAAAAAAAAAAAAATCAATTTCCTGACTTCATTCAAATCACAATTTTTCAGTTCAGATTGTTGGTCATGTAATACTGGACGAAAGTTAATGCCACTTTGCCACGGAGATGATATATTGTCTAAATTTACAATTGATGCGGGTTCTGTAGTATCTACTACATCCAAATTGTCAATGTCATAGTCACTTGTTTCTGAAGGATCGTCTACATCTTCATTATTGTCCGGAATGTAGTCTTCATCATCACTCATAGAAATATCAGAATATACTGTTCTATTTCTTTGTCATCCATACTTGAAATTATAAATAAGTTGGGCCTAATAAAGAAAAACACAGTTATGCACTTAAGTAAAACATCAATGTTCACAAACCTGCATTATTATAAATAAAGAAGTACATGAATACGAGTAATTAAATTAAAAGTGTTAAGTAATTAAATTAAACAAGTTTGTTCACAAGAAATTCATTGTTTATAAATGAAACCAAAACATGGTACTGTTGATGACTAATAATGATATAAGAGACACCCTAAGTAAACACACTCAAGTTCAAACATGTGCTCCAACACAGTATGAGAAACCAACACTTCATAGCTGGTTATGCAACTGTGTGTGTGAGATGATTGGCTGTGAGCTGTGATCCATATGGGACACGCATTACAAAACAATTCTTCTTCTTGTCCTGTCACACCTCCGTGGTGCATAGGGCCTCAAGGTACCTTCTTCACCCGACTCTATCGCATGCCTGATGTCTAACATCATCCCAAGTGAGGCCTGCTGCCTTAACCTCGTCCTGCAGTGCTCTTCTTCAGGTGGCTCTAGGTCTGCCTTTTCCCCCATAGGGGACCAGTCTAGTGCGCCCTGAGTGATGCAGGTTGGGTTCCGTCTCATAGTGTGACCGATCCACTGCCGTTTGCGTCTAGCGACTTGTTCTCTAATTGGCTTTTCGCCTGCCATGGTCTAGAGAATGGCATTTGACACTGTTTGGGGCCAATAGATCTTGAATATTGAGCGAAGGCACCTATTAATAAACACTTGGAGTTTTTAAATAACGTCCGCGGTAGATTTCCAAGACTCACATCCGTACAGCAATACGCTTTTAACACTACTGCTGAATATTTGGAGCTTGAGCTTTCTCCAAATGATACCGGAACGCCATACAGGGCAAAGCATAACGAAAGCTCCCCTTGCCTTGTTGAGTCTGCTGGCTACATCTTCCTCTGTACCTCCTGAGCCTGCTATCATACTACCGAGGTAGCAAAAGCTGGTCATGGTCACAAGGAGGACACCGTGGAGCAAGATTGGGGTGGAGTCGTTTGTGGAGTCAAATAAAATTAAATCTTTGTACAAAAATGATGCAAGATTAACTCTTAATCGCAGAGAATACACGAGTGTATATAATATACATTTTTAGCCAGCCGGACTATAAGGGTTAAGCTTATCCAAGAGTTAGTTGGCAGACTCTAAGTCAATTGGCACAGTTGTTTATATAGTAGTTTCAAGGCTGTATGTTGCAATCGGAAGGAATGCATGCCTCATAAACTTTTTGTTTAAAGTTGATGGGAACTTTATAATCTCTTCGGATATCTTCCCCCTCAGGTCAGGTTTCCCCGACGCTGACTATCACCCGAGAGTAGGCCTCGCTCCTTAAGCCAGTCCGGTCCCTTATGTTATGGACCCAGGATATTCGCCTCCTGCCAGTTAGGAGTTATATTCTTTAATGGTTGTTGCAGATGGGGTGGATGTATTGTGGCGCTGTGTCCCCAGGGGCGGGCAGAGGCTTATGTGGACATGCTCATCCAGAAGTACTACCTGTTGCACCCGGCTGCTGGTTCTACCGACTTCAACAAGCTCGTATTCGTCACCAGGCCACAGGAGGGTGCCCAAGTATTGACGAACACATGAAAGTATATATGCCTTCAAAAACATTATGTACATTCCTATTAATTATTTAGTTAGCGATTTATTCATTTGCCATTTTGGCCATTTTATGCCAACTAGAAAAATATTGTATTTATTATCATTCCAGTTTTATATTTCATAGTAAAATATATTATTGATGCATTGCCCAAACCTATGGGCTTTGAAACTTATTATAAATTAATTTGGTTACACTAATCTATGCATGTTTTTTTTATTATCTATTATATAATTGATTTCAATATAAACCTGGAAATTGAATTATTTAATATATTTTGATATAAAGCAATCAATTTGTGGTGTAACATTTTCAGAAATGAAATAAATGACTTATATATGATATTGCTAACACCATTTCATTGTGACCACCGTCAGTAAAGTGATATTAAAGCAAAATATAGTATTTACATTTATTAATGCATTTTTTTTAATGTTTCAATCCTAGAAAATGGTTTGCAGAAAGTCTCTTGGGATGCCACTTGGTATTATGAATAAAGTTATGAAAGGATCGCTGCGTTGGTTCGGACATATGTAGCGCATGGATGGAGAAAGTATACGTTAACGATGTGAATGGAGTACAGAGTCGAGGTAGACCGAGGAAAACATGGCTCGACCAAATTAAGAAAATTTTAAATGTTGGTCATGTAAAAAGCCGGAAGAATCGACGTGTGTGTATGACTCTTTGTATGAATATGGAGGAAGCTAGAGAGGTGTGTCAGGATAGAGTAGTGTGGCGGTCTCTCTGCCTGAGAAATGGTGTGATGGTTTGTTTGTTTGTTTTGTGAATTTAGACTAAAGAGAGAGTGAGATTTTTTTTCCACACTGTCCTTGCCGGGAATTGAATCTAGGACCTGGGACCTTCAGTGTGGCAGTCATATCTGTTGCCAATCTTCTATGAAAGCCGTCAGTTACACGATAGGTAAGAACTTGCATTATGTTGCAGATTGCGCAACCATTGATAGCCGGATAAACCATATGATCTCCTTGCAGGATTTCGGTACAACCCAAACTCCAGCTTAATCGCTCTTGCCTAAAAATATGCCACTTAATTGCTCTCACTTCGAAAACCCTGAGATATTCTTAAATATTTGCTAAATGCTGAAATATGTTTTCATATTCAAATCAAATCAGTTTATTTACTCAAAAGACATTACAAACAGCATAAATGTTAGGCATGTATTGAGTACAGGTAAAATATTATATACATACAACATAATACCAGGAACGCATTAGAGATGGTTCAACATTAAGAAGACAAGATATTTTCTAAAGTCCAGAATATTTGTCTTCTGAACATACCTTCACTAATATGAAAGAAGTTGACCTCCGAGGAGACCGCGTTCAGCAAATTAATTGCTCTTCTCACCAGTGTCACCAGAGGCAGATTGGTTCTGAGGGCCGGTAGGTAAAACAATCTGTGCTGTCGCTGTCGGAGACAAAAAGACCAACATCCACCAGCAAGGCCGAGTTCTCGAAAATCCCCTGATTAATCTAAAGAAATGTGCTATGAGATGCCCATTTCTTTGAAGCTGCAGAGAATTGGTCCCGAGCATTCCCAAAAGAACGCCGTGGGTTAAGAGCCATGGATAACTACCATACTCTCTCATATTCTCCAATAACTAGGATTAAAGGGGATCTATGTACCTCAAAACACAAAAAAACGGCATATTTTTGGAAGCTCAGCCCAGGAAAAAAATATACTTTTTAGTCAATTCCAAATCCTAGTTATTATATTATAATATTATATTATAGTTGGCGGTTCACATACCGGGAGGACGTAAATGCAACAAAATAATAATAATAATAATTATTAAAATGACACTTTTAAAACAATATTTTTTTACAAACCACATCATTATACTCGTATAAGGACTGTCGCCTGGCGCGCGAATATAATGCGTGCAGTCGGGTAAAGGAAAGGGGCATTGTCCCGGTAGGTCGGATAACTCGGAAGGTCGGATAACCGAAGGTCGGATAACCGAGACTTTACTGTACTAATAATTGGTTGCATCAGTATCTTCCTTGAATATCAAATAATCAATAAACAATTATCAACTCAAATTTTAGTACCATTATTTGTTCATTTATTCTTGCTCTTTAATACCATTTTTGACTTATTCCTGCATTGATTTCTGCGCGACACCCATACCAACGGAAAGAAAACGTTCGTTCCGATCTGTAAAAACAAATGCGAACAACATTTCGATTCCCGTCAGAGCCAATAAAGCAAGTTTCTACGATCGTGCTTTCGGCGTTGCGGGTCCGTTGGCGTGGAATAGTCTCTATGTTAGCATGAGAAGTATGAGGATAGTTACAATAAATTTAAGAAACTACTAAAGACTGCACTGTTTGGTTAGTCTTTTCCTAGTGCGCCCTTGGAGTAATTAATTTTACAAAACGGCGCATTTAAAATATAAATCATCATATAAAAATAATATGAACAGTTTATTCATACTTCCAATAACAACATTGAAATGCAATACGATTGAACGTAGTCAAACTTAAAGTTTTATTGAAAAAAAAAACATATCACTATTCTAATTCATTCATATGCGGATATGAGGGATTTCTTTATACTTTCAAAATTCTGTAAAATTTCCAAAAAAAGACACGTGTCTGAAAAACTAACTAACTAACTAACCATCACGCCGTCTCCCCGAAAGGGTAGGCAGAAAGAATGGACTGTCACACTTTTACTGATGCGGCACTCCATCCTTCTCTTTTCGCCCCGCGGGAGACGCGGTGTGATGGGTTGCGAACCTCATCGCCACGAATAGGCATCTCCCGCGCACACTTCGATCGTCCAACACCCACAAAATAAATCTAAAACAAATAGTATAAAATACAATGATATAAAATAAAATAACAAAATAATAATAATTTAACACAAAATGTTATTTTTAGATGGTGCACATATTGTCTTTTTAATTTATGTTCCACGAATCCACCGTTTTTTTAATTAAGCACATAATGTAATAACACATAATGTTTTTCTCGATGTTGCACATGTTGACATGGACGATCCGGACTTTTTTGTTTATTTAATTTATGTTACACGTATCTACCGTTTTTTAAATTAGCTGTAATTAGGCACTTAACCAGCAAGAACTTAAAAATAATATTGAAGAAATTATTCAAATTGTCATTGGAACAAATGAAAAATTTATTTTTACACCTGTCAAAATTCTTTATAAAAACGATAAAACTAATATAATTTTAACAGCAAAAAAGTACAAACGTATTACGTGTCACAATTAACTATTATAAAGTGCGGCAACAGTTAAATTGACCAAAACAATTCACTTATACACGAAATATCTCCAAATTTACAGGAGCACCGCACCACATGAACCAAACCAAATTTTCAAAATCAGAATAATTATTGTGAAAAATAAAAGTTCTTCGAAACTTTTATCTGTATTCCCTTCAACGGCAAAATAGAATTTCGAAAATACCAACAATCCGAAACCAATTGAAATAACTATTAGATTACGTGAATGAACGTAATCATTATAGCCTTAAAATGACACTGCCGAACGTAAGTAAAACGAAATATAATTTTTTTATATTCGCCGCTTATATAATTACCTGCCTTGGCCAAATCAGGAGAAAACAACACTTATTACATTACACCAATTAAAATAACTACTTATAACACTACATAATAAAACAAATAAATATTCGCTAAATTTTAGAATTTATGGCTACAAAATTGACAAATAGTATCTGACTTGAATATGCAAGCAAATATACTCTTAATTTGGAAATCTGAGACCGATCATAAACTAACTAACCGAAAGAATGGACTGCCACATTTTTCTTTCCTGACATATTTCTCTCGTTTCCTCAACATTCATACATCGTGTCGATTTCTCGGACTCCTCACATGGCCGATATTCAATATTTGATTTATTTGATCGTGCTACGTTTTCCTAGGTCTTCCTCTATTTCTGGTTCCATTTAAATCGTTAACATATATTTTTTTACCATTCTTTCTTTCCATATGTCCAAACCATCTTAATGATCCTTTTATTATTTTGTTTATAACACCATCATCATTCGCACCGAATTCACTTCTTATATTTTCATTCGACACTCTATCATACACAGAGTATCCACATATTCGTCTAAGAGATCTCATTTCTACTGCATTTATTCTACTTTCATCCTTCTTTTGCCAGTTCCATGCTTCGCTTCCATACATAAGGGTCGGTAGAAGAACACCATTGTGCACTGCCATTCTAACTTTTTTGGATAGGTTTTTGTTTGCGATGACAACTTTAAGTGCACCATTCACTTTGTTGCCTGCCCCAACCCTTCTTTCAATATCCCTCTCCACTCGCCCATCTCTTGTAAACATACTACCTAAATACACGAACTCAACTACCTGCTCCAAATTTTCACCATTCCCGCTAATGTTGCAGACTGTCATGATTTTTTTCTTTTTCAAAAATCATTACCTTGGACATTAACATTCATCATCAGATCATTTCACATGCATACCTCATACTTTATGCTCGGTGTCTGCAAGTAGGACAGCGTCATCTGCATACAAGAGACAGCTTACTGACACTTCGCTCATTTTGGCACCTACATCCCAGTGGCGGTACTCCCATAGAAGCCCAGAAGCCCGGCTTGCGTAAAGAATTTTGAATCAACTCCCCCCAAATCCAAATTATCATGCCCCCGTATAAACCAACAACCCACTAAATCACCTTCCAGCAATGTTCCCATCAGACGTAAGAGGAATAGCCACAAGAGCTGAACCTCTGTAAGCCAGAAGATGTTTTGATTCAAAATTTCTTACGCAAGCCGGGATTCTGGGCTTCTATGGGAGTACCGCCACTGCTACATCCAACCCTTTCAGCTCTTTCACATACTTGTCCAACTATAGATTAAATAACCACGGGGACATTACGCAACCCTGTTTGACACCTTTATTGTTATCAAACCAGGCTGTAAGATCTTGCTCTCTGGAGAACATTTATGTTGCTGACCATATCGGTTCAAGTAATGCGCAACATTTTCCGATGCAGCCACATTTCAAACACCTCCAGCCGTTTCATAATACCAACTTTTAAGATCAGATGTAGCATTTGGCCATTCTCCATTGAAGCTTCAAATTAATTTTGTCATCACAGAAAACCCTTACCATCTTAAAAGGCTGCACGAGATACTTCTATTCCCTGTAATGAATTATTCTTCTTCAAGTGCCCTGTCGGGTCCTCCCAACGTTGGCGATCACCTCGGCGAATCTGTCTCTGTCTTGCGCCGTTCGGAATAGCTCCTCCACACTTCGGATGCCGGTCCACTCCCTCATGTACCTCAAATGTACTTAAAAAAATATACAAACAGCTAGCGAATACATTAAGACCAATTTTGGTTATTTTTAGCATTCTGATGACTTTTGTTCTTTTTAATAAAGCAATCTCGAGGGTGTTTTTGGTGTATTTCCGGATTTATTGATTACATTTTAAAGAAAGCAAATCACATTATGTTATATTTTTGGGTCATCATGCCTCCGTTGATGTAAACAGTATTGAAATATATATTATGCAACAGATTCGTATTTTTTCTTTATTTCAAATCAAATCAAATCAAATCAAATCAGTTTATTAACTCAAAAGACATTACAAACAGGAAAATGTTTAAGGCATCTATTGAGTACAGGTAAAATATTATAAAAATACAACAAAGTACCAGGAACGCATTAGAGATGGTTCGACATTAGGAAGACAACATACTTTCTAAAGTCAAGAGTATTTGTCCCCTGAACGTACCTTCACTAATATAAAAGACGTCGATCTCCGAGGAGACCGCGTTCAGCAGACTATTTGCTCTTCCCACCGGTGTCACCAGAGGCAGATTGCTTCTGGTGGCCGGTTGGTAAAACAATCTGTGCTGTCGCTGTCGGAGAAATCTATCAGGGACAAAAAGACCAACACCCTCTAGCACGGCCGAGTTCTCGAAATATCCCCTAATTAATTTAAAGAAATGGGTTATGAGATGCCCATCTCTTCGAAGCTGTAAATAATTGGTTCCGAGCATTCCTAAAAGAAATGCCGTAAATTTGTATCAATGTATGTTATATATTGAGTACCACGAGTTTGCGAGTGTCTATCCGACACTGTTACACTGTTTTTGTACCATCGCCACACAATGGGATGTCTCCAGGGATCAACTACTATGATGTTTTATCATCAGATCGGGTGGTGGTCTAGGGCAGTGCTCGCAATCTTTTCTCACCTACGGCACACCTAAGTTCTTCCTAGAATTCCGCGGCACACCAAAAGTTTAAATTCGGTCTGGACGTGGGCGTCAATCAGCTCAGGAGACGTTTTTTTTAGCTCATCGGCGACTTCCGGCTAGAAGAAATCAGCAGCGACGGCTTTTTTGCTCCTCCCGAAAGATTGAAGGACCAAATTTTCACGAATTCTACTGGCCGGAAGTCGCTGTTAAGTTAAAAAAAATTGGGGTCGCCAGCAACTTCCAGCCAGTAGAAATCAGCGGCGACCGATTTTTCACTAATGACCTAAAATAAACAAAAAAATAGTCACCAATGTCTCCCGAACTGATTTACGATGTTTTAACCCTTAACGTACCGTGTTCAAAACAAAACGCTCGCTCCCATGTGGTCAATTCAGTTTACCGCTAACTTTATCTAAATATCAAGCATATGACTCGATGAATCAAAATTTAATTTATGTCATCTTGTAGAGAATTTCATTAGGAATAGATCGATATCTATAACATACATGGATTATTTGAAAAACATATCATTATTAATTTTTTTCTGGAACCATGCGATTTCTGATATGGAATGCGTCATAGCATATGAGCAACTGACACCAAGTATGAACTTGTCTCGCCCCGCCGCGCCGCGCCGCGGCCGTGGCGCTATAATTTTACGTATGATAAAGGCACCCAGGCAAAATGTATAGTACGTTCAAGACAACGAGTACGTATTAATATTTGTCCCTTTTGGTAAAGTGTTAATATTTTCACAGTTCTGATATTATTAAGTTGCGTGCTGCGTTTCCGTCCACAGTCGGTATTATTACGTACCTATGAAAAGGCCAAACATATAATTTATAATACGTTCAAAACAACGAGTAAGTATTTGTCACTTTTGATAAAGTTGTAAATATTAGCAAAACAAATTCTACCTTAACACGAATGAAGGTGAGGGCAGTCTTAGAAAATATTTTTTTTTGGGATGAAGGAAGTAATTTTTGCTTTTTTTTTTATTACGAAATATTGAGAACACTTCAATGGAGGATTGCAATTTTTTTTTATAATATTAGGGTCCATAGGTTTTAAGAAAATCAACTTTAAATTGGCAGTGGAAACTCAATTGACCACATGGCAACGCGACGGTTAAAAGTTTCGACTCGATTTCATTAGGCATTTGGTTGCGGCACACCTGCATCCGGGTCACGGCACACCTGTTGCAGAGCAATAGTCTAGGGGACAAAACGCTTGGCTCCTGATCCAGGGGACATGGGTTCGAGCCTGGACACGACCCGATTCCTTCTTCATGATAACGAGCTATTCTGCTCATATTGATGGTTGTAAAATAAATTCTAATACCATTGATTTAAATCCTTGGGGTAAGTCTTTAAAAAAAAACTAATTTACATACCCTACTAAAAAGTACGATAAGAGTTTTTTTTATTTAAAAGTAAGTGTAGTAATTTTGAATACAATTATAATACACTAAGTTGTAAAATTTGTATAAAGAATTATTATTTGAACACATTAATTAGTAATCAAATATTTCACATAGGTAAACATGTTTACCGACCCTTATGTATGGAAGCGAAGCATGAAATTGGCAAAATAAGGATGAAAGTACAATAAATGCAGTAGAAATGAGATCTCTTAGACAAATGTGCGGATACTCTGTGTATGATAGAGTGTCGAATGAAAATATAAGAAATGAATGCGGTGCGGATGATGGTGTTATGAACAAAATAATAAAAGGATCATTAAGATGGTTTCGACACATGGAAAGAATTAATGAAGAAAGAATGGTAAAAAAAGTATATGTTAACGATGTAAATGGAACTAGAAATAGAGGAAGACCGAGGAAAACGTGGCATGATCAAATAAATCAAATATTGAATGTCGGCCATGTGAGGAGTCAGAGAAATCGACGCGCGTGCATGAAACGATGTATGAATGTTGAGAAATCGAGAGAAATATGTCAGGAAAAAAATGTGTGGCAGTCCATTCTTTCTGCATACCACTTCGGGGAGACGGCGTGATTGTTGGACCCTGTCCGTAATTGGTGCTTTGCGGTGACCATTATCACTTCTTACAGGTCCACCTTTGGAGGGTCCCCTATGGAGGAAGCGAGGCAGACCTAGAGCCACCTGGAGAAGGGCCTGCTGGACGAGGTTAAAGCAGCAGGCCTCACTTGGGATGATGTTAGGCATCATCAGGCATGCGATAGAGTTGGGTGGAGAAGGTTCCTTGAGGCCCTATGCACCGCGGAGGTGTGACAGAACAAACAGACAGGTCCATCTAAAATCATTCAAATAAAAAATAAATAATATAATAGTTAATATAGTGCTTGCTTTTTATTTTATTTTGAAAATAAACAATATTCCGGTCTAGATAATTTATGTACTTACGGATTTTCAATGAAAAATGCAACAGTTAATTGTTTATAAAAAATACAACGGTTAAAATTTAAAACACTGTTATTATATAATATCATTGTAACACATGATGTTGGCATCATCAGGCTTCGAAGAGATGGGCATCTCATAACCTATTTCTTTAAATTAACCAGGGGATATTTCGAAAACTCGGCCGTGCTAGAGGGAGTTGGGCTTTTTGTCCCTGATAGATTTCTCCGACAGCGACAGCACAGATTGTTTTACCAACCGGCCACCAGAACCAATCTGCCTCTGGTGACACCGGTAGGAAGAGCAATTAGTCTGCTGAACGCGGTCTCCTCGGAGATCGACGTCTTTTATATTAGTGAAGGTACGTTCAGAGGACAAATACTCTTGACTTTAGAAAGTATGTTGTCTTCCTAATGTCGAACCATCTCTAATGCGTTCCTGGTACTTTGTTGTATTTTTATAATATTTTACCTATACTTAATAGATGCCTTAAACATTTTCCTGTTTGTAATGTCTTTTGAGTTAATAAACTGAGAATACTCCTCATCAAGACCTATGTATGGAGTGTCTTGATGTACGGCTGCGAGACATGGTGCCTATCCGAAAGGGATAAGCGGAGACTAGAGGCTTTTGAGATGTGGTCCTATAGAAGACTCTTTGGAATTTCCTGGAGAGACCACATCACGAATGAGGAAGTTCTTCAAGGAATCGAAGGAGGAAGGCACCTGCTCAGGACCTTGTCCGAAAGGCGTGCAAGATGGATCGGCCATGTAATACGTCAAGAAGGTCTCTTGCATGCCATAATGGAGGGTATGATCGAGGGGACAAACTCTAGGGGACGCCCACGCCGAGAGTACCTGGAGGACCTGTTGGTGGACGTACGCTGCTCATCATATGCAAATCTCAAAAGAGCCGCACAAGACAGGGAAAAATGGAAGAGAATAATGGAGGAAATTGCTGCAAACCAATCCCAGGATTGAAACCAGAGAAGAAGAAACTGACTTGATTTGATTTGATAAGTCCTGTAAACGCCTCGACTACCATATTCTGTTTAAAAAAAAATACATCTTCGTCTCTATTGAGATACAATTAATCCTTAAAAATGATTAACCTGCAATGGGTAAAAATCCAGTATTTATCTACAAGTATTTGTATATATTCAAAAAACAAGTTGTATAAATTAAATTACTGTCAATTTAAAAATATTAAAATACAAGTTTTTTTCGCGCCTCTGACTTCCCATAACCCCTTAATGTGTACAGCAATACCCACGAGCCATATTGTTTAGGATTCTTACGGAATATTCGGAGCAGCGCAGTCTCCGTCGGTTATCGTTCTTTAATTGTCGTCTTCTCGTCACGCTCTCGCACAAGCGTCAATTTGTAACTTGTAAGTACATTCATCACACTTTTTTGTAAATTGTATTTGAGTTTATAATAAATTTATTGAAGGCATTAAACACTGTAGAATTCCATTGTAATACACTTTGCAAATAAAAAAAAATACCTTGTCTATTATCCACTAAAATATTAAATATCACGACATGATTCGGAGGAGACTTCCATCTTCAGGTATAAATATATATATACATATTTAAAAAAATATATTTATACAAGTAATAATACATAAAAGCTACATATTTATATAAAAACAGTAAGTAAATTTTAAAATTACATTATTGACTAACATAACATTTTTTTTCTCTCTATCTCATGTACGTAATTTCTAAGTTCTATTATGTTATGTTCTTTTCTATCTCATTTTCGTAATTTCTAATTTCTATCATGTTATGTTCTTTTGTATCTCATGTACGTAAGTTCTTTTTTCTATTATGTTATGTTCTTTTTCATCTCATGTTCGTAATTTCTAATTTCTATCATGCTATATTCTTTTCCATCCTATGTGCGTAATTTCTAATTTATATAATGTTATGTTCTTTTCTATCTCATGTACGTAATTTCTAATTTCTCTTATGTTATCCTTATTCTCGTTTTTGTGTTTTGCCGTTATATGTTAGTTGTCTGTTTATTTGTGCAAATTTTAATTACCTTTGTTACTAAACATGTAATTTTTTGTAAAAAAAAACCTTGCGGCGTTTATGTCAAAATAAATAAATAATTGAACAGTTTAAACTAGCAAACATAAATTATAGATTAATTACATTATAAAATCGTGAAATTCGTATAATTTTAAATTATTAACAAAGAGAATGTGTAAAACGCATTTAAAAACTTTTTTTTTCATCTAAATATCTTTATAATTATATATTTAGTGTGCTTCCACTTGTGTTTATCGTCGACCGGTTTCGGCAGCTTGCTACCAACTTTTGATGTAGATGCAGCAAGCTGCCGAAACCGGTCGACGATAAACACAATTGGAAGCACGTTAAATATATAATAATAAAGAAATTTATATAATTTTTTTTTTTCATTATTTAAAATAAAATTCTACCAAGAAATTTCAATTAAAAATATTATTTGGACTAATTGCTTTAAGTACTGTCAATTGATTTTGTACAGTAATTATTTTTAAACATTAAGAACCAATAATTAATTTTTAACAGTAATAATACACAATAATTATAAAATGATAACATGAAATTGTAATTTGGAAAAACACATACTTTCGAAAAGACATATTTTTAATACTTTACTGAATTTATAAATTACAAATTTTATATAGTATCAAACATTTCACTTTTGGTTTCATTGTTTATATTTAAATTACTAAAATAATAATGTGTTACGTATAGAGAAAATAATTTATGGAGTTATTTGGTATGTATTATGTTTGGGAAATTTCAAATGCGTACTGTATAAAATATATATTTGCTTTTAAAACCTTTTGATAATATTTATAACTATGTAAAGAATAAGATCAAAAAAATATAAATTGAAAATTAACCATCAATGATTATACAATTGTTTTATAAACTGTTCGATTTGGAAATGGCTGATGATGCCAACATTGGCTGGCGAAACATCTATCGTGACAATTTCATAGAATTTAATTAAAAAACTTACCATCACGCCGTCTTT
Organism: Lepidostoma basale; assembly: GCA_022606425.2. Classification (NCBI taxonomy): domain Eukaryota; kingdom Metazoa; phylum Arthropoda; class Insecta; order Trichoptera; family Lepidostomatidae; genus Lepidostoma; species Lepidostoma basale. Next base: position 1,029,354 of record JAHDVF020001249.1, read on the forward strand.
CCAAAGGGGTAGGCAGGAATAATGGACCGCCACACTATTCTTTCTTGATATTCTTCTCTCGTTTCCTCAACATTCATACATCGTGTCATGCACGCACGTTTTTTTCACGAGTCCTCGCGTGGCCGACATTTAATATTAGATTGATTTTATCGTGAACTGTTTCCTTGGTCTTCCTCTATTTCTAGTTACGTTTACATACACTTTTTTCTTCATAGTATTAATATTAATAAATTGTGATATTATAACCGTGTTTCTAATTAAATAGTTAATAATATTGAAGTTTCAAAGTGTTTACGGCAAAACGATAAAATCATTCGATTACCAATGATTTTTCTGAAATCTCGAGATGGAAGATCATTTTAAATAATAATTAAATATAACTACTTCCATCTTTTGTGTTTATTTTGACAGCGACCGGTCTCGCCAGTCTAGCTGGCATCGACAGGCTGGTGTTAAAATACAAACTTCTTTATATAATATACACACATATTACATGTGGTAAACAAGATTCCATATAAAAACATTTAAAAAATAATTTTATACAATTTAATAGTCCATTGTTTTGGCCGAAACACTATGATACTTTAATATTATAAACTGTTAAATTAAAAAAAATAGTTTTATGTATCACAATTGTATTTTATTTTACGCGACAGCTATTTCGTCAACATATGTTCACGTCATCAGGTGTTGTAATGATTTAAAAGATTTGTTAACACCTGATGATGTCAACATAGGTTGACGAAACAGCTGTCGCGTAATAAAATACAATTTTGATACATAAACAAAGTTTTTTTAATTTAACAGTTTATACTCGTACATAAAATTTACTAAATTAAAATATTGATTTTAACGTCATTTTAAATTTAGTTTATAATATAAATTCTTAATAAATATTTGGTTTCTACAGTTTCTTCTTTTTTTTTTTCTTCTTCTTCTTTTAGAGCCATGTCAGGTTCCCGCGACGTTGACTCTCACTTTGTATTTTTATCAGAAGGAATTTCTGTCCCTGGGAGTTCTAAATAGCTCCTCAACGCTTTTACACCATTCAAGTCCCTAATGTCGTGGAGCCAGAAGATTCTTCTTCCTCTTGTTCCTCAACCTATTCCCGTCCACTCCTGGACAAAGGCCTCCTCCATTGGACTGCATCCAGGTTATTGGATCCCGACATGTCTGTTCAGATCATCCTTCCACCGTAGTTGCGGTCGCCCTGCACTTCTTTTTACCGTCCACGGTCTCCAAGTCAGCAGTCTTCTTGTCCATTTTTCGTCTGAGCTTCTGGCTACGTGACCTGCCCATTGCCACTTTAGAGTCGCCACACGGTGGATGATGTCAATCACCTTTGTTTTTTCTCTAACCGTATCGTTTCTGACTTTGTCTCTTAGGTTTATTCCTAACATGGCTCTCTCCCTGGCTCTCTTTTCGGTCACTCGTAGTTTCTCGGCACTTTGTTTGGACAATGTTACAGTTTCAAGATCATAAGTATCAACTGGCAGAACACAGGCTTCAAAAACTTTTCGTTTCAGGTTGATTAGTATTTTCCGGTTTTTAAGGAGTCCAATTCCAATTCTTCTCTTGAGCTCTGCGGTTTGGTTATCTCGGCCCAATCGAATATTGTGGCCCGGGTATGTATATTCTTGGACATTGTCGATTCTCAGAAGATTCACGTTCTGCCAAAACCTAGTGACCCGTTGTTCAATTTTAGTTTGAAATGCTCTCTCAAGGCGAATCCAATCTGTCGCTAATATTTATATTTTTATAAAGGGTGTCCGGTGGCAGAATTCTCTGTAACGGCTAAGCGGAGGAGCATGGATGGGGCCGCGTTAGCTTCGTCATTTGTGCGGGTTATTTAATCACGATATCGCAGTGGACAGGAGAGCATCGTGCATTCGCAATCGATGCGTATTTAAAGGCTAATGATTCGCGTGCAACTGCGCGTCGAAGATTTAGTACGCGTTACAATATTCGACATTTACGTGACGCCAAAAGTGTAGATTTGATTCGATCATGGGTGCGGAGGTTCCGGGCAACAAGTTCAGCGACAAACGACCTACGGCCGGGGCCCAGCAGGACGTCGAGAACAAATCAAAACACCGAACTTGTCGCGAACAGTTTGCACGATAATTTCGCACTTTTTATTTTGCAATTGTGTAATTAAAAGATTAAATTCTCTATAAAATGTTTTAATAGTCAAAATGCATTAAAGGTTTAGCTTCAATATTGTTTAAAACCTTCATTTCGTATCTGCTTCTTAGTTTTTCGTGCACATTTTTACTTGGTCAGTCGGTATCTGTACATTGTACGCTGTGGAGATCCTTTCAATGCTGTGACCGTTATTTTGCAATTTGAGTTTTTTTTAAATATTTTTTTCACCATGGATCAAAATGATAACTCTGTTTTTTTTTAAAGTATTTAATAATGTAAATAATTCAGTGTTAAGTGAAAACGATTCAGATTGTGGAAGTGACATCCAAATCCGACCAAGTAAAATAAGACAGGCTGTTTTTTTTTCTAAAAGTGAAACAAACAGTGCTAACAGCGCCCTTGAGATGATTAATTCATAAAAATGGCGCTCTATATATCATCCAATTTATTATTATTATTATTATATTAATTGAGAATTTTAAAAAAATATCCTTCAACCATTTTTTTTAATTTTACCGTTGGCAGTTGATGCGTTGAATATTCACAAGATTGAAAAGAGCCGTCCGATTTTTTAAAATTATTTTTTTATTAGTAATCTTATAAAATCAGAAGAATTTAAGAAAATCCTAATATGGTAATAATTTACACAAAATACATGATAGGCGTTTACTCTGTTGCCCGCCCTAACCCTTCTTTCAATATCCTTCTCCACTCCCTCCCATTCTTTGTAAACATACTTCCTAAATTCTTCTTCTTCTTCTTCAAGTGCCCTGTCGGGTCCCTCCAACGTTGGCGATCACCTCGGCGAACCTGTCCCTGTCCTGCGCCGCTCGGAATAGCTCCTCCACACTTCGGATGCCGGTCCACTCCCTCACGTTTCGCAGCCAGGACATTTGTTTCCTTCCGGGCCCTCGGCGTCCCTTAATTTTCCCCTCCAATATCAGTTGGAGAAGGTGGTCCACGCACTATATGACCAAGATGTGAGATCTTTCGAACCTTGATAGTTGATAACAATTCCCTGTCAACTCTAGCTCGCCTCAGGACTACGGTATTGGTAACCATGTCTGTCCAGGGAACTCTGAGCATAGGCTTCCTAAATAAACGAATTCATCCACTTGTTCCAGATGTTTAATGAGTAACGAATTATTTGTTTAGATACGAGAAATGGGGAAACACTCGAGGGCCAAAATAACGCGGCTTCGCGTCCTGCTGACGCGGTGCTTCTGCAAGAATGTGAGGCTCAGGGGGGTCCTGGAGCATCGCTACCGCCACCGCCGCAAGCCTCTGGGCCGGCGCATCCTGGCCGCGCTCAAGACCTGGCAGGTCCTCACCTTCCTCGTTCCTCTGGTGGTGGCAGCCATAAATATTCGCCACCAAATTTTGGACGCCTTCGTCGGATTGATTTATTGTAAAACTTAAATTGTAATTTTTGTTACTTTTATTAATTGATATTGAAAATATACTAATTCAATAATTCAAAAGAGCATATAAAAATGACTTTTATTTTGAATTTTATATCCCGCATTTTTAAATCATTTTCTAACAATTTGAAACCGAGATGTTCAAAATATTTAATAATAATTAAGATGGCAGTGCACAATGGTGTTCTTCTACCGACCCTTATGTGTGGAAGCGAAGCATGGAGCTGGCAAAAAAGGATGAAAGTAGAATAAATTCAGTAGAAATGAGATCTCTTAGACGAATGTGTAGATACTCTGTGTATGATAGTGTCGAATGAAAATATAAAAAGTGAATGCGGTGCGAATGAAGGTGTTATGAAAAAAATAATGAAATGATCATTAAGATGCTTTGGACACATGGAAAGAATGCATGAAGAAAGAAGGGTAAAAAAAGTATACGTTAATGATGTAAATGGAACTAGAAATAGAGGAAGAACGAGGAAAACGTGGTACGATCAAACAAATCAAGTATTGAATATCGGCCACGTGAGGAGTCAGAGAAATCTCTCTCGTTCCTCAACATTCATACATCGTGTCATGCACGCACGTCGATTTCTCCGACTCCTCAGGTGACCGATATTCAATATTTGATTGATTTGATCGTGCCACGTTTTCCCCGGCCTTCCTCTATTTCAAGCTCCGTTCACGCCATTTAAATATACCTTCTTTAACATTCTGTCTTCACTCATTCTTTCCATGTGTCCGAACCATGTCAATGACCCTTTCCTTATTTTGTTCATAACACTTTCATTCGCACCACATTCACTTCTTATACTTGCATTTGTCACTCTATCATATACAGATTTGTCACACATTCATCTTAGAGATCTCATTTCTACTGCATTTATTATACTTTCATCTTTCTTTTGCCAGTTTCATGCTTCACTTCAATACATAAGGGTCGGCACAAGAACACCATTATGCACTGCCATCTTAGCTTTTTTGGATAGGCTTCTTTTATTAACAATATATCTGCGATTCGACGGAACACTCATGGAAGTCTGTAGTTCTCTGGAACAACTTCAACAACATTACACAGAAAAGCATATCCCATACCTTCAATGTATGTGAAGTTTCCGCTGTAACTTTTTCAGAGAATAAACTAGATATCTCGTGTATAGCCAGATAATCTAAAGTGCCTGAACAAGCAGGTTACTAAATCAGTGCTTAAGTTGATTGAGCGGGAACGCAATGGCCAACATGCGCTTGGTGTCCGGTGTAGGTTGTACAGTAGCGAGCACAGAAATCTTTTCACACTGAAAATATCGCTTTTTTGTAATTATATAATTATTTTTTGTGATTCCTTGATAGCTTTTCACTCCAAATTATTAAGCAACACTGTTTAAAGATGATCTGTTTAAGATGATCTGAAAAATGCCTTCTTAAGGATCATAAATTATTTTTTCTTAATTTTAGAGTTAATTTGTAGAGTTAATTTTTTGTTACAAAAATTAAAAATGCTCACATAATATAAATAAACACATATTTATTTCAAATAAAATTACATGGGTATATAACACTAACAATTATCAAAAACCAACAAAATCAGTACTTTGTTGTTCCTCTTTTTTTTTAAATAACTGCTTCAATACGTTTAGGCATAGATTTCACCAAATTATGTATGTAGTCTTGGATAAATTTTTCAATTACACTTTTTCGATGAAGTGAAAACCGATATTTTCAGTTTGAAAAGATTTCTGTGCTCGCTACTGTATATTCCTTTTTTTTTCAGAGTTCGTTATCGGTTTTAGTAAGAATGAATTTAAAAAAAAATTGACGAGATTTTCAGACAGATTCGAGTGATAACGGTTCGATTCCCGTTAATGACAGTGTACAAAAATCACGCTGTGTTTGCTCTGGTAGAATTCATGTGTTAAAAAGATAACCACCTCGCAAACCGTGGGCACCTCGGTACCGGCAGCACGTATAACAAATAAATTCAAGTCCGCGTCACGAGTAATCGGAGCTCTCTATCCCATGTTTGGTCATAGAAGCAAACTCAACACCGTTAATAACTCCTTATTTACAGATCGGTAATAAGACCGATCATCACCTACGCAGCCTCCATCTGTGGTCATGAGGTTTCAACTTACTTACCTAAACATCAAATCATGCAAAATAAAGTCATTTGGCTTACGCTGGGCGCACTGCTCCCATTTGGACCAGGATTACACACCTAGAGGCATCTACACGTCTAGAGGCCGGAATCCCGACCCTTGAAAAACACATACGCATAATTAATATACGTATAAATGAAAACGTCTGTCTTCTAGAAGTTTTATTAAGTTTTTTTTTTATCAAATGTTTCATTTGATAATGCCTTAGAAGGGCGAAACTTGTCATACCATAAAAAACTTAATAAAACTCCTAGAAGACAGACGTTTTCATTTTTATTAATTATATAATATGGAGTTTTATATCATTGTTCAAGAAATAATAAACACATGCGAACATTGGCCTAGCGATTCTTTCAGGAGGTCGCCTCACACCTCAACCCCACTATACAAGAAACCACCAATTACTCTCCAGACACTCACCCTCGATACAACCGCCCAAAAAACATCTTCCATCAAAGGAACGCCACGGGTAACACTATACACACCGGCCCCCGCTAGCCCCACCACCCATTCCCAACCGACCCGTCTTAAAAAAAGAAACTACTAACCAATACCACTTTTGCAAGCCCAAACTAAAATAATTCACCACGTCCCAAAGTAAAAAATACTAATTGTGGAGTAAAAGCCTTAGGGCTGAGACTCCAGGATACAAATAATCTAAGTCATTCGCCAGTGCGCACCAAACAGAGCACTTCGTCGCCTAAAAGCTATTTAATGTTTGAAAGTTATTGCCACAGCGCCCCACACTTCCGCATCGCAGACCTCGCTCCTGCACTGTTCGCCGCAAAAATAAGACTTTGTTTTATTTTCTCGCCTACATCGGTACCTGGCAAGCACGCCTTATTCCCCGTGTATTACATCTGGAAACGGGCTGCAGTCAGCGTTCTAAGGTAATAATAATAAAGTAAGTACAGAAGTAATCTTTGAACACCTAACAAATCTGCATATCAGAAATATCTGCATATCAGAGATAGTTCTAATGAGAATCATGTCAGATATCATAACAGGGGTTGAAAATGGGAAAATTGCTTTAATATTTGTTTTAGGCATGAGCGTGGCTTTCGATACTGTAGATTGTGATATATAATATATGAGTTTAGGTATCGGAGTAACAGTTCTTGGATGGATGAAATCTTACCTTTCGGAGAGACATTAATTTGTTGGTCTAAGTGATTCTAAATCTCATGAAAACGAAATTAACTGAGGTGTCCCACAAGGATAAATTCTCGGGCCATTGCTTTTCCTTTTGTATATAAATAATATTGATAAATTCATCCAAGCAGAAGGATTTAAGACATTTGATTATGCAGATGATTGTCTGATCTATAAATTGTGCGATTTCGATGAAAGAGATAGAACAAGGAATGATACTGTGCAGTAATAGATCGTGTTTCAGAGTGGATGGCCGAGAATTAACTTAAACTAAACCCCACTAAAACAGAACTTATATGGGTGGCCTCTCCTCTTCGAATGATCTTTCTAGGAAACTGTTATTCGGAGGTATTTACAATCCAGGAAAACTAAGAGAACTAAATTTATACGTTCCCACAGCTAAAGTAGAGCAGGAGGGCATATCATATATTATTTTATTCCCCAGATTACCGTACATAGTAGCTACGAAGTTCTCCTGTATTGAATAATTATAATAATAATAATAATAATTGTAATAAAATATCGGGTTTTCGGGCCCCATAAAAAATATATGCAACATGGTTATTTATGGGGCTTTATATCGGTATTGCAATATCTGAAGTTACTACATGTCTCGTTCTGTGATCTCATTTTATTTATATTATAAATGTGAAAATAATATAAAATATGACAACGACTGTATTATAACCTATTCCTAATATACGTATTGTATGTATGAAGTATGCATGCGAAATGATCTGATGATGAATGTTAATAAGTCCGAGGTAATGATTTTTGAAAAAGCAGAAATCTTGACAGTCTGTAACATTAGCGTGAATGAAGAGATGTCTGTCTTCTAGGAGTTTTATTATATTTTAGATGGAATGACATGTTTCGACCTAGGTAATATCAAATGTGTCACAACATTGATACATGCTTCAAACATTTGATACTGCCTTAGAACGGCGAAACATATTATTCTCTCTTAAACATATTAAAACTCCTAGAAGACCGAATTTTTAATTCATAATAATTACTAGTATTTATGTTTATTCATTGTTTTAAAAGAATCGCGATATTTTTTAAAATTTGATAGCTGTTAGATCAAACCGGCCCTATATATTTTCTTCAACATTATGGTCTAGTAAATAATACACGGAATCTGATTCGTTCACAGAAAACGGGGCGGGCCCGATCACCATCTGTACGGTATATAGTCATTAATACCAATGTCATGCCGCCTTGAAACAACACAGCAGAAACCATTCTCGCTCCGCACGCGACCGCGGACGCACGTCCCGGACACCGCGCGCCGGCGTGCCCTGCTCGCTCCACCGCCACGTGGGCACCAACCGGCGTCCTCACGAGATTTTATTCTCACTTCGCCTGCCATCTAGAAGACCCCTCGCTTCCCGTGCTGCGACACGGTTCCAGGCCGAATCACCAACCACACTAGCCGATCTCCACATCGCCCAGCTAGCATTCGGACGCCGCCTCTACTGCCCTACTTAGAGTGCTTCGCCCATCATACCGGTATTACGCAAGGACCGCATACCCATTCCTCTACTTATTTATTGTAGGGTAACATACAGTGATTGTTAATACAAATGCAAATGAACAAACTAACAGTTAAATAAAGACATAGAAGGTTACCCGCCGTTTACCCGAAGCTGTTATAGGACGCAGCGGCGCCCCTTCATCAGCTTCGCTCAAACAATCCCTGGGCCGCCCCCCATCCACCCCATCCATCCGTCCCATCCATCCGAGAATGCACCATTACAACAAAAAAAAAACCAAAAGCAAAAGGGTATCCAGGCCACATTTAATCCAGTTTAATTTCAATCCACTTCTATGTCCCAATCTAATTCCTGTCCCTAGTTTACATGACTATTTTCTCTATTTACTTAAGATTTCTTTATTTCTTTCCTCATTACAAGTTTTCTCTCCCATCCCACACTCTGTCACAATTTTATAATAGGCCATAAAATCGTATACCATTCCTCTACTACTACAAACACATACCTCGTCGCTCCAGTAGTTTAAGTTCTGAGAATTTCATACAGCGACCTCTATCTTCGAAGCCAGGCCGTCGCCATATCGCCCTGACACTACAATGCCGGTAGCTGCCACTCCGCCCGTCAGACGCCGACGGACTACCGCCTTGGTTCTTCAATCTCTGTGGCCGCCATCTGGCAGACTCCGCAGTATATCCGCACGCTCCGCCACAAATTCTTCCGTCGCCACTAGGAGACCCACGGCGTCTTTTTGTGATCATTTTACAACGCTTCGCTCCGCTTGTGATCACCCTCGCACCTGTGCTAGACACGGGCCGCCACATTGCCTGCTACTTGTCACATCTCATTTATTATATTTTACCTGTTCTCAATAGATGCCTTAAACTATAATTGTTGTTTGGTCTTATCCGGGCTGCCTTCTCCTGCGCCGCTCTACCCGCTGCGTTCGCAACCGATCTACGCCGCGAATCATACATAAGCCCTTACCCCCACCCGCTCCACTTCTACCCTAACCCATCCTGCATCTCAAACAGTCACCTTATCAGTCTCCACCCATGACAACCGGTCCACACCAAGGCACTCTCGGATCCTCAGCAGGGCCTCCGTTAATCAGTCGACACTTCAGACCTCGGCACATGACCGCCCCCGGCCCCTCTAAATTCCCCTCTACGCACCATAAATAATATTTGCAACATGGAGATTTATGGGGCCGTATGTAGTATTGGAATCCGTCAAGTTATGTGTCTCGTGCCGTGACGTGTCGAAGATTCTATTATACATAACATTTTCTATTAATGTGATGCAGAATGTTTCCCATTTGTAAAGTACAATATGAATAAAAAAATGTTGTTAAAAATATTCCTATTTATTAATAGTTAATAAAAAGTCACGATATTTTTTACGGATCAATCGGCCCCATATATAATTCATCATTACGGGCTGGTAAACAGTGATTTCGAGACTGCATTGTAATAATAACGATCAAATACGACGTCTGCCAGTCACTCCTATTAAATAACTAATATAATAATAATACGAAATAAGAATCATTAAATCACTTAAACTAGGTGAAAATATTATAAATAACCAAATTTCTCCCTACACCCCGTTCGTAAACAATATAATTTACGCACGAAAGTGAAAACGTCATTTTTCTAGAAGGTTTATTATATTTTATGGGAATGACATGTTTCACCTTTCTAAGGCATTATCAAATGTGACGAAATTTTAACTCGTTGCTGTTTATATACCCGTACACTAGTAAATGGAGCAGAATATGGTAATAAACGAAAATTGATGTGACTACACATTTTTAACATATAATTATAAGAGTAGGACCAGAAATACTGGAAAGTGTTTCTTAGAACTCGTTAAGAAATTTTATGAAAATGATTATATTGTTAGGGAATTCTAAATGATATTCTTCTCCTTCTTTCCGTGTCCTGTCAGGTCTCCTCAACGTTGACTATCACCCTTGAGTAGGCCTCCCCGTCCTGGGCAGCACGGAACAGCTCCCCTACAGTCCTTAGCCCCGTCCACTCTCGGATGTTCCTCAGCCAGAAAACCCGCCTTCTCCCAACACCTCGTCGACCCTCAATCTTACCCTCCAAGATCAGATGTAATAGTGTGTAGTTTTCGCCTCTCAGAACATGGCCCAAGTAGGACACCTTACGGACTTTGATGTTGCTCAGCAATGATATTATATAAATCAAAAATAAGTTTTTCTTTTTTATGTACTTTGTATACAACACTCACTTTTTAAACAAATTAAAAATGAAATATCAAACATGTTTCGGATTACCCTGTTCTTCTTCAGTTATATTATATATATATATATATATATATATATATATATATATATATATATATATATATATATATATATATATATATATATATATATATATATATATATATATATATATATATATATATATATATATATATATATATATATATATATATATATATATATATATATATATATATATATATATATATATATATATATATTAGTGTCCCTTATTTTTCAAAGTTTTAATTTTACAATGCATAGGCTATTGTTTTATTCATTTGTGCCTAAAACATCCAAAACCATTTTTTTTCCTTATTCGGAACAGTGTAACCCGTGCCGACTTGCGCCCAAAGATGTCCCATACAAATTGCGTCACAGGAGCGGCGCGTTGTCGTTGTTATCATCATTTAGTCTCGGTTTTTCGGGTATTAAGCACGGATTGTTTTATATTTCGAAGATATCAGTGGAACTAAGAAGCAATTAAAAGAGTATTTTCTTGATTAGTGAAGTAAATTATTAAATAACAGGTGTGAACTACCATCTAACCGTCAAGTTCTCGCAGTTCTATTTTTCAAAATACGTGAAGTTAATTTGACTGTTAATGAAAGCGCAAATCTTGTCATTCTGGAGTGCAATATATTCTGAAAAAAGGCTAGAATACCCATCAGAGTCGTTCTTAATTATGTTAAGAAGTTAGTAGATCTTTATCAGGTCTGACAAGAACTGCAAAAAATAGAAAGAAGATTTAAGACTTACATAGGCGCCGCGAAGAGAACTTTCAACTTAAATAAGATAATTTATTCGATATCGCATACGCCGATGCTCTTGAATGTGCTGTGATACGACAGCATCTTATACAGGATGCTTAAACGGAGCTTGTGTGCAAAAACTAGAAAGAGATTTGTTACTCTTTGCTTGCCGCCATCATATATACGAACTGATGCTCAAAAGTGCGTTTGAATCGCAAAATCGATTGTACGAGATGATTATAGCAAACTCATTGAGCTTGCTATTGTTTTTCTGGGTGGAAGCATTGAAAATAAAATAAAAATCAGACCTGCTGGCCCAATGCATCAAGCACGATGGATGGCAAGAGTTATTTACTCCTTAAAAATAAGTTTGCTGCAGTCCTAGTTTAAAATGTACGCTAAGGACAAACAAGCTTTACGAGATGTTTGTTTATTTATTGTGGCAGTTTATGTAAAGCCTTGGCTTAAATGTAGTTTGGCGATAAAAGCTCCTAATCAAGATTTTAGTTTTTTAAAGACCTTAAAATATTTCGAAAAAGTTGACAATTTCCAAAGCGGCTTTAAACAAGTTCAGTCAACATTTGTGATACTTGTCAGAGGAAATAGCCATCCTTTCAATTTTTGATGACAACATTGGTGAGCAAACCAAAGGAAACATTGTAGAAAACTTACAAAAAAAGTTTTGGAGATTCGGGAAAAAGATATGTTCCATCGAAGGAACAGATGTCTGGCTCTCTATATGGTATGTAAGAAGTGTTTAATCTGGTGTTTAATTTAGAACTTATTTGTTTTATTTATAGGTACTACAAGTATTTGTTATCTATTTTTATGGATTTTGTTTCTGTCAAGAGTGAAGATTTATTTTCACAACTGAAACTTGATAGTAATTTCCTTCAATAAATTGTATCTTCATAGAAAAACAGCGCGGCGTTTGTGGAAGCTTAAAATAAGGTTATTAGCTTAAAAGCAGTTAATGACACAGCTGGAAGAGCTTTTAATCTAATGAAAGATTATCATAGTTTGACTACCGCAGATGAAGAACATAAGCAGTTCATATTATGTTGTGTGCAAGAACATAGAAAAATTTACCCAGACTGTAAAAAAAGAGACTTTGAAGAGGAAATATTCAAGTAAATAAATATAAATTTGGATCTTTTTTGATAATTACATGAAGAGCATTTTATTAATATGTGTTTTCATCACTATTTATCTAACATAATGGTTTCAATTGATCATCTACAACTACATTTAAGAGACACTTAAATCACATATTTTCTAAAACTTTGAGGGCAAGTCGGCACGGGTTAAAATTAACGTAGGAAGTTGAAATTCTGTATTTGGGTAACTAGTAGACTATTAAACACAATTAGGCGTTTCAATAATCCAAAAAAAAAATTTTTTGCCCATATAGGACACTTCAATATATATATATATATATATAGTATATATATATATATATATATATATATATATATATATATATATATAGCAGTATATATATATATATATATATATATATATATATATATAGTGAAGTTATATATATATATATATATATATATAGCAGTATATATATATATATATATATATATATATATATAAATATTATAAAATTGTTTACGAATATGATCAATTTTGACAGGATCTGTCAAAAATGAAATAATTGCTGTCGGTACAAATTTCAATTTGACAAAAAGACTTTTTCAATAGCTGAAAAAACATCAACATAATTATTTTCTTCAAGAAGACATTTTCAAAAGTAGAAAAAACAACAATAAAATTTTGTTATTCAAGACATTTATATAACTTAATTACTACAAACATATTTTTTGATATTTTTTACCGGTAAACCTTACCTTACCTTACCTTTACCTACATATCACGTGAAATCGGAAGTTTTATTTTTTTTAATTCAAATTCAAAATATACTTTTTCATACCGTCCAATTTAATGTAGATCTGAATGAAATGGAATGTTTCAGATAAATTTTCATCCGCTTCCATAGCTACCGAAATATTTGAAATTTTCACACGTGATAAAAATGATTACTATACACATAATAACAAAAATTAACCAATATCAAAGTTTAATATGCTTTATTAGTACGTTATTGGCGTGTTTTTTATGTCTTTACTAGACAATATTTTTTTACCAGCCCACGCCTCACTGCGCCATCTCGACGCCCCCTTATTTTCTCAGGGTCTTCTACCACCCACCTGAAAGTCTCAATTACAGAATTTCGTGTGCGGAATCGTTGCGAACGTTAGAAAAGGTTTCTGGTGAATCAGTTTTATTGAAAACTCAAGCCTACGATTGGTACAGAGCTTTTTAATTTGCGTTCATTTTCAGACGCCACGGAAACCGTCGAAGATTTGCCTCGTTCTAGACGACCTTTGACCTCTACTTACGATGAAAAAGTGGAAGAAATTGTTCCCGAAAATCATCATGCGAGTATTAAAGAGGTAGCATGAGACCTGAACATCTCTCGTGAGTCCATTAGTTTGATTTTGGTGGAAAATTTGGGCATGAGGCGCGTCGCTACTTGACTCGTTCCGTAGCAGTTGAATTTTCTTCAAAAACAATCCCGTGGACAGGTCTCTTTGGACATGCTTGATCGTGTGAATTCTGATCCAACATTCATGGATTGGGTTTATGAGTATGACATGCAAACAAGTCAAAAATCATCGGAATGGACGGCGAAAAACAAGCTTAACCGAAAAAAATTATCCCAATGTCGCTCAAATATCAATGTGATGCTCATCGTTTTTTTTCGATATTCGCGTAGTGGTCCATCATGAATTCATACAAGAGGGACAAACGTTCAATTAAAAATACAATTTAATCGTATTTAAAAATGGTGACCGAATTTAATACCAAAAACGCGATAAATACCATCTATCAACCGCCATCTTCTCTGGATTTGGCTCTGTGTGACTTTTTTCTGTTTCCAAAATTCAAATTGCCGCTCCGTGGAACCTGTTTCCAGCCAATTGAAGCCATAAAACAAAATTCTTGGAAGGTGTGAATTCGGTAAAGGTCATACCCGAAAGTGCCTACCAGAAAGGTTTCGAAGAGTGAGAAAAACGCTGACATATGTGTATGTTATTTCATCCAATAGGGGATACTTTGAAGGCGACAAAATCAATATTGATGAATAATTTAATACTCGTATTTTCCATGGTACTTTATTGTCATAGTAGTAAGTCTAAGCAAAAGCAATTAATTAGCATTTGAAACTGAAAAAAATAATGTGGGACGAAATCTAAATCAGATCAGGTATAATCAATACATGTTCTGTTCTAGTACCTACCTACGCGTTAAGTAAACATTTTACGTAAAAATTACATGTAAAATATTATACAAATATATTATAATCGAATATCGGGGCTAAAGACGGCAGTGGAAAATGGTTTTAAATAAATTGTTATTTTGAATTTCATACAACAAAATTCTAAATATTGATTTAAAGGTTTTTCCTTGACCACAGGTAGTAAGCAATACTATGTAGACAAAGGTGCGAATTCGCGTACATAGTTCTGTTCTTAATATTATCATGAAATGCATTATTGTTTTTTTTAGATGTCGGAAAATATGCTATATTACAATATGTATTATGATTTTACAATAAATCACAATAAATGCATGCAATAACTTTAAAATGTTGCACATTTGACTTCAGCAGGAAGGAGAGGTACCAACACACAATGCAATTTTGGCGTATCCTGTAGCAGTCTTCCTGTTTTTAAAGTTTTCAGATTTTCATCATAATATTGAGCAGTTTTAATATAATAAATCATTTTATTTTAAAGCAATAATATTGTGTGAAAACATTTCATTTCTCATATTCATTAGTAAAAGCTCTAATGCGACTTCACTTACCTGCCATCTCATGTGTTTGGGTCGTCTGTCTCTCATTGAACACGAGATCAATAAAGCTGCAAGTGCGGTGAAGGCACTAGTAACGGATGCTGGTACGGAAAATGCATTGCATTTAGAATTTCATTAGAAACATTTGTTGTGTAGTTATTAAATATAAAGAAATTGATTTCTTAGAGTCATTCATTGACATTAAAACCAATGATTGCCCTTAAATGAAAACGAGATTGAAGCTAACAAAATTGTATACCTGAGATAATTAAAGAATTTATTAAGTATTACCCAATTTTCATTTTATGTATACTCGTATTTAAAACTTCTTTGTGTAATGTGTATAAAATAATTACGTACCCGATGTGTAGGAATAAATAAACATAAACAATTTGATGTAATGCGCCAAGAAGTAGGCTCTATCTGGTTATTAACCGTAAGCTTTTCTGTGCGTTTGTCGATTTGCAAAAAGCCTATGATCGAATTAACAGATAAACTGTGGTCAATCTTGTCCGAATACGGAGTGAGCACAAAATTGATACGGGCGGTTGCTTCTCTCTACGAAGGGAGCACGGCCAGTGTTAGGATAAATGGGGATATCACGCCCCGGTTTGATATCACAAAGGGTGTTAAGCAGGGCTGAGTGACGTCTCCATGGTTGTTCAATCTGTATATGGACAAGTGTATGAAAGAACTTAAAGGTATAAATGCTGGTGCTAAGATGAGTGATCTCTCTGTAAATTGTCTGGTTTACGCGGACGATGCCGTTCTCGTTGCGGATAGTGTGGACGAATTACAAGTCTTGGTGTCGAGAATGTATAAGGTATGCAAGTCGAACGATTTAATGATGAATGTCGGAAAGTCAAAGGTGTTAGTTTTTGAAAGAGAAGAGCAAATGTAGACAGTTTGTAATATAAGTGTGAACGAAGAGAACTTGGAACAGGTGAGGGAATTTGTGTATTTAGGTAGCATGTTCACAGCGGATAGCCGAACGGACAGTGATGTTGAAATAAGGATTGGTGCGGGTAACAAAGTGAATGGAGCTTTAAAAATAGTTATTGGAAACAATAATTTATCAATGAAAGCGAAAATGGCCGTTCACAATGGAGTTCTAGTCCTTGATTTTTCATTTTCATTTATTTTACACAAAGATCACAAACATTACAATACATTGAATCATCTAATTATCTTATTTTTGCCTACGATTTGAAGCTATTTAGAGCTATAGAAAATTCTAACGATTCATTTCTCCTACGAAATGATATTAATAGGTTGTTAAAGTGGTCGGATGACAATTACTTGCCATTTAGTATACCAAAGTGCTCTGTAATTTTTTATTTTTATTTAATTTATTTAAAAAAAAAAAAATCGGGTTATATGATACATTCTTAGATCTTACTTGTAATTATAATATATAATGTTTCAGGTATATTTTTAATTGATTTGTAGTGAGACTCCTGTGTCTTTTGGTAGTTCATTGTAAAATTTCAGTTTGTTCAATATCCTTGATATTCCTGTCTTAGTTCATGCATTCGGTAAGTGATATCTGTCACAGTTCCTGGTCCAGTACCTGTGTACGTCTGAATTTTTAGTTAATTTGTAGCTGCTGTCTGTTGTCTCTTCCATGGTCACATTGTGTACAATTTTAAAGGTCTCAAATTTGGTCAGGTCGAATATGTCCATTTGTTTTGTTTGTGTGTATGGTTGGGGTAAGATAGTTAATGTTATAATCTAATTTTATTATTTTATTTGCTGTCTATGGAGTCTGCAGATGTCCTTTTGGTTTCCTGTCCCCCAGAAGGGAATCATATATATCAGTCGGCTTTTAACATACGCTTTGTACATCATAACTTTTTCTTTTCTTGGTATGTAATTTTGTATTTTGTAGAAGAGGAAGTATAGTGATGCTAACTTGTTTGTTAGGTTGTCTATGTGTTTTGTCCATTTTAGTTGTTTTTCCATTGTTAGTCCTAGGTACTTTACATAGTCGAGTTCGGTTATTGCGTCATTTTTTATTTTTATGCTCATGTTATAGTTTTTCTTGTGTGTTTCAAAGTGTATAATGTTACATTTTTTACATTTAAGGTTAGGTAGTTGTTGCTTGTCCAGTTGGTTAGTGTCTCTATATCTATGTTAATTTGTTTACAGGTCTCATTGTCGTTGTCGTTTTTTGCTGAATATAGCAAGGTCGTCTACATACATAATTATTTCCCCTGTAATGTTATATCTTGTTATATCATAAATGTACGAGGTGTGGCAATGAAATTCCGAGAATTTTTAAATAAAACACAGGCAAATAAAGTTAGCATCCAATTTTTTTAACGGCCTTCACAGTAGTCCCTTCCTAACTCAGAATAACGTTTCTAACGTTTCTTCCATGTTTGGAAGCAGTCTTGAT
Source organism: Lepidostoma basale (assembly GCA_022606425.2). Classification (NCBI taxonomy): domain Eukaryota; kingdom Metazoa; phylum Arthropoda; class Insecta; order Trichoptera; family Lepidostomatidae; genus Lepidostoma; species Lepidostoma basale. The sequence continues at coordinate 1,047,031 of JAHDVF020001249.1, forward strand.
AGTCCTCTAAAGTTAGGCCTTTCAAGAAGACGGTTGCAGCCTTCTGGACGGCCTCCACACTCCGCAATTAAATTCTCGAAATTTAATTGCCAGACCTCATATAGTAAAGGGTGTCCGGTGGCAGAGTTTGGTTTTCAATTTCCAATTTCTCTGTAACGGCTAAGCGGAGGAGCATGGAGGGGGCAGCGTTAGCTTCGTCATTTGTGCGGATTATTTAATCACGATATCGCAGACGTCGAGAACAAATCAAACATCGAACTCGTCGCGAACAGTTTGCAAGATAATCCGTGTCAGTCCGTGCGCAAGAAAACGGCTACCCTAGGGCTTCCAAAAACTATTGTGCACGAAATATTGAAGAAGGAACTTAAATTTCACCTTTTTAAGATTCAAATTGTGCAAACCTCAAAATCTAATGATTACAATTTACGTAATATTTTCTGCGAGACAATGTTAGAGCGATTTCGTACGGTAAACACTATCTTTTGGAGTGATGAAGTCCATTTTCATTTAAATGGAAGTGTAAATAAGCAGAATTGCCGTTATTGCTCATCTTAAGGACAGAACCCACCCTTAAAACATCAACAGCCACATCCCAGTCCCAAATTGACAGTATGGTGTGCATTGTCAAGCAGTGGAATAATCGGACCCAATTTTTTGGGAAAATCGTCGAGGGCATGCCATTACTGTGAACAGAGTTTTTTATCGGCGCATGCTTAACGATTATTTTTTACAAAAAATGAGAGAACATCCTGTCTCCCCTTCACACACATGGTTCCAGCAAGATGGCGCTACGCCTCACACTGCTAGAGAGACTATGGTGTTTCTTCGTGATTTGTTCCCTAACAAATTGATAAGCCGTTTTGGTGACATCCCCTGGCCACCCAGGTCGCCAGATCTCACTCCTATAGACTTTTTTTCTGCGGGGGTACCTCCAAAGTAAAGTGTTTGAAACAGACCCCGCCAACATCTCTGCACCAAAAGAAAATATCGTTCGCGAAATTAATGGCATCCCGACGTCACTTCTCCAGTGAGTGGCGCGGAATACTGAGGCCATATTCCAAGAGTGTGTCCGACGTGACGGTCTACATTTAGACAAAATAATTTTTAAGAAATAAAATCCGCACTCCTCTTCTTTGTAATAGTTATTGAAATAAATGTATATCCTTTAAAGTTTATTTTTTATTTAAAATTTAAATCCGAAATCTGCCACCGACAACCCATTATATGAGGCAGTGGTCCTAGGATGGATCCTTGTGGCACACCAAATTCTGTCGTTGTGACTTCTCATTCCTGACACGACTGTGTATTATTTTCTTTGAGTGAGATAGCATTTGAACGTGTTGTAAGCCTTTCCCCTCATCCCAGCGGATGTCAGTTTGTCAAGTAGTGTGTCGAGATGTACGGTATCAATTGCTTTTTTAAAGTCCAGGATTAGTCCAGTTATCTAAATCTATACGTTCCCCATAGCTATAGCAGAGCATGGGGCCATATCTTAATTTATGCCCCAAATTACCGCACAGAGGCCCTTCGAAGTTCTCCTGTATTGAAAGCGATTCGTCTTTTAAATGAGGTTGCAAAAGAAATAGACCTCTTTGGATGCAATTATGGAGAATTCGTGAATACCCTTACAGTAAGGGCAGGAAGGAAATAACTGGCATATTCCTATTCATATACGAGGTGTGGCAATTAAATTCCGAGAATTTAGTTGCCACGTGCGAACGGGCAACACTGCATGAATTGCCACTGCACCTGATTAGATAGGTCTTTCCACTCAGTTGCAGTGAAGATTTCATGGTAATCGGGCATCTGGTTCCTTTTTATGGGGTAGGTGTATGGATATGAGTCTCAGTAGACCCTTAGACAAAGCCTACAGTGAGTAGAAGAGGGTGGGGAGCGCCCAACGAAAGCAAGGATGTCAAAATCACGGCTGAAGGCAATGCAGATCATTTTCTTCGATATTCATGGCATTATTCACCGTGAATACGTTTCTGAGGCCTAGACAGTGACTGAAAAGTTCTATGTTGAAGTCTTGGAGCAGCTGCGACAGCGTGTCGTCCGTAAACGATCCGAACGGCTGGCTCTTGCAACATGATAACGCGCCGGCTTATTCCTCCTTGATTTTGAGAGAATATTTGGCGAAAAAAAATTATCCCAACGTTACCGCATTCACCCTACAGCCACTACTTGGCCTCCTGTGACTTCTTATTGTTCCCTAAAATGAAGGCCTAACTTTAGAGGACAACCACGGCTGCTTCCAATCATATGAGAAACGTTGGAAACGTTGTTCTGAGTTGAGAAGGGACTACTGTGAAGGCCGTTAAAAAAAATTGTTGCTAACTTTATTTGCCTGTGTTTTATTTACAAATTCTCGGAATTTAATTGCCACACCTCGTAGTTCTATGTATATTTTCTTTGATATTCTTTTTTCACCCTTTACATCGATTTGGCTCGCGCTGTAAAGATGTAAAGAGTTTTTTCAACAAAATAATAATAATATAATTGTCTTTATATTTTTTATTGTTCCTTGAACAATGATGTAAAACTCCATATTAAATAATTAATATAAATGCAAACGTCTGCCTTCTACGAGTTTATTAAATTATTTTATGGAATGACATGTTTCGCCCGTCTAAGGCATTATCAAATGATAATTTGATACTGCCTTAGAAGAGCGAAACATGTCATTCCATAAAAAAAAATTAATAAAACAAATTATTGTACTGAAATCTCTTGATGGAAGTTCATTTTAAATAATAATGAAATAAAACGATGTTTTTAACTATTCGTACTTAAATTATTTCTTTATTTGGACAGCGACCGGTTTCGCCAGGCATCGATAGACTGGTCCACCTGACCGAGCCTGGCGAAACCGGTCGCTGTCGAATTAAAGACAAAAGTGGAAGTTGTTTAAAAATATCGTTTTATTTAATTATTACTTAATAAAACTCATAGAAGACAGACGTTTATAACACTTTCTTTACCGTTCATTGATAGTATGATTCAAACAGGTTATAAAAGAAGGGTTGGAAAGAGCGTTTATTGGTGCTTTCACCCTCTATGCAACCTGTCTGGCGTAATCCCGAGAACACTCTCCATTAGACCGGCGCCGTGTGTAGTTGTCGTGACGCGCGTACTCTGGTTTCAGCCCGGGCATTACCCACCCCAGTCTCCAAGGAAGCCGTCTGTGAGTTTATTGATATTTTATTAAGCGTTTTTAAACTATTGCGTACTATTAAGCGTATTTCAATGATATTTGCTGTTAACCTGTATCGTAATTTGTATGACAAAGCCGAAAATTTTTCTGCGCATGTGCAGTAGAGCTTTTGTCCAGTACCTACTCGAGAAAAATATTCCCAAGTAATATAAACCAACGATAATAAAATATACATTAATTGATTTTAATACTGAATAGATTTGTCATTTTTTCCATAGTCTAACGCAAACGTATATCACTTCATATTTTAAACATCTATCATATGTGACCACAATATCGACGTTTCATTGTACGAGTACCTATATATTATATTCCAGAACATGTTATATAACCATTGACCCAATTTTTCTAGAAGTTTTATTATATTATATGGGAATGACATAATCAATAATAAAACTTCTGCTATCATATATATTCTCGTGACATTCATTCATTCTATCGCCATTTTATTGACACGTGAATTCTACACCAGACCAAATACAGTATGACAATCGCACCGCCATCACCGGGAATCGAACCCGGGACCTTCCGTGTGGCGGTCAAAGCACTAACCACTCGGCCAAGAAACTGCAAATCTCAAACAAGTGGTGGAATTTGTTTGAAAGTAGAATAAATGCAGTAGAAATGAGATCTCTTAGATGAATGTGTCGTAATTACGTATATGATAGAGTGTCAAATGCAAATATAAAAAGTGAATGCGGTGCGAATAAAAGTGTTATGAACAAAATAACGAAAGTATCGTTAAGATGGTTTGGACACATGGAAAGAATGTGTGAATACATAATTGTGAAAAAGGTATATGACGACGTAAACGACGTGATCGGAGCTAGAAATAGAGGAAGGCCGAGGAAAACTTGGCGCGATCAATTCAATCAAATATTAAATGTCGGTCACGCGAGGAGTCACACGATGTATGAATGTAAAGGAATCTAGAGATGTATGTCAGGACAGAGCAGTGTGGCGGTCCATTCTTTCTGCCTACCCCTTCGCGGAGACTGCGTGATGGTTGGTTAGTTAGTAAGTTAAATTATATCTTGAAATAATAAATGCATCACGATTTATTAATTGAAAAACACACATTTTCCTGAATAGTTTTCTCGATACACGAATATCGATCGATATTCAGGCGTTTGCACCTGGCTTCCATATTACGTCGCACCTACATGCGTGAGCGGGACAGATGATATAGCGGCGTCCTTTTATCGCCTTAGACTGGCCGTTGACAGGGACTAGCAGCTATAAGCGGCACGGGCTGGAAACACGCGGCAAGGTCTTACAGGAGTAAAATTCCAGTCCTGCGGAACAGGGTAGTCCGATTTGCGTTGGGCGCCCTGTGCTTTAATTTATTCCACTGTGAATTGGAATTTGAAACACAATACTTTATATTTTCCACTTTAGTTTATAAATAATAACAATAATAATAATTTATATAACTGAACTAACTAACTAATTAACCATCACGCCGTCTCCCCGAAGGGGTAGGCAGAAATAATGGACCGTCACACTTTTCTTTCCTGACATATTTTTCTCGTTTTCTCAACATTCATTCATCGTGTCAAGCACACGCGCAAGCACTCCTCACATGCCGACATTCAATATTTGATTTATTTGATCGTGTCACGTTTTGCTCGGTCTTCCTCTATTTCTGGTTGTATATACATCGTTAACTTATAATTTTTTTACCATTCTTTCTTCATTCATTCTTTCCATATGTCCAAACCATCTTAATGATCCTTTCATTATTTTGTTCATAACACCATCATTCGCACTTCATTCACTTCTTATATTTTCATTCGACACTCTATCATATAAAGAGTATCCGCATATTGGTCTAAGAGATCTCATTTCTACTGCATTTATTCTACTTTCATCCTTCTTTTGCCAGTTCCATGCTTCGTTTCCATACATAAGGGTTGGTACAAGAACACCATTGTGCACTGCCAATCTAGCTTTTTTGGATAGGTTTTTGTTTGCGATGACAACTTTAAGTGCACCATTCACTTTGTTGTCTGTCCCAACCCTTTACTCTCGCTCATCTTTTGTAAACATACTACCAAAATACACGAACTCGTCTACTTGCTCCAAATTTTCACCATTCACGCTATTGTTGCAGACTGTCATAATTTCTTCTTTTTCAAAATTGCAAAAAACATTTCGCATGCATACCTCATGCATACTATTCACCAGGACTTGTAGTTGTAGGACAGCGTCATCCGCATACAAGAGACAGCTTACTGACACTCCGCTCATTTTGGCACCTTCATTCAACCCTTTCAGCTCTTTCATACATGCTCTCATATATAATAATGATAAAAGTTATTCAAATGTGAATTCACACCATAAAGTCTTTGATATTATAGAAGTAAATTTATAAGTTGTATTATTCCGAAGTCCCTATATTTTTTTATAATATATTATATATTTTTGGAAAAATTCAACTAATTTGGTTTTATTTATTGTTTCCTTGAATAATGACGTAAAACTCCATATTAAATAATTAATACGAATGAAAATGTATGTTTTATACAAGTTTTATTATAATTTTTGTGCATGCCATGTTTCGCCTGCCTTAGGCATTATCAAATGTTTACATTCTTGTTAACAAATTGCGTGTCAAATGTTAACATTGTCGGTAGATTAGCTAAAATTGAGTCGTGCGATTTTATTTGATAATGAAAATTTTAAATATCAGTTAATGTGCGATTCTATATTATAACATGAAGTATCTAAATATAGCGAACTTATGTTATTTTCCCCTCTAGATCAGAGGTCGGCAAACTTATAAACCAAAAAACCTAATTATCAATGGCACAACGATTTTATTTTATTTTGAGAAACAAATTTATTTATGAAAACCTCGTTTTTTGAAGTCGGTAAAAATATCTACATTGGATAAAAGCTAGATATTATACTCTCATATATAATACAAACAAACTGATAAAAGAAAAATATTTAAATTAAAACTTTGTCATGTTTCATTTGAATAAAAGCCTTGCATTTCCTTAGAATGTTTAAGTAAGTCAGATTTGTTTGTAAGTGTTTTTCATTTAAGGGATGATTCCAGGTGTAATGTATTTTTATTTAATTTTTTTTTCTGTATACAACAGGTTGTTTGAATCCATATACTGTATACACATTTATTTTAGCTATTATATTGATGATTCTCATGACATGTGATAGGTAGCCAATCTATCGCCATTTTATTGTCACGTGAATTCTATACCAGACCAAAGACAGTGTGACAATCACACTGCCATCGCCGGGAATCGAACCCGGGACCTTCGGTATGGAAGTCAGAGATCGTACCACTCTGCCACGAAGGTCGACTTATTATCGAAGTATTAATATTAAGTAGGCGCGGGAGTAATGCCTATTGGTGGCGATGAGGCACGCAACCCATCACGCCGCATCTCCCGAGATGGCGAACAGAGGAGGGTGGAGTGCCGGATTGGAACGTGGAATGTAAGAGGAGGAATGGAAAGAAATATAAATGAAATGTGTATTGAGATTGTCTAGATATCCTGTGCGTGACTGAGAGCATGATGAAAGAGAGAGGAATGAAGGAGCATGGCGATACGCTTGTGTTGTGGTCTGGAGTGCCTCAATCACAAAGAGGCTGTCAGGGCGTTGCGGCGCTACTTTCTCCTAGAATGGCAGAATATATGAAATAATATGAATGGAAGTGAATCTTGGAGCTGGCAAAAGAAGGATGAAAGCAGGATAAACGCCGTAGAAATGAGATCACTAAGAAGAATGTGCGTGAAAACGTTGTATAATAGAATACCGAACGATGAAGTAAGAAAGAAATGTAAGGCAGATGACTGCATCATGGATAAAATAAAAAAAAATGATCCCTGAGATGGTTTGGACAAATGGAACGAATGGATGAGAGTAGAATAGTTAAAAAGTTGTACACAAGCAGCGTGAGTGGAAAAAGAAGCCCAGGACGACCGAGGAAAACATGACATGACAAAATTAATCAATTACTAAAAGGCGGCCACATTCGAAGTCAGAATAATCGACGTGCGTGCATGGTACGATGTATGAATGTAGATGAATCCCGAGAGGTATGCCAGGACAGTACATTTTAGCGATCCATCCTCTTTGCCTACCCATCCGGGGAAATGCCGTGATGGTTAGTTAGTTAGTTAGTTAGTTTTTTCCAGAAGCATTTCGATTATTGTGTTTAGTATTAAATTTTAATTAAGAAATGTATTTTAAGCACGTCATTTCTGATCGGAGCCGCACTCGAACAAGTGCGACTCAGATCACAGAGTTAATTCTGTACCGAAAACATTTGGTTTGGGAGTAAATTCAACTTTCGGTATGACCTTTTTAAAAACCGGTTATAGGTAGATGAATAAACCGTTAATCATTCAAATGATCTTCGGTGTTAGAATAAAATATGTGCACTGCAAATTATATACTTGAGCGAGCGTCATTTACATCACAATGTTTCATTTACAGTTGCTGCCAAAAACGAGTGAATCCGTGTGTGAAGAGGGATTGATTGATCGAAGAAAACCTAGGGCTGGTTAACTTAAAAGATTGTGTATTTGAAATCCTTAAATAATAATCTTCTGTAAAGAAGTAATTCGTTTTCAAAAAGCTATCAACTCCAATGGAACAAATCGGTGAAAAGCGTCCTGCTCCGCCAGAGCAACCATCTCCTAAAAGAATAGCTCCACGAAATTGGCTTCCATTGTTAAGTAATTCTCCTGTTCCTATGGAAGAGCCTGTTGCAGAAGAGACCCTCCAAGCACAAGACGTTCCTGTCAATCCGAAAGCATCTTATGTCCCAAAGAGTTTCCCTAACTCACGGGACGCAAATGATGTAATGGAGCAGTCTGGTACAAACGAATTGCCAGTTCAAAATTCAGAAATACTTTCACCAAAAGCAGAGTCTACCTCGAAATATGAATTTCCTTCCAAGTTTTTGTTCGCTCCGACAACGCCAGTGTGCGAAGAAACCATTCCGTATTACTCGCCGCCTTCACCCAAGAACTCTCCCGCATCGCCGGATTGCTCTTCGCCGGATTCCTCTCCGCCGGATTCACCTCTTCGCCGCCGCAGCCCGGGCTTTGTTTTTAAAGGTTTTTCACCAATTTCGCCGGAGTGCTCATGGGATTCGGAAGCAGAATTAGCAACTGTCAATATACTACAAGCTTTCAATAAGCAATCAAATCCAAAGAAGCAACAATTCAAAGATACGAGTATGTCAGATATTTGGGGTTTTGGCGAGAAACCTTCTCAAAACATTCCGCCCAAAATTAAGGAAGAGTCCGTTATACACGACTTGTTAACTCTAAATTCAGCCAAGTTTGCTCAAAACTCTTGTACAGACTACAAATTCCCTTCCAAGTATCTGTTCGCTTCAGTTACATCAGTTGGCAAAGACAACATACCATTGTGCACAGATTCGACCTCTACGGTATCAATGAACTACTTGCCGGGGAATGCAGCGGGTTCACCAGGGGATGTGCCGGTTGATGCTGCTCCAGCCAACTTCAATACAGTATATTCGATGGACACACGTGAACGTTCGAACTTTCCGCAGTCATATGTCAATCAGTGGGCTCCTTGGATGAATAATCCCAATGACCAGGTACTTATGTTATATTTATATTTTTCCCTTGTAACACCAGCATACAAGTTTTAAAATATCACCTCGGTCATCATCAATGCTTAATGTAAAATGTAATTTGTATAAGTGTTTATTTCATTTAACAAATAACACTAACTTTTTTGATCACAGTAACATAACTGGACGTTTTATCTTTTAGGGTTATGACAACAACAGGAACTATACCGATATGGTTGAAATCCAAGGGAAACTAACTCTTCCCGAGGAACAAGTTTTCAATGATCAATCCAAGTGTTACCCAGAGTAAACGGCAAATGATGATGCACATATTGAACTAATTGATTTAGAAAAAATAAAACGTAAGTATTCTGTATTTTATTCTGTATTTACTGTATACACAAAGATTTTCTTACATAATAAATAGTTTTTTTTTTTTTTTTTTTTTTTTTTTTTTTTTTTTTTTTTTTTTTTTTTTTTTTTTTTTTTTTTTTTTTTTTTTTTTTTTTTTTTTTTTTTTTTTGGTTTGGTTTGGTTCATATGTGCTCCCGTCAATTTGGAGATATTTCGTGTATATGTGAATTGTTTTGGTCAATTTGATTATTGCTGCTCTTTATGATAGTTATTTGTGACAAAAAATACGTTTTTACTGTTTTGGTGTTAAAACTATATAAGTTTTTTCGTTTATAAAAAGAATTTTGACAGGTGTAAAAATAAATTTTTCATTTGTTCCAATGACAATTTGAATAAATTCTTCAATAATATTTTTAAGTTCTTGCTGGTGTTGGATTGTTTTAAGTGCCTAATTACAGTAAATAATAAAAAAAAAACAGTGGATAACGTGGAATAAAAATTAAATAAACACAAATGTCCGGATCGTCCAGCTGACGACAAGTGCACCATCTAAAATAACATTATGTGTTAAATTATTTTTCTTTGTTATTTTATTTTATATCATTGTATTTCAGATAATTTTTTTTAGATTTATTATGTAGACGTTGAACGATCGAAGTGTGCGCGGGAGATGCCTTTTGGTGGCGATGAGGTTCGCAACCCATCACACCGCGTCTCTCGCGATGGCGAAAAGAGAAGGATGGAGTGCCGCATCGATTAAAGTGTGGCAGTCCATTCTTTCTGCTTACCCTTTCGGGGAGACGGCGTGATGGTTAGTTAGTTAGTTAGTATAAATAGTTTTTGTTTATTAACTCTTAATTGTCTGCGTGATCCACTGTTTATTTAAAAGTATTTTTTTTTAAAATTATTGATTTAATCGCGTTGGTTTTCTTAGTAGGTTCGCAAATATGAATTACATTGGCTGTGTGCAGGTGAGTTTAAAGAGTGCTTCTGGAGATCCCACACGGCTATTTAACTAATGTATCTAATTCACGAATCTTTCTCTCGAGCTGGCCGATCACTTTCGTATGAAAGATGTCATGTAGTAGTGTGTAGCAGGTGTTTGTCCAAGAACCAAAGATAGGAGGTTAAATACTGTATATTTTAAATGCCCCGAACACGTGTGAAATAGCCAAATGATTTATCTGCCAAAAATATAACAAATAAAACTAGTATTTATAGGTAAAAGTTGCAGTTCAATTTTATTTATTTGTTTATTACTTAATCAGTTACCTAATATGTAAGGTTAAATGTATTTTGTATTTTTTTTAGATATATTATAGATGGCCGTTCATAATGGAGTTCTGGTCCCAACCCTTATGTATGAAAGCGAAGCATGGAACTGGCAGAAGAAAGATGAGAGCAGAATAAATGAGGTAGAACGATGTACGACAGAATCTCAAATGCTGATATTAGGAAGGAATGTAGAGCGAAAGAAGGTATTATGAACAAAATTATGAAAGGTTCGGACATATGGAGCGCATGGGTGAAGAAATAATGGTTAAAAAAGTATACGTTAACGATGTAACGAGTCGAGTTAAATTAATCAAATATTAAAGGTTGGTAATGTCAGAAGCCGGAAGAATCGACGTGCGTGTATGACTCGATGTATGAATGTGGAGGAAGCTAGAGAGGTGTGCCAGGATAGAGTAGTGTGGCGGTCCATTCTCTCTGCCTACCTGCCTCCTGAAATTGAAATATGTTCATTATTTCAATTTCAAGAAAACGTATTCTCATTACATAATTGAAAGTTTTAAAATAATTACTAATTAAAATATAAGATAAGTAACTTCATGAGATCTTATGAGAGCGAATGAGCTAATGGTGTTTGTTAAATAGTATTGTAAGATAGTATTGTTTTCAGAGAAACGCCAAGAGAACGTTGAACTGATCAATGGCGTTATCTTAATTAATACGAATGAAAATGTCAGTTTTCTAGAAGTTTTATTATATTTTATGGGAATGACATGTTTCGCCCCTCTAAGGCATTATCAAATGTGACGAAACTTCAACTCGTTGCAGTTTATATACACTAGTAAATGGAGCAGAATATGGTAATTATTTGGGTAGGTCCAGAAATATTGGAAAGTGTTTCTTGGAACTGGTTAAGAAATTTCATGACCATGGTTATATACTTAGGGGATACTAAATGATATTGTATAAATCAAAAATAAGTTATTTGAGTTGGGGCAAAATAAAGTGTTTCTAAGAAAAACATATTTTTTCAAATTGTTTACAAATGCGTTATCTTAATTTATTCAGAGTGGTGTTTGGTGAGTGGGAGGCGGTGGTATTAGACGCTAAAGCAAGCGAATTGTATTCTCCGCCGCGACAGAGAATACAATTCGCTTGTATATTTTATTATTACATAATATAAGCTAACTTTTAAGCGCTGTTTTTGTGATGTAATCACCTCAAGGGCGCATTAAGACGTGTTGTAAATCTCAAAATCTAAATATGAACGCAGCATCTGATATTCACTATCGGTTAGAAAGTATAATACAATAGTACAAAATATACAAGTTTTATATTGGGTATGAAACATGAAAAATATGGGGTTTCAGCTTAGATCTTAAATCTGTCGGAGCATTTATGCAGATATGAAGGTAAGTTTAATCACTTCCTGAGGTGTTGTGATGTTAAATTTTAATATATTATTCCTTTATGTGTCGTGAAAGTTGGTGGTGTTGTAGATTAAGTCGTTGCATAAATCACAGCAATTTTGTCTTCAAGGAATTGGCAAAGTCCTGAGGAGATAACTTGGTAGAGGTCCTTTCTTGATGGTTATTTCCAAGTACTGATTTAATGGAATTCCATAGATGACATGGATGTCTTTTTTCTGACACAATTTTGGATTTCAAGTACTCAGATCTTTTCTATAGGTTTCCACCAATTCATCTAATGACGTTTCGAGGGAATTGTTATTATATACTTTTCACATACATGTGAATTTATTTTGTCTTTTTCAAATTTATAAAAATTAAAAGAGCGCAATGTACGGGAAGTGAAAGTTCGAAACACAGGTCATGGTGGAAGGAAAGCGATCTCCGTGCGAATCATTTTGTGGTCCGAAAGTCCAATTTCTATGGTTGTTAACTAACTAACTAACAAACCACGTTAGTTAGTTAGATAACAGGTTATTCGAACAACAGTATTATGTAATAGTGTTATATTTATAATAACCTGTTTCCTATGTGTCTGCTATTTTCTTGTGCCTGTCATTCTCTTATATTTTTCTTCTCTCTTTAGTGCTTAAGAACATCTGCTGCTCTATCTGCTGAAACCTGCTTGCTACTTATGTGTCTGCATCGTCTGCCATGCCTCGCGTTCTGCGTCTCCATGGACGGCGTTATCACTGATTCCCGTCGACTGCTCTGATCCGAAGTCCAAACTGCCCCCTGGTGGGGCGTGGATTAGTTCCAAAGTCTTCAATTTTGTTATGTTATCAATTAATTCTCCCTTGTCTCCCCTTTTCCCTTACCATATGACCCTCTTTACCTCGTTTCTATCCAGCCCCCTGTATTTTCTCTAACCCCCCTCCAGACTGTCCCACATTCCTCATATAATAACCATATAAGTGTTGTCACTACTATACTATCTAGGATATAAGTTCACTCAATGTTAGCATTTGGGATATTTAAATAAATACTGTTCTTTTTCATATTCATGCGGGACATAGAAGGGAAAAAATATTAGATTAAATGCGGCCCTGCATCCCTTTGCGATCGATCTATTAAATGTAAGTCCCAGTGGACGGGGAACTGGCCTAGGAAGTGCATGAGCGAGGCTGACGAAAGGGCGCCGCTGCGCCTTATAACAGCCTCGGGTATGTGGTGGGAAACCTTCTATGTCTAACCTTCTATGTTGGTATAATATTAGTCAATATGTGGGTGTTGTAATACTACTTATTATATCAATTAACGTTCATATTAATCAATTTATCAATATATATTGCTTTTTCGTCTTCTTTGAACGAGATTTCTTTTCTATTACTTGGTGTTAGATTTTTGTTTTCTTTCTTATTCTTCTTCTTTTTCTTCGGCGTTACAACCCATGGTGGGTCCTAGCCTTCTTCGAGAAACGTCCTTATCCCGCCCTGTCTCTGGTCGTCACCTCCCAGTCGACAGTCTGCCACGGAACCAATCATCCAACCAACGCTTCTTTGCCCAACTGGATTGTCAAACAACACTATTCTGGGGAACTCTGGATCGCCCGTGCGGTGCAAGTGCCCTAGCCAGCGCAGTCTATTGATCATGCTGAGGTCCTGGTATATATTGTAGAGCTCTGTGTTGTATCTTCTTTTTCTCATCGGACCATCCTTAATGGATCCATAAATTCTGCGGAGGATCTTCCTTTCGAAGTTGTTTATTTTAATTGAAGTCAGGAGGAAAATAATTATTAAATATGGTCAATTAATTTTCAACCGTTGAAAATATATACTATTTTATTAACAATTTTATCTATAAACTATTAATCTATTTTATAACTTATACAAGTATTATATAATAAGATAAAAAATATATTATAAGAATCCGGAAAAAAAGGGTTAATTCAATTTCATGACTATTATATTTTAAGTTTCAAAAAGTATTTTTAATTTGATTCTAAACACATATGAGGCGTATAGAAACAACGACGGCAATGTCAAGCAAAATACGAAAATGAGTTCAATATTCAGTTTGATAGAGAAAAAATATTACAATCTGAGTATACATTTGGTTTGAAACAAATCCGTCATTAAAACATACATTTTCGATTTTTTAAAATCAGATTTATAACAAACCCGGTAGTATCAACAAAATTTCAGAACGAAAGCAGCAGTTACTAAATGAGCCAATCAGAATGCGAGAAATTACATTTTTCAAGATGGCGTCCCATACAAATATCGTTCGTATGAAAAGGTGTTGATAACAAACATGGCAATGTCATTCAATGTCATTCAAAACAAAATCGGCAGTGTCAGAAAATTTGTAACAAAAACGGCAATGTCAATTATAAAATAGCAGATATCTTGGAAAAGAAACCACGGGTATAAATAAAATTTATTCAAATTATAGCTGACTTAAACTTGTTTGATGCAACAATTTTTAAATAATAATTAAAAATTGTTGCATCGTATAACCTTAAACAGGTTAAAATTAAAACGCTTTTCATTTTATTTATTGTTTCTTGAACAATGATGTAAAACTCTATATTAAATAATTAATACGAATGAAAACGTCGGTTTTCTAGAAGTTTTATTATATTTTATGGGAATGACATGTTTCGCCCTTCTGAGGTATTATCCAACATTTGATAATGCCTCAGAAGAGCGAAACATGTCAATCCCATTAAATATAATAAAACTTCTAGAAAAATGACGTGTTCATTCGTATAAATTACGTTTTTCATTGTTTACCAGCAATTTGATGATGCTGACATTGCCGTTTTTGTTTCTATACGCCTCATATTTTGTTCTGCCGAAATATTATCAAAGAGGGATAAATGGTTTCTTAATCACACTGTTGCTCATTCAATCTACACACAATATAAACAAGTAAAGCTGGATTTATTAGTTGACGTACACGTAATATGAAAATGTATTTTATGTATTTTTGTTTTGTTATTAAACATTAAAACGAGTTTGCCAAAAATATCAATTAATGTACGTTAGTTAATCGGTGTTGAATGTAAAACCACTAGGTTTTTAGTCTCTACGAACCCTTCTACATGTGTATCCCTTTTAAGCAGTAGTGTTTTTGATGTGCCACTTTATTGTGTCAATACTACTGGAGTATCCAGACATAGATTTATCCTGGTTATCAATCCATTATCCAAACAATCGATCCTGGTTATCCGAAATCCCTTCAATTATTGAATGATCCACGTGACGATAAAATGAAAATGAACACAGCATGTAATTTATTTATAAAACAACCAGTTTTCTGAGCTAAGTTATTCAATCAAATATAATTATTTATTAGTGATGAGTTTCTAGAAGTTAATGTGTTATTATTGTTGTTATCTTTTTGAATCGCTCTTTAGGTACATTATTAGAGCGCAAGTCAAATCCATGTAAAGGGTATAGTTGGTATATTGATTCTCATGACATGTGATAGGTAGCTAATATATTGCCATTTTATTGTCACGTGAATTCTACAACAGAACAAACAAACAATTATTCTGTCATCGCTGTGGGATCCATATTCAATAAAGCAAAATGTTTTCATGTTTCATACATAAAAATAAATAAAATATTTGTAAGCCATTGATTTGTTCTGAGAACGTTGTTTTTTGGAAAAATACAGCAACAGGCTCGTTCGAGTTCTTACGAGTCTTCCCCAGTCCATGTTTGCTTACAATTATCACAATTGAAGAAAAATGTCTTCAATAATGCAGTTTCTCTAACACCGTGTAAACCATAGGTTCTCAACTTTTTCTGCACAACCCCCCCCCCTTTACAAGAAAAATATATTTCACCGCCCCCTTAACAAGGAAAACATATTTACACCGCCCCCTTTACAAGAATTTATTTTCCAACGCCCTCTCTTCCATTAGAGTTATAACAAATATTAAAATGTTCATTTTTACTTAATACGATCTATCCATGTATCACACACGCTTAATTGCACGAATCGCGTTTAATACCGGCTTGAAAATACTTGTAACCAAATAACTAGGCCTGTAATATTATTTTTACCGGCCCAGGCCCACACGGTGCCATCTCATCGCCCCCTATTTTTTTCTGCGTCTTCTACTGCCCCCCTGGAAGTCCCAAACGCCCACAAGGGGGCGTTATTGCCCACGTTGAGAACCTAGGGTGTAAACCAATATGATTTTACTATAATAACTGTTAAGTATGAATTTTAATAACTCTTGGTGTTTACTTAATAACTGATATGCATGAATTTTAATAACTCTTGGTGTTTACTAATAAAGTAATGAAGATAAATGTCTATACCATGTAAAAGATGTAGAGTGTAAACATAATTAACAATAAACCATTATAAAATATACACATATGTATTTTTTGCCAATTTTTCTTCCCTTTTCAATTAGAAACATTGATGGTATAGGGTGTTTTTTTGTAATTGGATTTCTTCTTTACCATTAAACTGTAATCAACCAGCAAATATACAGATTTCACAGAGAGAGAAGGAGGAGACGAAAGGAGAGCCAATCTGGAGACGGTAGCGATTCTACTGCAAACGATTTCCCTTGCTCTAAAAGCCTCAGAGTGTATGGGTCCAGAATTTTCAAATCAAATCAAATCAATTTATTTTCTCAAAAGATATTAAAAACAACAATTTTAGTTTAAGGCATCTATTGAGTACAGGTAAAACATAAAAACATATAATACCAGGAACGCATGAGAGATGGTTCGAGATTAGGAATACAAGATATTCTCCAAAGTCAAGAGTATTTGTCTTCTGAACGTACATTCACGAATATGAAAGACGTCGATCTCCAAAGCGATTATGTTCAGCAGTTTGATTATTCTCCCCACCGGCATCACCAGAGGCAGGTTGGTTCTGCATGTTGGGAGATAAAACAGTCTGTGCTAACGCTGTCGAAGATAACCATCTGGAACATAACGTTGGATAGCCTCCAAGATAACGAAGTTGTATTATATATTATGGGTTCGATAACCACATGAGGGACAGCCGATGATGATGAAATTACTTAAGGTTTGACGTTAATATTTTTATTGTTCCACGTGATATTGATTTCCAAATTTATAAAATCAGAAAGATGATAAGTGGAATACCCTCGTAAATTAAGTAACCACAAATGTCCGTATCGTCCAGCTGACAACATGTGCACCATCGAAACTATATTATGTGTAATGTTATTTTTATTTTTTTATTTTATTTAAAATCATTATATTTGTGTATTTAGGTAGTATGTTTACAAGAGATGGGCGAGTGGAGAGGGATATTGAAAGAAGGGTTGAGGCAGGCAACAAAGTGAATGGTGCACTTAAAGTTGTCATAGCAAACAAAAACCTATCCAAAAAAGCTAGAATGGCAGTGCACAATGGTATTCTTCTACCGACCCTTATGTATGGAAGCAAAGCATGGAACTGGCAAAAGAAAGATGAAAATAGAAAAAATGCAGTAGAAATGAGATCTCTTAAACGAATGTGTGGATACTCTGTGTATGATAGAGTGTCGAATGAAAATATAAGAAGTGAATGCGGTGCGAATGATGGTGTCATGAACAAAATAATGAAAGGATCATTAAGCTGGTTTGGACATATGGAAAGAATGAATGATGAAAGAATGGTAAAAAAATTATATGTTAATGATGTAAATGGAGCCAGAAATAGAGGAAGACCGAGGAAAACGTGGCACGATCAAATAAATCAAATATTGAATGTCGGCCATGTAAGGAGTCAGAGAAATCGACGCGCGTGCATGACACGATGTATGAATGTTGAGGAATCGAGAGAGATATGTCAGGAAATAAAATTGTGGCCGTCCATTCTTTCTGCCTATCCCTTCGGGGAGACGGCGTGATGGTTAGTTAGTTAGTTAGTTAATCAATATATTTGCGTCTTGCCAGTCATTACGTACGGAGCCGAGACGTGGACACTGACAAAAGGTCTAGTCTACAGATTCAACACACCATGGAAAGAGCCGTGCTTGGAATAAGGTGGCTCTGAGAATGGGCAGGCTGAAGTGGCGATGGGCTGGCCATATCCGTCGGAGAACCGACAGCCGATGGGAGAGACGGGTTCTGGAATGGAGACCGCGTACCAGATTCCGCAGAGTTGGACGTCCCCCTGCCCTCTGGACCGACGATCTGAAGAGGATTGCTGGACATGGGTGGATGGGAGCGGTGGCGTGCTTTAGAAGAGGCCTGCGTTCAGAAGTGGATGACAGACGGCTGATGATGAATATTTTATATTAGTTTTAGTTACGAAGTATGCGCCGGGGTTGCCTATTGGTGGCGAGGAGGTTCACAACCCATCACACCGTGTCTCTCGCGAGGGCAAAAAGAGAAGGATGGATTGTCGCATCGGTTAATAGGTGGAAGCCCATACTTTCTACCTACCCCTTCGGAAAGACGGGGTGATGCTTGCCGGGAAGGGGTACCTGCTGAGTACTGAATTTTCCTAAACTATTATATTTTCGCTAAATGTGTTTTTCTTAGCTGATACAATGTCACCCACTTGAACCGATTTTAAAAGTATATAAATTGTAATAAATTTGGAGTGCACAAATTATTCTTGTACCAATCCTTATGTATGGAAGTGAAACATAAACTACAAGTAAGGAACTACAAAGGAAGTGAAACATGGAAAATCTGTATGGAAAATATGTGGAAAGGCTCGCTGGCATCGACAGCCTGGTGATACTATTGCAAACTGAGTATTTGATTTACATATAGATCAGGGGTGGTTAACATGGTTCTGTACAAAAATAATCTTAAAATAACTATTTTAAGATTAAAGATAAATTGTTATTGCAAATAATATTATATTACACTTCCATATCATTTATTAATATTGTGTCCATATTTTATTATACGATATTTTTCAGAATCGAGTTTAAAGCTAACCAGGTTCACGGTGAATCGTGTAAATTGTTCATAAATAAATTAAATAGGTAATGTTTTTAATTGAAAAATCTAGGTAGAAGTTCATTTTAAATCATGAAAACAAAAATATATATATTTCTATTTTTCTTTTCATACACTTTGTATATACAACATTTATATCAAAAAGTGAGACATGGAACTGGCAAAAGAAGGATGAAAGTAGAATAAATGCAGTAGAAATGAGATCTCTAAGATGAATGTGTCAAATCTGTATATGATAGAGTGAGAAAGGCAAGTTTAAGAAGTGAAAGAATGAGTGAAGACTGAATGGTAAAGAAGGTATATGTAAACGGCGTAAACGGAGCTAGAAATAGAGGAAGGCCGTGGCAAACGTGGCACGATCAAATCAATCAAATATTGAATGTCGGTCACGTGAGGAGTCGGAGAAATCGACGTGCGTGCATAACAAGATGTATGAATGTAGAGGAACTGAAAGAAGTATGCCAGGACAAAACAGTGTGGCGTCCCATTCTTTCTGCCTATCCCTCCGGGGAGTCGGCGTGATGGTTAGTTAGTTAGTTAGTTTTTTATATTAAAAAAATAAAATTATATAGACATGTTTCGGACAAACAGTCCTTCTTCAGTAAAGATACATTTTTAAAAATATTATAAAATTGTTTACATGATCTATATAATTTTATTTTTTAATATAAGTGTTGTATATAAATGAAGTGTATAAAAAAGAAAAATAGAAATAAACCCTCACAATAACACAAAGTATGGCGTATATAGAAGGAAAAAAAAATTATACAAAATTTCTTTATTATTATGTATTTAGTGTCTTTCCACTTGTATTTATGTTCGACCGGTTTCGGCAGCTTGCTGTCATCTCCTGGTTTCCCATTTTATAGGTTGTTCTGTTTCGCAGTGCTTCAATAGCTTGTGACCGCATTTCGTAATTTATTTTTTAGTTTGTTTTGTTCATTTTTTGAAATTAAAATTAGTTAATTTATTTTTTCAATATCTCGAATGAGTGTTTATTGATTCCTTGATTTTTGTTGAAGATTCAGAAATAATCACCAATTGTTTAATGACTTCTTTTGTGAGAGAAGGTGACATTAATAATGTGCCGCGTAGCGTAGACAAATAGAGCTACGTTTGCTTAGCGGTCTTAATGTTAAGCACTGTATCTGCGATGAAAGATCTCGGAATCATCTATGAGAGTAAGTTGACCTTTCGTGCACATATCGAAACGATTTGTGACATTACACTGAGGATGTTGGGCTTCATCATTCGAACCGGAAGAGTTTGCAGAGATCCCAATGTGCTCAGAGTCCTATACAACGCGTTGGTTCGGAGCAGACTCGAATGTGATATAGAGTCCTCACGAGGCGAGATATTCCGTTATGCTGGAGAGGGTTCAGTAAAAAATTCTGAGGTATCTCTACATGAGGGAGTATGGTAGTTATCCGTGGCTCTATCCCACGGCATTTCTTTTGGGAATGTTTGGAACCATTTCTCTACAGCTAAAAGAGATGGGCATCTCATTACCCATTTCTTTTGATTAATCAGGGGATATTTCGAGAATTCTTAAGACTTTCTAAACCTTAAATATAAATGTAAACACGAAATCAGTTTATATATTTTTATTCATAGTCTTCTTCCTTAAATTATAAGGTACAGTAAAGGTAACTAAGGAAGGGGAACAAAAGACTACAACTAAGTACGGTCACCAAGGAAGGCAATTAAGGACGGCGACAAAGGGCAACAACATCTTGCACTGGACCCTTGGAGTACTGAAAACAGTATCGTAAAATAAAGATTAATACATATTCACATATAAATATACTAATGGATATATATTTATAGATATACATATTATACCTAAGAGAAGAATGTTCATTGAACTAATTAGAACATTGTTTCACCTTTGAATTTTTTCAGTGCATCAGTCAGCGATTCTGCAAAAAGGCAAAGCAATAGAGTAAAAGATGCATCATAATTCATATTGAGACTATTCAATTCAATTTGCTGAATTCTGACGTTTTTATTTTATTATTATATATAATGACATCGTTATACAATTTGTTTTTAGGTATTATATTGAGTCTCGTGACATGTGATAGGTAGCTAATATATCGCCATCTTTTTGTCACGTCGATTCTACACCAGACCAAAGATAGTGTCACAATCACACTGCTATAGACGGGAATCGAACCCGGGACCTTCGGTATGGAAGTCAGAGCTTTTACCACTCTACCACGAAGGTCGTCAACCCTTATGTATGGAAGCGAAGCATGTAACTGGCAAAGGAAAGATGAAAGTAGAATAATTGCAGTGGAAATGTGATCTCTTAGACGAATATGTGGAATCTTTGTGTATGATAGAGTGTCGAATGAATATATAAGAATTGAATGCGGTGCGAATGATAAGTGTTATGAAGTGTGTTGTGAAAATAATGAAAGGATAATTATGATGGATTGGACAATGGAAAGAATGAATGAAGAAAGAATGGTATAAAAGTATATGTTAACGATGTAAATGGAACTAGAAATAGAGGAAGGCCGAGGAAAACGTGTCACGATCAAATCAATCAAACGTTAAATGTCGGTCACGTAAGGAGTCGGAGAAATCGAAGTGGGTGCATGACAAGATGTATGAATGTAGAGGATGTGAGAGAAGTATGTCAGGGTAGAACAGTGTGGCCTTCCATTCTTTCTGCCTATCTCCGAGGATACGGTGTGATGGTTAGATAGTTAGTTTTTTTAAATCAATAATAATCATTAGGCAATATGAATGTATTCTGATATTTGATTGATTCGATAATTTAGTTCAAAACAATTAATTTTGTAAGGGTGTACATTACCTGAGTTACATGCGTCCTCCATGGATTTACGTAAGACATTGGCTTGGTCGAAGTTCGATTCACCCATGCTGAATATGGAGCACTCAGCTAGCGGAACAGTCCTGTAATCTCTCACTTGCAAGACGCTACTGGGCCTCGAGGTGCGAATTTTTGGAGGAGCAAGTGAGAGGCGTTGCGTATCCGAAGGAACCGCTTCGCAAGGGGATCCGGCCACGTTGACCGATCCTGGTAACGGATCCTTTGCTACAATATTCGTCGGTGTAGCTCCCTATAACATAACAAATAAAACATCCGTAAATAAAAAATAAAAATAAAATAAAAACTCTGATGCCATTAACCTTTCCCTTACGGTGCTAAAATAAAAACGTGCGTTCTGGTGTAGGGTAGTCAGTACGCGTTAAAAAATTAGCGATTTTAAATCGAAAAAATAGGAACATTCATAGCTAATCCCCTTATATAATTATAATTGAAGTAAAAAATTCTAATAATTGAGATTTAATTGCTAAAAACATTAAAAAACCATCTGGCAACGCTCACGGAACGGGCATAGACCCGCTCTGGTTGCAAGCCCGAAAACGACTGCTGCCACTGCCGGCGCGGCGGGATGGCGAGAGTGAGAACATTGAGCTAGAACACATGCAAGAGTGAGATGCGAATATAGTGTGGCGCACTGAAAGAGCAGTTTATACGCGACTTCGTTTTCGATTTTCACAAAATACCTCCGATGTACCCGATAAATTCTGATTATTATTAATATTATTTTTTAAATCAATGCGTAAATATGTTATGGAGGAAAACCTAAAATCTTAACCTTGTATTTATTATATTAATAGAGATATTGATGGTTTTTAGAAGCAACGTGTAGAAGATACCCATCACAGGGAAGGGAGGGTTAAACCCTTGTAAATTCTTTCGTTTTACGATTCGATTACTGCAACTCACTATACGTATATATCGGATTAATTAACTCCACTATTTGAAAAATCTTTCATTTAAGTGGCAAAGCTCTTGGTATGGTCATAAACTTTTATATTTGTAAAAAAAATTCAGAATAAAAAAGCTCACACCATATGACAAAAACAAATTGGCCATTGAATAATAAATATGTTATTTTAGATTCTTTTTTGATTAACTACGTTACAGGGCCTCTATCGCCGAATGCTAAGAACTCCCTGGACATACATGGTTACCAATACCAAAGCCCTAAAGCGAGCTAGAGTTGACAGGGAACTGTAATCAACTATCGTGGTTCAGAAGATTTCACATCTGGGTCATATACTGTGTGGGGAAAAGAACCACCTTATCCAACTGATATTGGAGGGAAAAATTGAGGGACACCGAGGACCCGGTAGGAGACAAATGTCCTGGCTGCAAAACGTGAGGGAGTGGACCAGCATCGCCAACGTTGGGGGGACCCGACATGGCACTTGACTTTTTTTGGTCGCTTTCGACGCGTTTTTCCCTTTCAGGTAGTAAAAATGTAAAATATGGCGAATTTCTTCCTTTGAGACTTCTATACTCGACGCACGATAGTTCACGACTGAACCGACCAAGCGTGATACTGTTAAAATGAACGAGATATACTTAGTTGAAAAAAAAAGGGTCCGAAATACGAAATGTATAATAAATCTGTACAATATTTACAAAACTCCCAGTCTCTCTACACAGGTCAAACTGAATATACTGAGATGGGCCGGTCACGTGCAGGTGATGCTGTAAACGCGAACCCCAAAAAGGATGCTGGAGTGACCCAGGTGGAAAAAGGATCACAGCGGCCAACGAAACATACTTATCATTGCTACCAATATTTAAGCATCTCGACGTCCATAGAGAGACAAAAATTACTCTATACAAGACCGTAATACGGACAGTATTGGCGTATGGATGCGAGGCTTTAACTTTGACTGTAAAAATGGGGAAACTGGTGGACGCCTTCGAAAGAAAGGTGCTGCGATGAATTTGTGAACCCGTGATAGAAGGAGAGCAATGGGTTATTCGACGCAACGATGAGCTGTATTCCATGTATCAGGCCCCCAACATCTCCAGGCACTAAAGAAACTAAGTTTGAGATAGGCTGGACATATACAGAGGATGCCGAACTCACGGGTCCCCAAACGCATTGTAACTGGACGCTCCGGCGGAAGGAGAAGGGTGGGAAGACCAAGGTTGAGAGGAAGGAGGACGAAATAAAGAGGGACGCAGCACAACTTCTTCGGGTGCCGAACTGGAGAGGACAAGGACTGCTGGAGGCGAACGTTGACGGAGGCCAAGGCTCGATATGGGCTGTAGCGCCACCGGAAGAAGTATAAGAAAGAGTACAATATTTACTAAGCTCCCAGTCTTTCCACACAGATCAGATTGAATAGACTGAGATGGGTCGGCCACGTGCAGAGAATGCTGTTATCGCGAACTCCAAAAATTATGCAGGAGTGGCACCCAGGTGGAAGAAGACCCATTGGACGACCAAGGCTGCGATGGGAGGATGAAGTTGGGAGAGATGGGGCGAAATTATTACGCGTGTCAGATTGAAGGCTCGAAGCGGAGGACAAGAGAAGTTGGAAGCGAAGAATAATGGAAGTTCAAGTTCGATTTGGGCTGTAGGACCATCGAAGTAGAAGGAGTTCCCTTAATTTCAATTCAGTATTTTTATAAATTCATTATTCTATATGACGATTTTTTTTATGAATTAAAATAATGTTTTGGGAACTTCATAAGTTTATTTTTTCTTTTGAAGGATCGAAAATAAAAAATATTCGGTTTTAACACAACATCGGCACAGAAAAAAGCGCCGATATTTTCAGAAGAAAAATAAATATTAATAGGTTGACTGCTGGGAGTGCAATAAAAAGTAAGCATTTCCCACTCTTCACACTTTAACGATGTGAATATAGTACGGAAACGTGAAATAATAATGAAAACTTGGAATGACCCAATTACGAATGTTAAAAGTTGATGGAATCTGAGTATGAATATTAAGAAAGTTCGAGAGGAATGTCAGGATTAAACAGTATGGCCGTCCGTCCTCTGTGCTTAACCCCTCTCCCTCGCGATTTGGCCTGTGGGTTTATTAGTTATCTGTAGAATATATGGTACTTACCCAATTGATAGACTGATCCATCTCGATATCAAGTGAAGAAGTGGAGTCACCTGAAAGTTCATCGAAAATATGAAATATGCCTTGCTGTATTGTCAATGACACATCATCACGTCCTAGCAATATTGATAATGTCACATTTGATATTGCTCTAGCAAAGCGAATGCTTCTCCAATAAAATATAATACAATAATTTTTTTAGAAATCCGACATTTTCATTTCATTTCATCAGCATTCAAGAAATATTGAATTCTATAATCTAATACTAATCTTGCTTAGCTTCGAAATGAGTATTTTGTAGAGTTTTAGTAAAAAATAAAATAAAAGTTTAAGTTAGATTTTTTTATATAAATTGGGTGACTATTGTTAAGTCTGATTTCTTCCAACTGAGACAGCTAAAACATGTAAGGAGATATTTACCTATTGATGAAGCTAGGACCCTCGTAAATTCTTTTGTAGGGTCACGTTAAGATTATTGCAACGTAATGTACTCTGGATTGCCAAATAATCAATTAAGCAGAAGACAAAACGTATTAAATTCTTGTGCCCGATTGATTATGGGGCAACAAAAATACTGTCATATCACGCCGCTCCTGACGGAACTTCACTAGCTTAAAATTAGAGAGCGAGTAAAAAACAAATTGTGTTTGACAGTGTTTAACGCTTGACACCAGAGAGAGTCAACGTAGGTATATATCGGACCTCTGCGTGACACCCATGCCAACGGAAAGGCAACGTTCACTCCGATCTGTATAAACAAGTGCAAACAACATAACGATTCCAGTCAGAGCCAATAAAGCAAGTCTCTATGATCGTGATTTCAGCGTTGCGGGTCCGTTGGCACGGAATAGCCTCCATGTTGGTATTAAGTATGAGAATAGTGACGTTAAATTTAAGAAACTTCTAAAGACTGCACTGTTCGGTCAGTCATTTCCTAGTGCGCCCTTGGAGTAATTCATTTTACAAAACGGTGCACTTAAAATTTAAGGCATCAAAATAATAAACAAACAAACAAAACAAACAAACCATCACGCCGTTTCCCCGCAGGGGTAGGCAGAGAGAATGGACCGCCACACTACTCTATCCTAGCAAACCTCTCTAGCTTCCTCCACATTCATACAACGAGTCATACACGCACGTCGATTCCTCCGACTTCTAACATGACCAACCTTTAAAATTTGATTAATTTGGTCATGCCATGTTTTCCTCGGTCTGCCTCGACTTCGTACCCCATTTACATCATTAACGTATACTTTCTTAACCATTCTTTCTCCATCCATGCGTTCCATATGTCCGAACCAACGCAGCGATCCTTTCATAATTTTGTTCATAATACCTTCTTCCGCTCTACATTCCTTTCTTATATCAGCATTTGAGATTCTGTCGTATATCGTTCTACCACACATACGTCTTAGGGACCTCATCTCTACCGCATTTATTCTACTCTCATCCTTCTTTTGCCAGTTCCATGCTTCGCTTCCATACATTAAGGTTGGGACCAGAACTCCATTGTGAACGGCCGTTTTCGCTTTCATTGATAAATTCTTGTTTCCAATAACTATTTTTAAAGCTCCATTCACTTTGTTACCCGCACCAACCCTTCTTTCGACGTCACTATCCGTTCGGGCATCTGCTGTGAACATACTACCTAAATACACAAATTCCCTCACCTGTTCCAAGTTCTCTTCGTTCACACTTATATTACAAACTGTCATTTGCTCTTCCCTTTCGAAAACCATCACCTTTGACTTTCCGACATTCATCATTAAATCATTTGACTTGCATACCTCATTCATTCTCGACACCAAGATTTGTAATTCGTCCGCACTATCCGCAACGAGAACGGCATCGTCCGCGTAAAGCAGACAGTTTACAGACAGATCACTCATCTTAGCACCAGCATTTATACCTTTAAGTTCTTTCATACACTTGTCCATATACAGATTGAACAACCATGGAGACATCACGCAGCCCTGCTTAACACCCTTCGTGATATCAAACCAAGGCGTGATGTCTCCATTTACCTTAACACTGGCAGTGCTCCCTTCGTAGAGAGAAGCAACCGCCCGTATCAGTTTTGTGCTCACTCCGTATTCGGACAAGATTGACCAAAGTTTATCTCTGTTCACTCGATCATAGGCTTTTTGCAAATCGACAAACGCACAGAAAAGCTTACGGTTTTTGGCCATAAACTTCTCCGCAAGCGTTCGAAGTGCAAAAATCTGATCCATACATCCTCTTCCGGTCATAAAAGCGCCTTGAACATCCCATACTCTTTCAGTCGTCGTCTTTTTTACTCTTTCTTTTAAAATTCGGCCGTAGAGTTTACCAACGGCGCTTAACAGATTTATTGCCCGGTGATTTCCGCAGTCCATACGAGACCCCTTTCCCTTATATAGAGGCATGATAACAGCCCTCCTCCAGTCGAGCGGCGTATATCCTTCCTCTAAACACTGGTTAAAGAGTCTGTTTAACCACGCTGCAACAACCGGCCCACCGTTTTTAATAAACTCAACTCACATTTGTAACGCTCCTTCTCATTGAACTCTCAGTCATTTCACTGCCATATACATCTTTAAAGTATTCCATCCATCTTCCTTGTATACTGTCAAAATCAGTAATCATTCTTCCCTCACAACTCAAAATTGCTTTCGCACAACCATTTTCGGGAGGATTCCGGGCCTTTTGACTTCCTTCCAGAACATTTTTATGTTGCTCTGAAAGTGACTCGTCATCTTGAGACCGTCTTCCTCCTTCAGTTTATCCTTTTTCTCTCTCACTTTCAACTTGACATTCATCTTACAAACTTTGTATGCTTCTTTTGCTCTTTTATATTTCTCGCAATCTCTTTTATCCACAGATATCATATTTAACCATGCATCCTTCTTTTCTTTGACCAGAATTTTTACACAGTCATCCCACCAAGCATCTCCATTCCTTCTTCCTTGCACACATGTACCACATACCTCTTTCGCTGTTTCACATAGACTTTCATTCAATTTGTTCCAGATCTCGTCTATACTTATAAATTCAGATTCTCGACCACTCAGCCTCTCATTCACTTTCGTCATATAACTCTCTTTTACGTCATCGATTTGGAGTTTTTCTATTTTAACTCTAGACGGGGCGGTCACTGTTTTTTTCTTCTTGGTGCGCCAACCTCGGAACAGGTTTATCTTTGTCACCACCAAAAAATGGTCAGTTCCGAGTTCGGCCCCTCTGAACACTCTGGTATCTACAGTGTCCGTCCGTAATCTAGAGTCAACGATGACGTAATCTATAGTCGTCCTTTCATTCCCTCTCTCCCATGTATACTGATGGATCCTCTTATGATCAAACATCGTGTTTGACACAAAGAGGCTCCACTCCAGGCATACACCAAGCACTCTCCTTCCATTATCGTTCGTCCTACTATCACCATACTTACCGAGACATTCTTCATAACCAGTCCTTTGAATTCCTACCCATCCATTCAAATCTCCTGCTAAAATAATTCTTTCGTTCACGTTCTTACTCGCTGCTATCTCGTTAACACTATCCCAGAACTCATCTTTCACAGCTTCATCTTCGCTATTAACAGGAGCATACCCAATTATGAGTAATACTCTTGTCAATCCAATTTTGAAGCGGATCCACATCAGTCTAGGACTTATACATTCGTATCCTTTCATACATTCTACCATCCTTGGAGCTAGAATCGCTGCCACACCCTGACCTAAAGTGATGATAAGCAGTATATTACCTCAACAACATCTGGTAATGTAAATGTGACGTTTAATTGTTTCATCATTTTGGTTTTGTAATTATGTTCTAATAACAGTGGAGTATACAAAATATTTTTCCATTGACGACTAAGTACAATGACTCCCTAGAAAAAAAAAAAAAAAAAAGTTAAAGAGAATAAATAAAAATAAATAATATGCCATAAGAGTGAATTTGTTTTAATAAATTACCCTCCGGAGTGTTGACAGTGACGGCAAATGTTGCTCTGCAAGATCTGCTTGAATCGCAGCAACATCGGCTTGCAATAAATACTTCAAGAGCACAGCACAGAGCTGCAAAGACGGGTCTTCTCTCAAAGCTTGGGCGAGATGCGTCTGTCGGCAATAACGACTCTAAGAAAAAATTAATTAGTTTAACACAATTATTTATGAATTGGACACAGTCTTATTTATTAATAATATTTGCATTCATTGAGCGCATAGAAAACATAATACGTGTATGATGTATGTTAAATATGTACCTTGATGGGCATGTGAATCTGAGGTAAATCCAATGATGCCGCCATTAAACTTGCACAGGTGGCTGTAACTCGTCTGTAGTAGGCCCGGTACAAAGCTACTACCTTGATACCTAAGCGATTGCACGGATTCATCCAGGCATTGATTGCAGGTGATGCTGTAGTTAGAAGATTCCAATCCAATCTGCAATTTCAAGGTAATTCACCTGAATAAAAGTAGCACTTGATTTCTGCTTTCTTCAATTTCTTTTAATGATGATACTTAAACAGTTGTATAGTTTTATAAATCTTACCGTGTATAGTCAATTTTTTTAGTTATCGGTGTTCTGGGGGGAGCCGCAAAATTGAACCACACGATTTTCAAATCAATAATGCATGAGGAAGCCTTTTCTGAATCTTTCATTGGAACAATAACATTATTTGTCGGTTCGACTGCTGGCTCTACCTCGGGTGCCACAGCCTCCGGATGGCATGAGCCCAAGTTTGGTGTACTTGGTTTAGAAGAGGTCAAATCCTTCTTTTTGAATATCTCGTCTATAACAGATGATTTTACCAACTTTGCTGTTTTTTCACTTTTGTATTCCTCCGACCGTAGTGATTCAGCATAGCAAATATCGCTGTCAGTTTTGCATGTCATTTTGTCATCGCTCGGATCAATTTTGTCAAAATGAGAATGCTTTGTTATCTTTATGCAAATACCTTCCAATCCACATTCAAACATTATAAACCCAATATCTTCCAGGGCAGAATCGTCATGTTCCTTTTTGTTCCTAAAATCCTGAAATATAAAATGCACATACATTATAAAGATTATCAGCTACAAATTAACAAAAATCAGAAAAACATTTTATTATGTTTAAATATTCTTCTTTTTCTTCTTGGATTAGGCCTTTTAGCCCATTATTCATCGCCTCATGTTCCTTCTTAAGTGGACTGCCAGCTGTCTTTCCATCTTAAATATTACGATTCGTAAACACAGAAATATTTAAAAAATAACTCACAATATTTTTATCAGTGCAATCATCATTTGATTGAATGTCAGGGCTCTTGATACATTTGAATAATACTTTAGACTGGTGCATTGGAATGCCAGTAATAACGGCATCCTTTATCATGGGTCCACCATTGTGCAGCCTTCGAAGCTGCGCATGAACTTTACCTATTGAATGAAATATTTAATATAAACATCAATTAAAAAAAACTATGCAAATTAATGATTATCTAGATATAAGTCAAATTACAATTTTTATTTATGTATTGGATATATAAATTAAATAAATACCTATATCGAGTGTTGCATTAATGTCTTCACAATGTTTCTGAGAAGTTTCCAAAAAGACCGCTTCACGCTTATCCTGCCGATTAGGTGTATTGTCGCTGTGGGCTGATATGAAAGCTTTAGGAGCCTTCATTATTCCAAAGGTTTTCTTGTGACTGAGAACCCGCAATGTGGGCCTATAATAAATCTGCACTGCCTCCAACATCTCCATATTACTAACATATTTGAAATTGATGTTTTCTAAACATACGGCAAATATGGAAGCACAGGTTAAATCTTGAATATTTTCCAGAGCGGAAAATGTAATTAAATCCTCTATAATCGATGATTGTAGTAAAACTATATTCACTTTTGGAACAATGACATTTATATTCAGTTGAGTGGATATATTTTCTTCATAGATGTTAGGTTGAAGGGCTTCCATTTCTTTATTTTTATCTAATTTTCCATGGTCAAGTACCTTTTCCTTCTTTTGATTTGTATGTTGAACCCAATTGACCAAATTGTGTTCTTGCTTGAGTATATTAGCTGCTTCTACAGAACGGGCACAAGAGAAATGTAGATGGTTCAGAATAGTAACTGGGTGTACATTAGCCATAACGGGAGTCAGAGTTTCTATGAAACGTTGTGTACTTTCCAGAAGCAATGGACTAATCATTACATCAATAGTCCCTCTGAATTTAAGCATGAGTGCAGTTTGATTTTTCCCAATAGACTTTAAGAAATCATCTGCAATTCCTTCAGCATTATTTTCATGATCATCATTTGTTCCTTTTAATACTTCCCACCATGTTTGGGAGTACGGGTGTACTCTTCCTTGTATATTGAAATGTGAATGCATATTTCCCTTACTAAATGATATATTGTCACCAGCCTGATTGTTAATTTGACTCTCATGTCGCGGGATTAAACGAATTCCATGGCTTTCACTTGTCTTGTTTTCAAATGCAGGTACATATTTATTACCGCAGTAAATCAGTTTGCCATTTTCTGTATTTTTAAAAAGTGGTACGGAAAAAGCATCACTTCCAGTAGGTAATGAACAATGTGACCAGTTTTTACACTTAATGTGTGATAAATGGCAAAGATAACTAGCCATTAAAATAGGTGAATCACAGATTGGTTTGTTCGCCTGAACATGTAAATTAATCAATGTCATGTCCTCTTGTGAAGACAGTGCGGATATGAAGGATGTAGATGAAAAAGAATGACTATCATCAGAATCATTAGGAATGTTTCCATCATACGGTAGAGAACCAATGGTCTTTTGAATTGTGTATGGATCAACCAGTGACGGGGTGCTGCACTTTTTATTAGAATTGTAATCTCCAGAAATGGAGGCCGTCTTGCATTGAGAACTGTGACTTCGCTTGTTGCTGCGAGACATTCTTAAGCTTGATGTGCGGCTTGTTGACATTTCATCTTCAGCAGAGAAAAATATTTCCGATTGATTTCCACTATTCATTGAAACTGTTCTTTGTACTTCTCTACTATCCTGATCGTCGGTCAAGTGAGAATTGAGAGAATAATGTGACTCTGAAATATTGACCATTTTATTTTGATTTCCGATGAAGTCTTTTGAATTGGGATTTACAAGTTTTGGTATGGTATTATGATGGCTGGCCAGATCTTGCTTATTGAAATAATTTAAAGCTAATTTGGAATCTGACATACTGCTTTCCATTTGGGGAACTGATAATATACTTTTATTGAGCTTGGAATCACTATCCAGCTTCTGATTATAGATGCCTTCGGAATCAACCAATCTTGCATATGGCACTTCCGCTTTTACATTATTTGAAATATTGTTGGATCCTTTGTAAACTGATGTGTAGGAAAATCGTCTGGTTAGATTGTTGGAATTATGGGAATTGGTAGAATATGGTTGGAAAGAAGAGGGCTGCGGTAGCTGAGGAGATGGGCTGGAAACAGATATAGGAGGGGAACCCTGCAGATAAACATCTAATCCACTATAT
Organism: Lepidostoma basale; assembly: GCA_022606425.2. Taxonomy (NCBI): domain Eukaryota; kingdom Metazoa; phylum Arthropoda; class Insecta; order Trichoptera; family Lepidostomatidae; genus Lepidostoma; species Lepidostoma basale. Next base: position 1,079,196 of record JAHDVF020001249.1, read on the forward strand.
GGAGGGGTGTGGAAAACTAAAAGTCCTTCGTGCAACAAACTTTGTCCATATCCATATTCACCACTTTGTACATCTTGAATATTGAAAATTGCCACATTTATGTTTTCTGTAATATCATTGCGGCTAGGTTTCAGGAAGCTGTGACCATTTCTATTTGATCCAAAAAAGGCGCAACCACCTAAACAGCCACATTGATTGACTTTACTTAATCCATCTTCTTTTGGCCACAAGAACCAAAGTCTTTTGGTTTTTTCATCGTGACACTTGAGAAATTTTTGTTGTATGCCTATTTCAGATGGGGACAATGATGTCGCAGCCTCTAGCAAAATTGGGCCCACAGAAACATTGCCCACCTCTATCCAGGAATCGTTATCAGAACATTTATGTTTTTGACTGGAGTTCATTCCACTATTTTTAGATTGGGGGTTAGTTTGCATGCTGGCTTGTGTATACTGCACAAGTTTTATGTGTGGCAATAATCCTGTCAAGCCTAAATCAAAACGATCGCTGTGTAAGTTACAAACACATAGCCGAAGTGGAGATATCCAGGTTTGTAAGGCAGTTCCATTTTCAACTATATAAATATCAATTAAATCAATAGCTAATCGGGTCATACGATACTTAATATCCTCACTCGTGGGGCAGTGATATTTGGTTTGAAGATTTGTATTGGTACACAAAGCGGTGTTATATCCGTGGTGACAAACTTTCATTATTTTTGGAGGACTCAAATTATTTTCGGTGTCACTAGCCAAGAGAACAAAAGTCTCTAAAGAGTTGATCAGATTAAACAGCTGTGATATAGTCAATCGCCCTGTCAGCTGGCCTAACTGGATCTCTATCTTCCATGAGTACTCTATAGTTTCTTCATCCAGAGTTCTATTTTCATCACTGAACATAGCATGACCGCGAAGTTGCAGCGAAGATAACATCAAATGACCTTGGTTTAAATATGGCTGAGAACTTTGCTGACTCAATGTTAAGGAATCAGAGATAATGAGGAATGAGGGGCTGACTAAAAGTTGAAGTTTTGTCTCTTTGTAACCTTTTTTCATTTCAAAGCCAAATCTTTCAATAAGAACGACAGGGCACGACTGATCGCTTTCAGAACAGTTTTTAACAAGATAACCTTGTACGTCGTGCATTGTAACTGAAACAGTTACTTCTAGAGGTCTATAAATCCTGGGATCAAAAGGAACCTTAATGTTTTCCGAGGAGTCCCCAGACACCGGTGTGATGGCACTATTATTCGAAAAAGTTTTTTCATTTAATTTTATACCAAGCTCAGACAAATAATTTATATCCGTGCCAGTACTTTTTTGCATATCTGTGAAGGTTTGGTCTTCCCCAAAAATATTCTCTTTCAAGTTAATGAAATTTCGTATAATAGATCCATACAGCAGAAGAACAGAAGGCCCTATTTCAAGCTCTACACCAACTTTATCAGCTGTCATTGTGCTGGGATCAAATCTATTCTTCCCATTATGATTCCATTGTACCTGTGGCTGTTTACGAGAGCGAGATATTCGCATTGGTGAAAGCAAAATTTCTTCCTTTTCAGGAGTGGTAATATCAGCTTGAGGATCAGGGCCCAGTGGGGCTATAGGATGGTAATCATATTTGATACTTAGAGCAACAATAGGTACAGACCAACAGTTAATCCAACCTAGGTTCTTCAAACACTTTTTACGCCATTTAGTATTGCTAGCAGTAGTTTTACGGGTATTTATGTTCATATTTTTCTCTATTGCGAGCAGAATAACACGACTCGTATTGACTTCCGGCAAATACAGACACATGTCAACTCCTTCACCCTGAATCCAAATCTTCAATGGAACTATAATTGGTAAAAAATCCTCAAACGGTAAATCGAAAGAAAGATCAAAAAGATCTCCACAAAATGCAACATGGCTGTTTTCTTGATTAGTTGAGCTGCAATCTATCCAATTGTACTGATTTGACACAGTTATCAATTCAAAATCTTTCAGCAGTAAAGAAATTTTCCAAGTATAGGGTACAAAGTGTAGAATATCCGGACGATTTTTGGATGACCAGTCAATAATTAAATCTTGAAAAAATCCTTTATGACTGTACACTAAGTTTGCTGTTGCCTTGCAGCCTGTGAAGCTTATTGACCAGTTCTGGTGCTGGTTCCATACTAGTGGATAATGGCATTTTACAGAAAACTCTAGTGTTTCACATTCGGCTAAACTCCGATATTGAAGGCTAGTAGTCGCTTCCAAATGCAACAGCTGTCCGGTAATTTTAGTTGTATAACCATCTTGCAATACAATCCACGGTAAATTTACTTCTAAATAAGAACCTGCACCAATATTCACGTGAACTGCATTTGTTTCTTTATTTTTTGAAAATAGAATGTCAATTGTGGCCTCATTCAATGTGGATAGTCTTATATCAAATGCTTGTGTTTGTCTTCTGTCCCCTGGTTTCGGTTGAGGTGTGACAACCAAATTTTGGTAATCAGCAGGGAAAAAAAACTTAAACAAATGTTCTCGCTGTCTATCTGCCCACGGCCCATAACTAAAGTCTGTTCCTTTGCCACACTTGATATCCACTCCCCATATAGGGGGAGCCGACTCTACAACATCTCCATTGGCCAATTGCAATAGAACAGGTTCATCGGGAACTAAGCCAGGCTCATCCATATAGAAATATAATTCTATATAATTAGAACTCATGACAACGAAACCTTCGCCCATGTACCGGGGTGGATCATCAACCATGCCAATGTAATTAGCACTTGGAACCAACATAACCCTACAATTTTCTGCTTTAGCCTTTACAAAGTGCATTAGGTGGTCTAACTTTGATGCTGGGGGCTTTGTACTGTAAACTAAATGCGCCTCTTCAACGCTGACGGACAAACTTGTAGGGACTAATCGATTTCCAAACACAACTCGCCCTGAACAAATGTCTACCTTAATGACAGGAATGAGATCTCTCCACGTCCTTGCCATCACAGCTTCCGCACGAACCTTTCGTTCTGTAGAATTAGCTCTCTCATTGGCTAGATTCATTGCTTGTTCCTTGGCCGTGGTTCCAGAATCCTCATTAATGTCTGTAAAAATAGATGCTTCCAGTCCAAAAGTCTTCTCAAGTTCACTATACAAATCGCATCTATTGTATACATGAAGTTCAAATCCATTCAGCATTACAGAAAGTCTGGTGTCCGAGTGTGATAAGTCTGCAATTGCAAAAAAATAGCATTGAATATCTATAGATCAATCATTTGCTTTCAAAAAAAGACATATATGATATAACTTACCTTCTGAAACGTCCTTGGGTATGTATGCTCTCCACCACCGGAATATTAAATATCCATCTTGAATTCGAACCGTATAATCATAATTGGTGTAAACAAAGTCACGAAACATTACTTTACCAGATAATGCATTCACGGTTACAGATCCTAAAAAAAGGATAAGATTTAATTTTGTCACTATCAACTATCTATCAGAGATTAATCCTTATTGTGTACACTTACCGATGTGAAAATTTTTCTCTTGAAAATAAAATCTATTGATAATTCTGGTCATAATGTAGCCAAGCAAGCGGCTGTTGTAGTATGTGATATAGACCACCCAGCAAACAGAGCAGATGAGGGATACGAGGAGCCACATGAAGTTGCTGTCCATCTTCAGATCCTCGAGGTTGACGTGCTGGGTGTAGTTCCATTGTGCTGCCATGGGTGCGGCCACACCCAACCTCTCGTCTTCTACTTCCCTATTAATTTAATGTAAGTTTTTTAAAGATACACACATTTAAAAATTACATTAGTGTATAGGATATATTATATTAGTGTATAGGAAAATTATAAATCTGACAAAATATTATTAAAATCAAAAAAATATATACATTTCTGATGGTATTAAAATACACACTTGATTAATTATTAAGGTTTTAAACTTTTAAGCAACATTAATTTTGCATATTTGAGAAACGAAAAGCACCGTTAGGAACACCAGAAGAATATTAATATCAATGGTAGATTAACGAATAGAAGAATTTCAATAGTGATAAAAACAAAGCTGCAATATTTAAAGAAAACCATATGTAGGACCATAAAAAATACACGAGTATTTTTGTTAATATTGCAATTTATTATACAAAACTTTTTTTCATTTCAAATTAATTATATAATAAACTCAAAGATTTGGAAAATGCGTACCACCAGGACAACAAAGAATCTACTGGTCTGAGAATAGAATACTTAGAATTATCCTGGGACTCAGACCCAGTGTTGCAGCGGGAACTTGGAGGTATAGGACCAACCAAGAGATCCGTACGATGACCCAGCAGCCCCTTATAACGAGCACCGTGAGAGCCGGTCGCCTAGCATGGATTGGGCACGTATGCTGAGCCGAAGAGACCAGAGCAATCAAGACCCTGTACGTGTCTAGACCGACTGGAGTAAGGACCTCTAAAAAGGCCTAGACAGCGCCTAATGGACAATGTTCTGGCTGACCTGGCTAGGTTGGGTGAATCGGATTGCTGGGAGCAAAAGGCGCAGGATCGAGGAGCTTGGCAAAAATTCATCAAGGAGGCTAAAACTCTTCAAGAGTTGTATGGCAATAGAAAGTAAGTAAGTAAATTAATTACATTTATTTTTATAATAATGAAGCAGTGATTAAAAAGCATTCATTGGAAATTAAATCTATAATATTGGTGTGCAAGTGCATACTCGTAGATAAGATAAAATCACAAATGCTATAAAGGTGACACATAGTCAGTTTTAAGAAGGGGCATAAAAAACCTTTGACAAATTTGCTTAAAAACCATATAAACTTATTTAAACACTTACATGTAACATTGCACACAATGAAACCATATTCTAATCATGGTTATCTAATGTACTTATCTAAGCACGCCAAAATCAGTAACGGCTATCAAAAAAAAAATTCGAGAATATTTTTGAATTGCCAATCCAGTACAATAAGACGAATTAAGAAAAAATAAATCATTAATTTGTAAAAAAAAATACAATCGATGATACATCCTAATATAAAACTATCAATATGATTTGACCAAATAATCTATACATTGATATACGTATTCATCAATAGATATATTTGAGAACAACAAAATGTATTATAAACATAGATAGATAAACATGCATTTCTAAATCAAAAACATATTTGTCCAAAATGATTTAAAATGGCAAAACTTACATTGTTGTGTCTTAACTATTCATTTTTCATGAAATATATGCTGAAACATCCAACTAATATCATTTTTTATATTAAGATTTGGAACCATCACTAATAAAAGACGTATTTCGTTCAGATTTCGTTATCGATTGCAAAATTTATGAATAAAAACATTAATGCATATCACCTATATGTCAAAAATGTCACAGTCGAAACTTCAAATAAGTGTTACCAGGTATTTTTTTTAGATTGCCACATTCGAAAAAAGAAATATTTATAGCATGCGAAGAGTATAAAAAAACGGGTGGTGAAAATTGGCTATGGTTTAAATTCGTTATAACTTAGTTTATTTCAATATGTTTTTTTATATGTTTTCTGCCGGTGTCATATTAGGTTCCCCCGACGTTTACTATCAATTAAGAGTTGACATCTCTGTCCCGGATAAATCGCACGCTTAATAGTAAACTGACCGATTATGATTTAGGTCATAATTGAGTTAACATTAGACAGAGGCTTGTGTTAACGCTATTCATCTATTTTTCAAAATGTTAGCGCTATCTATTCGTACGTGTTTTTCGACTGTTTTGTTCAAACACCGACTCATGTCAGATTGAGCAAAACTTCCTTTTTTGAGTTAAGCCAGTGTTCTATTAAGCGTGCAAAATGTATCCTAACTCATTCAACGGTCGCCCGAGACTCGGGCCATGATTATTCTTCAAATTGATGATCTGGGTAAAGATATCTAGAGTAATTTCCCTTATTTTTTTCTGGAGGATTTTCTGTTGGGGTTGCCTTCTCTTGACCTATCCTTAGGTGAATCCAATTTTATTGCGCTGGAAATTCGCCATTCGTTCATTCTCTATTTCTTGACACTGGTGGTCATGTCAGTAATCATACTGCCCACGGATCGTGGAATCTAAGAGACTACTCGTGGATGCTAAAGTCGGATTCGACATTAGTGTTACTGGTATCAATACAATATGGCATAATAATATTACAACATTTTATTGAGGCATGCTTCCTAGCAGAGCATACCCCATCGTAACTCTACCACCCATCAGATCATCTATATATTTTACAAATTTTACAAATTTAATATGGAATGCTATACAACGGACAATGAAGAAAAGTTATTATATTTATTTCTGAAAGCAAAATCATGATTTTGCAAAAACAAAAAAACATATATTTTATATTTATTTAACAAAAACATTCCTAGCAACATCTGGAAAAACTCGATAATAATAAAAATAATAACTTCTACTAAGAAATTTCAATAACTGTCGTAAATATTATGTTATATAGAGGATTTAAATATTACAAAACAGCCCACATTTTTCCTGAAACGTTCGTAAACATACATTTGAGTAAACCCGAACATTTTTTCTTTTTCATTACAATTTATTCGTGTAAATTGTAATTAAAATAAACGATTTGAGTGTTACCATTATAATTTCGCACATGCAGTGCTCTACTGAAATATATTTTTGTAGCATGGTATTTCCGTTCTTCATCTTGGAAGTCGTGAGGCGTGTTGGGCTTTGATCGTGGATTGTAAAAAGTCTGGTACGGAAATAATATGTTTTGACAATTTAGTAGCGTGTGCTGTGGTAAAACATATATATTTGCTTATCGCGACCTATAATATATTTCGTTGAAAGTTATCGACGGTAATACTTTTTTGTAGATTTATATAAAAATGGCGTCACCCGATCCGATAAAGAATCGAATGCAGGTTTTTAAGAATAAAAACAAGGATCAAGATGTGAGTACTGATCGAGCTATCGTATTTTTCAGTTCTACTTGTAATATACTATTCAATGACAGATGTCTCGTGGCATAAGATAACACTGAACTTATTATTACAGGAAATGCGAAGGAGGCGCAATGAGGTGACGGTTGAGCTACGAAAAAATAAACGCGAAGAAACCCTTCAGAAACGCCGGAATGTTCCAGTCTCCGATTTTACTGATGAGGATGAAACGGACAAAGCTCTGGCATCAACAAATTTGGCTCAACTTGTTGCCAACGCCGCCCGTATGGATGACCCGGTATTACAGTTGTCAGCTGTACAGGCGGCGCGGAAACTGCTGTCTTCGGATAAAAACCCTCCGATTGACGACTTAATAGACAATGGCATTTTGCCTATTCTAGTGCATTGCCTGTCACGCTCTGACAACCCTTCTTTACAATTTGAGGCCGCTTGGGGCTTGACTAATATTGCATCCGGAACTTCAGAACAGACCAACAAAGTGGTGCAGGCTGACGCCGCCCCTTACTTCCTGCAACTTCTGCTATCACCACACCAGAATGTTTGTGAGCAAGCCGTATGGGCTCTTGGAAACATTATCGGAGATGGCCCCAGATTACGTGATTATGTCATTGAGCTCGGAGTCGTTACACCTCTTTTGAGTTTCATCAGACCCGAGATTTCTATACCCTTTCTTCGCAACGTCACTTGGGTTATTGTCAATCTCTGTAGAAATAAGGACCCTCCACCACCCAAAAACACCATTAAGGAAATATTGCCATCTCTCCGCGTTTTGATCAACCACACGGACTTCAATGTAAGTATTTGAGTGTTATAAATTTGAAGAATGTATGTTGAAACAATTCACTTGTGTGGATGTGACTAATATAACCTTTTTCCACTCTTTTCTGTGAATATGTATATTTGTTTTAGATCTTGATAGACACAATATGGGCAATCAGTTATTTAACTGATGGAGGCAATGACCAGATCCAACTCGTGATTGATTCCGGCATCGTCCCCACACTGATTCCGCTTTTGTCACACAAGGAGAGCAAAGTGCAGACCGCCGCACTGCGCACTGTGGGCAACATTGTCACCGGGACAGATGAGCAGACGCAAGTGGTTTTGGATTGTGATGTCCTGTCACACTTCCCTGCATTACTGGAGCATTCAGTATGAATTTTCTTACATTATGTTTGACTAATAACATTTCAATATGATAAAAATATAACTTTCTGTATTGTTTAATTATTAATCTAGAATGGAATGGAAATTGATTTGTTAGATAAATAAATTATCTCTGGTAGTATACTTTATCTTGCTACATGTTATTTAATTACGTCTTATGTGTGACCATTTTGAAATGGCTGCATTTGAACATTCTTTTTACTAATAATCCTTTATTGTTTTCAGAAAGAGAAAATATGTAAAGAAGCCGTGTGGTTCTTATCCAACATTACTGCGGGAAATCGTTATCAAGTTGAAGCAGTTATTAACGCTGGTCTTCTCCCAAAAATTATTCAAAATCTCTCGAAAGGCGAATTCCAAACTAAAAAGGAAGCAGCTTGGGCTGTGTCTAATCTCACAATTGGTGGAACGCAGGACCAAGTAGCTAGTCTCATCAAGGCTGGAGTTATCCCCCCCTTCTGTGAGTTGCTGGAGTGCAAGGACCCTCAAGTTATTAGCGTAAGTTCATTTTATATTGCATTCTGGTTACTAGAACATCCATGTCAGTCTCAAGTGATAAATCTATTTAGTTTATTTGGCTAATATTAAATCTTCTTCTATAGGTTGTTTTGGATGGAATTAACAATATGTTGAAAATGGCGGGAAGTGATGTGGATCATATTGCTACACTGATTGAAGATTGCGGTGGACTAGATAAAATAGAAACAATTCAAAAACACGAAAATGTTGAAATTTATAAATTGGCATATGAAATTATTGAGCAGTACTTTGCAGATGTAGATGATGTAAGTATTCCATTTTAATTTGATTAATCTGGCTTGGAAACATTTTGCAGATAAGGTATTCATGGTAATGTTTGATTTTGCAGTTGGATGATGATGCTCAGATCGCTCCCAGAGTAGAAGAGGCCAGTTTCCAGTTTGATCCAAGTGCAGCCACATCCGATGGGTTTAATTTCTAATATGCATACATTTTACCAAACAATTTGACATTACTAAATATTGTCTCTTGTTGGATAAAGATTTTTTAAATTCTCATATTTAATTCCTTCAGATTCAAATATGGAATCATTGATAGCCATGTATGATGATATATTCCGATGCATGGTGAAAGCCACCTTTGATTGAATAAGGTTATTTTTGACTTTGAGCTGTTTACAAAGTGCATCTGAAGCATAATGATATAACATTTGTGCTGTAAATAATGTTTAGCGTATATTTTTACAATTATGATCTAATTAGTCTCCTTTGTGTCTCCATTGATTCAATAGCCATGCTTACCTAAATACTTGTGTACATTATGACAATGTATTCATACAAGGATATCATTTTCCATTGACTTATTTAATTTATTGTATTTTCTCTAATTATAATTAAATGACACTTGACTCATCATTTTGTGTTAATAATACCTGTCGAATGAAATATAAGCTGTTTGCAATGTAGCAGCTGTTTGGGATTATTAATGTAATCGGTGGCTCAGTATGTGCAGACATAACGAAATGCTAACTTGTATTCACATTCTTCTACAATTATTGAATGTCTTATTTATTTATAAACGTTTAAAAGGTTGTAGCTTTTTTTCTCATTTTTTTTTGTCTTTCTATCTTATATATTATCTGTAAATAAAAACCAAACTTAATTATCAGTTCTCCGAGAACAGCATTATAATGAAAATCTCATTTTATTTTATTATTTCTTAGATAAATATTTAATGTTTAAAATATATGTATGCATCCTATTGTCATTGTCAATTAAAATTTATTGGGTGTTTTAAAAAAAGTTAATGTTCCAGCAATTCTTATAATTTTAACATTACTACATTATCAGTCAGTCCTCAGTTTTGGTTATGTCCATTATCAGTCAAACAGATTAAGAAATTAGTCTTTGCATTTAAAATTTATTAGTCCTAACATTATTTATAAATTTAAAGAAGATTAAAACACATAGGAATTCTTCGTGTTACGAAGCTTTCAGCTTATTTATATAGATGCATTAAATAATTTTATCTGTAGTAGTTATCATTTTTCTTGTTAACTAAAACTATATCTATCGCTGCCAACATCAATGATTTATTAAATATTATTTCATTCTTATAACTTGTGCTTATTTATTGATTTATGCATATATACATATATATTTAAAATAATATCAGACGACGTGTTTTTTTTTATGTATTGGGCTAATCAGGGGGACAATGCATGGCAATAATTTAAATATCTTCAAAATGAGTTATAAAAATGGATCGGCGCCCTTTTCAATAATAATAAATTTGACAATTTATAGTGTCATTTTTATGAATGAATCGTTTCGAGGGCGCATAAGATCAAATCTGCACCTCATTTGAAGTGAAACATGTGCAAGAATCATATCTATCCTGCAGCTTATGAGTATGAATATAACTTAATTTATAATATAGAATTAGCAAACTAAATTTATTATACAATATAACTTTTTCAAAGGTGTAACAAGTGCAAGTTGAAATCAAACAAAAAAGGGACAAAAATATGTTTCAAATTGGGTCTATTGTGTTTAAATTGCAGATATTTTTGGGTCGGTAAAGAATCGTTAATTTGTGTTTCTAAGACATAGCAGACACTTATTTCACCCGTTGAAGAAAAACCGTCACATCTTCTTAACAATGCAAAATAATGGCCAATAAATATGATTCATAGTTATTAAAGAACAGAAAATCTGATTTGTATACCTTATATGTATAAAATAATATTCATGGTTCTTTATTATACACTAAATGCATTGGTCCTCGAATTTGTGCTATTTTTAAAGGATATCTCAAAAGAAATTTTATATTTAGTGGATCGATTAAAAAAAAAAGTAAGCCATTTATCGAAAAAATGTTTATTAACTAATAAAGAACACAATTTGGGGATTTATTTCTTAAAAATAATATCATCCAAATGTCCATATGGGTTAAATCAGGACTGCGTGGAGGCCAATCTATGTCACCTCTCCCGGAGATCAATTTGCCAAGGAAAATTTCACAACTTTGTGGCAGAGACGTTTTGGAGATGTGTGAAGTTGCTCTGTCCTGCTGAAACCATATTCTTTGGAAACCTAACTAACCACAAAAGTTTTGTAATTCAGGCATCATTAAGTCATCTAACATCTCCACATAACACTTAGAATTCAAACATAAACTTTATTTTGAGACACCTTCTATTATTTTAATAAATTCTCTATTTTGTTGTGCATAACCTTTAGATATGATATATAGACTGTAATGAGCTACGTTTAGCCGCATAACAAGAATAAAATAATGACAAAACTAGATCCTTTGACAGCTCTAAAAATAATAGCTTTGATTGTAGAAATATAAATAATAAATTCTGCTATCCTACATTATCTGAAATGAAATACGTTACAAAAATAATGTTAAGCCATGTAAAATAATATTACTTTAGTAATTGTGGTTCTATTTACAGTATTTTATAACATAATGCAAGAAAATTATTTGCAGTGCTCATTGAAATGGTGTGATTCATGAATGGTACCTGTATAAAGTGAAAGGTAATTTATTTATCTATTATAGCTAACTATGAAAACTAATGTCTATGACTCGTGTCTCTTGCCAATGATGATGTGTGACCTGGAAACTATGTCTGACTGCCAGAGGCTTACAAAGGTTTAAGTGTGTTCAGCGAGCAATGGAAAGACACATGTTGAGCGTTAGTCTCTGTGATAAAATTGAAAATGAGATAAAATGTCGAACAAAGGTTGCCGATATCACAGAAAGAACATTAAAGCTAAAATGGCAGTGGGTAGGGCATGTGGCGAGACAGGATGAGCCCAGGTGGTCCCCTAGAAACCTTAAGTGGAGGTCTTGGAACAACAGAAGAGGTACAGGAATACCATTAAAAATATGAACGGGTGATATTGTCCGACTTGCGAGTCGCAGGTGGCAACAGATAGCCTCAGATAGAAAATGTTGGAAGAGTTTAGAAGAGGCACAGGAATACCATTAAAAAGATGAACGGGTGATATTGTCCGACTTGCGAGTCGCAGGTGGCAACAGATAGCCTCAGATAGAAAATGTTGGAAGAGTTTAGAAGAGGCTTATGTCTAGCAGAAAAATTAGCTGTCGCGCTGTTTCTCCTGAAGGGAAAGTTAAAAATAATGAACCGCTGCACTGTTCTTTTCTGACATACTTCTCTCTCTTCCTCAACATTACATTGTGTTCTGTACATACAATGATTTCTGTGTCTCCTCACGTGTATGGCATTTAATATTTGATTTGATTGTGACACCTTTTCCTCGGTTTTCCTTTATTTCTAGTACCGTTAACATATACTCTTTTTTACCATTCATTCTTTCCCTGTGTCCAAACTATCTTAATGAAGCTTTCATTATTTTAAACTGTTAAATCAAATATCTTTGTTTTATGTATCACAATTGTATTTTATTTTCCCCAACAGCTGTTTCGTCAACCTATGTTGACATCATCAGGTGTTACAATAATATTGGTTAATACAACATAGGTTGATGAAACAGCTGTCGCGTAAAATAAAATGCAATTATGATACATAAAACAAAGTTATTTAATTTAACAGTTTAAAATGTTAAAGTATCATAGTGTTTCGGCCAAAACAATGGACCATTTCATTATTTTGTTTATTCGTGTTTCATTCACATCTTACATATGCATTCTTCACTCTATCATATGCAGATTGGCCAGACATTCGTCTAAGAAATCTCATTTCTACTACATGCTTCACTTTTCTATACAAGGGTCGGTAAAATAACACCATTGTGTACTGGCATCTCAGCTGTTTTGGATAGGCTTTTGTTTGCAATGACTTAAAGTTCACCATTCCATTTGTTGCCTACTCTTTCAATAATTCTTCTTGCAGCTCGCCCATCCTTTGTAAACATACATCCTAAACGAATTCATCCAATTGTTCCAGATTTTCAGCATTCATGCTTTTATTAGAAAATTATTACTTTGGACGTATTTGCATTCATCATCAAATCGTATCATATTTACTAGACACCATACAGCACCTTGATCTTAGCTAACAGGCTGAGGCGTTGTGTTGTTACTTACTACACCAGCACTTTTTGTTTTAATTCATTCTAGCTGTCTTCATTCAGTTTTCATTTTACCCTTTTTTAGATGTTTAATCTCGAAACTATCATGCCGGGGAAACAGCATGGTGATTTGTTGTTGTCATTAATTGTTCATAATATCTGAAAAAAAGGTTAGTTCTAATCGATCGATCTCCAGCGGAAATGTTAAGGTTTGCTGAACTTTTTAACTCGACTCCATAGGTGTTCGATATAATCAGGTATATACATTTTGCACGTGTAAATTTGTATAAAAAAATAAAATAACTTAAGCAAGTACGAAAATTTTAAACAATAATTTTTTTTGTGTCTATGGTGGAATGGTTTTCCATCTATTTACATAGATCATAGAATTTTGAAGTAAGACATTTTACCTTATTTGTCTGCTTTGATTTTCTGCATTTCTCGCCAATTTTTGGGATAAATGTACGTTTTATTATTATATTATCGTCCTTTCTTATTGCAATGCACATGCACGTATTTGCTGTAGTAACACGCATTTTAAGTATATCAATATAAGTGGAGAAAGTGATGTGTAAACCGGGTGTATTTTATGCCTAAAGTTGTTTACAATCGATTGTAATACGCTCTTATTTCCAATATAGCACAAATTAATTAAATAACTCGCTCTGAATTTAAATACATTATATATTTTTTATAGTTCAGTGAAGAGTTTTCTTACAATAATGACTTTAACTTTGTTTAAATTCTTCTTTAATTTTCGAAGGTTCATTTGTTTCGTTGTAATCGCCGTGAATATTGAATCAAATTTCTGAGAAAACAACATATGTATGATTATATTATAGTTATTACCATTTGCTGGATTTTTTAAACAGTGTAATACAAATTTTATAGAGTTACCGAATATCTTTAAAGTAGGTGATTGAGAAATGTAACATTGCAAAATTGTTTCAATGTTCTTTCAAGATATATATTTGTAGAAAGTGGTAATATAAATATATTGCTATTCGTTGTTTGGTTTTCATTTTCTTTAGTGTTATGTGAAATAATTATATACTTGTATTTTTTTATATGCGAATGTGATCAGTTATACAAGAATTAAAATGAAAATTCAGTCAATTTGTCTTGTAATCCAACAAGTAAATTATAAATATTTTTAATTTTATTTTTAATTGTAAAACAAAAGATTTAGCATTCAGTAACATTACAGTTTTCATTATTTTGTTTGCTAGATAATCTGGATTGCGGCCAGGGTGTATTCATTCCTGGATTACTAGTTGAATTCAGTGTTTACAATTAATTAAGGTACCAAACCTGCTCCGAAAAATATTAAATTACTCATTCACACATATTTTTCAGCTAATCTTTTATGTTTGGTGCCATCTTTCAGATTCAGTGTTTATTTTGTATTAATTGGTTTTCAAAAAATATTTTTTTATTTTCTGTTGACACATTTTTACTTAGGATATATCGAGGCTTAGGGAATAAATCTTTCATTGAAAATTAAATATTAGCATAATTTAAATGATGGGTCAAATGTAAAGTTTAAGCATATCCACATTTTGTTAAAAATGAACAAAAAAGTGGATGGTTTGCATTTTGAAAATATATATTTTTTAATCCTTCAAACGTTCTCAGGAATATTTGATTATTTCTTATACTTCATTTTTATAAATACCTACTTTTTTATTTGTTATTTCCTAAACAATGATTTAAACTTAATCTAATATGTTTTATATTCATGACAACATCTGTTTTCTAGATGTTTTATGGAAGTGGCATGTTTCCCTTGCTAGGGCATTATCAAAATTTGACAATGCCCAGCAAAGCGAAACATGTCTGTCCCATGATAAATAATAAAACCTCTAGAAAACAGATGTTTTTATCAAGATTAAATAGTTGTTTTTTCTTGTTATTTTGTAATTATTAATTAATAAATCAAGTATTTGTATAGAGCTATAATACTTTAATTTGTTAATTATGAATCTTTAATTTAGTTTCAGTTATATCACCACTAACAGTCGAGTGAATCTCAGAGAGCTAGCTTCAATCGGATGGTGGCATAGCTGTGATTTGCTGTGCGTGGTTGACAGCTCGCTGGTGGTGGAGGTGTCATGTTGGAGACGCGCTCTGTCCGCGGCGCCCCCGACTCGTGGCCCAGCAAGCCCCTCCCTGTGCCCCACGCCTCGCTCATGGCCAGCATGCGGCATGGCAAAGCCAGTCAGGATGACGCCAACTACGTGGTTGCCAAGTATGACTATGCTGCGCAGGGAGCTCAGGAGCTAGATTTAAGGAAAAATGAGCGCTACATGCTCGTTGATGATTCCAAGCATTGGTGGAGAGTTCAAAATTCTAGAAATCAATCTGGATATGTGCCCAGTAATTATGTGAAGAAAGATAAACCTTCTTTGTTTGATAGGTTAGTATATTTATTTTTAATTTAACTACATTTATTTTTTAAATATCTTAAAGTTGGCTTTGCATTATATCGAACTAACTAACCATCACGCCTTCTCTCCGAAGTGGTAGGTAGAAAGAATAGACTGCTGCACTATTCTTTCTTGACATACTTCTCTAGTTTCCTCAACATTTATACATCGTGTCATGCACGCACGTCGATTTCTCTGACTCCTCACATGGCCGACATTCAATATTTGATTTATTTGAACGTGTCAAGTTTTCCTCGGTCTTCCTCTATCTCTAGTTCCATTTACATCGTTAACAAATGCTATTTATACCATTCTTTCTTTCAATTTGTCCAAACAATCTTAATGTTCCTGCACTGCATTCACTTCTTTTCATTTGACACTATCATACACAGATTTTCTACACATTCGTCTATGAGATCTTATTTCTGCTGCATTTATTCTACTTTTATCCTTCTTTTGCCAGTTCGATGCTTCACTTCCAGACACAAGGGTTGGTACAAGAACACCATTGTGCACTGCCATTTTAGCTTATTTGGCCATCATTTGCGATGACAACTTTAAGTGTACCATTCACTTTGTTGTCTGCCCCAACCCTTCTTTCAATATCCCTCTTCACTCGCCCATCCTTTGTTAACATACTACCTAAATATACAAACTCATCTACTTGTTCCAGATTTTCACCATTCACGCTAATGTTGCAGACTGTCGTGATTTCTTCTTTTTTGAAAATCATTAACTTAGACTTATTCACATTCATCATCAGATCATTTGCTTGCTTAATTCATACATACCAGCCACCAGGACTTATAGTTCATGCATCCGCATATAATAGACAGCTTACTGACACTGCTCATTTTGCCACGTACATCCAAACCTTTCAGCTCTTTCATAAACGTGTCCATATATAGATTAAATAACCACGGGGACATTACGCAACCCTGTTTGACACCTTTATTGATATTAAATCAGGCTGTAAGATCCCCATTTATTATGACCCTAGTAGTGCTTTCCATGTATAGCGACGTAATTGCCGTGATCAATTTTGTACTTATTCCACATTCAGTTCCACCTGTTTACGCAACGCTTTTTGCAAATCGACAAACACAGAAAATTTTGCAGGTTCAACGAGGCTTGGATTATGATTTATAAAGATAGATGCATTTATTGTGGGTACGGAAATCCCTTACTTGATAAGATTAATTTAATCTAAGTTTTCTCTAAGATTGAGGCATTGAGGCTACTTCTTGCAAATAAATGTTATGAATAAATAAATAAATCAATTTCAGCATAAAAAAGAAGGTGAAAAAAGGTTCGGGATCAAAGACGCTTCCGACGCAGGGCTCTCCAACTCATGGTTCGCCCGGTGGTGCTCGGCGCCCCCCACCTGACCCCTCTGAGGCTATCGGCACCGCCGTGGTCAAGTATAACTACCAGGCCCAGCAGCCCGATGAGCTGTCCCTCACCAAAGGCACCCGCATCCTTATCTTGGAGAAGAGCAATGATGGCTGGTGGCGCGGACAGTCGCAGGGACAGGCTGGCTGGTGAGTGCCATTTGTTTACCTGTTTTTGCAAATATGTTTATTTCAGATCACAAAATTGTCTTTTGTTAGGCACAATGTTGAATTATCAAATGGAACCTCAGGGCAATTGGTGTTACAAACTGGAGAATGCGGGCGATGGTCCGGGGAGAGTGGCGAAGAATTTCGGAGGAGGCCGGAGCCCATAGTGGGCTGTAGAGTCATTGTTTTTGTTAAATAATCGTCTAATAATTTAAGGATTCATTTATTTAATAACACTTTTAATGGTATATAATTACGTGTACTCTATAATATGAAACTTTATGCGAAATGGTGAAAGAAGAACGAATGAGACTGAGAACATCTACTTTCTAGAAGTTTTATTATTTTTATGAGAGTGACATGTTTTGCCTTGCTAAGATAATGTTATAAAAAATTCTAGAAAACTGAAATTTTCATTCATATTAAACTAACTAACTAACCATCACGCCGTCTCCCCGAAGGAGTAGGCAGAAAGAATGGACTGCCACACTTTTCTTTCCTGACATATTTCTCTCGCTTCCTCAACATTCATACATCGTGTCATGCACGCGCGTCGATTTCTCATATTAATTATTTAATATGGAGTTTTACATCATTGTTCAAGATCACTTTTCCTGTGTGATACTTGTATATCAGCACCCTTTATGAATAATTTTATAACTCCATTTAATATTTTATATTTAAGAAAATGTCTGTCACATATCACATTTGATAATGCGCTAGCACACCAAAACATATTTTTACTTCCATTAAATATAATGAAACTTCTAAAATCAAGTCTGTTTTCATCACTGACTTTATTATAATAAATATCAATTAAAATAAATTGGTGTGGTTTCTAGGTTTCCATCGAATTACACTAGTGAAGAGGGTGATGCTGATGATACTGTGCACACCTATGCAATGGCTGAAAATGTTCTGGATATAGTAGTAAGTAATTCTACTGACACATGTTTTATCTTATCCTAAGAGTGTTATGCATTGCAATGTTAAATTGTTGAATTTAATTTAATTCTTGATAAGTGTATGTTACAAACAAATTTGTTTGCTTTGAAATCTGGCCAGTGCATTAAAAAATATATGTGGTTTCTATTTTTATCTGAATGCAGTGAAATTAATTTTGATTAGAAAAATAAATGTTTATGAAGTGGTTTGGCATGTCTCCAGTGAAATTACTGTTTAGGGAGCAATCAATAGAGTTGTGACTTATCGGCTTACTGGAATTAATTTTATTTTTTCTTATTTTGTATTGAAGCAGGTCGCCCGATCCAGGCGTCGGGTAAACCAATTGGTTCATTTTTAATATTGAATAAATAATTCGCAGAAGCAGAATATTGAAGTCATACAAATGTATATAATAAAATAAACTAAAATCAGGACCACATTTTTGCACTCTGCAATTTAACAGAAAAGTTTTTGGCTAAGGTTGATTTGCAAAAATTGTATTCGAAAAGGAAAAAACTCTAGAAGTACAAAGCCGATTAGAGCAGTTGCATCTCTTTATGAAGGAAGCACCCCATATGTTAGAGACTGTCCCGTCCAGAGAGGAGGTCATCATCCACCCCTTCCTGACCCTCCTTAAACTTCTTCACTCACTTTAAAACTTACAAATACAAAAGAGCAGACTTCCCCGTAGGCTTGTTTGGGCAATTCTAAGGTTTCAACACTTTTTTTGTTGAGCTTTGTTTTGTTTATTCAACTGGTTCGAACATCAACTTTGGTATATGCAGACTACGCTGTTTTAATTCTTGATAGGCCAGAAGATCTATAACAATGGGAGGGAATGACATAGAAAACTGACTTTGGGGTGGTAATCTGCGGTGTTGTAGTACCCCCTAAGAGTCGGCGATTGCGAATATAAGCAATCACAATGGTCAGCCAATTTCGAAAAAAAATTTTTTTTTTGAGCATAGCATGATTACATATTCCATGTCACATTATATACACAAATTTCGCCGCCGTACGCAATCTCTCCGATGGGTCAGGTGTTTCGCGCTGGGATTTCTTTTCTACACTGATCAGGGAGTCTCAAGATGGAATCTTGGTTCTTCTTTTTTTCTCAATTTAATTATAAAAGTATATAATTATATATTTTTTATAACATCCTTATTATAAATTTAAATATTATTGGTATTGTAAGTCTAAGTATCATGCAGTAATTAAGTATCATGGTATTTGAGAATAAAGAGTTTATGATGGGTTGTGACAGTGTGAATGGTGCAAAATTGGAACAAGATTTCTCTATCTGGGGAAGTTTGTTTACAAGAGATAGATAGATACATTTAGAATGATTCCGAAAGATGGGTTGGTGCTGGGAACAAAATAAATGATGATTTTGATTCAAAGTCATCACTCCAATTGAAATGAATTGACTGAAGCAAAGATGGCGGTATATAATGGAGTTTTAGTGCCAAACCTGATGTATGCAAGTGAAGCTTGAAGCTGGCAAAAGAAGGGTGAAACTTGAATAAATGACGTAGATATAAAATCAATAAGAAAAATAATGTTTGATAGAATTCTGAATCTTCCTTTCTAAGTATAATTAAGAAATGGATAAAGTTGCATGCAAGTAGTGTGAATGACAAAAGAAGTTGAAGAAGACACAGGGTCACCAAATTTATCAATTACTAAAAAACAGTCATCTTTGAAATTGTAAAAGTTGTTTGGCGTATGTATCACAATGTATGAATGTAAAGTTTGAGAAGTACATATACGGATAAGCGATTTGATGGTTGTTAGTAAACTAAAGTCTTTTCTCTTTGATATATAGGTGGCGTTGTACTCTTTCTCAGCCAGTAATGAGCAGGAGCTGTCTTTTGAGAAGGGGGATAGACTAGAGATTGTGGAGCGGCCGGCAGCAGACCCGGAGTGGTACCGCGCGCGCAGCGGCCAGGGACTGGTGGGGCTCGTTCCGCGCAACTACCTGCAGGAGCTCTCCGAGTACCTTACCCAGCCTTACAAGTTTGTTTCTTGCTCTCTAACAACTTGACATTCACTTTTTATTTTAAATTAAGATTTACATCAAACCTGCTCAAATTTACGAGTCGAAGAAAAATATTTTAATACCAATATTTAGGATACTTAGCTCCTGATATCAGAGTAGTAAGTTCAATCTAAGATCATCTTGAGAATTGTTGAAATTTTCTTGAATTAATTTTTTACATTATTAACCCATCGGCTTACCAGAAAAATTGTATTTGTTCTTACTTGTATAGAAAAATATCGCCCAATTCAGGCGTTAAGTAAGCCGGGGCTAAGGTACTTATTCTTTAAGGATTCCTTTTTAAATTAAGATATAGTAATTGTCATTTTGATTTTAATACAATGACACTTGATTAATAGTAAACATTAAAGTGATTCGTGAAAATTGTAATATTATTTTATTAGTAATTACATGCACAATAAGAAAATGAAAATTGTGCTAACAACAACTATGGCTTCAAATGATCTAATGAAATGTAAATGTGGTGTAGTGAGAGTGGGGGTCCAGGCGAAGGCGGGGCTCCCATGACCCAAAGCGCAGTGAGGGCAGCAGCCGGGGCACTTGCGGGCAAGTCTTGGTACTATGGGGCTATCACTCGCACGCAATGCGACACTCTACTCAACCAGCATGGCCACGATGGTGACTTCCTCATTCGGGACAGTGAGACTAATGTAAGTCCATATTTCTTCTAAAGCAACCAAATATTACAAAATAAGGAAGGGTCAGGTTCAATACCCAATTGCCTTTATAAAAATATAAAAATTCTATTTCAAAAATTTTGGTTTCACACCATTTTATTTTGTATTATTGAACCGATTGGTTTCGCTCCCGCCAGAACTTCCTCAGATTTACAAAATCAATCTGAGTTTGTATGTTTGTTTTTGTAACCCTGACGATCTGACGGGAGCAAAACCGGTTGGTTCGACGAAACAAAATAAAGTTCTGTAATAACAAAACACAAGTATTGTTATAAATTATTTTTTATAATGCCACACCACAAATAAAGCGTTTCATATGAAAGTTTAATCCTTTTTCAAATTAAAAAGTTATTTTACACCAAAAATTAACATATTTAAAATCTAAGGAAGGGTATTTAGTATTTTTAATTCCATTTTAAATTGAATTTGATTGATTTTTATTGCTTTAATTACTTCTGAGAATTATTGATATTAGGCTAATGTGATACCCACCAATGTATTACAGATGGGCGACTACTCAGTGTCGCTGAAGGCGCCGGGTCGCAACAAGCACTTCCGCGTGCACGTAGAGGGTACGCTTTACTGCATCGGGCAGCGCAAGTTCCAAGCACTGGAGCAGCTGGTGGCGCACTACCAGCGTGCGCCCATCTACACCAACAAGCAGGGCGAGAAGCTCTACCTGGTGCGACCTTTGCCCAACAATAATGCATGCTAAATAAACAATCTTCCCCATGAATTGCTTTTATACTATTAGACATATTTATGGAGGCATTACCCTAGTAAGCTATTGCTTTATTAAGATTTTTTAACAATACACATATTATGTATGTAATTTTGCTACACCCGATGATTCTGTATACTTTTTGAAAAAAAAAAAAGTTTTTGTAGCGTAAGTGTAATTTATTTCAACATTTTTGTATTTTGTGTTGTCTACTAGAAATATATTTATTTTTAATCGAAAAATTAACACTTGAATACAATATCTCTATACTCTGAAAGCTGGGTGATATAAAGCATTTTCGAAGATATTATCATTTATTTTTTACACTTTTTTTTTTTGTATAGTGAAGACTTTAAATATTTAATAATTTTGTATGTTTTCTATGTAGTATTAATAAAAAATAAATAGGTTAATTAATCATATTAAATAAATTAACTTGTCAAATTAGTTAATCAATAATATAATGTAGATTAAATGTCATTGCTAATGAAGCCTTTTGGAATGAAGCCTGTTTGCCCCGATTCCATATCAGAGGTGGAACCCTTTCTTTACCACCGAGTATCTCTGGTTACCATTTTGGAAGCCACCACCAGAGTCAAGTTCTCGAGTAGGTGTCAGGTGTGTAAATTTTTCAAGTTAGTTTTCATTATTTTGTGTAAAATGTACATTCCAAATGGCAATTTTTGAATCGTACTATCTTCCAAATATTGATTTATTTTGCTAGCTTCCATTTTTACACTGTAACATGTAAATCCCCTTCTCCACTTTACCACTCAGATCCCGTGAGATGAGCCCTTCCGCTAGCTCATTGGATCCTTAAGATTTCCGTCTTAGGATTTAACACATTTTCATTCTAGTCCATTTCATAATTTTCTATCTTATATTTAAAAGAATTTTTTTGTTTATTATAAATGTGTTTTTCAATAACTGTTTGATTTTTGTAAAGGGCCTTATGTGAGGAAGGTTTTAGTATTTATGCCTAAATAAATTTTCATGCACGGATGTACGTTGTCGTGATCCCCAAGAAATGTGTCGTCTTGTATTGCTGTAGCGTGGGTTTAGTATCCTAAACGATGAAAGAGGTCACTTTTATTAACCTTGATGTTGCCAAATTTACTTAATTGTTCCAAATTCCTGTGAATAAATAAATAATATTGTAAAGGCACCACAAATATACACTTTTTGTAATATCAGGCGACAATTGTGTGTTTGTATTATACATATGCATAAGTTTAATTACTAATATATTTTAAAGAATACTCTTACTACCAAAAGGTTTTATTTTTTGTTATAAAACAATCACACCATTAGTCTACTAAGGTGTTCCATTTTTGTAATAATATTCTTAATATATTCTTTCTCACAGTATTATATATAAATAACATTTGAAATCATAATTTTTTCTACCAACCTACAATATATATTTTCTTGTATCATTTACCTACCAAGTTTTAGTGGATTTAGGTTCAATATACCAAAGTTTGTGTAAATTAAAATTTGGTGATAAAACGTATTGTTTTTTCATATAACATACATATTGGAGTTAATAAATATTTAAACATGCAATTTTGCTATTAACAAAAAGAGTTATTTTTTTTATAAACATAAGCCGTTAAAACTGGAATTCATAAAAAAAAATCATGAAAAATAGTTGTTTAATTTACTGTGTAACTCTTAGGTGCTGAATATCCGCTTATGCATTTAATTTTAAAAAAAGGTTCCTAACACACTTTGATTATTAGACCTTTTATCTAAATAAATTGTTCATACTATCAAAATTTCAATTTAATTTATCTACTCAATAGCTTAAATATTGGCTACGGTTTCTGTTTAGCTAAAATGATGCATACATTCATGTATTTATATTCAATTCAGCAAGATGAGATAATATGAACCTGGCAAAGTAAAGTAAGAGGTGGTGGCAGATATTGACTTATAATGTATATTAATCAATTATAAGTTATGATGCAACCTTTCCATGCCTTTTTAGTTATTTTAGTCTCATCTCAAGGTTATAAAATAATCTTATTTTGTTGAATTGTTTGTTACTTAAACTAACGCCAAAGAAGACTAAGGATAGACCATTTATTCCATTAAGTGTTTGACAAACAAGAAAATGTTCATTTGTGTGTTTTAGAATAACATTTGTATGTATGCTGATAAATTATGTACAATCATGAGGCAGTGTTTCATTCAGTGATTCTTCTAGAAAAGGTGCAGCGGGACAATTATGAGTAAATATAAAGAAGTTTGTTTTCAACGGTATTGATCCAAGTAACTTTGTAATAGTATAGATGTTTTTAATAAAAATGAATTCATGATTTCATAACCACGTGGATTCTACGTGCAGAGTATTTAATAAGCAATTCACTTTATGTTACGTGCATACACACCAGAAAGAACCATATTCTTAAACTTTTATTTCAAGTGTGTTATGGATAGTCATTTCTCTTTGATATTGTAAACTCCGAGATGTATTTTTTCCTCTCCAAAACTTACTTATCATCAAAAAATGTGACACATCTTCGGCAGTTGGTAGATTTTGCATTAGCTTCAGTATTTACAAGCATAATATGTAAATAAATGTGTGATCAACTAAATTAATATTCGTCAGTAGGTTTAGTTATTTAACTATTGCATTTTTATATACTGTCATAGCATTGTATCGAAATTTGTAGGTCAATAACTGTAGGTTACATAGAATGCGAGAAATCTTTTGTTTAAAGTTTTTATAAATATATACAATTATACAATATATAATCCAAATCTCATGTATTCAATAATTTCATTTATTATTATTTTTAAAGCAAACTCACAATTAAATATAGCCTATGCGTTTTGAATTTTGGTATTTTTCAAGCTTTTATAATTGTAAGTATTTAAAATTCTGGCGAGTTAGATTTTGGTTCAGATTAGATTACTTTGTAGCTTGTGTGCTATTCCATATTTTGTTAACCAACAACTATAAAAAGGCATATCAACGTTACCTAACTTGTGTTGTATATTTGTAAATTGGGAAGAATTTATATCAGCCCTCTATATACCATACAATTTTGTATCGTACATCAGTCACAGTACATAAGAGACTTTCAACTTACTGTTACGAAATTGCACATTCAAGATGTATTAAATATAAATATTTTTAATGCATTATCCCAGAAAATGAAGCTTATAAATTTAGATCCAATCGATGGATATTTGGATTATTATTTTGTATTCTATGAATGAATTTTTCTATAAATATACAATAATCATTAAAAGGTTCCATGTAAGAGCTAACAGCGACCGTCCTGAAAGTCATGTTAAGACTATGTATTGCGTACATAATTTTTCATACACGTAAATTATAATAGATAGCACAGAACATCTCTCGGAAATATAACATTATGCATTTATAATATGTAAATCCATGCAATACTTTGATTTCAGAATAATAAATGATTTTTTTTACTTCCATGCTAATCATTGTGTATAAGTTTATAGTAGAGCTATTGCCACGGGAGTTTAATCACCGGTATTCAGTGAAACAATTTTCAAATGCTATCAAATAAATTGCAAGGATAAAATATGATTTTTTTCTTTTTGCATTTCAGGTGCTCTGAATAAATCACTAATAAATACAATCAAGTGAACATACAGAAATCAAGCTTTCGAACAAAGTATTATGCATTTTATTCAGACCCTTTTCATAAATGCATCTTGATTGTTACATCAATCAATTGGGGGTTTTGTTCTGCACATTAAGAATTAAGACATCACATAATACTCAGTTTAATGTACGATTTCCAAACATTTTTTTGATTATATTTTGCATTTAAATAATTTTTTCTTGATAACGGTATAGATATTATTACACACGAGAATTGATGAATATTTTTTTAAAATAAATATGTTGTCATTAATTCAATCAAATATTTTTCCGAGAATATTCATGCTAAGAAGAGTTATCACTCCTCAGTAGATTTATTAGTTTAATGATATATAGATTTACTTATTTTATTGTTCACATTGTTTTATTTGTTCTACAACTGAAGCCTAAGGTATAATAGGTTGGTTCGTCAGTGTAGTATCTACTTAACCACAGATACCACCGAAATAAAACAATGTTTTTCAAAAACTACTTTTACTTTTGTCTTTATTTCGACAGCGACCAGTTTCACTAGGCTTCGACAGATTTGTCCAAACCCGTCTGTCGATACCAGCGAGCCTGGCGAAACCAGTAGCTGTTGAAATAAAGACAAGTAGAAATGGTTCTTGAAAAACATTATTTTATTTCATTAATATTTCAAGTGAACTTTCCTCGAGAGATTTCAGTAAAATCATCAGTTTATTTCAAAACCTACAAATGGATACTTTACACATGGTGCTTATTTCGCCTTGTTAACAATTATTTCCAATATATTTTTCTTGTACAAAAACTATGGACTAAAAACAATATGGCAATTCATAAAAGTGACTTACCAAGAATCTGCCATATTGTAAGAGCGGTTTTGGTTTTGCATTTATTACACTGGCAACCTTTATTATTCACACTAAGTTACGAGTTACAACTGTAAGGTTTAGTTAATGCCGGAGAGTGAAAGTAAAAACTACTCATTTTGTTTTTACATGCATGCATATTTGATGCGTTTTGTTATGTCGAATGAGCGTCACGCTGGTAACATACGTAATACCAAATATAGAATCATCTGGAGAGATTGTCAAGGAGGCATCTATGTATACATTAAAGTGTAAGATCGCTCATTTTATGTGCTTCGTTTGTATTTTGCTCAATATACAGTGTCAAGATTATTTTGTTTATTTTTCAGATAAATATCAATAATTGTTTGTGGTATAATCACGGAATGAAAATGTTTGATATAGGTATTTTATGTATGTATCATAATATGGCATGATCGGTATGAATTTATAATATAATTTATTACTTTCCATTGTGTTTATTAATTTATAACTCAATTTACCTGTCCTTAATGTCAATGTATCAAAATTTTTATCAGTGTATCTAAATCTCTAGAAGAAAACACATATTTTTTTATTTGCGTTGATTGTTTTTTAAAATGAATCATAACCTTTAGGTGTGTACAAACGATTCATACGAATATAGAGTTTGTCCACTTCTGCATCCACGGCTATCAGAGAGACCGAAATATAATCAAATCTTTTTGCAGCTGAAAAACATTAATTTAAAAATACTAATCAACAAAATATTCATTAAACTGTTGTTCGATATCCTTTTTAAAAAAGTCTTTTGATTTATCATTGAAAAAAATTTCCTAAGCACTTTCACTTCTCAATTTTTTTTTTACCTCTTAATGTATGCTTTAACGATTTGAAAAGGTGGTAATCTGACGGCACATGGTCAAGTGAATAGTGTGGAGGAGTTAAAAGTTCCAATTCAACCTTCTGTAATTTTTCTTGTGCTATTTTTGTAATGTGAGGCCTCGCATTATTGTTTTGAAAGATTATTTTTTGGGATTGACCAAAACAGATTTGTATTATATATTTCCATACAAAACCCCACCACACATATGAGGATTATCTTTATTGTTATTGATAGTCGAGGGGTGGGAACAGCTACTTCTTTGGAAGAAAGTTGTTTTTTTGTACAGGATCGAAGAGATTTTGATCACTTTTCGGTTCCCTAATAGATCTAATAAAATAATTGTTAAACAATAGGCTCAAAGGGAGTTGAGATCATCTCACTCTCTAAATATACACAAAAACCTACTTCCCGAGATAAGATTGAACACGTATCGGTACACTAGGTGAGTAGTAAATACAGTATATTTCTTATGGTCTGATAATTATTTTTGAATGTAAGTATGAAAACAATAATGTGTTGTTAAATAACAAAATGGATAATTAAGAATTTCAATTATGTTTATGAGTAAATACATAAAGTTCGTTTATATAATACATTATATAATCTTAAAATATTCCATAATTACGACTACCATTCTGAAATATTAAAATCTTCAATGACATCGTCTTTGTCCAACATTTCTTCAAGTTCCTCTACTTGTTTCTGCTTCTTGGTTTTTTTAACCTTTTTAGTTTGAACAGAGCTTGGTTCGGGAGATTGGTCAGGATCCGGAATCAACTCCTCCTCACTATCAGACGGGAATAAGTCCACAGGGCCTTTTTCAGTATTCTGTGGAGCTTGGTCTTTCTTGAACTTTTTAATTGTTGGAAGTTGTTCTGATAGTATTTCATTTTTATTAGCTCGTTTCTTCTTTTGTATGTTGTTCAATTTATTCCAGTTGTCGAAGTATGTTTGCAAAGGTGTTCCATTATTTTTAATAGTGGTTTCCCAAGCTGTAATCATCTTTGTATCATTTATTTGGAATGATATCTTTTTCCTTTCCTTTTCAATAAATTGCGAATTTTCTTCAATTTTTTCAATAATTTGCCTAATTTTCTTGCAATAATTTGCTACTGGACAATTTTTCAAAAATTGTTTTAACTGAAATTTTAAATATACTAAGTTAATTATTTACTATGACTATACACATCTTCACAATTAAATCTTAGTTGATTCTGGAGCCATTTTAAATATGTTTTATTATATCCCTCCTCTTTTTTGAGCTCTTCCTTTCTTTCTTTCACTTCGACATTCTTTTTACATATACTGACAAATTTTTTTGCTCTCACAAATTTTCCGCTGTCTCTTTAATGTTGTTTTATATTATCATCCCACCCAGGCATCACCATTCGTTCTTACTTGCTTACATGTACCACAGACTTCCTTCGTTCTTTCATATAAACTTCTTTCGGATTGTTCCATTTTCCGTTTATACTCATTCATCTCACATTTTCTCTTTCAATTGTGACTCCATCGAGAGTCAAAATTGGCAAACAATGTTTTATGCAACTTGGTTCGCCTGTCAAAAACAAGACCACCTTCGCAACCAGCAAGAAGTGATTTGTCTTCCATATGCACAACATAATTGATTATCATCCTCTCATTCTCTCTTTGCCAGGTATACTATTGGTATGAAGAGATTCCATTCCAAACACACGTCAAGCAATCTCACATTAAAATATATATGAGGAGTATATTTACCTGAATAATACAGGGGATAACCATATCTGGGAATGCAATAGTATGAGAATACACACTTAATGCTTCAAGAAGGAGAGAATATACACTTTCCACAGCTGCATCCTTAAATCCATTTTCACTTAATTGACTCTTTGAAAGTCTTAGGACACACGAAAATGACATTGGTTTCATAGACACCTTCTTGTTCTTTTTACCAAAATCGTACGACGTTAAAACCTGAAAATGGAATGCAAATTTAAAAGCAAAATTAACAATATAATTATTAAATAACCTATCAACAAACATTTACAAAGGCACATAAAAAAAAAATTGTGGCAGAGCTTCAAATTGAAATATTAGGATTTCAAGATGAGTTTTGTCTTTAAAAATTAATAAAGGGTTTAAGTTAACTGATGAAAAATATAAAAAAACTCTCTGGAGAAAAATAAGTATTTTAAAACATTAAAAATTATTCACATTTTAAGTTACATCTTTAAAAACAATTAAAATGCTCTTTTTCCACATTTTAGTTTATTTATCCTGATGATAGAGGACATAATACTTTTGAAACAAATCAGGATAATGAACTTTTTAATAAATTATATATATTCAGAATTTAAGTGTTTAACAAAAGTTAAATTAATACTGATTAACCATCACACCATTTCCCTGAAGGAGTAGGTAGAGAGGATGGACCGGTACACTATTCTCTCTTGACATAACTCTCGCGTCTCTTCTACATTCACACACCACGAGACAATTATATATATTCAGAATTTAAGTGTTTAACAAAAGTTAAATTAAAACTGATTAACCATCACACCATTTCCCTGATGGGGTAGGTAGAGAGGATGGACCGGTACATTATTCTCTCTTGACATAACTCTCGCGTCTCTTCTACATTCACACACCACGAGACGCATGCGTCGATTGTTCTGACTTTGAACATGGCCCCCTTTTAGTATCAGATTAATTTGGTCATGCCAGGTCTTCCTTGGCCATCCTCGACTTTTTTTTCAGTTCACATAACTTGTTTACATCTTGTTGACCATTATTCTCTCATCCGTTACTCCATACATCCAAATTATCTCAGTGCCTATTTCTTAATTTTATATAGGTTCATCTCTCTTACTTATTCATTCAATATACTATCAAACATTGTTTTTTCCAAACATACATCTTAGTGATTAATGATAGATTATTTTTGTCTACACTTACCTCAAGCAGGAAGGGTAACACAGGAATGAATATTTCTGCGTCTCTCGAGAGATGTAACAAAACTTGTATGCAGTGAAATCTCAGCGGAAAGTATTGGGCGGTAGGAATGAGTTTTATAGTGTTAGTGATGATCATCACTAGCGGGTAGACCAGCGACTGCAGCTGTGGTCGAGACTTGGTAAGGGTGAGAAGCTCGGCCCAGAGATGCAGGGAATTGACAAACTGCCAATTATAGACAGCCTGAATGTTTTCTTTTTTGTGCAACACAATTGCATTTCTGAGATGAATTGCCAATTGCCTGATGTAAAGGAAAACGTGGGAATACGAAACATTCAGATCCAAAGCAAACATCTCCACTAAGGACCTCCTCATGAACAGTATGCAGGGCCAGGTGCCCGGACTCACGAACTTGCTGCTCTTCACATATGTCATGTACATCATTTTTAAAACGTTTTCAAGCAGCATAGCCTGGTTATTCCTCGTCACTCGTAGAATGCATAAAAACGCCAGCACTCTGACTGTTTCTTCCGATGTGCTCCACAGAATAGTCAATCTTTTAAATAAGGTTTTCGCCAATATAGGGAAACAACCAAGGAAGGTTGACATTTGATGGAGATGCTTTAGCAGAACAGTCAAAATATTAGAAGACGTCACACCACCGAGGAGTTTAAAAATATCTATGAAATATGATTTCAGTGTACTTTTTATTTTAATCCACCGTTTACATTTTTTTGGATCCTTGTTTGTCTTTTGTATGCGAAGTACTTTTTTTATTGCTGGTTGCAAGTATAAAACACACAACTGAATCACAGCGTTAAATACACCAGACCCTGAAAAAATATTAGAATTAACAAATAATCCACACGTATAATAGATGGATTGTTTTAAAAATAATCTATGTCAAAGTATACCTTCGATGATGAATTCTTTTTCATCCTTTGAGTCATCCTGACATACAGTTTGCAGTGCGGCATGGAAGGCTTTCACCACCGTGGATATTGTGGAGATTTCTACCTTAATGGGAGATTGGAGAGCCGCCTGCCAGGACTTAACCATTTTCAGAGTAATTTTTTTATTGGATATCACGGCGCCTTCTTCCTTTAAACAAAAAAAACTTAAGTTTAAACCAGGGGTTCCTAAACTATTTTGCCCTGTAGGCCTTTTTCTTATCTTAATTTTCTTAAATCCATTGACAAAGTAATGTGTTTTCACAGCTGACAAAGTGCTAATCAATGAAAATGACCATATTTTATGATTTCATTATAAGATATATCTTTGGTCTGGTAGAATTCGCGTGACAATTAAAAATGGCCACGTCATGAGAACTGATGACTTAAAAGTTATATACAGTAATTGGGTTCAAAAACCTGTTGTATAATATACAAACATAAAAAAATTATAAAATTGCTGGTCAGCATTTGAGTCTACTTTATTGTAAAAAAAAAAAAAACTAAGTAATTTTTGCCCGAAATTTCTGTAATCATTTACAAAGTCAACCAATAAACACATTAAATGTCATTTAGTAACAGATATTTGCAAAATAATAATATTTATATATTATTTTAATTGTGGTACCAAGATTGTACATAAATATAAATTTTTGAAAAACAAAGTTCATCTAAATCAAAGTACTAAATATAATTGCCAGAGAATGAAACTTTTAAGTAAATAAATAAATACTAAACTAAATATTTTAATTTTATTAAGACATACTTCAAAATCACTTTCATCGCTAGCTTCATGTAAGTCGGCATCAGGTTTGTGGGCCGCATTGACTTCAACATCATCATCTTCGTGTTCGTCTTCTGATGCATCAGAATCAACTTTAAAGCTTAGTAACTTTTTATCATTTTCTTCCAGGAAAGAATAAAATTCAGGATCTGTTTCTTTAAGTTTGGCCAAGGATTTAGCATGATGCGATGGATCAAGTTCTTCTGATGACTCTGAAATAGTAACAAGAGTAAACAAAATATTGCTGTCATAATCACCACAAATTAAAATATTTCAGGAGTATAAGATGACGTAAAATATTAATTCACATTCTCACCTTCATCGGATTGGTCTCCAGAATCAACATTACGTTTATTCTTTGAACGTTTTAACACCGTTGTATCTGTATTTGAATTTTCATCAGAATCTGATTGATAGAAATCATTTGACATGAAATCTTCCGTTGATAAACTTCCAATTACAGACTTTTCATCAATGGAAGTTTGTGCCTTCTTTTTCTTGGTTTTCTTAAAATTTGTATTCACAGTAGAATTTTTCTTTATCATCTTTGTCATTGTCAATCACGAAAAAATAACACAAATTTCTAGATATAAAAAAGTAAGTTCATACAGGTTAAAATTAAGGATCTAAACACCCTAACCTCAAAAACCTCACGTGCAAATGGAAAGCGCGACCTGTGTTTAAATTTGACACTTTTGCTTATTAACTAGGTACCTCAAAATACAAAAAAAATATACATATATATGGCAACACAACAAAAAGCAATGCCGTTTCGAAATCAATGTTTACCAGGCCGTAATGTGAATTAAATGTGGGGCCGACAGTATCTGACAGCTGTCAAATGATAATTTAAAAAAAAATCGCGACTTTTTCAAAACAATTGATAAACTTAAACAAACAAAACAAAGCTTACAATAATGTTTTTTCATTAATATTGTTGGTACTTTACAAATGGAGAATATTCTACATCACATTATTTAAGAAGGTTATGTAGAATTTTCAGCGAATAGAGGTTAGGCACACAAATTGATAAACCAGCACTGCCGAAACACCAATGGATTATAATTATTAAAATGTTTGTAAAACGTTTATAAATTCATAAAACAATCATTGTCTTAAATGTGATATATCCATATGTTCTGTAAGGCTGCAATAATTTATTTAATGTAGGTAATTATTTTCTTCCCTAGGTTGGTCATAGTTTTAAGTACTTTAATTTTATGCGAGTGGCAACAGTGAAGAGTTTTTACGATGGCATTAGAGAATGTATGCGAACCGCTTGAATGTGGGAACGGAGGTGGAAGAGTGGTCCTGGAGGCGAGACCACGTGTGCCGCCGTCTCGGGATTTGATTAGGGCGGCGAGAGAGGGAAGATCTCCGCGTAGTGGCCACCAGCCTTGGTGCCCGGCGAGAGAAGGAGTCATCGACCAGGGCGATTTCCACGTCCACGCTTCCTCGTTGTCCACCTCGTACTTCCTCGTGGCGCTGGGACGGAAGTGAGAGCCGATGCAGCCTGAGGAATCCTTCGCGTCATCCTCCTAACAAGGGAGATCAAACAGACATCGACGCCATCATCTGGTGCTGTGAGCCCAACTTTTTAGTTGGCGATAGTCGCTATTAAGTCGCTGGCCAGCAATATCAATTAAAATTTCCATAAGATAAGCCATATATTTAATCATTTTTAATCTCATGGTTTTTAAGAAATGTCCAATTATTTTGTTCTCGATAAATATAGTTTCTTTCAATAATCTGGCGTTTTAATCATCCACACACTTCTTAACCCAAAAGAATAAAACTAAATCAATCATTTTCCATTAGGGCAAATTGGTGTCGGGTGTGTCGAGAAAGGGTCATCTTATTTTGTTATCGACATGATCTTAATTTTATTGCCATGTTTTCCTTTATTCACCCCCCCCCCCCCCCGCTTCAAGTGGGTCCCAACGTGGGACTTAGATTATATATTTTGGCTAGTATTGCGTGATTCTCATCAAGCCATCGCCAAACTAGTAAAGTATGGCCACATCGGAGTGCCTGGGTCGGAGGCTAGGTGGACACCTGGCGAACCAACATATGACGTACTATGGGATCGGCCACACTATAGGGTTCGCGCCACAGGGCGTGATCACAAGCGAACTTTGTCATGGCGCCTACCCAGGAACTCCGGTGTGGCCGTACCCTAATCAAGAATTGCATATTCTAGCAAGTTAAGTGTAACTTGCCGAACCGCACGTCCTATCACAACCTGAATTTTTAGTTTCATATTTTACTGTTTTTAAAATAAAAACAGTTGGCGCCCAACAATACACTATTTTTTTATTTTAAAAAGTCATATACATAAGTACTTGTATTTTAAAAAAAAGTCAAGATGTTTGAAACATTGATTGGAATTTTAATATTTAAAACCTTATTTGGAAGGTGGTTCAACTTATTCAGCCATAGGTTGATATCGCGGGATGGTGGTGGTGAGAACAAGGTAAACCTCGGCGACAGGAGTGGAACAAGGGGGTCCCACATCTGTACCCTACCGGACAGTTACAACTGAGAATTATAGATGGCGCTAGCAGTACCGTTTTTGCCGGATAATGAAACATATTTTCGATTCTCGCATCCCACGGTTGACCGTTTATTGCCCTGTGAAGTCTATTTATTTATTTTATTGGTACCCCATCCGCGCCAATTGCGTTGAGTGCGCAACATTTTGTAGTTTATTGGTGGCTGAAGCCGCCGAACAATTTTAGAGTCCCTTTGTGTTTGTCCCGCTGATCAATTTGCGTAACGCTTTCCAATTTATTGGAGGAACGTGACCATTGACTGTTTTTGAAAATTATGGCAACTGCCCCTGCGCCTTTGAAAAAAAAAGAACGCCGCAGATTATGACGGTCGCCAGGAACTATAAAAACTTAAGCGGGGTGATACATTCAGAGAAGGCAAGGGGATACCACTCTGGATATTTTCTGACATTTTTACCTGACAGGACACAGAAAGAAGAAGAAGATACATGATTCCGACACAAACTAACCAGGTTGTCTCAATAGTAAAACTTCACAGATTCCCCTACCGATATGGCGATATATACGGCCCCATAAATCTCCATGTTGCAAAAATTGTTTATGGGGCTTACGATCCGGTAAATACTTTCAAGACGGCATTGCTTTGTACTTTATGGTCTGTCTGCAATCTGTGAATATTGACACTGTTCGGGATTTGATTGTCTCTCTAATTTTCGACGTCATTGTTTTTCGGATTCTAGGAGTTCGATTGTTTATCGTCTAATCAATTGTTAAATTCATAAAACGAGTTATCAACAGTGTAATTGAAGATGACGATTATAAACAAATCGGCATTTTTGAAGAAACAAGACAAGTCGCTCCTTTTGGTGCCCGAGGGTGTGAAAACGGTATGTTTATTTTTTCATCTCAGGAGAACGTCTCTACGTTTGTCCATTTTGTGTATTAGTTGTTGTGTTTCATTCTGTAATTTGAAACACTACAAACGTTTTGCGTTATATAAAAAAACATGTATTTTTCAATTAAAATTTGTAGGTGTCTGTGGACATCAATAATCCAGATGACGCGTATCCAGGAAAGAATGGTCGTGTATGTGGTTTCTCGTACACACTGTGCGTGTTTTTCATAGCGTTTGTGGCTTTAACTTTTGGATTTGTTGGCGGATGGTACATCTACGATGAGTATGGCCGCATTCCGCCCCAGAACTTTCGCGGCTGGTCCCAGATCAAAGTGAAGGTATTATATATGTAATCAATATCCTATAAACATAACCGATTTTTAAGGTGCACACGGAACTCTACAGTTTGATTTATTATATTTCGTAGTTTTACTTGATTTGAAAATTTATAAAATTACTAATTACTGAATTATCAATTAGTAACTAGTAAATATTTAACTTCGAAGATAAAATGGTTATTTGGTTTTATCTTTGATTTTGGTATCTTTGATAACAATGGGGGAACAGCAATTTCGTTGTCTTAGATCTGTCACTTGTTTTTGATTAACTTTTGACCTCTAAAACCAAAAATAACACCAGTTAACCAGTAACTATCACGTCAACTAAGCTACAGGATACCCTTTCTTTGTCTCAAAATTCATACAAAATTAGCATATAAAGGGAAAATTTGACAAATATACTGTTCACAAAGAATAGTTTTATTCATACAAAGACTACATATATTTACTGCAAATAAAATTTTGTTCATACAAATAGTATATATATTTTTTACCAAATGATAATCATGTACATTAAGGTAAATTTCGCTTATGGCTGAAGTGAATATTATACACAAATCCATCATCATTTCTAAAGTATTGTAAAAATTCACTTTCTCATGATCAATCAAGCCTCCTTGGCTCCCTTTTCAAGCAAGTTTTTCTCATGAAGTATTGATGAGAAAAAACAGAGACTGGTCAAATTCACATAAGGTGTAGAGA
The DNA here is from genome assembly GCA_022606425.2 of Lepidostoma basale. NCBI lineage: Eukaryota > Metazoa > Arthropoda > Insecta > Trichoptera > Lepidostomatidae > Lepidostoma > Lepidostoma basale. The sequence goes on from JAHDVF020001249.1 coordinate 1,115,173, forward strand.
AAAAACTTTGTAGTAAAAGAAAACCAAGTACAATTTTGTAATCACCATCCACACTTCACTGTAAAACAATTTAATAATCGAAGTTAAGAAAATAAATAGTTCTCCAGTATAATATACTGTTACAATATGTTACCATTCCTTTGTCAAGTGTGGCTTTACATAGCATTTATCATGTAATTATTAAATAAAATTTATAAAATCCGATTTATTTCATTCAAATAATAAATTTTATTGTATTCTGAATATTCAAATTTATAAAAAACAGGATTTGTAATTTGAAAATTTGGAAAGCGTCTCAGCTATTTTCGTATTTATCATTTCTTGAACAATAATGTTTAAAACTCCATACTAAATGATTGATCCAAATGATAATAAAAGTTTTATTATATTTTATAGGAATGACATTCACCTTGCTAGGGTATTATTAAATGTAATGAGAATCAAGTACTTTGTTGTTTATATACCCGATTTAACCCGGGTATATAAACAACAATACTTTTGATCTCGCTACATTTGATAATGGTTTAGTAAGGCGTAACATGTCATTCCCATTGAACTTCTAGAAAATAGAGATAAAACTTCTAGAAATATTAATTTGTATTAACTATTTTTGTAGGTAATTAACACTTATTGTTATATACTTGTTTGCCAATAGCTGTATTATTTTTCATATTTAATGAATAAATTATTTTTAAGGATATTTCTGAACTACAGAGCGAAAAGTTAATGCAGATGAATAGAGATTTGGATGATGAGGATATGAAGAACAAACAAATAATTAACCAAATGCTGACCTCATTTCGCCAGTATTTCGAAATAAGCCGTGGTGAAGATAATTATGAGAAAATTGATGTACCCGATTTCAATGATGGCAGACGTGGTCGCTTTATTCATGATTTCAATACTAACAAAACAGGTAATACATTTTAGCAATATTTGATCATTTTAGATAGATTTTTTATAGTTACTCTGTCGATTTTGTGTGATATTATTTATAATTTTGTTTCTAGGCATTATGGATTCTGAAGGTCGGCGCTGCTTCATCATGCCTCTAGATCGCAAGGCCGTGCTGCCGCCCAAGTCGTTGATGGACATGGTCGACAAGATGACTGCCGGCTACTACGAGGTTGACATGAACATCGTAAAGCAAACTATGCGCGTGGTGGTGCCTCCCATTCGGGACTTCTCTGATGTTGGAGTTTTCATAACAAGGGAATGCATAAATTACCCTACATACGCTCTGGAGAAGTACGTGGGTGGAGGTAATATAACTATTTCACATACTATTATAAATAATTTTTTTTGAAGTGTAATAGTGAATCATCATAATGCCATTGGTACTATGACTAATGTGTACTTGTTAAATTAATTGGCCAATGCATATAAATTTTTCGTATTTTGTTATCTTTGTGAAAGTACAAACAAAGGTCAGCAAATACAATATGTTTTGCTCTATATATGGTAAGATATAGCAACATAAGCAAACAGTTTGGAAAAACAATTGCCAATTTGGATGCATTCTTTTCACCTTTTTAATATTCTTCTTCTTAAATAAATAAACTGTTTTATGGACTTTTTCTTCTCATCAGTTGTCCTTGATCAAGAATCTAAGTGTTTATTTGCTGAAACCAGAATGTGTTTTGTGTATTTCAGTATTCAAGCGGTCCATCCAAGAGAGCCCCGTGAAGTATACCCAGTTTGCGGGAACCGCCATCCAGGAGTTTGATATAATGAACATGGATGATGTATTGGCGTATGAACAGTTGAATAAGTTGTAAATTGTATTTTATGTATGTATCTTTCCTTTATTTAATGGATATATATCAATCCTAATTGTTTAAACATTTAGATCTATGTGCTTCTTTACATTCATTACTTTATTAATTAGAATCTTTTTTATATAAATTTTATTTGTTACCCAGCATAAGTGAATACATGCTAATTGCAATTTGGCCTCTTACGCAGAGAAAATAGAATTCATTCGTATGCAGAGTTCTTTGATAAAAATCTAGTGTGAGGACATTTGCATTTACAAAGCACTCACCAACTTGGAAATAACTTTTCTGTGATACATATGTATCCTTTAAATATGTAACATAGTCAATTTTATCCAAATAAGAATTTGCCATTTTTGTGTTTGAGTATTGTGGTCATTTAATTGAATCGACCAGTATGTAATATAATTGCTCCTCAGTCCTTTTGAATGGAATTAATCAAGTTGTTTTGGTTAATATTCTATATTTGATTTTTACCAGAATAATGTGGTTAGTGAATGGTGTCATTGCACGTGTGAGTATCTATTTGCAATATTTATAATCTGGAGGTAGTCGAGGAAACTTATACGTATTAAACATATTATTAAATAATAATTCCCTAGAACTGTTGTATATGTCCAGTATCAATAAATAATATTGTTGATCTTTGCATGAAACTCGGTGTCAGTTGGCAGATAGTGTAGGGTTTTCATAAATTTTGACATTTCAAACATAAAGAAAATTGTAACCCTTAACTTTTGACTGAATATTTTTTTTTATTGTGATATTTTTTGCATAATTTTTCGTTTTCATAAAAATGTTAATACCAAATTACAATTTATAAGCGGCAATATCAGGTAATTCCTCGCCTAGGAGGATTAGAATACTTTGTTTTGATAGTTTCATTTTATAATTGCATAATTTAATTACACATAATATTATTTTTGGTTGGGATACAATTAAATTTTCTACATTAATGCTGCATCTGTCAGTCCCAGGACACTTTAGAAAATCTTGCATGAGAGTTGTTGTATTACACATTATCTATATAAGACTATGTAACGCTCGGAATATGAAATTCTTTTAGAATACTGTAATACAACAGATTAATTTGTAATTTTGAAATATTTAATTACCTGTAATGATGGAATAAAAATACGCAGATATTGTGAAAATGGCACACCTAAGTGTGGCTCGGGGCGGGCTGGTGTTTGCCGGACGAGAAGAATGAATATTCCCACACACTTGAATCGTATATTGGTATAGAATGTTATGTAGCTCTACATAGTTTCTAGAATTTAGAATTTTCAATTGATGTCCTTGTCTGCTTATATAATTAATGGTTTAGCGTTTATGAAACTAATGTTTTGTTTATTAATCAATAAAATCTATAAATGTACAAAAAAAGATTTTTGTTTTTTATATCTTCTTCAATCTATTCCTGTCCACTCTTAACAAAGGTCTCCTCTATTTGCTTCCACATCACTTTGCCTCTTGCAGACTGCATCCAAGTTATGCTGACATGTCGGTTCAGGTCATCCTTCCATCGTAGTTGCGAGAAAAAAATTATTATATACGTAATTTTCTTTAAAAATATGTTTTCGTATTAATTTTTTTACCGAAGAGACTAAATGAGAGAACTTTTTAGTAATACTTTCGTATGAAGCTGTTAATTTGTGGTGTGACAATATCAAGTATAATAATAAATACACTTGTAAAATTTGTATATAAGCCACATTATTTTTTCACACCGGTTTCGCTCCCGCAGGGGCTTTATCAGGGTTACAAAATATACTGAAGTATATCAATATATTTTGTAACCTTGACGAAGCTCCGACGGGAGCGAAACCGGTTGGTGGTTGTAAAGAATAAAGTGATTTATATAAAAATTTTACAAGTGTATTATTAATATATTTACTTTTTAGTAAGTTGCTTATTATGAACAAGGATGTTTTAGTAATAGATTTATGCTCTACCAAAATAAAATGTGTAAAATAATTATATTTAGAGCAGCCCGAGTATTTAAGATACATAATTTCAATCAACAGAGACAGAATAATTGCACAATGTTTTTATTTGTTACACAATATACTCGTATTTTAAAATTACAATATTATATTACAATCACTATTAAATATCAGGTACTCGGTCTTAATATTATTTATTAACTATTTATTTGATAAATTATCTTATAGTTAATTGCACATTTATCTACATTGGTCCAAGAACATTATCTACTTCATATTCTAAATTATATAATAGTTATATATCTATTTTATTTTTCTTCATTCTCCCTGTTGATTATAGATTTTTTCTCTGATTTTAATTGACTACACGCAGTACTTGTGGTTAGTATTAATTAGGCAAATTGCTTCCCTTTGAACTTATGTAATTTCGGTGGTATTATATTTTGAGATCACATTTTGAAGAATTAAAATGAAAAACTTCAAACAAAAATCATTGGTAAGTAATATCATTTTCATGATATTTAAGAATGAGCGACGGCAGCTTTTTATTCAATTTAGAATGAATCTAAAGTCTAGCAAAAAATAAAAATGCTATTCAACGAGTTGCTTCCGTTTTTGCAACTCAAATTCAGTTAAAAATGAGCAAACTCATAAACTGGCATGCAGGACATATATTTTTATTTTATCCTTTATCATAACAATCAACATGTTTATTTATCATGCTGCAAAGGAATTAACTCTCTTCCAGTCGGATGAGATTGATTATGAACCTCATTGTATTATTTTATCGTACTAATTGTTAGAGATATTTTAACAATCTATACTAAAAATCACATATCTACATTGATATTTCAGTTTATACAGCTGTGTAGACATTACAATATTTAGAGAGATAAAAATGCTAAGTAACGGAACATTTTTGCATTTAAAAATATATCATACACTCGAATTGTATGTAATTCTAAGCATTGAATTGTCACAATTTATAAATTTCAATTTGAAAAAGCAGATTTATTAACATAAAAAAATGTATGTTATTATTATTATTTTGTTGAATCGCTCTTTACAGCATGAGCCAAATCGATGTAAAGGCTATTATAGCTATCATAGTGATTCTTGATGTGATAGGCCTTTTATTGTCACATGAATTCTACGCCAGACCAAAGACAGTGTGACAATCACACTGCCCTTGCCGGGAATCAAACCCGGAACCTTCGGGGTGGCAGTAAATGCACTTACCACTCGGCCACGAAGGTCGTCACAGTGTGTTATGACAAACGTAGATATGTAACAAACTGTATAATTTTTTGCAGTTATATTTGGCATTGAATACTAAATACATATATAATATTATGCCAAATATAACTTCAATACATTATTCAATTACTGATTTTAATAGCTAGATTTATTCTGAATTAGGTAATGCGTTGATTGTAGCTACTCATATTTCTGTGCCCCAAGGAACTGTTTTGAAATATTTGTGAGTACGTAGAAATAAATTGGTTTGAAAGAGACCAAGAAAAATCAATTAATTATATCAGTTAGATTTTAAAATTAATAAAAAATTAATAAAATTACACCCTTATCAGAAAATATATATGGCAAGTTTAACTTATTTTACATAATATACTAACTACAGTCATTAGTCATTCAAAAGTTTTTTTGACATTTTCATTTAAATTGCAAGTACATCCTGAAAGCTTGTAACTTGAATCTTGAGTAACAAAATTTATAATTTATAATCTTTTAGATACAACCATTTGACAAGGAATGTTTACATTCATAATATTGTTATGTAAATACTTAAATAACAACATATTTTGATGCTTTAGAATGACCGATTAAGTCATACAAAAGGCATTACCTCTTCATCTATGATTCTTTCACTGATAAATTCATGGTTATAATTGGGTTTTCTTATATTGTTGCTTGCAATGTTTTTATTTGCATTGATCTCCCCTGATATGTAATTAGGATTGTCAAAGCGAAGAGAATTTATTAACGATGAGTCGTTTTCCTTATTGTAACTCCCCTCGTCTGGTAGCGGGCTAATAACATGCTTGTTGATTAGCTCTGGAAGAATGTGGAACTGTCCCGGGTAATCCAACTGCACAGAGGAAATGGGCACATCCAAACATGGCGCCAGGAGACGAGGACTATTCGCTAGAAATTCTGCTATTTCCGAGGCATGTGGTCGAGTTTTATATTCTTTATTCCAACAAGACTTCATTAATCCTTCTCTGTAATAAGAGTTTATGGAATTAATAAATATTTCATCGGATGATGACATGGAAGCACTTTAAATCATCATGTATCTAATATCTAAGAATGTGGAAAAACTCTGAAATAAGTATACTTACAGTTGTGGCTTCACTCCTTGTGGTATAGTCAATATACGTCCGTTTTTTACACATTCTAAAACTTCATTGTTACTTAGTCCTTGGAAAGGAAAGCTGCCGAAAGTAATGATTTCGTAAAGTAATACTCCGTAGGACCAAACATCCGATGCAGGAGTGAATATTCCCAAGCCCAAGCTCTCGGGGGCCATCCACCGGACTGGAAGCATTCCTTTTCTGCTAAAACGATAGTAATCATTTTCGAAAATCAGTCTGGTCATTCCAAAATCTCCCAGCTTAACAACTCTCTGGGAATTGACGAGACAATTTCGGCACGCAATGTCTCTGTGCACATACTTGAGTTCTGCCAAGTAGCTCAGGGCACGCGCTATGTCTAAAGCCATGCTTGTGAGTTTCTTGTTAGAAATTTCTTCTGATTCTTCTGTATACTTTCCATTGACTAAATGTCTTCTTGCCAACAAATACGTTTTTAAGTCTCCGTAGAGCATGAACTCCATGATAGTGTAAACAGGTTCACTTTTGGTACACACCCCGAGCAGTTTTACAATATTTTTATGTTCAAATCTTTTCATAGATTCAGCTTCAGAGAGAAAATCTAATTTTTCTTCAGTATTAGAACCAACTTTCAGTGTTTTTACCGCAACTGGTACCCAGCCCTTGTCTTCCACTAGAATAGCTTCTCCTCCATAGACAGTTCCGAATGCTCCCTCACCCAGCTTTCTGTTAATAACCACACATTCTCGAGATGTTTCCCATTTGTCTAAATTTGTCATATTCATCATTGCATATTTGTCAATTCCCATAGATTTCATATAAGCTTCTGTGAGTCTTATTTTTTGTTCATATCGTCTCCTTATCATAATGACGGCGATTATGAGAATCATACCGAGCAAACTAAATCCAATGACATTAATTAGGATGACGGTGTCTCCACAGGATATATTTAAGAAGTTAGCCAATGGTCCAAAGAGACAAGTTTCCGGGGGAACCATTCCATCATCCGGCTGCGTACCATCAGGTGTTAGCCACGCGATAGCTGAAATATTCAACTCCAGCCTTCCTCCTACCACTTCAGGTTGATTTTCAGAAATATTAGGGAAAAAATTGCCAATCATTTTCTTTTCTCCATCTAACCACTGGACAATATTAATCACAGAGAACCTCGAAGGCCCGCCATAAAACTTGATATTACCGGATACTCCTGAATAATCTGACTCTCCAATTATTTTAACTAGCTTGCTACAAAAAAATATGATCATTATTATATTAAGTTGTAGATTAATTATAATATGTAATCAATAGAATAAAAGGTATGATACATACGCAGTTGTTCCAAGAGAATGAATACCAGACAGTGATTCGGGGTACTCCTTCAAGAGTTTATCCATAGCTAGTGCGTAAGTCCATACTGCGTCATATGCATATCCTGCATAATTTGAGGTAAAATCATTTCTGTTGAGAGCTGTGTATGCGTTGAACTTTTTAGCTTTCTCAGATCTCGACCAATTGGCAACTTTTTCTTCATATTTACTCCTCCATTCTCCAACAGTGATGTTCTCTTGCATAATTACATTGTTTGGTGCAAAATATGCATGATTCAGGGCAAAATGACCATTTATTGCCTAAAAATAAATAAAGTATTATAGAATGTTTAGTTTATGTTTGAAATTTATATATTATTGTATTAAAATTGACAAATTCATGTCATTATATGCCCCTTGCGGGTAGTTAATCATTTTAAAACAGTATGTATATTTTTTAAAATCGATCGGATTGGGTGGAAGAAGATTGGGAGAAAATGGAAGGAGCTGGCGAAAGGAAAGAGATGGCCAGGGACAGAAGTCAGTGGAGGACCGTTGTGGAGGAGGCCAAGCCCCACACCATATGCCCCTTTCGGGTAGTTAATCATTTTAAAACAGTATGTATATTTTTTTAAATTGATCGGATTGGGTGGAAGAAGATTGGGAGAAAATGGAAGGAGCTGGCGAAGGGAAAGAGATGGCCAGGGACAGAAGTCAGTGGAGGACCGTTGAGGAGGAGGCCATGCCCCACATCAGGATGTGGCGGTGAGAAGTATGTAGTAGTATATATATATTTTTTAAAGATATAACAAATTTTACCGTTATCATCATTTCGGTTGTGCAGTTTACACTCTCATTGAAGTATTTATTAGAGTGAGTGATATTATACCAGCCAGTAGACAACCACGGTGGCAAAAACCAGATGTAGCCCTGCTTGCTGGTCATGTCCTGCTTGTACGCCTGGCACATCACCATCCGGGCTACTTCATCGTAGACATCGGCTATTATTATGCGGGCTCGCTTGTCTTTCAAATCTTGAAGATACTAAAAATAATAAACTGGTTTAAGGATGGTTTCCTTGCTGAGGTTGTTTATGTAAAGGCATATTTTACATTACATACCCACCCTTGATAGTGAGGATTCTTCATGTTCCCTGGGAAACTTCATATTGGCAATAAAAGAAATTTGATTTTCCTGAAACATGTCTCCCATGCTAGAAATATATTCTGTATACTTTTGTCCATCTTCTGTTAAGGCTGCTATTCGATTCCATCCCAGGCTTTTAAACAAGTGAAGGTAAACTTGCTTGTATTGTTTGTTTTCTCCTATTGTCCGAAAGAAGTAAGGGTATTTGGATCTATCGGAAAAACTAGAGCCTTCAGCACTGTAGGACATGACTATTGTAGAATAGTGCTGGGAGACTCCAGCTAGAGGTTCCACAGTTTCAGAGCACGCAGGGCCCAACACTCCGATTAAATTTTGGTACTCATTATTAAAAATATAATCTATGAATGCTTTCATTACCATGTCGGCCTTGCACTCTCCATCAGCAACCAAGAGTTTGAAGTTGTAGTCTGCGAGGATAGTGGAGTTACTGTTGATGGCATCTTGAGCCATTCGTGCGGCCAGAACTATGCCGTGCGCATTGTAGAATGCTCCAGATATTGGAAAGATGCCTCCAATGTAAATTTCTGGTTTGTCAGTATTCGTTGGTAGCCAAGTAGTCCATATTCTTTCATTTTTCTTTAACCATTGACATGCGGATGCGTGAATATTTTTTTCAGTAAATGAATCATATAGTCGTAACAGACTCTCATACTCATTTTTATCAAATTGCATTTTGTGAATCGCTTCGAAGGCAGGTCTTCCGATATTCTGTAATTCTTTCCAAGCTAATTTAGTGTTGCGAGTCATCTCATATTTGCATCCCAGAGTTATGGATGATTTGAATTGCTCACAATTAGGTACCGATACGGTGGACAACTTTTCTCGCCCAATTGTGAAATATCCTGGAGTCCATTCCAAAAATATTAAGGATTTCTTATTGTTTTGAACAACATACATATTTGTTAACTTTTCTACCACTTCCCTTAGATTATGCCCTAGCCATATGACTTTCATATAGAGCTTCAGATCAATGATATGTTCTACGATGAAACTTGTTGACTCTGGATAAGAACTCAACATGATAGCACAGGATTGATTGTTTTTCAATCCTTTACATTGTTCTGGGATGTACATTCCTTCTTCGCAGTATACTTCTTCGCAAAAGTGCCTGTAAAATGAGAATGTTTGTGTATTTGTTGATTAATAAAAAAAACATTTGGAAGTCGAATCTGTTTTGTACATAATTTTCAATCTGTTTTAATTTAAGTGTACGTTTTCGAAATATTTTAGGTGAAAAATATAAAAGAACACGTAAGAAAAAACAATTACCGTTTTGTTGTAGCATTAAGTGAATTACGTTTTACGAGCAGAAAATCTTCATCTTTATTAATATCAAACAGATGTGTGCTAGTCGGATCCCTAAAGAATCTCCAGTGCTCCGAGTTAGGCACAATTTTTGATAGCTGTTCCGGAATGAACCATCCGAAGCGACCTGGTGGTGAAATACTTCCACACTCATTCATTGAATATATATTTAAGTAGCTGTGCAAGTCTGTCTCCGGTGTGACTGGTACATCAAGAATCACCATTGACTTGGGAACGCTGGAAAAAAATAAATGATTTATAGAACATTAACTAAAGTTAGGGCATGCATCTACTTTCGTTGGGTGAAACAATTAATTATATGTTAAAATATTAAATGCTGTTTATAGTATCACAATTTTTTAAATAATGAAAAAAAAAAATCTTGATAAAAATTTTCTTTATTATAATTATATAAATTTGCAAGCATTTATTATATGTATAAACTAAATAAATTTTGATGTAGGTACCGGAAGATGGCAGCAAGCTGCCGAAACCGGTCGACGTTAAACACAAGTGGAAGCACACTAAAGATATAATAATAAAGAAATTTTGTATCAATTTTTATTTTAATTTTCATTATTTAAAATGAACTTCTACCAAGAAATTTCAATAAAAAATATTAATAAATTTAATTTTTATTTTTTGCGACAGCTGTTTCGTCCAACTGTTAAAAATAATTTTCGTGATTTTTCGAACATAGGTTGACCTAACAGCTGTTGCGAAAAAAAATTTGTGATACCCACCATAAACAGCGTTTTATATTTTAACAGTTAATAATGTTGAAGTATCGTAGTGTTTCGTCCAAAACAATTGACTATTTAATTAGTTAAATGTATGATAAGCTTATGGATTACATAACAATTACTTTTATGAATTAAAACAAAAGTGAAAAGCTTGTTTCGAAAGTGAAAAATATCACCGTTTATAAAATAAAATAAAAATATTATCGACCCAGACTACATTTTCGAAACGAGGTCTATGACAAAGGTAAACATTTCAATAAAATTCACAAAAAAATCTTCAGCAAAATATAATATATAGGGGTTATTTTGGAATGTTACATCCTCTGCAAAGTTATAGTGAAGAAAAAAATCACCATAATCTCTTATTTTCAATAGTAAATTTAAAAAGTGTGGTATTCGAATATCTCTGAGCCATTTAAAATATCGATCCGCGAACTATAAAGTAATTTTTTTTCATGGCGAATGAAATACCGATCAAGGAGCAAATTGCTGGATGAAAGTGGTTGAAACACAATTTAAGGTGGGGTTCAGATTGAATCTCCTAAATTGTGCTGAAATTGTCCCCTGCGGATGGGAAGAGAAAACAAGGTCGGCCTAACGTCGCACAGAAAAGAAACCTTCAGGTTGAAATCGAACCAGCTGGGTACACACGGTGTGACATTAAACGGCAACCACAGATAGTGAGATAAAATAGAATAATCGAGACAAGATGACAAGAAGTGTGTATCTATTTATGATTATTTATATTTTAAGTGCGCCGTTTTGTAAAATCAATTACTCCAAGGGCGCACTAGAAAAATACTGACCGAACAGTGCAGTCTTTAGAAATAACTAACTAGCTAGCTAACCATCACGCCGTCTCTCCGAAGGGGTAGGCAGAAAGAATTGACCGCCACACTGTTCTATCCTGACATAAATCTCTCGATTCCTCTACACTCATACATCGTGTCATGCACGCACGTCGATTTCTTAGACTCCTCACGTGACCGACATTTAATATTTGGTTGATTTGATTGTGCAAAGTTCATCCTCTTTCAAAGCCTTCCTCTTTTTCTACTTCTGTACGTCTTTTACATATACCTTCTTCACCATTCTGTCCTCACTCATTCTTTGCATGGGCCTAAACCATCTTAACGACCCTTTCATTATTTTGTTCATAGCACTTTCATTCGCATTTTATTCACTTCTTATATTTGCATTTGACACTCTATCGTATACAGATTTATCACATATTCGTCTTAGAGATCTCATTTCTACTGCATTTATTCTACTTTCATCCTTCTTTTGCCAGTTCCATGCTTCACTTCCATACATAAGGGTAGGCACAAGAACACCATTGTGTACTGCTATCTTAGCCTTTTCCACTGTGCACTGCCATCTTAGCTTTTTGCAGTCTTTAGAAGTTCCTTAAATTTGACGTCACTATCCTCATACTTAATACTAACATGAAAGGTATTCCATGCCAACGGACCCGCAACGCTGAAAGGAAGATCGTAGATACTCGTACTTGCTTTATTGGCTCTGACTGGAATCGTAATATTGTTTCGCATTTGATTCTACTGATCGGAGTGAACATTATGAAGTGTCTTATGGCGAGGGTCAAAATCTAAAAACTAAGATTTATTGTTCAGATGGTGACAATGACATAATAAAATAATTAGTAAAATTAGTTTCATGATAGATTTAATGAACTTCTACTAAAAAAAAATCAATAACAACAACAACAAATCAACATGCCGTTTCCCTGAAGGGGTAGGCAAAGAGAATGGACCGCCACACTACTCGATCCTGACACGTCTCTAGCTTCTTCTAGATTCATACAGGGAGTCATACATGCACGTCGATTCTTCCGACTTCTACTTTTGATTATTTGGCCGACCTTTTTTGATTAATCTGGTCATGTCAAGTTTTCCTCGTTCTCCCACGACTCCGTACTCCATTCACACCGTTAACGTATACTTTATTATCCATTCTTCCTTCATCCATGCCTTCCATGTCCAAACCAACGCAGTGATCCTTTCTTAATTTTGTTCATAATACTTTCTTCCACTGTACATTCCTTCTTTATATCAGCATTTAAAATTCTATTGTACATCGTTTTACCACACTTACGTCTTAGGGATCTCATCTCTACCGCATATATTCCACGCTTCACTTCCATACAATCAGGGTTGGTACTAAAACTACATTATGAACGTCCATTTTTGCTTGATAATATAATATTTTTCAATAAAACATGTAAGCAAATGTAGATAGTGACCACACACAAGTAGAAAATGGCCGAGACGAAATCAATTTCAAAATGACTCCATATTTTCTTTTTTGTTAATCAGTTACAGACAGTTTATTAATTTAATTTTAAAATGTTTTAAAATATAAATTATAATTCTTACAGTGAATGCGGATACGGAAAAGTACTGCTGAACATGACGGAAACACTCTGGTCACCTCCATATTTGTTCAGTTTTACACTTTGATAGCCTAAAACTTCTTCCAAAAATATTTTCAGCACTTGTGTAGTGAGCTGGTGGCCCGTCCTACCAGAGGTCTGCAGAGTGAAGTCCAGGGACTGCCCTTGGTAGTGGAGGGCGCGGGGCTTGGGAACTGCAAAGTATTCAATACATCCATTAGTAATTTGCATCTTGTCTTGTTAACTAAAACGAATTATAAAATTATAGTTAGATGCTGTGAGACCCTTATGATTGGAAGCGAAGCATGGAAAGAAGGATGAAAGCAGAATAAATGCGGTAGATATGAGATCTCTAAGACGAATATGCGGAAAATCTATGTACGAGTATGATAGAATGTCTAATGAAAATATAAGAAGTAAAATGCGGTGTAAATGAAATTGTTATGAACGAAATAATGAAACATTAAGATGTTTTGGACACATTTTTTTTTACAACAGGTTGTTTGAACCCAATTACTGTACCTATACAATTTATTTTAGCTATTATATTGATTCTCATGACATGTGATAGGTAGTCAATCTATCGCCATTTTATTGTCACGTGAATTCTACACCAGACCAAAGACAGTGGACAATCACACTGCCATCGCCTGGAATCGAACCCGGGACATTCGGTATAGAATCAAATCAAATCAAATCAGTTTATTTCATCAACAGACATTACAAAATTTATTTTTAAGGCATCTATTGAGAACAGGTAAAATAATATATTATGTATAGTACCTATATTACCAGAAACGCATAAGAGATGGTTCAACATTAGGAAGACAGGATACTCTCCAGAATTAAGAGTATTTGCCTTCTGAACGTACTTTCACTAACAAGTCAGAGCTCTTACCACTGCCACGAAGGTCGTCAATGAATTGAAATAATGAATGAAGAAAGAATGGTAAAAAAGTATGTCGTACCTTCGGTAAGACAAGGACAAAATTGCACGTTTTGTAATTTTTTTGAGACATTTAAAGATTTTTGAAGAATAATATCGTGTTATTCCGGCTATATTGATCGTACACTATCGCCCTCTGGCAAAATGAGACTAAACTTAATGAGCGACTTTGTTCCTCTTGTTGTTCTTAATGGCATACTTAACTAATTAGTTACACCTACAAATTAACTAAAAATTCAGACATACACAGACACTGGACCAGGAATTGTGACAGATATCACTTACCGATTCCACGAACTAAGACAGGACAATCTAGGATATTGAACAATGGACTGAAACTTTACAATGAACTACCAAAAGCCACAAGGAATCTCCCTACAACTCAATATAAAAAATATCTGAAACAGTACATAATTAATAGTAAGATCTAAAAATGTAACCATACGAGGTCTGTTCAAAAAGTATCGCGAATTTAATATTTTTTCAAAAAGTATTTATTTATTCATGAATATCTATTTTGTCCCCTTCAAAGTAATTCCCCTCGGATATAATACATTTATGCCAACGTTTTTTCCAATCCTCGAAGCACTTAAAAAAATCATTATTTGTGATCTTGTTCAGCTCCTCCTTCGATGCCGTCTTTATCTCCTCAATCGTGGCGTAGCGTCGTCCTTTCATGGGCCTCTTCAGTTTTGGAAACAGGAAAAAGTCACAGGGGGCCAGGTCTGGGGAATACGGTGGCTGCGGCACCATTACTGTGTTGTTTTTGGCCAAATATTCGCGCACAAGCAACGATGTGTGAGCAGGGGCTTTATCATGGTGCAAAAGCCAGTTTTTGTTCTTCCACAAATCCGGGCGTTTCTGGCGGATTGCTTCGCGCAAATTGCGCATAACTTGCAGGTAATATTCCTTATTGACCGTACTACCCTGTGGCAAGAACTCATGATGCACCACGCCCCTGCAATCGAAGAAAACTGTGAGCAAAACCTTCACGTTCGACCGAACTTGGCGCGCTTTTTTTGGTCTTGGCTCATGCGGCAGCTTCCATTGGGATGATTGAGCTTTGGTTTCCACGTCATAACCATAAACCCATGATTCGTCACCAGTTATGACCCTCTGGAGCACATTTGGGTCGTCACGGACCGAGTCCAACATCTCCTGAGCAATGTTAACGCGATGCTGTTTTTGGTCGAAATTGAGCAATTTTGGCACGAATTTCGCGGCGACCCGACTCATGCCCAAATCATTGGTTAAAATCGAATGGCACGAGCCAATCGATATGTTTAGGTCCTCAGCAACTTCTCTAACGGTGATTCGACGATTGGCTAATACTATTTTCTTCACTTTATCAATGTTTTCGTCTGTTGTTGACGTGCTCGGGCGTCCGGCACGCTCTTCGTCGTTCATATCTTCTCGGCCCTCTGAGAACATTTTGTACCACCGATAAACGTTGCTTTGGTCCAAGGTAGCTTCACCATATGCCACAGTCAACATTCGAAATGCGTCCGCGCACTTTATTTTGTTTTTCACACAAAATTTGATACAGATTCTTTGATCCATTTTTTGGAATAGGCAAAAATCGAAGACGAGCCAAAACACATCCAAGCAAAACAGCTGTCAAAAATTAACTAAACATTCAAAATGGCCGACCTTGTCAGCATAAGTAAGGGACATAAGTACAAACATAACGCTACAAAAAAATCAAAAATCAAATATACGTAGCCAGCGGAAATTCAAAATTCGCGATACTTTTTGAACAGACCTCGTATAACCCAATTGGGTTATAAAAAAAAAAATAATAATAAAAAAAACAAAAAAAAATTGAGAATTTTTAACAATTATGCCCTTGTCTTACCGAAGGTGTAATATGTTAACGATGTTAATGGAACTAGAAATAGAGGAAGACCGAGGAAAACGTGGCAAGATTAAATAAATCAAATATTGAATTTCGGCCACCTGAGGAGTCTGAGAAATCGACGTGCGTGCGCATGACACGATGAATGAATGTCAAGGAAGTGAGAAAAGTATGTCAGGAAAGAAAGGTGTGGCAGTCCATTCTTTCTGCCTACCACTTCAGGGAGACGGCGTGATGGATAGTTAGTTAGTTAGTTAGATGCTTACCGGGCAGATGGGAGAGGCAGGTATTCGCATTGGCTATTCCGAAGAGCGCACTTATGGTGGCCGCAAATACTGCAAGCAGCGTCACTCGCTTAATTTCTGCCATTAGTACTGGGTGTGGATTATCATTTTCTGCGAATAAAATAAATTCAGTTTAAATAATAAAACAGTATCTAAATAGCAACACAAATTATTCACTATACCTGTATTAATAAAATATTAAAAAAAACTTAAGAAGATCTTATGCCATTTTATGTATTTGAGCCGTTGTTTTTGACAGTGGAGTCCATTTGGAAAAAAATGAGTTAATAGTAATTTTAATAAGGTATTGGATATCTTCTTTTTTTATATTATTTATAATTGAACATTAAATGAACCACGACTTCTTCTATACATTAATCCAAATGTGGACTTGATTTTATTTCTTACAATATATTATTATTAAAAGTAGAAAAAGTCCATTAGGAGCTAAACAAAACGTTTATTTTGTTTAACAATTACAATAATCACTATTACATTTTAAAGATTAAAAAAATATAGTGGTAAAAAACATCACCCAAGTTGTTTAACATATGCCAATATTTTTAAATCCATTCCAACGATAAATTTTAAATATCTCGGAACATGAAAAAATTGACTTATTATTTAAAAAATAACGGCTCATTTCATAATTAGAAAGGTTCTAAAGAGGCATCGGTAGAGCTCAGAAAATATGAGTTGAAAACAAGATTATAGTTGGGTTAAGAAGATGGATAAGAGTCGTGCAAGATAGAAGAAAATGAAGACTATTTGAAGAGGCCTACATCCAGCAGCGGAAAGATGGCTAAATAGAAGAAGAGAAGTAAAAGTATTAAATAATTCGTCGATTTTGAATCACCCGTGTGGGTGCAAAGATGGTTTAATTAAAAGTTGTAAACATCAAGGGAAACGCAATTTTCTAAAAGAAAAATAATTTTGATTAAATCAGTTAATCGTTGCCAAATAAAAAAAAACGTGTACTTAATAGTGTTCTCGAATTTATAGAAGGAAGGGAGACATAACCAAAAGCTATGAAAAATAAATAACTATAAAACAAAAATAATTACAATGAAGACTAGTTAAAGTTAAAGTGCGATTTCTCTAATATACTTGTCAATATTATATTTATCATTTAAAATTTGAAAACAATTTGAAAACTTATGAAGCAAAAAATTTCAATGTCTTTAATTGATAGAAAAATAATTTATTACTTTATAGGAAGCAACTTAAAAGGAAAATTTATGAAAAAAATTGAATTCTTTGCTTAATTAAACCTTAAACAAATGTTTTCATTTATATTAAAGATGGTAAAACACTAATTGCATCCTCAGAGAGTGAACTCGCAGAACTTATCGAAAGAATCGAAAGGGAGAGTGAGCTGATGGGTTTGAGGATTAATATATCAAAAACAAAGATAATTATAAAAAAAACAGAGCTAATCAACTCACAAACACGGGCCTTCTCTCAGATTTGGAAATTGTAAATTAATTAGTCTATCTTGGATCACCGATAACTGACCAGTAGAATGCGAGAGGGAGATTCGAAGCAGAACACAAATGGCTAAAACTGCCATGACAAAGCTGACCAAGATATAGCAAGACAAAAATATCTATAACAAGACAAAGACGAGAGTGGTTAAGGCCCTTGTTTTCTCCATATTTTTTTTATGGCTGCGAGTCTTGGACTATGCGAAGATCGGAGAGACCACAAATAACGAGGAATACGACTGAGAAGAATAACATTAAAGAGAAAATGATATGTTCTTATGTATGAGCTATGTGCTGATGAAGGCGATCGATAGGAAGAATTAGAACAGTTTGTAAATGAACGAAACCAGCGAAGAGGCTATATCTAAAAGTGGAAGATTAAGGCTTTGTGAGTGTTCTTATATATTTATATCTAAAATATGTCCATAGCACACTATTATATTAACTGGCTATGAAATTCTGTAATGAAATAAAAACACATTTTTATAATTCCACAAATTCCTACATATTATTGTCAATTGCATGCCAAAACGATGATTCATATTGAAGATCATAAATTACAGTTTTAAATCAACAGCCATTGTGCCACGTTGTTTAAACAGGGATATATTATACGTTATGAGAAACTAGAATAGAGGTGATCTGGCACTTGAAAATGAACGCCTTTTTATTATTTAATATTTTAATATAATCCACTTAAACATCGAAAAAATATATTTACGCGTGTTATCTTGGTGATCGTAAAATTCACGAACGATTCGAACCACTGGGTATTTAAACGTCCATTTTCTAGAAGTATTATTTAATATAATATGAAGTTTTACATCATTGTTCGAGAGATAATAAACACATCATAAGGATTATCTGTTAATTAAAAATGTTGTTTATAATAGTACATACTTAAAGTATACAAAAACAAGTTAATTTCATTTAGTAGGAAATTATACAAAATGAATATGTTTTAAAAATACTTTATTTTGAGGAATTGATCGAATCACCTCTATTTCGATGTTCAAAATAAACCTATACAATGAATATTATTTACCATGCGGTCTTTTCATCTCAATGCTTTTATTAATTCCATTGAAAATCATATGAGTGTAAGTTTATGGTAAGTTTCTTTTAATGAACATATTTTGGAATCTGATTAGTGATATAATTAGATTTTCATTGACGTACATTTACCAAGAGATTAAAGTAAATACACGTCATTTATAATTAGTAACGTAAGAAAACTACGTAAAAACAGCACCAACGATTATTATTTTATTTCAAAATAGAACAGATTATCAAAGAGTCTAACAGAAAGCTATTAAATACACGAGACGAGAGCAATTCAAAAAGTCCTTATCAGAGACAATAGAAAACGATTTGACCTCTGAGAGAGGGATAATCGTCGTCGATCCAGGCAACATCATCTAAACCATAGGTTTCCAATCTTTTCTGGGCCACTGCCCCCTTTACAAGAAAAATAAACGTTCAACGCCCCCCCCCTCCCATAAAAGTTATTCCAAATATTTAGAAACACATACATAGTTGAATTTTTAAACATAATTAAATCTTTTATGTATCTGAAAACGACATACGGTAAAATACCGAACGAAGAAACGGAAGAAATGATTAGCGTGTTTTTTTTGTCTTTTTAGACTATATTTTTTTATCTGCTCACGCTCTCTATTTTTTCTGGGTCTTTTACTGCTTCCCTGAAAGTCTCAAACGCCCACAAGGGGGTGTTATCGCCCACTTTGAGAACCTAGGATCTAAACGATCAAACGTTCGTGGCAGAGTGGCAAGAGTTATGACGTCTACACCGAAGGTCTCGGGTTCGATTCCAGGCGACGGCAGTTTGATTGTAATACTGTATTTGGTCTAGTATACAATTGAATGGTTGAAGTAAAATAGACATAAAAAGTACCAAAAAAACAAAAAAAAAACAAAAACTAAGCATGCAGTTTGGTTCTCTATGACATATAGAACGAAACTGCATACTTAGTTTTTTTGTATTTTTTGTTACTTAGTGCCTATTTTACTGCAACCATTTAATTCACGTGACAAAAAAAAATGGCGATAGATTGGCTACCTATCACATGTCACGAGAATTAATATAAATTGTATACAATAATTGCGTTCAAACGACCTCATGTACCTATACAACAAAAAAAACATCCAAACATGACAATATGTAGGTATATGTGTCATGTAGCAAGCGTGACATCTTCAGAGTTAAGTTTGAACTACAATATAATATTGGATCACTTTACACCTTTGTACAGTTGGGATCGAAGATTAATTTTTAAGTTTTTGTTGCTTTGCACATTTGTAATGATCAGCCCTAATTTTTAAAATTACAGAACGCCAGAAGAAACTAGCAATTTTTGCATCAGGTAATGTTTTATAAATTAAAACTAGTACCTGTTCATTTATCTGTAAAGTTTATTTTACGAGTTGGCGGATAAAAGGCGACAGTTAAAAATAATCATTCCCAGCGGCGAAGAGGTATAAGGTGTACAAAACAAAGCATTACTCCATCAGAATATTGTGTTCGCTGTGAAAAATATTACATTCTTATTAATATTTCAAAAGAAGATCGCAGAACGAGGCGTCTCGTATTATCATGTGGCGTGGACTTGGCAAGGAAGGTGATTTTGGAATAATATTTTCGGAAACTTTAAAATGTATATCGGAAACAATGTATCAAAGACAAATAATATACCAAAATGTCGGTTGTATACGTAAGTGGCGGTAAACGGATGCTGGCAGAATATATATACAAATATATTTTGAATATTGAACATATATAGAACCAGTGATAAATTTTATTAAAAGCGTAAATTCGATATTGAAATACCAGGACACATTTTAATTAATAAAAGAAGCGGATGGATTACGATTAAAATAATAATAATGTTGTTATTTGAAATTGCATAGTAGAAGTTCATTGTAAATATTGAAAAAAAAACTTTAAAAAATATTTTTAAAATTTATATTTAGTTAAAATTCAGAAGATGGCAGCGAGCTCCCGAAACCGGTCGAAGACACAAATATTAGTGGATTTTAACTAAATATACATTTTAATAAGATTTTTTTAAATTTTAAGTGTTAATTATGATTTTATACAAAAAATGCATTCATTTTACAGTAGTCCAATTGTTTTGACCGGTTTCCGAGGTAATATGTAGTATGGTCTAAATCAGTGGTCGGCAAACTACGGCTCGCGAGTCTTGCTATTTGAGTGCGGCTCTTCTAAAAATGACGTATTTAAAATACATTTTAAAATTTAAATTTAACAATATTTTAATGCGACAATTGTAATGTACCTAAAATTATCTCTAAAATGAAAAACAACAACATGCTAATGTGACATGTCAGGACATTCTATAAATATGTAAGGCTTTTGTTCAAATTAAACACAAGAAAATTGTTATTTTAATGTGTATTTTCTTTATCAATACCTATGTTAGATTTTTATAGTATCATATAGTTTTTATTAATTGTACATAGGTTTAGGCGACTTCTAAAAACAAGGTTCTCGTTAAAAACAGTTGACTCTCAAAATAAAAATAAAATCACTGTACTGTTGCGACCACTGGTTTAGTCGATGATCAGGAGACAGCAGTATGACTGACGAAGTACGTGTATCGAAAAAATTGTACTGTAGAATAGAACGAAGAGAAGTGCAATATTTATATTTTATAAAATTAACGGAAAACGAAGTGTCGGGAAAAGATAAAATCCTGGCTAAAAAAGCTTCAACAATGGTTCAGTTGCAGCACAACATCCCTGTTTAGAGCTGCTGTATCAAGGATAGAAACAGCCATGATGCTGTCCAACCTCCGATGTGATGTATCCATGTGTGAGTTCTTTGAATGGCTTTGTGACTTCTTTTTGTTTTATTATATATATTTTTTATTTTTGTAAATGTAAATGTATGGAGGATAATATAAGGTATATAAGATGTGGCCTGGGTCCCTCTTGATTTGTAGATATACATATGGGTGTTTTTCAAATAAAATGTTTACTCGAAAATTACATGTCCTATGACTTTCGAGGTAATTCTGCAGGCTATTGATTTTAAAACTGTTTTTTTTATATCTCAAAACAACAGAATAACTCACAAATTGATTATTCACATATCCAAAAGTACTTATATCTGTTTATTTTGCTTAATTATTGGGAATATACGATAGAAAAGTGGTGATTTTTCTAGTGTCCCACGCTCGTTTTGCACTTTATAAACGAAAAATATTCATTGATAAGCTACTTCTTGTCCAAGAGTTTTATGTTATTTGGAAGGATTATATGATCCAGATTCAATAATATTCCTAGATAACAGCGTATTAGAGTTCAAAATAATATAAAATACTGTTTTTATTTAGTCACTCAAAACGACGTTGGTGGAAAATTCCGTATACGCTACGTCGATATACTGATTTAAACGAAAAATTTACTATAAACTAAGTATATATTTGATTGATGGCAACATTTTATAGCTCGTCAACGGTCGCCATGTTCGTAAATTGACACCAGTCGCATTATGTTATGTGAAATAGTGGTCGGGCGTCACGACGTGCTGTTTTTATTTTCCACTACGAACGTGATTCTATAATGTAAGTATTGATTGTTTGACTTACAGCTTTTCATGGGTAAAAATGACCGACATCTAGAATCTGAATTCAATGTAATATTTAGTAAAATCATATTCATAAACCTGCATTTTGGAGTTTGTTTCAATACTGGCATCATACGTCACATCCACTACGCGACGTGATGTATCAGTGGAACGCCAAATGTGACGTAGTGGAATTATTACGCAACGAGCAAACTTTTTGAAAAACGCCCATATACCGCCCTACCTTTGAGTTATTATATTTTCCGAGAAACGTGCAAAAAGCAGGTTTTTTTATTAATGAAATTTAATTATATAATATATTAATTTTATTTTTTTAAATTACGAAACGTCAAATACTCGGCTGCACACTTCGCCTGCCCCTTGTAAAACTATCATATTTATGAAGACTTGTACTCGAGTGTTGTTGGCACACACGCGTATCCCTAACAGTTTGTACATTTTAGGTACATTACTTTTTCTCAAGCGCGTACGTGATACGGGATAGCGCAGAATGGGACAGTCTCAGTGAACGTATCACGTACGTTTAAATACGTAGGGTGGTTAATACAAATGCAAGTCCCGCATGGACCAGGGATTGAAAGATCGAAGGCGCTGACGAAAGGCGCCGTAGCGCCTATAACAACTTCGGGTAAGCGGTGGGAATCCTCTATGTCCAACCTCCGATAGGATAGGAACAACAACAAGAAGAAGATAAAAATAAATAATAAATGAAGTTAAAAGTACATTATGATTTATAATGAATCAGCTTAGGAAGTACTAATTGTTGGTTGGTACTTATTAAAACTGTTGTTGAATGGGATTTCCACAGAGAGTAGAAAATATGTAAATACATTATAACTAAGCGTGTTGCTCTAATTTTTGTATTGAATAACAGAAGATTTAATTTGTATTGTTCTCGAGGCGTTTGGCTCGGCGGCGGCGCTGGAAAAGTGGAATTCGGAGAACAGCCGGCAGAGGGCAGAGCAGACGGCGGCCGCGGCGGCGCGGCGTGAAGTGTTCCAACATATTTGAAATACATTTATTTGAACAAATGTTTCGGGAGTGATATATAGTAGATTGCAAGTGTGTACACTTACAACGTTGGTACAATAGTAATGATGAAAAGTAAATCTACACCTATGTATTCTTCGACTTTTTGTTTGTCCAATAATACATATTCAAACAAATTTGCCTGACAAAAACACAACTAATGAGGCGAAGTCGTCTCCGTATTTTGCGACACATTTTTTCAGTGCCACAACATACTTGTACCTGCATACCAGAATATTCAGGAGTGCCTAAGTATAACCCGCACCGCGACCACCACGTCTGGTACCTACCGATGCAGCTCGCTTACGCTTTGGCGTATCAATATTCACTTTTTACGATCGTTTTAATGAGATTGTAAATATTTTACTGTATAACTATTATACTTTAACCTTTGTTCCTGTAAAAATTGACAATGTAATAGTTGTAAGGATAAATTAACGTTCATAATTTGTATACATCTGTCAACTAGTACATAGATATACAATACTAGTCAGAGATTAATTAATTAATACAGATCTTAAAACATGGCATTTGAGAATATATGAGGAATACACAAGAGTACACATTTTATAATATAATAATAATAATAAATTGGATGATTTAAAGAGCGGCATTTTTATGAATTAACATCTCAAGGGCGCTGTAGCTCCATTTTATGAACTAGTTAAAGATAAACATTTTAGTTAAAATAAACATAACTAGCTAACTAACTAAACATCACGTCGTCTCCCCGAAAGGATAGGCAGAAAGAATGGACTGTCACACTTTAACCGATGCGGCACTCCATCCTTCTCTTTTCGCCCCGCGAGAGATGCGGTGTGATGGGTTGCGAACCTCATCGCCACCAATAGGCATCTAAAACAAATGATATAAAATACAATGATATAAAATAAAACAACAAAATAAAAATAATTTAACACAATGTTCTTTTATATGGTGCACTTGTCATCAGCTGGACGATCCGGACATTTGTGTTTATTTAATTTGTAATCCACGAATCCACAGTTTTTTTTAAATTAACTGTAATAAGCACTTAAAACAACCCAACACCAGGAAAAACTTAAAAATATTATAATAGATATTTTAATTAAAATAAACATTTAGTCAAAAAAAAAAAATGTTAAATATGAACCTTTTTTTAAAAATAAACATTTTTGTTAAAAATAAATATTTAGTTAAAAATATTTTTTTTTGCTAAAAATAAATATTGTGTTAAAAATAAACATTCAGTTAAAATAAACATTTTGTTAAAAATAATCATTTTTGATAAAAATAAAACATTTTAGTATGGGGGCTGCACCTGACGCAGTCGATCAACATTTGCATCAGGATAGGACAGTTTGAACAGGTGCGTTTTGAGTCTCGATCTAAACTCTGACGCGTTTTCAATGCACTTTAAGTTTGCAGAGAGACCGTTCCAGGCCGAGGGGTCAGCTACAGTAAAAGCCCGCTCGCCTAAATTTGTGCGAGGATAACGCTTCGGTACGTACAATCTACCCATCGCAGAAGACCTTGCTGATCGCAATGTAGACTGCCTCGCATTCAGGTTCTCGGTGATGCAGAGTTCAGATATGTAGGCGGGTGCCATTCCACGCAGCGCCTTAAATACAGTCCAGCAGAGCTTATATTGTATTCTTTCCGGAGATTTCAGCCAATGGAGCTCTTTAAGGTGTTGCGTTATGTGAAAATACTTCGGCACACCCTTTCAGTCTAGCTACCGTGTTGAATGCAGACTGGAGTTAATTGATTTGCTGTTTTGGAATTATTTTTATGTTGTATTGCTTTGAGATTTCAATGAAAGATCAGTCTCTAAATGGACCCAATTACCGCACAGAAGCATTACAAAACATTTTTTTAATAATTCAACATCTAAAGAAGATACATTATGATATTAATATATCTATTTATTTGAGTATAAAGAAATCTTTACAATCAAGCATATATTAAAACATTTTTTACAGAATCTATATAGAGTATTCAAATACATTCTAATGATAGGTACAAAAAAGCAAATTACTAATTTCCACAACCTTAATAGTACTATATACAGGTTACAAAACCCTTTTAATTTTTTTACATCTTTACGGCTTTCACTGTAATTAAGTAAATATCGACAAAAAAAAAAATACATTAATAGTGAAGAGATAAAGTTTATGCTTACTATATTTTGTTTATATTTTACGTTAATTACAAGAATTATAAAAATTGTGAAAGATTATAATTACATTATAAAACTATTATAGAAAAATGGCGTATCCGTTAATAATAATAAATTTGATGATTTGTAAAGCGCCGTTTTTATGAATTGATGATCTCAAGGGCTTTATGAAAGGTGTTGCATTTTAAAACATAGTGACAGATTTCATATTTAGTATGGGGTCTGAGCCTGACGCAGTCAACATAGATCAGAACGTTTTGAGTCTCGATCTCAACACTGACGAGCAATTACATGTCATTGAGGTCGTCTGCAGGAAGATTATTCCAGATTGAAGGGCCGGCTACAGCTTGGGTTCAGTGGCTTAAAATTGTGCGAGGATAGCGTTTTTGCTCAGAAAATCTGCCCATTGCAGAAGATATTCCAAATACTTCACCAAGTCGCCGTGTTGTGCCGTCGTTAACCCCTCTGAGGGGGTGCTGACTGTCGCGCTAGGGGTGGGGGTTGCCTGCAGAGCTGGGCCTCGTCATTCTTCCTCACGATGATATCTAATTTATTTTATAATCTATTATTATGTTTCTGCTTCTTTAAAACCATTCCGTGTTGTAAATGTAAAATTGCCTTCCAAACCTCTCCTACCCGCATTTGCCTTCTCTGATCCTAAACTGACCTCCTGTTATGTACCTGTTATGTTTCTAGTAGCTCTGTTATGTTTTCAATTTTTAATTATTTTATATTATCTTTATTAAATAAATGAACATTTTGGCGGGACATAGAAGAAATGAGTAGTTTAAATATGGCCTGGGTCCCTTGTGTTTTTCTTAAATCACAACCCCAGTAACGTAAATCCCGCATGGACGAGATATGGGCTTAGGGATGATAGAGCGAAGCTGACGAAAGGGGTTTCTACGATTGTCTGCCTCACCGGAAGTCACCGTAATTTGTGCTGTGTCTTGCCCTCTGAGGGTGCGCTGGTTTTGGGGTTGCTCCGCAGTGCCGGGCCACGTTCTTCTCCCTCTCGGCCATTATAATGATTTGTTCCATGATATATATTTAATGTTGTGAAATGCTTCTTTAGCCTCGTCCTTTGTCCTACATCTCGCATTTGTCTCCTCTGCCCCTCCTGTGCTATCCGCTGTATTTATACCTGTGGTGTCTTATAATGTATTGAAATGTGTATGTGTATTTTTAGTTATTCAATAAAGTACGGCGGGAAGGGAAGAAGATACAGATAGGAATATGGGGTAGATTAAATGTGGTCTGGCACCCCCTTTGATGTTGCAGTTTTTCTTTAAATGTTAGTCCCGGATGGACCGGGGACAGGCCCAGGGAGTGTATGAGCGAAGCTGAAGAAATTGCGCCGCTACGCCCTATAACAGCCGCGAGTATGTGGCGGGAACTTCTATGTTTATCTTAAAAAAAGTACATTAACCAATCTGAAATAATTTTATGTTAGGTCATAACTTTTAAATTTAATATCTTGTACCATATTTTGTTCTGTTTTGTAAGATTATGACATAAGTGAAAAATAAATAAAATTAGATTAAATGTGGCATTCCCCTTTTTCGAAGGTGACGAAATGCGCCGCTGCGTCCTATAACAGCTTTGGGTAAGCGGTGGGTAATCTTAAGCAATGTAGGCTGCCTCATATTCAGGCTTGGCACTTATTTAACCGAAAAAACTCTTTATTTGAAATTATCGAGTAATAAGCTCGATCTGTTGCGGTTATGTATTACGTAACAACTTACTAAATAGCTGCATATGTTTTTTTTCGGTAAATACGAGTACAAGCTGCGCGCGCGCAACAAACTCCACGAGCATCTCCCATGCAGGCCGGCGCCGACGTCACATCATTTTGTGAACTGTTTGCGATTGACAAAATAATATTTGTAAGGATAAATTACCGTTCATAATGTATACACCTGTCAACTAGTACATAGATACACAAGTCAGAGACACTTTTGAATAAATATGTAAACTAACAGACGAAAACACACCTGTAGATTCAGATATACCTTCATAGCACATGGATCTACTAGTAGGTAAGAAGTCTGACACTGCATGGTAATCTATTTTATCGGGTATAAATGTAAATCGAGTAAAAACTGTTTCTGCGATAGGGTTCGATTTCTGTCTGAGACAAACTTTGGAATTTTTTGGTGCATGCCGACGAGATGAAAAATTGTTATCGAAAATACAAAAATATTAAAACACACTATTTTGCCAAAATTTAAATAAAAAATATGAACTCTAAGATAGTACGAGTAATATAGTATCAATAAAATAAAAGAATTTGAAAATTTTATAAGATTGTTTTTTTTTACGTATGCAACAGGTCGCTTGAACCCAATTACTGTATACAATTTGTTTTTAAGCTGATATATTGATTCTCGTGACATGTGATAGGTAGCTAATCTATCGCCATTTTATTGTCACGAAAATTCTACACCAGACCAAACACAGTGTGACAATCACAATGCAATCGCCGGGAATCGAACCCGGAACCTTCGGTATGCCAGTCAGAGCTCTTACCACTCTGCCACGAGGGTCGTCAACGAGGGTTGTTGGTATTTAAAGGTGATTATATTTTCTATTATAAATAAATTCAAACATAAATTATTATTATTCTAATCACATTAGGTAAGTGTCAAAATAATATGTAATATATGATATTAGGTATTATCTATGGACAAAGTACCTACGTAACAAAAATCCAAAAAATACGTTTGGTGGCAAAAAGTAATGAAGATTACTGTTTTCTAGAAGTTTAAAGAAACAAGGCGATACATGTGATAAAACTTGTAGAAAATAGACGTTTTAATTTTATTTATATTATATAATTTAAAATTAAGTTTTACACCATTGCTCAAGAAACAAGAAATACATGAAGATTTATTACTGTCTAAGAATTTGGCAAATATTTTGTCCTAATAAAAAAAGATTTTCATATATTAGCCTTCACTTTTTATTGTGGAACCACATTTGAAATATAAAAATGTATTTTCACAACACTTATTCTATGTAAAAACAATGATTAAAACATATATTCAAATAAAAAAGATAAATCTATAATAATATAGTTAATGTCTTTCATGTACCTATATATAAAATTTAATAAAAATGAATTATTATTTTGTTGAATCGCTCTTTACATCATGACAGCATGAGCCAAATCGATGTAAAGGGTATTATAGCTATCATAGTGATTCTCGTGACATGTCATAGGTAGCTAATCTATCGCCATTTTATTGTCACGTGAATTCTACACCAGATCAAAGACAGTGTGACAATCATACTGCCCTCGCTGGGAATCGAACTCGGAACCTTCGGGGTGGCAGTCAATGCACTTACCACTCGGCCACGAAGGTCGTCAAATTAACGTTATTATAAAATAAAAATGTGTGTTTTTAGAGAATTAACTTTCTGATGATTTTTTTGAATGATTTGTTTTGAAAACAGAATACGTAAGAATGTTTTTGTTTTTTGTGCACTAAAAAACAGTTCTCTACTTTGGAAACAAAAACATATTTTTTTAACCTACGCAACAAAATTTAGAATTGATGTACGCAGTAAGATGTAACATATATGATTGGTACTAAGTTACGGTTAGTGTACTCACATGCCACGCGTAAATGGTTTGATTGTCTGATGATCTTTATATCCGCCGAGTTATTGGGTCAAAGTGCCCAGAGCAAGAATGAATTCGTTTCGTATTAATTAGAATCCGACGATAAGATAAAAGTGTATGCAATTCATTAATAAATTAGCTATACAATTAGATTTATTATGTCTGCAAAATAATAGGGTAATAGGGTAAATGAAGACGTATAAAATACATCCAAACACTCGTGACCTTTATAAAGAAAGGAGTATGAATCAAATATAGTTTTGGAATTTGAAATCTAATGTTTTCACTGAAATCTCGTGTTGAAAGTTTATCTTATATTTTATACAAAATTGTGTTTAAAGACTACATGATTTCACTACTTTCTTATATTGTGATGTATTAACATGAAGAAGAATGCATTATATTATACAAAGTAACTATCACTCGATGTATCTCTCGCGATTCCTCTATATCCATGCAATACATGTACGCCCGTAGATTTTTTCGACTATTTACACGAACGTCTTTTATCTATTGATTAATTCGGTCATGCCAAGTTTTCCACAGCCATTGTCTAGTTTTTTTATACCCATAATGCTTGTAAGCAACTTTATAATAATTTTCCATCATAGATTTCTTTCATCATAGACTTAAAGTTGTCATCGCAAACAAAAACCTATCCAAAAAAGCTAGAATGGCAGTGCACAATGGTGTTCTTCAACCGACCCTTATGTATGGAAGCGAAGCATGGAACTGGCAAAAGAAGGATGAAAGTAGAATAAATACAGTAGAAATGAGATCTCTTAGACGAATGTGTGGATACTCTGTGTATGATAGAGTGTCGAATGAAAATATAAGAAGTGAATGCGGTGCGAATGATGGTGTCATGAACAAAATAATGAAAGGATCATTAAGATGGTTTGGACATATGGAAAGAATGAATGAAGAAAGAATGGTAAAAAAATTATATGCTAATGATGTAAATGGAACCAGAAATAGAGGAAGACCGAGGAAAACGTGGCACGATCAAATAAATCAAATATTGAATGTCGGCCATGTGAGGAGTCAGAGAAATCGACGCGCGTGCATGACACGATGTATGAATGTTGAGGAAGCGAGAGAAATATGTCAGGAAAGAAAAATGTGGCAGTCCATTCTTTCTGCCTACCCCTTCGGGGAGACGGCGTGATGGTTAGTTAGTTAGTTTAGATTTCTTTCTTTTTTTCAAACCATCTGAGTGACTTTCTCATAATTTTAACGAGAATTAAGTTATCGGCCCTTTATTAGCTAGTCTTTAATACATTGTTTTTCTACACTTGCATCTTTGATGATTTCATTTTTATATTATAATATTTCACTTTTTGCCAGCTTCAAGCTTCACTTCAGTTCTTGCGAAATAGTTGTGTTTTATTATTATTAAAAAAAAATATATATATATACTCGTATATAACATTATATATTTTTAAAATCATAACATTGATGTTGGCGTAAAATATAAATAAAAACAAGACTCAATATATGATTGATGAACCGCTGTTCGAAATTTAAAACTTGCATCGAGTAGAACACAAATGTAGAACAGCATTTCATCATAAAAGTATTAAGTTGTTGACCATGTTCACACTACCAAATGAAGCTTGTATGATTAATTGAACCATTCACTAACATTATTAACGAATAAACACTCATACATTTTCCAGGTAATCAATGATGATCACATCTAACTTCATAAAATACAACATCTTGAATTGTTTAGGAGCTTACTAAGGTTGCTAGAAGATATACGAATATGAACTAAACGAACTCTGTAAATGTTTGATTATGTTCTAGTCACCACAAACATGAAAATTGCAATACACTATGAATATCCAAAGCGAACCACGATTCCACTGGTTGGACTAGGAAATATAGGAATACTCGTAATAATAATTATCTTCGATAAAGGAGCTAAAGATTATTTTATCGCCCACGATGCAGAACCAACCTGCCAATGGTTATGCCGGTAGGTACAGGAATATCTTTGCTAAACCGTGTCATCTCGGATTTTGACGTATTTTGCGATAGTAGAGCTCACTCGAGGGAAGCACGGTCTGTATACTCATTCTATTAATTTGTCACGTATCTCATGTTTCTCGCTCTCTTTATTATTTTATTATGTATCTCAAACTTGTATCTTTAGTTTATTGGAGAAATAATTCTGTAATGCTTTGGATATACAATATTGATTATAAATAAATAAATGAAATGCAAAAAAGTAATTTAAGAAAATGAGAAAATGGAAAAACTAATTCGTAAAAAAAATCAGAAAAAAACCTAACACGACTAGATCCAATAAATTTTAAATTTCGAATATTGAGAGACAAACAAAGTCTAGTAGTACACTGTAGTTTTTTACAACACATTTGGTTCTAGGGAAATGGATTGACGGTTAGTTAGTTAGTTTATAAGTTAAAAAAAATATTATATTGTACCTAATACCAGTTAAAACAAAAAAAGACATATAATATTTGATCGATTTCATCGTGCCACGTTTTGATTTTGCCACTTTGACATTCTTTCTTAATTAAAATTTTCCATGTGTTCAAACCATCTTAACGATCCTTTGTTTATTTTGTTCTTAATATTTTCATTCGCACCGCATTCACTTCTTATATTCATATTTACACTTGGCACAGTATAATCATATACAGATTTAGCTTGAGCATTCTTATACTTATTCACATTCATAATTAATTAACTAAGCATCACGCCGTCTCCCAGAAGGGGTAGGACCGCCACGCTATTCTTTCCTGACATACTTCTCTCGCTTCCTCATCGTGTCATAATGATTAAGGGAAATTATGAATAATAATGCAATATACGAATATGAAAATAATAAATTTTATGACTTGTAAAACGCCAAATGTATTATAATTAAGTTTCAAATTGTAAGATGACAGCTGAGGACAAGAGGAGAGGAGGCAAAAGCTGAAGGAGGCCATGGTCGATTTGGGTTTTAGTGCCTCAGAAGAAAATAAAGCGTCGTTTTTATGAATTAATCATCTCAAGGGTGCTGTAGAAAATGCTCCATGTTAAAACTTAGTTATACAGTATAAATATAATATAATATATTGTAATATATTATTTAGCATAAGGTCTGCGTCTGACGCACTCCATAAACAACCAGCAATAGGATTATCAGAATATGATAATTTGAATAAGTGCGTTTTTAATCTGGATCTAAGCTCTGAAGACGTCTAATGGACAAAAGGTTTGCAGAAATGTTCCAGGTCGAAGGACGGCTACCGCGAAGGCTT
Source organism: Lepidostoma basale (assembly GCA_022606425.2). Taxonomy (NCBI): domain Eukaryota; kingdom Metazoa; phylum Arthropoda; class Insecta; order Trichoptera; family Lepidostomatidae; genus Lepidostoma; species Lepidostoma basale. The sequence continues at coordinate 1,147,463 of JAHDVF020001249.1, forward strand.
CGGTCACCAAAATGTGTGCGAATACAGCGTTTTGGTATAAGTAGATGTTACATTTTTTCCATGAACTTTGTGATCACAATTCATTAAAGTGCCCTTTACTTTAATCGATTAATTCATAAATTAAAGTAAATATAAAAGCTTAATAATAATAATAATAAATTGGACAATTTATAGAGCGCCATTTTTATGAATTACTTATCTTAAGGGCGCTGTTGAAAATGCTCCATTTTATGAACTAAATAAATTAATAAAAAAATAATAAGCATATTTAGTATGAGGGCTGCACCTGACGTAGTCAATCAGCTCTTCCTATCAGGAAATGATAATTTGAAAAGGTGCGTTTTGAGTCTCGATCTAAACTCTGACTGATTATCTATGATCTTAAGGTCGGCTGGAAGATTGTTCCAGGCTGAAGGGCCGGCTACCGCGAAGGTTCGGTCGCCAAAGATTGTGCATGGACAGCGTTTTGCCACAGTCAATCTACCGATCGCAGAAGACTTAGCTGATCGCAATGAGCTTAATAAATAGCGTGACATTATCAAACAAAATAATTTGACAATGCTGTCAAATCATTCTCTGTCATTTCCGGACAGACAGCAAGCGAGTTACCAACCCAAACACGTTAATGTGGCCGTACCCTAAGGATGTCTACACTATGTGCTACACTAAACAATATCATTCAATCGATGTTTTGAATATCTTAATTTGTTTATCTCACTAAAACTAAGCGTTGTTCACTAATTTCGACATACAATTTTGTTTGCAGACACTAAATGATAACAATTGAGTACTCCAACTAAAAAAAACTCAAATGGAGTACTCACCCCGTAAATTTATTATAATTAAGGAGCTGTTTCAAATACGTCCGACATATTAAAGAGATCCAATAACGATTACGGTTATTCAAAATATTATAGGTGTTTAAATATGTCATAAAAAGCAATAAGTCAAGAAAATATAAGAAGTGGATGCGGTGCGAATGATGGTGTTATGAACAAAATAATAGAAGGATCATTAAGATAGTTCAGACATACGGAAAGAATGAATGAAGAAAGAATGGTTAAAAAAATATATGCTAACGATGTAAATGGAACCAGAAATAAAGGAAGACCGAGGAAAACGTGGCATGACCAAATAAATCAAATATTGAATGTCACCCACGTGAGGAGTCAGAGAAATCGACGCGCGTGCATGACACGATGTATGAATGTTGAGGAAGCGAGAGAAATATGTCAGGAAAGAAAAGTGTGGCAGTCAATTCTTTCTGCCTACCCCTTCGGCGAGACGGCGTGATGGTTAGTTAGTTAGTTAAAAAGCAATGTTCTAACATTATAAATTGAAATAAACGAAACCTTGTATTAAGAATAATTGAATGGCACTTTGCCCTTATGGGAATATCGGATAAGAAGAGGTACCTACGTATCATAATTCATATTGGAATGTTTATTGGAAATTTATTGGCAATAATCTCAATCTAGAATATCGAAACGCGTATTTTCAGATTAATAATGCACTAAGTATGACGGATAGACCAATATTATATCAACGCTTTATCTAAATTCTGATATTCATAAAATAACAACTGGTTTCAGGTTATAGAGGTTCTTTATGTAAACAAACCGCGAAATATTCTTTATTTACGTTTTCTCAAAAATTAGCATACCTAAGTAAACATTATAATTGGCGATCAATATCTTCAAAACAAAGTCTGTCTGGTGACGTCTTGGATGACTCGAATAATTTTATGGCATTTTTATGACATTATTGATGTTAAAAAAATAAATAAACGTAATTTAGATACGATTATTTGAAATAATAAGAAAACAATAAAAAAATCTTTATGACGTGAACAAAAAACTACGTAGAACTAATTATATATTTAAATAAATCTTACGGATAAATAAATATAGGTATGCAAAAATGACAAATAATATGTTGTTTATTCAATAATTAGAGTTCAATTAATTCGCTAAAATTATAGTATCATTAGAGATCAAATTTCAATGCCACATAGCCGAAAATACGTAAGTACATTATATATATTTTCACATGAGAATGTATGAGGAATGCAAGTGTAACGATTTAATGATGAATGTCGGAAAATCAAAGGTGATGGATTTTGAAAGGGAAGAGCAAAATACAGTTGAACTGTGAGTGTGAACGAAGAGAACTTGGAGCAGGTGAGTGAATTTTTGTATTTAGGTTATGTTCACAGCGGATGGCCGAATGGATAGTGACGTCGAAAGAAGGGTTGGTGCGGGTAACAAAGTGAATGGAACTTAAAATAGTTATTGGAAACAAGAATTTATCAATGAAAGCGAATCATTCACACTGAAGTTCTGGTCTCAACCCTTATGTATGGAAGCGAAGCATGGAACTGCCAGAAGAAGGATGAGAGTAGAATAAATACGGTAGAGATGAGGTCCCTAAGACGTATGTGTGGTAGAACGATATTTGACAAAATCTCAAATACTGATATAAGAAAGGAATGTAGAGCGAGGTATTATGAACAAAATTATGAAAGGATTGCTGCGTTGGTTCGGACATACGGAGAAATAATGGTTAAAAAAGTATACGTTAGTGATGTAAATGGAGTACGGAGTCGAGGTAGACCGAAGAAAACATGGCATGACCAAATTAATCAAATTTTAAAGGTTGGTCATGTTAAAAGTTGGGAGAATCGACGTGCGTGTGTAACTCGTTGTATGAATGTGGAGGAATCTAGAGATGTGTGTCAGGATAGAGTAGTGTGGCGGTCCATTCTCTCTGCCTACCCCTGTGGAGAAGCGGCGTAATGGTTTGTTTGCTTGTTCAAACTTAAATTGTCAAAATAATTAAGGTTAAATAAAACAGTAATAAGAAAAAACAAACGTATTATTCAAAATAAACTTTAGTAGGCAAAAAATGAAATGAAACTTGTTCCGGTGTCTGCCAACTAATTTTGATTTTAAACGACGAATCAGAACGTTGATAAATTTTACAAGCACAAGATTATTTCATAAAAGTAAGTATGATTTATTCTTTCGTAATAAAATAATTTCTTAAAGATACAAAAAAAATATGTAAAAAAGCAGGATTAATGAAGGTAAGCTGATTGCATACAATAAAAACATTTCATTATCGATATACGAGTATATAATATTATGAGTACATGTTTGTAAATATGGTAAATTGAAGATGATTTAATACATAAATATTTTTTTAATAAATTGGTACAAAATAGTAATTAATATTGTGAAATACTCTGATGCGTATTAATTAAATAAACTTCCTTAAGTTATTAACATAGAGTTTCATAATGGTGATTCTTTTTTATTGATTCTTGAACAATGATATAAAACTCCATATTAAATAATTAATACGAATGAAAACGTCAGTTTTCTAGAAGTTTTATTGTATTTTGTGGGAATGACACGTTTCACCCTTCTAAGGCATTATCAAATTTCAGCTCGTTGCTGTTTATATACATTAGTAAATGCAGCAGAATATGGTAATTAACGAAAATTCTTTTGAATATTGATGTGATGATTCTTTTGATGAGTTTATTTTATTTTTAAAGTGTTTCCAAGATGATATAAATTATCCTTTGATAGAACGACATAAACTAACCAATATTGTTTTAAACATAATACAAGAACCAAAAAATGCAACACGCGCAAATAAAATAAGACACACAATTACAATAGACTGAATATAATAAGAACAAGAATAGGTTAATATTTTACTTTCATAAAATAAATGATTTTAGATTATTTTTAATGAGCGTTTGTAAATGATTTAATACGTTCAGGGTCACTCTAAAACTATTGATTTTGGGTCAGAAAAATAATTTATCATTTACAGACAAAAAAATGTAAAGATAGGCGTGGAATCCTACCATATATACAAGATCCAAAAAAAATTGTCAGACGTGGTGGTCATAAGGAAAAAAAAAGGAGGAATGGGGAATGTTGTTAACTCAACCCCACCAATGACAGGTCATAAGTCCTGTAAGCGCCTCGGCCACCACCTTCTGTTCCCAGAAAACAATTTACATTTTCGTCTCTATTAAGATACAATTAATCCTTATAAAAAAAACAAAAAAACATTTGATATGGCATACCATAATATATTATAAATTGGGCAGAGTTAAGTATTGTGGCTACAATATCCGCAAGATCGAGTTAGCATTCATCACATAAACATATTAATCACCCTGAAAATGGAAACTGCAACACCTTCAAAACGTTATTGAAAGAAAACACACAGCATTCACATCTTATATTTGCTTTTGACACTATATTGAATACAGATTTACCACATATTCACCTCAGAGATGTCATTTTTACAGCATTTATTATTATTTCATGCTTATTTTGCCAGTCCTATGCTTCACTTCTATACATAAGGATCGGTACAAGAACACCATAGACAATCTATGATATTGTATAATATGTTTTTACAGTTTTCGTGGTTGCCGTATTTTATCTTCACACGGTCTGATAAAAAACGAAACACAAAGATCAAATAAATACTTATAGTAATAAATTAGTACCCCTAGATTTTATAAAATAATAGGAAGTATTGCGTTTTGAAAAAAAAAAAAAAAAAAAATGGTGTTTCTTCTTTAAATTAGTTGACATTGCTTCGTTTTTTAGTAGAGCCAATACAGTTTTAAATTAATGTCCCGTGAATAGTAGCTCGGGAAATGCTGTTTTCAAAAATATATTTTTGGCATGCTGCCGTTGCACCCAGAGAAATTCTGGACTAGTTAAATAAAAGAGATGTCGGTTCGATGCAGAATAGATCATAGATGTTGCCAGTGATACAAATATCAATCAATAACCCTCGTGATATCAGATAGTTGTAAATATATGTATACGTAATCTTGACTTTACGTATATTTGGTATAAACAAAAATAAACAACAAGCAGTGACACATATAGATGTATAGTATACTAGGTATTGAACTGCGATACCTCTATCTTAGGGAGTATGGATTTTGCCCGTGGCTGATTCCGACTGATTTCTTGCTAAGGATGCTAGGCTACCAGTCACTCGGGAGAAGACAAGACATTCACTTGGGTGTTCAATTCTTTCGACTGATAGGCGGTTGTATACACAACTCAGAAATCGAGTGATGTAGGTCTGTTCGTCCCTGATCTTCGACAAAGGCGTCATAGATTGTTTCATTTCAGATTAAACAATCTATGGCCTAAACTAGAGACGCATAACAATTGGCAGAACCAACCTGCCAATGGTTATGCCGGTAGGTAGAGCAATATCTTTGCTAAATCGTATCATCTCGGATTTTGACGTGTTTTGTAATAGTCTAGCTCACTTGTGGGAAGCATTGTCATTTTTATAATTGCATTTTATTAATTTGTCACGCATCTTATTTTTCTCGCTCTTTTTATTATTTTATTATGTTTTACTTGTTATTGTGTATCTCTTACTTGTATTGGAAAATAATTCTGTAATACTTTGGATATATTTAAATAAATTAAAATAAATTATAATTTCACTAAGATATTTGTAATATGGCTTAGTTGGCAGAAGGCAGTTGTCCTGGCTGCGGAAAATAAGGGTTTGGACAGGAATGAGCAGACGTGAGAACCTGTTCCAAGTAGAGCAGGACAGAGATGCTTTCGTTGTAGTGTTCGGGAACGTTGGGGGGACCTCAAACGGCACCAGAAGAAGAAGAAGATGTCAGATTACTTAAATTGTTTATCGCCTAACAAAAAAGTATGATTAATATTTTTTGAATGTGAAAAATATTAAATTTTTTTATAAATTTCTATTGACGCAATTTTCAAAAGCAATGCATCGGACTATTTTCAATGCTTAATAAAGATATTTATTTCATCGCTCACATTAAAGTATAATAAAATAGATAAAATATTTTATTTGTATTATAATATTCCCAATGTTGCCACGAATGCGTTTTTTAAAAGAAAAGCTTTTTTTTTAAATCAGAAATTCGGGATCAAAACAATTTATAAGATATTCGCAATCTGATACTCGGTCGTCCAATAAGTATTCTACCACTTAAGTGCTACTAGCATCCATCTTGGAGTTTATTTTTAAGTCGCATAATTTCTTTAAAATCAATATAATAATGTTTGAATAAGATATGAGTAAACTGCAATGTGCAATGATAACATAAACTTGAAACTCCGCCAGAGAATGATCAAATGCAATGTGTGGTCTGTTTTATTGGATGGGTGTGAAACGTGGACCTCTAAAGTCAACTCAATGAACAGACTGCAAGCATTTGAAATGTGGCTCCATCGCCTAATGCTCAGAATTCCCTGGACAGACATGGTTGCCAATACCGAAGTCCTGAGGCGAGCTAGAGTTGACAGGAAACTGTTATCAACTATCAAGGTTTGGAAAATTTCACATCTGGGTCATATACTGCGTGGGGAAAAGTACCACCTTCTCCAACTGATATTGGAGGGAAAAGTTGAGGGACGCCGAGGGCCCGGTAGGAGACAAATGTCCTGGCTGCAAAACGTGAGGGAGTGGACCGGTGTCCGAAGTGTGGAGGAGCTGTTCCGAGCGGCGCAGGACTGGGACAGGTTCGCCGAGGTGATCGCCAACTTTGGGGGGACACGACAGGGCACTTGAAGAAGAAGATGAGTAAACTAATGACAAAATACGATGTTGAGTCAAGGAATCTTGAAGAGCAGTATTTAGATTGCGATTACTATCACTTTGCACTTCGTAGTACCCTGCGTATGCTACTGCATACGCAGGGTACTACGAAGTGCAAAACATCTAATCGCGAAGGAATAATAAAATTGCATCTAAATATTTATTGTAGAGGACTGTCATAAACTTGCGCCATGTGCGAGCGTGTCATGAATTATGTTTTATTACTTTACATGCAATCATACAAAGAAATATACTATGCGCATATCTAGTTGTGGATCTTAATTATTTTTACATGCTCGATAACACGAAAGTCGGTACATTGAACCTTTATCGAATGCATCGATAAGAAGCGCGAGTTCTCTTAAAACGTTAAAAAAATGCAATAAAATATTTAAAATGTGCATTTTTACAATAATATTTTAATGTGATAGTGTGTGGAAAATTGACACAAGGCGCGTTAAATATACACTACATAAATAGTAAAACGAAACACATGCTTTTTGATCAATCTCTTTACAAGTATTAATCGAACAAACAAATGGCGACACGTGAGTGCTATTAAATTATGAATCTACAATATATAAACAGTTATATCTATAAAATATAAACGGTTTAAATCCTTCACCCGATAGTGAAGGTGTAAGTCTTCGAATAATGTCGGGAAAAATAAACTCGAAAGTAGAAAAAACATTGTTTTAATTCATAAAAATTCATCATTAAGAAATTTCTCAATGTTAACGGCTTAAGATAATCTAAAAAAAATGTTTACTTTACAGGGAGATATGAATTAATTAAATGATGAACTTGAGGCATGGAATTTCATTACGATTGATTTTGGATTAAAACAGTTTTTTATTATTATTCCGAGTTCATTTTTCTCGACATATTTTGAAGATTTAACTACTTCATCGCCATTAGAACGACTGAACGACAGAGTGACGATCATCGTGGAAGAGTGGCAACAGTTGGGTCTGCCACGCCGAAGGACCCGGGTTCGATTCCCGGCGATGACAGTGTGATTATCACAATGCGGTCAATGGATATTTTTTTAAATGAATTTTTTTTGGTGATACATAAGATTTATTAAATATAAGAAAAAAACAGAATTTGATTACTTAGCAATGGAATTTATAACGATAAACCTTCAATTGGAATACTATACATATGACATGGAGTACTTACGTGAACACGTTATTATCTCTTACTATATCTCTTACGTTATATATGCGCGTCAAAACAAGTTTTCGTATCTACAATATATTTTTATTTACATACCAAAATACGATCAATTATGGTTACTCATACGGGTGAATGGACATTGCGATATGTGACCTACAAATATGTTTACAGAAACAATTACAGTTTTCTTGGACGTTTGCAGTGATATAACGTAAGTGCATCAGTATTAATTGTATGTGGATCGGCTGACTGGGGTATTTTCCAGTACCCCTCGATGGGGGTACTGGAAACATTCCCCGCTGGGAACTAGATGGAACTAAGAAGGAAGTGATGTGAGCCAATGGAAGCAAAACAGGGCCCATGAGATGCTAACATTTTAAAACCTTTTCTATAGTAATAATAGTAAGCGATCTATTTTATGAGCCGTTATTTTTTGAAGTGGATTATTCCACTTTCCACTTTTGGAAGAAATGAGTTGATACTAATTTTGGTAAGATATTGATATCCTATTTTTATATTTACAAAATATATATTCAATGAACCACGACTTCTCATATAAATTAAAAAAAAATGAATCATGTTAAATGTAAAGCTAATGTGTAAAAAATTGTGTCCTAAATTTTCCTATTGTTTTTATTTCATACGATATATTATTATTATTATAATATTTATAAACATACAATAGATTTATTGTATTCCCATAAGTAGAAACTTCGTTGAAAGTAGAATATGGAGCTAAAAAAACGTTTATTTTGTTATATTTATTGATTATGTATTATAAATAAATAAGTTACTTCCATAAAATATAAATTTATTCTATAAATACATAAATATTCAAAATACCACAATAAAAAAATCCTTGTTTTGCTTTTCATGGGACCCCGGTCATTACGTATTTATAGGAGATAACATGTTAACAAGAAACTATAAAACTATTTTTATTTATTTAAAAAAAGATACCATAATTATTTAGGTTCCGTTAGTTAAGAACTAACAACTGCGAGTATTAAAAGAAACAGCTGATTTTAGTGTATTATAGTGGTGCGCTGTTTATACTGTGCTATTTTTAAATCTTCCAATAGTGTTAAGATGTCAACAGAGTACAGATTTGAACATTTTTAACACTTTACTCTTCATGACAGCAACTAGTGACTATTACATATTACAACTGTTTACATGTGGGCATCATATTCTTGCCACAGCCGAAACCGGTGACCGACACATAAAAACCGAAAAATCTCGTAATAAAAGATTTTTAAATCTGAAAGTTTTTTTTAACATGAAATAACATATACGAGTACATTATATGCCATCACCTACAGATTTAGGCACTACTCCTTTTCTTATTTCTCTGGAAACATCCTCCCTTCTATAATAATATGAGTGATCCAATTACACTCTACAATACTAATGTTAACTGGCCTTCCGTTAATGCATTCCTGGCAGATAAATATATGCGAAAATAGATACTAAACCCTTCTTCGCGCTCCTTCGGAGGAGAACTTCAGGTCATACAGATCTTGCCCTTGTAACAACCAACCATCAAATTATATTTCCAACAATGTTCCCAACAAATTTTAAATAACTAACTCTGTATAACGGACAGCCTATATAAAAGGAAATCCACACTTCGCTCGGCGAACTCCTCGGCAATAGGAAGATTAGTTGAGCCAAAGCACTGTCTTAGTACAAATTTCGGGGATCGAGCGTTTGCGGTAGCCGGTCCATCAGCTTGGAACAATCTTCCTTCACACCTCAGATGTATAAATGATCCGACGGATTTCAGATCTAAGCTGAAAATCCATCTTTTTCATATTTCATACCCAATTTAAAACTTGCATATTTTGTTCTATTATATGTACTTTATAACCGATCGCGAATATCAATCAGATGCAGCGTACACATTTAGATTTAAAACACGTCTTAATGCGCCCTTGAGGTGATTACATCACAAAAACGGCGCTTTAAAAGTTAGCGTATTATTATTACTATTATTATTATTAATAGCTATGAGAGCTTAATTTCTATATGCCAAAAGGTTCAAATCCAAGTCGATGGCCAACGTTTTTAAAAAATACACAGAAGACATCTTCTTTCTTCTTTAACAGCCGTTGTCGTCCACTGCTGGACATAGGCCTCCCCCATACTTCTCCATGTATGACATGTCATACGGGGGGTGGTTGGCATTACAATGCCACGCTTGCCAGACGGGTTGGCGAGGTGTCCTTCCACGTTAGCCTATGCATCAATATTATCAACCGAGGTTATTCACACTCGATCTCTAACATTTCGCATAGTTTCCAGGGGAGACCAAAGTCGAGGAGGTGTGGATAGGTACTTGGGATCAGATCAATCCTCCAGCGTAGCATGCCCATTACCACGGTGATGGCCATGCACCGCTTGAAGAGTCAATAGGATCCCCCTTACTCCCCAGAAGACATATTAACAATTATCTTTTTTATACGAATAAAACGTCTGTTTTGTAGAAGTTTTATTATTTTTAATGGGAATGACATATTTTGTCTATCTAAGGCATAATCAAATGTATAATATAATTCAATTCGGATTTTTACATCATTGTTCAAGAAACAATAGATTATCTTGTTATCAGGAATTTAAGAACTTGTATCTGATTTGCAAGGTTTTCAGTAAGAGTTTATTGAATTTAAGAGTGTTTATATGGAATCGCATTATTAGTTTTTTTGACACGACACATTTTCTTACGACTACATTTGTCGTCTGGTTTGTTTCCGCGGAATTACGTTCAATTGTTATAATATAAACCAAAACGTATTGTCAGACTAAACAGGCATTGCATTAAAATTAATAGACTAATCATCTTAGTTGATTATGTGCCACATATAGTTATAACGTCCGATTGTTTTATTTTAAATACTATAATAATATATTCAAAACAATTGTAAATCAATCAGTGTGCTTGATCTATATATTCTATTCATGTGTATGTTTTATTATACATGGTGATCAGTTGACAAAAAGTAATACAAGGAAAAATGCATTTTATAGTTTTTATCTTATTTGTTGAAATATTTTGGTATTATTATTATTATTATTATTTTGTTGAATCGCTCTTTACATCATGACAGCATGAGCCAAATCGATGTAAAGTGTATTTATAGCTATCATAGTGATACTCGTGATACGTGATAGGTAGCTAATCTATCCCCATTTTATTGTTACGTGAATTCTACACCAGACCAAAGGACAGTGTGACAATCACATTTCCCTCGCCGGGAATCGAGCCCGGATCCTTCGGGGTGGCAGTCAATGCACTTACCACTCGGCCACGAAGGTCGTAACTAATGAAAATAAAAATATGTATTTTTAAAATGCAATTACTTTAATTGTAATTAAAAAATGTTTTTTTACTTTTATTGTATTGTTTCGCTTAAATTAAAAGTAATAAATTCATTTAGATTTTCATGACGTGAGTAACAACAGGATAAATAATGCACCAATTTAAATAATATACTAAAAATGTAGCTTTCCTGGCTTTTAAAAAAATATATTCTGACCGATAAAATTATAAGGATTGCTGGACGTGGATGGATGAGAGTGGCAATGGATAGGGGGCAGCGGCGTACTTTAGAAGAGGCCTTAGTTCACCAGTGGACGAAAGAGTGTCGATAAGAAGAAGAAGAAGAATCTACACGGATATTCTCGGTTGGGGATTTGAGTATTATCAAGGACTATATATTTTAAGATAATGTTAATTACACTTTCATATGAAGCACTTAATTTGTGTTGTGGCATTGTTCAAAATACCCCAAACAAATCTTTGCATGGTTTTACACCACTAATATATTAATTTTTTAGAATCAAGTGGTTTCGCCCCCTCCAGAGCTTCGTAAGGGTAACAAAACGAATTAACAGTGACCTAGAGTTTGTCAATACCCAGTCGAAGTTCCGGTGGGCAATACCGGTTGGTTAAAAAAAAAAACAATCGTGTCAAGTGGAGTCAGACAACCAAACAAGGCTAATTACATGCTACCACAAATATTATATAGCAACTGACATATGTGATAAGAGTTTTAATCTATTAAAAATATATAAAATAATAATGGTTCTCCCTATGATGAAGGTATAAAACCTTCGAAACACGCAGAGAAAAAAAAACAATAATTGTTTTCTTAATACTCTGAGTGTACAGATTTGATTTGTGTAATTGTTATGTCAATTTTTTTTTACGATTAAAATATATATAGGTACTAAAATATATCATATTATTTATTTAAATAATCATTTTACACAAAACATTATTTAAGATTGCTAATAATATAAATTAAATCATAATAGTAAATTTATAATGCTCGAGAGAAGATGTTAGTAAAGCATGGAACTGGCAAAAAAGGATGAATGTAGAATAAATGTGTGAAAACTGTATATGATAGAGTGTCAAATGCAAATATAAGAAGTGAATGCGGTGCGAATGAAAGTATTATGATTAAAATAATGAAATGATCATTAAGATGGTTTGGACACACGAAAAGAAAGAATGGTAAAGAAAGTATATGTAAACGACATAAACGACATGAAGACCGAGGAAAACGTGCCATGATCAAATAAACAAATATTAAATGTCGGCCACGTGAGGAGTCGGAGATATCGACGTGCGTGCACGATACAATGTATGAATGTTGAGAAATCGAGAGAAGCATATCAGGAAATAACAGTGTGACAGTCCATTATTTACCTACTCCTTCTGGGAGACGACGTTGTGGTTAGTTAGTGTATTTTTTCGTACACATTTTTTAAAATTATTATTGACCAGGTGAAAAATAGTCATTATGTAAAATATTGATTTTAAATTATTATTATTTTGTCGAATCGCTCATTACATCATTACAGCGCGAGCCAAATCGATGTAAAGGGTATAGCTATCGTATTTATTCTCGTGACATGTGATAGGTGGCCGATCTATCGCCATTTAATTGAATTTGAATTCTACACCAGGCCAAAGACGGTGTGACAATCACACTGCCGTCGCCGGGAATCGAACCCGAGACCTTCAGTGTTGCAATCATAGCACTTACCCCTCGGGAATGAAGGTCGTAGTTATGACTATTTCACCCTGTATACAGAGCGATTAAGTAGTATAATGTCTCTATTATAAAAGTGTTTTAAACTCACGCATAAAACAATGATTGATGATATTGTTTCTTGACCTTGTAGAGAAATAACAATCTTCGTTATTGTCGTATTACAACCTTGTAAGGAGAAGAACTTGAGAAGAAAATGTTATTAAACGATACTAATGAATCTACGCATTTCGCTTTGGATGAATCAAGCACATCGATTACAATACAATTCGAATCGATCGGTAATAAAATACATTTCTTATCCTGTTGATAGAATGATCATCATTACCATATTCCAGCATGACTATAGATAAACAAGTTCCTTTTACGTTGTAAGGTAAATAAGTAAGCAAATGATAAATATATAATCGAATGATTTAATTAAATCTCTTGATCGAGGTTAATTTTAAATAATAATTAAATAAAACGAAATTTTTAACTACGGTAGAGCGTCGTTTATCCGAACTAATTGGGACCGGAGGTGTTCCGGATACCGGTTTTATGGATAATCAAACAGGCGCTAATTCTTTAATCAAAAGAAGGTGTAAATCGATTTTTTTCCTCGGCTCATTTATAGATTATGAAATTACAAATTTAATTGCTAAACAAGTTTGTATGCAGTACAATACATACAAAGGCTTACGTTACTTTACAGTACTGGAAAAATAACAAGAGATATTTTTTTGAATAAGATTACCTCGTCTCTCTTTTGCACTTCATCATCTCGGCTTGTCCGGATAATTGACGTTCCGGTTAACTGACGTCCGGATAAACGACGTTCTACTGTACTTATGATGTATTTATTTCGACAGCGACCGGTTTCGTCAGGCTCGCTGGTCGCTGTCGAAATAAAGACAAAATAGTAGTAGTTAAAGCACATCGTTTTATTGAATTTTTATGATAAATATATGTTGTACGAGTATATTATATTTAAAATATATTAATTAATAAAAAAAATACTAAAAAATAAAATGAAAGGATCATTAAGATGGTTTGGACATATGGAAAGAATGAATGAAGAAAGAATGGTAAAAAATATATATGTTAACGATGTAAATGGAACCAGAAATAGAGGAAGACCGAGGAAATCGTGGCACGATCAGATAAATCAAATATTGAATGTCAGCCACGTGAGGAGTCAGAGAAATTGACGCGCGTGCATGACACGATGTATGAATGTTGAGGAAGCGAGAGAAATATGTCAGGAAAGAAAAGTGTGGCAGTCCATTCTTTCTGCCTACCTCTTCGGGGAGACGACGTGATGGTTAGTTAAATAAAATAAAAATAAAAATGGCAGTGAATGGTGTTTTTGTACCGACCGTTATGCATAGAAGTTAAGCATGGAATTGGCAAAATAAGGATGAAAATATAATAAATGCGCTGGAATCTCTTAGACGAATGTGTGATAAATCTTTATATATTAATAATATAGCGCCAAAAGGAAGTATGCACAAAACAATGAAGTTTGTTAAGATGCTTGGACACACGGAATGAATGAACGAATACAAAATGGAGACAATGAGAGAAGTGTGTCTGGAGAGAACATTCTTTCTGCCTATCCTTTCGGAGAGACAGCGTGATAAGAAAATATATTTAACATGAAGGATAAAAACGTACCATTTAATTTCTTTTATTAAGCAGTTTATCAGACGATATTAATGGGTAAAGTGGAGGGAGGTCGAGGAGTTGGTAGAAGGTAGCTATGCTGGCTGCAGAACACCAAAGAGTGGACAGGAATAACAAGAGTTCAGAACCTGTTCCAAGTGGCGCAGCATAGAGATGCCTTTGCTGTAGTGATCGCCGACGTTGGGGGGACCTGACACGGCACCGAAAGAAGAAGAAGAAGCAGTTTATGGTAACCACGTGAAAACTTTATAAATAATAAATTATTAATTTAAAATTGTGCAGTCCTTCCTTACATAAACGAAGAGGTGGATTGTGAAATGGAAATATTAAATTGCGATGGCTTCGTGACGATAATATAATATACGAGTACACATGTATTTATTACTAGTGTTATTAAAATAGTCTGAATCATACCATGCTATGAGATTCGAAATTCTTTGCATTCTTATGATTTCCCTTAACCCCTGTAGTGCGGCTAGCTCTATTTACAGTAAAAAAGCTGCGGCTGGCTATATTTACAGTTAAAAATGGTCTACAACTACGGAGACTACATTTGGAGCGCATATATGAATGTAAAGCTCATATGTAGGTCATACATAATATAATATAAGCCTTTACTATATACATACGCAAGAAAAAATTGAACAGGTAGACCAATTCAGATATCTTGGAAGCGAAGTAACCAGCTCTAATGACCTCCCCAGAGAAGTAAGGTCACAGGTAGATAAGGCTGCAGCGGTTGCAGGCTGCCTGAAAAATGTCATATGGAGAAACAAGGACATGAGGACTGACAGCAAGGTACGCATTTATAAGACCTGTGTACGACCAGTCCTCACATATGGCATTGAATCGAGGGCAGACACTGTCAAGACAAAGAGCATGCTCAGGACAACCGAGATGAAAACACTCCGCGCTATAGCTGGCAAAACCCTACGTGATCGAGTTAGGAATACAGCAATCCGAGAAATCTGCGAGGTCGAAGATGTGGTCAGATGGGGACGTCAAAGACGGCGATACTGGCATCAACATGTAGAAAGAATGAGCTCAATGGGGATACCATTTATAGCTCTTCATGGAATGCCAAACGGACAACGCTGACCAGGAAGACCCCCGAGACGGTGGAGAGAAAGCTGGAGTTCAGCGTCTCAAGAGGACCCGCCTGAAATAACAGACTCCTGAGCCTATTAAAAGTGAAGAAGAAGAAGAAGACCTATATACATAAGATCCTTACTACTAAACTGTATGTAATAGTTTGATGAACAGGGAGTATCTGTCTGAGCTGCAAATGTAGTCAAGCGCAGTTTGAGACATTTTTTACTTCAAATAAAGCCATTTGCACAATGGGGGTTAAATGTCACGAAGCTAGTACTATTCAGTAGTATTATATAAGAAAATATATAATTAGAAACGAATATTTCACAAAAATATTAATTTACTGTTAAATTTATAACACTGTTATAATACCACCATTTTTTTATTATTCGTTTTTGAGAAGGTCACAACAGCTGTTTCGCCAACCGATTTTGGCATTGTTTGTAACACCTTATGTTGCCAACATCGGTTGACAAAACAGCTGTCGCAACATTCTCAAAAGGTGTATAGTAAAAAGTTGTGATACTATAACAGTGTTGTAAATTTAACAGATAATAATGTTGAAGTAAAATATCATAGTGTGTCGGCCAAAACAATAGATGTTTTATAAATATTAACGTTTTTATCATTTGTAAAAATTATCATCAACTATAACTAGAGCTATTAAAGTATTGAACTCTAAACAAATCATTAGTTATGGAAATAAGTAGGTCGTAAAATAAATTGATAAATTGAAAAAAAAAGAAACATTAAATTAAGGATTTTGTGTAAAATACTTCATTATGATTGCATATAAAATTTTATGGGCATCTTGTCGTACATCAAACTCACTAGACTCTAGAAAATATCCCGCAAATTAGCTATTCAATAATGTTAAATCGTTCTATAAAAAGTTTTTATTATTATATTTTTCAGACATGTTTTTCTATAAATTACAAAAATATTAAGAATTGTAACGTAAACAACAGTGCGTGATTAAAATTATGTAAAAAAGTGACATGGTATACATTTTCGAATAAACAATTTTTACGTTGTATGATAGAATACCAAATGACGAAAACGTTGTATGATAGAATACTGAATGACGAAAACGTTGTATGATAGAATACCGAATGACGAAAACATTGTATGATAGAATACCGAATGACGAAAACGTTGTATGATAGAATACCGAATGACGAAAACGTTGTATGATAGAATACCGAATGACGAAAACGTTGTATGATAGAATACCGAATGTTGAAATAAGAGAGAAATGTAAGGCAGATGAATGCATCATGGATAAAATTAAAAAAGGATCCCCGAGATGGTTTGGACATATGGAACGAATGGATGAGAGTAGAATGGTTAAAAAGTTGTACACAAGCAGCGTGAGTGGAAAAAGAAGCCGAGGATGACCGAGGAAAACATGGCATGACCAAATTAATCAATTGTTAAAAGGCGGCCACATTCGAAGTCGGAATAATCGACATGCGTGCATGGTACGATGTATGAATGTAGAGGAAGCCCGAGAGGTATGCCAGGACAGAGCATTGTGGCGATCCATCCTCTCTGCTTACCCCTCCGGCGAAATGGCGTGATGGTTAGTTAGTTAGTTAACAATTTTTACGATATTATTATATACAACGTCAAGTGGCGGCTGGTGATAGCATTTAACATAAAAATATATGATCAAATACAATGTTACAATCCATTGAATTCAAAGTCTTGAATTTGAAATGTACGAATCGTCTGTTTATAATTTTTTAATTTTTATTGTAGTATTTAACATGCAGCCGTTTGATAGGCATAAAAGTTATCTAATAATGCAGGCAAAACTCGCTAATCACTCAAAATTCTTTTTCTTCCTCGAGTGCCATGTCAGGTCCCCCGACCCTGGCGTACTTAAAATTATAACATTAAAAACATGTTTTTTTTTGTATACAAATACTTGTAGAAAATACTGGATTTTTACCCATTGCGGGTTATTCATTTTAAACAACAATGTGAAGTTATTAAAAAATAGTAGCATATATCCAAGTTCCAAAAATGGGTCAAAATGTGGTGTCGTAAGAAGGGCGGAATGGGGATGTTGTTAACATAAAGTGATCGCTTAACCCAACCAATGACAGGTCATAAGTCTTGTAAACGCTTCGACTACCATATTCTGTTTCCAAATAATTTACATCTTCGTCTCTATTGAGATACAATTAATCCTTAAAAATATGTCGTTCGCATATCTAAAATATTTTTTGGTCGCTACTCTCTTCTGAAGACTTATAGTAGAGTGTGGTCGTGTTATAACCAATAAATAAAGTTACTCGTAAAAATCGATAAAAAGTATTTTAGTGCAATTTTATAGAGTCAACTAGTGTTTTTTTTTCAATGCTCATTTTATTGTAGGACTATGGTATACGTGTAACAAAAAATATTGGGTTATTAAATATAAATATGCGTTATAAAATTATTTCTTAAGTGGTAAGTTTACAAATATTTGTATGAAGTGCATTACGGTATTGATATATGTAATAATACGAACGTACATATATCATTAGATCTTATCGTAAAATGTATGCAGCATATCGTAACTATCGAAATTCATGTTGTTTAATAACATATTTGATTATAAACGTTGCACGAGTAGCATTTTTTAACTAAAAAAAGAAAAAAATCATACAAACTATAATATATTTTCTATTACTCGAAGAATAGTGTAAGCTTTATATTACTTATGGTGAAAAATGTGCGTTTGAAAATATTGTAATTAAAATTTTTATTTATAACACCCACAAGATTTTTATGACATGTTTTGCCAGCGTTACTGATCAATGATATCCTTTTCGAAGAAGCCTGACGATGTCAGCGAAACTAACGAAACTAGGTACAATAACAATTAAGCTTACATAAAAAAGCTTTTTTATTTAACACATTTCAAACTATTGTAATGCGTACTTTTACAATTAAATATTTTTAATTTCTTGTTATTCTATTCGTGGATATGAAAGCATAAATACCTTTTTTTTACTGAAAAAGTTATTTGTTATATTTATTGAAAGTAGTATTTGTAAGTAGAGAACGTAAAAATGCCTAAGTATTTTATGCAAGGAATAAATTCATACGTGATAATGTGACATATGATACTTTACTTACGAAGATTGAACGACAGATGACCCAGTTGGTAAACGTAAGCAGAAATGTCACCTAACAATACAAAAACGTCGTGCGGTAAACAATCAATTGTAAAAATATATTTTCTCAATGCCGTGAGCCAGTCAATTAGTTGTATGTGACACTGACTTCCTCGAATTTAAATCGTACATAGAAAAAATTCTTATAGATCAAAATATATGAATATAATACATTAAGTGAACAAACATAAAAATTAATTTACCTTGAAATGAAATAATTATTGTTTTTGTATTGTACACAATTTTTTGTCAACTGAAAACGTTTTCATAAAATCATAATTGTTGACATTGTTTTTAAACCACACACTATAAAATCACGTTAACAACTTACCGACAAAACATTAACATGAATTCAACACAAAATGTCCTCAGTAGTTTAGTAATAAAACGTTTCCTTGAAAGGAAAAAAACAGAAGGTTGTCCAGAGCGATGTAAACACGATAGTGCGTCAATGGATATAAACAGTTTGTTGCATTTTCCAGTTTTCAAAACAACACTCGACCTCGCTCACTCGTGGTACGTTACGGGAGTCCGTAGTCAATCGGAGTAACAATAAATATTATGGTGCGAATGTGAGGCGATGGGCCAAGACGCAGAGGCCGGGGATCGCGGCGCGACGCTTGGGGCGGGCGGCCTGTGTCGGACTGTCGATTGCTCGCTTATTTGTCATGCTTATATGAAAATATGAGTTGAATTTTCTTTGCGGTATTTTAGTACTGCCACGAATTTTTCGCATGTGCGTTTACGTAACTGCAGTGTTCTCCGTGGATCGCGATTAGTCCCCTCTGGTGTGGGTT
This sequence comes from Lepidostoma basale, assembly GCA_022606425.2. NCBI lineage: Eukaryota > Metazoa > Arthropoda > Insecta > Trichoptera > Lepidostomatidae > Lepidostoma > Lepidostoma basale. Next base: position 1,167,059 of record JAHDVF020001249.1, read on the forward strand.
CTTTGCAATTTTCGCGAATCCTCTTTGCTCGCACAGAGCTATTATATTTACATGTTTTGTTGGTAAGCGCCAGTGGCGGTCGGATAGTCTAATTATTAAAATTATAAAGGTTGGAAATATGTACATAACGTTAAAATTAATAACAAAATAAAGTGAAATTGCTGATGAAAATGCACAACCTTTTTTTAGCAAAATTCGGAAAAAAAATCTAATCTCTGTTATAACAACATTTTCTTATTTCAGAGCTTTATTTTGGTGTAAATAATGGGAAAACAGTGAGTTCGAACGTTAATTAAACGCACTAATTTCAAAATAATGCAATGCTGCACATAGTCATTTTGCTGGATTTAAGTTTTGGAATAGAATTAACTTGCTAAATTTTCAAACGATTGTACAGGGTAAAGATTGCACTGCTAATTAAGTAATAACTACTTGACCAGTTTTCCAAGTAAGTTATCCGACATTAGAGTCAAATAGATCAATTGATAGCCGGAATATGATTTTGTACGTCGAATTTAGAAGGTACTGATAACTCTAATAATATCCGAGAGCTACTTGATGAGCATTTTCAATAAACGTGGGCATTAATAGTCTAAATCTAGAGCACGCCGGCTGAGATAAGACGGAGACAAACTGAAAGGCGGGTATTTTGTAAAGTGGTCAACAGATCTAGCAATAAATCTTGTTAATGTCGCCAGCCAGGAGTCTGATGTGATACACAACAAAACATTGTTAGATAAACTAACATCTCTACATTTCAATATTACAGGTAGAGATGTTTAAGTCTGTACAGCGAGTTAAATGTTTGATGTGTATAGTAATATTATTTCAACATTGCGTAGTTAAATACACAAAATTAAAGTTTACATTATTCGCATAGTGTTTTTAGTCGTATATGACATTAAGAAGATATGTATCCAAATCGAAACGATTTAAGGAAGTTTGAACGTGGAGAATTTCAAATTTCTAGCATGAACGACAATCAAGAATAGAATGTGCAACTTACATACAAGTTTCTGGAGATATGTGGTACATATGACATTGATAGGCAAACAGAACGATAAAAAACGTTGGCATTCCAACGCAAATAATATGCGATCTGAACTAGTTACATTTGACATTATACCGAAAACTTTCAAGTAATTAATTGTTCACTTGGGAGGGTGGATACGTGCAACTCGTGGATTTTGATGTACTGCATTGCTACAAACTATAATATTATACAGTAATGAAGGAAACTGACTCCCATTTCCGTTACGAAACTCATAAAGTAGGTGGAATTAGGTTCTACCTTTCTCGTTGAAATAAATCTGAAGAATTGGAATAAGTTTAATAATTTGGGGATATGGGAAACATAATTCTCAATTTAACAAAAAATACGGTGTGAATCACGGTATTACATTTTACTTCACACTTCACCAGAAATATATATAGAGACTAGTTGCAACCAGTGAAATATTTACGGAAGTAAAGATTTTCTACCTACCTTTAAAAATTTGGTTCACTGTACAATCGTAATCAGTAAAAATTTGCAACTTTTAATGTAAATATTTTTTCACACACGTTAAAATTTGACAATTAACAATATAAAATTGTTCTTCTTTTGTTTTGTACACTTCTGTCATACAACAATAATCAAAACAAAATTCATAATTAGATTCATAATCAGAATAAAATTCAAAGAAGTATTCCTTTCTCGTTCTTTTGTATTCATTTTCTGGTTCTCTTTTCTCTGATTATATCCGAGTTCTTGCCTTTTAATATTATGATGCCTAAACAGAGTAATACACAACTTCTTACTGGAAAGAGCCCCTTTCTGGGGTATAACTTCAAAAAATTAATGTTGTTATTTGAAATTTCATGGTCGAAGTTCATTTTTTAATTTTTCGACCGGTTTCGGCAGCTCGCTGTCAGGGTAAACATAGGAAGGTGGCAGCGAGTTGCTGAAACCTGTGGAAGCCATAAACCTAAGTGGAATTTAACTGAATATAATATGTACTTTAAAGAATTTTTAAAATTAAATTGGAATTATTATTTAAAAAAAAACCTGTGTGCAGATAGACAAATAAATGAAATACATAAATATGTATTATAAAGCTTGTGTACAGAGTCACACATAACGCGAACCGTACACTCTTTCATAATAGTTAGTCATATTTCAGCTCATAGCACTTTGATCCTTATGATGGTCAGCGGGGACAGACAATTATTTATATATAAACACAATTTTAGTGCCTAGGTTGACCCCGTTGACTGACACATAAAAACCGAATAATAAAAAATAAATCTTCATTAGGACGGTAGAAAAACATCAATTTAATAAAAAAAAATTACTATCTCATATTTAAAGTTTTAATGATTTATGTTATACAAAATGAAACGTTTAACCTTCTTCTCTCTTGGTGATCATCTTATCGGTACACGAGGTGGCTAAACCTTCTCAACTTGGTTTCCTCAACCGTAGGTCTTTATTACCTATAGGGGCGACCATAAAGCTGTCTCGAATATGTTCGTTGCAGACTTTATCTAACTTGGTGACTCTAGCCCATCTAAGGTTTTTCATTTCTTCTGTTCTGCCTTTTTAATTTCCCAACGCTAAGCACCGCACCATTCATTCCATTTATTATTTATTTAGTAAAATCCTCATATTTCCAGGTTTCTTAGTCTTGGACTAGTTCGCTGTCAATTTACAGTATTTTAACGCCATTTTTGATGACTGACAGACATGTTTTCGGAAGCTCACCTGGTCCTATCCTTCTATTGTACATTGCAAAGGTCTTTTAGACGATTTGCCCCTCCCTCATATTTTCCACCATAGGAAACACTTGGAAGCTTCCTCGGGTATAATCATTTCTTATTATACCAGACAAGCTCACTTCAGCAGCCCATCTCAACATCATCATCTCTGCAACACGCACCCTCTGTTTTTTTGTGGCGTCTGACAGCCAAACATTCCGAACGGCAGAGCATGGCTGGTCTCTTTGCAATTTTGTAAACCTTTCATTTAACAATCAATCAAAAAAACAAAAAGTTATACAAAGTTATTTACATACAGTGAGCCAAAAACGAGACGACAACTGTAGGAAAATCCACTCATTCGTGGAGAACAAAGCGTAGAATTTAAATAATCTGTGCGGCCATTTAATTGATTGGAGAAAATGCGACAGAATCTCTCAATACATAAATAACTTCCGCAACAGTTCTTGCTGATGCTATTTTAGTATCAACCAAACTCTTAGATTTTCTGCGATCGGCGAACTGAGAGTAAATAAGATTCAAAGGAGATAAAGCTCTATAAATAAACGACCGTAAAACTGATGGTCATTTGATGAACAAAAATTTAATTAAAAATATGCGAGAACGGATTTTAATGCAAATCATTTGGCCTTAAACACACTGTTTTCGGTATAGAATATTTTTACAGTTTGTGTTCAACAGGAGTAATATAATAAACAAATTAAAATAATTCCGATTTTTGTCGGGTAAGTTGCTACACATGAATTTATAAGTATACAATATTTTTATACGCATACAATATTTTTCTTTTTTTAAGTTCCTACCGGTTTCTGCAGTTCAAGTAGACCAGTAGTCGTCAAATTTATTAGTCAAAAGTGCCAAATATCTGTAGTACTGCGGTTTAGATTTAATAATAACTTAATTTGTTTACAAAAACTCTGTTCTAATGAGTCAGTTAAAACTCGACACACTGAATAAAACTGGATAGCTTATAAAATAAAAGCGTTGTCATGTCTTTTATTGTTATTTAACAATGTCATTAGATTTCCTGGTAAAATAGGAAATTCAGGATTGCATTTTGTTTATAGACAAGATTTCAGGTTTTCATCAATAGAACTAATTAAAATTGATAATAATATTAGGTCCTTACATATGAAATCGGCGTTTTGCCGTACTGGCAACTTTGATCTCAAATATCTTCTCTTTGGTTAGGAATTCCAAATTCAAATTTATACAGCTATTTACTCAAGTATTTGTGTTTCGAAAATTATAATTCATTTGTTTTTTTATCAATTGTTTTTTTTCTTCGCGTCACTCAGTTTACAAAATGGAAAACTTGAAATATCGCGTTATTTACGAGTACGAGTTCCACCGTGGCACCAGTGCTGCAGAAACGGCTCGAAGGATTAATGATGTGTATGGCGACAGTGCCGCAAAAGAAAACACAGTGCGTTTTTGGTTCCAACGTTTTCGTTCTGGAAATTTCGACCTGCAGAACAAGCCCCGTGGACGGTCGGAGACCAAAGTTGATAATGAAGAATTGAAGGCTATTGTGGAAGCGGATCCATCGCAAACCACGTCCGAGTTAGCTGCAGGCTGCGGTGTTAGTGATAAAACTGTTTTAATCCACTTGAAGCAAATTGGGAAGGTGAAAAAGCTTGAAAGGTGGGTACCTCACGAATTGAGTGAAGCAAATCAACAAACGCGCGTTGACTGCTGCGTTGCATTACTCAACCGGCACAATAATGAAGGGATTTTGAATCGAATCATTACCTGTGATGAAAAGCGGATCCTGTATGATAATCGGAAGCGCTCATCGCAATGGCTGAACCCTGCCGAACCAGCCAAACCATGCCCGAAGCGAAAATTGACTCCAAAAAAGTTACTTGTGAGCGTTTGGTGGACTAGTGCTGGTATCGTTCACTACAGCTTTCTTAAATCTGGCCAGACGATTACGGCAGATGTCTATTGTCAGCAACTGCAAACCATGATGGAAAAGCTAGCTGCTAAACAACCGAGGCTGGTTAATCGCTCTAGGCCACTGCTGCTTCATGATAACGCTAGACCACACACTGCACAACAGACGGCTACCAAATTAGAAGAGCTTCAATTGGAATGTCTAAGACATCCACCGTACTCTCCGGACCTTGCCCCAACAGATTACTATTTTTTTCGAAATTTGGATAACTTCTTGCAAGGGAAAAAATTCAACTCCGATGGGGCAGTCCAAACCGACTTCAAAGATTTTATTGATTCCCGTACGAATGGTTTTTAAAGTAAAGGGATCGATGAACTACCTATGAGATGGCAAAAGTGCATAGATAGCAATGGTACATACTTTGATTAAATAAATATATTATATTTAAAAAAAAATCAATTTTATGTTCCTCCCATACAAAACGCTAATTTCATATGTAAGGACCTAATATAACCTACATACAATTAAATCTCCACACTCAAGTATGATAGTTAACGAGCCGCAGTTTGCGACCACTGGACTAAACGATGGCAGTGAGCTGTCGAAACCGATCGGAACATGTAAAAATAAATATAATAAAATTGAGTACACGAACTCGTAATAACCAGTTTTTATTATTTTAATTACGTTAATTAGAAAGCATTCGTTTATAAAAATTAAATGACATTGAAAATTGCAACGAATGTGACGAAGTGCGAATGAAAGTGTTATGAACAAAATAATTAAATAGGTCAATAATATGGTTTGGACACAAGGAAAATATATGTTCTTCTTTTTCTCTCTGGCTCTACAGTTCTGGGTCAACCACGGCCGCCTCCAAAAACTTTATATAGCCGACCTTATCCTGAGCATCCCGAGCTATCCCGAACAATTGTAGGTCCTTCAGAACACCGTCTAGCCAATGAAGCCGCGGTCTTCCCACGCTGCATCTTCCTTTCGGTCATGTACGAGTAAATGTCAACTGTGCGGATGTCGACAGCTTCTCCATTCGCACCAGATGTCTAGCCCACCCGTAGCCAAGCCGTTGGAGTTTTATAAATTTGTAAAGTACCTATGTGTTATAATTTTGGAAAGTATTTTTTAACGATATTAAAATAACAAAATGTTACATGAAGTGTCCAAATAAACATTGTACAAATCGATCAAGTGTGCAGCTTATTTTGCGTATAATTAATAAAAAAATATGTAACCTAAGTGAATAAACAAGTGTAATTGATTTAGGTATTCCTCCGAATTGGAATAAAAAGGTTAGCACCGACCTTATAATATAGTAAATTTTGTACTTATATAAGAAACAGAGTATTGTAAAATTACTATCTATTAACCTATGACCGTTACTAGTTCAAACCGCATTTAAATAATAAACTACAAGAAGTTGTTTTTAAACCACCGACAATAAACTGTGATGTTATTGATCACTTGAAGTGCGCATCCGTACCTACCTATACACGAGCGAAATAGGAAGTCGCTATTGAAGATGCATATATGCTTAATATAATAATATAGGTAATATATATACTATATACAAACGACATAAACAGTAGTATTAGTTATATTTTGGAAACATGAGAGAAATACATTTCTGACGCATTTAAGGATAACAGATCCGATATGAATGCTCCTATGGAACAGCTTTATGGACCTTCAATTCTAAGATCGGAAATTTTACATGCGATACAAATTTCAGACAATAGAAAGGCTTGCGGACCAGACGATGTTCCAGTCGAGGTGTTGAAACTAATCAGTGATGTTAATATTGATTACCTGTTGAGGTTGTTTAACACAATTTACGACACAGGGAACATACCCCAAGACTGGCTTAAATCCACCTTTGTGACATTACCAAAAAAGCAACACCCTAAAAAATGCAGTGATTATAGACTGATTAGTTTGATGAGTCATGTTCTCAAATCATTTCTTAAGATAATACATGCCAGGATTCGTAACAAATGTGAACAGGAAATGGAAAACCCGAGAGGCGCTGTTGGCCGTTAATGTACTAGTACAAAAATGCCGCGATCAAAGAAAAGAAGTCTTCGGGTGCTTTATTGATTACGAGAAGGCATTCGATAGGGTGAAACATGATGATTTAATGAGCACTGAACGGTTGCAATGTTGAAAAGGTGGAAAAGTTCAGATACCTCGGCAGCATGCTTACAGACACCCTTGACCCAGATGTAGAGTTGAAATGTCGGATTGAAGCAGCAAGAACAGCATTTAACAAAATGAAGTCACTCTTTTGCAATGACAATGTCAACTTAAAACTAAGACAGAGGATGTTAAAGTGTTATGTGTGGTCTGTTCTGTTATATGGGTGTGAGACATGGACATTAAAAGTAAATACAATGAACCGGTTAGAGGCATTTGAAATGTGGCTTCACCGAAGAATGTTCAGGATCCCATGGACAGACAGAGTGACGAACACAGAAGTCCTGAATCGTGCAGGAGTAAATAGAGAGCTGCTGACATTAATCAAAGTCCGCAAGATTGCATATCTGGGTCACGTTCTGCGAGGAGAGAAGTATCGCCTGCTGCATCTAATATTGAAGGGAAAAATAGAGGGCCGCAGGGGGGCAGGGAGAAGGCAGATGTCCTGGCTGCGCAATGTGAGGGAGTGGACGGGAATCGGAACTGTGGAGGAGCTGTTCCGGACGGCGCAGGATAGGGAAGAGTTTACCAGAGTGATCGCCAACGTCGGGGGGACCTGACAGGGCACTTTAAGAAGATGTATTAGTTACGTAAAAAATCAAGATAAATTGATTAATTAGCAGTAGATTTACATTTGAAATGTATAACTAATTTTATAACATTTTCAAATGCGTACACAATGGATAACCATTTCCTTTTTTAAATAATTATTCGCGGTGTAGCAGCGTCGTAAAAATCTGCGTCACACAATACTCCCTGGTTGTATTACGCCGATCAAATTAACAATAGCATCAGATTAGAAGGCATAATGCTTAAATAGAGGTACATGCAAACAGCGTACGAGTATTCCACTGTTTACGTAAATAATCAAACGTTCAAGTGTAGGCGCAGTAAAATTTCGTTAGAAACAAACGAAAACCTCAATACGTTAAATATACGAGTATTTTACGTACTTATTGTTTACTGAATAATATTGTATAACTCTATCAGAAATATTTAACATTGATAAAAATGTTGGTTTTATTGAAATTTTATGAGTGACAATATTCCTTAGCAAAGCTTATTGTTTCTTGAACAAAGACTTGAATCTTCTGGCTTACGGAGGTTGGGGCTATTCCTCTTATTTCTGATGGAAACAATGTTAGAATGATGATTGGTGGGTTGTTGGTTTATCCGGGGGCTGGACTCGTGTGACTCGGAGTGTTCCTCTGAAAGAAGATCGATTTTGGGCGCTAGTGGCGGCCGGGGGTGTTGAGGTCATGTACAAGTACGCGTAAAATATTTTACGTGTGTTATTAATGAACGGAGTGTAGTCTTTACGCTAAGAGGAGCATATCTGAAAACAATAGTTATGTCATTAAGCCTTTAGAATGATGCAATAGTCTTTATTGTTTCCTAAACAATGGCGTAAAACTTCACATTCACCCTTTGGTTGCCGAAATCCGATAACTAGGCTTTCGCTACACCAGCAAGAAGTGCCGTTTTAGACAAGGTTAGTTGTGAGGGGTGAGTCTGTGCTACATTTCTATATATTTTTAATTTCATTAAATGTAAAATAAATTTTTGTCCTTTTTTTGTTAATGGGCACGGGGTAAAAAATAACAGTGGACTGCTAGCCACATAGGGTCTCATGTCTATCAGTTTTTTGTCGCGCCGAGATAAAGCTAAATTAACGGCACGGCTTACAAAATCGACGGTGGTCTTAAGATGGTGGCTGCTGGCTGTGCACCTTTTTACACCGTGCGTACGAAACTACAGTAGTAACATTTTGTGTCGCTCTCGCCCCAGAAATCCATGCAATCTGCACTTCAAACGAGCCGACAAAATATGAAAATAAATTAGTTTTAATTGTGACAAAAATAAAAGATTTACAAAATAAATAAATAAATATAATTAACAATTGAATTACTTTCTCTAAAATCGCGGCTATTTTGGCAAAGTAATCCCAAAAGTGCCGGCAACCAAAGGGTTAAATAATAAATGCCAATGAGAATGTATATTTTCTAGAAGTTTTGTTATATTTTATGGGAATTACATATTTCACCATGTTAAACCTAAGCAAGGAAGAACCAAGTATCATGATTAAAGATCTCCCTGACGCTTCCCTGAGGTTTGGGTTAGAAATGAATGAAACAGCAAAAGCAAAATCATGAGTCCGTCCTACAGAAATATAAAAATTGATGACAAAATAATTGAAACTGTTGAAGAATACATCTATCTCGGACATAAGTTAAAAATGGGAAAAGAAAACCAGGTGGCAGAAATACCCAGAAGAATTGGACTTGGTTGGGCAGCCTTCGGAAAGCTCAGTCATATAATGAGAAACAAGGATATCCCCATTAATTTAAAAAGGAAAACCTACGAAGCATGCATCTTGCCTGTGATGACATATGGTTTGGAAACAATGTCCCTGACCATAAATACTGTCCACAAATTGAAATGCGCGCAACGATCCATGGAGCGGCAAATGTTGGGCATAAGTCTGAGTGATAGAATTACAAATACAGAAATCAGACGCCGAACAAAAGTCGCCGATATCATGGATCGGATCGCAAAATTGAAATGGCAATGGGCAGGACACGTAGCCAGACAGCCAAGTTCAAGATGGAAGTCTTAAAGTGGAGGCCATGGGAAAACAAAAGGGGTGTCGGTCGGCCACAGAAGAGATGGGCCGACGATATTGTTGTGGTCGCCGGGAAAAAATGGATTGAAGCGGCACAGGGTAGAGAAAAATGGAGACAGATGGAAGAGGCCTACATCCAGCAGTGGAGGGAAGGCTAGGAAGAAGAAACCTAAGCAAAGTGAAACGTGTCATTCCGAAAACGACCGTTTTAATTCGTATTAATGATGCAATAGTGTTTAATGAAAAGTTGTTATAAATACATATATGTATACAAATAAAAAAATAGATCTTTGACCGTGATTGGGGGCACGTATTGTGTAGTTCCTCGAGATTATAGTGTTTGTCAAAACATACAATAACATAAATAAATAAAAATGCATTTCTCTAGTATAAACTAAAACGGGTTGCACTAAGTGCGTAAATAGTAACAATAATAAATCATTAAAATAATCTAACATCAGTGATAAACATAGGGGCCACTGAACTAAATGTGTGAATATTATATGTACACAAGTATGTTATTACGTAGGTACGAACGCACCAACAATCTCGTCTTAGTGGGGTATATAACAACTTTCCGATTCCTACATTTGTAAGGAATCCTAAATTTAATTACGGCCCACAATATGCGCAGTTTTCGAGGAAAGCTTCTCAACATTTCTCTGGGAAGCCGACAATTTTCACTAACGTGAAGTTGGTTTTAAAATTTCTGCTCGTCTAGTATATACGGTGCGTAACAGGCGTCTAGACAGAATCAACAATCAATTTTAACATTAAATAATTCCTTTATAATCACTCTATTTAAACAAATATTGTAATAAATTTGAACAAGTAAATGCATTGGTCGACATAAACAACAAGTGTTCTAAAAATGCAACAAGATTTCTACAATTGATTATTACCTATCAATAATTTAAAATTGTGTCATTATTAAGAACGTATACAAATAGTCAATTTAATAGTTTTATGAAGAATTATTAAACTACGGTGGCCTGGTCATGTTAAAATAATGACAAAAAAATACTCAAGAGACCACCTTCTTGGCAGAATGGCAAGAGCAATGACTGCCACACCAAAAGTCCCGGGCCCGATTCCCTGATATGGCAGTGTGATTCTCACACCGTATTTGGTCTGGTATAGAATTCATGTGACAATAAAATGGCAATAGATTAGCTACTTATCACATGTCATGAGAATCAATATAATAGCTTAAAAAACTAATTGTATACAGTAATTGGGTTCAAACGAAAAAAAATACCAAAGATTATGTCCAGATGGGTGCCGCCAAAAAAAGATTAAAAAAAAATAATACTCAAACTGGAAAGACACAGAGAATGGAAAGGGATGGCAAGGGACAGGAGCAAGTGAAGGTTGGTTGTAGAGGAGGCCACTGGGATGAAGCACCAAGAAGAATGCATATTATAAAGAAACTTACATTATTATTTTTTAATAACTGATAATAAAATTATATCAAATTCAAACCATAAAGGTCATTTACACTATCCTATATGTTAAAACTGATGGGATTCTAAATGCAGCTTCCTGCACCTGAATAATTACGTACAGAAATTAATCGTGTAAAAAAGTATTATATACATATGAAGCGTGCGTGCTGCTGGTTGCCACTTATGGCATCGAAACTGTAACATTGTTCAAACAAAGTGCTGAATAACTACGAATGACCCAAAGAGCGATGGAAAGAACCATGCTAGGATTAAGCCTTAGAGATAAATTCAGAAACAATACAGTGAGAGAAAAATCACAGTTTAATTATTCTAAAATGTTTAAGAGCTGGTCACGTAGCAAGAAGTACAGACGAAAAACCACCAAAAAGACTGTCAACTTGGAGTCCATGGACCGCAAAGAGAAATGCAGGGCGACTGCAATTACGGTGGAAGGATGACTTTAACCGACATGTCGGCATAACCTGGATCCAGCCTGCACAAGACAGAGCGGCGTGGAAGTAAATGGAGGAGGCCTTTGTCCAGAAGTGGATGGGAATAGGCTGAAGAAGAAGAAGAGTTATAATATACATAAATTAAATGCAGTAAGACTTTTATAAACATTCAATAACAGACACTTGTAGTCTATTTCATTATATTATCACTTCTTGTATCATTGTATAACATCATTTTCTAACCTTCCAGGCATTCTATCGGAATGTGTGCGAACTAATATTACATCAATACGTTCATACATAATGAAGATATCAAACTATTACATAATATATACAATATAATATCATTAAGTTTAACTTATTTCTTCTAATTCTTTCTGCAGATCTTGCAATCTGTTCTAGAGGATATCAGTATTGGTTCTGTGATGAAGACGTCCAACATTCTCTCCATCTTGGTGGTCGATGGCCATCATCATCTTGGGATTCTTCCTTTACTTATTTGATACTGTGAAATAAGTGGTTATTGTTAGTAGACAAATGAGAAACAAACAACCTTACAAGTCTTTGATATAAATATGAAAAGTTTAAATCACACGTTCCCAACCTTTTCTGGACCACCGCTTTCAGAGAATGACCTCTTACAATAAATAAAAATTCTAGTGCCCCCTCTCCCGTAAGAGTTATATCAAATATTATAATATTGTTGGACATAATCTTTATTTTATCTATCAATCGAAACATGCATGAACCACGTTTTTGCTTCTTCTTTATGGTCTGCAACAATCCTCACTCGTTCCTTCCACTCAGTCCTGTCTCCAGCCAATCTTTTAATTTCTGTGTAGCTGCCACAGCGCATGTCTCTTATTACCTGGTCCATAGAATCTCTCGGGCGGCCTCTGTAGTTTCCGCTCTTAACCATGCCTAATATTATGTCCTATCTAGTTTGCTCGTTGCTGGGCAATCCTTTTGAACATTTACCTCGTTTCTTCAGCCCTTCTCATTACCTCGCTGTTATGAATGTGTTTTGACCAATGGACCCTCATCATGTGTCTGTAGCACCGCATTTCGAAAGCAGCTAGACGTCTGCACTCACTCTGGTCAATGGTCCATGTCTCGCAGCCATACGGCAGCATACACCAGATTTAATCCGATTTTTTCTAATGCTCATATTAATGATACCCGATTCAATTATATTTGTCTTTTTATTGAAGGCTATTCTGGCTTTCGGTATTCTGCTTATAATTTCTGCCTCTGAGCGCCCATTTCGAGTAATTCTGCTGCCTTTGATCTGATAAAATCTTTGACCTGTTTTATGCTGGTGCCACCCAGAACAACATTTATAGATCTATTGTCTGTCCCAACGACCTTCATCATCTTTGCTTACCAACTTGCAAATACTTGTCACCGACAATACTAAACCGAATTAGGTATACATATACCTAATGATTATTAAATTTTTTAATAGTTGTTCATACAAAAACAATAAATTGAAAATTTTATATTTAGGTAGATAAATAAAATGTTAATTAATGAAATGAAATGAACACAACATTTTATTATTGATTTCTTAAATAATTACATCACAATCGACCTACTTGACTGCCTCGACGCCCCCTATTTGCCTCTGGACCCGCTACCCAGTGGCGGTACTCCCATAGAAGCCCAGAAGCCCGGCTTACATAATTTTTTTTTTAATCAAAATCTCTTCTGGCTTACAGAGGTTCAGCTCTTGTGGCTATTCCTCTTACGCCTGATGGGAACATTGTTGGAAGGTGATTTGGTGGGTTATTGGTTTATGGGGGGGCATGATTACTTAGATTTGGGGGTTTGGTTTTGATTCAAAATTTCTTACGCAAGCCAGGCTTCTGGGCTACTATGGGAGTACCGCCACTGCCGCTACTATCATTATGGAAGGCTTGAGCGCCTACTGTGAGGGTGGTACTGCCCCCATTGGAAACACATGCTCCAAAAGAGAATTCGACAATACAAGTAACAATAAAAAAACTAACTAACTAACCATCACGCCATTTCTCCGGAGGGGTAGGCAGAGAGGATAGATCACCACAATGCTCTGTCCTGGCATACTTCTCGGGATTCCTCTATATTCATACATCGTACCATACACGCATGTCGATTATTCCGACTTCGAATGTGCACGCCTTTTTGCAATTGATTAATTTGGTCATGCTATGTTTTTCTCGGTCGTCCTCGGCTTCTTTTTCCACTCACGCTGCTTGTGTACAACTTTTTAACCATTCTACTCTCATCCATTCGTTTCACATGTCCAAACCATCTCAGGGATCATATTTGAATTTTATCCATGATGCAGTCATCTGCCTTACATTTCTTTCTTATTTCATCGTTCGGTATTCTATCATACAACATTTTCTCGCACATTATTCTTAGTGATCTAATTTTTACGGCGTATATACTGCTTTCATCCTTCTTTTGCCAGCTCCAAGTAACAAGAGATACAATATAATATAAACAAGTATAAAATAATAAAAAATACGAAATATAAATCTTTATTGTGAACATACTATAAAATTTTGTATAAAATTAATAAACCAGAAAATTAATTAAGTAGTACATTATATTATAATTATGACCTAAAGCTAGATAAATAATAAATTACTGAGAACAAAATAATGTTTATAAACATGTCAGTCTTAGCATGAGTGCAATATAAGTTTAAATAAACATTTGATCTCTAGGGTGTTGATCTGTGCTATTCTTCAACAAGTAAAGATTTATAAAATAAAATAGTTTAATTAACAAAGATTCAAATTCCTATAAAATACAGAATATTCCATTATTATTGTTTTAACAATTAGCACAATCATAATACTATTCATTTGAAGTACATTTTTAGGCATAAATAAAATTTAAGTGAGGTACTTTCCTAATACTGTTAAAATAGTCTACTTCCATGAGCACAGATAAGTACATTGGTTATAATAAGCGGTGAGTGTGTTACTTAATAAAAAACAACATTGCTAAATTATAATCAGTAATAATAATTGCTTATGTCAGTTTTTTCAAATCACATAAAATTTCAAGGTCACGTTAAACATGCTAAAAAATAAATGCCTTATGACAATTACACCAAACATATTATTCAGACACAAACATTCAAATCATTTCATATCAATAATATTTTTTTATATTATTCCAGATTAACATAATTACATACGATCAATTTGTGTTGAGAAGGCACACATGACTGAAGTAAATATAACCAAAAATTAACCCATTGCAACACAAAGCCGGTGAATCACCGGTTTGTCTTTGAAGTGATTTTTTTACATTAAAACTGAATGACAATAACTTTATTCATAAAAATGACATAAATAAGTATATTTCGGTTACTGATTTCTTAATAAAATATTACAATCATAATTTATTTCACATTTTTATTACAAAATATTACGGTATTTTAAAATCTGACAATACCTCCAAAATAGCCGAACGCACTCGTAAACAAACTCGTCGCGCTTGTAATATTTCATCAAATGAGGATGAAATATAGCGAATCCTTTTGGAAAGTGGCAGTGAGAATGAAGTTGATGAATATTCTAGTGAATTTCGATGGGAATGTGAGAAATGTTTGGTGGCTCTCCACATGCCAGAATGCTTTAAAGCTTATCACACTCTTCCAAAACTACCTGGGGATGAGCCATAATGATCTAGCTTACGAACAAAAAAAAATATGCTTTTATGTTTTACAATTTTATTTTGTGTGTAATTTAGTCTTATGAACAAATTATGTCATCTTTATTAGTGGTGCAATGGGTTAATGAAGCTAGCTGATTAAGTTGATTTAAAAGTAGTTTGTATGAAATTGACAGCAGATGGTATACGAGTAGACACAGAAATTTTTGTTATATATATTGATTGCAAAAGTTGAAATTATAATTATATCTTCTCCGGCGCTACAACCCTTGGTGGGTCTTAGCCTCCTCCAAAAAATGTCTCCATCCTGTCCTGTCTCTGACCGCCACCTCCCAGTCTTGCTGTTCCAGGACCCGACAGCCTGCCACGGCACAATAGAACCATCGCAGTCTAGGCTTGCTGATGCTGCTTTGCCCTACTGGATTTCCATACGACACTCTTTTAGGTAGCTCCAAGATCCCCCATGTAGTGCAAGTGCCCTATAAACTTGACGACGCTGAAGTCCTGGTATAGATCGTAGAGCTCTGTGTTGTATCTCCTTCTCCACGTCTGACCAACTTTCGAAGCAGTTTATCTTCATTTCATCACGTTTAGTGAGTGTCCAAGTCTCCCAGGCTGTATGCATATGTTAAAACTGGTCTAATCAGCGTTTTATACAATGTGGTCTTTGTCTTTCTGGACAGTAAACGCGACTTTAGGTGCTTATTGAGGCCGAAGTAGCATCTGTTTGCTGCGAATATCTTTTTTTCAATCTCTTTGAAATTATAATTATTCTGTCAATATACACAGTATCTTTAAAACAGATCAAATTGTTGATCAAATAAATGCATAAAATAAAAATATATTCTTTGAAGGAACAAAATATCACAAATAATGTATTACATCTAAGCAGAAATGATCGAGTATATAATTGCATATGTAAATAAATAAAATATAGTATTTAACACTATTGGAATCATAATGCTTTTTGGAACAGATTAAATTGTAGCCAAAAATTGGCCCATTCAGATTAAAAAAATAAATAAATATGATAAAAAAAAAACAATAAATTAGTATGCAAGTCTAAATTATCATCTAGCCATGATATAACACAATGTCAGATTGTTGTCTTAGGGTAGGGCCAAACCGGAGTACCAGGGTAGGAGGCTAGGTGGGAGTCTTAATCTGACCTGCCACATTATAAACGCTTGGAGATTTCGGCGATTGTAGCGCCGTGGTGATCTTTTATGGTACTAACCACAATATAGAAATATTCAATTTGAAAATAAATGTGAGTTTATAAATTTATGACTATTAATTTAGTGGTCACTAATCATTAGTAAAAAGTCATAAAATAAAGTAAATATAAAAAGTTTCATCGATTTCGTGACATTTGGGAATAGTACGAACTGACAGCTCAAATAAGTTCCGTCATTCTCGGTAATTGTGGTTAGTACTATAAAAGATAACTGCGGCCTTACGATCGCCGAAATCTCCTCCGAGCTCATAGTATGCCATACGTTGGTTCGCCAGGTGTTCATCTTGACTCCTACCCTGGCACTCCGGTGTGGCTGTACCCTTAGAGAATTCAATTCAATATGTTTTATTAAACATATAAGATAATATAAAAATTTAACAATATGTATTCTGTCCTGTTTGAGAAGATAAAATCAACACAATTGTAACATTAAAAAATTGTTCTTAAACAAAAACACATAATTTTAGAACAATAACCAATCGAACTTGGTTATTACAAGGAAGATGGAACCGACTAAATTATCTTTTCATAAGCATTACTTGTTATATCAGAGAATAGGTATTTTTTAATGCTTACAAAAATACCCATATACTATGAGTACTATAACTATATAAGTGAAATCATTGATTTCTTGCATAGGAAAGTACCTTTGAGTGAAATTCAAAGATCTGCACCTTCAGATATGTACTTTAAGCATTCTTTTATTCCCATGTTTACAACGTTAATTGTCTGTGGGAAGGGTAATAATACCTGTTTTCTGGACTGGTAATAGCCGGCGGGAAGGGTATAAATACCTCTTTTGAGGACTAGGTATAAACTGTAAGAAGTGTATTTTTACACAATTTTAGTGACCTATTTTTACATATTTTGAAGTATACATAAAATTAAATGTTATAATTGTATTTCAATTTCAAGCTATACGTATTAATAAGCACGCAAATCTACTGCAGGCAAAGTGCTAATTGCGACAATGTTCTTTACCTCAGTTGAGAAATAATATTTTAAGATACAGGATTGGAAAGCTCCATCAGTGTGAATAATCTAAAAGTAAAACATTTTGATTTTACCTTCTTTTTGTATTGAGCCCAGAATAATAAATAAATTAAGATAATAATAGAACACAGTGATTAATACTTTTATTTTTTTCTAAACCGGTAAACCAAGGAGTATCTCATCCATAACAAAAATATAAAGATTTCTAACCTTTTTTAAAAGAAGCCGGATAATATATTGATTATGCAGATGCAAGTAGGTTTTCTAACAATGGGGTTAGAACCTAGAGGCAAGTCCTCCGCCACGACTGTCGGCATGTGAAGAGAGGGAGTCCCCAATCTGCTGCACTGCATTGCATGTGGGGTATGGTTCTGGAGCCGTTGTGAGTTCTGGATTCAGAGTTCTTAAATCTTCTATCACTAATTTGGCAAACTGCGGCATGTGATTTTCTAGAATGAAACAACAGAAAATATTGTGTGTGTTATGTTTATATCTTTAGAATTTATTACTAGTAGCAACCCGTGAAAAATTCACGGATGTAAACCAATTTCTGCATTTTTGAAATATCAAATGGAGCATAATCGGCTTAAAGTAATGGAGTAATGAAAAGAAAGTAAGAAAGTCTTTATTCCATCAAATTGTGACTGACAATAAAATGTGTATTTATTTGGAGAATTCCCAACACACAAAATTATTGATTGATCCAGGTCAACTATCAACATTGACTCTGTATTTGGTGGGATCAAAAAGGTGTGGTGTAATATGAGCTTCTATATCAAAGTGAAATGGTTGATAAAAAAATAATTTAAGCCTCACTTTGATTGCAAAATGACCCCAGAATGGAGCAGATTGCTCCGTAAAGTAATTTTATCTTCACGACAATGCACCATCACACACTTCAAAACCAGTTTAAAACACATTAAAAAATCTAGATCGGGAAGTAATCAACCCACCTTTCATATCCATTAAAACCTTTCTCCTTCAGATTATCACATGTTAAAATTAGTGGCATACGCAATTTCTAAGCAGTAACTTCAAAAGGTACAAAAAAGTTAAAAATCTTTGAATGGTTTGCCTTAATCGAGGCAAGAACAGTTTTATCGGGACAGTATCCTTTATTTATCTGAAAGATGTGGGGTATGTGTAGCTAGTGATGGATAATACATTTAATAAAACATCTATGATGTTTCTCTTGAAATTATTGTGTTTTTTTATATAACAAAATCTGCATTATTAACCTGTACTCCTTATACACAATAAGTAAACACTGAACTTTCTACAGTAATAGATTTACTGTTTATGCAAAGTTTTTTCATTTATATAAAGACTTTTGACAGGTGTTAAGATACATTTTTCATTTGTTTCTATGACAATTTGAATAATTTCTTCAATAATATTTTGAAGTTCTTGCTGGTGTTGGATTGTTAAGTACCTAAGTACCTAATTACAGTGAATTTAAAAGAAAACGGTGGATACGTGGAGTAAGAAATTACATTATTCATAAATATATATTCAGAATTGAAAATTTGAAAACATTTTGAAGTTTTTGCTAGAGTTGGATTGTTTTAAGTGCCAAATAACAGTTATTTAAAAGAATATTGGATACGTGGAATATAAATGAAATAAACACAAAAGTCCGGATCGTCCAGCTGACAACATTTGCACGATTTAAAAGAACATTATGTGTTATTTTATTTTATATTATTTGTTTTAGATTTATTTTGTGGACGTTGGACGATCGAAGTGTGCGCGGGAGATGCCTATTGGTGCGATGAGGTTCGCAACTCATCACACCGCGTCTCCCGCGGGGGCGAAAAGAGAATGATAGAGTGCCGCATCTGAAGTGTGGCAGTCCATTCTTTCTGTCTACCCCTTCGAAAAGACAGCGTGATGGTTAGTCAGTTAGTTTGCAAACTGTTGCTTATTACAATAAAAGTGAGTTTAATTTTTCAATAGAGGATTAAGAATTAACTGGACGATATAGGAAATAATTGTGAATTCAAAACATTAACAATGCTACAAATATTATTATATTAACCTTCATATGCTAGAGTCTGGATGTTGAGCAACCGCAGTCTGGGGTTTTCTAAAGAAGTAGCAAGTTGATTGGGCGAATATTGTGATCCAACTAACGACTGAATAACTTGGAGAGCACCAGACATCTCGCCACAGCTCAGAACGATCCGTTGTCCTGTAAATAAAATCAATACAATTTAAAATTCTTCTAGAAAGATTGTAAACTCGACGACCTTCGTGGCAGAGTGGTAAGAGCTCTGATTACTATACCGAAGGTCCCAGGTTTGATTCCCAGCGAAGGCAGTGTGATTGTCACACTGTCTTTGGTCTGGTGTAGAATTCACATCATAATAAAGTGGCAATAGATTAGCTACCTATCACAAGGCATGAGAATCAATATAATATCTAAAAAATTAATTGTATACAGTAATTGGGTTCAAACGACCTGTTGCATAAAAAAAAGTATGGAGAACAAAATATTTTATCACATTTTTTTTATTTGAAAACAAAATCAAAATCAAATCAACATTTCACAAAAAATGCTAAAGAATTTTATTCACTGCAGATTTATAAAAAAACGCAATTTTGCATCATATGAATAAAGATAAATAAACATAATGTGAAAATCATGCGAAATATACAACTCACCACATGTGTAATGCTGTGTTATGATAATAGGTACAAAATTACTGGATCCTTTCTGTGGAGGAATGGATGCAGGCTCATTTAGTATATAACCATCTTCAGAGATGCGCTGGGATCCAAGGAGACCATGCAGACCACTTAAAATAAAATTAAACAATACACGTAATGTCAAATGATATAATATTGCAAGTGTATATAGTTCTCCCGATAATTAAGGTGTAACCTTGGAAATATGTCAAGAAAAATAAACTACAAAATGTTTTAATTCACTAAAACAAAGTACATGGAGTATTACAAATAGCCCAAAAGAAGAATATGGAATGATTTAATTTTAAAGACTTTAAGACTACATTATTCTGCGTAAAAAATTATATGTTTGATATCATTACATATTTTTATCATGTGACAACAGATTGCACTCTTAAGCGTTTTTAGATTAGAAGAGTTATAAATTTAAATTTCCATTTCTGTTGATTTTAAAGCGGCTAAAGCATTTTGTACATTTAATTAAGTTATGATAGACCCCTGTGACAGGTATTAACCACTTCAATACTGTAAGGCCATTGGTGGTCGCTACGTGGGCCACCATCAATGCCGTAAGGCCACTTTGCATTAAAAATGATTCCAGTAGGAATTTTACAATTTTTTTTGTGTGGCTAGCGACATCTATACACTATCTCTGCAAGAAAAATGAACCTTCTGACGTTGGTCGATCTTATTGAAAAAGATTTTTGTAGAAGTCAAGCACTAGGGTTACCACTTATGGTGAGATTGATATAAAGGATCAAAAAGATATCACTTGAAGGAATTAAATTTCAAGTGATAATAGACAAAAACTGATACAACATATTTTGATTTTTTAATGTATGCTTTCAATAAATATTTTTTTTATAAAAATGTAAAATTAATATTTATTTATGCTTGTGACAACTCTGAAAGAAAAATTAAATATACGAAATTTCGATAATACAACTTGAAAAATTTAAACTTGATATATCATTTTATACGTAAACTTTAAAGATAATGCCCTATTTTATAAAAATAATTAAAAACATGCGGTATGTGAGTATTCCTAAGCTTAAAACATCACAAATATAACATACGTAATTAAGGAAACATAGAAGTCATCTTTGTCAATAACTGCTACATTCGATGTTGGAGCTGAAGTGAGGTGTTTCCCTAGGATCATTTGTAAGTTTCGGGCCTTCCTGAAAAAACAAATAAGAATATACATGTAAGAATCTTGCACCTCAAATCGACAAGTTGCGCCTGCACATCGATAAAGGAATATTGTCATCTGCATTGCAATATACAGAGTAGTCCTGCCGTAATGCATACACTGGCCTCAGATACGTCCTAGCGCACGGGCGTCATCGCACGTGTGCCTCGGAAACATTCTCGCACACCGACGTCCGCAACCGTGTAATCTTTCTCTTCTTTTCATTATGTTAACATTGTGTCTGTGCATATATAATAAATACTGACTACAACCCGTGACTTTAATTTACCGCACCCGAAAATCACCCGCTCCTAAATATATTATAGGCATTAATATCGACAGAGATATTAATTGATAGTTGTCAAAGATTATTTTGGCTAAATAAGATGATTCTGAACATGAGAGTACATATTTATTATTACATAAATAAGGTAAAGAACTAACCTGTTAATAATATTAGGATTATTGAAATTATCCGTGCTGCTATTGATGTCTTTTCTAGGAATTCTTAAAAATTTGAAAATTGTGGAAGCAGTGTCAACAGAAGGTGTGTAAATGACAAAATCTTCAATTGTCAAAAACGAAGCTTCGAAAGTCGAGATATCAGAATAATTTGCATTTAGAAAGTAGGCTGAAAACAATATTACACAATTAGTATTTCTAGAGCAAAAATTATACAAGACATGCAAAAAAAATCATAGCTGATATAAATAAATTATTTGGAAAGTATTTAACACTTTTGATATGATATTAATAAAGTGAATAAAAAGTAACATTTTAAAAACATAACATGTTAATCTTACTTGACACATTACCATCTGCCACTCTTTCTAGATATGTAGCAAGTTTAGGAAGTGTATAGTTTTGTCCCCTTTCTATGGGTTGAAATAGATCTGTCCCTGTAGTAGATATGGCATCTATTAAAGAAGTAGGCACACTAAAACCATACCTGTAAAACAAAGAATTTGATGTTGGCAAAATTAGTTACCCCACATTACTCATTTTTTGTCTGCCATAGAAACGTGTGTTATGAGAGATGGAATTAGTTTGAAATGAATCTTCTTTTAAAGAAGACCTTTTTGAAAAAAGAATCCAAAAATATTATCTATGAAATAACCAGCCTACCTTGCTAGTTGAATAGAAGGCTCGATAAGTTCATTCCATGGTAGGCGTCCAAACTTGTCATGGACAAAAGCAAGGCCTTTAACCAAATGAGGGATTTTGGATGGAATCAAAGCTTCAGAAAAATCCACCATAATTGGGGGAGGAGGATCATTTCCCACCGATCTGGAGTTTTTATATTGGTACATCATCATAACACCTCCGCTATAAGAAATATAATAATTATTAATAAGGTTAAACAAATTTAAAATGCTGAAGAATCAAATCTTTTTCATATTAGAAAACCATCAAGTTATTATTTTGATTATGTAATGTTAATAATCTTGTCTCAATGGTGTGGGATATTTATTCAGGGGTTAACTTGATGGTAAATCTTTTATTACAAACTTTATCTAGGTATCTAGCATTTTAATATGAAGAAAACTTACGCATCTAGCCCAGTGGTGTGTGGGTTTATAACAGATAAACAAAAGGCAGCAGCAATAGCAGCATCCACAGAGTTTCCGCCAGATTTCAATATATCTGTTCCAATCCATGAACATTCCCGGCTGTCAGTGGCAACAGATCCATGTGGAACTATCTGATGTCAAACAAAA
Organism: Lepidostoma basale; assembly: GCA_022606425.2. Taxonomy (NCBI): domain Eukaryota; kingdom Metazoa; phylum Arthropoda; class Insecta; order Trichoptera; family Lepidostomatidae; genus Lepidostoma; species Lepidostoma basale. The sequence goes on from JAHDVF020001249.1 coordinate 1,189,941, forward strand.
ACCATACATATGTGTGTAAAGTTTACACTTGTTTAATTATTTATTTGATAATCTACTTCCATAGATAAAGACAGGAAGAATTTTTAAAGTTGGAATGAATAGAAAGATACCTCAAAGTCTCCATAATATATTTGAGTAGCTAATGCAATTGTGACTGCAAGGGAGAGTATGGTAAAAGAGGCGATGATGAGTCTTATTCCTCCAAACTTTCGTGATAGTCCAGCTGAATCATTTGGTCTCAATGGGATATCCTCTCGCAATTCTCCTGAAAAAAGAATAAAAATCATGATTTGTTTTTATTAATGTAGTGTAAGAATTTGTAACTATCTATTTTATTTGTTAAATCGCTTTCAATTTATTGCTCTAAAAAAAAGGGAGCACAATAATTAATCACTTACTCATTCCACTAAAGTTTTCTTGCTGAATGAGGTTAGGATAATATAAGACAGATGTTGAACTCGATTATAAAATAGGAAAGTAGTTCACGTTTAAAGGCCAAAATGTTAATTTATATGTATAGTTGATTAATAACTTACCCGGGTTAGCCGGTTCGTCAGCCGACATTCCTAAGAATTAGGAACCACTAAAATAAAAACAATTAGAACAGAACTTAAGTTGACAGTTCTCACGAAATAAAACTACTTGTAAAGTTTAGACTAAGGTATGAAATTAGTTTCGATATTGCGTGTTTTTCGGTTTGACGACCTAGAAATTATTGTCATAAAACTTTGTAGAAAATTCCTGCTTAAAACTCAATAAAATCAATTCTGACATTTCACAAACTATTCCAAACTTCAAAAAATGTTACGGTCCGCATCGCAAGAGGCAACACGTTAGTATTCTCTCGAAACAATGGTGGATAGTAAAATGCTGAGCCACGAGTAGAAAAGTAGATTTAAAAAAAAGAATTGTCTGAAAAAGAGCAAGTCTGGAATGGAAAATTTTGTTTAGTTGGTAAAATTTGCCATGTAAATTAAATTATCTGTACTTCTAACAGTTGTAGAGAAATCCGTTACTTGTAAGTTGGATGATTCACACTTGCAAATTTTACGGTTACAGCTGTGTATGCAGTTTATTGTTAGGTGTATCTACTTATGTAATAAGAGTAAATGTAATATATTTGTTGAGAAAATATTTTCTGTGATTTGTTATTACATTACAACTTAAACTAATCAAACTAACAATTGAAACTCTCATTGGAAATACATGCAAACTAAAAATAGTTCTATTTTAATACATTTTTATACAACAAAGTAAAATCCGTATTTGTATTGAAGTTACGAACTATATCTATGTATCATTAATCAATTTTTTTTGAATACAACAATTGGTAAATAAGAATTTATCATAAACCCTAAATCCCCCCTCGCCCTCTTTCGGAGCGACACTCCGGGCCATACATTTAGCCCCATCATAAAACAACTACCAAATCGCATTCCAACAATGTTTCCTACAGACGTAAGAGGAATAGCCATTAGAGCTGAACCTCTGTAAGCCAGAAGATCCAAGTCCAAGTCCCAATTACTGTAATCAATTTGTTTTGAGCTATTATATTGATTCTCGTCATTTTACTGTCACGTGAATTCTGCACCAGACCAAAGAAAGTGTGGCAATCACATTGCCATCGCCGGGATTCGAACCCGGGACCTTCGGCAGGACAGTCAGAGCTCTTACCACTCTGCCATGAAGGTCGTCAAAGGTCGGTAAATCCAGTTTACAACTTTATCAGAAAAAAAAATATAATATAATATATAGAGACGACAAATGGAAAATGTTTATTGATTTTACTCGTTTGTCGACAACGTAAATATTCTTGTATAATAAGGTTACTGGGGGGTAGGTACCCGACCCTGCTACGTATTTGTTGTTTACACATTCTGAGGTCCTACGTCATGAGTATGGGTAACCTTTAACCTCGTTTACCTCATTATGACGTCATCGTTTCCAAGGGATGCTCCGTACTAAATCGAATGACTAAGTGCTGATTCACCAGGAAATTTAATGCTCTGGAGCTGTGAATATTTATTATTCAAACATAAGAGGTATGATGGTACATATTGCGAAATAATCTTATATACTTGTATCTAGGTATTATGAACTTTACAACTTTCGATTACTTGGTAACGGACAGTAAGATTAGAAACCTTAAAAAAATCTTTACATTCTTTGCATATTCAATCAAGATAATAAATATGATGGCGGAAAGGAAACATATACGCAAAACGGAATCATAATGTAAATAGAGAAAGAGTACGAGAATATTTCGAATACAAGAGAGCGAGAGAGGAATATTTCGATTCTCCACGAAAGTAATTCGAAATGCACACAATGCGCTTGCCCGAGAACTTTTCTTGATTATTTAGAATTTTGTTCTGATTATTATTGTATGACAAGGGTAGAAAACAAAAAGAGAACAATTTGGTATTGTTAATTGTCAATTTTTTAACGTGTGTTAAAAAACATACGAGTATTTATATTATATTAGAAGTTAAAACTTATTACTGATTACGATTGTAAGTGAAGCTAGTTTTTAAAGGGTAGAACATTTTTAATATTTCATGGTTTGCAACTAGTATACGTGAATCAAAACACTTTTTTTTTTCACTTGTTAATTTATTTATTACAATGTTTTTTGAAGCAGACAACAACAACTTGTTAATTTATTTATTACAGCAGAGGATGGACCCCACCAGAATCCCACACGCTGTGGTGCATCAGATTCCTGCCGGCTGCCGTCCCCCCCGGAAGACCGCCGAAGAGATGGAGAAGGTTGGGAGTCAACCTCCCAAGAGAGGCCAACCTGATTTCAGGAACAGACCAAAGGTCTATAAGGAGAAGAAGAAGAAGAAGAAGAAGTATTTTGAAGAGAGTATCATATTATAACGGCTTCTTCGATAAATGTAGATTATTTTAACCGCTCTTCCGATGATAAATGTACCTATATGCTTAATTTAAACTTATGATAAATAAACTCAATTTAAGTGTTTTAACATGATTCGAAGATTATGTACCCTTATCATTAAGAGAACGATATAATCGATAATTCACGTTGAGATATGAACTCAAACAAGTGGAACAACCGATAAAATTTTAGTATTTTATAATTCCACAATTAATATAAGCTTATAAAAAGAATCCATATTGTTTCAACGATATTTGGCTGAATCCTATTATACTTATCTAGAATAAGTGGATAAAAAACAAAAAACAAGAATTTTTTTTCATCTTTAAATTTGCAATTACGATTACGAAATTTCCAATTATAATTTTATTTTTCTTCTAAGAAAATAGAATATTTTCCATTTTTAATGAAATATTAATAGGATCTTGTTTATATGAAGCGGGACTCTTTTTCAGAAGTTGTTATTGAAAAGGAAAGAAAAAAATAATACAAATTGAACTGCATAATCAATCAGTTCAGTTTTTTCTTGAGAATCGAATTTTAAAAATTGTTTTTCACAAAACTATTATTTTAATGGTGTTCTTCCTGATCAGATCAAATCTCTTAGACGAATGTGTCAATTTGCAATAAAGAAAATTTAATAACCGATGATGATGATGATGATTTGTATAGCGCCATTTTTGTAAGAGATTCACTTCAAGGGCGCTCTTCGTTCGGAAAGCTTCTCTTAAACTAAACATAATCAAATAGTTGAAGATAAGTTCCTAATAAACATAGATGAAATTCTCAGATTTTTCCACATTTATTAATTGAATAGAACTAACTAACTAACCATCAAGCCGTTTCCTCAAAGAGGCAGACAGAGAGGTTGGACTGCAATACTGCTCTGTCCTGATATACCTCTCTTGATTCATGTACATACAAACATCGTAAAATGCACGCTCGTCGATTTTTCCGACTTTGAATGTGGTCACCTTTTAGTGTTTGATTAATTTGATCATGCCATGCTATCCTTGGTCTTTCACGGCTTTTCTTTTCACTTACACTGCTTGTATACAATATTTTAAACATTAATCTCTCGTTCATTCGTTCCATATATCCAAACCATCTCAGGGATCCTTTTTTAATTTTACTTATGATGCAATCATCTGTCTTACATTTCTTCCTTATTTCGTCGTTCGGTATTCTATCATACAATGTTTTCCCGCACACTCTTCTTAGAGATCTCATTTCTACGGCGTCTATCCTGCTTTCATCCTTCTTTTGCCAGCTCCAAGCTTCACTTCCATACATTAGGGTTGGCACTACAACTCCATTATGTACTGCCATCTTTGATTTAGTGGATATATTGATTGAATTGTAAGAGAGAACATTTCAAAATAACATAATGATTAAACGTTAAAGTTTCTATGAAATCTATTTTATATCCATCTATGTATTTAGTTGAATGTGGCTTCGTTTACTTTAATATAGTGCATTGAAAGTAGGTGCTTTATTGTGTACTATTTATTAAAGATGAAACCTTTTGTGGTGCTTTGAGGTAAATGATTGAATATCAAAAGCTCTTTATAGTATACCTTACAATGTGAACCTTTTATACGTGGTAAACTGAATGGAATTCTAACCAAAATTTAACCCCGTAGACATCTTAATTCGCTTAATATAAAAATGGTTTAATGTCTTAAAGTTGTAACAAAAAACATATCATATTTTCATGTTAATAAACCACATTGTTTTCAAAATCTTTATTTGGTTCATACGTATTAGAATAAGTTAGTAAGTAATACTAATATATTTATCAGAAAAATAAAAATATTATTGTACGTATTTTGGAAACATCTAGCAACAATCATTGACGCTACTAGTGAGTCTTGAATTCTCGATCTTTTGCTTTACGGGTATTTGGTATTTTGAACCACTGAGCAATGGTCACTTTTGTAACTTGGAATCTATTCAATATCAACTTCATTTCTGCTGAGATTACTTCGTTTTCTTTCTAAGGATTCACAATAATAAAAACATACAATCGATATGTGATGTCACCACATAGTATGCACTAGTAAAGCACTTTATTTATGACGTTAACGTATGTCAAGGCACTGCAATAGGTCTGCAGATAACATATTGTAGTATACTCGTATTACTATCCATGTGTGTGGGTGAATGGATATGATTGTAACGTTTTTAAAAAATATATAAAAAAATGAAGTTGATTTTTGAAAGAATATCATCATCTTCATCATTATCATCATGGTCATGCATCATCATAAGTCTAATGTTGGACATAGGTCCCATATCCCGACTTTCGTTACTCTCTATTCTTCGCCATTCTGTGCAATTGACCTTCTGACACTCTTTTTATGACTTCTTGCGATCTACCCTGATTTATATGACCGGTTCTCGGTCGTCACTCCAGCGTGCGTCTGGTCTAACGATCATTCGTTGTCCTCAATATTGGCCGGGCCAATTCCACTTCAATGAAGCTATTTTGCACGCTACGTCGGTAACTTCGGTCCTTTCTCTAATCCTCTCATTTCGTTTCCTGTCTTGCAGACTGATGTTCAACTCTCTCTTCTCCATTGCTCGCTAGGCCACTCGGAGTTTTTGTACTATTTTTTTTTGTGAACGTGATTGATAGATGATGATGAAAAATAAAAATATGTTTTTTAGAAAAAATATTATTAATCCATTTTCAAATACAGAATAGATTTTTTTAATTATTTTTTGACGTATTCACAAAATCCAGAAGAATGTTTGTATTACATAGTAACAAAATAATAACTTTTCAACGGAATTTCGTAAAAGACTCGAATTAAATTGATTTATCTAATATATTGGTTAACAGTGGTTTTAAATCTTATGAACAAAAGTCGTTCACTGGGTAGGGTAAGTTTATTAAAATTGTATTTTATCCTCGTTGAAAATAAATCGATAATGTTATTAAGCACTAGAGCTGAAAGAGCATTTAAAAGTATAAATAATAAATTCGTAGTATAAATTGTTTAGATTTTATACTTTCAATTTTATTTTTGTAAAAAAGTGTTAATACTGGATTTCCATAATGGCGAATTTTCTTCGCTAAATCAATAGCTTTCGTGTAATAAATCGTCCCAAAAACTCCCATTAAAAATCTTTTCCAAAGACGAAGTATTAACCCATTAAGTTCTTGTCAATGTTCTGCATTGGTACACTGTCTAATTTTAATTTGCACATGTTACATGCTTAGGTTCTTGTACTTTGTTTGAAATATTATTGGTCTGTATATATCTTCCGAGGATGAAAGTCTAAAACCTTTGAAAATAAACATAAAAATTGAAGAAACGGTGCTTAAATTAATTAAAAATCTCTTCTATACTCTTCTATACGTATACGCCATACTTTGTGTTGTTATGATGGTTTATTTCTTTTTTATATACTTTGTACTCGCACATACAAAGCTTATATTAAAAAATTTAATTACGTCATGTATAATGATCATGTAAACAATTATATAATATTTTTAAAAATGTATCTTTATAATATGTAGGTATCACTGAAGAAGGAAACAAGTCGATGTAATTTTATTTTTTAATATAAGTGTTGTATATACAAAGTGTATAAAAAAGAAAAAGAGAAATAATTAAAAATCGTTTACATTCAGTTTTCCTGTTGTTGTCACAAAAGAACTCTAATAATAGGGTACATTTTTTTTTTTTTTTAAATAATTTCTAAAAATACCTACTTAAGCATTTTTAATGTTATATTTGTGTCAAAAAAACCCTCATATATTATATAGAAATGTACAATAATTGCAAGCTTCCAAGCTGCCGTAAATCATAACCTAGGTTTTTGAAACTTCTCTGATTAAAAAAATCGATCTACGTGGTAATATTTGCCGTGCACGTAGCACTTAGGTGTTGTCGTGTCACGTGTATATAAAAAGCTGAGTAAATGCCACATAAAAGTAATTTAACAAGATTAGCCCGCGTTGGTATTCAAGAAGCCGTATAAACACCACAGCTTTATATATAGTGAAAATTTCATCTTCCATCGTTCAGTACTGAGGTGCTAAGGAAAGATTTTAGTTCTGTGTTGTTTCAGACACAGAATTTTGTAAATACTTTAAAGTGTTAACTATAAAGCAGCAAAAATGGTGTTTAATTTCAAAGTGTTTAAGAAGTGCGCGCCTAACGGGAAGCTTACCCTTTACTTGGGCAAAAGGGATTTCGTTGACTACATCTCAGCGGTGGAGCCGATCGGTGGGTTCGCTAAATTCAAAGAATTATTGATAAGCTCGTAATAGCTCTCAGAATAAGCTCTTAATTTTTAATGTATTTTTAAAGGAGAGACCAGCTAGCAATTTGAAAATTACATTATAAATATCCAATAAAGTAATTAAAAAAAATATTTCTACGAAATGAGCTCAAGAAAGCTTCCTGTAATTTTACGAAAAACAAAATGCTGAAATAAATGTTGTATATTTTAACATTCATCGAATGTTTTTTGTTTAATAAATAATATGCCTAAAATAGGTAATATCTCTAAGGAGTTCCTGAGTAATAATTTTGGATGGTAATAGAAATATTATCGAATTTGCGTTCCACGATGAAAATTTTGACATCGTATTAAATACACCGATTTGATCAAATAGATATCATATTTTCTTCTATATACGCCATACTTTGTATTGTTGTGATGCTTCATTTCTCTTTTTCTTTTTTAAACTAACTAACTAACCATCACGCCGTCTCCCCGAAGGCGTAGGGAGAAAGAATGGACTGTCACACTTTAACCGATGCGGCACTCCATCTTCTCTTTTCGCTCCCGCGGGAGACGCAGTGTGATGGGTTGCAAACCTCATCGCCACCTATACGCATCTCCCGCTTATACTTATACTTTGTATATTTAAAATTTATATTAAAAAAATAAAATGACATAGACATGTTTCGGACAAACAGTCCTTCTTCAGTGATATATATTATAAAAATACATTTTAAAAATATTATAAAATTGTTTACATGATCTGACAGTTGTTATAATGTTTATAACATCTGTCAGAACATGTAAACAATTTTATAATATTTTTAAAAATGTATCTTTATAATATGTATCACTGAAGAAGGACTTGTTGTCCGAAACATGTCTACGTAATTTTATTTTTTAAATATAAGTTTTGTATTGTATGGGCCTCAATATATACAAAGTAAATAAAAAAGAAAAAGAGAAATAACGATATCATATTGTTTAGTTATTGAGTAAACGACTCAAATGTACGTAATATATTTTACGTGGGTATTTGTTACCGCTCTCAATAATAGTCACGAAAAACGATATTTAATAGAAGAAGATTAAAAATTAAAATAATATTTTTAAATATACATAAATTACTGATCACGAGAATTCAGTTCAATCATTATTTTGAAATATGATTAGGGAGTTTTTTTATATATAATTATTATTATTTATCAAAATAAAAACAAATAAAAATTACCCTTGATAAATAATTTAGTAGTAGATAATTAAGTAGCTTAACTGTTTCTCGCGAATTTTTTGTTTGTCAACAAACCTATGTTTTCAAGCGGTTCAAAAATCTCTTCTATGTTCGCCATACTTGTCAAAATTTTTATTTTTTATTTATTTATTTATAAACATACAATAGTTACATTGTTTTAAATGATGATCATTGTAAACAATTTTATAATATAATATTTTAAATATGTATCTTTATAATATGTATCACTGAAGAAGGACTGGTTGTCCGAAACATGTCTGATATGTACTCGTAATTTTAATAGTGTTGTATACACAAAGTATACATAAAAAATTCTTTAACCTTTTTTTAAAAATAATTATGGAAATGATTTTTTTTAAACATAAGACATCCAGAGTAAGCAAGATATTGTATCATAGAAATGGAAGAATATGAGAAAAAAATAATTTGTCCGTGTTGCTGTAGATGGTGTGGTGCTGCTTGATGAGGAATACACGCGCGGACGGAAGGTATTCGGGCAGGTGATCTGCACGTTCCGTTATGGACGTGAGGAAGACGAGGTCATGGGCCTCAACTTCCACAAGGAGCTCTTCCTGGCCTCCGAGCAGATATATCCACCACCGGAGAAGAGGCCCGAAAACCTCACCAAACTCCAGGTAACCTTGATATTTTTTTTCGTAAAGTCATAAAAATAAAAAATGAAATAAACACAAGAAAGTATGCTTAAATGATTGTTAGTTGCCCAATCAATATATTTTTAATGAATTAAAAAAATCCGTGTTATGGATGAAGGATTATTAATAATATTTTTATTATACTAAAACAAAATCACTCTCTGTTTTGAGAAGACACGTAGAAACTTTTCTTATTGAAAGTAAATTTCTGAGAGTTTATAGGAAATAAAAAAAATTCCGTGTCAGGGTTAATTTGCATCACAGAACAATAAGTTCGAACATTGTTAACCACTTTGTTCACGATATTCTGATAAATCAATAAACAACTTTTTTCATAGCAGAAAAATACCAGAAAATTTATGCGATCTGTATTAAAAGATAGCTTATTACATTTATTTAACCTTTTATAATAACCTCCTTGCGGGAAGGCGATTAATTTATGAACTGGTTGTATAATAAATAAATATTTTTTTTGTACTACGTCATAAAAATTGAATAATAAATAATTTAATGAATACGAATGGAAACGTCCGTTTTCGAGAAGTTTTATTATATTTAATGGGAATAACATGTTTCGCCTTGCTAAGGGATTATCAAATTCGTATTAATTATATAATGCGAAGTTTTACACCATTGTTCACAGGAACAATAAATAAAATAATTTATGATTAAATAAAACAATGATTTTTTAAACAAGTACTTCCACTTTCGTCTTTTTTCGCCAGGCTGGTTGGCATTGAGATATTGGTACTAGACACCAGTCTGTTGATGTCAGCCAGCCTGTCGAAACGGGTTTCTGTCATAAAGACAAAAGTGGGAATTGTTATAAAAATCATCGTTTTATTTAATTATTATTTAAAATGTACTTCCATGAAGAGATTTCAGTAAAATCAATAGATTATAATAAATTATTAAATGTTGAAACGTTACGATTTTAGGAGCGACTCCTGAAGAAGCTGGGGCCAAACGCCTTTCCGTTCACGTTCCAACTGCCGGTTGGTGCGCCTGGCTCCGTGACGCTGCAGCCCGGCCTGGAGGATGAGGGCGAACCCTGCGGAGTGCAGTACTACGTCAAGATGTTCGTGGGCGAAAGTGAGATTGATCGTACTCACAGGAGGTTAGCAAATATCACGAATGTTTCATTTAATAAAATGGAATTGTTTAAGGAAAAGAGGTGTCAGATGACATCTTCGCTCCACAGACTCAATATATGATAAAACATCTAATGTTTATATTCTTCTTCTTCGCGTGCCGTATCAGGTCCCCCTGACGTTGGCAATCACTCCGGCGAAGGCTTCTCTATCTTGCGCATCCCGGAACAGCTCCTCCACATGTCTCATCCCGGTCCAGTCTCTTATGTTGCACAGCCAAGACGTTTGCCTCCTACCAGGACCACACTGCCCCTAAATTTTTCCCATCAGTATTATTAGTTGGAGCAAACTGTATTTATCTCCCCGCAGAATATGACCCAGATACGACATGTTACGGACCTTGACGTCCTTTAGCAGTTGTCTACTACAATTGGCTCTCATCAAAACCTCCAAATTGCTGACGAAATCCGTCCACGGTATGCGAAGCATTCTCCTGTGCAACCACAACTCACATGCATCCAACCGGTTCATAGTGTGCATTTTAAGGTCCAAGTCTCCGAGCCATAGTAATACAGACCACACATTGCACTTCAACATTCTCTGGCTTAGTGTTTATATTCGACTTACTAACCATAATGTGGAAACCAATGGGAAATTACTCCATTAAAATCAGCATAAATATTATACTCTGCTACAAACCAATCCCTTGGATTGAAACTAGCGATGAAGAACTAGCCAGCACTGCCTAGGGAGGGAGAAATAATGGACTGCCACACTGTTCTTTCTTGACATAATTTTCTTGATTCTCTAGATGCACACATCGTTTTATGCACGCATGTCGATTTTTCGATGGCCGATATTTAATTTTTGATTTGATCAAGCCACGTTTTCCTTTTTCTTTCTATATTTTAGTTCCGTATACATCATTATGATTAAATTTTATATATGGTCAGTAGAAGAAGTAGAAGTCAGCAGTAGAAGAATGATTAAATGTTAAATATGGCCTGTTCTACAATATGGCTGCGAAACCTCGACTCTGAAAGTGAATGTAATGAACCGGTTGGAAGCGTTCGAGATGTGGATACACCGCAGAATACTCTGTATACCGTGGACCGATAGGGTCAGTAATGCAGACGTACTGCAGAGAGCCAGAGCCAATAGAGAGCTGTTGTCGAGTGTAAAAATTAGAAAGGTCTCGTATTATATTTGGGTCATGTGCTAAGGGGAGAAAAATACCACCTCCTTCGACTGATATTAATGTGTCAAGTGGAGGGACGTCGGGGAGTTGGTAGAAGGCAGCTGTTCTGGCTGCGGAACGTAAAAGAGTGGACAGGGATAACAAGAGTTCAGAACCTGTTCCAAGTGGCGCAGGATAGAGATGCCTTTGCTGCAGTGATCGCCAACGTTAGGGGGACCTGACACGGCACCGAAAGAAGAAGAAGAATACATCATTAACATATACTTTCTAAACCATTATTTCTTCATTCATACTTCCCATGTGTCTAAAATATGACAACTCTTCCAATCTCGAAAAGTTTCAGTGACGCTCTTGAGTTACTTGTGTAGGCAAATTAAATTTTTACCAAATTAAATGAGTATTTCTATGTAGGAAAACTTTAAATTCTGTGAGAGCAAACCAGGCGTATTTTCGATGTAACAAGTTTCTACTGCGTATCTTCCGGGTTTATGAACTTTAATTACTTTTAAGAAGAGGATATTTAAATTATTTGAATGTACGAAACCGACAAACGGATAAAATAAAACACTTCCGACAAAATGATTTCCACCGTCTTCTGTTAAAAAGAAATATATATAATAGTCCAATTTTATTATTTCTCGAATGAATTTCTTGTTGAAGTTTGTTTTCTATATAAAAGTGTTTTTAGCACAATGTCATTTATTTTAATATTATAATATATATAAATGTCATAAAATCACCTGTACTATCCAAATTCTATTATCGTAATTAAAAAATGTAATTCATGGTATTGTATTTTATGTTAAAAAAAAAAAATTCGCCATAACTCTTTGAACTTGGACTGCCACACCGAAGGTCCCGGGTTCGATTCCCGGCGTTTACAGCGTGAATAAAAAAACAAATTCTCACGTTGTATTTGGTCGGTAGAATTCACGTGACAATAAAAATGGCGATATACTTGCTTCTGTCACTTGTCATGAGAATCAGTCATCATTCAATACTTTTATATATTAAATATGGTATACAGTAATTGGGTTCTAATACCTGTTGTATACAAAAATGTGGGAAGCAAAGAGAAACTAAAGACACATAAAAAAGGTCCAAGTGGTATTCAAAGTACCTACCAGTAAACTAATTCTCGGTGGTGCTGTAAGGATTGACAATTCGTTTAACATACTCGTACGTTAAACGAATTCGAAATTTATAATGATGAATCGATTAATGACGTTTGATTTTACATGGCAGGAGTACTGTGGCTCTGGGCATCCGCAAGATTCAGTACGCACCCAGCAAGCAGGGCAACCAGCCTTGCACCGTGGTGCGCAAGGACTTCCTTCTCAGCCCTGGTGAGCTAGAGCTGGAGATGACTCTGGACAAGCAGGTAACCTTTTCTGCTTTCTTCTTTATCAGCTTTTTCTGTAATTTAAAATTTACCATGGCCCAGTTAACGTCGGCGAACTTTGATAAATTTGTCTAACAAGAGGATGGCACGATATAGGAAACGATTTTTCAGGATTGTAATACCGTCTAAGAGTCATCCATAGACGAAGTAATAAAGTGTAATAGCTAACTAATTTCTAGAAAAAAGTATTTAAAGTTTTCACCGGTTGCTAAAAAAAATCACATGACGTGGGATTTGCACCGGAGACCTGCCGGTCAGCGAAATAGAGTAAGCAAGCTATCTACTAAACCACCTAGCTATTGATAATATTATTATAATAATGTATATAAGCCAAATTGACTGGAATTCTTCTTTCTATTATCAGTGCTCAAATCAAGAATCGTACACTGAAAAACCACAATCATCCTGTATAAAACAATCATCCGAACAGTAGTGACCTATGGGTGTGAGGCGTGGACAATGACAGCGAAATCCGCAGAGCGACTGGATACTTTTGAGAGAAGGGAGCTGCGCAGAATTATGGGACCTGTGAATGACGGTGAAGGCTGGAGAGTGCGGCATAGTGACGAGCTGTACTATATTTACAAAGCTCCCAGTCTCTACACACAGGTCAGACTGAATAGACTGAGATGGGCCGATCACGTGCAGAGGATGCCGTCATCGCGAACCCCAAAAATATTGCTGGAGTGGCACCCAGGTGGTAGAAGACCAACTGGACGACCAAGGCTGCGATGGGAGGATGAAGTTGGGAGAGGTGGGGCGAAATCGTTACGAGTGTCAGATTGGAGGGTCGAAGCGGAGGACAGGAGGAGTTGAAGGCGAAGAATACTGTAGACTGAGGCTCGATATGGGCTGTAGGGCCATCGGAGAATAAGAAGAAGCTAAATTGGCTGGATATTGTGCTTTTTTATTTTGACTATGGACGACTTTTAAGGGGTCCTGCATAAAAATCCTAAAGTCAATTTTCTATGTCGTGCCCTCCCATTGTAAGACTTTCTTAGTCGGAAAATGTTAATACTGTATGAAAGAATCGAATAGTTTTAAAGATCTGATAAAACTATATTTATAAATATACCATGGATTGAAATCTCCGTTTTGAATTCTTGATCAATATTAAGGCCCCGTATTCATGGCTCGTGATTACTCGGATGCCACACAAAAGAATTGTGAATCAATTGTGAACATACTTGATACAAATTTGCGAAAGTGTTATTTTATAAAATGGGACTAAGAATAGGTTTTCTGACACAAAGGAAGTACATAATCCATACATAGTTAAATAAATATACCGAATTTTCCTTTTAACCCTTAAAGTACCTGGTTACATTTAGAGAGCAAAAAATTTGGTTTCAAATTACGGCAGACTACATTTGCAGCTCATGTATCTTAAAAACTTATTAACTTTAGTTGTTTACTACTCGTATTAAATTGTGCATAATATTATGATGACCTGGGAGTGTCTGTTAGAGCTGCAAATGTGTCATCCGTAGTTTGAAACCATTTTTCTACTGCAAACGGAGCCAGCCGCAGAATAGGGGTTAATAATTAAGAACTACGAGTATTAAACATCAATAGATAACATCGAAATACTTTAGTTTTTTTCGTTAAATGTAACGAAACGAGTCAAATTCATTGAAATATTGGCATTGATTTAGAAATGTATGAGTGAGTGAGTGATGTTTCTGTCCTCAGTTGTACCTGCACGGGGAGCAGATTGCCGTGAACATCTGCGTGAGGAACCATAGCAACAAACCAGTGAAGAAGATTAAGGCTTCCATCCACCAGGGAGTGGATGTGGTGCTCTTCCAGAATGGCCAGTACAGGAACGCGGTCTCCAGCGTTGAGACACAGTGAGAGCTATTTTATTCTTTTATGTTGTTTAAATAAGTAATGATATCAAATTATGAATGCGATTAAAATATTATAAAAATGAACTCTTCTACCCCAAGTCAATTTTTTAAAATCAACGTTTGCAACTAATTATAAAACATGTGACAGAGATTCAGTAAAAGAAAATCCATTTTAAAATTCAAAGGTGTTTTGGTTTTAAACAAAGTCTCACCAAGTTGCTTTCTTTCTCAGATTGTATCTTTTGTATTCTCTGTATAAATACGCGGATTTCAAAAGATTGGTTTAAGAATAACAATTGAATCGACATAATTTATTCGTAGGTACTTATTATCTAATCTCAAACATATTTAAACAAACGAATTGTTTTCAAATTGAGTCGATTGGGTCTTCTTGCATTTATTGCAATTATGTATCATACAATGTTTAATTTGTTGTATTGTTATTAATTGAACATATAAACGATGACATGTTTATTGATTAAAACCCTGCTATTTACACTTTTTAAGTGAAAAAAAACAGTATTTTAATTCTTACAAATTTAATATCATCATTATGGAATTCTATATAACGCCTTAAGTTAATCCAAAATGAACATATTAAGAATATTATATATATTTTGACATGAATAATATTGCCTTGCAGAGACGGCTGTCCCATCCAGCCTGGCTCCAACTTACAGAAGGTTCTCTTCCTGAAGCCCTCTCTGGGCAGCAACAGGGACCGGCGTGGAATCGCCTTGGACGGCCAGCTGAAACGTCAGGATACAAGTCTCGCCTCCACTACTCTGTAAGTGGATCATTTTCAGTACAATAATAAACATGCACAATTACTACAACTAAATCAGATAATTTATATTAAAATAATTACAATAATAATACTGATTGGATTCCTCAGTAGGATCCGTGTATTCATAACTAGATCTGAAATCAGGAATCTAACGTTTAGGAAATCTAACCTATTGAAAACACTGCGCGGAATAATACTCTTCTAACAAAATTACGTATCACGCATATTGCCGAGGGGTGAAAGGTTTGTTCTACAATTTATCATTTATGTAATTCTTCTCTACATTTCAATATCTACACATCGTGTCACGCAAATACGTAAATTTTTCTGACACTACGAAATCGAGTTTCAGTATTAGATTTAATTTGACATAACGTGGTTTCCTTGGCTTTCGTTGACTTCTACTCCCACATATACTGCTTTTTAGTTATTCCATATAACGTTCAGAGTAATTTGATTTATCGGTTTTTTCCTGGTAAGTAGAAAGGGAATATATTACGAGTATATCAGGTCAAAACAGTTCATCACGTTTTAAACGATTTCATGTCAAAGTCTTTCGTTTTTTATCTATTATTATTAAAGATACGAGTACTAATAAACTATAATATGAAAGAGTTATTTTAATACTCTGGTGTTCATGACCTGGGCCATTCAATTAGTTTTTAGCACTATACTTATTGGTGTTAATTACATAGCTATTTTTTTTAAATCCCTTATTTTAACTTGCATCCGAAATAATACTTTTACAAATCACAATTATTCGCTTAATACGAAAGCCGAGAAAGATAATCGCCCTTGATAATATTTGTGTTATTATATTTAAAAAAAATCAATACACAACACATAATATATTATTAAAATATATATACATATTCCATATTTTTTTAATGTTTAAAAATACGGATTTTACGGATTCCGTAATTCTAGTGTTATTCGTGACCCACTTCGGTACGTTGTTTGTACTATATATATCCGTAATTATATTTTTAAGTGTGTGCATGCATTAAAAAATAATTTCTAGAGATTAAGGATAACAAAAGAAGCCTAAAAACACAAGACGGTGACTGTATTTCAAAGGGATGTTTATTTGAGCGGCAAGTTAAACAGTTCTTTGCGTTTTATAATTTACCGCAGTAAATGGAATGTCCTTTGTTTAGCCGCACTTATCTTCTCGGCCGTGCTGTGGAGTGACACTTTTATGCTTTCCTGTCGGCCGCAAATCTCTGTGTGCTGTTTCAATATTTATAAGCAATACATATTTACTAACAGTGGTTTTTTAAAGGGTAATTAAAAACGTCTGGTGATTGAATATGCCTATTTCTCTTCCCAATTGCAAATATAGAAGTATCAAGAGTGAGAAGTAAAGATTGTGTGTGATACATTCGAAGATTCTTTTCTCTTCACACTTCAATCCGCGACAATGCGACACACTGTTATATAAACTTGAATGTATTAGTGATTTATCTCCGATTTTCAATAATATATTTATTCCGTGCCCAATAAGTATTCATAGTAAAATAATTATATGAATTAGTTGATGCATACATTAATTAAAAACACAGACAATTTTATTTTACTTACTAACTAACAAACCAACCATCACTCTGTCTCCCCGGAGGAGTAGGACATATTTCTCTCGATTCATATACATTCATACATTGTGTCATGCACGCACGTTGAATTAAAGTGTTTATTATTTACATAAAGTCATTAGAAGATGTTTGTACTAACTGTACAGCACCCGTAAGGGAAGGTTAAGGAAAACGTAACTAGTTTATCGTTCGATGTAAAACTAATCAAATAATTAATACGAATGAAAATATCTGTTTTTAAGAAGTCTCATTATATTATTTGGGAATGATATGTTTCCCGTTGCTATGCCTAAGCTAGGTAAAATATGTCATGCCTATAAAATATTGTAAAGCTTCTTGAAAACAAACGTTTCATTCTTGAACTATGATATAAAACTAATTACATAATTAATAGGAATGAAAACATCTGTTTTAAAGAAGTTTCATTATATTATTTGGGAATGACTTGTTTCCCGTTGCTATGCCCAAGCAAGGTAAAATATGTCATGCCTATAAAATATTGTAAAGCTTCTAGAAAACAGACGTTTTCATTCGTATTAACTAAAACGTAACTACATTATTTGGAAGTTACATTATAATTTAGGAAGTGATGTATTTCACCTAAGGATTTAATGATAAAGTTTCAGTATGGCGAATACAGATGAATACATGTATTAATTGTCTAATTTAATGTTTGAAGGTTGATGGACCCCGAGCAGAGGGACGCCTTTGGTATCATTGTTAGTTACACCGTGAAGGTGAAACTATACCTGGGAGCCCTCAATGGCGAGCTAGCGGCTGAGTTGCCCTTCATATTGATGCACCCTAAGGTAAAATAATTTAAATATTAAATTATTCAAAAAAATCGGTCTGAAAAAAGATTTTCTGGTACTGAATTGATGAACGCTTATTGAATTAATTGGATTAAAGAGCATCAAAGAACATCACATAATGATAACGTAGATCAGTTACATATTTATAGAGGTGAAAACTTAAAAAAATATCAACTGATTCGAAACTTCTCCAAAGCATTGATCGATTAAAAAAAGAATAAATGTTGATTTTTTAATACGTCCATCATGTCAATCAATACTCTTTTTATAAACTGTTTAATTAAAAGAACTTGGTTTTATGTATCACAAATGTATTTTTATTTTACGCGACGGCTGTTTCATCAACATATGTTGACATCATCAAGTGGTACAATAATATATCAAACGTCAAATTTTCGTGATTTTTCGAACCTTTATGTGTATTTTTTTCTATGCCAATTTGAATAATTTCTTTGATATAATTTTGAATACTGATTTAATATATCCTATTGAAACAAATGAAATTGTAACATTTGTTTCGTTTACAATATATTTTTAGGTTCTTATTATTTATTTCATATCTTTTGTTACAAGTATGTTTTGCAAATTCGTTTTTCTTTAAACATTACATAAATAAACCCAAATTTAATTACCGGTTGTTTTAATCTTTGAGTTGAAGTTAAGTTTTATCTAAATATATGTAAGTTATAAATATAAAACATGATTTATTAACTTATTAAAGATTATTTATTTATAAATGCTTATATTCGTGCAGTTGAAAATGATTATATTTATTTATTTATTGTGAGAATATTTAATCATGGATATGTTGGCTTCATGGAGCACACAGGACACTCTTTGCTTTTCCGAAGCTGTTATAAGCGTTGCGGCGTTTATCGTTAGCTTCGTTCTTGCACTCCCTAGACCCGTCCCTCGTTCATGCGGGACTTAATCGGGGTAATTTAATAAGCGGGGTTAATCATATATTATACCGAAAGCAAGAGGGATCCAAAGTACGTTTAATCTACCTGTAGAGCAGAAAAAATCTCGTATATTCATTAATAGTTTCTGATTAAACATTAAATTTTTTTTTCAGCCTGATAAGGGGAAAATTATCCACGCCGATAGCCAGGCCGATGTGGAGATGTTCCGACAGGACACGATGTGCCACCAGGAGAGCATTGACGCCTACTAACTCTTCAAAGAACGTTTAAAATGATACTGATGCTGACATAACTATAAACAATGAAGCTTTTAAAACACTAAACATAATATTTATTCATAGTTAAATGCTTCAAAGATTCTTTCATTGAGTGATATTTTATTTCAGTTTTACCAAAAAAATATTATTATTTAAAAACCTTTATAATATGTATCTTAACACTGTTTTTTGTACTTACGAGTGTTTATTTATTTTGACACGTTTCGAAGGTATTATACCTTCATCACCAGAAGAACGATATCAACATGAGAAAGGAGAAAAATATATTTGAATCGTTCTCTTGATAGTGACATATTTTTTATATTTATGAAATATTACATTAGAATCAAAAACTGTATTTTAATTCATTTTTATGGAATTACAGTAATTTATATAAAAATGAATAGTATGTTTTTTTATGAATATATCTTTAATAATTTTGATTATTTAAAATAAAAATATAATTGTATAATTTATCTTTGAGTATTTGGTTATTTCATCATAACTAATGCGATGTTAGTTTTATAATACTATCAAGGATTATCACTATACAGCATATCTATAACAATTTTATATGTAATAATAATTATAAATGTATCGCCAGGAGCACGTTTTTAATTTATTGTAATAATTTTTAAATAATACTAAATCACTATTTTTAAATTGAAGATTTACACAAATTACCCAAAGCAATATAATTTACTCATCTTATGAGTTAATGAAGAGAGTGTAAGTTTAATCGTGTAATTATGGAAATAAGTAGCAGAATTAAATTTGAAATGTTTTTAAGCTTTTGGAAAAAATAGTTAATGACGTCAATGAAAGATATTCATTTATGACAATAACGACTTAAATGTATGACCCTTATAAGTCACCTTATCAATTGGAGTAGCATCGTAAGAACGCTAATGATGCGGGAACGAGTTGAGAATAGGCTTAATTTATAACAGCCATAGGAGATTAAACAAAATTACGGAATGCTGTTTTTCATTCCCTGTTTTATGTTTCTGGTATACAAAAAAGTAAAGAATGGAATTTCTTGTTCCACTTGTGAAAATGATTTAAATCAACATTAAGTCAGTTATAGTTTCGTATCATGTCGTGTAATGATTTATAAGGAGAACTCCGGCCCGACCTTGCTGTACCGCGAGCAAACTAGCCTGTCTGGGGTGGCCTGCGTGCTTGCGCCAGCCGCTCAGTGCGGACGCTCCTTTATGTTGGGGCTAATAAATTCTTGGATCTTCTTGTTCGTGAAATTTGATTAACGCGCTTTGCGTGTGAGGAGCCGTCAGCCTTCATCATTGGACCTGGAGACGTGTTCAGAACTACAGCCGTAATGAAATACACGCCTCCCAACTCCCAACTCCCGGAACCGAAAGCAATCAGACTTAATCAACTTTATTAGATCTTTTCAGTTAATTTTTAACCTATACAATGTACTCCATTTTATTCACATTGGAGGTAACTTAATGAAAATAAGTTGTGTGTTATAGTAATTTGTATATGTTGTATTATGAGTTGTGAATCACCAATATTTATGATTTTGATTTATAAATAACAATGTAAAAACTAACATACTCTTTTGGCAAAATATTAGAAACAAAAAATAACTGTAAAATATTATGAATAGTGTGGATATTATAAGAATTATTTTTATCGTATTTTCCTAAAATTATTCTTAAAAGCTACTAACATCATGTTTTATTTTAACATATTTAAAAAATGTATTTTATATTATTTCTATTGTTTTCGTGAATAAAATGTAGATTGTGCTAAAACGTGTTTTTAATCAATTCCGTCAAACAATAACTCGTTATCATCAAGTAAAAAATCGAGACTACGAAAATATAAAATTCTGCTGAAAGCTCGCTCGAGGGAATTTCCCTTAAAAGTGTTTTATAGATTGGCCTTCAGTTGTGATTACAAAAACAAAAATTCTCGACGCAAAACAAAAACAAATATATGAATAATATCTACAAAATGTTAAGGAGTCAGCCCACTAAGGCACGGTCCAAAAAAAAACTAGGTATTTTTAAACCAATGTAAAAGTTACACAATACGACTTTATGAATATAAACCGAGAATATGTTCCGAAACAAAATAAATTATTTGCGGGTAAGAATGACCAGTTTATTTTTGGATTAGTAAATATATAATAGCTTACTTTTTTTATCGCATTGCATTATGTAACAATTCAATAAATTATTTAAATGTTAACGTGTGCTTCACACGTGTGTTTCACACGCTTCATTCTATAAACGCCATCAGTTCGCTTTCATGCTGAAGATACCAGTGTGCCCGCACTCGGCACGTCTATCGCGATGATTGTCGGCAGAGGCCGCCCGACAATCTTTTTCATAGAAAAAGATTAAAGCCCCTGAAAATGTTTCGAAAAGTGAAATATGAACATTTAGCAGGGAATTGAGCCCCAGAAGGGAAGGTATTCCGCGGAATTAGTTCCGAGCGGAGGAGAATGTAAACGGGGCTTGGAACTTGGGAACTTTGACACAGCTCACTCATGAAAAGTTAAAGCCCGCAAACAAACTTTCCTCTTATCTACGGAACAAACATTTCTTCATAAAATTTTATTCCTTCACAAACATTTCTTCATAAAAAATAACGGTGTCGCTTTTTACTTTCTCTGTGAAGGAAGTTTAGTAATGATGGAAAGTGGAACACTTAGAGCTGGCGATGGAGGGAGCAGTTCCCGGTGATTGACTGATAACATGTGGGTGATGTCATTCCATAGGATAATAGCTACTCATTACTCACTTGCGCGATGTTGTAGTGGTTCGTGTGCATGCGTACAAAACCTACACCATAATGTTAGCCTACATCGTACCTTCAAAAGTTTTCTAGTTAAAATAAACAGACTGAATTATTTATTGCATCACTGTTATCATTCCATGATGTGATTGAATTTGATGACGTTAAATCACTGTAACCAAGAATTAAAAGGTAATGAAAATAATGTATCTGTAAGATATAAACAACAAAATGTTAATATTGTTAATTGTAAAATAAAAATCCTTAATGATATATATTTTCATATATTCCATTTGATTTTGAGTTATTTTTAGTTTAACACCGGTTTAACATCTTCTGGTTAAAATATGATGACCGGAGAATACTAAAGTTCTATCATTACGGAATATTTATTATTAAAAAAATATATTTTCATTATTTGATATAAACAAGTTATTATTAATACATTAGGTTTGTATTCTTGCAGAGTTCGCTAATTATTGATGGAATTTTTTTTTAAATTAAAATACAATAATCACTTTAAAAATCCTAATTTCTTTAATGTCCCAACGAGATGAAACTAGTATTGAATGTATAAAATAAATAATGCACTGTTAAAAATAGTATTTAAATAAATTGTTTTTGTTTTCGTAATGTTTAGGAAATATTTTTTTTCGATAAATAACTTTGTATTATACTGATCCCTGATTTAATCAAAATTTACATTAATTGGTTATTTATTTAGTTTTAATTTGAAATCCGTTGAGAACTACAAAGTGTATCTCATTAATTGCATTAGGTTCATTGTTTAAAGCAAAAATTAAAATACATATTTACATAACCTCAAATTATCATTTTGTATTAGCTAACCATTTTAAGAAAATTCTAAATTTGGAAAACCGCGAAAACATATTGTATCGGGATATACTCGTAGAGTTTTATCTTTATTCAATATTTTTTTTACATGGTAACATTATTTAGTTATTTTATTGGTGAATGTATTGTTTTTTTTAAATTTTAAGAGCTTGATATTATTGACTCATGCAAACTACGTGTTGCTTAGTGTGAGAGTATATGGTAGGTGGTAGTAGAGAGCCCGTACAGTTGCAGCTCCAGCATCTCAGAGGAGATCTCGAGCAGTCGGGACTGGCCATGAATAAAATTTGTATTCGGAATGTGCAGCAAAGTGATTCGAATATTACGGTGTGTAATGTCATACTCCACAGTACAAAGCATTGGTAAAAGTGTCTTATTTCAAATTCAAATGTATCATTTATATTCCGATTGGCTGTATGGAATGCTCGCGAAATAATGCCATTGTTTTCAGTTTAAAAGTCTCACTCTGGAAAGTTTTGAATAACATACGTACATTTTTATCACATATATATCATCATACGTAGTGGTTAGTAAAATGTTGTCTTATTTCTGAAGGCGTTTCTTTTTGAAGAATAGAAAATTGCGTGTTTATGTTTAAAATTTATCGAACGTAATAAAATTTAAAGATTTCGTAGTTTTTAATAACTTTTAATAAAATTGTGTTTCACGAATACTTTATGGCACATTTCAAAGATGTTTTGGGCACCAGACACACTTACATTAAAATTGAATATTCTATTATACATCGGAGAAGGGCGTCTGCGGTCCGAAACATTTTAGCGAAAAGTGAAATAGATTTGTGAAAATACAAAGTTTTTAAAATAGTTATTACAGTTAAACACAAAGTGATTGCGATTTGTTTTCAGCTAAACATTTTTGAATAATATATCATCTTCTTCAAGTGCCCTGTCGGGTTTCCTTAACGTTGGCGTTCACCTCGGCGAACCTGTCCCTGTCCTGTGCCCTCGGAACAGCTCCTCCACACTTCGGATGCCGATCCACTCCCTCGCGTTTCGCAGCCAGATCATCCGTTTCCTAACAGGCCCTCGGCGTCCCTCAACTTTCCCCTCCAATATCAGTTGGAGAAGGTGGTACTTTTCCCCACGCAGTATATGACCCGGATGTGAAATTTTCCGAACCTTGATAGTTGACAACGGCTCCTTGTCAACTCTAGCTCGCCTCAAGACTTCAGTATTGGAAACCATGTCTGTCCAGGGAGTTCTGAGCATTCGGTGATATAGCCACATTTCAAATACTTCCAGTCTGTTCATTGAGTTGACTTTTAAGGTCCACGTTTCACATCCATCTAATAAAACAGACCACACATAGCATTTGATTATTCCGTGGCGGAGTTTCAAATTTATGTTATCATTGCAGAAGAGTGATTTCATTTTATTAAATGTTGCTCTTGCTGCCTCTATTCTGCATTTTATCTCTACATCTGGGTTAAGAGATTGTGTTAGTATGCTGCCGAGGTATTTAAATTTCTCTGCATAATATACGAGTATAATACAAACATATTATAATATGTAATGTATTTTTTTTGTATTATAAATTTTTTTGAAAGCAGTTCACTATTTGTTTCTTTCTTCTCGGCGCTACATCCCGGTTTGTGAATTGGCCTACTCCACAATAGTCCACTACCTGCTCCTGTCCCTGGCCATCATCCCTCTTCATTCTCCAGGTCTTTCCAGATTCCTCAAATCGTTGGTCCTTATGTTTTTGCTTAAGTCGTTATTCATTGTAGAGTAGGAGTTCCGAGGCGATTTTGTTGGTGTTTGTTATCATGTGTTCTTTTACCATCCAGGATGATTAACATTGCGACGAACTCTCCTACTTTATCCAGATTTCGGACCGGCAGAAACTTAGTTTAATTCAATAAAATTACAAGCTTCCCACAGGTTTCGATAATAACACTGTGATCGCATAGTAAATACTTATATATACTCGTATATTTTTTTTACCCCTAAAATAATATTATGTTACGAAAATAAAAACAGGCTGCAAACGATGATATAAATGTTGTGACAATACGAGTATATTTCAGTTGCTAATGCCCCAACAGGACTGACATTTGACTAAACCATATCAGTTTTGATACATTTTGTAACTTCTCTCTCTCTCTCTCTGGTTTCAATCCTGGGATTGGTTTGCAGCAATTTCCTCTATTATTCTCTTCCATTCTTCCCTGCCTTGTGCGGCTCTTTAGAAATCTGCATATGATGAGCAGCGCACGTCCACCAACAGGTCCTCCAGGTACTCTCGGCGTGGGCGTCCACTAGAGTTTGTCCCCTCGGTCATATCCTCCATTATGGCATGCAAGAGGCCTTCTTGTCGTATTACATGGCCGATCCATCTTGCACGCCTATCGGACAAGGTCCTGAGCAGGTGCCTTCCTCCTTCGATTCTTTGGAGAACCTATTCATTTGTAATGTGGTCTCTCCAGGAAATTCCTAATAGTCTTCTATAGGATCACATCTCAAAAGCCTCTAGTCTCCGTTTATCTCTTTCGGATAGGCACCATGTCTCCTCTTTGTATCTTATTGAGTACAAAATATATTTGTATTAACTTATCGATTAGAAAATAGTTTAAAAGTCAGGCGATTTCACTTATGACTGAGTTTTTAGGATAATACGCCATAATATCCATTTTGGGTATCTCACTTAGAGACCGCATAACGGGTCTCCGATATAAGGATACGCATTGCGAAGATGAAGTGGCAATGGGCTGGACATAGGTGCCGATGGGGATGATGGAAGATGGAGCCAGAGGGTTAATGAATGGAGGCCAAGGTTGGGGCGGAAAAGTATCGGGAGACAGCCTACCAGGTGCAGCGATGATATTGTGCGGACAGCGGGAAAGGTCTGGAGAACACTGGCGAGAGACCGAGAGGGATGGCGTGGGGGTGGAGAGGCTTACGTCCAGCAGTATGGAGACAGGCTGACAAGATTAAAGTATTTTTTATCACTTAAAATTGAATTAAATAATAAAAGAAGCATTTATATTTCTAGTGAATTAAATTATGAGGTATTATTTTTTGGTAAAGAAGTATTTATTGTATTAAGCATTCAATACACGAGTTAAATAAAATAACGGAATATATTTGACTCTTTTATTTACATTTTCATACCATTGTTATAAACATTGAAAATACAATTATTGTATAATATTATTAGTATGTACGTATAAAAAATAATCGAATGGAAAATGGTTATTACAATAAATTTTCTAAATCGATATGGTAAAGTAAAGTTATGCACACGTGGGTATTATTTTATACGCTTAAATTCAATCATAAAATTTAGAAGAAGATTTTTCTCAAAATGATATGATAATAGCATTATAAACTTAGTGATATGATGAATTCGATAAGATAAAAATGTTGAGTTTAAAAAATGTAAATAACTTAAAAGTACCTATCCAAATGTAAAAACGACGCGGGAGCATCTGGAACTAAAATGGAATGTTATATAAAATTTATTTATCAAACAACAATAGTCAACACGTATACTTATCAAGCAGCTTTCACATTTGAAATGTTTCGTTCTCAGAGCTATGCAAGGACTTAGAACTAACTTTATTATTAATTTATACAGGTACTGTATTTACATTTCTCCTTAAAGTTACTGTCACCGTCAGTTCACTTAATTTTAATTTATACACATAATTATTATTCCCCGGAAGTCAAAAATATAATTCATACATACTGTCAAGTAAACAATTATTTTCTGGAAGAAGTCTTTTTTGTTTTTAATTTCACAGACTATATACAAAGGTATATTTATTTTAAGTACACTGTAGATCTTCAGCGAACATAGCTACGCGAGTAACACCATAAATCACATCTGATAGTGATATCATTTAACTGGATGTCACAGCAGAGTATACGCCGGTCAAATGTCAATCCTAATATCATGAATTATTATGAACATTAGTTGAATAATAATTGACAAACTAGATTGCAGCTGTGTGATGATTGAATATTGACTATATTTTATCTCTATGGTTGTAAAGCGGATTAAACGCAGGATTCGGGAAGTCTAGTGTCGAGGAGCTTTTCTTTGAAAGCTTGGAGATTGAGGCAGGAGTCGGGCGCGAAGGGAGGCCCCGCGCCGGCGGCGGGCGCCAGCTCCCCGGAGGTTCGCAGCGTGGGCATCTCCTGATAGGGGGCTACGTTCACTTTCTCTTCGACCTTGGAGCCCCCATCCGCGCTGTCCCAGTTGCGCGCATATAGTGAAACAGGTTCTGGAAATAAAACCATATATACAATTTTCATATGAAGCACTCACTTTGTGGTTAGACAATTTAAATTATTACGTAGATAAAATAAAATAACACTTTGTATTTTAACCAAGGAATCGTAAGACATAAAGCTTAGAACAAATGGTGTCGTGAAATAATTAATATATAACCACGAAATTGTAATTATGCTAATTAGTTTCGCTTGTACGCAAGCTTCATGAGGGTAATATTCAAAACTAAATAAAACACAGATTTACACGAATATACTCGTATAAACTTATGGTGTTCTATTGAATATTTTAGCAGCTGTCAAAAGTGTATTTTTTAAGATTAAAAAAAAAACGTAACAATATCTAAAAAAAATATATATTTGACAGTGCTAAAATGTCAATTATAAAGGTAGTAAATAAACTTTTGACAGCTTCTAAAATGTCCAACTGAACACCATAGTCTATATAAGAGTACTGTAAATATGGATTTTAATTGAGTTTTTTTTATATAACCTTGATGAAGCTTGGGTACAAGCAAAAATAGTTGGCGTAATTACATTTCCGAGGCTACAATAAAAAAGTTTTTTAAATTCATATATGTAACAATAAATAAATTATTCTACAAAAGCATTTTCCAAGCGCTCTTAATGTTTGGTCTTCAATGCAACTTAACTTAGAAAATGTAAACATCACATTTTGTGTTTTGTTCAATTATACAATAATTTCGTGTGCATGTGGAAGTATTATTTAATATTGGATAAATAAACACATATTTAATAATATTGAATAAAATTTAACAAATGTAATTTTTACGAAATCCGAATAGATTGATACAAATTTAATATGAGAAGTCATTTAAAATTTAATAAATCACTTTTGCGCTGTGAGTACCTACACCAATTTCACCATAACTCATTCTGCACCGACAATAAAGTTGGGCCCATACAGTATTAAATGCAAATTTGCAACCACGTTGCCTACTTTTGGGCAAAGAACGAGAAAGTACGTCATTTGAAATGCCGATTTATCTTATCCAGGTCGTTAAAAAAGCTCCCAAAAATTAAGTTCATAAAATAAATCAAGTGGCGTGTAGCCGCTCATACCGTTTTATATCAATCTGCACACATTCGAAAGAGTAAAGAAATTCCAGGCATATAAATAAGAAATGTACGTTTTCTCGTATTGCACGAAAATGAGGAACGAATGCTTGTTGCGCCTTTTTACCCCGGGATATTGTTTAACTTGTTAATACGACCATTGTTGAAAAGGGGCAGGATTCGGCTTTAGGCTTGTTTACCCGAAAAATGAAAGCAAATAAATGAAATGTAAGCGCCGGGCGCCGGGCGAGGCGGAAGCGCCGATCATTTCTCATACATGTCCTTTTTGGACAGGTATTTAGCTTCTAGGCGATTAATTTTTTTAAATCGGGACAACGGAAGATTTACGACACCTCAGATCGGCGAGAAGAATCGTTTAATTTTTATTTCTGATATTTTTACGCGCCATGAAACAAAAGGAAACTAGAGCGACACTTTTTAAAAATTATTATTCGAACCGTAAGCATGGCCGTAGTAATGAAATATTTTCTAGAAGTTTTATTATTATTTGTTGGAATGACATGTTTCCGCTTTCTAAGCTATTATCAAATGCCCATAATGAAATTTGCGTAGTCTACCTTTTACTTGCGTAGATTTTCTCTACCAACGTTTCGGAGATGGAAACTATAACGATCTTCGAGACGTCGCTCGAATAAGACGAGTTACACGGATTTTTCCAAGAACCCAAAAAATACAGGATACTTTTAACTACAGGAAAACTCTCGTAAGGCAATAATTGATTTCAAAGATCAAGGCTTAAATTGCGGTCGATAGATTTTATATATGGGTAAAAACATACCGGGTTTTAATTTGATAATTGTTGTAATACAATATATTTATTGTATTACAACAATTATCAAATTAAAACCCTTTGTGTTTTTACCCATATATAAAATCTATCGACCGCAATTTAAGCCTTGATCTTTGAAATCAATTATTGCCTTACGAGAGTTGATATATAACTCAGATGATATAACTCAGCAGGAATACCAAACTTTTAATATACAAGACTATCATAAGACCGGTAGTGACCTACGGTTGTGAGACATGGTCTCTAACGCAGAGAGAGGAAGGCAGGCTAGCAGTTTTTGAGAGGAAAATTCTGAGAAAAAATTTTGGACCCACGCTGGAGGATGGGGAATTAAAAAAAACCTTGAACTCGAAGTACTGATTAACCAGGAAACAGTTGTGAGATTCTGTAAGTCTCAACGCCTACGGTGGGCTGGCCATGTAGAAAGAATGCCAGAGTGTAGAACACCAAAAATTATATCCAGATGGGTGCCCCGCGAAAGAGACCAAGAGGCAAATCGAGGAAAAGGTGAGCGGATTGCGTGGAAGAAGATTGAGAGAAAATTGAAGGAGCTGGGGAATGAAGAGAGATGGCCAGCGACAGTAGTCAGTGGAAGACCGTTGTGGAGGAGGTCAAGTCCCACAAACTCCTCCCTATCCTGCGTTGTCCGGAATAGCTCCTCCACAGTTCCGATTCCAGTCCATTCCCTCACATTGCGCAGCCAAGAGATCTGCTTTCTCCCTGCCCCCTTGCGGCCCTTTATTTTTCCCTTCAAAAATTAGATGCAGCAAGCGATATTTTTCTCCTTGTAGAACGTGACCCAGATATGAAATCTTGCGGACTTTGATGAATGTCAGCAGCTCTCTATTTACTCCTGCACGATTCAGGACTTCTATGTTCGTCACTCTGTCGGTCCATGGGATCCTGAACATTCTTCGGTGAAGCCACATTTCAAATGCCTCTAACCGGTTCATTGTATTTACTTTTAATGTCCATGTCTCACACCCATATAACAGAACAGACCACACATAACACCTTAATATCCTCTGTCTTAGTTTTAAGTTGACATGACACGAAGCATGTTATATCCATAAAATATAATAAAACTTCTAAAATACACAGATGTTTTCATTTGCATTAATTATCTTAATGAAGAATAAACAGCAAAATAGAGTAATCAAATATAATATAAGCGCGTTAGGGGGCCAATAAAATATAAACAACAAAAAAATGAGTGACGTTTTTCTATATTTTAAAACGTGTGTTCGTATTTTAAAAATAGATTATTAGAGGCATTTTGCAAAACAGAAAATTTGTTTTAAAAATGTGCGGATTATGGAGGTGACCGAGCGGGCTCGCGTCCCGCGGGACTGGATGGGCCTGCCCGGGGCCGGGCGGGGAGAGTTAATGCACCCCCTTCATATACTCCGGGCGGTGGTGGTGGTCACGTGAGCCGAATCCCGCCCAGTATTACTTTAATTACATCTCATCAGCTTTAATATTTTGAATATAATGAAACGAATATGAAATTTCAAGACGCCTAGAAGAAAAAAATTAACCAGCTTAACCAAATTACTTCCAAAGTTATAATGAAATCACAGGGTGAGGCTTGTTTAAATCGCGGCAGCTATTCCCTTTCGCCGAATTTTTCGTGAAAGTTTTAAGGATTCATTTTCATTTGTTACGGGTACCGTGCAATTTAAAAAGATAAAAGATCTCAGTTCACGTAAGAAAGGTAAATTAAGAAGAACGGAGCAATGATGTGGAATAATTTTTGAATAAAAATACTCGTAAAATTATAATTTAAATCCAAACGAAAGAGTTTGAACGCTTACCGGGAGCTGGTTTATTATGAAAACCGTCAAAAATCTCTTAAAAATTCAATTTCTGATATCGGTTTCGATCTCAACTCTATTTCGGGATAGCGGTGTTCCGATTTTTTTGTATAGGCCAGAGGTGGGTGCTCACTATGCAAGTATCCCATAATTATTAACGGTTATTGTAGGGGGTGGGGGCTGGCTGGGTGCGTGCGCGGGCGGTGCACTGATAATCCGCCGCCAGCCGTGCCAGCGCCGCGCCGCGCCGGCCGGCAGCCGCGCCCGCGCCGCGCTGCTGCCTTATCGCGCTTTGCAGATAAAATCGCCGGAGCCGGCTTTATTATGACGCAATGAATGCCATTTTCAACACCTCTTCCACAAAGTAGAGGCAGGTTATATGACAGCGGGCGTACAAAAGCTTCGCTGGCGCGACCGCCGGAATTTATTACCGGCCCATACTAGAACAATAGGCTGTTTGCCGTGAAAAAATATGAAAATACGTGTTAGGCGAGGCGTTCGTGCGAAATTATTCCATGCCGCACAATAAAAGTACCTCGATATGTTACGAATGTCGCATAAAACACGACTTTAGTGAAAAACTCCCCGATTAACGTGTATCGAAATAAAAAAGTATTATTTTTCTCGCGTACTGAATTAATCGGGACGCACAATCAGATTGGTTTATTTCATGAAGCGGTGAGATATATTATGACTATGCGGTTTATTCCATTTCCAAACGAATTCGTTATTAAAGGTTCTGAAAAATTAAATGACTTTTTGAATAAACACAAAGCATTTAATGTTTTGTGGCTAATAAAATGTTTTGATGTACCTATCTGAATGACAAAAGTGTTATTAATTATCACGTTTTCTCTTTGGATGTAAATTTATGTCACACATTTTATCATTTCGAATAAATTATACCACTTGACTAACAATAATATAAAAAATAAATTCTTTTGTTTTTAAAATTTGTACATGTTATTAAACTAGGGTAAATAGGAGGTATTTTCGTGTCGTTCGGGAAGAAATATTGTGTTTTTTTTTAAAACGTTACCATAGTACGTATCGTAGCAAGCAAGCGAGATGCCGCCTACATGTTGCCTAGAGTATTCTACTGGTAGCCGCCTGCAAACATTTGCTGCGATAGGTAAACCATGGTAACGTTTTAAAAATATATTACGATATTTCCTCCATTGCGATTATACTTCCATTTACCCCGCGCAAATCTTAGAAATATTTTATGAGATAACTCGTGAGAGAAATATTTAGATATATGCTATCTGGTAATGATGAAACAAGGAATGAAAATTTGGAGTGACCTAGATTGTAGTTTGATCGCGTTTCACTGCCAGTACCGGCCATAATCCAGTACATTCCAGTTCTCCATAAGCTATCGCGAATTTGATCAACCAGTGTAAAAGTTACATATCGGAGAATCACTGTCCTTCCCAGAGATCTGGACTGTTATTAGTGGCGCTGCGGCGCTAGATGTTTGAGTTGATCTCCAAATTATTTACCGGAAGTTCAGAATAATTTTGGTAATTTCAATTAACATCCGATAATTGACTGATTGATTTCCGGACAAAAATAATAATAATTCTAAAGAAGCACATGTTTTTTATTGTTATAAAATATACAATAATATATTTTTGGAAGTTTGGGAAGTTGAAATGGGATTGAAATGTTTCGTCTCGCTAGGAAATTATGAAATACTGAGAATAAAAGTAAAGTAAGAATAAAATTTATTTTTTAATATGATTGTTGTACTCGTATATAAAAAAGAAAACGAGAAATAAACCATCACAACAACACAAAGTATGGCGTATATAGAAGAAAAATAATTAGAATTTAAATAATCATAATTTCACTCAGCCACCTAGCTATTGAACTACTGGCGAAATTTTTAATATTGTATATTATATCTTATATAAGCAATGTTAAAAAGTTAAAAGATTTTTTTCTAGAAATTGGCTGGCTTTTGCGCATTTTTACTTTGACCATGGACGACTCTTAAGAGGTATTACAATCTTGCAAAATTCCACCCCGAAGTCAATTTCCTATATCGTGCCCTCTCCTTATGAGATACGTAAAAGGTCGAGAGTAACGGTTGTCGACGAAAGGGTGGCAAATATCAAATGATAATTTGTGGGACATGTTGCAAGACTGGGAGACCAAAGATGGACTAGAAGGGTAGTGGAATGGAGACCTTGTGAAAATACCGGAAACTGATAATATTAGAGATCTATACGAATTAATAGCGTATAATTTATCGTTGGTGGTGAGATGCTTACCATATGTAGCTGGTATAAGGTCCGGATCTCTGTCGTCTCCCGTGTCGGGGGGTGCGGGCTTGGGCGCGGGTGGCGGCCAGCGCTTGTGCGGCGCCGGAACGGCCGGAGGGCGCGCGTCCCGCGACCTGCGCGCTTTCAGTACGACAAGCACGCCCAGCACCAAGAGCGACAGCAGCCCCCCGGCCAAGGCGCCCCACCCGGCGGATAGGCGCATCGAGCTGTGTACTGCTGAACAACAAATAATTATTCTTATTTTGTTAGTTTTTAAGTTATTAAACATAGATTGATTATTTAAAAAATAAATGATTACAAAACAATTTTCCTTAATAGGGACAATATTTCATTTTGTCCTAATTCAAATAAATTAATAAAAACCAGCCACAATATATTTTTAAAAGTATAGTGTAGAGTAGTGTTGCGTCGTCCAGCATAGTGTAGCATAGTGTAGCAAAGTGAAGCATACTGTAGCATAGTGTAGCATAGTGTAACATAGTGTAGCATAGTGTAGCATAGTTTAGCATAGTATAGCATAGTGTAGCATAGTGTAGCATAGAGTAGCATAGTGTAGCATAGAGTAGCATAGTGTAGCATAGTGTAGTATAGTGTTGCATAGAGTTGCATAGTGTAGCGTAGTGTAACATAGTGTAGCATAGTGTAGCATAGTGTAGCATAGTGTAGCATAGTGTAGCATAGTGTTGCATAGTGTAGCATAGTGTAGCATAGAGTAGCATAGTGTAGCATAGTGTTGAATATTGTTGCATAGCGAAGCATAGGGTAGCATAGATTAACATTTATTTCGCGTAAATAGTATAATTAGCTCAAACAGTAGCCATCACAATTTAACAATATATATAGTAAATAATTCCCAACGATGCTTTCGAAAATAAAATACATTTTTTCGGATACCAAATAGCTTAGGTTATTTGAGGAACAAAAAAGAAAATCGTTATAATGGCAATGGCTTTTATAATCGACGGTTTCCAAGAATTTCACTTGTTTAAAAGTTATTTCAATCCTTTAAATTGTTTACTCGATTTATATATTGAATTATTATTTTTCTTGGCTATTAAGGTATCAGATCACCCCTTCAGAAGTTAAAGGTCAATTCTAAGGAAAATAAAGCTCATTAAAAAAGTACTGTCAAACTACCTTACTGGCTAAAAGAATAGTATCATTATCAATTTGGAATCAAAATGAATAAGTAGTAATAATTATTATTTTAATACATTTATAATATTTAAAAGTTATTTCTAAATAAAGTATTTTTTTTATACAGAAAAAAGATGTATTTTATGAACTAAAAATAACCTTGAAATCAGAAAGAAAAGTTTTATATATTCTCTAAAAATATCTCTATTGGAGTAAACCCTTATATAATTAATAGATATTTGGAGCTAGCTAAACAAGAATGAAAGTATGAATAAACGATATCAGTAATAATAATATGAAGACGACGTATGACTGAATACTGAACGAAGCATTAAGGAAGGACAGGCAGATAAATACGTCATTAAAAATAGTGTCACTGAAAAGGTTTGGACATATGGAACGAATATGTGATGGAAGAATGGTTAAACAGTTGTATACAGGCTATGTCAAAGAACATATATCGAGGAAATCTGGCATAGCCAAATTATTCAATTATTAAAATGCGTCCACAAAATTAGAATGACTTGGTCGTGACACGTTTTCTTCCCCGATATCCCTCCCCATTCAGATTATTTGCTTGTACTTATTCCACTTCATAATTATGGCTCTGGAAAAGTTATTTGGGTATTGTGATGAATGTTAGTAATAACCATACTAAAATTGAACAAAATGTTTTATGTGCCAAAATCTTCTAATTTATTGAATATTAGAAACTTCACTTTAATTTTATAGCACTATAATTACCTACTCATAAGTTAAGAGAAGTAACGAAACTCCACTAATAAATCTTCATTCGTCACACGGAATTTATGTGGGTATTTTTTTCACGATTCTTAATTCTACTAAGTACCTGATCCTTTTTAATACCCACGTACGCACTTTTCCGCGCTGTTTGAATGAGACCCTAAAACACCAATCAACATAGTGATCCTAATTCGATTTACCAAAAACAGAGAGTACCAGTTTTATTAAAAATTAACGAGCTAATGATATGACAAAAAAATGGGTTTGTGTTACGACTCCAAATGGCAAGCAGACGTATTGATTTCCGTAGATCGATACAAAAAGAAAACTATGTCTACAGGGTACCCCTGTGTAAGAAGGTATCTAAAAAGACGTTTTGTTGGTCGGAAAGCTTTTATTAGCTTTAACGACAACATAAAAGTGGCACGATAAGTGTACGGGCGTAAGTCGGTACATCTCTACACGTACATACGCGGGTACTTACCTGGAGTAATTGATACAAGCAAAAGAGTCCTACAACTGGGATATTTCAATTCCGTTGGGTTGTTAAAGCTATTGACTCTACCGTAATGATGGTTCGTATAATAAATATGAAATTTTATACTCCAAAGTAAGTTTTAAATATATTTTAATTGTTCGGCCTGGACGGCCTCTAAGGAATACAACGACTTTACTTGTTTTTCAGTCTTGGTTACTTATTTATTTATAAACGATGCTAATGTTAGAATGGATATCGATTATACATTATACACAGAATATATATATAAATATTAATATAAGGTAAATTGGACTATGTAGAAATAAACAGCATAGCTTTATATATGAGCTTTATACATAAACCAGATTTTGAAAAATCTATGGTTTTACAAATGTTCCTGAAAAACAATTTAATTCCATTCAATTGTTTTAAAAAGTACTTGTAAAAAAAACTTTGATTCAAACTTATTTATTGTTTCTTGAATAATGCTTCAAAAATCCATATTAAATAATTAAATATGAATGCAAACGTTTGCTTTCTAGAAGTTTATAACGCCATTTGGCAAACATTTGAAAATGCCTTAACAGGGCAAAACATGACATTACCATAAAATATAATATAATAAAACTTCTAGAAAAGAAACGATATTATTCACAATAATTCTAACAATATAAATAAATTGTATATAAAATAAACGTTTGTTGTATTTTCAAGTGTTATAATAATTTTGATAAGCTGTTGGTTGATATAAGGGAGATGAATAAAGCGCTGGGTGAAAATTTTTATCCGAGAATATGAACGTACACGTGTCTGCTCGCAAGTGACGGGATACAGGTATGTGTGCAAGATTTATAGTTATCTGTTTTTACATGCCTTCCGTATCATTAGTGCAAATAAGGTCACGGAATCCATCTCGCGCGATTGAGCGAGAGAACAAATTAATACGTAATATAGCAATAATTCGAAAGTTCTGCATTGTAGTGGATTACCAAGCCTTGAACAATAAAAAGTACGTTTTATTTCGATGTTAATCAAATTTTAAGGAACAATAACGCTGAATTTTATTTTGATGCCAGAAGGGTGTAATTTTCAAAGAGCGTTAAAAATGTATATACCCTCGTAAAAGGGAACAGTCTTCAGTGCGTATAGCGTATACGGCAGAGCGTACTGCGTACAGCGTGTACGGTATACGAGGGGAACTTTGACTGACGGTAATTTTGTGAGATTTATTACTAAAACCATTATTATGGATTTGTCCATGTCGCGGCAATCATTAGATTCTTGACATTTGACCTGCAATGCAGAGGGTGGGCGCAGAGGTCACGCTTCAGTATTTTGTGACTATTTTTTAAAACTCTGATAAATTGTTTCGTGAACGTATTGTATTTTCATTTCACTTTTTTATGCATAAACATATACAAATGTGCCCTTAACTAAAAAACGAAGTAACTAACCATCACGCCGTCTTCTCGAAGGGGTAGGCAGAAAGAATGGACTGCCACACTTTTCTTTCCTGACATATTTTTCTCGCTTTTCAACATTCATACATCGTGTCATGCACGCGCGTCGATTTCTTAATTAAAAAATGTAATGAAATCGTTTGTTTTGAAATAAACATATTTCAAACGTTTGATTTTATGAATGTATTTATGGGAATATTGGTGAATATGTTGTATGTATGTTATGGTATATTCTGTTGTGCGAGTATTATAATCATCTAAGAGCAATCTATTGTTCTACAGTGTGTGTTGTGTGAACTATTTATTTGTTTCAAAAATGGGTCACACACACGTGAATCCTAATGTACAATATGATCAAGTAAGACTGTGTCAGTGAGGACACAAAACAATGAAATCGTGTAAATCAAGATTGCAGTTTGGTTTTGCCTTTTAACTCGGCACCGTTTGTAGCAGTGAGTGTACTGTTAGTATAATGATAATTTATTACACCGGAACGATTCATTAGTAAGGCAATGTAACAGTGTGCCATGAATTTGTAATACGAGAATTATGTGCGATCCTCAGCGTGCGAGCTAACTAGTGGGAGGCACAGCATTAGGTGTTCGCTCTGATGTTAATTACATTTAAAAAATGAAACGAAAATTTACCTTCACACTTTATTAAGCGCCGGTTATCGTTTAAAACATGTACAGCGCGCGTGAGATGTAGGACCAATCATTTTGTCGGAAGTAACGTGCCGGTAACTCTAATTATATTGTCATATGTTGTATAGAAAACGTGGCCTACATTTAAAAAAAAAGTTTGTACCTTGACTAGCTAAATAATTGATTGCATATGGCGAATGCAAAAATCTGGCGCAGTGAGCCGCCACCACGCCGGCGGGAAATGGGCACATCAGCACTTAAGGAATCGATCGTAGTCGACCGCTCGCCGAAACTGTGTGCAAAGTCCACGCCGAAGTTTCACCACTTCCCAACTTCCTTCGCGCACCCTGCCGCCGCGCCGCCCGCGTCCGCCGCCGGCATCCAGCCCGCCCGCGGTGCGGCGCCCCCTGACGATTTTATTGCCCCCGGTTCGCGTTTTCCGCCAATTCCCCGATACAACTGAACGAAGTCTATTCTAATCCGCGGTTGTAAATGTTTATTGTGCGTAAAAGTACACTTTAAATACACCACCTACATATCTCTACTTATCTACATCTCTACACCCATAACCAATATATAATAGTAAATGGGTGAATGTAGTAGTTTTATGTTCATAGTTATGAGAGATAAATTGTCTGTTTTTTTTCTAGAACATCCCGGGAATTTTTTATTAAACGAATTTATGCAGAATATAGAAATTGGTTGAAATATTGTGTTTTATAAAAATAATTTTATCTTTATGAAGAATTCGCACAGTGCAATGCAGATAATAATTAGATGCCCATTATTATGTGGCATCACAATCCTTACATTATCTTGTATTGGAGTCAAAACAATTACAGTCATTCATTTATATCTAATACTGTTGGAAACCTCATTGTACTAGAAGTTTTATTATATCTTATGGGAGTGACATGTTAAGCCTTGCTAGGACTTTATCAAATAAGCAAGCATATCGACGTCTTTCATATTAGTGAATGTACGTTCAGAAGCCAAATACTCTTGACTTTTGAGAGTAAGTAACCATTACTCATGCGTTCCTTGTGTTATATTGAATATATTTTATTTTACCTGTACTTAATAGATGCCTTAAACATTAATATTGTTTGTAATGTCTGTTGAGATAATAAACTAATTTGATTTGATAATTATCAACATTTGCGTTCGAGCATATGTATTGAATGTAAGAAAAGTAACTCTCTTTTAAACGTATTATTATTAAATAGTCCATTGTTTTGGCCGAAACACTATGATACTTCAACATTATTAATGTTAAAAAAAAACAGTTTATTTCAGTTTATTGTAACATCTGATAATGCCAATATCGGTTGGCGAAACAGCTATTGCGACACTTTGTAAATAAAAAGAAATTGTGATATTGTAACAGTATTTTAAAATTTTAATAGTAATAACGTATTACTACTGTTAATATATAATCTGTCTTATTATATGACTGCCTACCCCTCCGGCTAAACAGGGTGATGGTTAGTTATTTCGTTTGTCTTATTATATTGATATAGAGCTAGTGGATTTATAATAAATAATATATCACATGTAGGAATGAAGAAAGCATGAATGTATAATATGATGTATAGTAGACTTTCAATGTAAGAATTTTTATAGTTTCAGCTAGACTTTTAATCAAGAATTCTGTATATCAGAGGATAATGGGATAATAAAGAGAAAGGACAAACAAAGAAAATCAATAAATCGACATTTTATTGGTTACCAATTTGGAAGTGCGGGTTTCATGTTGGCCGGAATAGGGATAGAAATTCAGTCGGTGTCGCTAAGAAGGGTTTTAATGGAAATATTTGGGATCAAAGAAGGGGCATTGCGGATATTATAATAAAGCGAGGATGTGGCCAGCGGTGGCCAGCGCCGGCAGTGGGAGCTCTAGCTAGTGCTGGCAGTGGTGGCTAGCGGCCGGTGGCCAGATGTACAACTTGCCCCTTGCGAATTCATAAAATATTTAGGCCTGGACTTACAGCGGCGCCTACTTATATAATACATCGGGGTAATAATAATTAAACATTGCCCACCTATGAGCAACTAACGTGCGCCTTTGATACAATTCAAAGTACACGTCGTTGTATTGTTATCATTCATTTAAGCATATTTAAGCATTAATAATAATGATAAATTGGATAATTTATAAAGCGCCATTTTTATGAACTACTCAATTCAAGGGTGCTGTAGAAAATGCTCAGTTTTATGAACTAGTTAAAAAATAAACATATTTACTACGAGGGCTGCATCTGACGTAGTCGATCAACCCTTCTTATCAGTAAAGGATAATTTGAAAAGGTGCGTTTTGAGTCTCGATATAAACTCTGACTGATTCTCCATGCATTTGAGGTCTGTTCGAAGATTGTTTCAGACTGAAGGGCCGGCTACCGCGAAGACTCGTTGATGAATTTTTTTTTGTTCGTCTCGGCCTTGAGAAGTTTCCCAGCGCATTGCAAAAGTAAGAAAATCGAATTCGTTTCAGTTTTGGGAATCCCGATCTCAATGTGAATGAGGAGATTTATAACCAGGGTTTGCTTTTGATCGAAGACATGTGTTACCTCATATGCGGCAGTTTGTTAGACAAGTTACGAATGCCAACGCCAGATCGTGGAACAAATGACCTTTTCAATCGAGAATTGGAATGTGAACGTGAATATGATCGAGATGCATTGAACCAAACAATTGAAATGTGAGGAAGTTCTCATTCCGAGAATTCCGATGATCCCAACCTATATGCCATTCCAGTTACAAATTCAAATTTCAATTCGTTTTACATTTTCCATGATCAACAAATCACTAGACCAATACTTGAGTGTTTGTAGCTTGAATTTAGAAAATGAATGTTTCTCTCACGGCCAATTGTACATAGCATGATTATATGTCTACCATCAACTTTGTTCGTTCTCGCACTTGACAACAAAATGAAAAATGTCGTATATCACAAGATGATTCGATGAAGGGAATCGACCCGAGTGCGACCCATTCAGCAAATATTTTAACAGGAAGTAGTGCAAAAATGAATTATTTCGATTCGCTTTAATAAAGCAAATGCCTTGCTGCCACGTGAATCACAATCATTTCAATGTATTTAAAATACTTTTCATTTTGATTATTGCACATTTACTGAACTTAATTGATTTTGAGTATTCATTTTAACTCAATAAAAACCTGAATTAAATTCAGCTTATATGTTAACACAACATTTATTGATTCTGAGGCGGTACGAAGTTTGTCGGGTCAGCTAGTATATAATTAATTAAAAATACTTGCTTCATTTTGAAATATTTTTATTACACCATATTTAGAAGCAGTACTTTTGAATATAATTAATATGACGCTTATTCTAATAAATATTTTATTAGCCACGAATGAATTATCATTTCAGTACGAAGAATGTAATTTGACTGCCTTTATATGAATGTCAGGTGTTCGCGTCCACCATTCCGGTGATTGATGTTTGTATAATGCGATATCAATACAGCGTGATCTACGAACTGTGTTTGATTTCGACATTTAATAAATTTAATAATAAGTTTGAAATGGTTGCGAGAAACAAGTAACTTTGCTTTGTGTTTCCTCCAGATAAAGGTTTGCGTGTTCTTTGCGAACTAATTACAACTTTTCGTGAGTAAAATGATCTGGTATTGAAAGGATCTCTGCAGTTTTATCATAATAAAATTTAAAATTTCTACGGTAATCCGCAATCTCATTTTATTATGAAGTAAAAGAAAACTAAGTTTAA
Organism: Lepidostoma basale; assembly: GCA_022606425.2. Taxonomy (NCBI): domain Eukaryota; kingdom Metazoa; phylum Arthropoda; class Insecta; order Trichoptera; family Lepidostomatidae; genus Lepidostoma; species Lepidostoma basale. Next base: position 1,230,977 of record JAHDVF020001249.1, read on the forward strand.
TGTTTTTTTGAAGTTATACTTCTATTAGCGCGTTTAGTAGACGGTATGATTGAGAGCTGCGCGCGTAGCCTGTTACGGAAGTGCCACATAATGAAGTTAACCATAAATGATCCAATCAAATCAAATCAGTTTATAATCTCAAAAGATATTACAAACAGGAAAATGTTTAAGGCATCTATTGAGTACAGGTAAAATATTATAAAAATACAACATAGTACCAGGAACGCATGAGAGATAGTTCGACATTAGGAATACAAGATACTTTCTAAAGTCAAGAGTATTTGTCCCTTGAACGTACCTTCACTAATATAAAATACTCTAATGATAAATAACTATTGGACATTTCGCGCGTTTCAACGCACGAATTGTAAAAACATATCATGAACGAGACATGAATGAAGTTAGCCGTAAAATGTTTAAAAGTACCGACGATCTCTCACATTTTAGTGGGATAATTTCGAATATTATGCGCAATATTATTTGTAAAAACGTTTTATTAAAAAAAAAGAACGTATACCAAATATAATTATTACATAATAATTAAATAAAACGATGTTTTTTAACTACTTCCACTTTTGTCTTTATTTAGACAGCCTAAATAAAGACAAAAGTGGAAGTAGTTAAAAAACATCGTTTTATTTAATTATTATTTAAAATGAACTTCCATCAAGAGATTTCAGTAAAATCATTTGATTATAATTATTACAATATTCTTATATTAATAATACTACAAAAGACTGGCATCGACTGTGATTGCTGGGAAAAGACTGTAGAAGACAGACCTAAGTGGAGAACAACAGTACATAAAGGCACGCAAGACTTTGAAGCACAGCGCAGTGACGATGACGCAGAGAGGAGGAGGAGGAGAAAGGAGAGACCACTGGGAGACGGTGACGGCTCCATTACAAGCGCCTTCCCCTGCCCCAGATGCCCCAAAATTTGCTGGTCCAGGATCGGGCTCTTCAGCCACATGCGGACCCACGCGAGGGACAGTCTTCCTCGGACGCGAGGGATAGCCGATGATTAATAATACAAATAACAGTTTTTGAAGTAATACTTCTTTTAACTTATTGAAAGTTAAGGCATTAAAACTGTAGAATTCCATAGTAATCTACTTTGGGAATTAAAAAAACATTGTTTGGACGACTTTATTAATAAAAAAATATTAAAATACACGACACGTTTCAGAGGATACCTCCATCTTCAGGTGTAAAAAATATAACAAAAACTAAACAAAGAAAGACTAATAAAAAAGTTGGGCTATTTGTTATAAGTACATAGGTACTAACAATTATTTTTTAACAGTAAAATAATAATAATACATGATGATAATATTTTTTTTATTAAAAAAGTGGTCTAAACAACGTTTTTTTAATTCCCAAAGTAGAATACTTCCTTTGGTGCGTTTTAAGTTAAATCTTTATTAATTGTATTCAATATCCTTATTCTATTATTATAATTGTTATTTCTACTAACGAAGAATTAATACTCTATGAACGCAGAATAAAAATTTTGGAGTTGTTTTTGTTATGTAACGCCAAAAAAGTATAACTTTTTACATGCGTATATAAGTACAATCACGTTTTTCAAAATGTGATCGTGTACACTGGAATCCAAGTTGTCAATTTTACAATATTCAATTAACTCGATCAAAGTTTTGTAAACTTAAAAGGATTGTCTACTTTAGGAAGGCAAATACGGATACCGACCAACTTATTGATCGAATATATGTTTAATTAGAAATTGCCGTTATGAATTCGTACAATAGATAGGGATAATTGATTGACTTATGAGCACTTATGTTCCTACTTGAGCTTAAAGGATAATTATTAAATGGGAATACGAAGTGTTTAACAATACTAATAAATGGCTATTTAATATACACTTCATTTTATGTATAAATCTCCTACTGTGGAAATGTTGTGTTTCAGCTTTATATTATTATACATCTAGGTCAGATAATCCATTATTTTGGTCGAAATACTATGATACTTTAACATTATTAAAAAATTTATCTTCGAAACACTGTTATTATACGTATCACAATACTTATGAGTTTGTCGCGACAGCTGATTCGTGAACCTATGTTGGCTTTATCAGGTGTTTCAAACAACTGTTTGTAATACTTTATGATGCCGACATACATAGGTTGGCGAAACAGCTGTTGCGACAATCTCATAAAAATAAATTGTGATAAAAGTGGTTAAATATACAGTGTGTTTTATTATTTTAGATCTATAAGTTTAAAATAAAATCATTGGGTGGTGGTCTAGTCGACAGAACGTTTGGCTCCTGATCCAGGAGACATGGGTTCGAGCCTGGACATGACCCAATTCCTTCTTCAAGATAATGAGCTATTTTCTGCTTACATTGAAGATTGTGAAATAAATTCTAATACCATTGATTTAAATCCGTGGGGTTAATCTAAAAAAAATGTACTGCTGATTGATATTGGGTTTATGAGATTGCCAACACTGGGCTAAGCCAAGAAGAAGAAGATATCTATACCTGTATTTGTTCATCATCATGATCATAAAAGCCAAGGGTGGGACTTGAGATGGGCATCTCATAACCCATTTCTGTAGATTACTCAGGGAATATTTCGAAAACTCGGCCGTGCTGGAGGGTGTTCGGCTTTTTGTCCTTGATAGATATCTCCGACAGCGACAGCATAGATTGTTTTACCTATCTGTCGCCAAAACCAACCTGCCTCTGGTGACACCGGTGGGAAGAGCAATTAATCTGCTGAACGCGATCTCCTCGGAGATCGACGTCTTTCATATTAGTGAAAGTATGTTCAGAAAGCAAATACTCTTAATTCTGAAGAGTATCCTGTCTTCCTAATGTCGAACCATCTCTCATGCGTTTCTGGTAGTATACTATACACAATATATTATTTTACCTGTTCTCAATAGATGAACTGATTTGATTCGATTTGATTTGATTTGACTGAATCCAGAAGTCTTCTCCATTCTTTTCTGTCTGTTGCCTTTGTTCTCCAGTTTATGGCGTGAAGAGAGATTGAGGCTTTTATAGGGTTGTCGTCATTCATTTCTATTATGCGACCAGCCAATATTAAGCACCCTACCTTGATGGAATCGATCAATTATTTGAATTTGATCAGGGAGTGTAAATTATCAAAGGAGCATTATTCTATTAGTATCTGTGTGCAGTTTGAAGTACTCAAAGTGTTGTCTCTCTGTTCCCTATATGGTTGATATGGAATCGATACAGAGGGCAGATTAATAGAGTACTGTGTGAGACAATAGTCGACTAACAAAGCGGGACGTTTGGGCAGCAGGGAGGTCTGCTGCACGCGGGGGTAGTGAGGCAGTGGGGCGGGGTATCTACATTCGGATGGGTTATACACTACAAGACAGTAGCGTGGCGGAATACAGGGGCCCCTCAACAAATATCGGAAGAAGGGTTGGAGCTGTAAATAAAATGAATGGTGTACTTAAAGTCACTACCGCAAATGGAAATATATCGACTGAAGCAAAGATGGCAGTGCATGGAGTTCTAGTCCCGACCCATATGTATGGAAGTAAGCTTGGAGTTGGCAGAAGAAGGATGAAAGTAGAATAAATGCCAATAAAAGAGGTCAACTTAGAATAATGTGCGGAAAAAATATGTATGATAGAATATCTAATGATGAAGTAAGAAAGGAATGTAAGGCGGATGAATGCGTGTTAAATAAAATTAAGAAAGGGTCACTAAGATGGTTTGGACAAATGGAATGAATGGTTAAAAAGATATATACAAGTAGTGTGAATGGGAAAAGAAGTCGAGGAAGGCCAAGGAAGACATGGCATGACCAAATTAATCAATTACTGAAAGGCGGCCTGTTCGAAGTAGGAACATTCGACGAGCGTGTATGTCACGATGTGTGAATGTAGAAGATGCACGAGAATTATGCCAGGATAGAATAATGTGGGGATCCATCCTATCTGTCTACCCCTCGTTAGTTAGTTAGTTAGTTAGTTCTCAACAAATAACCCATAATGAATGCTGCAGCACGATTAATTTTTTTTGTATCAAAATTCACATATTATTATTATTATTATTTAGTTGAATCGTTCTTTACATTATTACAGCGCAAGCCCAATCGATGAGCCTAATAGTTGTAAAGGTTGATTGACCTAATAGTTGATTCTCATTAAATGTGATAGGTAGCTAATCTATCGCCATTTTATTGTCACATGAATTCTATACCAGACCAAAGACAAAGACCGTGTGACAATCACACTGATATCGCCGGGAATCGAATCTGGAACCTTCGGTGTGGCAGTCAAATCACTTACCACTCAGCCACGAATGTATGCCCTACAATATCAGAAATCAGGACAATGAAGAAGTATTCAGATGCCCTCTTAAAACCTATTTTAAGAGAATTCGAAGAGCTCCCTTGAAGCGAATCTCTCGCGAAAATGGCACTATAAAAATCATCATCATCATCATCAAAGAACAATAAATACTAAACAAGCAGAAAATTTAGTTTGATAAACGTAGATAAATCTAGTGTTAACCTTTTAACTACTGTAAGCTTGCTAATTACTACGAATGAAAACGTCAGTTTTCTAGAAGTCTTATTATATTTTATTGGAATGACATGTTTCGCCCTTCTAAGGCATTATCAAATTTGACGAAATTTCAGATCGTTGCTGTTTATATACACTAATAATATACACTAGTAATGAAAATATCTTTTTCCGTTAATTACCATATTCTGCTCCATTTACTAGTGTATATAAATAGCAACGAGCTGAAATTTCGTCACATTTGATAATGCCTTAGAAGAGCGAACCATGTCATTTCAATAAAATATAATAAGACTTCTAGAAAACTGACGTTTTCATTCGTATTAATTATTTCATATGGAGTTTTGTATCATTTTTCAAGAAACAATATGTAAGTTTGCTATTCCAATTCAGTTTTAATTCAATCTAGTTCAATCTAGGCAATATACGAAAACAAATACTTAGTATTGTAAATTAATACTAATTGAATAATAATGTTTCATATAAAAATAGTAGTATATTACCAGATTGATATAAAATTGATAATATTTACCTGTTTATCGTATTATAAATGCACGAGAATCAAACTACGAACGTATTCCAGTTTCTAATTTTCAGTCAATTATACCAAGTACAGTGAATCAGAATTAAATTAAATTGTCAAAATACACTATCCCTATAAATTAACAAATCAAAAATATTTTTCTTCTTTATTCGCCATCGTCTTGTATTGTGAATTCACATTTGAATTACTTTTGAAAAACACCGCATTTTCAATACACTCGTTTTGCACATTTCACAAACATGTTTCGGACTGCAGAAGTGCTTTCTCAGCGTAAAAAAACACGGTTAGGATAAACATGGTCGGTTTGAAATACATTTTTTAATTGTTATTGAATTATATTTTAGGATGAATTTTAACATTTTATTTCTGGTAAAGTAGTTATTGGAAACAAGAATTTATCAATGAAAGCGAAAATGGCCGTTCACAATTGAGTTCTGGTTCCAACCCTTATGTATGGAAGCGAAGCATGGAACTGGCAGAAGAAAGATGAGAGCAGAATAAATGCGGTAGAGATGAGGTCCCTAAGACGTATGTGTGGTAGAAAGATGTACGACAGAATCTCAAATGCTGATATTAGGAAGGAGTGTAGAGCGAAAGAAGGTATTATGAACAAAATTATGAAAGGTTCGCTTCGTTGGTTCGGACATATGGAGCGCATGGGTGAAGAAAGAATGGTTAAAAGAGTATACGTTAACAATGTAAATGGAGTAAGGAGTCGAGGTAGACCGAGGAAAACATGGCATGACCAAATTAATCAAATATTAAAAGTTGGTCATGTCTCGATGACTCGATGTATGAATGTGGAGGAAGCTAGAGAGGTGTGCCAGGATAGAGTAGTGTGGCGGTCCATTCTCTCTGCCTACCCCTGCGGGGAAACGGCGTGATGGTTTTGTTGTTGTTGTTGTTGTTGTTTATTTCTGGTAAATTTTGAAATATTATTCTAAAGTATAATATTGTTTCTACATCTTTTTATCGATATAATGAGTACGTTTGATAATTTAATTGTTATTTGTAAAAAACACTGTTATTTCGCATTAATCACCTAAATGGTAGAAGTTGCATAGAACTAATTTTATATGACGTACCTAGTAACTATATTAATTACTACCTTATCAACGGATATGTTAGGTACACCTCTGGAAAGCTCTTTATATTCAAAACAATAGTATCCGAATACCTGCAGAATTAATTATTATTATAGGGTAGTTATAACTGGCTAGAATCCAATCCTCATTATTAAAGTAACCTTCAGTTAGTTTGTATAGGAATGATAATGGTTCTCTCCTTACACAAACTGTGATTATTTAAGATTAATAAAAACTACTGTGGTATTTTTCAAAGACATTTACAAAGACATTTCTACTATCTTGGACCCAAACTCTATAACATAATTAACAAAACTATAAACGACCCACAAAAAATGACAATGCACAATTACAAAAAACATGTAACTACGGAGACATTAAAAAAAGGGCGGCTTGAATGTAGTATAATTTTTAAAAATAAGTAAATAGTTTAAATAGTGTTATATAAGACAATATAGTGTTTAAATAGTGTTATATAATATATAAGTCAATTAATTTTAAGTTATACACTTTAGGATATGTGTTGCTTCCTTTAACTGCTCCCTAAATTTGTAAATTATATTATATATTGAAATTATATAGAGTACTAGGAATGCCTCCCTAGAACGGGTTACCCCAGTTGGGAGGTATTAAAACCATGTACTTGGTAAATGATCAATAAATAAATAAATAAATAAATTTTATATGGTAGAAGTATTGGACTTTTGAACATTTATTCAAAGAGGTTGGAGGATTCAGTTTTATTTTAGTTTAGTTGTGAATTGAATTGGGGCATTTTGAATTCGATTTGTTTTAAATTTTGAATGAACGTTTTTTTTTGTTTAAAAAAAAAAAAATATTTTTTGTTATTGAATGAATCTGAAAATAATATTAAACTTAATATATAATAGTATGAAGTAATTAAATTATTATTTTTTTGATTACTTTTACTGTCGAACGATTTATTTCTGTTATTTACGGTCAATATTTCTTAACTGAGAATACAAACAAAAATAATACGAATAAAAACGTCAGTTTTCTAGAAGTTTTATTATATTTTATGGGAATGACATGTTTCGCCCTTCTAAGGCATTAATGTATAGTAAATATCTTAGAAGGGTGAAACATGTCATTCCCATAAAATTTAATAAAACTTCTAGAAAACTGACGTTTCATTCGCATTAATTATTTAATATGGAGTTTTACATCATTGTTCAAGAAACAATAAATACATAAAAAATTAGTAACTTATAAAAGTTAAAAGAAATTATTTTTTAAATGCTTATTAAATCCAAGTGGAAATTTAATTATTATTAATTTTTCCAGAAGTTTGTGATTACACTACATTGTGTCTTGAATAATTATGTAATATTCAATATTAAATATTGATTAGAACGTCAATTTTCTGTAAATTTTATAATATTTTATGAGAGTGATATTTCAATTTGATGGTGAATTATCAAATGTAATTATACTGATTTAGGGATCTTGGGTTTAATCCTGGACGCGACATACTTTCTTCTTCATGCTTAGTTAGTTATTATGTCTGCTTATATTGCAGATTGTCTAATACATTTGATTGAATACTCACTAATGAAATCCTACATGTTAGACTTTAAATATTTGCCCATCAAGATCTCGAGTATGTTCATTGATTCCTTGATATTCGAGGAAGATACTGATACAATAAATTATAGCTGCAATGAATTGGTTTTAAGAAAATATCGTTTTAAAAGTGACATTTAATTCAAGATGCATCGAAGAAGAATGTGCCTTGTAACCGTGATATAATAATGTATTTAAGGAACTTTTTGCGGATTAAGGGTTAAACATGTGTAGATATGACACTGTAAAAAATATGAAACTTCCAGAAAACGTTAAAGTTTTTATCAATATTTAATAGGGATAAAGTAATTCAAAGGTTCGCGATGTATCTAAATGTAGTTGTTTACGAGCAGTATACAATTATCTTAAGTAATATGGATCCAAATTATTCTGTTAGTGTACGAATCACGTCTTCATTTGACAAACGTGCTACGCAATATTGACTAATTAATGGAATCTGCTATTCAAAACATATTGCCGATATTGTGAATAGAATAGGAATATAATATTGCGCAGCAAACATGCCTTCTGAAATTGCGCCTATCCGTTTATAATTTATTCAAGAAGGATCCGAAAGTAATACGGTTAAAAGCATAGTTAGGACCTACGCACGCATTTCGGGCGGAGTTGGTGTTCTTACGTCTTATCAAAATATTCGGTTGAATTTTAAAGGGTAACTAAGTAAAGAGTTGGATAAAATTAGACAGCATGTAGTAATAAATTTCTTACCGAGTAGTCTGATACTAGACTAATGTAATTGCCGGGATGAAACTCAATATAACTTCAACGTTATTATCACGTGGAAACACAAATTTCATAACTCGATACTTTGAAACTGTTGGTGCTTATTTACGAGTACAAAAGATTATTTCCATCAAAATAATTGCGTACGTATCAACTTATTAAGATTTTGACGAAAATTGAAAAATAATTGAGGCGAGAAGGAAGAAAAGTTGTGTAGGATAAAATTTCCATTGTTCTAGATATATTGTGTTTAACGTTTTGATGTCGCAGAGAGTTGTGTTATCTACCTTGTTTGTAATAATAATACATTTTAGATTCATTCTAGAAATCTTGATAAATCTTAAATGATAATAACATTATCGTTCCTTTTTACTTTAAAATAATCATGTCGATTATTGACAAAATACATTTACTTGGATCCACCCTCTTTCTTGTCAAATTCTTTACATGATGTGGACATATGGAAATAATGATTATGAAAATATTAAGTCAACAAAGTAAACGGAAAACGAAAAGACCGAGGAAATATAATTATATCAAAGAAATTATTCCAATTGACATAGGAACAAATACACGTAAAGGTTCGAAAAATTATGACAATTTGACATTTGATATATTATTGTAATACCTGATGATGTCAACATAGGTTGACGAAACAGCTGTCGCGAAAAATAAAAATACAACTGTGATACATAAAAAAAGTTTTTTAATTTAACAGTTTATAATGTTAAAGTATCATAGTATTTCAGCCAAAACAATGGACATTTTAATATGTGTGAAATGAGATATTGTGTATTAGTGATGGATTTGAAATTTAAGATATCACGATTTTTACATATTAAAAGATGAAACTCTTTTATTTTCTAGACGAAATAAATACATGAAATTAAATTTCTCTTTTCTTTTCTTTATATACTTTGTCTTATAACAATCCGATTATAATAATAATATTTAAAAAAAAATTCAAGTCAAGGGATTGGTTTGTAGCAAAGCCTTATTTCTTTCTAAGTTAATGGAACGCATTTTAATGGGGTAGTTTCATGTTGCTTTCCACATTTTTGTACAAAGCAACAAGCAAATTGTCATAGCTTTTTTATTGCAATTTTTAATATCACGTGAATTCTATCAGACTAAAACAGAGCGACTTTTTTTTACACTGTCATCGCCCAGAAATGAATCCGGGGTCTTTGGTGTGGCAGTCAGAGCTGTTGCCACTCTGCCACAAAGGAATAGTAGATATACGAGGCATCTCCAGAAAGTAAGTGTAGGCGCCGCGTATTTCGCACTTGGCGGGAGATTGGATTGACATTTTTCACGAAACGTGTTGTCGCGTCGACACAACTTAACGTACTGACCTCGAACCGGTCTCGTTGCGGAGGGAAAGAGTCAGGCTATACGGAAGTGCAGCCAACATGTCGAAAATAAAATCCATCCGGTCGTGAGAGCCTCAGTAGGTACACTTACTTTCTAGATATGCCTCGTATATTCTAAATAACATCACAAACCTGCTTGTTTCTCGGCATCCCCCAGGCGTAGTCTGGTAAGGGTGGCGGCGGGGCTTCGGCCCTTTGCGTTCACCGCGTACACTTCCAGGCGGAGAGACTCGCCTTCTCCAGGGATTCCACCTGGGCCACCGTACTCGCCGAGAGCCTCCACGGTGTCCAGCGGCCACGGGAATACGGGCAGGTTGTTGGTCATGTTGAAACTGGTAAAAGTTAAACTCTTATTATTTTCTACTTCTGTCGCAGAAACGTTTTCAATAATAAAATAGTTAAATTTTTAACATCGATATTATCATGATTTTCTGAGGATATAAACGAAAAAGGTTTATTGAAAATAATTTCGTAATTAAATTCATGAAAACGTCTGTTTTTTAGAAATTTTTATTATATTTAATGGGAATGACATTACATTGTTCTGCTCCTTTAACTCGTGTATACAAATAAACAACAATGCGATTGATTCTCGTTACATTTGATAAAACCTCGGAAAGGTGAAACATTTCATTCACATAGAATATAATATAACTTCTAAAAAGCAGGCAGTATCATTCGAATTAATAATTTAATGTGAAGTTTTACATCATTGTTCAACAAGTAATAAATTGCGTATTTGGTGTTCAAACCATTTAATTTGTTTTATAGAACCAACCGGTTTCGCTCCTATCGGTTTATTTTGTTACCCTATAAATTTTGTTACCCTAAAATTCAGTGTGTTTTTGAACTTTTAAGTAACATAACAACAAAATATTTGTAATAAAGGTTAAACTAAAGAATATCACTTCGCTGCGTGAACATAATCATTGTAATTTTTGTTTTAATTCGATATTTTTATAGCTAACATATAATAATAAAGGAGTAATCGATATCAATTTACACGTTAAATAATGAAGTCAGTCAAGTAATCATTGTAATTTTGGCTTTGATTTGGTTTTTTAAAAGCTATTATATAAAAATAAAGGTGTAACAGAGATCAATTTACACGTTGAATAATTAAGTCTTTAAGCGCAGAAGAATCTTTAAATACATGGCTGCGTGAACGTAATGATTGTAATTTTTGCCTTAATCCGGTAAAGCTTCATACGTGCTACGATCTTAATTAAACGGCATAAACAATGTCGGGATTAGCCGTACATTAATTCCATCGGAGGTCCGAGGGGGTTCCGTGGAGATCTTGAGGCTGCCTCAACTAAAACCATTTTAATCTAATTAAATCCTCCCTCACCGTCGGCGTCGGCTGCAAGAAAGAGTGAGACTTGCGCACTGCAGCGGAGATAACTCAGCCAAACTTCTCAGCCGAAAACTTCCGCCGTTTGTTCCGTATTTTTGTATAGCTTATTGTGAATATTAATTTCACGACGCTAAGATGCTTTGAGCTCTCGCGAAGGCGAGAAATATTCGTCGGTTAACTATAAAATACTTAGTTATCATTCAAAAACAGTTTTATTCTATATCATTCTATATAATATATCTTCTTCTTTTTCTTTGATGGCCCTACAGCCCATATCGAGCCTTAGCTTCCAGTATTCTTCGCCTCCAACTCCTCCTGTCCTCCGCTTTGACCCTCCAATTTGACACTCGTAACAATTTCGCTCCATCTCTCCCCACTTCATCCTCCCATCGCTGCCTTGGTCGTCCAATTGGTCTTCTACTAGCTGGGTGCCACTCCAGCAATCTTTTTGGGGTTCTCTTCATCTCAGTCTATTTAGTCTGACCTGTGCGGAGAGACTGGGAGCTTTAAAATAATAATAATTATTGTTATTAGATTTCATGTAATAACAATAATAACAATTATTTTATTATACATTTTTAAAGATTTTTTTGTATCATAATATTTGCTTTTCAATTCCTTTAATTACAAATTTTAATTGATTATTTAATTTTATCACTTTCAAAAACTTGTGAAATTTCATTCGATAGATTTATAAATATATTTATGTTTTTCGTTGTTCTTCTGCTTTATTTAGGACTGCGTCCTGTTATATATCAGAGCCTGTTCCTGGGATGTAGATGTCCAACTGTCTCGCCATCCTTTGGGTGGTCTTCCTGAAGGTCCGTAAGATTTCATATCTGGGTCACATTCTGATGGAAAAAAATGAAGGGCAGCGTGGTCTTGGTAGATGGAAAACGTCTTGGCTATGCAACATAAGAGACTGGATCGGGATGAGACATGTGGGGGAGCTGTTCCGGGTTGCGCAAGATAGAGAAGCCTTCGCCAGAGTGATTGCCAACGTCAGGGGGACCTAATACGGCACGCGAAGAAGAAAAATAAAATAATGTATGCAGATATATATAAAATAATATTATTGAAAAGCTGTTTCCTTATAATTTATACATATGTATAAACGGGGTAAAATAATATTACTTTCGTATGAAGCACATAATTTAGGTGGGACAAATATGAAAAAATAATTAAAACATTCGGTTTTTCCACCACTTTATATTGTTTTTTTAAAGGAACTAATTTCGCTTCCACTGAGGTTCTTCTTAGTTACAAAACTAATGTCTGTTTTTTAACCCTAGGAGCAAAACCGGTTGGTATTAATAAAAAACGGTGTGAAAACATATTGCACAAGTCTTTTAATTATTTTTTTAATAATGTTTTTAATAAAAAAAAGTTTTGCAGGTATTTGTACCTATAAAGGACTACGGGGATTACTGGGTTAAACGTAACGAAAATAAAAATTCAAGGACAGGCTCTCACCATCATTACCGGGTTTGAGAGGACTCGGGCTACCTTGAGGGTAGAATAACTTTACATAAAAAAATATTTGAGCTCAGAAGAAGCCAATCAGCTGGATCGACAAGTCCTCTCGGGAGCACTTTTCCGGTGGCAGTGTGTACCTACAGGGGTACTTCCTAATCAGGTTTCATTCTACAGGCCTTGACCCGAACGCACACTTCGCAAAATAATGTATTGTACATAATTGTATGAGCAAATTTTAATTTAAGTTAGGTATATCCGTTTGTTATTTAACAAAACACAGATTTGTATACGAATCACTTAAGTAGAGTAATTTAAAAACAATAGTATCATAAAAAAGTTAGTTTTTTGAATACATAATTTTTCAATGATGCGGCCTTATATTTTATAATAAAGTTTAAAACGATTTTGTCTACAAAACAAAAACGGGTTGTAAAAAATAGTATAATGTATTTTTGTAAATAAGAATGTTATGACAACTACTGTTATATTAAGAAGTAAGATTTTTTTCCATTCTTCATCAGCTTGTCTCCATCCACTGCTGGACGTAGGCCTCTCAACCCCACGCCATCCTTCTCGGTCTCTCGCCAATGTTCTCCAGGCCCTTCCCGCTGTCCACACAATATCTTCGCCCTACCTGGTAGGCTGTCTCCCGACACTTTTTCGGCCCAACCTTGGCCTCCATTCAGTTACCTTCTGGTTCCATCTTCTATCATCCCGTTGGCACACATGCCCAGCCCATTGCCACTTCATCCTTGCAATGCATATCCCTACGTCGGTGACCCTGGTGCGTTTTCTAATCTACACGTTGGATATATGGTCTCTAAAGAGATACTCAACATAGATCTTTCCATGGCCCGTTGTGCAACTTTAATTTTGTGCATTGATTATTTAGTAAACGTCCATGTCTCCAGCACTTTTGTTTTTAAATTCTGTGGCATGTCCGACTTCAAGATGTTGCCCAGGCTTCCGAATGCAGACCAACCGAGTTGTATTCTCCTATCAATCTCCTTGACTTGACCTCTTCTTCCAAAAGCCAACAGATGACCAAGGTTCACATATTCATCCAACATTTGTACATTTTTATTGTGGATTTAAATGTCTTTAATTTGTGTGTGTCATTATTTTTTATTTATCATGTTCATTTTAAAGCCAATTTAAAACTTCCAGAATTTCTCGAAGTTTTTCGGAAGACTCCGACAGCAGAATTATGTCATCAGCAAATCTCAAGACGATATTATCCATTTATGTTCGATCCATGGTTCGTCCAGTCCAGTGTCTTAAACATTGGTATTGACAAGACATTGGTAAACAGTTTTGGAGATAAAGTTTCTCCTTGTTTGACACCTTTCGGTATATGGTCTGTCAAATCATGCATGTTTTTTTCAATATTGATATCTAACTGCCGAAAAACTACGAGTGACCCAAAGAGCCATGGAAAGAGCCATGTTAGGAATAAGCCTAAGAGATTGAGTCAGAAATGATACGGCGAGAGAAATAACAAAGATCATTGACATCATATACCTGGTGGCAACTCTAATAGCAATGAGCAGGTCACGTAGCCAGAAGCTCCGACGAAAAATAGACAAGAAGACTGCTGACTTGGAGACCGTGGACGGCAAAGAGAAGTGCAGGGCGACCGCAACTACGATGGAAGGATGATCTGAACAGACATGTCAGAATAACCTGGATGCAGTCTGCACAAGACAGAGTGACATGGAAGCAAATAGAGTAGGCCTTTGTCCAGGAGTGGACAGGGATAGGTTGAGGAAGAAGAAGAAGATATCTAACAGAGATTGTTCGTAACTTAAATATTTTTTTCATTGTCGGTAAGATAATTTTAATGACTTTGTATTGACTTATTGTAGTTGAAAGAAAACAGCGCACTGCGCCCTATAGAAAGGAGAGAAGTGCTTTGTTATTAAAATATGCAAGAACCAAGAACGTAAATGTCGCACGACCTTTGGATAGGATTTCCGAGAGCCCCCCTGTTTGTATTTCCCCTCGCAGAGCAGACAAATAGTTTGAAAAACGCTCCGTTTCAAATGAGAAATAGAAATTCCATAATATCTTTGTGTCTACGGTGAAATACGCCTAAAATTACTTCAGATGTGCTTTCACGACAGAGTAGATCCCAATTTTCATTACATAAGTACTCGACATTTAATTAAAACTCATTCTTCCGTGAACAGTTTTATTGTTGCTCAAAAAGGATAAAATCTGCTCCTCCGAGTGGTCCTATTCACTTGCTTCCACTTTTAATCTCTTCACGAGATACTTCAACTAATAATTATTGCAATGTCTGCCCCGGGGAGATTCCGTTGTGCTATTTTCGTAAAAAAATCATATTACACCGGTCGGTGCTATAAAGCGTACAATCTGAATAGCTCTGAGTAGGAATCTCCGAATTACACTTTTAATTAAGCCGAACGGAATAAAAAATATAAAACCTTCCATACACATTATTGAGTCACTCAGTCTGTGAGAACTAATTCGTGGTATTTTTGCTAAGTATAGGTCCATTTAAACTAGATAGTGACCGTAACGGCACCGCAACATCACCGATGTACCCTTGAATCTCACCGACTCGTTATCTCAAATGCTATGATAAAATTGCCGTTGGGAGAATTGATAAGAGACGCGCAGACATAAAACTGACACTTATCAATTCTGCCGATGGCGATTTTTTTTGTAGCATTTGAGATAACGAATCGGTAAGATTCAAGGCTACGTCGGCGACATTACGGTCACGGTCCAGTGTAAATAGATCTTAATAATCACTTGTAAGCCCAATAAACTGGAATTAAAATGACAGAGTGACAGGGCTAGTTCTGGTACGATTGTTTCGTTATAATTTGATGTTATTTACGGTACGCTACTTGTAGTCTATAAATATGCGTGCGTAATTTTCCTCCAGAGATAATATGTCTGAACCGAATGAATATGGAGAAGAGAAATCGATTCCCCGTGTTAAGGTGGGAAGAGCGTTCAAGGTATTCGCACATGTAGTGCCATTATTTCAGTAGCGAATGTTTATGTTGATCCCCACATTACTGCGCCACTCGGATGTTAACCTAATCCACTCGGTAGTTTCAAGCAAAATTTATGCCAAAACGATATAAAGGTAGACTATTTGCATTCCTTGGAGATAACATATCTGCAGACAGTTGCTTTCGGCGGCACCGAGTACTGATAGTCATTTGCTCTGTTGTTTATATGTTGAATTGAATTTAATAAGCATTTATTGTAGTTATGTTCTGCAAAGCAGGTTATTTCAGATCTTATCCAGAAGACAGATTCGATCACAAGTTCGATTTTAATTTTGGTCTGATTTAGAGGATGTAGTTTCTCGTATGTAATTCAAATAATTTTATGTATTTTGTAAAAGCAAACAAGTATAGAGGTTTGATTTTCAAACTAGCAACATTGTTTCTACAGACTGTCAATTTGACAGTTAACAGTTGATTTGTAGTCAATACGTTTTGACATTTTACCATGAATAGACTGACGTCAGAACAGCGCTTGCAAATTGTGCAAATTAATTTTGAAAATCATGGTTCGGTTCGCCAAACTTATCGTGCACTGTGTCCATTTTATGGTCAACATAATCGTCCATCCGAGAAAGTTATTCGAAAGACCATGGATCGTTTTCGCACCACGTACACTCTACTGGATTAAAGGCATCTACAAAGACGATAATTGTCGAAAATTGGATTTCACGATTGCGCTTCATTCGAGCTAGCCGTGGCGCTCATATGCCCGAAATCATATTAAAACAAAATTGTCACAATGTTTCACCAAAGTGATAGTCAGAGAAAATGGACAAACATTTTTTTATCCTAACATACTTCACTAATCTTCTCAATATTGACACAGTTTATCATAAGGTATTTTTTGACTTCTCACAACGCTAAAAATTAACATTATACCATTTATTAGATTATGACATGTTTACCATTCGTGATCTTTAAACATTCCGAAGTTCCATTTAATATTTAGTTCTAAACCCTACATCTGCCCTGCATTCTCGATCTGTACGAAAAATAAACACGTGGGAAAAAACAGTGTATTCACGTTTGAATATGTAAAATTTATTAGAAGCAATATGTAGGGGCTGCACAGTACCGGTAAAAGCGGCCAATCTTAGTTGTGTAGTCAATACTAGTTGTGAATTATAAGATCAGTAACTAACCATCACACCATTTCTCTGGAGGGGTAGGGAGAGAGGATGGACCACCATACTGTTCTGTCCTGACATATACTTCGAGTTCCTCTACATTCATACATCGTAACATCGTCGATTTTTCTCGTCCTTTTAGCATTAGATTAATTTGGTCATGTCATGCTTTCCTTAGTCATCCACGGTTTCTCTTTCTACTTACTCACACTGTTTGTATATAACATTTTAACTATTCTACTTTTGTCCATTCTTTCTATATATCCAAACCACTTCAGGGAATTTTTTTTAATTTTACTTATGATGCAATTATCTGTCTTACATTTCTTTCTTGTTTCGTCGTTCGGTATTCTAGCATACTCGTATATCGTTTTCCCGCACATTCTTTTCAGTGATGTCATTTCTACGGTATTTATTCTACTTTCATCCATCTTTTGCCAGCTCCAAACTTCACTTGAGTAAGAAATTTTAATAGGACAAGTTAAATAGACACAAACGAAGAGACTTACACAGAGTAGGATCCGCTGTAGACTTCCAGAAGGAAATATTGCGGCAGGCCCCCGTCGTAGCCCGGCTCGCAGGACACCTCCCCCGTGCTGTTGCTAAGGGAGCAGTTAGTCAGGGGTTGCGGCCGGCCTGCGCAGCGAAACACAAGGCATTACACGGGCTCATTAACAAATGCTTACGGGATAGACAACTGAACATCGGAAAAACAAACAAAAAACATGTTATTTGAAAAAAAAAACAGTGATGCAATATGATATAAGCGACTTTTAAGTGACAAACTGTATGTATCTAAAATTCATGTAAAATACGCAATTTATTGTTCTGTGATACAAATAACAATAAATAACAAAAATCATTTTAATATAATGTCACTAGAATGCGAAATATGACAAGATAAAAACTAAAAAATAGCTTAATAATGTTTTTTTTAATATTGCAATATAATGCTTATTTTTATTATGATATTTGACATGGCAATAATTATTTTAATTCTCTTTTACATAATTTAAGATGAACTTTGAGAGTGAGTTAAAATGAAAATATTAGTTCTCCTAATATTTTATAATACGCGTTTCGACATGTTTTGAAGATAAAATGTACGTACTCGTATATGTACCTAATTGATTTATATTATTCTCTTAATGACGAAGGTTTGTTATAATCAAATCATTTAGAGATAAAAAAAAATATGGAACCAGTTAGCCGTTTAATACTCTTATTACAATATAATGATATAATTAATAAAAACGATAGAATATATAATTTATATAGGTAAAATAAAATGTAATATTTACAAAAAATGCTAGATATAAAAACATATAGCTACAAAACAATTAAACTTTTGTGAGAATATTGTTTTATAAATATAAAAATAACATTTACAACGAAACAACGCAAATTTTGAACCTAATGGCACCGAAAAAAATATTTTTCCGTTGTTTCGATACAGAAATATGGTTGGAGGATACGTATTTACTAAAACAATTTCCCAATACTTTGATCCAATAAAATTCCAAACTCAAAACGAGGCTCGCCGGCGGCGCTATCACGCCAATAACGCTAAAGTATTTAGCCCATCGCGGATAAAGCTTTGTGGTGCATTAAACGGAATTACACGACTATTGCCGGACACCACGCCCGCCCGTCGCCCGGCAATTATTGCGCCCGCAATTAGGATTATAAGTGTTGAATGCAGTATTTAAAATATTGAAAAATTACGAGTCGCTTTCCGGCCAAAGCACGCAAATATGGCGCTCATTAGCTTTCCAGAGCTTTTTTCAAATATGCGCCATTTGCCAAGCGCGGCCATTGTGATCGTAATGGATACGGCGGGGAGTGGGGGCGTCGCATATTCTATTTTTAAATTATTGTGCGAATTTACCGAACTATAAGTGTATTTGATGGAGTCTTCAAAGACACATAAAGGAAATAAGAATGATAAATCATTAAAATAATTGGTACCTTCATTGTTCGGGCGGGAGAAATTAATTGAATTTATATTCCCTCGGTTTATACGAGCGCAAACTTGAAATGTTTAGATAACAAGCCTCCAAATAAAAGGTCTCGGGAAAACATAATGGATACAGCAGAGGAACAACAACTTTTCAGGTCTCGTTATTTTCTACGAAAATGGTTTTGAATAATTGATAACGTAATGTTATATTATGACTCGACACTATTCGAAATTTTCCTTAGAAAAATAAACCTCCATTTTCAAAATGGTGTAAGGTTTTTTAGTATTCACGATTTCAAATGCAATATGAACATTTGAAAAATTTCTTCAGGAAGATTTCTTCCGCAGACGGTAAAGCAAATACATTTTAAATGAGCGTAGTTGTATTCGGTCTGCGATAACGATCTAATTACGGAGATAGCTTACCTGCGGCGACAATCTGGAAGATGCAGGGAACGGCTTGGTGACCGACGTCGTTAATGGCTGTACAAGACAAGGTTCCGAAATCCAAGTCTGTTACAGGAGTGTACCTGGAACAAAGGACCTTTTAAAATCCCAGCTCACGTATCGATAACTTGATTGGAAAATAAAGGCAACGAAATACTCGATTTATCAAATATGAAACGAACCACACGTGATTTTTCGGAAGTAACGTAAAAAGGCTTAAGGGCGAAACTCAGCTTTCATACAAAATTCAGCATGTGTTGTAAATATGCTTAAATGTGAGGAATAATAACGAAGAAATACAAACGTATTGGCAATATCATTATTCTATTGTGTTCTATATACGTATATGTAACCGTATTGAAGAAGTATTTATGTGACGCATACAAGGCGCAGAGTTCAATCATTCAGCAGAAAATAAAAATATACCTGGCTCATACAAGTATGTATGATAAGTGAACAACGAAAACGATAATAAACTCAATTCTACAGTGAATGCGAGAACGCTTGTAGAAATTATTTCTTTTATGTTATTTATACTTCTAATATATTTTTCATAAATAATTCATATTTCAAATGTTTGTATCATAAGATCTAGGAATTCTTAAATTTAGATAACAAAATACAAAGAATAACGACTGACCGTGAAGATAGCGCATACGTGTCTCGAATATTGTCTATAATATAACTCACGTGAGGTAGTCCTGGAAAGACACGAGGTTTCAACATATATGAAATCAACAATATTTGAGTGAACTGAATCACTTATTTTCTTTGTAGAATAAGCAACTCTGTGTTATTTTAAATATTATAGCCAATATAAATAACTAAAAATATGTATTTTTACAACACTTACACATTAAACAAATCTGTTTTGTATGGTTTTCACCCTTTTTGGTCAACAAATTAAAATTATTACACTTAAGAGGGATGAAAATAATAATGTTGTTAATTTAAATTTCCTTGTAGAAGTTCACTGTTAATAATAATAATAAAACCGTTGTAATTTGTTTTTAGTTGTATTCTACATGATTTTTGCATCATTTTTACTTCAACCGGTTTCGCCTGTTCTATTCAGACCAGAAGATGGCAGTGAGCTGCCGAAACTGGTTGAAGTTAAAAATCTCGTGCAATAATACTAAATGTATATTATAAAGATTTTTGTCATTATATAAGGATGAAAATCATCTGAAAAATGTACTAAAAAAAATATTCAAATGTGTTTCCACCACTAAAAGATAATAAAGCGAATATATCAGTAATTGGAAATGAGCTGAATTTAAATATTATTACAAAATATTCAATCATCTTTAAAATAATCTCATACAGACTTGGTGCTTTCCTAGCATAATTTAGTGCTCTTATAGTTAGTACATTAGGAATATCTCATAACGTTTCTTTAAAGAATATAATATTCACCATTGTTAGTACCGCGCGCTGCTTTCATTCTCACTTCTCCCATGAAAATATTACCTCAGTATGCTTGCACTGCCGTTGGAGGTGAAGCGGTCAGCGCCCACATCCAGGGTCTCCCCGGAGTTGTTGAACTTCCACTTAAAAGCTCTGGCTGGAGGGTCGGCATCTACATCGCATAAGACCAGCACCCTCTCCCCCCGCGCCGCACCAACTGCCGTTACCCCCGCTCCACCCTTGATGCATATTGGAGCAACTGTGAAATAAAAAAATAATTAATAATTTAACCAAAGTAATTTTGACAATTGCTTATTATTTATTGATAAAGATAAGTAGGATGTATATTTTTTAAAACTAAAATTAAATAAGTTTTCTAGTTGTTGTATATAATATTTATAAAGCTTACGGCCCATTTAGAACTTATTCATAAATATTTATCAAACAAAAAGTAGTTAATGTGTACTATAAATATGATTATTTCCTAAGATAATATGAATTCAAGACACATTTTACTTAAACTATTTTGTAACATTGTTAGACGTTTACATTAAAACTCAACCTAAAACATGAACGTTAAATTTTGTATAAATAGGAAGTGGGTATTTTATAAACAGAATATATTCTATACATTTTTTGAGGATCATCTGAAATTATGGACCTTTTGCTCTAAACAAATATGTATGTACTAGGTGTATAAGATTAAATCCGCTGATTGCTCATAGTTCAGACTTAAGAAGATTTGTTTATTCTGAATATATCCACCTAAGCACGTATGCAGTATATAATAGAGTTTTAGGGTCAACCATTATGTGTATATGGAAGTGAAACTTGGAGATGGCAAAATAATGATGAAACTATGATAAGTGCCATTGAAATGAGACCACTAAGAATTAAATGAGGGAAAACGATGTAGTTATGATAGAATACAGAACGACGAAATAAGAAAGAAATGTAAGGCTACATCTTAACTAAAACAATTGAAAAGGTTCGCTTGATTGGTTTACACTTATAGAACGGATGGATGAGAAAATAATGGTTAAACAAATGTACACATTCGATGTGAATAAAAATAGTTGCCGAGGAATACATGGCATAACCAAATTAAACAATTACTAAAGGGTGATCACATTCGAAGGAGAAAATTTTGACGAGTGTGTGTGTGTGTGTGTGTGTGTGTGAGTGTGTGTGTGTGTGTGTGTGTGTTACATATATGAGTGTGTGTGTGTGTGTGTGTGTTACTAGAGGAATCTCAAAGGCATGTTAGAACAGAGTACTGTGGCGGTACATCCTATGGAAACGGCGTGATGGTTAGTAAGTTTAAAAAATAATTGTTTACGGGTTATTTTATTGTATTTAACCTGATTGGTGTTATGTCAGTACAGGTACTGTTGCGTCTACAAAAACCAATGTAACTATAATACCGACACAGTAATTCACATTTTTAATAATCCGTGACGTCTTCACTCTCATGTTACTTGTCAACCTTTTAATATCAGGCTGCGATTTATATGTAATTGAACAATACAAGTAAAGTTTGATTATTTAATGTGAAAAAGAAAAGAAGATTTTGTACTTCTCATTTATTTTGAAATAATCTCATTTGTGTTAAATAAATAAATGATTTGTTCTGACCGATGGTTGACTATTTATGAAAAAAAGATTTTATTTTTTCACTATAAATCTCTTAGTATAAATTTTTTTGTAGTAGTTCCTAACTAAAAATGTATTTATTTAAAAAAAAAACTTAAACCAATGATATTAGAATTTATTTTACAATCTTCAAAACTAACTAACTAACTAACCATCACCCCGTCTCCCCGAAGGGCTAGGCAGAAAGAATGGACTGCTACACTTTTCTTTCCCGACATATTTCTCTCGCTTCCTCAACATTCATACATCGTGTCATGCACGCGCGTCGATTTCTCTGACTCCTCACATGGCCGACATTCAATATTTGATTTATTTGATCGTGCCACGTTTTTCTCGGTCTTCCTCTTTTTCTGGTTCCATTTACATCATTAACATAATTTTTTTTACCATTCTTTCTTCATTCATTCTTTCCATTATTTTGTTCATGACACCATCATTCGCACCGCATTCACTTCTTATATTTTCATTCGACACTCTATCATACACAGAGTATCCACATGATTGTGGATACAATCTTCAATGTGAGCAGAAAATAGCTCATTATTATGAAGAAGGAATCTGGTCGTGTCCAGGCTCGAACCCAAGTCCCCTTGATCAGAAGCCAAGCGTTCTCGTGTTGGGTTGAACAAAACTCTCTACCGGACAAATTAATGAACCATAAAGAAAACTGAAAATGACAACATTAATGCGCCAATCCCGTTTCATTAAGTAAAACATCCCAACAATTCCGTGAATGACACCTCCGGCCTTCGACACCCCGCGCTGCGCGCTGTTAATAATAAATGAGGCTAAAAATACAGAGGCGTTAAATGAAGTGACTCACTGTGAACTGTCATCTGCTCTCGGTGGATGGCTAAGTACTCATAACTGATGCCAGAAAGAGAAAGAGTGAGAGAGAGAGAGAGAGAGAGAGAGAGAGAGAGAGAGAGAGAGAGAGAGAGAGAGAGAGAGAGAGAGAGAGAGAGAGAGAGAGAGAGAGAGAGAGAGAGAGAGAGAGAGAGAGAGAGAGAGAGAGAGAGAGAGAGAGAGAGAGAGAGAGAGAGAGAGAGAGAGAGAAGGAGAGAGAATTTCTGTTTTATTCGGTTATTTCTATTTTTGATTGACTTTATTTTGAGCAGTTGAATGAGCAAGAAATAACGACCTATGAATACGACATTTGTGAGCGAAAATATTCTATGTTCCCACAACTAAGTACCACCAAGTTAAGCTACCAAGAAAATAAGTGTTTTTATTTATGCGAAAGTTGATGATTTCGAAAATAGGCAAAGGCAACTCGTGTATAATACAATATACGACTGTAAACAATCCCCAAAACAGTAAGGAAAAAATGTTTCAAATATTATAATTTATTATTATATTGCACAACATAATCAGCCTCACGGAACTCGTCCTCCTAGAAGACCTCCTGGAGATGGAAGGAAAGTTGGAAATCTTCCTCACAGGAGGAGCAATCTTCTGGAGAACATACCACATAGGTTTGCAACAAGTAGGGAGAAGAAGAGAAGAAGATAATTTATCTTTATAAATTTCGAGTTTACGACTAACGGAGTAAATATAATTGAAATAAGTACGATTAAATTGACCGTCTTCATGGCAGAGCCGCAATAACTATGACTACCATACCGAAAGTCTCGGGTTCGATTCCCGGCGATGACAGTGTGAAAAAAATTCTCACGCTGTCTTTGGTCTGGTAGAATTCACGTGACAATAAAAATAACGATAACTACCTATCACATGTTATGAGAATTAAAAGACAAAAATAAAAAATCTTATGAGGTTCAAATAACCTGTTGTATAAAAAAGCGGAAAACAACGGAAAACTACCAAATAAAAAACCCGAGTGGTATCCCAAAAACCAGCAAGGATATTACACTTTACTGCATAACATTCCCTAGGGTTAAAACTTAAAATAAAATATTCAATATTTAAATTAACTAATTGCATCCGGTGAAATATTCACGGAAGTAAAGATTTTATACACTTTAAAAACTTGGTTCAAAAAAGGAAAGGGAAAGAGACGGAAATTCTGTGTTTCCGTCCCTTTCTCTTTCCTTTTTTGCCACCTCCCCTTAATCAATCTTCAGTTTGCAACTATGTATTTAAATCAGTTTGTGTATAGCCCTGACGAAGCTCGTTACAGAGTGAAACCGGTTGGCGCTCCTGACTCAAAATAAAGTGGTTTTATACAACGTTTTAAAAGTGTTTAATTCTAATTTTAAATATGTCAAACCACCAAGTAATAGCTTCTTTCCAAACGTAATCAGTTATTTCACACATGTTAAAATGTTTACAATTAATAACATAAAATTGTTCCACTTTTATTTTTATACTACTGTCGTATAACAATAATCAGAACAACATTCAAAATAATCCAAATACGTTCTCAGGCATGCGCATCGTGTACATTTCAAATAATTTTTGAGAGAAACGAAGTATTCCTCTCTCGCTCTTTCTTAATGACATCCGGTTTCCACCTTTTTATATTGTGATGCTTGTGAAAATATAATTTCTATTAAAATCACCATATTTAATATGATTTTAAGCCACGAGCCACCAATTAAAAATGTCGGTTACGTTGTTTTAAAAAACCGTTTTATTTTATTTTATATATTTATTATTATCCATTACACAAGAGTGAACTTAGTAAACAAAAACAAATTAATATTTGAGAGGGAAATTTATAGCGTGTACTAAGCACTTAATATAAATTATGTTTTTCTGAAAATTTTAATTAGTTTTTTAAAAGGTCTCCGAATCCATCCATCGATGGTGGCAAGTAAAAAGAGGCGTCTATTTTTCTACTTGAGGGTCGAGTGCTTCATATTTCACAATTTTTATTCGGGGAAATAAATCAAGCGCTCACAGCGGGTGAGGCGGGCGAGGGCGGGCGCGGGGCAGGTGGGGGGGAGGATGGACCCCGAAATAACACCGGTGTTCTCTGGTTATGAAATTCCATCGATTGAAAAAAACATAATCCGATTTCGCAGACCAGCGGGACGCACATTTGTCAACGGATAAAATTAAAGAATCGCGTGTTTTTGAGTTATCGCGATGTGTTGTAAAACTGTAAGAGTTCAATCTTTCAAAGGGAAAATATCGGTGAAATCATTGAACAGTACACGATTCGTGGAGCCATTTCAAATGATGTACCAGACTTGATTTGAATATGATGAAAAATATTAACCAACTAACTAACTAACTAACCGGGTAGTCAGAAAGAACGGACTGCCACATTTTTATCGTTTCATGCACGCGCGTCGATTTCTCTGACTTCTCACATGGTCGACATTCAATATTTGAGTTATTTGATCGTGCCACGTTTTCTCGGTCTTACTCTATTTCTGGTTCCATTTACATCGTTAACATATAATTTTTTTACCATTCTTTCTTCATTTATTCTTTCCATATGTCCAAACCATCATGATCCTTTCATTATTTTGTTCAAAACACCATCATTCGCACCGCATTCACTTCTTATATTTTCATTCGATACTCTATCATACACAGAGTAACCCCACATTCGTCTAAGAGATCTCATTTATGGTGCATTTATTCTACTTTCATCGTTCTTTTGCCAGTTCCATGCTTCGCTTCCATACATAAGGATCGGTAGAAGAACAACATTGTGCACTGCAAATCTAGCTCTTTTGGATAGGTTTTTGTTTGCGATGACAACTTTAAGTGCACCATTCACTCTGTTGCCTGCCCCAACCCTTCTTTCAGTATCCCTCTCCACTCCCCCATCTCTTGTAAACATACTACCTAAAAACACGAACTCATCTACTTGCTCCAAATTTTCACCATTCACGCTAATGTTGCAGACTGTCATTTTTCTTCTATTTCAAAAAATCATTACCTTGGACTTATTAACATTCATCATACTATTCACCAGGACTTGTAGTTCATGCTCGTTGTCTGCAAGTAGGACAGCGTCATCCGCATACAAGAGACAGTTTACTGTAATAACATAATACTCAACTGTTTTAATTTTGAGATACTGTTATAATGCGTATTAATATTTTAAAATTAATTTCTGTGAAATTGTCATGACAGCCGTTTGCCAATATGTGGTATGTTGGCATCATTAGGTGTTACCAACAACTGTTGTTCGGTTTTTTGTCACACCTGATGCCAACATATGTTGGGTTAACAGTTTACGTATTTTGTGGACGATGAGACCCATCGGATCATAAGACGCACCTTAAAATTTATTTGTAAATTTTTAGAAAAAAAAAAGTGTTTTGGACGATCTTGAGACGTCCGCATTGGACTTTTAGACGCATTCTAATTTTTGGTTGTATCTTCAGAGTAAAAAAGTGCGTCTTACGGCCCGAAAAATATGGCAATAATGTTGAAGTTTCATCATGTTTCGGCCAAAATGGATTATCTAATCGTTTACTTTTATTTGTACAAAAATATTTCAATAAAACTGCGAAGGGTCAAAAACCTGGAAACAAAATATTGACCTCAACTGAGGATAAAAAATTCACTCTGAATAATATTGTACATCATACGAATTTAGAAATGTTTTTATTGAAATATAAAAAAGACTTAAGTGAAAGTACAGTTATATAATTTTTCACTATTTTTTTGGACTATATACAGCGGCTTCACTAGACTACTGGAAACGGCAGAAATGCGAATGCTTAGGCGGTCCGCTGGGGTATCGCTGAGAGACAAAATAAAAAGTTCACATATTCGGGGTGGTCTGGGAGTTACTGATTATTATTATTATTATTATTATTATGATGATTTGTATTTTAAGTGCGCCGTTTTGTAAAATCAATTACTCCAAGGGCGCACTAGGAAATGACTGACCGAACAGTGCAGTCTTCAGATGTTTCTTAAATTTAACGTCACTATCCTCATACTTAATACTAACATGGAGGCTATTCCACGCCAACGGACCCGCAACGCTGAAAGCACGATCATAGAAACATGCTTTATTGGTTCTGACTGGAATCGCTATGTTGTTTGCACTTGTTACTACTGATCGGAGTGAACGTTGCCTTTCCGTTGGCATGGGTGTCACGCAGAGGTCCGATATATACGCTGGCGCTCTCTGGTGTCGAGCCTTAAACACTGTCAAACACAATTCATATTTTACTCGCTCTCGGATTTTAAGCCAATGAAGGTCCTTCAGGAGCGGCGTGATATGACAGTATTTTTGTTGCCCCATAATCAATCGGGCAGCAGCATTAAATACGCTTTGAATTCTGCTTAATTGATTATTTGGCAATCCAGCGTACATTCCGTTGCAATAATCTAACCGTGACACTACAAAAGAATTTACGAGGGTCCTAGCTTCACCAACAGGTAAACATCTCCGTATGTGCTTTAGCTGTCTCAGTTGGAAGAAACCAGACTTAACAAGCCCTGATATGTGCGTATTGTAAGACAGATTGCCATCTAAATGAACACCTAGAAACTTTAAACTCTTTGAAGGAGATATTTCTATCCCTCCTATTTTCAAAGGGTCAGAATCTAGAAGATGTTGTCGCCGAGGAGAGGCCACCCACATGAGTTCTGTTTTCGTGGGATTTATTTTAAGTTTATTCTCGGCCATCCATTCTGAAACTCGGTCAATACATCGCACAGCATCAGCCCTTGTTTTGTCTTTCTCGTCGAAATCGCACAATTTATAGATTAAACGGTCATCTGCATAACCAAATGATTCAAATCCCTCTGCCTGGATGACTTATTAATGAATATTATTTATGTACAAAAGGAAGAGCAATGGCCCAAGAACTGATCCTTGGGGGACCCCACACTTCATTTCGTTTTCAGAAGATTTAGAATCACTTAGACCTACAAATTGACGTCTCTCCGAGAGGTAGGATCTCATCCATCTAAGAGCTGTTCCTCCGATACCGAACTCATGTTTCAACTTCCTAAGTAGTATATCATGATCTACAGTATCAAAAGTACAGTATCTACAGTACTGATATAAATAGTAAGCTTGAAAAAAGGCTCGTGAGATGATACGTGCATGTAAATGGAGACCATCAGACCACACAGTAAATAGAGCTTTGTCTGTGAATCTTCCTCGTCAACCATCAAGAGAAAGACCTACGAACACGTGGATGATTCAATGTAATAGTGTCTTGCAGAGAAATGGCTTGAGTGAAGGCGACACTCAGAATCGTAAGAAGTACAGTCTGAGATCAAGAAGAGCAGACCCCAACAGTCAACACAGACAATGAGTTGGGATAGCGCCAGGAAGAAGAAGAAAAATACAGAATACATAAAGGTTTACATAATATATTTAACTTGAAAAAATATCACAAAAAAACAAAATAGAGCCTTCACGCTGTTTCTCAGAAGGGATAGGCAGAGAGAATGGACCGCCACACTACTCGGTCCTGACACACGTCGGTCCGCGACCAGGATTCCGCAGAGTTCTACGTCCCCCTGCCCGCTGGACCAACGATCTGAAGAGGATTGCTGGACATGGATGGATAGGAGCGGCAATGGATTGGGGGCGGAGGCATGCTTTGGGAGAGGCCTACGTTCAGCAGTGGATGATGATGATGTTGTTTACAAGCTGTGTGAGTGGAAAGAGGTGTCGTGAAAGACCAATGAAAGCATGGCATGAATAAATACTGAAAGACGGCCACTTTCGAAGTCGGAAGAATCGATGAGCGTGCATGTTAATGTGGAGGAAACTGGAGAGGTATGTCAGGAGAGAACGGTATGGCGGTCCATCCTCTTTGTTAACCCCTCCGGGGAAACGGGTTGATGTTTAGATAATTAGTTAGTTTATAACACAATAAGTTAAACTAATATTTAACAAAAATTGTTATTTTTATTATTATTTTGTTGAATCGAATTATTATTTTGTAGAACGATATGGCGGTCCATCCTCTCTGCTAACCCCTCCGGGGAAACAGGTGATGGTTAGTTTATTGACACAGAAAGTTAAAATAATGTTTAACGTATTTTTTTGTTGAATCGCTCTTTACATCATGACAGCATGAGCCGAATCGATATAAAGGGTATTTAAAGCTATCATAGTGATTCTCGTGAAATGTGATAGGTAGCTAATATATTGCCATTTTATTGTCTCGTGAATTCTACACCAGACCAAATATAGTGTGACAATCACAATGCCCTTGCCGGGAATCGAACCCGGAACCTTCGGGGTGGCAGTCAATGCACTTACCACTCGGCCACGAAGGTCGACAATACGCTTTTTAAGATAAGAAATATGCGGGTGAGGAATTTCATTGGATATGTTCATTGTATTTTTGAATGAAAAGAATAAACATTGTAATTAACTTTTTAATAAATAAAAATATATTTACATACTTTGGTGGGTCCTTAGGATAATTTTGGAAAAGTTTAGTTTGGGGCGCGAAACGTTGGCGAAGGAAGCAACACAAAATCGAAAAAGTTTGTAGAATATGAAAATAGTTAAAACGGGAGATAAGAAAATATTACGGTGGCTTGGTTATCAAATAATCTCGAGACGTTTAAACTTTACTTGAAAATTATCAATACTCCAAACAACGAAACGTTTTATAAAGTAACTCGAAAACAGTTGATTACCGATCTGAACGCGAATGGGAATATTTTATATCTAAATAGGGACATTGAAGTATGAATCTTGTTTTGATTCGGCATTTGTATTCAAGAAATACGATTTTAAAATTGATACAATTCTATAGTTGAAGAGAAAGAGGCATATACAAATAATTTTATTTATTTATTTAAACCAGAAGCACAGAATCACAGAATCACAGAACTACTTATTCAAAACACTTAAGAAACATAATATTATTGATAAAATGTTTGAGACACACAATAATGACGACCTTCGTGGCAGAGTGGTAAGAGCTCTGACTTCCATACCGAAGGTCCCCGGTTCGATTCCCGGCGATGGCAGTGTGATTGTCACACTGTCTTTGGTCTGGTGTAGAATTCACGTGACAATAAAATGGCGATAGATTGGCTACCTATCACATGTCATGTAAATCATCAATATAATAGCTAAAAATAATGTGTATACAGTAATTGGGTTCAAGCGACCTGTTGTATACAAGAAAAAAAAATGTAATATGATGAACTCACAATTACAACAAAGACAGCTCCTCCCTTAGGTGAGCTACACTATTACAAAATACGTCGACCTCCGTGGTGTGATGAAAGAATTACTATTGATTACGTCATCGTTGACTCTAGATTACGGGCGGACAGTGTAGATACCAGAATGTTCAGGAGGGGCCGAACTTGGAACGAACCACTTTTTGGTGGTGACAAAGGTAAATCTGTTCCGAGGCTGGCGCACCAAGAGGTACAAAACAGTGACCGTCTCGTCTAGAGTTTAAGTAGAAAAACTTCAAAACGGCGACGTAAAAGAGAGTTTTGTGAGGAAAGTAAATGAGAGGCTGAGTGGTAGAGAATCAGAATGTATAAGTAAAGATGAGATCTGGAACAAATTTAAAGAAAGTCTATGTGAATATAATAATATATATAATAATAAATAAGATAATTTATAAAGCGCCATTTTTATGAATTACTCATCTCAAGGGCGCGGTGAAGCAGTGAAAGAGGTATGTGGTACATGTATGCAAAAAAGAAGGAATAGAGATGCTTGATGGGATGACTGCGTAAAAAATCTAGTTAAAAGAAATAAGGATGCATGGTTAAATATGTTATCTGTGGATAAAAGTGATGATATCCAATAGCAAAAAAAGCGAACGTCAAGTTGAAAGTGAGAGCGAAAAAGGATAAACTGAAGGAGGAAAATGGGCTTAAGATGACGAATCACTTTCAGAACAACATAAAAATGTTCTGGAAGTGGTTTTGGGAAAGCAGTTTTGACATCTCAAAACTGAAATATATAGTATTATATAAAGCAGATAAATAAATACGTGTTTATATTTAAAAAAATACTTTGTACATACAACACTAACTTTAAAAAAAAATACATATCAGACATATTTCGGACAACCGGTCGTTCTTCAGTGATACATATATATGTATCACTGAAGAAGGACCGGTTGTCCGAAACATGTCTGATATGTTATTAATTTTTTTTCAAAAGTGAGTGTTGTACTCGTATATACAAAGTATATAAAAAAGAAAAATACAAATAAAACATCTGCAACACAATGTATGGCGAACATAGAAGAGATAAATATATGTTTTTTTTAAAAATTAAAATATCATTTAATCCAATTTTGAGTTTATTTTTCTCGACATATTTAGAAGAGTTTCGAATTTATAATCTGAAAAACGATACAAACGCTTATATCGTTCTCCCGATGATGAAGATGTCTTCTTCTTAAAGTGCCATGTCAGGTCCCTCGACGTCGGCTATCACTTTAGAGTAGGCCTCTCTGTCCTGTGCTAGCCGGAATAACTCCCCCCTCCCTTCGAACTCCGGTCCTCAGGTGTAAAATTTTCGAAACATTTCTAGTTGAATAAACTCTCATATGAAAAAAAAACAATGTTACTAACTAACTAACTTACTAACCATTACGCCAACTCTCTGAAGGGGTAGGCAGAAATAATACCTACCGGCCGCCAGAACCAATCTGCCTCCGGTGACACCGGTGGGAAGAGCAATTAGTTTGCTGAACGCGGTCTCCTCGGAGATCGACGTCTTTCATGTTAGTGAAAGTACGTTCAGAAGGCAAATACCCTTAATTCTGGAGAGTATCCTGTCTTCCCAATGTTTTTTTAAAATCA
Organism: Lepidostoma basale; assembly: GCA_022606425.2. Lineage (NCBI taxonomy): Eukaryota > Metazoa > Arthropoda > Insecta > Trichoptera > Lepidostomatidae > Lepidostoma > Lepidostoma basale. The sequence continues at coordinate 1,263,012 of JAHDVF020001249.1, forward strand.
AATCAAATCAAATCAGTTTATTTCACCTACAGACATTACAAAATTAATTTTTAAGGCATCTATTGAGAACAGGCAAAATAATATATTGTGTATTGTATACCACCAGAAACGCATGAGAGATGGTTGAACATTAGGAAGACAGGATACTCTCCAGAATTAAGAGTATTTGCCTTCTGAACGTACTTTCACTGACTCTTATGCGTTTCTGGTAGTATACTATACACAGTGGCGGTACTCCCATAAAAGCCCAGAAGCCCGGCTTGCGTAAGAAATTTTGAATCAAAACCTCTTCTGACATAAAGAGGTTCAGCTCTTGTGGCTATTCCTCTTACGTCTGATGGGAATATTGTCGAAAGGTGATTTGATGGGTTGTTGGTTTATGCGGGGGCATGATAACTTAGATTTGAGGGTTTTGATAAAAAATTTCTTACGCAAGCCGGGCTTCTGGGCTTCTATGGGAGTACCGCCACTGATTATACATAATACATTATTTTACCTGTTCTCAATAGATGCCTTAAAAATAAATTTTGTAATGTCTGTTGATGAAATAAACTGGTTTGATTTGATTTGATTTGAATAGACACACTGTTCTTTCCAGATGTCCCGCACGTCGATTTCTCATATTTTTTGCGTGGCTGAAATTCAATATTTGAAATATTTGATCGCGTTACTACGTTTTCCTCGGTCTACCTCTATTTCTAGTTCTAGTGTACATATAAAAAAATCGTAATAATGGAATTCCACAGTATTAAAGCCTAAAATTTATAAAAATGGACAGATACATTTTTTTTTAAATTTTATGTAAAGTCTACTTACATTTTACGCGGAGTAGAAATTGATTGCTAACTGTTTCTCCTTCTGAATTGGTGGCGGAGCAGGAGTAGCGGCCGGCGCTGTGCCGCGCCACGCGCTGCAGCACAAGACTTTGGTTGCTTCGTACCACGCGGGCCGACACGTTGTGGTTCAAAAGGACACCCTGTAGTAACAAAAATGACACCCTGTAGTAACAGAAAAGAACAACCTGTGATAACAAAAAAAAACACCTTTATGAACAAAAAAGGACACCCTGTAGTAACAAAAAAGGACACCCTGTATGTAGTAACAAAAAACAACAATACATTCAATGCTTACAGTCCTCCATTATTGGGACTCGAATGACTGGAATGCTGCGGTGGAATATACGAGTATATTGCTGGAAGGTAATTAGCTAACTAACTCTAAGGGTAGGCAGAAAGAATGAACCGCCACACTTTTTTTTCTGCCATACTGCTCTCCCTTCCTCTACATTCATACATCGTGTCTCGTGACTCCTCACGTGGCTGATAATATTTGATTTATTTGATCGTGCCACGTTTTCATCGATCTACTTCTATTTTTAGTTTCGTTTACGTCGTTTCGATATATTTTCTTTATAATTCTTTCTTCATTCATTCTTTCAACGTGTTCAAACCATCTTAATGATTATTTCATTAATTAATTTATAAAACTTTCATACGCACTCATTCCTTTCCTATAGTTGCATTTGACACTGTCAGACACTCTGGCGTTCTAGAGTTTTCCTCATTATCACGCGAAACCCGGCAATGTGACCTCTGACCTTACCACCAGTCTCATAGTAACATAGACAGCGAGAGGGAGTAAGGTGTGTCTAAGGGAAGGTAACTCCTAGAGAAAAAACCCGGAGAAGGCAACGGGAAACCACCCGAAACTTCGAGAAAGCATTCGCCATAGTGATCACCAACGTCGTGGAAACCTGTCACGGCTCTACTAGAAGAAGTCTTACACTCGGGGTTTATTAAAATATGTATTAAATTTGTTAACAAAAATAACGTTCATAATGTTGAAACACTAACTAACTAACTAACTAACTAACCATCACGCCGTCTCCCCGAAGGGGTAGGCAGAAAGAATTGACTGCCACACTTTTCTTTCCTGACATATTTCTCTCGCTTCCTCAACATTCATACATCGTGTCATGCACGCGCGTCGATTTCTCTGACTCCTCACATGGCTGACATTCAATAATTGATTTATTTGATCGTGCCACGTTTTCTTCGGTCTTCCTCTACTAATACTACATATAATTTTTTGACCATTTTTTCTTCATTCATTCTTTCCATATGTCCAAACCATCTCAACGATCCTTTCATTATTTTGTTCATGACACCATCATTCGCACCGCATTCACTTCTTATATTTTCATTCGACACTCTATCATACACAGAGTATCCACACATTCGTCTAAGAGATCTCATTTCTACTGCATTTATTCTACTTTCATCCTTTTTTTGCCAGTTCCATGCTTCGCTTCCATACATAAGGGTCGGTAGAAGAACACCATTGTGCACTGCCATTCTAGCTTTTTTGGATAAGTTTTTGTTTGCAATGCCAACTTTAAGTGCACCATTCACTTTGTTGCCTGCCCCAACCCTTCTATCAATATCCCTCTCCACTCGCCCATCTCTTGTTAACATACTACCTAAATACACGAACTCAACTACTTGCTCCAAATTTTCATCATTCACGCTAATGTTGCAGACTGTCACGGTTTCTTCCTTTTCAAAAATAATTACCTTGGACTTATTAACATTCATCATCAGATCATTTCGCATGCATACCTCATACATACAATTCACCAAGACTTGAAGTTCATGCTCGTTGTATGCAAGTAGGACAGCGTCATCTGCATAAAAGATTTTTTTTTGAGACACTAATAATATAAATGTTTTATTTATAGCGTTTATAAAATTTTATTCCACGTATTTTATAAGTTTCGATCGATTTCAGCAGAATCCACAAGAGTTTCTGTTCTTATAAGATGATTGGTTACAAGCGGCCGAAACGGGTCGAAACTCTAAAAATAAGAGGAATAAAACTAGATAATTGCGCACGCGAGGGTTGATTATATAATTTATTGTTTCTTGAACTAAGATGTAAAACTCCATAAATAATTGATGAAATGTGTAGAATTCACGTGACAATAAAATGGCGATAAATCTATCACATATCACGAGGATCAATGTAATAGCTAGGATCAAATTGTATACATTAATATACTAAGGAAATAAAAATAATCCATTGTTTTGGCCGAAACACTATGATATTTGAACATTTTATAACTGTTAATGCAAAAAACTTTGTTTTATATCACAAGTGTATTTATTTAACATTACGACAGCTGTTTCATCAACCAATGTTGACATCATCAGGTGTTACAATAATATATATCAAATTTTCATTTGATATATATTATTGTAACACCTGATGATGTCAACATTGGTTGATGAAACAGCTGTCGTAAAGTTAAATAAATACACTTGTGATATAAAACAAAGTTTTTTGCATTAACAGTTATAAAATAAAAATAAGTATATTACTATAGAATTAAACAGTGTTTATGCCTTAGCTTTCAATAAGTTGTATGCATTAAAATATTGAATAATTTTTTTTTGTGAAAAAACTTTTAAAAACATATATTTAGTTAAAAACCACAGATGTGAAGACACTAAGTCCTCATCAGTTTTCCCGCAGTTCGCTGCCATCTTCTAGTGAAGCTAACTGACTGAAATGAGACTAACATCAGTGGTTTTTAACTAAAAATACATTTAAAAAGGATTCTTTACAATTTTAATTTTACTTTCATTCTTTACAATGACCTTTTTCCATGAAATTACAAGTAACAACATTATTTTTTCAAATTGTTTAGAGTAATTGGGTTCAAAAGACCTGTTGTATACAAGAAAAAAAAACTTTTCTTTTGTAGACGTTTTATTTAATTTAATGGGAATGACATGTGTCGCCTAGTTAAGGCATTTCTTAATGCCTTAGAAAGACAAAACATATAATTCCTATTAAATATCATATTAAAAACAGACGTTTTCATTATTTATTTTATTTGATACCATTTGATACTGTGCACTGCTGTAATAAATCAAATAATTTTAAGAGTTTGTAGGACTTTTCACTGAGATTACATATAACATAAATATGGAGAATCTGGGAAGTAGCTTGGAAACACATTTTTTCCTTCTATATTCACCATTACTTTGTGTTGTTGATTCATAATTGAATAATATTTTGTACAACACTTTATTTAAAATATAAATTATAACACAAATCTGTTTCGCACACAGAAGCCCTTCGTCCGCATGGTTAAATATTGTATTATATATGCCTAAAAATAAATTTGGTTTTAGGTTCGGTTTTGACAGATGGTTAAAATAATTATTCTGTTTAACATCTGTCAAAACTGACCACATTCATGAAAATTTTGTTTATTTATATTTATTGTGTATACATAGGGTGTCTTTTTTAGAGGTTTGGTTTTTAAACTGGGAACATTGTTTCAACAGATTGTCAATTTGAGAGTTGACAGTTGATTTGTAGTCATAACGTTTTGCCATTTTACTCAATTGCTCGATAAAGTTGTCGAAAAGCGCTTCATTCGAGCTAGCCGTGACGCTCATATGCCCAAAATTATATTTAAACAATAATGACATAATATTATCTATTAAATAAAGTCAATATCATAGACATTTACATTATTTGAAGGTTTTTTTTTTTCATTTTGAATTTGTATACCTCTAAAAAAAACCTTATACTCATTGTTACATAATATATAACACAATATTCAACTACACTTATGAAGGACTTCTATGTACAAAACATGTTTGCTTTATAATTTGTATTTTAAATTAAGTGTTGTTATACAAAGTAAAAAATACTGATCGATATTTTTTCCGCTTTTGGTAACATCAAATATATTTGAAGATACAAAACATACCACATATTATTAACCTATTTGTAGATATAGGTTATAGAACATGTAATTGTGTAGTTAACGTCCTTATAGTTATCTTAATCTGCATAAATGTGCTTATTATTTAGTTAGCCACCATACGTTTTATTATTATCGTCAATATTTTGTGAATACGAAGCAGGTACTCGGTCCTATTATTAGATTAATACTATGTGTACATATGCAGGCATATAATATCCAATAGTATCAATTCTATCATAATCCACGGTGATTCAAAAGCATGTCGCACCGTGAGTGTAAAACCGAAACAAGTGCAAATATACAGTTTGGAGATATGGGAGTTTAAAGACTTCATATTGCTTGGAAAAACTTTTTTTTAAATAAACCAATGATTTTCGGTTTATAGGTATATTACTTTAAACTGAAAATCATTGGTTTAAAAAAAAACAGTTTTTCCAAGCAATATGAAGTCTTTAAACTCCCATATCTCCAAACTGTATATTTGCACTTGTTTCGGTTTTACACTCAAGGTGCGATGTATACTTGTTCGTTTGTTCATAAATATATTTATAAAATACAACATATAAAACTAACTAACTAACTAACCATCACGCCGTCTCCCCGAAGGGGTAGGCAGAAATAATGGACTGACACACTTTTCTTTCCTGACACGTTTACCTCGCTTCCTCAACATATATTGTGTCATGCACGCGCGTCGATTTCTCTGACTCCTCACATGGCCGACATTCAATATTTGATTTATTTGATCGTGCCACGTTTTCCTTGGTCTTCCTCTATTTCTGGTACCATTTACATCGTTAACACATACTTTTTTTACCATTCTTTCTCCATTCAGTCTTTCCATATGTCCAAACCATCTTAATGATCCTTTCATTATTTTATTCATAACACCATCATTCGCACCGCATTCACTTCTTATATTTTTATTCGACGCTCTATCATACACGGAGTATCAACACATTCGTCTAAGAGATTTCAGTTTTACTGCATTTATACTACTTTCATCCTTCTTTTCCCAGTTCCATGGTTCGCTTCCATACAACATATTAAACACAAAATCATTTTTACATATAAACGAAATGGTTTTCATACATTATGTACATATGCATGTACGTGAAAATAAAAATCAAAAAAATATAATCGATTCTTATCTACACGAAATGATTTTGTATTATTAGTTTGAAAAAAGGTCATAAAATATAATAATGTTGTATTAATGCAAATAAATTATTTTATCACCGTCATACATGAATTTACCCATGTAAATAAATAAAAAATATTCCTGGAATCGATTACTGCCCAAAATGTGTTTTGTTTGATTCCAGACCGTAGCAGCTATATGGATGGGGAAAACCAAATAAGGCGATGCCAACCTTACGAACCAAGAACTATAACATATAATATTTAAATTCAGTAATAATAAAAACAAAATTACCATTATTTCAAACATTATATATGAATATGTAAGCGATAATAAAATTTAAAATCCGTTGTATTAAATACGGACCTCCTTGAATACCAATATTTAAATTCAGAAATTTTTACATAAATATTTGAAGATTATTTTTGTATAGAATCATGTTTACCACCCCTGATCTGTATGTATATAAAGGACTAAGTTTACAATAGTGCGACCAGTCTGTCGATGCCAGCGAGCATGGCGAAACCGGTCGCTGTCTAAATAAAGACAAAAGTGGAAGTAGTTAAAAAACATTGTTTTTTTTAATTTTTATTTAAAATGAACTTCCATCAAGAGATTTCAGTAAAATCATTTGATTATCTCGAAAAAAATATTGTTCAACAAATAATTGTATTTAAATATTGTATTTATATATTCAAGTATGATCCGTCAATTTGAAAGTGCTTTCATAACGGATCTCATAACTGTTTGCTTTATTTGTATACTTAGATCGTCAATGCTATACAAATCGAAATGTACCTGCCTGTGTGAAAAAAAAGTAAATGACAACCGCACATTTATGAGTTTGCGACATTTCGGCTTTCCCAATATTGTAAAACGGCTTTATCAGCATCTCCAATATCTTGAATATAAGGGTATCAATATAAACCGCAAAATCTTAGGTCAAAATATCCGAGATTCTCCTATTGAATTTGATTAGACGGCGAGAGTGGGGCATCTCGGAGGCAAAAGCAATTTCCTCGCGCATGTTCCGCCGCCGCCGACTCCTGAACACTTCCAGCAATCGGAGAAGAAAAAATTCTCCAAAGAACATTATGTGGGCACATTCTTTTGCCGTGACAATTTCGCGAGGGAAGCGGGGCAGACTGTGTAAAGAGGAAATGAAGAAACGGAAATGGACTCTTTTGTATAGTATACAAATTGTACAAAGGCAAAAAACGCCGGCGGGTGCTAGGCGCCGCGCTCGCCGCGCCCGCGCTAGTGTTTGGCCCGCGCGTGTGCTGTGTGCGTGTGGCGCCCCGGCGCCCTCTCGAGGTGGGGCTAATCCTAGATTCTCGCACAGCTTGGAAATTTGTATGTTGGGCTTTTAATTTTTGATGAGACGTTTTTCCCGCCCGCTCTGGAGATTTTGCAACAGATTTTCATTTCATACATTTTTTTAAGGAACGCGGTGTGAGCAGTTGGTTTAGAATGCGAATCGTTGATTTACCGAGTGAGGGTAATATCATTCTCAATTTATACGTGTAAGCACATATCACCCCCGCTTTGTGAAAAGTCTGGAATGGAAATTTATAACTCGTATCGCAGGACGTCAAGCATTTGTTGTATCTGATAACGCCATATGATTAATGAACTAGCTCCAGTATACAAATAAATATCTAGTAGTTACGATGTGCCCGTGTTTACGTTCATTTAATGTTGCCAAAATTAAACACCTGCTTATACGCACACAAACACACTCACATACATACTTAAAATATATGTATATTATATATATATATGTATATATATATATGTATATATATATATATATATATATATATATATATATATATATATATATATATATATATATATATATATATATATATATATATATATATATATATATATATATATATATATATATATATATATATATATATATATATATATATATATATATATATATATATATATATATATATATATATATATATATATATATATATATATATATATATATATATATATATATATATATATATATATATATATATATATATATATATATATATATATATATATATATATATATATATATATATATATATATATATATATATATATACTCTATATATATATATATATACGAGGTCTGTTCAAAAAGTATCGCGAATTTTGAATTTCCGCTGGCTACGTATATTTGATTTTTGATTTTTTTGTAGCGTTATGTTGGTACTCATGTCCCTTACTTATGCTGACAAGGTCGGCCATTTTGAATGTTTAGTTAATTTTTGACAGCTGTTTTGCTTGGATGTGTTTTGGCTCGTCTTCGATTTTTGCCTATTCCAAAAAATGGATCAAAGAATCTGTATCAAATTTTGTGTGAAAAACAAAATAAAGTGCGCGGACGCATTTCGAATGTTGACTGTGGCATATGGTGAAGCTACCTTGGATCAAAGCAACGTTTATCGGTGGTACAAAATGTTCTCAGAGGGCCGAGAAGATATGAACGACGAAGAGCGTGCCGGACGCCCGAGCACGTCAACAACAGACGAAAACATTGATAAAGTGAAGAAAATAGTATTAGCCAATCGTCGAATCACCGTTAGAGAAGTTGCTGAGGACCTAAACATATCGATTGGCTCGTGCCATTCGATTTTAACCAATGATTTGGGCATGAGTCGGGTCGCCGCGAAATTCGTGCCAAAATTGCTCAATTTCGACCAAAAACAGCATCGCGTTAACATTGCTCAGGAGATGTTGGACTCGGTCCGTGACGACCCAAATGTGCTCCAGAGGGTCATAACTGGTGACGAATCATGGGTTTATGGTTATGACGTGGAAACCAAAGCTCAATCATCCCAATGGAAGCTGCCGCATGAGCCAAGACCAAAAAAAGCGCGCCAAGTTCGGTCGAACGTGAAGGTTTTGCTCACAGTTTTCTTCGATTGCAGGGGCGTGGTGCATCATGAGTTCTTGCCACAGGGTAGTACGGTCAATAAGGAATATTACCTGCAAGTTATGCGCAATTTGCGCGAAGCAATCCGCCAGAAACGCCCGGATTTGTGGAAGAACAAAAACTGGCTTTTGCACCATGATAACGCCCCTGCTCACACATCGTTGCTTGTGCGCGAATATTTGGCCAAAAACAACACAGTAATGGTGCCGCAGCCACCGTATTCCCCAGACCTGGCCCCCTGTGACTTTTTCCTGTTTCCAAAACTGAAGAGGCCCATGAAAGGACGACGCTACGCCACGATTGAGGAGATAAAGACGGCATCGAAGGAGGAGCTGAACAAGATCACAAAAAATGATTTTTTTAAGTGCTTCGAGGATTGGAAAAAACGTTGGCATAAATGTATTATATCCGAGGGGAATTACTTTGAAGGGGACAAAATAGATATTTATGAAAATAAATACTTTTTGAAAAAATATAAAATTCGCGATACTTTTTGACAGACCTCGTATATATATATATATATATATATATATATATATATATATATATAGTATATATATATATATAATAATAATATATATATATATATATATATAATATATATATATATATATATATATATATATATGTATATACCTATATATGTATATATATATATATATATATATATATATATATGTATATATATATATATATATATATATATAATATATATATATATATATATATATATATATATATATATATATATATATATATATATATATATATATAAATAAATAAATAAATATGTGGAACCGAGAAGGAAAAAGCAAATCTCTTTGGTTTTTATAGGGAAAACCGTAATAGGAAGCACCGATGGAATTTACAATTTTCCATCCGCAGCCGCGTTGTACGTAATACATAACACACACATTTTTCTAATCTAACGCCAGCCTCTCCGTAAATCTACACGTGACGGAGACAATCCTACACAGCTCTTACATTAAATAAATTAAATTGTAGTTTTCTCACGGGACACGCCGTGGAGTTGGCGGTGCTCAAGATTGAGAAAGCTTATGAGAATAATTGGTTCCTACCGAGAAACCGCTCTGAAACGAAAATATGGTGCCATTTGTTAACGAGCACTTTGCACGGAAGACTATAAATAATTGAGAAGTACGAAATCAAATGTTGCCTTGTACAAAATTATATTTTCAGAAAAAGGAAAAACCTCTCGCGATTATGCAATTACCAACCAGTTAAATGTTCCAGGGTGGATTTTGTTTATAAGCTTGATAATTAAATAATGGAATGTAAGTAATGGCTTATATTATTCCCATTGGGTTAATTTATTTATTTATTTATTTATTTATTTAGGGTAACATACAGCGATATCAATAACATATGTATATAAAAGAAACATTCAGAATAATTAAAATAAGGCCAATTACATGCTACCACAGATTAAAAATAATAGTTAACAATCAACAAATGATAGTGAGAAACATTGAAGTTAAACTAAGACAAAATAAGGTATACATAATATTTAAGAGTTAAAATACTTATAGTACTGGAAATAAAAATTAAATTAAGATAAAATAAAATAAAAAGTAATATACAAGTATTATAATATCATGTTACATCGTGGTCACATCCGCGCCGAAATGTTGCTCCGATCACTTTTTTAAAATTTCGCTCGCTCAAATGAAAGACGTCAATGTCTCCAAAATGTTTGTTGTAGATATCACAGATTCGATACAGTGCCGCGCTCAGAGCGTAATTTGTGCGATAGACAGGAAGGTGGAAAACTTGGTTCGCGGTGTGTCTCGTGCGAGACATGGGGGTATTGAGTGACAATTTGCTGAGAAGTTCAGAATTGTCAATTTTAAAATGAATTATTTTATGAAGTAACATCATATCATGAAGAGTACGTCTATTTTCAAGAGAGTCCAAGGAGTGAAAAATTAGGGCAGATTTGTAATCAGAGAAGAATAATAATAAGTTTTCATAAATTATAATATTAACGCGATTGTTATAATGGTTTCGACTATTAAAAAAAATGTTTGATACAAGTTTGTTTTGACTTGTGAGGGCATTCTCAAATCCAGAGCGCAAACAATTTATCAGTTTTGTAAAATCGATTAAACAGATAATTTATAATGAAGTTTTATAAAATAAAAACCACAACCATCAATATTTTTAATAAACGTAAGGATATACGGGTCGAGGGGATGAAAGAGTTTTTAAAGTAATAAGGTTATCATTTTCTAAAAAAATACGTTTTTTTTAAAAGAAGACACAAATCTTAAATAGTTTTGAAATGCAGAAGAAAATAGTTATATAATTAGGAAACAAGACATTCAGATGGAAATATATCCACTTAAGCAAATATGGCAGCATATAATGGAGTTTCAGTGCCAACCCTTATGTATGGATTGAAGCTTGGAGATGGAAAAACATGGATGCTATAGAGATAAGATCAGAAGAAATGTGTGGGAAGACGATGAATGATAGAATACTGAACAACAAAATAAGGAAGAAATGGGATCTCTGAGATGGTTTTGACATATGAAAAGAATGGACAAGAAAAAATGGCTAAATGTTATATACAAGCAGTGCAAGTGGAAGGGAGAAGCCGTGCAAAACCAAAGAAACTATGGCATGATCAAATTAATCAAATACGTAAACGCGGCCACATAGGAAGTCGGAAAAATCGACGAGCGTGCATGTTATGATGTATTAATGTAGAGGATGCTCGAGAGGTTTGTTAGGACAGAGCAGAATGGCGGTCCATTCTCTCTGTCTACCTCCCCGAAGAAACGGCGCGATGGTTAGTTAGTTAGATATTCACACATTAAATTATACCAGATGTTTTCGAGTCAAACGAGAAAATTTTGTTATTCAAAATATCTGATTACGATATTGAAGATACTTTGGTATTTCTGATGATACTGAATGTAAGTATTACTAGGAAATAAAATTATTTATATCCATAAATATGTACGTTTAAATCACATATACATCCATACATAGGAAGACACGTGTAGTCGAATATACACCCGTATACGATGTATAAGCAGACACACTCGTATATTCTTGATTTCCTTATCAAGTATTCACTCGTACCCCCCCACGGATATTATTAGTGAACCCGCTTTCAGCGTTGCGGAACTAATTTTATTGATTATTCAATAGGCAGTTTTTATATTCAAGCTGGATTCTAATAAAGTATTACTTTATTGAAACTTGTTGCCGAATAGAAGACCAAGGGGATAAGCCTTTATTATTTTAATTAACTATGGATTAATAAATTTACCATTTGGAATCTCTATATGATTCTATATATTCAAGGGGGCAAGGAAGGTGCCTCTACGTGTGGTGTTAATCAAATCAGTTTATTTACTCAAAAAACATTACAAACAGCATTAATGTTTAAGGCATCTATTGAGTACAGGTAAAATATTATATACATACAACATAATACCAGGAACGCATTAGAGGTGGTTTGACATTAGGAAGACAATATACTTTCTAAAGTCGAGAGTATTTGTCCTCTGAACATAGCTTCACTAAAGACGTCGATCTCCGAGGAGACAGTGTTCAGTAGACTAATTGCTCTTCCCACCGTAAAACAATCTGTGATGTCGCTGTCGGAGATATATATCAGGGACAAAAAAACCAACGTCCTCCAGCACGGCTAAGTTCTCGAAATATCCCCCTGATTTATCTAAATAAATGGTTTATTAGATTCCCATCTCTTCGAAGATGCATAGAATTGGTTATGAGCATTCCCAAAATAAATGCCGTGGGATAGAACCACGGATAACTACCATACGTCCTCATTTAGGGATACCTCAGATTTTTTTCTGAACCCCTTTATATATCATCCGACGCCCTAAGCCTTCCACCAATGGCAAGAGAAAGAGAAATCAAAGATATTAGACACTATTGAATACAATAATATATATACATATTTTTTTGTGTTGAAAATCTTTTTACATGAAATAAAATAATGAAAGGATCATTAAGAAAAATGAATGAATGAATGAAGAAAGAATGGTAAAAAAATTATATGTTAACGATGTAAATGGAACCAGAAATAGAGGAAAACGTGTCACGATCAAATAAATCAAATATTGAATGTCAGCCATGTGAGGAGTCAGAGAAATCGACGCGCGTGCATGACATGATGTATGAATGTTGAGGAAGCGAGAGAAATATGTCAGGAAAGAAAAGTGTGGCAGTCCATTTTTTCTGCTAACCCCTTTGGGGAGACGGCGTGATGGTTGGTTAGTTAGTTAGTTTAAAAAGAAACAACAAATAGTTACATATATCTCGATTTTTTTAATTGTATGGCAACATCTAAGGATAAATCTCGTTTAGCGCCCTTTGATCTGCATAGCATCTAATTAATGGATGACCTAAATTAAAGCACACATCGTAAAGGTCTAGGAAAGGCTTAGATCGTTAGAATATTGCCTGACTGACGAAAGATACTCGGGTTCATATAACTGTCTCAGTGTGGCTAGACCTTCCACTATCCCTTCAGTAATAACTGAACAATGTTCATACCTGCATACTCACGTAATTATTCATTAATTAACTGCGTAATGTAGTCAAGTATCCATGAATTAAATAAACGGTCTACTATATAACGTCCCAGTTAACGCAACAGCACGGGTGCGTAAATTTAGAAATTGCGAAATGAATTTTTAAGTTAGAATATAACTTAATGTGATATATTATAGCTTATAAATTTAAGATGTGTAATAAAATTCTAGTATTTCATATAATTAAACTTAACTTCAATTAAATACATGTTAAATAATAAACGTGTGTCAATCAAACCATGTCAATCAAATCAAATAACTTTCGGACATCTTTCTTAATATTTAGGCACTATTAAAATAATGAAAACAGATGAAAACGTATGTTTTTTTAGAAGTTTTATTTTATTTTATGCAAATGACATGTTTGGCCTTGCAAATTGAATTATCAAAGGCACATTCCCATAAAATAAAATGAAACTTCTAGAAAACATACGATTTCATTCGTAATGTTTTATTTATATGGAGTTTTACATCATTGTATATGTTCAGTAAACAAATTATAACCAAGAATCAATTGTATCTCACTAGAGACGAAGATGCAAATTGGAAACAGAATACGGTCCATCGAGGTGTTTACAGGACTTATGACCTGTCATTGGTTGGGTTAAGCGCACGCTTTATGTAGTACAACAACCCCCATTCCACATTTTTTTCCTTATGACCACCCTGTCTGACAAATTTTTGGAAGTTGTATATATGTTAATCTGTAAGACCACTCTTTACATGGTAGTTTTTTCAATCTACACACTAACGCCATCTATGAAGATTGTATTTTTAAGCTTAAGCAGAAGATCTTTTTAACGCGATGTGAAAGGTTAGGTTAGGTTGTGAAAGGTTTTAACCATTTAGCGCATTGCTAGAAACCGCCTGGAGATGTCACTCCAATCTATATGCTATAATTTTGACTAGTTTTTGTTTTTACAACATTTTGAATGCATACAAATACTTCCCAGGGTAAAATCCAGTTGTTCGTCTACAAGTACATTCAAAATGTTGTAAAAATTATAACCAATTCGTGGTACTCAGTATCAAATAATTTATTATCATAGAAATCGATTAATAAACTTCATTGCCAATTTAAAATAATGTTTAAAAGTGTTGCTAGTATCAAATAAAATAATAAAAGTAAGGATAATGCAGTAAATATATCTAAAAATATTAACTGCGTTTATTATTGTGGACTCGGAAGGGGTAAAAACTTTTCATCAGTTTAATAATAGTAAACACGATTGTTTAGTGGTTTTACTTGGACCTGAACATTCAGTTTGAGAATGCCCTAGTAAGACGAAACAAATTTGTCACAATTTATATAAATTAAATCCAAGTAAAACCACTAAACAATCGTGTTTACTATTATTATTTTACAAGGATTAATTGTGTCTCAATAGAGACGAAGATGCAAATTGTTTTTCTGGGTACAGAAGGTGGTGGCCGAGGCGCTTACAGGACTTATGACCTGTCATTGGTTGGGTTGAGCGATCGCTTCACGTTTAACAACATTCCCCATTCCGCCGTTATGACCACCACGTCTGACAAACTTTTTGGAACTTGTATATATGGTAGGTTTCTACACCTATTTTCACAATTTTATGTTCACTCTACACTAGCGTCATCTATATTAAGATTAGAAAGCATTAAGCAGAAAACCTTTATTAATGTACTGTGAAAGTCTATGCAAATCATACAGTACTAGATTTCGCCTGGAGATGTCTCTCCAATTTTTTGCCTGCATGTACCAGTTATATTTATACAACAACATTTTGAATGTATACAAATTCTTGTAGACAAATACTGGATTTCACCCATTGCGGATAAATTATTTTTATTTTACAAGGATTAATTGTATCTCAATAGAGACGAAGATGCAAATTCGCATCTTCTTTTTTTGCATCTTTTTTTTTGCAGCTTTTTTTGCAAAAAATTTGCATCTTCGTCTTTATTGAGATACAATTAATCCTTGTAAAATAAAAATAATTTATCCGCAATGGGTGAAATCCAGTATTTGTCTACAAGAATTTGTATACATTCAAAATGTTGTTGTGTTTACTATTATTAAATTAATATGGAGTTTTACAAAACTAATACCTCAACCATCAATACTTTTCATTCGAACATGTTATAATGCTCCATTAATTTAAATTTAAATACAAGGTATAAACTAACTAAATATAAATCATCACGCCGTCTCACCGAAGAAGTAGGCAGAAAGAACGGAACCCCACACTGTTATTGACATACTTCTCTCGATTCCTCAATATTCATTCGTGCCATGCATGCATGTCGACTCCTTACATCGCCGATATTAAATATTTGATTTATTTGATCATGCCACGTTTTCCTCAATCTTCCTCTATTTCTAGTTCCGTTTAGATCGTTAACATATACTTATTTACTTATTTACCTTTCTTTCTTCAGTCATTCTTTCCATGTGTCCAAATCATCTTAATGATTAATTCATTATTTTGTTTATAACTGCACTGCATTCACTTCTTATATTTTCATTCGACACATTATTCCTTTTTTTGTCAGTTCCATGCTTTACTTCTATACATCAGGGATCATTAAACATATCATATTATATTGATCCATTAATTTTATTTTCATACAAGATATATATAATATAATTGAATCAAATATGCAACGATCTGCAGCGAATGATGCAATTATATATTTTTACCGTTGCAACTGAGTGCCAAGTCATGTTGAGAAAGCTTTTAGCGACTCTATTGAATACATCGGGGAGAATATGAACTCGATTCACTTTGAATTATTTAATGAATACACCCGATGTATAGAACCTTTATTAAATACGGAAAACTCCTGTCATTAAGGCTCGGAAAAATTACAGCGCAAGACGAAGGTAATAATTACAATAATTACATAGACGTAACGCTACATTAATTGGCAGTGGAACTGCTTCAATTTCCCATCGCGCAGACATTACTAATTAACGTGCAATTTCTGACGGCGTTCAATATTACAAAAATATATGTATTAGACACTGACAAATATTTTTAGACTAATATATATATAACCTGCGTGATAGACATAACACTAGGCATAATTCAGGGGCGTAAGTTTGATCGCAAGGACGACTTGATAATAAAAATGCCAGGGGTACAAATAAGTTTTCGCAATAAAACACCGGTTAAAATGATTGGAAATGATTCAAAAACAAGAAAATTGGGTTTCATATGAACTGACACCGAGAAACGTTGAACGCCGATTTTCCACATGTAAAATGCTGCTTGCCAGGCATAAACGAAAGGGATTTCTGCACTGGTGATGAAAAATGGATTCACTATGATAACCCAAAAAGGAAAAAATCATGGGGAACACCCGGCCATGCTTCAACATTTACAGTTAAACCAAATTTTCATGGAAAAAAACTATTGTTGTGTATTTGATGGGATCAGATCAAACCGAACGATACCATTACTGGGGCTATCTACCGAACATAATTGATGAGATGAGACGAGCATTCAAGGAAAAGCGCGCCCACTACTAATCCAGACATGACAAAATTAATTTCGTGCATAAAAATGTTCGTCCACATGTTGCGCAGCCGCTCAAAACCTATTTGGAAACACTCAATTGGGACTCCACCCAACGCATTCATCAGACATTGCTCCTTTTAATTATCTACTATCTGAGCAGCCCTTCATATCATACGAAAATACCAAAAATCCGTATGCTTCAAGAAAGATGGGAGTGGCAATCCATGGAAAATACTTCGAATGGAACATAATGTTCCAATCTTTCATAATAAATGCCCAATTTTTGATAAAAAAAAAACTGTGGAAACTTATTTGTATACCTGATATGTTATTCTTAATTCACATAGTCATCACAGAAAAAAACAATCGAAAATAAATGAACATTATAAAAATTCAGAAATATTTATTATCTTTGCCATATTAATGAATAATTGTACTCGTACATTTATCTATAAATATGTTATTTCGAAGTAAGAACAATCGACGAGTGAGCGTGTCACTGTGTATGAATGTGAAGAGAGGAGAAAAGGAGAGTTACATAAGGGTAGAAACATGAAGCGGTTCGTCCTCTCTCTCTACCCCTCCGGGAAAATGACATGATGGTTTGTAAGTAAGATAGTTTTTATGTTTTTATATAACTAATACACGTATGTTAACTATAGTTTTTAAATCTTGCACATTTATACGATGCAAAAATGTGTTTCACCACGGTTATGAAAAATGCATTGTTGGAGTTACGAGACAGATATTTTTCCCTGGTTTCCTAATTAACAAAAAAGCGCTGTTTTCACAGAACAAAATTCCTGCTGTGGCTTAGTTTCTTTCATTTAAAAAAAAGGATTATAAAAGATGTGAAATTGTTTTGTCCATGAAGACTGTTTAAAATAAAAGCTGATACTAATTTTTTTAACATAAACTTATAACTTATAACACAACAAAATAACAATAACAATTCACAGTTTAAATGATATTTGGGTGAGCCGAATTGGTTTTAATGAAGTAAATTTCCCAGAGTTCTTCGGTGATTTTTTAAATAATTTCTCCCAAAGAGCGCAACTTGTGGGTTCCAGTCATGTTATAATATGCATTTTTATTTATTGGTTATTACAAAATACCCATAGAAGTAAAAGAAGTATTATAAACAGATTAAAAAGGAATTAATTAACATATCTATTTTTAATAAAACGTCAGTTTCTATAATTTAGTAGATTTTATTGGATATATAATTTTTTTTAATGAATTAATATGTGCCATTTGATAATATCTCAGCCAGGTTTAACACATTACTCTTATGAAACGGTCATTTTTGATAAAAAAAAATTTGTGGAGTTTTACACAATTGTACTAGAAACAATAAATAATAGAAATATCATTAAGAGCATAATACTCTAGTCACAGTCGAGAAACTTCATTAATAATAATGACATTTTGCCTTAATTATTACCAACAAAAAATTGAAACCATTATCATCGGTAAATTCCCGAAAAATATTCTCAAAAACTGAAATTCCCGACAGTAAATTGCCAATAATATAAAAAAAAATATTCAATTACCTAATGTTCTTTTTTTGGTTCAGGCTCTGCGCTCCCGAGCAGCTCCTTATTTAAGGCAATTTACAAACAGCAGGAGTGGGGGGTAATGGTTTCGACTTTGTTCGGACCAGTGGGTAAATTTGTTACTTAAATAAAAGCCCAATCAATCATTTTAAGGGCGGTTTACCCCCGCCAGGCACGACACTTTGTACAGGTCTGGAGGTGGTGCGCTTTACATTTTGACAATATTCCGGAGGTCTCCGTATCGGGGTATCCTTGAGCCGCTCTCGGGATAATATACGACACATTAAGATATATTTCTAATGAGATAATAATACATTATGTACATGTCTTCCGACTGCCCACGGTCTTTAGGTAGGAATACTAGCGCGCACCTTATACCCCAGCAACACTAGTCTGTACTAATGAAGAAAGCAACAAATGTAAATCTATTTTTTAAATAAGGTGATACGAAAATTTAATAAAAATTGGCATTTGCTTTGATGTAATAAGAATCTTTGCACCGATGATCGATTGTTTCTCTAGTTATAAATCTGGATTGACAAGGCTATGCAACATCTTTAAGTCGGAAATGCCAATAAAAAAGTCGCAAATGTCGGAATTTGAAAATAAAAGTGGTGGAGCAGTATGTGATGACCTATGGATGCGAGACATAGACTTTGACTATACATCATCGGCTGTTCGTCGTGTCCGAGGAAGACTGTCCTTCACGGTTGTGGGTCCGCATGTGATTGAAGAGCCCGATCCTGGATCCACATATTTTGGGGCATCTGGGGCAGGGGAAGGCGCCTGTAGTGGAGCCGTCACCGTCTCCCAGTGGTCTCTTCTTTCCCTTCCTCCTCCTCTCAACGGCGTCGTCTCTGCGCTGTGCTTCAGAGTCTTGTGTGCCTTTATGTACTGCTGTTCTCCACCTAGGTCTGTCCTCTGCAGTCTTTTCCCAGCAATCACAGTCGATGCCAGTCTTTTGTAGGTTTCCTTTAAGGGAGTCCCTAAAGCGCTTCCTCTGGCCACCGTGTGAGCATTTTCCTTGGGTAAGCTGAGAGTACATAATCTTCCTTGGGAGTCTTGCCTCAGGCATTCTAACGACGTGTCCAGCCCAGCGCAGTTGTTTTTGGAAATCTATACATCTAAGAAGAAATCTATACATACAGGTATATCAATGAATGTTTGTCTGTGTGTCGATTATTTTCTCGAAAATTACTTAACTGATTTCGCTGAAAATTTTAATTTCACTACAAATGTAGTTGCGGGTGGTTTGGTGTATGCGTTAAATAAAAGTCACAGGTTAGATAACAAGTATGTTTTACGAACTGCATGGATATAATCGTAACGTTAATGAACTGATATTTCACATCTTGGTCATATACTGCGTGATATTGGGGGGGAAAATTGAGGGACGCCGAGGGCCCGGTAGGAGACAAATGTCCTGGCTACGAAATGTGAGGGAGTGGACTGGTATCCAAAGTGTGGAGGAGGTATTCCGAGCGGCGCAGGATAGGGATAGGTTCGCCGAGGTGATCGCCATGGGGGGACCCGACAGGGCACTTGAAGAAGAAAAAGAAGGAACTGAACTGAGGTAGGGAGAAAGAGGATTCGGTTGCAGATGTCTATGCGCGAGAACGTATGTGCAGGTGCATGTCCGAGTCCAGAGAGCGAATTACGGTAGGGCTTCTGTCTCTAGCGTAGTGCAGATAACAGTTCTTCTTATGGCTGCACAAATTCTTATTCAGTGGTGCGGGATTAATATATTATTACAAATATAATGCTTCCGCCGTACGCATTAAATTAAAGAGTACACAATGCTGGCAGTTCTCTAACTCTTGAAATATATAAGAGGAAAAAATAAATATAATGGTATTTGATGTCTTTCTTATTAGAAATACTATACTTTTTATGTATTATAGCTTTTTCATATAAAGCACTACGATTGTTTGGTAGGCTTGGATTCCATAATAAAAGTGTTATTATCGGAAGAATCATTGTTCTTCAAAGTGTGCTCAACACTCAACACTCAAGTGTATTAATTTGAAACTTTTTCTAGAAAAAACTCTTTTGAAAAGCAAGCAACATGATTATTTTGAATAAAAAAAAGATACAATATTGTATCAACATATTGGTAGAACTGTTCTTTAATTATTCTTACTTTAATAGATACAAAGGGGACATAAGAAACCAGCGGTGCCCAATATTGATATAATTTTCATCAATGAACCACGCATTATATTAGATTTTAATCGAAATAGTTAGCTTTCTACTAAGGAGAAACCAATCATAATTTCAATTTATTGATATGTCTATTAGTGAAAGACAGACTTTCCGTTCACAAGATCAACTGAGGAAGCAATTTAATGTATTCGACAAAAGGATAATTAATTCGTACGAAACCGTTCCCCTCTCTTAACTCAGGCAATTATCTCATTCATCTTATCGAATTTCTATATAATTTGAAATTTACAAGCAAGAATTAATATTTCTTGTCTTCATCTAATTAACCAAGTTACTAGCATCGTAGTTCACTATAAGAAAATTAATGTTGTAAATTTTACAATCATTACGAAGTTATGAAATCTCTTCATTAATAGTATTTAATAGTATGATATGCAAATTGTTCAAATTAAATATAAATATTTATTAATTGTTTCTTGAACTATGATGGAAGGTTCATTAGTACCCAGCGTTTGTCCTAAACTAAATAAATACGTATAAAAAATATATGTATGTAACGAAAGTGCTTTTTGATAACTAACTAACTAACTTACCATCACGCCGTCTCCCCGGAGGGGTAGGCAGAAAGAATGGAACGCCACACTGTTCTGTCCTGACATACGTCTCTCCCTTCCTCTACATTCATACATCTTGTCATGCACGCACGTCGATTTTTCCGACTCCTCACGTGACCGACATTCAATATGGGTTGGGTAATTCATATTTTATAATACTCTACTAAGCCAAAACATGTCACTCAAAAAAAACTTGTAAAAACGTTAGTTTTTACCATTTTTACCATAATAATATCCTCCATCCTCACGTGGCTGACATTTAAAATTTGATTTTTTTGGCCGTGCCACGTTTTCATCTGTCTTTTTCTATTTCTAGTTCCGTTTACATCGTTAATGTATTATTTTTTACCGTTTTTTCTTCAATCACTCTTTCCTTGTGTTCAAATACTTATTGATCCTTTCATTATTTTGTTCCTAACACTTTTATAATCATACCTTGTCTAACTTGGGAAACTAGAAGGAAGAAGGATGCTTGGAAGACCCCTCAAGAGATGGAAAGACAGCTGGGAATTCACATCACAAAAGGGCAGCAAAGCGGCCTCCAACAAGTGTAAGAAGAAGACTTTCATTTGTACTGCATTCACTTCTTATGTTTTCATTCTATCTATGCTAAAAAAAAACCCAATATTTTTGTCTTTAAAATCAAAGCTGACTCCTTTAGCTCATGTACGAACAAAGCCCAAAATGATATCCTCATAGTGGTTAGATTGCATGCATTGTAAGAATATTATTCTTACTTTCTATGACCATACAACCCTTGAAGAGTTTTAGCCTTCTTGATGATTTTCCGCCAAGGTTCTCGATCCTGCGCCAGCAGTCCGATTCGCCTAACCTAGCTAGATCGGCCAGAACATCGTCCATTAGGCGCTGTCTAGGCTTTCCTGAAGGTCTTATTTCAGTCGGTCTAGACGCGTACAGGATCTTGATTACTCTGGTCTCTTCGGATCGGCATGCGTGCCCAATCCATGCTAGGCGACCGGCTCTCACGGTGCTCGTTATAAGGGGGTGCTGGGTCATCGTTCGGATCTCTTGATTGGTCCTATGCCTCCAAGTTCCCGCTGCAACACCGGGTCTGGGTCCCAGGATCATTCAAAGTATCCTATTCTCGCGTAAGAATATCACATAATATTATATTCCGTACGATTGCACCAACATTGATAAGGGAGTACACATAATTATATGATGTATACTGAAGACGATCCTTAACAAATTTAATATAATACATATTTTATAGTAATTTCTAGAAAATAAATATCAAAAGATAAGTATAATAGTATGCAAATAGTATTCGAATATCAAACATTTTTCTTAGTCTAAAAATATGACAGAAATATTTAAAATGAGACTTTAAATGCTGAAACATATTAAAATAAGTGTTTTATTCAACGACTGACGATCAAAGTAATGAAAATCTCTCGCTCTTTAGATTCTCATCTGATGAATACAAAGAACTATCTAGAGTTTACAAAATGAATGGTTCAAAAAGTAATAATAATATGAATGAAATGGTTCCAATTAGATTATAATGAAAAGGGGATAAAGAGGATAGCAAAATAGTATTAAAAAATATGTAATATTTACATCATTAATCAAAGCATTTATAGCGTGAAAATTTATGGATTTTTCATATTTTCTAACATTTTTGATAAACTTAATGCGCTTATACTGTAGAATTCAACTGTCAATCATTTAAATATATCAATACCATAAACTATAATATAATCTCTGAAAAACAGGCGTTTTCAGTTTTATTAATCATTAATTTATTGATAAGCTGGGTATCAAGGCAAGACTCTCACGGATGTGCTCTCAGAGAGTGCTGAAATATTTTGGACACATAGCCCGAAGAGATCAGGACAACCTTGAAAAGCTCATCATCACGGGCAAAGTGGAGAGAAGGCGACCACAGGGACGACCACCGAGCTGCTTGTCTGATCAAATCAGGGATATGACTGGTCTCTCATTAGCTGCAGCCTGGAGACTGATGGGTGACAGAAGCGCACGGCGTGCCTTCACAGGATGGACACGACTCTCAATCACGAGGAATACGATTGAGAAGATGGATTATTTAATATGGGTTCAAGAAACATAATGACGACTTTTTTATGAAATTAAATAGTGTTTTTTTTTTAACTTTTTTACATTTCAAGAGTAAGACCTTTGAAACATATCGAGAAAAATAAACTAAAAAAGTGGAAAAAACGTTGTTTTCATAAATAAAAAATGTTATATTGTAACACAATAAAAAATAATCTAGCAAGTTTGACGTATAAATTAAAAGTGATAATTATAAATATTGAGATTGATGTGAATGTTAATTAATTTGTTATTTAATTATAAAATAAAGCTCACAAATGAAATAAAATGTGCCTGAACTCCGAGTGGACGCGAACAAATTATAGTCGCTTGTCAGGAAGGCTCTCGAGAAGTAAGACAGTGTAAGAAGAGAGCTAATGAGAAAAGTTCGATAAAGCCCCAACCCTTCATTCTATTCGGCCCATAAACTTGAGCAACGTCCTAAACAATAATATGAATGGAAGGAAACAATAAACTTTACTTAGTACCGTTCCGGTTTATGGCATTTGATAAGGCATCACGCGTGTCTGTGCCCGTGTCGCGGTGTTCGGCTGATGTAGGACCGACTCCAGATATCGTGCTGTTACTTTGGACAACTTATATCTTCTTAAC
Source organism: Lepidostoma basale (assembly GCA_022606425.2). NCBI lineage: Eukaryota > Metazoa > Arthropoda > Insecta > Trichoptera > Lepidostomatidae > Lepidostoma > Lepidostoma basale. Next base: position 1,286,987 of record JAHDVF020001249.1, read on the forward strand.
GTTTATAGTGCGGCTGGCGTCATTTGCAGTCCAACAATGGTTTTGAACTGCGACATACAACATTTGCAACTTATATTCGAATTTATTTTATTAACCTTTATATTTACGATCCTAGGTTCTCAAAGTGGGCGATAACGCCCCCTTGTGGGCGTTTGAGACTTTCAAGGGGGCAGTAGAAGACCCAGAAAAAATAGACAGCGTGGGCAGATAAAAAAAATATAGTCTGAAAAGCCAAAAAAACCCCCAAAATAATCATTTTTTCCTTTTATTCTTTCGGTATTCTACCATATGTCGTTTTCAGATATATAAAAGATTTAATAATATTTTACAATTCAACTATATGTTTCTTAATATTTGGAATAACTTTTATGGGAGGGGGGCGTTGAACGTTTATTTTTCTTGTAAAGGGAGCGGTGGCCCAGAAAAGATTGGAAACCTATGTTTTAGATCCTTACAACTAAATTAACTAACCAACTAATCCGTAACCATCACGCCGTCTCCCTAAAAGGGTAGGCGGAGAGAATGGACTGCCACACTTTTCTTCCAGACATACTTCTCTTGCTTCCTCAACATTCATATTACATCGTGTCATGCACGCACATCGATTTCTCCGACATTCAATATTTGATTTATTTAATCGTGCCACGTTTTCCTTGATCTTCCTCTATTTCTGTTTCCATTAACACCCTTACTACTATGTTGACGATCTTCGTGGCCGAGTGGTAAGTGCATTGACTGCCACCCCGAAGGTTCCGGGTTCGATTCCCGGCTTGGGCAGTGTTATTGTCACAGTGTAGAATTCACGTGACAATAAAATGGCGATAGATTAGCTAACTATCACATGTAACGAGAATCACAATGATAGCTATAATAATACCATTTACGTTGATTTGGTTCATACTGTCATAACTTCAAGAGCGATTCAACATAATAATAATAATAATAATAATAAAAGAAAATGTATTCGTAGATAAACATCTAATTATAATAATAATAAAAATAATAATAACATCAACAACAAAAGTTGTTTGTAACACCTGATGATGCCAATATTCGTTGGCGAAACGGCTGTCGCGACATTCTCAAAAATTGTATAATAAAATATTGTTAATTTAACAGTTAAAAGTATATTTATTGAAAGCTAAGGCATTAACACTGTGGAATTCCATCGTAATTCACTTTGGAAATTGAAAATAACGTTGTTTATAATCCACAAAATAATAATAATAAAAAAAAGAATAATATGAATGAAGAAAATTATCTAATTTTTATGATTATAGTACATAATATTATGATTTGCTTGCACTATCTGTCTGAACTGCAAATGCAGTCAACCGCAGTTCGAAACCTTATTTTCACTGCAAATGAAGCCAGCCGCACAAAGGGGGTTAAAGCATATCGCTTACTACATCTACGAGCACGAAGCTTAAAATATTGCAGGCACAAGTTTACCTACTCAATCTTATGAGCCCACTCCGCAGAGGTAGAATTTTAAAGCAATGTGCAAGACGAATTATTCATCATGTGGCTTATCCTCGGAATGCCTATGACGCAGTAACGTAACGACTGTAATGGTTTGGAAATGGGATATGTTTTTCGCTTACCAACAATTAACCTATTTTCGCTGTTCTCTTGTGGGCGTTACAATAGGAGCTGCCTTCACGAATCTTTGAATTGCTTTTTGAACGAACTTAAATAATTGTGTGGGGTTCACAAGAAAGTTCGGTATTTAAAAAATAAAAATTTGACAGTTTTTAGATTATTTACTGTTTTTAAACATTTTTTTGCAAACACAAACCTTATTCAATACCAACAAAGCAATAAATGTTGTTGTTTGAGTGTCAAATTTAAAATTAAAGTTTATTAAATAGTCCACTGTTTTGGCCGATACTTCATCATTAATTACTGTTAAATTTACAACACTGTTATAAGAGTATCATTTTTTTATTATACACTTTTTGAGAATATCGTGACAGCTTATTGATGGTTGAGGTATTCGTTTTGTGAAACTCCATATTAATTAATAATAGTAAACACGATTGTTAAGTGATTTTACTTGGATTTAATTGATATAAATTATATAAATTGTGACGAATTTGTTCCGCCTTGCGAGAGCATTCTCAAAATTTGTTTGAGAATGCCCTCGCAAGGCGAAACAAATTTGTCACAATTTACATAAATTAAATTCAAATAAAACCACTGAACAATATTGTTTACTATTATTAATCGTGACAGCTCTTTCGATGTTGGCAACATCAAGTGTTAACAACAACAATAGTTGTTAATATTGGTTGGCGAAACAGCTGTCGCAACATTTTCAAAAAGTGTTTAATAAAATATTGTTAATTTAACAGTTAAAAGTAAATTTATTGAAAGTTATAACACTTTGGAATTCCATCGTAATAAACTTTGGAAATTGAAAGTAACGTTGTTTATAATCCACGAAATATTAAAAAAACACGACATGTTTCGGAGGATACCTCCATCTTCAGGTGTAAATATATAATAAAAACTAAACAAAGCTAGACTAATAAAAAACGCATTGAAAAATCAATACAATACCAAGGAACAATACATTTAAATAAATAAAATTAACCTGGGCTAATTGCTATAAATACTAATAATTATTTTTTATCAGTAAGAACTAAAAAATAATATTAAACAATAATAATGTTAAATAATAAATAATTAAGTTTTATGTTTTATTATTTATGTTTCATATTTTATTATTATATTATAGATTAGTATTAATTATTAGATTAAATTATTTATTAGTTCTTACTGATAAAAAATAATTATTAGTACTTATAGCAATTAGCCCAGATTAATTGTTTCAATTTAAATGTATTGTTCTTTTATATTGTATCGATTTTTCAATGCGTTTTTATTATTCTTTCTTTGTTTAGTTTTTATTGTATATTTTCACCTGAAGAATCCTCCAAAACATGTCGTTATTTTTAATATTTTGTGGATTATAAACAACATTATTTTGAAGAGTGAATTAAAAGTATATTATTTAAAACTACCTAACATAAAACGAAGAGTTGTTGAAAACGATAAAGCGAGTATATAAATAACCTTTGAATCAACGATAGTAGCTTAAATAAAATGTAAAGAAAAAAAATATATAATGTACTGCTTCTAAAACAAAAGTATCATCGACGAATACACAGTAATCCCAAGTGAGTATAAAATTCGCCAACAGTTATTTTGACGAAAAAAAAAACCCTACGAGAGTATTACTACGCTACTGGTAAGATCAGTCGAATTTATGTAACTCTTTGGTTAACGTGACTGAATGATTCAAGCGAAAGGCAAATAAAACTGGCATACTGCCGTTTTTTCAACGCAAAAGGTAACATTGATGTGTTTACTTACATTAAAAAGTTTGTTAGTATGACTTTGGATTTGGGTTGTAAATACTAAAGACTATTGACTGGGGCTCTTTTGGATTTACAGAATTTTAAAATCAAGAATTTTTTTATTTTTTTTATTGTTTCTTGAACAATGAAGTACAAATCCATATAAAATAATTATTACAAATGAATCCGTCTGTTTTCTAGAAGTTTTATTATATTTTACGGGAGTAGCACATTTTGCCTTGCTAAGGCATTATACATAATGTCAAGTGACATTTGATAATGCCTTAGCAAGGCGAAACGTGTCATTCCCATAAAATAAAATTAAGCTTGGTTTGGCGGGTGTACTTTGATATTTCAACATTTTAAACTGTTTAATGCTATTCCGGACAGCGCAGAATAGAGAAGAGTTACCAGAGTGATCGCCAACGTCGGGGGGCGAAGAAGCTTTAAGAAGAAGAAGAAGCAGCTGTTTAATTAAAACAATTTATAATATCACAATTGTTTTAATTTCTTATGAAATTGTCGCGAAAGTTGTTTCACTATCGAATGTAAGCATCATCAGGTGATACATAGGTGATACACCTGATGATGTTAACATTGGTTAGCGAAACAGCTGTCGCGATAATTTCATAAGAAGTTAAATCATATGTGACATTATATAAGAGTGTTTTAATTAAACAGTTAAAAATAAAGCTTCAGAAAAGATACGTTTTGATTTGTATTTATTAAAATACATATTTTTAATAAATTATAAATTCAATATACATTTTATGATTATTGCCAGAATGCTGGCTTAATTAGTTTGTCATTTCATGAAGTAAAAGTAAAAGATGTACCATTGTAGGAAACTTTTGGAATAGGAATTCAGTTTAATTGCTTTAAGGGGGAAACAACGTAAAGACATTCAGAACACAATGAATATGATGATTCTTGAAACACCATTAAAATGTGAGAAAACGCAATTAGAACAAGACGCTAATGGGGAAATGGGAGCAGACTCCAGGTTTAGATAATTATATTATCTCTGTCTACACGAAGTTTTAAAGAGACTCTCCGATACCCGACATCAAAACATATGTGCTCTAAATAATAATTTTTTATGAGTTTATATATTGGTAAATAGAAAAAAAAACTTTAATTAAAAAAATCTATCCGAAACAGATAAATAAAATACAAACAACTATTGCTTATATTATTATATTTTTATTAAATTGTGAGTGAATAAATAAATATAACTGAGATATATAGGTATCCAAGAAGGCATAATTTTTTTTAGAATTTAAAGTACTTATTAAAGGCGATCCGAAAATATAATTTTATATAAGGGTTTAAAATGAAAGTGTTAATAAGTTCAGGAAACAATGTGCGATGTACGTTCGGTCAAGTTTTTAAGGGCTTTGATTTTTTGTTCATGTGTGTTTTCTGCCTTTTAGCTTTAAGTTAAAACTGTTAAATGTTGTGTTAAGAAAATAAAATTGAAACACATAATGCTTCAGGGAAGATTAATTTTATATGAATTGATATTAAAAGTGTTTGGTTAACTTGAGGCGCTAAGACTACATAAACAAAATATTTAATAATAAAAAGTGAAAAGAAAATATTTCGGGATATAAGTACACACAGGTGGAAAATATAACTATATTTGTAAAAAAAAGATACGAAAAAGATGTACATATTACGCAATAGCATAAAAATACTTTCTAATCGTCGTAACGGTTGTACCCGTGATTAAAGCAGCGCAGCGTATCTATAAATTCAGAGATATATTTTCCTATACTTTACATACCCGAACAAAAATATTAATTACCTATACTTAAAAATATCAGAAATGTTTTATTTTACAAGGATTAATTGTATCTCAATAGAGACGAAGATGCAAGTTGTTTTTCTGGGAACAGAAGGTGGTGGCCGAGGCGCTTACAGGACTTATGACCTGTCATTTAATCCTTGTAAAATAAAAATAATTTATCCGCAATAGGTGAAATCCAGTATTTGTCTACAAGAATTTGTATACATTCAAAATGTTGTTGTAGAAATGTTCTATTTTGAAACACCGTTTTTTCTCATTTTTTTACATGGCATGTTTCGAAATCAGTAACGACAGTTTACATTGCTGTCAAGATGATGAAGTAAAGCTATCTTCAAAACATGTCGATATATAATTACTTAATTTAACAGTAGACAACGGATGCGCTCTCAGAGAGTGTAGATTTTTTTGGGCAGATAGCCCGGAAAGATTAGGACAACCTTGAAAAACTCATCATCATGGACAAAGTAGAGGGAAAACGACCACCAAGCCGCTGGTCCAATCAACTAAGGAGGTCTTTCATTAGCTGGTTTCATTAGACTGACGGGTGACAGGAACGCATGGCGTGCCATGGTCAATGGTTAATAGGATGGACAAGACCCTCAATCATGAGAAATACGACTGAGAAGAAGAAGAAAACATATAATTTTAATTCAAAATTAAAAAATTCTGCACGGTTAAATACATTCGAAAGATTTTTCCAAATTAAATTGCTTTTAAGAATGTTTATCATGATACGAAAGTAAAGGCAGAAACGTACTATTAACACGCGACGTGGCGTATTTACTCCCACCATCGGCAACACGTCGATCTAACTCGTCTGGATCGGGTGGCGTGTGCGCGCATGGCGTCGCGTCGGGTGTTCATAGCGTGATTCTGTCCATAGAAAACAATACAATTTGATTCGACTCAACACGCATCACGTGGCATCGGGTGGCGTGGCGTGTTAATAGTATGTTTCTGCCTTAACCGTTGCTATTACATGTTTACTTATCTATACTTATCCATATAAAATTTGCATTAGGTAAGGAGTAACGTTTATGTGCGAAAAAGTTTCAGAATTGAAAAACGAGAACTTTCATGTCGTCAAATGTGTTTGAGCCACAACTTTCCCTTCATCTCTCGCTATCTTTATCCCATCACGGCTAATGGTTATTAAATTTGGCTTCGATATGTGAAGTGTAACACTATCGGTCCCCTAGCCGGCGCGCCGGTCCGTTGGCTCGTGCGTTCTCGCGCGCGCGCTTTTCCCTGACTGGAACAAAATTGTATCGTTTGTTTGCGCCGACCATTAGCTCTCGGGCCTCCCTAACTGAATAATGCTAGTGTTCCCCGTCCGTCTAAAATTATTGGTACAAACTGTATCGAAACCACTTTCCATGAATATTCAAGCGTGCGCATCGGAATCCGACTGTATCGCGATTAGTTTGGAATAATTCGCGAATATTCACAATTGGAATTTTTAACAACCCGCCGGTGATGCCGGGAAACGTGCATTTTTCTGACTTTTATTGACAAGGCAGTTTAAAGTCATTCAAGCGTTACACCAGTGAATATTTGCATACCCAATTTTTACGTGGTATAGGCGAAGAGAAAATTTATTTTTAAAATTCGATGTTCTGCCCAATTTCGTGCAAAATTAAATTTTTTAAATAATCAATTAATAAATATTATTTCGAAATACTTTTTTATTTTATTTTCAGTACAATAGATCATTTAAACTAATTTATTTATACGATTTGTGTTTAGCTAGTATATTGATTCTCGTGACATGTGATAGTTACCTAACCTATCGCAATTTTAATGTCACGTGAATGAACAGACCAAAGACAGTGTAAGAATCACATTGCCATCACCAGGAATGGTACCCGTGACCGGACCGAGTGATAGCCTTGCCACTTTGCCATGTGCGTTGTAATAACCAAAGCACCCCAATTACAAAAAATGTGCTAAAATATGCTGTGGTCATGAAATGACTTATTATTAAAATCATTTTATTCACATTTTGTTTTGAATGTATACAAATAATTGTAGACAAATACTGGATTTTACCCATTACGGGTCAATCATTAAGAATTAATTGTATCTCAATAGAGACGAAGATGTAAATTATTTAGAAACAGAATATGGTGGTCGAGGCGTTTACAGGACATTGACCTGTCATTGGTGGGTTAAGCAATCGTTTTATGTAATTCAACATTCCCCATTCCGCCCTTCTTACGACCACCGCGTCTGACATGTTGTATTACATAAAGCGATCGCTTTACTCAACCAATGACAGGTCATTAGTCCTGTAAACGTCTCGACCACCCTTTTCTGTTTCCAAATAATTTACATCTTCGTCTCTATTGAGATACAATTAATTCGTTTTATTCACGTTTATTAAAGATACAAAATAGAAATAATAAAACTATGAAATATGTAAAGCACACTGTAATAGATAACTTTATTGTATTCTATAGTCGTCTATAATGTACTATTTAAAATGTTAAGAAATTTTCTTTGTTAGTATTCTTTATGATTCCACAAAGATTGAGGATACCGTGGAAAACTCTAGAATTAATATAAGAAAGTAGAGCTCAACAAAACATGCTTTACATTCTTATCTATGTTATTTAAATTTATTTCTCTTCAGAACTGTTATTAGAGAGGTATGTGCCAGGAATATAAATTATAATTTGTACTCACGTTATGCATCCAGTGCAGCTTCCTCCAGGAAGGATTGGAGTGCACGTGGCACTCAAAGTATACGTCATCCCCTTCCTTGATGTCCTCAGCTGACAGGGTGCTGCCCAGCCTCAAACTCACCACTGGAGGATCTATTTAAATATCAATAAATTATTTAAAAAAATGTTATTTAATTTCAATGTATATTCCAGTATATTCAAGGCTTAAAGCCGTTTATTTTGTATTTACATTATAATCTATTTCAATGTGAAGATTGCTTTTATTTGTTTGTTTATTTTTGAAAAACGAATGGATTATCTTAAAAAAAAACAGATAAAAAAAGTAATTCTCAAATGATATAACTGAAATATTTTATGGATGTTTAATATTTTTTATATTATTTTATTACTTATAATTTAATTAAGTATAACGCTGCTTTTTAAAAAATAATTCTTATTGAATTAAATTTTTTAAATAAAAATTTAAGGTTCTTATTGGGGTTCAGGTAATTACTTACAACAAAGGAAATAAATCAAAGATTGGACTTGACGTTAAATTTATTTGATTATTTATAATATTTTCTTTATTTTTAATATCTTTTTTAATTTTTAAATTTATGAGATTGCTCAAAGTTATATTTCTGTTATTAACATGCAAAATTTCAATGCCAATATCTTTATTAAATAAATGATCTTTTTCTATGAGGAGGTTAACAAATTGAATCATAATATTTGTTATAACAAAAGCCTAAACGTTCCAAAATAAATCTTTATAACATCTGTCAGATTATGTAAACCACAACGATTTTATAATATTTTTATAAATATGTATCTTTACTGAAGAAGGACCGTTTTTCCGAAACATGTCTAGATAATTTTATTTTTAATAAAAGTGTTCTATATACAAAGTGTATAAAAAAGAAAAATAGAAATAATCTATCATAACAACACAAAGTATGGCGTATATACTCGTAGAAGAGATTTAAAATATTTTGAAATATATTTCTATGAGTAAACATCCATCTTCCCGCTTATTAATATATTACGAAATTTCGTGCACATAATAATCTTTATTTGTTGTGTCAAAACATCCCATTAATATATATTCTATTACGCAACACTATAAGAAAAAGAACACTCAGTCTAATACTTAGTAAAATATTACGAAGGAGAATGAAATAAGAAACTTACAGACGACTTCTAGTTTCCAAGTAGTTTCTATGAAGATGCCGAGTAGAGGATTTTCTGCTCTACAAGTTAGAGGCTTGCCGTCATCTTCCGATGTCGGAATAAAGCTCAGCTCGCTGATGGTTACGTTTTCCTTTGTTTCGTCCTGAAAGATGAAAGTTATTAATATCACAAACGGGAATGATTTATCTTCAGAAATATATTTCGCATAATACAGTTTCTTCGTGAATTCATAGAAAGTTAATAAATCCGATTAATTGCAAACTATAATACAATACAACTTCACGAAATATTTTCCTTGCTAAGCTTTGTCTTTTATTATTCTTAATTGAATTAACGATTTTTGTTGGTCATTGCTTCTAAAGCATGTAACTATATATTAAATAAATAATTTAAATAAAAGCGTCTTAAATAAAATATGATTAAATAAAAGATTTAAATAAAATATGGTTTAGACATGTGGAAAGAATAAATGAAGAAAGAATGGTAAAAAAAATATATGTTAATGATGTAAATGGAACCAGAAATAGAGGAAGACCGAGGAAAACGTGGCACGATCAAATAAATCAAATATTGAATGTCGGCCATGTGAGGAGTCAGAGAAATCGACGCGCGTGCATGACACGATGTATGAATTTTGAGGAAGCGAGAGAAATATGTCAGGAAAGAAAAGTGTGGCAGTCCATTCTTTCTGCCTTCCCCTTCGGGGGGACGGCGTGATGGTTAGTAAGTTAGTTAGGAAATTTCTTTTTTAGTGTTTTTATATAAATAATATCAATTGTTCTTTATTGCTCCTTTAAAAAATGATGTAATTAACCATGAGGACGCCGTATGTAGTATTATTGTAAAATGATGTAAAATTTCATATTACATAATCAATACGAGTAAAAACGTTCGTTTTCTAGTAGTTTTATTATATTTTATGGAAGTAGCCTGTTTCGCCATAGCTAGGTTTACTTTTTATGATTCTCAATTCAATTAACGTTATTTATTAGTTATTACTTCTTGAACAATGATGTTAAACTCCATATTAAATAGTTAATATGAATAAAAACGTCTGTTTTCTAGAAGATTTATTATATTTTATGGGATTGTGTATCTTTGCTATGGCGAGACATGTCATTCCTATAAATCTTCTAGTAAACAAATGCTGTCTTTGAATCATTATTTAATTGTTAAAATAATCCAGGGGTTCTAAAGATTGTCGGTATAAAGTTATAAATATTAATAATTTTAAAAACAGTAGTCGGTGTATTTATTATGGAAATAGGATTGTAAGCTAATAAAGGTTGGGAACCAATGGTTTAAATGGTAGTTAAAAATAAAACAATTAGAACTAAACACTTTGAAAACGTTGTATAAAATCACTTTATTTTGAGCCAGGAGCACCAACCGTTTTCACTCTGTAACGAGCTTTGTCAGGGCTATACACAAACTTTGTGTATAGCCCTGACGAAGCTCGTTACAGAGTGAAACCGGTTGGTGCCCCTGACTCAAAATCAAGTGGTTTTATACAAAGTTTTAAAAGTGTTTAATTCTAATATTAAATATGCCAAACCACCAAGTAATAGCCTCTTTCCAAAAATAAAACAGCTGGCAGACTTATATTATTATATTCGTTTTTTAAATAAAATTTAACCACAGATAGCGAGTATTGACATAACTTTGTGAGAAAAACTAGTTAGGCTTAAAATTATATTTCCTTTAAATATTTTAAGTGAGTGGAAATATCACTCGGGATAATTTTACGATTTGTTACGATTTCGGATAATTCAATTGTTTTTCGTTGGAATAATATTTTTATTCGATCACGCATTACCATATAGGTGAGGAAGAATCCTAAATATTCATGTTCCTATTATGATTACCCTATTAGAGGGGACTGCCAATAAATATAACATCACACCTTAATATTTTTAGAAGCGTCTATATTAGTTACCTTTTCCTGGACTAGCAATAACGAGGGAAATTTCATTGGGACAAAGCCTTTTCCTCGTACGCCAATCCGGAGAGAATTTCAGCTGCCATTAAACTTTCACGTAAAGATCGTAACGTCCCCGTTTTCGGCAAAGTTTACGTTTCTTCTTCGCGCCAGAAAATGAGAAGAAAAAAGAGTTAAGTGACTCGGCATACAGTTTGTCACTGGAGGCTTTAATTAAGTTATTTTGAAACATTCATGTCAAGGGCGTGCAGGACTACAACGGCAACGGTGTAATATATCGTGCTTTTTTATGTTAGTTACAAACTTAACTTACTCCTGTATGTATGAGGGTGAAGTCTTTAAGAAATACGGTGTCGTTTGTTAAAGTTTTTTTACAGCCTATCTCAAGTTTTATGATTAAACAAGATAACTTTATTAATTAATTTATTATTTACAAAATGGATTCTGAAAATGAATTTTCAAACTAAGCAGAAATGTATTGTATTATAACATAAATATACAAAAACCCGAATGTTTTCAAGAAAGAGTACAATAAAAGTTTGAATACAAGAGAACGATACTTCGATTCTCGAGAGTGTTACATGTAGCATGTCTCTATCATGCTTTCTTTGTACTACACGAAGTCTCCTTATGGTCAATTCATTTTTCATTTAATTTATTTATTAATAAAGATTTCAAACATTACAGAAGCGTCCAAGTCGTCTGCAACCTCAAAATTATATAATTAGATATACATATTTTAAAAATAACATTAAAAAAAATAGCAAAATTCATAAATACTACGGCATTAGAGATAACAATCACAACATTGATATTGCATCCCTGAGGCAACTCACACTATCATGAAATATGTCGACCTCCGAGGCGACCCGATTAAGCAATAAGATTGCCCTACCCACAGGCATAATCATTGGCAGGTTGGTTCTGCAGCGTGGCAAATAAAACAATCTGTGCTGTCTTTGACGAAGGTAATTATCAGGGACAATTAGACCTACATCACTCAGGACATCCGAGTTTTGTATACGGCCGCCAATAGGCTGAAAGAAGTGAACTCCCAAGTGAATATTCCTTCTTCTCTCCAATGATATATAAAGCTTAACATACCTAGAAAGGTCAACATGGTGAGGGTTAGCGTTTCTGCTCCATATGTCAATACAGAAAGTACTCATTGGTCATATATTCTGCGATTTATATATTGACATTGGGGAATGTAGCCTCTTGGTAATCTAATAACTTTATCTTAATATAAATTAACGTTAAAATAAAAACTTATTATATATAATTACTCGTATATCAATGCTACGAATAAATAGGATTTAGTATAACACCAGTTGATAATTTAAAATTATGTCCGCTATAATGCTGAAAGTGGTTTCACTTTGAAATTATGTTTTTGATATGCGTGTGAACTGAGAACTAACAAATTACTGACGTCACAATTACAAACTGCGGCACTTTTGTGCTTTTCGTAACAGTGTATTTCATATATTATTTTATGATTTGAATTCACAATAAAAATGGAACGTTAAATTTGCTGTCTACACATATTGATGAAATATTCAATACAACGTGAATTAAACTACTAACCAGTTTTGCTCCTACCTCTCAACTTCTAAATGATGAAAAAAAAATCAATATATCTTTTTAATAGTTTTGCTAACTAACTAACCATCATGCCGTCTCCCCGGAGGGGTAGGCATAAAGAATGGAACGCCACACTGTTCTGTCCTGACATACTTCTCTCGCCTCCTCCACATTTAAACATCTTGTAATGCACGCACGTCGATTGCTTCGACTCCTCACGTGACCGACATTTAATATTTGATTGATTTGATCGTGCCACGTTTTCGTCGGTCTTCCTCTATTTCCAGCTCCGTTCACGTCGTTTACATGTACCTACTTCACCATTCTGGCTTACACTCATTCTTTCCATGTGTCTAAACCATCTTAACGACCCTTTCAATATTTTGTCCATAACACTTTCATTCGCACCGCATTCACTTTTTATACTTGAATTTGACACTCACAGATTTACTACACATTCGTCTTGGAGATTTCATTTCTACTGCATTTATTCTGCTATCATCCTTCTTTTGCCAGTTCCATGCTTCACTCCCATACAGAAGGGTCGGCATAAGAACACCATTATGCACTGCCGTCTTAGCTTTTTTAGATAGGCTTTTGTTTGCGATGACAGTTTTGCTGTCTTCTAATAGTCTAATTCAGTCTGACTTCTAATAGTTTTGCTAACTCGCTTCTTTTGTTGTCACATTTATTTTATAAATATATAAAATGATTTTTAGTTGCACAATTTACAACCAAATCTTCTGAAGTATTAAACATAAATATTTTAAATAATAAAATAAATAAATTGTATGTTTAATTATGTCTGTAGTTAAATAATCAAAACAATTCTATTTGTAAGGAAAAGTTTAGGTGGGCCACAAAGTTTTTGGTATACAGAGGGAGGGCGGAGTGAATAATTAGTGTCGTAGGATAGTGACTCATGTTTTAAAGTAGTACTTCAAATTTAATTTAATAATATTCCACTATTCATAAACACCTTTTTAATCACCTTTTAGCTAAGCTAGTTTTGCTTGGTGTACTCAAATGCTATTAAACACCAGTATCACACAGCACACACGCGTGAAATTTTAGTTGAAAGTAAATAAATGAACAAAAAATATTTCCATATGAAGCACTCCCTTTGTGGTTTGATATTTTAACTTCTTCTGCTTCTTCTTTTAATATAACTGACGATCTGTGAAAAAGAAATCATGTCTCGTGGGATGATGAGGACTAGCTGTCCCAACGTCTCTTAGGCGGTCTTCCAGGTGGGCGGTGTCCGGATGGGATTTCATAAGCGGCTGCATATGCGAGTCTGTCACTCTAGTATCTTCTTCTGGATCTACTTCACTGAACGATATACAAGTTTCGATTTCGCAAGTTTTTATTATGTCTGCGTTGCGGATACGATCTCGGAGAGTCTTTCCAGTAATTGATCTTCGGACCTTCATCTCCGATGTTCTAAGTAGGTCCATGGTTTGCACAGTGTTGGCCTGCGTCCCTTATAGATATAAAATAATAATAAAAACTTTGTATTTAACCACGGTATGGTTATAACAATTGATGACTGAACTATACTGCCTTGATGAAGCTTGGGTCCCAGTGAAACTAGTTGGCATCAAATATAATAAACATACCGTGGTTCAATACAAAGCGTTTTATTATTTTATATCTATAAGTTTAAAAATATTTGTTTAATTAATTGGATAAAAATTCTTTATGCAAAATACAGGTTTAAATAAACCTTATTATCTAATTTATCTAATTTCATAATTTATTTCGTATTGCAATTTTATACAAATTAAATATTTTTCATACAAAATAGAAAACGTTGTAAGAATATGTCGTCCAAAATTTCAAAATAGCAAAAACCATCTAAGAAGATATCATGTTGAATATAAAAAACTCACTCGTTTACTCATAACCTTTTTTAGGGGTGGCAACACAGATTGCGCAATTTATTAAAACGCAGTTAAGTGACGGAAGTGGCATGAGTGATTGACTTTTAAACTTATCGGCTGGAAACGGAAGTGTAATCTCCGAGTGAAAAACCGTGACTAGATATCCGGTCGTAACATTAATCCAATCAGAGGACTCGGTCGCGTACTGCGGAGTCGTAAAACAGAGCGATGGCCTTCCAGGAGGGAGGGCAAGTTGATTTTGTAAGGGAGATCGTTAGGGAGTCATGGGATACTGAGGAAACGCATCGGCCTACGTGAGAGACGATTTAAATCGGGAGATCTGAATACGTTTCAGATAGTTAAATTGAATGGAAGAAATGGGAACGGTTAACTTTCTTCATAAATTCTATCCTTTTAAAAGTTCTACGTGTGTTGATGTTGTATTACTCCGGAGCGCAGACGCTACATCGTTTTTATCGTTGATTGAAATAATATTTATCTTCTTATTTTTGGTTTAAGCAATTTGGTCTGTCATTCTCTGCATCTAGTTCCTTCTTTTAAGGTGGACTGCCAACAGTTCTTCCATTTTGTGGAGGTTGTTCCTGAAGCCTGCTTCCTTGAAGTAAACCGTCTCTTGTTGCTTGTACGGCCCAAGAATATTTTTTTTTTATAAAACATATATTTACCATCACTTTGAGTTCTAGATTCAAATTTGAATAACTTTTGTAAAACATTGTACCTTCACAACACTTTTTTCTACTTTTCACATACATGTGTCGGACTCAACGCCATTTTAAGTCAAAAAATATATCTTTAACTTAAAATATTTACATTGGAGAAGGACGATTTGAAACATACATAATTATGAAAAATTCTATTAAGTGGTATGAAAATACAATGTTTCTTACAAGTTATTCAAATACATTTAAATTTGAAGAGTATTTGTTTTATTTTTTTTATTAACGAATTTAAAAATGCCATCATACATAATAAGTATCTTTTTTGTAATTACTATAAGATATATAAATTAATATAATATTTTTGTTCTTAAAATGATCTCGTTAACATAAATATATTTACTCAATATAAAAAAAACGAATATTCACTGTATACAGTTCGAACGTATTTACTATGTTCTATCAATCTGAACACAAAAAACTTCTTTAGAAATAAGGTGCAGATGTTTTTGGGACTGAAGCAGTATTTTAGAATAATCTGATATACAACTTTTCGAATTCGGAGGAATAAGAATTTCAAGAGGAAAAAGTTTCATATTGACGCGGCGTTAACACACACGGAAACATATTTGTTTAATAAGAACATCCGCACTGCGAAGGATCCCGAAACGAAATAAACATTCTCAAGGTTCAGGCAAATGAGACGGGTTCCGAATCTTATAATTTATTAACGCTTCTCGATCATAATCTGCGAAGTCTCTGCAAATATTTTTTGTGAAAATTCCCAGTAAGGGACTTTCAAAAGACCTTAAGGTTTTTATTTACTAAGATCATGAATGTTTTAAAGGATTTGAATTTCAAATATCAAAATGGAGAGTTTTGATTTGAGTGGAAACTTGTTTAATATTTTGTAACGTTTCTTATATGAATGTTAATGTTTCAATAAAAAGAACTTTAGGACTCGGAGCGGGAAAAAATAAGAGTTGATTCGGCTTTTGTTTTTTTTAAACCGGATATTTGGATACCCTCGTCCGTCTATTTCCAGTGGATTTTCCTTTATTTGCCACGAACGAGTTCACATAGACTTTATGGTTCGGAAGCAGATTTTGGTCACCGGTATATTTATGACAGAGGGACGCTGCATCGGCATTAAAGCTACACGTGTATGTAAACTACCTGTACCTGTGTGTGTATGAACACATACTTAGACATGTTGTTAGCCGCATATCATGTATTATTAATTACGTGAACATAAGTTTTTGTTTCAGCCATTGATAACTTTCCTACCAACCGGTTTCGATACTCTCAGTTTTTTCTACAGGTGATCACCGAAAATATAAATGCAAAATTCTTTATTGCGTTTATATTATATGAAACTTGTTTCAAATTATAAGTTACAAGAAAAAAAAATACATACCAGGATATTAAAGTAACGGCATAAAATTATAATGTTTATTTATTATACATTAATTAAGAAAAATCACTAGATTAAAAATTGGGATTCATCCTCGTGTAAGAACTTCTAAAAGATGGAAGGACAGTAGAGAATTCACGTCACAGGAAGACATAAGGTCGGTAATAATACGAAGAAGTAGGGAAGAAAAATACAATTTTAGATTTATTATTATAATTGTTGTATGAAAATCGTGATATGGTGTTTTTATTAAATGCTATAATTTGTAATTTTTTTGAGTGGCTTCCTAATCAATAACGTGCCGCTTGTGAATTAAAAGATAAACAATGAATTGATTTTAAATAGTTGCAAATATCTTTCCGCGAACAATAAGCATATGCTAGTAGAAAGCAAAGTTAGAATTTATAAAACATGCATCAGGCCCATAATGACATACGGAATCGAAGCAAGAGCAGACACTGTCAGAACCAAATATCTCTTAAGAGTAGCAGAAATGAGAACATTGCGACCTTTTGTGGGGAGAACCCTTAGAGAAAGGATACCCAATGAAGAAATTCACAAATTCTGCAAAATTGAAGACATAGTTAGATGAAGTAGGCAGAGAAGACGATTCTGGAGAGAATGGATCCAGCAAGAATTCCTAATATCGTGATGCACGAGAATCCAGATGGCCGTCGACCACCAGGACGACCACCAAAGTGATTGAGAGAAAGCTGGTCGTCTTCATCACAGGAAGAAAGTTGATATCCTGCATAAACAGATCGCAAGATCTACAATCAGAAGAAGAAGAAGAAGAAGAGACAAATATCTTGTTTCACTGATTAATATTGGAATAAAATTGTCTGTTTTCTTGAAGTTTAATTATTGTTTATGGAAATGACATATGATAATACCTTAGAAAGGAGAAACATGTCATTCCCATAAGCTGTAATAAATCTAGAAAACAGACCTATTCATTCGAATTAATTATTTAATATGGAGTTATACATCAAGAAACAATATATATCTTGTACTCGTATCACGTTCAGGCAACTAAGCAACGGACACTTACAAGTTCTCAGGGAACATGTAATAAGACATGAAGTATAAATATATATGTATGAGATGAATCGCAATAAACCCTTTAAATCCCTTGTTATAGTCATACACCCACTTAGTAAGAAATAAGAAACGTTTCGTAATTCCAAGCCTAATGTTTCTTGCAGAGAAATGCGATAGGGGCGGTTGTACCCGGGACAATATACTTCAAATTAAACCATCCACTTTACCGTGGAAAACTCTTCCGAGGACTAATAATGTTCGATAAGTAGGTACACATTTACTCTTGTAATCTAATTACTTGTAAAAAAATCATCAATCTTCGTCACGTTTGGAGAGAACAACATTGCCGTAGTTGTAACGTAGTCCCTTCGCATTTTACAATGGAAGTATACATTGAATAAATAAGTTGGTGTAATTCCATCTCAACATGCACCTGCTCCACTTCCAGCGCGCATAATGGCTACCCGCTTCAATAATTCAAATACTTAACACTAGAGGAGTCAGTATTTATAGTATTTACTGCTTTATGTAAGATACTAATATTTGAATACAAAACGGTTTAAGATAATTCTACGCCAATATATGGCGCTCCGGATTGTTGTAATCTAACAGAAAGTTCCAGCAATGATAACGTCGGTTTACGAATTGTTTTGTATTTAATAATGAAAAGGCACACGCTTAAAAATGTTTCATTATTGTGGAAATTGACTGACAATTATGGGCATGTTAAAGGGACGGCGGGAGAGTGGCAGAAGGCAATTGTTCTGGTTGCGGAATATAAATAATTGGACAGGAATGACGAGAGTTAAGAACTTGTTTCAAGTAGCGCAGGATAGAGATGCTAACGTTGGAGGGGCCTGACAAGGCACCAGACGAAGAAGAAATCGACACACTCTGTATGAATTTTGAGGAAGCAATATAAGTATGCCAGGAATTATGTGGCAGTTCATTCTTTCATTCTATAGCATCGGAAAAACGGCGCGATGGTTAGCAAGAATTGATTATTAAAAAAATGTATATATATAACAGTAAAGCAGCCATTTTTTTTGCTCTAGCATGGCGATACACAAAATATAATCAAATTAATAAAATCGCGTTTCTTACCGTATTTATAAATTAAATAGAACTTTTATAATATTATTGTATACATCCCATAAACTTTTATGAAACTAGAAAACAGGCGTTTTTATTCGTATTAATTATTTAATACGAAGTTATACATAATTGTTCGAGGAGCAATAAATATCTAACATTTTCATATGAAGCACTCACTTTGTGGTTAGACATTTTAAAATCATAAAATTAATAAAATAAACTTTGTATTTTAGCAGGGTATAGTTATTATAATTGATGCCAACTAGTTTCGCTTGAACGCAAGCTTCATCAAGGCAGTATAACAACTAAACAAAAACACAAAACTAACGTGTACAAATAATAATAAACGGTGGTGAAATCAGAGGAAGGGGTGCGAGAGGGAAAGGGATAATTGAAAAAATGTTTATCTTTGAAATAGCGTAGCAATTTTCTAAGAAGTGCAAATAAATGTAATTAAGTAAAAATAACAATAAATAATGCAAAAGCAGAATGGCGGGGGTTAGAGAAGGAATGGAAGGTATAAGCAAATAAAAATGTTTGAAATAGCAAATTTCTATAACATGAAAATTAAAGTAAATCGGGGTATTGGGTACAAATGAATACAGATGCACACGTCACAATAAATAGAAGAAAAAACCAGCTTACGAAGAATTACCTAACTTCGCTGGAAACAAATTAAAAATAAGACTGAACTGATAGGACTGACCCTCCTCTAATTTCACCATGCTGCCCTGATGAAGCTTGGGTTCAAGAGAAAATAGTCGGCATCAATTATAATAACCATACCGTGGTTAAATATAAAGTTTTTTAAAATTTATTTTATGATTTTAAAATGTCTAACTACAAAGTGAGTGCTTCATATGAAAATGTTAGATATTTATTGCTCCTTGAACAATGATGTATAACTCCATATTAAATAAGTAACACGAATGAAAACGCTTGTTTTCTGGCTTCATAACGTTTTTATTTATTTATTTCGTGTTTTTTTTTTATTGATAAATATGTTGTATCACGTTCAAGCAATTTTCAAAAATTTAATTTACGAGTAGTTTCAATAAGAAAATACTCGTACAATCAGTATATCTATTGATTGTACTCGTATTAATGATTTGAAGCTTCATATAATAAATATTTTTTAAGGAAGTTTTAAAGGATATTAAGATAATGATGTTTTGCTTTGCTAATATAAAGTAAGAATGGGAAATTAGTATCATGTCATTCATATAAAGGTGCCTTCACGATGGTGAATGAAGGCCCCCCTGAAAACGACATTCAGTCGACCAAATATTTCACCGCAATGGCAATAGGAGAGATAAACTCATTTTTAGGACCATCCTACAAAGCTACAGGCTGGAGGCGTTTGTGATGAGGATATGCCCCAGAATGATCCGTATACAGTAGACCGATAGGGTTAGTAATGCAGACGTACTACAGAGAGCCGGAGCCAAAAGAGAGCTATTGTCGAGTATGAAGGCTCGAAAGGTTTCATATTTAGGTAATGCGCTAAGGGGAGAAAGATACCACCTTCTTTGGCTGAGTATCATGGGCAAAATATCCGAATTTTGGGGAGTTGGCGGAAGGCCGTTGTCCTGGCTGCGAAATATAAGAGAGTAGACAGGAATTAGCAGAGTAAAAAACCTGTTTCAAGTGGCGTCAGACAGACATGCTTTCGCTGCAGTGATTGCCAACATTCCAAGGACCTAGCATAGCACAAAAAGAAGAAGATGATAATGCAAGTAAAGTGAAACATTTCTCTCTCTTGAAATACTATAAGACTTTGATAAAATTTTCTAAATATTTAATAAAAAATATCAGTATCATACCTACTAGCAGAATGAGGTTAGAATCAGAAATCAGATACGAGAATGTTAAACAAATACTATATTATATAGTAGTACTAACCACACGAGAGAATAGTTAGTAAATATTCAATAGGTAATTGACGCGAAAAGTAAAGCAGTTAGTAGGCATTAGATTTGGTAATGAAAATGTCCCTCTGTCGCACATCTACTCCACTCGGTTGACAGTGATTTGTTGGAGTTTCTATTTAACTATGCCATCAATTTATTATTCACACCATTATCAGCAAAACACGCAAATAACATTACTCTGTATTGTCGGATAACATCTTAAATTAGTGTTCCGGCACAGCCACCGATAGATTTGGCTCCGCACGTACATACATAATAATTTTGTAGCTAAGCGATTTTCCATTTCGTTGACCAAAGCACGTACAGTGGTTTGTTTGTAGGTGTGTGAGGGATTGAGGAACTACTTGCTGGCGATTTTTATCACAGGCCGACCCTTTGTGTAAAAATGTGCCAATTTGTTTTAGCTGAGCCAGCTTTGCAAATCGTTAGTTTACACGTTTGCACGGTGAAAATAAAAATACTCCATTGAGTTACAAAGAAAAGAGCATTTTTCTCTCACATGCCGAATGAAATAGCTAAAGTGACACCTATTTGCTATGTGCCAAGCCGAACTACCCGAACATAAATATTCCGTAAGGTAAGAAGGGTGTTAGAGGAAATGGGAAATCTCGAGACTGTATTGTAATAAAAATAGGCCCGGGCAAATTAAAACTTCCGAAAAACTAAGACCAAATTGATGGCAGTATTTACTCCTGGGAGTGAAGGGAATAGTAATTTACCTCCTAGTATGATACCTATATCTAGCCAATAAATTTGTATCGATCACATCGATAGCACAGTTTGGTAACAAGGTTTTTTCTACTTAACAAACGGATTAATGTATTTCGTATTTTAAATGTCTTAAATTATTTTATCATTTACGTGAATTTTGAATCATTTTGAACACGAGGATAATCTTTGTTGATTCGTAAATTGGCATATTAAGGATCAGATTATGATATAAATCGTATTTTATTTTCATAATTTATATTTCATACATCCAAACCAATTCAAATAAAAATTATTCTTAAGCCACTTGTTTTGATTACAAAACTTCCGTTTTATCAGGAGTGTCGTCAGGGTAAAATAAACTTTTTACCCTGAGGAAGCTTCTTCTGAAGCGAAACTGGTTAGTATTGTTTATTAGTGGCTAGCACTCGTTATCAAAACCTTAATAAAATTGTGTAAAAAATACACATTTCATGTATTTTAAAAGAAATGTGTTTCATATGCATATATAATACAGTACCTAGATTGGTTAACATGTTCACTTGTGTCAGTAATGTCCCAACATTCGGACCGGTTACAATAAAAAGCTTTTTTAAAAGATATCCACCAACCCCAATAAGAATTCCTAGATGATCCTATCCAACTATCTGTATAAAGTGTTATTACTCGTACCTTGTTTAATGCCGTAAAATTTGTTCTACATGCTCAACATATTACGGCATAAGGGGAGGCGGCGAGTGGACGCCGTACGGCCCAGAGGCTGAGGGCGATCATTACCCCGTCCCACGGAGCGGGTTAATATGTCTTCCTATAAACTCAATGACTCTGTTATGGCCCTAGCGCGTACAGCGGCTTCTGCAGCACCACCCAGACTTTATCGATTTAATTAAATTTAATTACACGGTAACACAGCATATTGATGGCACCTGAGTACGTGTTTATTTTGAATAATGGCTCAGAGACGAATTTTGAAGTTTATGCTCCATGCGACAGTTCAGACACAACCGACTCAAGATTAGCAAACCCGTGTTATAAAATATGTATACGGTTTCATACTAGATAGTTGGGTGTTCGCTTATAACAATTTGGCAGTACCCGACCTTACCTCTGCGCGGGAACCTACGAAAACTAACCGAAAACGGGTTATCAAAGTTTTATTCGTGAACATTATTTCAGCGGCTAATTAATTTATTTTCAATCGAAAATTGTAACTCTTTCGCTTGAGATTTGAATACGTAAATATATGAGTTAAACTGAGTTTTTATCGATGGTAGATAAGATTTTTGGTTCAAATGTGTTTAATAAAATAATAGGCTTTATAAATTACACGCTCTCAATAATAATATAATACGATCGTTGATTTGTTTTAATGCGCGATGCGTGTTCCAAAAAAAACAGTATTTTTATATTTCATACTCCTATTTACGTAAATAATTGTAATTCAACTCGACATATTGATTAAGTTATTGAGTTAGGCTGGTTATGTAACACCTGAGCGATATATCGTGCCAAGTTCGTGGTAACATATATATTATAAACCTATTATTATACATGAAATGACTTACTGCATAGTGAAAGCAATATACACTTTAAGTATAAAATATTTTTATATAACAACTAATAATTACGTACAGTATGTACACTTTGTAAAAGATCGCACGAACGTGCTGGTTAAGATTAATGCCTTTTATGTGACGTGCATATCATGATTTGATCTAACAGTTTACAAATTATGCACAGAAAGTTATCCCTGTTATGAAACACATTTTTCTTGCTATAAAACTTACACCAAATATCGGGCCAGTAGGTACTAGATCAACGTAAGGGTAATTGGATTTCTCACACATCCTTATCTCCTGATAGTAATAAAGTGATGCAATTTGTTCCCGATAAATAGGGATGGAGTAGCTACTTGGAGGAATTTTATTAAACTTGTTACTTCCATTAAGGCGGTGTCATGAGCGTAGTTGTAGGCATTTCTGGGATTTATTGCGCTTCTTTCGCCGAGTCTTCTCTAAGGATGAAATTCTAAGCACACGTCGGCCCTCTCTCGGAATTAGAGACGAGGAATATTTAAATGCAACTTAGAAGAAGACGTATGTTGCGCGCAAATCGCTGGAGTTTGACAGAAAGATTTAAGGGTAATTGCGGGTTTCAGGTGAAAGTGTAGGCAGTACGCTGAATTCCCTTTCAGCCGGGGAGATTTATGTTCGCAATAAACATTTTTCTGATTCGCTCTGACTGTATTGTGGAGAGAGGATAAATAAATCTATCAAATAATTAATCTTATTCGGGGCTTTGTGGATTTCAGTAAAAATATTGGGAAATTTTCAGGAAATCTGACGCAAATCTTATGAGCTTATTTTTGACATCTATCTCGGATTGGGGGAAAATTTTGGGAAATAGGATGTTTTGTCGTAATACAAGAGCCGAATGCAAGGCATCGAAATCTGATAATACTTCAAAAATATCTCCCCACATAAAATGTGTTTGTCCGCATTCTTCCCAATGTAACTGATGTTTCGATATCGGGAAAAAATGTTATTCTATTACATAATTAAATACACAAACCTTCATGTATTACGTATTATGTTTCTCAGTATTTCGCGCTTTGAAGTTTTATAGAATTTATTTGCCCTTATTACTTAACATACCGAATTATGAAGAAAGTTTGAATACTTATTTTTACAATGGACTCTTTTTGATACAATCAAATATAATTACCAACAAAAGTTGATTTAAGCGACTGAAATTTATAGATTTTCATGAATAAGAATGTACAGTCATATTTTTTTATTGTTTCAAGAACCATGATGTAAAACTCCATATTAAATAATTAATACGAATAAAAACGTCAGTTTTCTAGAAGTTTTATTAGAATTTATGTGAACGACATGTTTTGCCGTTCTTATTATATTCACATTAGATAATACCCAATTAAAATTACACATTTTATTTCACAAACCTTTTGACTGCTACAATGTTTTAAAAAAAGGTAAAGAAAAATGTTACTATTAAAAGTAATTACTTATAAAAAAAAATATACATCATTGTTTGCGCCAGAAGAAGATAGTGCGCGGGCCGTATACCAGATGTGTGATCTCTTTCTCTCTTTTTTTTTGTGAATGTATACTTATACTTGTATACGAATACTGGATTTCACCCACGGTGGGTGATTAATTCATGAAATTTTAATTGTATCTCAATAGAGCTTGTCCCAACCAATGACAGGTCATAAGTCCTGTAAACACCTTGATCAACCATATTCAGTTTCCAATTTGCATCTTCGTCTCTTTCTCTCTTGTTTGTTCGTACGAGCTTACGAGCTTACGAGCAAGATGCATGTATCACCCAGAAATTAATTTAATTCGAGCATTTACAAGTCATCTTTTAGGCAACGACGACTGTTGTTAGCGTTTCTAGATGGTTTTGTAAACAGCGATATATCGTTGTTTGGCACTTTAAGAGTTATACTTGGTAAGTTTTAAAACTGATTAGCAA
The DNA here is from genome assembly GCA_022606425.2 of Lepidostoma basale. Taxonomy (NCBI): domain Eukaryota; kingdom Metazoa; phylum Arthropoda; class Insecta; order Trichoptera; family Lepidostomatidae; genus Lepidostoma; species Lepidostoma basale. The sequence continues at coordinate 1,311,786 of JAHDVF020001249.1, forward strand.
TTAGTGAAATGTTGTCATAGCAATCGTTGTTAATAATTCTTAGATTTATTACTTCGGTTTCAACTCGTTAAATTTCATATACTTGGACGTGTATCTTTTTTTAAAGTTTCAATCTTAGGGATGGTTTTGCTAACTCTTAACATCTTTGCTGGTTCTTAGGATGCCACTTGGGCTTTTTAATATGGTAGTTTCCCGTTGCTTTCCACAAATTTGTAAACAACACGTTATTTAAACTCAATTACTGTATGCAACTTTTTAGCCATTTAATCTCATGACATGTGATAGGTAGCTAGTATATCGAGATTTTTATTGTCACGTGAATATACCAGACCTAAGAGAGGGTGAGATTTTTTTCACAATGTCAAATCAAATCGGTTTGTTTCTCAGAATATATTACAAACAAAAATAAGAGTTTATGGCATTAATTGAGAACAGGTAAAATATAATATATTTTACCAGGAATGCATGAGAGATGGTTCGATTTTAGGAATACAAGATACTCTCTGAAGTCGTGAAGTGAAGAGTATTTGTTTTCTCACTAATATGAATGACGTCGATCTCCGAAGAGATAATGTACAGCAGTTTGATTGCTATCCCCACCGGCATCACCAGGGGTTGGTTTTGCATGTTGGGAGATAAATGAGTCTGTGCTGACGCTGTCGAAGTTATCCATTCGGAATATAAAGATGGATACTCTCTAAGATGAGGGAATTATTAAAGAATCCCCTAATTAGTCTGAAGAAATGGGTAAGATAGAAGCCATCCTTTCTAATATGTATGTAATCGATCCCAGGACCTTCGGTGTGGCAGTCATAGCTGTTGCCACTCTGCCACGAAGGCCGGTCATGTGTATTACATATTTGTATCAAATATCTGTTTAGGAACCTGTTTATATCTATTGAAAAATCATTGTAAATAAATATTAGGTACCTTTGTCTTCTTGAGCTGACGTTTACCCTTGAACCAAGAAATGGCGGCGCTTGGTCGTGCTCCCGCAGATATGCACGTCACACCGTAACGCTTGTCCGCCGCCATCGGGGTATTTGGTTTCTCCATCTCTACCGTCAGAGGGCGCACTGTGGAAACACATTTCATATTAATGTTCACGAAAGCAACAAGGACTTATGATGCAAGACAGCGTACTATACAAGTGTAACTATCTACAATGAACATACTCATATTTAAATATTTAACACTTTTAAAATACTTTGTGGCTGGCTGCTTGACGAATGCTGTTTGGAAAAATAAAAATATGCTAAAGGAGAGCAAAATTTGAATCTACAGGACATGCGTACGTCCTATAATGACATATGGAATAGAAACGAGAGCTGACACCATCAGAACAAAAAGTCTCCTAAGAACCACAGAAATGAAGACTCTCCGATCCGTTGCGGGAACGATACTCCGAGACAGAATAAGAAATTCTGAAATAAGAAAGATCTGCAATGTAGAAGATGTCGTGCGATGGGGAAGAGTGTGAAGTATCTACTGAAGATATCATGTGGAAAGATCATGTTCTGAAAGAGTGGTAAATAGAGCCGCAAATAAAGTACCAACAGGAAATCGACCGGCAGGAAGACGACCTAAAAGATGGCAAGACAGTTGGACATCTGTATCCCAGGAACAGGCTCCGAGAAATAACAGGACACAGTCCTAAATAAATCAGAAAAAGAAGAAGAAGAAAATACTTTTGAATTTTCTTTTCAAACCACTTTATTTTGTTTTTTTCGAACCAACCGGTTTCGCTCCCACCGGAGAGTCGTCAGGGTTACAAAACTTTTCTGTTTTTGTAACCCTGACGATGCTCCAGCAGGAGTGAAATCGGTTGATTTGATTATAAAAAGTAAAGTGATATATACAAATGTACTAAAAAAAATTATATTAAATATTGGTTATTGAAGTGTAAATTGAAAAAAAAATCTACTTGTTCGAACCAATGGGATAATGAACAATTAAAACAAGTGAAGAAAAGAAAATAGTTTTTAAAGTACAAATAAATAAATTTATGAAGGAACTCTGTATGGTCATCGTATGAAAATTCTTGAATTGAAAACCACTTGATATTTTGGATGACATGAAGAAGTTCACCATTTCAGATTAAAATTGTGTTGTTGACTGCTAAGGTATGAGATAAATTGTAGTTTGCGTTATTTCCTAGCACCAATAACAATCGTATAAAAAAACAAGGTATTGGTTATCGCCAAATTAATGGCATCACTGTCTACTATCAAGATTATTATAATTTAAGTTTTTTTGTTGTTGTTGAATCGCTCTTAACATCACTACAGCGCAAGCCAAATCGATGTAAAGGGTATAGATAACACAATAATTGTCATGACATACGTCGAACTTCGTGGCAGAGTGATAAGATCTCTGAATTTCATACCGAAGGTCCCGGGTTCGATGTCGGCGATGGCAGTGTGATTTTCACACTGTCTTTGGTCTGATGTAGAATTCACGTGACAATAAAATGGCGATAGATTGGCTACCTATCACATGTCATGAGAATCATCAATATAATACCTAAAATTAATGTGTATACAGTAATTGGGTTCAAACAACCTGTTGTATACAGAACAAAAATTCTACACCAGACCAAAGACAGTGTGAAAATCACACTGCCATAACCGGGAATCGAACACAAGAACTTCGGTGTGACAGTCTTAGCACTTGCCACTCGGCCACGAAGCTCTTCACTATTTGAAATGAGCTTAGTTTAATGATTTTTAAAGATTTACATGCTTACGGTTCATATCTAGTACAAATGAGGCCTCTCGGGGTTCGACGAGTAGGCTATTGGTAGCCTGGCATGTGAAGGTGGAGGCGAGGTCCTGGCGGCCGATAGCTGGCCAAGCCAAGCGGTTTTCTGTCACGTCTCCAGTGCTGTGTTCGTATTCCACATCCACCAGAACACCGTTGACCAGCCAGCGGACAGTTGGCGGTGGACGCCCTGTAAAAATATACACACTCAATGCATTTAAAATCGTTATCGCAAACAAAAGCCTATCCAAAAAAGCTAAAATGGCAGTGCGCAATGAAGTTCTTGTTCCGACCCTTATGTATGTTAGTGAAGCATGGAAGTGGCAAAAGAAAGATAAAAGTAGAAAAAATGCAGTAGAAATGAGATCGCTTAGACGAATGTGTAGATGCGGTTGGAATGATAGTCTTATGAAAAAAATAATGAGAGGATCTTTCAGATGATTTGGACACATGGAAGGAATGAATGTAGAAAGAATGGTTGAAAAACCTTTATGTTAACAAGTTAAATGGAACTAGAAATAGAAAAAGACCGAGGAAAACGTGGCACCATCAAATAAAACAATAATTGAATGTCGGTCACTTGTAGAGTCGAAGATATCGACGTGGGTGCATGGTACGATGTATGAATGTTGAGGAAGCGAGAGAAATATGTCAGGAAAAAAAAGTGTGGCAGTCTATTATTTCTGCCTACCTCTTTGGAGAGAAGGTGTGATGGTTTGTTAGTTATTTTTTATCAATGTATGATATAAATTCACCGTTTTAAAAAACACATTTTTTTCAATATATTTAAGAACAACAACAAAATATTCCGCTGTTTCCCCGAATGGGTAGGCAAGAATAATAGACCGCCACGCTACTCTATCCCGTCACACCTCTTTAGATTCCTCCATACTCATTTAGAGAGTCATACAAGCACGTCGACTCTTTCGGCTTCTTAGATGACCGACCTTTCAAATTTGATTAATTTGGTTATATCAGGTTTTCCTCGGTCTTCCTCAATTCCATTACATCGAAAGTATGCTACATGATTCTTCTTCTAAAGTCTGCTGTTTTAAAAGCACTTTTTAGGGAATATATAATATAAAATTCGGCAGTGTGCGAAATGGTTTTGACCTGTATATATTTTTCGGTGGCGCCATTTTACATTTATATCCGTGTAGTGTAGTAACCCTTTAGAAAGGTAGGTACATACCAAATGTAAAAAATGATTAAAACAGTGAGGTTATCTATGAAATGAAATTAAAATATTCGTAAGTTAGTACTAATTGAAACACTTGCTTTCAAATGCTTTTGAACAGTCAGATTCCGATGATTATTGATAAAATCAATTCAACACCAAATTAAAAAAGAACCGTCAAATGAAAACTGTTTCTATAAATGATTATTTGTACACTTAAACACAGAAAATAAGACAAAGCGCCATGCTACGGATTTGTCAAAGACAACTGTCAAAACAGCAATACCTAGTTTGTTATAAGAAATTATTGTCGTAAAAAAGCGTCACGTGATATATTGGTTATATAAAGTGATAGAATTAATAATCTATGGCATCTTTGTTAATGTTTACACGTATTTCTAATGCGCGGATTTATTTTGTTTCCCTTATAATTAGGTACTCATAAAAAATTATAAATCATTATTTGTGTTATTTCACAATAAATCTACAATAGTGAAATATAGATTTTACATTAGTAGCTTACACCTGAGGTAACTCAAGTTAATATATGTTCCAAACTGTGCAAGTTTAGCAATTAATACAGTAAGTCTAAGTATGTACTTAACTTTGATAACTTCAAATAGAGTAAGGAATGGTTGATTGCCTGAGTTGAGTGTTACCCATAACATGACGTATATTTTCACTTCATTCTTGATACTGCAATTCTATTGCATTTAATAAACGATGAAATGTTTTTAATGTAGAAACATACCAATAAAAACGCAAAGAAAAAACTCCTTTTTATCGTTGATAATATTTTATTCTATTATATTACTGAGAAGTTCCAATTAATTTAGAAAGGATTTTTATGGATCGGAAAAAGGCAATCTCGCGTGGGCTGTGAGCACGTCGAAAAATTGACCCAAGCTATTCCATTACAATTCAATGTTTTCGGTATCGTTCTAAGCCAGCACAATTTGGTTTGAATGATATAATTTTCTCGGGTGTGAAAAAAGCTTTTCAATTCTAGAGGCGCCGCAGCCATCACCGCGCGGGCGCCTCGGCCGCCGGCGCGCCCGCGGGTGCGGCGACATTTAGCGCCGTGAAAATTCAGGGCGTCACTTCTCGCCCACAAATGCCCCTCTCGGTGGACCATGTTCTCCGAATGTGAACGCTTCAAGGGCCTATTGTCTCGGCGAACAAAAAAGCTACAAAAGAAATATAATGTTCGGCCATTACCTGAGTCCGCACGTGGCACCGCACGGAGAGCGGAGAGAGAGAACAGCGCGCTCGACAGTGAAAGTTTTCGAACTGCTGAAAGTATTCGCGAGGCATTTCGAAATCTGAGCGCTGAATTATGGTGAGTTATTTCAAAAATGGGTCACATAACCCATTTTGTCTCACGGGATGAACCAAAGCAAACGACCCAATTATGTAAAACCCGAAATAATTTATCGGATAAATAAAGGTGAACCAGGAACAAATGTTAACAATGTGTAATGAAAGCCTCCATTTAAAAAAATTCTTTGTTTGGAATGTCCGAAATAAAATTAGCCAAAACGTTCGCTGTGATACGAATTACAGGGCGCACGCTAAATAAGAGGTTTTTCATCCAATTATTTTCCATAATCTGATTATTTTATAAATCGAATTACAGAATTGAATTCGAAGAAAATTAAATATCCTAACTAAACGTATTTTATTAATTGAACCGTAAAATTATTGAACACGATAATTTATAGTATGAAACAATGATATAAGTTTGCTTAATACTTCATCTCTTATTTACCTTTTAGATGTGTTATTTAAAAGTGAAATTCGCTCAAAACCATTGTTTCATCCATTTGAAGGTACTTGGATTGCTTACCTCCTCTTACTCTACAGGTAAGCATAAGATCATCTCCCTCCTCCTTGGGTCCTATGCGGGTACCCTCCAGGGTCCCCCCGGAGCGCTCCACCACTACTGGAATACCTGGCGGCACTGTAAAATACATTTAATTGAATATTCAAAATTCAAGAAAAATTAACAAATATTTGAAATTCAAAAGGAGTGGAACAACTGAAATAAGCACACTTAAAATTAAATACAATATAGACAAAGTTAATTCTGACAATGGAATTTGCTTTAAAAATAATTTATGGATATTTGAGTTATCAAAGAGTTTTAATTAAATTGTAAGTGTATTATTACACAATTTTAGTTACATGTTTTAATAATATTTTAAAGTGTTCATTAAATTACATGTTAGAATTAATTGTATTTTAATTTAATCTATTTTAATTTCGATTTCAATGTGTTGAATTTTCACAACCCTTTTTTTACTCTAACAATTATGTTTCGGGTCACAGACGTCCTTGCTCAGTGTCATTTAAAAAAAAAAAAACAATCGTTACTTAAAGTATATACTAAACGAAAATGATTGAATGATTAAAATAGTTTTAAGGTTTATATAAAAATGTGAGGTGAAACAATTAAATTGTTAATCATCATTGTTAGCATATATGCGTCCACTTTTGGACGCATGTCTGTCGATCCTGGGTAACACGCATCCAAGTTGTACCGGCGGTCTCTTTAATGTCGTTCCTCCATCGAAGTTGGCGACGTCCTGAATTTCAAGTCGCAGTTCTAGGACATCTGCAGAGGAAGCGTTTTGTCCATCTACCGCCAGAACTGCGAGCGACATGGCCTGCCCAGCGCTATTTAAGAGTTGCCGCTCTTCCGATGATGTCCGACACTCCTGTTTGTATTTTTCACCCTGTCCGCTATACTGATTCCCAACATCGCTATTTCCATAGCTTTTTGGACAATTCTCAATTTATTTGGGATTTCTCGAGACAATGTTATGTTTCAATAAGAAAACACCAGTAATTTTTAATTCTTTGACAAAACTCTTTTGAAGTGATTTATTGTAATAAATGTATATTTTACATGCAGTTGAGTTTTATTATTATTTTTATATGAAGCACTCACTTTGTGGTAAGACATTTTAAAATTATAGATATTAAATAATAAACCACATTATGGTTATTATAATTGATGCTAAATAATTTCATCAGGGCAATGTAATAGCTTATTTTTTTGCCCTGATTAAGATTGGATCCTACCGAAACTATAATGGCATAAAATAATATAAACATCCGTAGTTAAATACGAAGTGTTTATTATTTAATATCTTTAATTTTTAGTTTTTCAGCTTTTGCTTGGGTAACAGTGAATCAGAAGTGGTCTCGAGAATATACGAGTACGTGAGTATGTGAAGTGGAGGCTTATGAACATGCAATGACATTAATAAGGCATGCAGCGAGCGAGGTGAGGCATTAATATGAATTAAGGCGGGGGCGGCATGCAGCGTCCCTTCATTAGCCGGACTGGGCGCCTTATTAGGGGGTCCCCGGGCCTCGGCGCCTCCGCCGGACTAACGGCCAGCAAACGTGCGTCTGTTTGCTCTCACGGCGTTTTGAGTGTTACATAAATATAAGGGGCACTATATGAATTTTCCTTTGAGTGAAAATTGCTTTTGTTCCGAGAGTAATGGCCACGACGTGATGTCTACAAGGTTCCATTGTTTTATTTATATTACAGAAAGCTAACACGTTGCGATATTTTACAGTGCCCGAGTCATTTGTTCAACACGTATTCATGTATCGGGCTGAACTGTACGAGCGGACTGAATCGTGACAAATCATTAGCATTAAATCACCAAGAATGAGACCCGAAACCGAAATTATGGGAACAGCCGGATAAACTTTATTCAAGGAGATACTCCGGCGTATCGAGAAATACGATTGAAAAACTCAAATGACTGTTTCCCGAAAACAAACCTCTTTACATTAATTCACGGCGACGTTTATGTGGGCATAACGTCACGTGATTTGATATGAAAACTCGGTTCACCGTCATTTCATTCTTCCGACTTAAGAAAAGCTCTAAATAAAGTTACAATTTCGTATAAAGCACTCTTATTAAGTAAATAATATGCAAAACCGCTCGCTGATATTAGGTCGGAACAAACATGTCATTTGCATTAGCAAAACTGTATCACGCTTTCTCCTGAAACAATAATATTTTGTTGTTAAAATTAGTTTGATTTACACATTAATAAGAGAGTTTGAATTTTCTCTCTTCTAGTTTTACTAGAGTGTACAGCCTATCATTTGTTACGTAGTTAAATAGAATGTACGACATTATGTAGAAATATTCTCTTGTTTCTGATGGAAACGATAATTATCTTGTAGATACTTGGGTCTGAAAACGTCGCTTTAAAACAAGTAACAACTACCTAGTTAAACGGCAAATCCATTAAAACTTCAACCATTAAAGCTTTAATATTTCAAATATATGGAAACGTAAGGTATTCCTATTGTCACAGAATTACTAAAACGTTAAAACATACTCGGGTTCAATTTATAGTCAAAGAATTTGTTAACAAATTTAATGATTCACAGTTAACTAAATACAACAAACAAACATTTAAATATGTTTTTAATTCATGTTTGTTTTTTCTTCCGATTGTTAAATTGAATATTTTTGGTATCAAATAATTTTTGATATATAAGAAATCTGATAAAATTTTAAAAGTTTGTAAGTCCAAATTTATTTTTTTACACATGATGCAGTTCGCTGAGCCAGCACTTGAACTAACCTTCAAAATGTATTTTTTAAAAATTATTATAGTCTATATTCGCCATATATTTGTGTCGCGGATTGGTTAATGTTTCTTTTTTAATACTTTGTACACAACACATATACTCCTCATACTCCTCGAGAATACTCCTCATCAAGACCTATGTATGGAGTATCTTTATGTACGGCTGCGAGACACGGTGCCTATCCGAAAGAGATAAACGGAGACTAGAGGCTTTTGAGATGTGGTCCTATAGAAGACTATTAGAAATTTCCTGGAAAGACCACTTCACGAATGAGAAGGTTCTTCAAAGAATCGAAGGAGGAAGGCACCTGCTTAGGACCTTGTCTGAAAGGTGTACAAGATGGATCGACCATGTAATATGTCAAGAACGTCTCTTGCATGCCATAATGGAGGGTATGACGGAGGGGACAAACTCTAGGGGACGGCCACGCCAAGAGTACCTGAAGGCCTGTTGGTGGACGTGCGTTGCTCATCATTTGCAGATTTCAAAAGAGCCGCACAAGACAGGGAAGAATGGAAGAGGTGAATAGAAGAAATTGCTGCAAACCAATCCCAGGATTGAAACTTTCTAACTAACACAACACATACTTTATTATAAAAATTAAAAATTAAAAAACAAGCATGTTTCAGACACAGAAGATCTTCATCAATGATTTATAATATCTGTCAAAATTGACTACATTTATGAAATTAAAAAATATGTATTTATAATATTTATCATATATCACTGATAAAGGGCTTCTGTGTCCGAAACATGTTTGTTCTTTATATATATTTTTTTGTAATAAAGTGTGTGGTGTGTACAAAGTATATAAAAAAAGAAAAATTTATTTTGGTTAAGTTTCAATCCTAGGGATTGATTTGCAGCATACTTTATTAACATTTTTGGTAGTTCTTGAGAGTCATCAGCGGGAATCAAACCCGGTATATTCAAAATATTTAAATAATATTTTTATTAAAAATACATGCTTTATTAAGCTATTCTAGAAGCTATTTTCATTTTCTATAAATTAATTCTGTTAAATCAAATATAAACCCTAAGAGTACCCAAATTTATAATAAGGTAAGCGAGTGCTTTCTCAAATATCAACAAGAATGGATCGATTTTACCAGAGCACGGAAAATCGCGTCGAAATGTGTGTCTTGGTTTAAAAGAAAAATTTAACGTAAGAAATTAGTATTGCGGATTCTGAATAATTTATGATCAAAACGTCCAGTGGCGGAGCTGAGATTTAATACAGCAGGGCGATTCGCCCCCCGGGGCTGGCGGCGGCGGGGGCGCCTGCGGCGAGCCACGTTAGACAGCTGCAGCTAATTGGAAAACCTTACTCACAATTAGTTATCAAGATTTCTTAAATGCGGTGAAATCTCAAAGACAACCTTGATATAAGTAAAAAAGACAATTTTGTAATACTGCTTCAACCCTCGTCTCTCTTTGGCTGCGATTAAAAAATATATTCGAATAAATATCGTTTTGTTATCCGTGTCAATGGCACGGTTACCAATAATATACGATACGCAGATGACACCATTCTTGTTACAGACAATGCTAAAGGCCTACAAAGACAGATTGATAAGGACAACTTTTCATGTAACACTTACGGTCTAACGAAAATATCAATAAAAAAAAGAATTAAAAAAAAAAAGAGTATCAAGAAATTTTACAAAAAAAAAATTCAATTAACAACAATAACGACGATTTTTATGAATTAAATCACTGTTTTATCCACTTTTCAGTTTATTTTCTCACCATGTTTGGAATGATTTACACCTTTATCATTAGCTTATATCGTTCTCTCAATGATGAAGGTTTAAAGCCTTGGAAACATGTCGAGAAAAATAAACTCAAAAGTGGAAAAAAACGGTGTTTCCATTCTTAAAAAACACTTCATTATGGATTTCCACGGCGTTAATTCCTTAAGTTTATCTAAAAAATAATAACATCAATATATATAATATGATCATCAACAAAAAGAGAATACATCCGGTATCAATATTAAAAATCGAAAAAGGTAAGCTAGAGCGAGTACATCAATACGAATACCTATAATGTTGGCTGTATGATGATTTTATGTCAGGATATAAAAACGAGAATAGAGATGGTCCGAAAAACCTTTTTTTCTTCATCCTTTGTCAGATGATAGACATCGTGAGATAGGGCAGGAAAATATTGCGGTACTGGAGAAACTACGTGGTTACGATGGGAGATGCGAGAATTCCCTATGTGATAGCCCACAATTTCTAAAAGACAACTACTCTTTCAAAGTGGTTGAATAATTTACCTACCTGGGTTCCAGTCTGACAGAAAACAGTGAAGACCCAGCAGAAATAAGAAAAAGGATCAAAGCGGCCAATAAAACATACTTCTCATTACTACCGATATTTAAATCTCGCAACGTCCACAGAAAGACATTTACCATATGCAAGACTGTAAGGCGGACGGTATTGGCACATGGTTGCGAGATTCTGACTCTGACGGTAAAGATGGTGGAACTGCTGGACACCTTCGAAATAAAGGTGCTGTGACGAATTTGTACCCATGGGAGAAGGAGAGCAATGGCGTATTCGACGCAACGACGAGCTGTACTCATCTAACATCTCCACATACATAAAGCTACTAAGATTGAGATTAGCTGGATATGTACAAAGGATGCCGAACTCACGGGTCCCCAAACACATTATGAATGGACACCCGGACGGAAGGAGAAAGGTAGGAAGAGAAAGGCTGAGATGGGAGGATGAAATAAAGCGGGATGCGGCACAACTTATTCGGGTGCTGAACTAGAGGACGACACTGGGACTGCTGGAGGCGAAGGTTAGCGGCGACCAAGGCTCGATATGGGCTGTAGCGCCATCGGAAGAAGAAGAAGAAGATGGTCCTTAATATACTTGTGGGATATCGCCTGCCAGGAAGACCGCCAAAAGCCGAAAATATAGCTGGTGTTCAACCTACCAAAAGAGGATGACACCCGTTTATCAACTGATCAATGATTTAGATTATTAAGAAGAAGAAGAAGATCCTAGATTAGAATCATTTTTAAAAAGTTGCATTTAATGACCTATTTTATTTTTTTATTTTAAAAGTTACACCCAAGAAATGTCAGAACCATCTGAAACATGTATATGAAGAATGAAATAAAATGATTGTAAAATACACTGTATTTTAGACTTATTCAAAGGTACGAGTAAATCCACAACACATAGTAAAAGCGAGCATGGAAGAATCATTGATATTCATCATATTAAATTAAGTTATTATTATTCATAATATTAATTCCAATATGAATTTATGAATTCACAACACAAAGTGCGAGAACATATAGAACAAAAGGATATATTATTTGTCGTATTCAGCATTTATTTCATTATTCTCGCAAGGGAAACTGCAGTGGTTGGATAACGTTTCAGTAATAGGAAAATAGCGTTCAGTAGTTCGAAATATATTAAGATTTATTTCAGCGGAGTATGTTTTGGCGATTCCAATAGTAAATGAGTTTTCATACCGAAAGGGTCGGATTCACAGTTTAATGAAAATTTCGAATGACATTGGTGTAAAATAGTATCATTTCTAAGCTTTACGTGAAACATGCATATAAAGATGTTTTTTCTTAAATCATAATATAAATAGGTAAAACCCGAGATAGAAATACTAAAAATGCGCATCGCGGATGTCCTATTATCATTGCGCATGTCTGATTATTAATGCGCATGCTCGGAACGTTATTTTGAAATTGGACATTAATGAGAATCGGAAAACGAATTAACTGACAACATTTAAACCCGTTTGAAACATTAGATTCACATCAAAAGTTAAAACTTATTACTTATTACGATTGTATAGTGACTGGGGTTTTTAAGAATAGACAATCTCGTAAAAAGAGAGCCGTTCGTGAAGCTTTAACCTCAAATTAATTACTAAATGTTGAAAAATAAAAGATAGGAGCGAAATATTGTAATGCACATAGTTTGTGTTATGAAGATATAAACGGTGGGAAATATTTATTTATTACAATAATGTCACAAGTCTCTCTTTTTTCAAATTGTACAGTATACGATTGTACAGTATACGAGGTTTTTAAGAGTAGAATATCTCGTCATGATATACATTTTTACTACGTACTCTTTCTTGGTGACATTAAGTTAAAAATCTGGATGTCGTTAAGAAAGAGTAAGAGAATATTTTGAATACAAGAGAGCAAGAGAGGAATAGTTCGATTTTCTCTGAAAGTTATATGAAATGCACACGTTTCACATCACCGAGAATTTTCCTTGATTATTTTAAATTTTGTTCAGATTATTGTTGTATGACGGTAGTGTAGAAAACAAAAAGGGAACAATTTGGTATTGATAATTATGAAATTTTTAACGTATGTGAAAAATGCTTATTTACATTAAAAGTTACATTTATTACTGATTACGATAGTACAGTGAACCAGGTTTTGAAAGAGTAGAAAATCTTTACTTTCGTGACTATTTCACGGGTTGCAACTAGTTATTATTAATTATTTAAGTCTGTCGCTCTTGCATTCCAGACACGACACGTCCCGCGACTCATAAAAATGAATCATGTTAATAAGCTCTTTGACATTTTTTGTAAAGAGGTAGGATTGGTTGTAATATAGGAGGCCGAAATGCATAGATTTTAAAGTCTCCCAAAGTTAGGCCGAAGTGAACGTATAAGTTTCACTATAAATCAAACGATATGGAAATTTTTTATTTCAGTCTCGGTTCAGGAAACATTCCAAGTACTCGACTGCTAGAAAATGTTTTGTTGTTTTTGAATAAAATATTTGTATCCGGATGCGATCGAGCGATAGGACTGATTTGTTGCGGTTGCTCGGAATATCTTAAATTTGAATAAATTTAAAGAAAATGTAATATTTTTAAGAATGTGGAAATCACATTATTTTGTAACGTTGAAAGGTCAACCAATTCTTAAGAGCTTTTTGTTGAAATATGGGGCTATTTACTGGTTTAAAAATAAGATATCCGAATTTTTAAAATAACTATAGTTCAAGAATCAATTGTATCTCAATAGAGACGAAGACGCAAATTGGAAACAGAATATGGTTGATCAAGGTGTTTACAGGACTTATGACCTGTCATTGGTTGGGTTAAGCGCACGCTTTATGTAATACAACATTATAAAGGGTGGTGTTGGAGATTAACATATATACAACTTCCAAAAATTTGTCAGACATGGTGGTCATAAGAAAAAATAAGGTGGAACGGGGAATGTTGTATTACATAAAGCGTGTGCTTAACCCAACCAATGATAGGTCATAAGTCTTGTAAACACCTTGATTAACCATATTCTGTTTCCGATTTGCATCTTCGTCTCTATTGAGATACAATTGATTCTTGAATTGATAGCCTGCAATGGCTGAAATCCAATTGTTCGTCTACAAGTATTTGTATATATTCAAAATGTTGTAACTATAGTTTGTTACAATATTATTTCTGAAATCAGTTATAAACGGAATACATATTTTTTAAAGTTAAATGCAAACTCAAATGGGTGAAATGACTATATCAATGGATATCATGGAATCGTCAGAAGCTAACATTTCAGATATAACAGAGAGTAAAGAGGCTCGAGGACTGAGGAGAAGCTATTTTGCCCAGAGGTCAAATGCCATAAGATGTCTATCTAAAAATTACTTATCAGAATTCAGTAATCTCCTTATCGAAAAAATTATGTATTCTACTTCTTCTTATTTTTTCTTCTTTTAATAGATCTGACGGTCTGTGACACAGAAATCATGTCTCCTCGGATAATGAGGTCCAGCTGTCCCTCCATCTCGTAGGCGGTCTTCCAGGTGGGCGTAGTCCGGAGGGGATTTCATAAGCGGCTGTATATGCAAGTTGTCACCATCCATTCGGGCTACATGGTCCCTCCAGTATCTTCTTCTGGATCTACTCCACTGAACGATATCCTCTATTTCGCAAGTTTTTCTAATGTCTGCGTTGCGGACACGTTCTCGGAGAGTTTTTCCAGTAATTGATCTTAGGACCTTCATCTACGATGTTCTTAGTAGACCCTTGGTTCGCACAGTGTCGGCATGCATCTCTACAGCGTACGTCATGATAGGTCACACGTATGTCTTATAAATTATGATCTTGCTGTCGATAGGCATGTACGAGTATGTATTATTAATAGATATAATTCGATCAACAATATTAAGAATAAGTTATTAGTCGTTGACCAAAGATATTGTAAGGTTAAACTATTATATATTAATATAAGTTGATTACAAGAAACGGAAAAATGGTGAAAGGCATCGGAAGAAGAGTCGGTGCTTGGGAACAAAATAAATGGCGGTCTCAAAGTCATCTCTGTAAATTGAAATATATCCACTGAAGCAAAGATGGCAGTGCATAATGGAGTTTTAGTTCCAACCATAGGAAGTATGGACGTATAGAATTGAAGCATGGAACTGGCAAATAAGAATAATGAAAGTGGGACAAATGTCATAGAAATGAGATCACTGAGAAGAATGTGTATTCAATGTAAACACGATTGTTTAATAGTTCGACTTGGATTTAATTTAAATAATAAAGGTTTGGACATATAAAACGAATAGACGAAAGCAGAATAGTTAAAATGTTGTATACAATCAGTGTGAGTGGAAATAGAAGCCGTGAAAGATCAAGGAAAGCATGACATGACCAAATTAATCAAATACAAAGGCGGCTAACAGAGCAGTATGGCAGTCCATTTTCTCTGCAACCCCTCCGGAGAAACGGCGTGATGGTTAGGTTTTTAGTTAAGAAAATATATCAATTTTAATACATTCAGTATTATCATATATGAGCATCAAAATATTAATATTAATATCCCGTATATTTATATTTAAATAAATTGTTTAAACATTTATAAAATACCATCGCATGTTCTGCCCTTGATTAAAACGATTCTTAATTAGTTCTCCGTTCAACATAACCTCAAAGCACTCAGCACACAATAGTTTGTTACCTCCAATAACACCCCCACTCACTGGAAAAGCAGTCACACAAGATGCGTCACAACAGGGTAACCTGAATTTTCGATGAGTCTAATCCGTTATCTCGCTATAATAATATGCTTAAGATATGATTTGCTACCCTCCGCCCTAGTTCAGTAAGATGCTTAACACCCCCGCCGTCGTAATAACAGGGCGGGTCTTCCCTAATATATGCCCTCCCCAAGTATTTTTGAACAAGTTGATCGAGGGGGTGAAATTATTTTTGATTATTTTTTATTACACGCTTTTTTATAAACTTGAGGGTTAACATAGTGGAAATTATTAACGATGATCAAAGATTTGTATCATATTGGATTAAGTTGATCAATTTTAATAAAAACCATCACGCCGTTGTCCCGGAGGGGTAGGCAGAGAGGATGGACCGCCACACTACTCAATCCTGACACACCTCTCTAGCTTCCTCCACATTTATACAGCGAGTCATACACGCAAGTCAATTCTTCCGACTTTTAACGCGTCTCCCGCGACTCAGTAATCCATTCACATAGTAAATGTATACTTTTTTTAACCATTCGTTATTCCATGTAGAAGTTATAAAATAATTAATAGATATAATATTGAAGAATTCATCAGTTTCCAATTTTTTTAAAATTGTATTGTATGTAATAATATTACCGAGGAAAACATAGCATGACCAAGTCAATCAAATTTTAAGAGTTTGCCATGTTAGAAGTCGAAAGACTTGACGCGTGTGTATGACTCGTTATATGAATGTGGAGGAAACTAGATAGGTGTGTCTGGATAGAGTAGCGTGGCGGTTTATTCTTTCTGCCTACCCTTTCGAGGAAACGGCGTGATGGTTTGTTGTTGCTATTGTTATATTGTTATATAATATGTAAGTGACCTTACCAAGTACATTATTTATTTTAACCGGGTGCTAGGCTAGAAAACAGAATTTTAGTTTCTGATCCAGGGTCTTATCCTGGATAAAATCTGCTTCCTTTTTTATTAGCATATGATGAGCTTGCTAATAAGAGATTACACTCGAAGATAAATATATGCAGAGTTTTTTTGATAAAACTGTGTTCAATTGTACATAATTTCGGTAGGTGATTTTTTGAAGACTGATCCAATCTCTATTATTAGAATGAATGATGCATCTATTGTCATATCATCGGATACAAAAGCTAACAAAAATACAGTAACACTCGATTCCAAAGTAATGATATAGATTGATTGACAATATACGCATGGAAAAAGTGACTATTTTATTACATGTCATACATGCCACTATAGACTATTACATATGTATATTTTAGCTCAGATTTTGACACATATCGTTAAGAAAGCTTTTTGTCCGTTAGATATTTTAAAATAGGAATTAATCGATTTTAAGAGTGCATTGTAACTCGTTTCGAATAAATTTTATTCGGTTAAGTATTTGTCAAGTCTATAGATCTTATAGCCACGTACATTTATTTTTTTTATATAGATTTATAAATTTGAAAAATATTATTTATTGTTAAAATGACTTTCTATTTTTATTAACATTAGTAATTTCAATCCCTAGTACATGTTATTCGTATGCATACGTAAGTGATATTTCTAGTTAAAAAAGTGTACAAACATTAAAATTATATTTTTTTTAATGATTAAATTTGAAATACTGTTATAACGTATCAAAATTTATATGAGTTTGTCGCGATAGCTGTTTCTCTAACCTTTATTGGCAGGTATATCAGGTGTGATAAACAGCTCTTGCAACTTGAACTCTGAAAACAGTTGTCGCGAGAAACTCATAATAATAAATTGTAATATTTATTGTTTCTTGAACAATGATGTAAAACTCTATATTAAATAATTAATATGAATGAAAACCTCTGTTTTCTAGACATTTTATTATAATTTATGGGAATGACATGTTTCGCTTTAGTCACGCGTTTAAAATATTTGATAATGCCTTAGAAAGGCAAAACATGTCATTCCATAAATTATAATAAAACTTCGGGAAAACAGACGTTTTCATTCGTATTCAATGAATTGTGATATGTGTTTTAAATTAAAACATTAAATATTGTTGAAGTATCATAGTGTTTCGGTCGAAACAATGGATTATCTAATTATAAATGAATTGAAAATTGTGTACCTATAACGGTGAGGTTGAACCGGAAGCTGATGGTCTGCGTATTTCTGTAGTCCACCCGACAGCGGTATATGCCTTCGTCGTGTCTCTTCACGTCCTGGATCATGAGCACGGCGGGGGTCGGGCTGGGGCGGAACAGCGCCCGCGGCCCGAACACCCCCGGGGCGGACCAATGACGCCCCTCCGTCATGCCCACGCCACGAACGTCGAAACTGAAAAACAAAAAATTACAAATTATTTTCATTTGTAAAAAAAAAAAACTGTGGACCACTTTATTTCTTCATATACGCTATTCCTTGAAGCGCACGCATAGAATTATATATGTGAATAAAATATTTGTTCACGTTTCGCTCGGCAATTTTTAAAATATTCAACGGCACTTCTTAAGTATGTGTCATCAAAGAAACTGGATATTCTGTTAATTAGGAGTATGTTTTATTCAGTCTTATTAGTTGATGATACTTTGATGAGATATTTATACTATTACTATCCTGCTTTGAGTGTTTTCGTGACAGTAACATTACAGTTTTTTGTACTCATGTAAACAATAATAAAATAAGGAAAGAAATCTAAATAGATAAGTGCATCCTCATTAACTTAAAAAAATATTGTTTGTCCAAATGTAATGAATATGTGAGAGTAGGATGAAAAGATAAAAATGAAGTTGAGGAAGGCCGGGAAGCATGGCATCACTAAATCAATCAATTACTAAAAGGCGGCCATGTTCGACCAGCATACGTGTCATAATATCAGAATATAGAGGAAGCTTAAGAGGTTCTCTTCTTCATTCATATCAATCCGGAGATAGGTTGGCAGCAAAGCCATAAATCTCTCGTTTCACTCTTCTCGGTCTACAGCAATACTCTTCAACTCTGTATAATAAATACAGTCTATATAATGATTTTTTTTTCCAGATACGCTCAGCGATAATATCCTCTACCAATTAATGCCTTAATTTTCTCACGAGAGCGGAAACTTTTCATGTCGCAATATATGACCTTTTTCATTATGCACGCCTTTTCGATATTATGTTTGACAGGTGCCTCGTTTCTTCCTATTGAGAGCCTCGAGAGATGCCCGAATATAATAATGTGATCTATCGTTTCTGTCTTTCTCTCAAAGAAAACTGTATGATGGTATATTAGTTTTGTAGTTAGTTATATCTTTGTGGTCTCGCGCTTAACTGTAATATTTCATTATATTTATCTACAATATTACCGATCGGTTTCGATTCTACAATATCTTCATTAGGGCAACCAACGAAATACTTGCGGTTGAATATGAGATACGATAGATTTTTTCGAAGTAATTGATAATAATTATCAAATGGTTGCATCAAAGTAATAAAATGTACAGTTATGTTTGACCCTAGGAATAATTCAATTTAGTCAGTAGAAGTTATACAAAATTTTATTCGCAATATCGTTCTTGTTTATATACATATGAGAGTTGAGTATTATATGTTAGTGGCTAGAAAGGGGGAGGGAAGGTATTAAGAGTTTTATTTTTTTCAACCCAGTAATGTAATTGAAAAAAGTTTTTAAAAAAAGTTTAAGCCTATTTTTCGAACTGGACGTGGATCGTTAAGCTAGTAAATTTTTAGTTTTTCTATATTCGCCTTCATTTTGTATTGTGGATTGATATTTGAATATATATAACTTCACTTTGTATTTTTTCAACACTTTGTTACATTTTTTACAGACATGTTTCGGTTGTGACCTAACTTTTTTCGTTGAATAAATTTTAAAATTTATGCATTGAATTTTATGTTATATTTATTCAATAGAAAAATTTCATTTTAAAAATATGATTTTCAATATACTCGTAATAATCAGATTGGATATTACAAGCAGATTAAAATTCAGATCAATCTACTGATTAACATTATTATTACACAAAACACGAATTAACATTATTATTAACAGATTTCATTCTTTAACATGACCCATGACCATGCTGGAATTTCAAATCTATATGAAACAGCAAAGTTCACACCCCGTGTAAACTCGGTATTATTTTTTCTAAGCACACAAACACACACATAGAGAAAGATATTGGAAGGAAATGAGGTGGAAGCGACGGGAAAGGGATCTACAGCCCTCCTACGATTATAGATAAGAAGATGAAACGAGACAAATAAACCGTAGTTGAATATAAAAAATAGTGTTATTATGGTTGTTACAACAAATAGGTTGGCATTTCTGTACTTTTCTGCTTAAAAACATAGCAAAAAATCTTTGCCTTAGAGACATTCATTCTATTATATAATATATCTTATATAATGAACGTGTCGCGGGTTTTGCACATAGAAGATGAGATACAGATTTTGTTTTTTAGGAATATACGAGTAGTTATAGAAAAATAAATAAATACGAGGGTTTATCAAAAATCAATATCTTATTTTTTTTCGCCTATTAATGATTAGAAATTAAAATGCAGGTTGAAAAGCACACAATTGCCGGTTAATTGATCACTTTTTAATATAATCTCTGTACAATTTCACAGTTTTAGTCCATCTTTTATAATACAATGGCATGTATCTCTGTGTGATAAATACTACTAGGTCATTGACGAACGGATGTTTCACGGCACTTTTGAGTACCCCATTTGTCGAATAATTGTCATCACACTAACTTTATTGAGGGAGAGAATGCTACTGTTTCTCTGCTTTTCGACACCCAACGGTGTTTGTCCTTCAGCTTACCTACTTATAGCGACAAACCCATCGTCTAACAGTGCTGACTTCTACTTTTAAATCACCGTACCCATTTTTCAGTCTTCCGAGAATGCGAATGAGCGTTTCACTTTCTGCATTCAAAAATTCAATCACAGAACGCTGACTAATACGAACATTGATGTCGGCCATTTTGTAAGCGATTGCAGTGCTGCCACCTATTGACGCAAACATTTACTACTGCAGTAGGTTGTAGAAGGTTTGAGGAATAGCGTAAAATTCAAAATTTTCACTTAACCGACTTTTGTCTGACCCTCGTAAACATGTGTTTATTATTTTATAACTTCACTTAGATCTTAAAATTATTTGGTCAATCACTGGTCACTATTATTGTCTACCTACTAAGAAATGTAAGTAACAGATAATATCGATTTTGGTCGACAGTATGATTGGTTAGTTTATGAAGCTATAATATTTTAAAGTGCTGTTAGAACGTTTCATACTTTAGCATTTTAACGGGTTCATTCTAGTAAAAATAAATCGATTGTTTTCAGAATAAGTAATCTGGATTCTATCTGCATTTGTGCCGAGGGAGAGTAGTAGGTACCCCGCGTGTGATGCCTTCCGTGAATATTGGATATTACGCTTCTGAGATTACTTGGGCATGAAGTTTTTTTGTGAGGAACTTCAGTAAAGAGAGTCTTAAGATATTTTTTTTGATCGATTTAAAGACCTACAAAACAAACTCATAAAAAAATAATTTTGTTATTTGAAATTTCATGGTTGAAGTTTATTGTAAATAAAAAAAATGTAATTTTGATAAAATGTACAACATATTTAGTTAAAATCCACTAATGTTTGTGTCTTTGACCGGTTTCATCTTCAGGTCTAAACTTCACCAGAAGATGGCTGCGAGCTACCGAAACTGGTCGATGACATAAACATTAGGGGATTTAAACTAAATATACTTAAACATATATTTTATTATTATTTACAAACTTATACATATTAACGTAAACTTTTTGGACCCACGCTGGAGGATGGGACTTGCAGAGTTAAAAGAAACCTTGAGCTTGAAGTACTGATTAACCAGGAAACAGTACTGAGATATTGTAAGTCTCAACCCCTACCTACGGTGGGGGGGGGGGGCATGTGGAAAGAATGCCAGAGGGTAGAACACCACAAATTATATCCAGATGGGTGTCCCGCGAAAAGAGACCGAGGAAAAGATGGGCGGATTGCGTGGAAGAAGATTGGGAGAAAATGGAAGGAGCTGGGGAATGGAGAGTGATGGCCAGAGACAGAAGTGAGTGAAGGACTTCTGTCTCTGGCCTTCTCCTTGTGGAGGAGGCCAAGTATCACACCGGGATGTAGCACCGAGAAATTAATAATGACATATTAACGTTCTTATGATTAGATAAAACATTGTTTTTTTAATAACTACTTTAAGTTTTTGTTCTTATTTTGACAGTGACCGGTTTTGGCAGACTAGCTGGAATTGACAGAATGGTGTCAATTCCAGCAATTCACTGATTTTATTTAATTACCTTTTAAAATAAACTTTCACAATAGATTTCAATAGAATCATTCTTTTGATTTATATATAGGATACACAATGTTCGCTTTTTAAAAATTAATCAAAGTTTTGAAATCAAACGTTTAAATGTTTCTTCTACAATATCTTAGTCGTTTTTAATGTTCTTTCAATTATTTCATTCATAATCAAACGTGAATCTATTGTAAAAAATATATCACCGGAATCCGATACAAGATAATTAATAGTAGTCTTGACAAGAGCTTTGACACAATATCCATTTGTATCATCTTGTGAACGAAAATCTGATTGGTTACGTTTCGATATATATTTTCACTAGGCAATTATAGAAGCAACTGGTGCGCTATTAGTAAAAGCTTTCCGATGTGTTAAGTTGGTATGACAAATGTATAAATGAGTGATTTGCAAATACAGAGCATAAAATATCGGAGAAACCTCCATAAGTAATACAAACACAAGGAAGTAGTGAACCTTCTATCGCTATTTCCGGATTGATGAGAGTGATGCCCTGCGTTATTGCTCTTTCGTATGTTTGTAAATTCATCCGTTTTTTAATCGATTTACCAAAATATCTGAAGTTCAGGCTACTGTCTTAAATGATAAAGTATCTTCTAGAAAAGATCACTAACGAGTTTATGTGCGTAATACTAGTAGACAGTAACATAAAATTCTAAATATTGTTGTTCCGAGCTGTTCCAATCTTTTTTTGTCAACATTATAGGAGTAAAAAAAACCACAGTGAATACCAATAAGGTTACATATATTCCTAACACGAAAGAGCGACTAATTCCTGATTTGTTAACTGTAATGTCCAAAGGCTTGTCAGCCGATCCTTCACTGTCAATTGTTGGTACAACTGCCATGATAAATGGCATTGGAATCCCCGAAAGACAGAATCTTGGCTGTGGAAAAGAATACGCATTCATATTTTGATGAGACAAATCAAAATATCAGGTTCTAAACTTAAAAAAAAACGTCAACGCGAAAGGCCGGTGATAAAATGTCTCCCATATATTCCTTCCTCAAAATAGAGAGTCTAGGGTCTCTGAAACTATTTAATACATGTTTATAAAACTGGCTTACAATTATCGCCTTCAACGAGTAGAAAATTAGGAAATCTATTCGTCTCTGTCCCTGCCCCCTCCTACTCCATCTTCAGAGATCAAGAACTACTGCACTATTCGGCCTCTATCAGAATGTTAAAACGCATACAACAAAAAGGCATAATGTTTCATAAAAAATATATGCTTACGAGAACCATTGTTTATTGCTCTTACACAGACCTGGCTCTTGGACAGCAAACATTTCTTCGAACTGTTTGGGAATTTGTATAAGATATTTCGGAGAAGACATAACCATGGAGGAGTAATACTCCTCGCTCTCCGGCTTGGTAATTTCTCAAATGCAGAGCGGTTGATGGGAAACTGATGGTAATAACTTATGGATAAAGGTCCACTTAAACAACATTTTAGTGTTTTTCTGTGCGACGTATTTCCCCCCCAACTACTAAAGAAAATTTGTACCAAATATTTTACGAAAAACTCTTAAGTGAAAATAACCTATACTCGAGGAATATTCTAGCTCTCAGAAACTTTTATCCCAACAAGTTTGTGTTATTATTTTTGTGAATTATTAATCCTTTGTCGACTAAACTGTGTGAAAAATTCTTACAACCTAGATTTAATATTGCATATTGTGAGGTTTAAAAACAGTGCTCTCTGTAGACATTTTCATCCACCGATTATTGAGGATCACCATCACCCTACCCTATTTTTATCATTCGAATATACGCATTCGTTATTTGGGAACATTCTAGAGGTTACGTTTGAGTATAGATTAAATTTTTCATAAGATTAAATAATACATATTATCTACCAGTTACGTGCCCTCAAATGTTGAGTGATCTCATATACTCGCTCTGAGAAAATCTACTTATTTCCATACCAAATTCACAATGTATTTTCAAATATATAATCATACCAAATTCACAAATTCACAAATACTCTTCTTGGAACTAGAAAATATCCAAAAATAATTCTTACGCTATTAATACTTCACGGAATATAATTAATTACTGTAATTTTTTTGTAACTTTTATTATTTCTCAAAGTAATTTTGAACATGCCAACTCTTGAAACGAACGGTAATATCATTTTAGGAAAGTTGTTATCTGAGGATATTTTCAATCTAAAAGTACTAAGAAATCTAAATATACGTATTCCCTATACCTACATTATTATTATGAATATTTTGTTGACTAGCTCTTTACATCATTACAACGCGAGCCAGATTGATGTAAAGGGTAAAGGTAATTTTGATTTTCATGACCTGTGATAGAGCTTATTTATCGCCATTTTTTTGTGACGTAAGTTTTGCACCAGATCAAAGACAGTGTGAGATTCACACTGTCATCGCCCGGGAATTGAACTCAGGATCTTCGGTGAGGCAGTCAAAGCTGTTTCCACTAAGGTCAATAGAGCAAGGGAATACGTATATATTTTATGATTTATTTGAAGCACGATAGCCCTGCTTGATTTATCTTCTCAAGAGGTGGTATTCAATGAAAATCTATTTGGATGTACGAGTATGTTAGCTATTGAAAACACTGATGATGGCAACAAAGAGGTAATGTATAATTTCCATTAATACGGATATAACCATACATCTTTAAATGCTCTTTTTGAATTTTCGCAACGATTTGGCTTGCTCCATGTAAGTACAAGTTCAACAAAACAACAGCAGTAATAATAAAGTTATACAAATAGATGTGACTCGTTTAGAGTAACCTTACGTGGACGAAATAAGAACATGGATTAGAACATTTTATATATAAGTGGATGAATGCTTCGATTTTGTATATATTTATTTGTGTATATTAGTATATGAAGCCTGCGTTCTGCCAGTTGGTACTTATGGTCTTGAAACTGTTAAATTGTCCAAAAAAGTGCCGAGAAACTGCGAGTGACCCAAAGAGCCATGGAAAGAGCCATGATAGGAATAAGCCTAAGAGAAAGGTCACTGACATCATCCACCGGGTGGCGACTCTAAAATGGCAATGGGCGGGTCACGTAGCCAGAAGCCCAGATGAAAAGTGGACAAAAGACTGCTGACTTGAAGACCGTGGACGGCGAAAAGAAGTGCAGGGCGACCGCAACTACGGTGGAAGGATGATCTAAAGAGACACGTCGGAATAACCTGGATGCAGTCTGCACGAGACAGAATGACATGGAAGCAAATGGAGGGCCCTTGTCCAGGAGTGGACAGGAATAGGCTGAGGTAGGAAGGAAGGAAGGAAGTATATGGTATATTTTAATGTTAATGGGTTTGAATGGACGGTTAGGGCCGTGGGGGGACATATCGTGCTGGTACCTTCGTACTGGAGGTATGTGTACCAGTAAATGCCACGAAACGCCATAGTTGCATAACATCAGCAACACTACCACCTAGTCCGACTCTCTGGCGTTCAAGTGTGATCTTTATGGTCCTGCAAACCCTGGGTGTGGCATATTGGACGTACTCGTCTGTTGATGTGCCACAGCTAACAGAGAGAGGGCGAATCTTCGGCGCCACAAAACCGGTCACCCCAGCTAAGGGAAGGAACACCCCTACAGAAAAACTCTGGTCCTCCTAGTAAGTGGGTTGGGTGTTTCAAGAAATTCGTTTCTTGGAGGAGGCTGAGATTCACCAAGATTTTTTTTTTAACTGTTCTCAATAGATGCCTTAAACGTTACTATTGTTTGCAATGTCTATTGATGTAATCAAATAATTTGATTTATTATTAGTATTTTGAATATATTTGCATTTTGTATATATTTGTATTTTGTAATCGAAAGGAATAAATTCCCTTTGGAATAAAGTATAATACTTTAAACATAAAGCATATATGATTCAATTTGCATATAGTATATGTATAATCTGTGAAACTTGTTCTGAAGTAGCTACCCCATATTGCAAAATAACTTTAATCACCTTTGATCGGGTTTGTTTGTGGCAATATGTTTCTTATTCATGCGCTGTATTAAAAGTATTATTGAAATGAGAATGATTACTATTATTTTGTTGAAATTACTGCGAATCGACGCAAAAAGTGGAAAAAACATCAAAGGAATCATGCATAGAACCATATGAATAGAAATATGTCAGTTATATCTTTGTTGCTTTTATCATTAGGGTGCTCAAAATCTTTGTTATAGCTGTATCCAAAGAGGTCGATCTCGAATGCAACTTCGTTTAGAAGACAAATCGCCTTCAATATAGGAGAACTTCGGAGCACCTCTGTGCGGCAATTCGGGGCATAAAGTAAGATATGGCCCCTTTCTCAGCTTTAGCTCTGGGGAACGTATAGATTTAGTTCATCCAGTTTTCCTGGATTGAAAATACTTCCGGATAACAGCATAAATAACGCTCAACTAGAGAGATCATTAGACGCGTTTGAAGAGTTTTTAAGTCCAACTTTTCTCTGAGTGTGAGAGATATAAAAAAATAACAGTAATTGTAATCTCTGACACATAAATATCGCAAAAATCGTTTTTGTATTATTTCTAGATCTAGATGTCTATTATTCTCTCTGAGTACTTCGTTTTCCGAAATGTTATTACGCGATGAAGTAAGAAATTCCATAACCTCCACGCGTAGATTTCTAAGGGATATTATTTGAAGGGTGGTGAACGAAATTACCATCGGATGATAACAATAATCGATAGAATGTGCAAGGGCTACGCTGGAATTTGATATTTAGGAAGGGGATTCAGTTTATAAATTGATTTAAACTTGGAACGGTTATATCTTAAAACAAAACGCTAGACAAACCCCCCACTAGTTAACAAGTCTAAATGAGTTATGCAAATTATATCTGCAGTGTTCTATGGATTGTAAAGATTGAACTATCTCTGTGTGATAATAAATTTACAACCATTGATATTAAGTAATGTAAGATAGGTGGTGGTGGGTTTCGTAGTATGCGTGTATGTGTATAGTAAGCAAAACAACTCGAAGTAAACAGATGCCTTGAAGGTCAACACGCGAGAATTGGAGTGGACCTTAAAGGTGTTTTGGATAACGCGTTTCTGAAAAAAGAAGGAATAATGTAGCGATCAAATTACCGATGGGAGAAAACATATGTTAAAAATATTGACTTTGAACATTGATTTAAATTCTTTTACACTTTTCATCAACATGGAATATTTATAGTATATAAAAATGTATTTCTGGTATATATGTTTTGTTGAAATGCGCGTGAATAAACATTATTTCTAGTTAAGAACAGGAAAAATCAATTTTTGTAAATTTAAAAAATAGAAAACTCTGTACGTGACAATCAGTGTATGGTTATTATATTCATTGCCAACTGTATAAAAATATAAAATAAATGAAACACTTTGTATTTTAACCATGGAATGACAATTATATTAAAAGATAAATAGTTTCGCTTGTTTTCGGTAAAAAAATGCCAACTAGTATCACTTTCACCTAAGCTTCATCAGAGGAATATAAAAAGCTCTTTCATTCCCCCCATGAAATGATACTTATAAGCTTTTAAAACTGTACAGTTGTTAAAAAAACGTTTATTATTAATATTATTTATCTTTATTAATTAAACATATCTTACCACAAAGTGAGTTTTTGCCTGTATAAAAATCTCAAGTTTCTTAGACCTTGTAGATATTACTTAAAATTTGGGTAGATTCTTAAAATTATTAATTTCACATTAATTATAAATACGGACTTTGTGGCAGAGAGCCAACAACTATGACTGCTACACCGAAGGTTCCGGGTTCGATTCCCGGCGATGAAAAAAATCACGCTGTTTGCTCAAGTAAAATTCACGTGACAATAGAAATGTCACGTGAATACAAGCTACCTATTACATGTCATGAGATTCAATGGCTATAAAATTGTTTACGGTAATTGAGTTTAAATATCATTTGTTTACAACAAGTGTGGAAAGCAACGGGAAACCATTATTATTATTATTATTTTGTTGAATCGCTCTTTACATCTTAACAGCTTGAGTCAAATCGATGTAAAGGGTATTACAGCTATCATCATAGTGATTCTCGTGACATGTGATAGGTCACTAATCTATCACATATTATTGTTACGTGAATTCTACGCTAGACCAAAGACAGTGTGACAATCACAGTACCCTCGCTGGGAATCGAACCCGGAACCTTTGGGGTGGCATTCAATGCACTTACCACTTGGCTACGAAGGCAATTCACATTAAAAACCCAAGTGCATCAAGCAAAAATGTTGCACTTTGCTGCAAACTAAAATAATATTAATACTCGTAATATTAATAACCATTCAATATCGTTTTTACCGATTAAATTAAAAAAGTGTTTAAAATTAACTGTTTAAATATAAAACGCTGTTTATGGTATCACATTTAAAAAAAATATTTTTAAAAATATTTTTTTTAATTGTAACATCTGATGATTTCAACATCGGTTGACGAAACAACTGTCACAAAAAAAGAGATACCATAAACAGCGTTTTATATTTTATTCGGGTGGTGGTCTATGGGATAGAACGCTTGGTTCCTGATCCAGGGGACATGGGTTCAAGCCTGGACACGACCAGATTCCTTCTTCATAATAATGAGCTATTTTCTGCTCACACAGAAGAGTGCAAAATAAATTCTAATAATATTGATGTAAATCCTTGATGTTAGTCTTTAAAAAAAAAAAAAAAAAACAGTTAATAATGTTGAAGTATCATAGTGTTTCAACCAAAACAACTAGCTAACGAACTAACTAACCATCACGCCATTTCCCCGGAGGGGTAGGCAGAGAGGATGGATCGCCACACTGGCCTGTCCTGACATACCTCTCGGACTTCCTCTAGATTCATACATCGTACCATGCAAGCACGTCGATTATTCCGACTTCGAATGTGGCCGCCTTTTAGTAATTGATTAATTTGGTCATGCCATGTTTTCCTCGGTCGTCCTCGGCCTCTTTTCCCACTCACGCTGCTTGTGTACAACTTTTTAACCATTCTACTCTCATCTATTCGCTCCATATGTCCGAACCATCTCAGGGATCCTTTTTTTAATTTTATTCATGATGCAGTCATCTGCCTTACATTTCTTTCTTATTTCATCGTTCGGTATTCTATCACACAACGTTTTCCCGCACATTCTTCTTAGTGATCTCATTTCTTCGGAGTTTATCCTACTTTCATCCTTCTTTTGCCAGCTCAAAGCTTCACTTCCATACATGAGGGCCAAAACAATGAAGTATTTAAAATGTTAAGACTTCGGAAATGATCAAATATGCCAAGCCACATTTGTTGCCCTACACTGTATGCGGGGCTTGTGTGGCCAGTTGGGATGGATCAAACTTTTCGCTTCCGAAAACGTCGGATCGATCTCTCGGGCGGCCGGCCGCGCGGGCACTAGCGCGCGACAACGTGTCATTATTGTCAAATACCGCCGGAGTCACCTTGGAAAATAAAATATTTCCTTCAATTATACACAACACTTAGAAATCATTTAACGCGCGTAATTCACGGCGTTACGCGTGTTTAGTTGGAGCGGGAAGCGGGAAGCAAGGCGCAGGGAGCCGCCGCACATATTGCGTGCTGTAGCCAGATTAAATATTTTGACTTCCCGAGCAACGTGTAGGAGAGGTAAATGAAATCCGGTACGGGCCGCAGCAGGGCGCGGGGTGTAACCGCCGGAAAGTTATAACGTTTTTATATTTTTTCGGCTTACGCGGAAATCACGACGGAAAAGGAATCCTCAAAGGTCCGTTTAAATTTAATTAATTTTTGAAACCGAAATCCTTTTTAACATTGAAATTGTGATGCCGATTTGAATTTTAATTCAAATTATGGAGGTGGAAACTTGGCGCTATTTTTTTGCCGGGATTTAATGAATACAGCTTTATTTCAGAACCCATTTTCCGGAAAGCAAGACCGGCGGCATTCATTTCGGCGTGGACTGAAGCATCAGCCGGAGCATATTAAAAAAGTAATTACATTCACGTCACACTACTCTTCACGTTTTATTGTCGCCCTCGAAAATCACCGATAGAAAAAATCTCCCGCCAAATTAACAAATGTTTTCCAAGACGAAGTGCTGTTAATGAAAGAATAAAAAGGGAAATTGTCGGCCCGGATGGAATTATGCAAATAAACATTTTTAAAGAGTGTGCTTTAATGTCCTCCGTGCTGTTTCATTCCTGTGATTTGTATTCTTTGTTCATAAAAGTATTTTATTAACGCTTGAAGGCTGTTCGCGATGTTTTCGGTACGAAAAGTACGATTTTTGTGATAAAACTTAATTTTCTCGATTAGACCGTAAGAAAACAAAATAAAAATATTTATCCCCTAATTGCAAAGCAAGCACATAAATATCTGCGCGCAGGTCATAAAAACGGTCCTTGTATTCAATAAACCTATTTTTGTACTGATTACGAAAAAAGAGAAATATTTTTTAACGATTGCGAATGTATTAATATTATTCTCAAGATAAATACAGCCTTCGCCTATACTATTAAAAATTATAACCCCGCGTCACGAACGCCCGGTATAGGTAATGTTCTGTATAAAAATTACAAGGCCCGCCGACCCCGAACAAAACACGTGCAAAGTATGCGAATAGCTTGTCATTGGTCACGGGCCGGCCGGCCATGTGTGAGCATTGTTTAATTTCCATCATCGCGGCGGGGCAGGGCGGGGCGGGGGAGGGGCGGTCACGAGAGCCGCTGGGCGGAGGGCGGAGGGCGGGGGGCGGTCAGGGCAGGTCCCACCGCGCTATTAATCGCCCCGTGTGATTCGATAGGATGATATGCCCAGAAATATTTATGTTTTTATACATGTTAAGTGTTTCTAGATAAACAAACGTTAACCAATCCACGCCCACGCGAGAATTAC
The DNA here is from genome assembly GCA_022606425.2 of Lepidostoma basale. Lineage (NCBI taxonomy): Eukaryota > Metazoa > Arthropoda > Insecta > Trichoptera > Lepidostomatidae > Lepidostoma > Lepidostoma basale. Next base: position 1,342,568 of record JAHDVF020001249.1, read on the forward strand.
GTCGAAATTCCCCCGTATACATGGATTAAATCATTTGATTTGTTTAACATTGAACTAATTTCGATAACGAATTCTTCATGATTTTAGATAAACAAGTGTTAATACTTAATCTATGAAGCCTGCGTTCTACCAGTTGGTACTTATCGTCTTGAAACTGTTACATTGTCCAAACAAAGTGTCGAGAAACTACGAGTGACCCATGTTAGGAATAAGCCTAAGAGACAGAGTCAGAAACGATACGGTGAGAGAAAAAACAAAGGTCACTGACATCATCCACCGGGTGGCGACTCTAAAATGGCAATGGGCAGGCCACGTAGCCAGAAGCTCAGATGAAAAGTGGACAAGAAGACTGCTGACTTGGAGATCGTGGACGGCAAAGAGAAGTGCAGGGCGACCGCAACTACGGTGGAAGGATGATCTGAACAGACACGTCGGAATAGCTTGGATGCAGTCTGCATAGGACAGAGTGACATGGAAGTGAATGGAGGAGGCCTTTGTCCAGGAGTGGACGGAAATAGTCTGAGGAAGAAGAAGGAGAAGAAGGATACTTAATACGTATATTGTGAGTAAAGTTATTTAATTAATTAAAATAAAAAAAATCATAATCAAATACTATACGCTCGATTTACGAAAGTTCCTATTTCTACACTCGCGCGTCATATCTCTAATACACTCCAAAAGCTAAATCAATGGGCTGTTAACTCTTTGATCGCTAGGACATACGAATAAGTTGTGCGCATCAAGATCTCGAGTGTGTGTTTATCGATTCTTTGATATTCGATGAAGATGCAGATAGAATCAATTATTACTACAATAAAATAATTTGGTTTGTAAGAAAATATCATTTTAAAAGTGTCATTTTATTCAAAATGCGTTCACAAAGAATGTGCTACGTAGCGATGACAGAGAGAGTAAAATGTGTTTGGCGGTCTAAGGGTTAAAAAATCGCATTTTACCCAAAAACGTCCCCATTGATATTAAATTTCGAAGCAACGCATTCACTCAAACAATGAAAACATTTTATTTTGCTATAAACAACGTAGTAAATTTTCCATCGCGAAGGCCGATTTTTTTTTCAGATGTAAAAATTTACATAAACGCTTTTTAATTTCCATCGAAATGAGTTGTTACGGAATTGATTCAAACATTTCCCGTGAACTTAGTCGAAGTACCATTTTGTTTAATGTAGAGTATTAATCAAAACTACTTTTATGTCAACGGAATTTCCACGCCATGATTGCAGGTTGGCATGCACACAAATTGAATATTTGGTCACCAGTTCTTACCGCCACGGGCCGCGGTCGCGGGCTAGCGTTGGACGTGAACTCGTTCGCGCTAGAGCCAATTTTGCAGAAAGCGGAACATTAGAGTCTCCACTAAGACGAAATATTCGATTTCTGCTCTTTTTAGTACGAGTTGGTAAAGGAACGCAAAAGTTACGTCTTTTTACTCGGAGTTGCGGTTTCAAATTTTATGTTTCATTCGGTCCGCGTAGACCTTTTCTTAACGTGTCAAGTGGTGGCCCTGTAGGCTGGCAGTAATGGCCGCCATTTGTGACCCACGTTGTTATTACTGGAAACACATTTTTGATTTATACTGCTATTTGGTTTGCATCGAAGGCTTTAAATTAAAAAAAATTTAGAACGAAAAATTGGTGGTTACGAACTGTGTATCACGCTAAGATATATGTTTCTCTGCTGTATCCATTGGTTATCTATAAACGACTAAAAATAACCAGATATGCATTAAAAATATTAAAAGTAAACATTTTTTTACCAGTATGGAGGAATTGTAACTGTTTAAAGGAAAAAAACATAATGAATTAGTGATTTTTTTTAGAATAGATTAAGAAAAACGAAGACTTAAATGAAAGTAGAATAAATGAAGTAGAAATGAGAGATCTGAGAATAATTTGTGAAAAATATGTATATGATAATGTAAAATGCAAGTGAATGCGGTGTGAATGAAAGTGTTATGAAACAAATAAAAAAGGATCCTAAATATGGTTTGGATATATGGAAAGAATGAATGAATGTTGCATGATAAAGAAAGTACAGGGTGCGGCAGAGAGACAGTGCAGTTCTAAAGGCCGGTACATCCCGTGTGGTGGGGGTAGGAATCTGGAAGTGGTTTCATTGTATCGGGAGGGTCTTGCCGTTTTCAGTCGTTGCCATGGTTTGGTCTGGAAAACACCGGGGCTTTGCCGTGATGGTTAGTTAGTTCTCAATGTACGACCGAGGAATACACGGCATGATCAAATCAATCAAATATTAAATGTCGGCGACGTGAGTATCGGGAGAAATCGGTCTGCGTGTATGACTAGATGTATGAGTGTAAGAGGCGAAAGAGGTATGTCAGGAAATAACAGTGTGGGAGTCAGTTTTTTATGCCTACCCGTTCAGGGAGACGGTTTAATGGTTGATAAGTTACTTAAATACCTGTTTTTGTATAATTTTTTTAAAGTAAAACAAGATGATGAAAATGTCCCTTTTAAAAGCGTTGCTATCGTTTTAATGAATTTTTCCATCATAAAGCTTCGCTTCCTCGGCTAAGTACATTTTAAAGCATTCAATTTATTCCAAAATACCATACAGCGTCTCGATAAATTAAAAAAGTTTAAAAAAGATTAAAATCTATTATAATCAATGCAAGAAATCACGGTTCCCCCAGGAAATATGGAAAGTAAAACGCGGAACGGAAAATATTTTCCTGAGCGTGTCTCTGGGGACACAATTTGTTCAATCTATGATGCTCCATATAGACGCCTCAAGTTTTCATCAATTTAAAAGCACATAATAAAATCGGCAAAATGAAGTAAAATATTGCTGAGATCGATGAATACCTACACATCCATTAGATACAATATGAACACACACGTGTTTCAATACTTCTTATCTTTTAAATAAGTTCTGACTTAGAAAGATTCAAAAGAATTTCAATGGTGCTCTGATTCATATCGATCTTAGTTGTTTTTATGTCAGAAATGTCTATTGTGAACATTTCAAGATATCTTCTATCTGAGAAATAAATCACTTATTCAAAAAGTTCCATTATACGTATAAGCAACACGTGGAAAATTAAGTATCTTAAATAGATTAATGATATGAATAAAAACATCTATTTATTAACTTTTGTTGAATCAACATATTTCGCCTTGCTAAGTCATAATCAAATGTTTAAAAATATATGCCATATGATAAAATAATGTCGTTCCCATAAAATGTAATGAATCTTCTAGAAAATGGACGTTTTCTTTCATTTTAATAATTGAAAATACTCGTAATTGTTTAAAACATAATAAATATATAAAAATCAAATTATTTCATATCAATTTAAATTAGTTGAATCGCTCTTTACAACAATACAGCGCGAGCCAAATCGATGTAAAGGTTATATCTATAATACTTTATTGATTATCATGACAGGTAATGGTAGGTAGCTAATCTATCGCCATTTTATTGTCACGTGAATACTACATCAGACAGAATGACAATAGCACTGCCATCGCCGGGAATCGAACCCGGGACCTTCTGTTTAGTAGCATAGCACTACCCACTACACAAAGGTATTATTTAATTAAATTTTATAAAATATTCTTTCTAAAGTGTAATTAAAAAATTGTTTTAAAAATATTATTTTAAAACTTTGTGTATGTTATGTTGCTACGCTAACTTAGCTACAGCGTGAAGTTGGTATCGAAAGCGACTGTTTTATTACGTACGGAGTTTCATTCCCGAAGTTTGGAAAGCATCTGAATGAGGCTTTATGCTCAAAGGCAACTGATTGCTTTTGTCACGATGGGCGAGCACAATTTTAAAATCTTTTGCTTTTTGTACTTCATAATTCTCGGGCTTAAGAATGCCGAGGGTTATTTTGAGAAATGTAAAATAAACTCGAAACGAATTGTGAAAAAGAAAACGGGTCTCGCGGATTTCGCGGTTTCAAGAAAGGCGAAAAAAGGATTTCGAATGGTTAAATCTAAAATTTAAATATGTAAACAACAAAGAAGAAAATTGACGAATAAAATTCTGTGTCAAGATGAAAGGGGAAATAATAGATCATTATCCCCTCAAATCACGGGGGATCATTCTTATTGCTGTGTTACTTTTTACGACTATTATGACCAAACTGAAAGGAATATAACACGACGATGGTTTTGAGGATCCCTATTTATTAAATAAATGTATTTAAAAGGTCTCTTTACGCTCTTTTATGACGACATGATGTCAAAACCTTTTCTAAATCTCTAAGACTAATATGTGGAAAAACTGTGTATGATATAGTGTCGAATGAAAATACAAGAAGTGAATGCGGTGCAAATGAAAGTATTATGAACAAAATATTGAAAGGAACATTAAGATGGTTTGGACACATGGAAAGAATGAATGAAGTAAGAATAGTAAAAACAGTATATGTTAACGATGTACATGGAACTAGAAATAGAGGAAGACCGAGAAAAACGTGGCATGATCAAATACATGTAATATTGAATGTCAGCCATGTTAGGAGTCAGAGAAATTGACGTGCGTGCATGACAAGATATATGAATGTTGAGGAATCGAGAGAAGTATCTCAGGAAAGAAAAGTGTGGCAGTCCATTCTTTCTGCCTACCCCTTCGGGAAGACAGTTAGCTGGTTAAAAAAACGTGTAAGCTATGCCAGTATATATTATAATTTTGCGCCGGTCATCTAACCTTCCTTAATTATATGTATAGTTATGCAATAAACGCTTTAATGTAATCGCATTTACGTTGTTAAAAAATTGGTCACCAGTTACATTTTTTTAACGAAAGGGATTCTAAAAAGAAATGCACTATATGGTACATTCAAGTGTTTTCTTCTTCTTCTTAATGTAGGCCTTGTGACCTGTTTCTTAAGAGGAATAAGCCTCCTGCGAGGTCGACTCCCAGCTGTCGATCTATCTCTTTGGTGATCTGCCCGGGGGTCGTCTATCATGGGGTTGGCCGTGCAACACAGTGAAGAAGAGTCTGGATCCATTCTCCTCACGTGTGTATACCAGTATCTTCTCCTTTGCTTTCCCCATCTTACGTCATCTTCGACCTCGCATATCTCCCTTATCCGTGTATTCCTTATTTTCTCTTGCCAGATATATTTCTAAACGTCTTCATTTCTGACACTCTGAGCACGTTTTTTGTGATTGTGGTGTCCGCTCTGGACTCGATCCTATATGTCATGATAGGTCACACACAAGTCTTATAAATTGTCACTTTACTGCTGATATTCATGTCAGGGCTTTTTCAAATTGAATTCTTCAAGCATCCTGAAATGACCGCATTTCATATAATTTAATTATGTATTTAGTATATTTAAAAGTAATACCACACACATTCATGTATTTAGTGTATTTAAAAGTAAGAATTTCATTCCTTAGAAGGTACTTATATAAGTTTGACGTCATCCGAGACAATAATATGGAATAATTTTATTGTTACGTCATCTGTTACGGCACTTCATTTTTACGCCGTACCATAAGAAACGATACATCTTTTCTACGTAAAAGTTGGCGTCAAAAATATAATTTTAACCTATTGAAGCATGTCTTGTATAATTGTATTCAAGAAAAATTCAGTAAGAATATTTACCGATCTATAGGTTTAAAAAAAAACTTTAAAACGTATAATTAGTACGTTTATATTCGGCGAACTTATTTCGTGTATAAGTGAATTGTTTTGGTCAAATTGATTGTTGCTGCACTTCATGGTAGTTATTTGTGACACAAAATACATTTTCACTGTTTTGATGTTAAATTATACAAGTTTTTTGTAAAAAGAATTTTGACAGGTGTAAAAATAAATTTTTCATTTGTTCCAATGACAATTTGAATAAATTCTTCATTACTATTTAAAAAAATTTGCTGGTGTTGGATTGTTTTAAGTACCTAATATCAGTTTATTAATAAAATATATTGGATAACGTGGAATAAAAATTAAATGAACACGAATGTCTGGATCGTCCAGCTGACGACAAGTGCACCATCTAAAAGAACATTATGTGTTAAATTATTAGTTATTTGTTATTTTATTTTATATCATTGTATTTTGTATAATTTGTTTAAAATTTCTTTTGTAGACGTAGGACAATCAAAGTGTGCGCGGGAGATGCCTATTGGTGGCGATGAGGTTCACAACCCATCACACCGCATCTCTCGGGGGGGGGGGGGGGCGAAAAGAGAGGGATTAAAGTGTGGCATTCCATTCTTATTGCCTACCCTTTCGGGGAGACGGCGTGATGGTTAGTTAGTTATATATTCGGCCATTTTATTATCATAATATAAATAGGCAAAATTTGATGCCGTCAAGAAAGAGTTCGAAAATATTTTGAATGCAAGAAAGCGAGAGAGAAATACTTCGTTTATCTCCAAAAATAATTCGAAAAATTCAAAATGCACCCGATGCGCATATCCGAGAACATTTCTGTATTATTTTGAAATTCGTTCTGACTATTGTTGTATGACAGTTGTGTACAAAACAAAAGGTGAATAATTTTGTGTTGTAAAATTCGAAATTTTTGACGTGTGTGAAAAAAATAATTTATAAAACTTATTATTGATTTCGATTGAAGAATGAACTAAGTTTGTAAAGTGTAGGAAATCACTAATTCCGTAAATATATCACTGGTTGCAAGTAGTTTACACTTTTTTACTATTAAGTGCTGTATGTAAGCTCTAATAGCCCATAATTACGATGCAAGTAGAGTCTGAAAATTTTGTTAAAGAGAACAAATATAAATAAATACACTTCCAACCATTATTCGCTTGCATATACTCAGCAAATAAACATCGTTAAATTATTGTAGCGAAACAAAATAATTAGCACATAAATAAGCCAGGATACTTTCTTGTTCCTATACGAAATTTTGTTACGTAAGTCTTGTGTAGTCTAATTCTTGCGATGTTTTATGGAAACTAACCATTGGCCCTTCACTTCAGGTCAGCCAGGTCGAGGGTTGCAGCTGGCGCTCTTGGACGCAGGCCAACCCCATCTATGGCCGCCCCCCCACCCTTACCTCCTCCTCTTCGTTTTATGCCTCCAAGCGAGCCGTTGTCAGCTCTACACACACAACCAACAACGGGGGTACGAAACAACAGAAGCGAATCCAGGAATATTGAGTTCAAGGTGTTTTATAAAATATCTTCAAATTAATTAATATTTTAGTTATGCAATACGTAGCGCACTATAATAAAAACCGAACAAAGAAAGACTGTCTTTTTTTATTTAGTTTTTATTATATATTTACAACTAAAAATGGAGGTATCCTCCAAAATATGTCGTGATTACTAATATTTTGTGGATTATAAACAACGTTATTTTCTAATTAATACGAATGAAAACGTCAGTTTTCTAAAAGTTTTATTATATTTTATGGGAATGACATGTTTGGCCCTTCTAAGGCATTATCAAATGTCTTAGAACATTTGATAGTGCCTTAGAAGGGCGAAACATGTCCTTCCAATAAAATTTCTAGAAAACTGACGTTTTCACTCGTATTAATTATGGAGTTTTACACCATTGTTCAAGAAACAAGAGATTACTTTATTTTCAATTTCCAAAAGTGTATTACTATGGAATTCCCCAGTGTAAATGTCTTACCTTTTAATAAATAATTTTTTGATGTATCTTACTTTACTAATATCTAAATGTACACTTACATATAGTCAAATAACTTGATTTATAAATTATATTATAAAAAAACAAATAAGTTATTTTATTTTAGATGGGAACTTGGATTTAAAAAATGTAAAATGGTACATACGAGTACTTGTATAATGCAAATATCTTGCGCTGCCACCGGAACTGGTAGCGGTTCAAGTGTGCCGTATTAATATGTACAATGGAGTGCGCCGAGGACATTGCCGAGTTTGGAACTTTGCAAATATACGACAAAATAGTTTTGCGTCTAAAATGTGGATAAAAGAATAGAAAACTGAAAGTTTGTTACGAATTGATATCTTCCTACGTCAGGACTCGACGCAAGGCAGTCTCGAATCAATTTCAAAGCTGCTACGAAAGAGATTTATAAATATTTATAAATCTCTATAATCTATAAAAAAACATAATACGTGACGACTAATATAAACGGGAAACAACGTTTTTGGCTCATCTATAATAACGATGCGATACGATTTTTGGGAAGAATTTAGATTCTATAGAACACGCTATTACTATATTCGAGTATATGCATACACAATATATCAATTAAACAAATACAATTAAAGATTAAAATCAGTTGATTTATGCCATTCAACAACCTATATCTCCAAATACACGATGTTTAAGAGTATATTCTTCCCCTTCTTCTTTTTTTTGTACTGTCACACTTCCGTGGTGCATATGGCCTCAAGAATCCTTCTCCATACGACTCTGTCGCACGCCTGATGCCTAACACCAACCCATGAAAGTCCTGCCGCTTTAACCTTGTTCTGCAGGGTTTTTCTCCAGGAGCCTCTTAGTCTGCTAGCTTCATTTTACACTAAAAGGGGAAGAGTTTAGTGCACTCTAGGCGATGTAGGCTAGCATTAACCTAGTAGTATCAACCTAGTTCCGTCTCACGCTGTGACTGATCCATAGCCATTTGCGCCTTGCTACTTGTTCTAAAATTGGATTTTCGCCTGTCGTGGCCCAGAGAACGGAATTTTTCTGTTTATGACCCAAATATCTTGAATATTTATAAACCTGGAGTGTTGTCAATGATGTCAATGACGTCCGTGGAAGATTACCATGTATTGCGTCTGTACAGAAAACGCTTTGAGCTTTCTTGAAATAATCATTTCGAGAGTAGGTAAGAATACAATATAACTTTCCAAATTTCATTTTATTTCACCAATACGTGCGATATAACCTGCATATGTTTTATGTCAAAAATACACCACACCTAAAATATGGGTACTTATATTTTTCATAAAAAATAAAACACAATAAATATATATAATCGGGCGGTGGTATAAGATACAGGACTCTTTGCTCCCGATCTAGGGGGCATGGTTTCAAGCCTAGATACGAACAAACCCCTTCTTCATGATGAGCTATTTTCTGCTTATATTGAAGATCGTAAAATAAATGTCTTCGATTCAAATCCGTATTGCTTCCATTCTCAAAAATGTGCGTTGACCTCATTTTGACGAGTTATTACTAGAATGTGTTATTATTATGAAATTATTCCGTGCCCGGATCAAACAAATAAAAATAAAATTTAAAAGAAATCTAAAAAAATATCCAATTCGAATTTGAATGTAGAGTTCAAAATTGAGGAAAACATTTGCGGTTAGTTGATATAATAAAATTGATGTGACAAACGCAAAATTCAATTATTTATTCCATTTTTAAAAGGTTGAAAGTCAATGTTTTTCGAAGTCACAAACGATTTAAACTACACATACATTCAGTGAATAAAGAAGTAAACATTTACGTTAAGTATTATGGAACGTTTGTCCGTAAAATAGATTAAAAGTTAACTGAACCGTTTCAGCAAAAGGCTGGATGAATAGTAAAAACAACGTATTGTTCTCTGTTGCCATTCTTCATATTTACAAAGTGATCTGTTGAATCCATTAAATTAGGGCGGTCTGTTTACAGGGCGAATAAACACCAAACACCCACTCCAATACACACAGGGTATTTTAGGGCGCAGTGCTGATATTTCAAAAGGAAAATACAAAAAAATCTTTAATTCTATCTGCGTAAGATTGAAAACAAATTTATATTAATTTTTGACTTAAAATAATGAAGTTTAAGTTCCATGTTGTGCAACTGTTTTGCAACCTTCATATAGTAATGTGAAAACACACGATATTTTTATGGACGTGTATCTTCCGAGAAAACATTTAATTTTGATAATAATAAGTGATATTTTATTAAATAATTATTTCGATAATTCGCCAAATACCTGGTTTCCACATATTTTAACTTGGGTAACTCGTGCATAATATTTATTATAATATTTATGTATTAAATATATATACTAATACATGTTATGCACGAGTATATAATATAATATACCTGTATATATTATATAAATATTCTGCACGAGTACATAATATTAATTATTATATTTATGTAACTATTTAGCAAAGATAATATTTCTTCAAATCATTTAATGAGTTAAGACATCCTATTTTTTCAACTTTAAATTTATTTATCTCGACATGCTTTACACCTTTAAATTCAAAATCTTTATATCGTTCTCCTGACGATGAAGGTGTAAAACCTTCGAAAGGTTAAAAAAAACGAAATGGAAAAACAATGTTTAATTCATGAATTTGTTGAATTTGTTTGAAAGAAACGTTTAATTCTTATCCATGGCGATTGTGAGTTTGATTTCAAGCTCATTTTTCATTACTCATATTACTTAAATTTTCGTTTGCTTAAATATTGGAAACAATGACTTAATTTTTTTATTAAAATAAAATATATTTTTTTTGGAAAATTACGCATTCTTAAAGGTTGTAAATACAATTCATACTTTATATTTGGTAGTTTAGACTTAAGTATATACATTGTGATGTTTGATTTAGATTATTATATTGTTACCGGATATGTCAAAAGAAACCTGCCATAACGATTATACTCGGGAAATAATAGAAAAGCTTGTTAACTTTGTATCTTGTTATTTAAGATAAATTTCCGTTATAAAATTCGAGTTAAACGAAGAGAAAACATTTTTATTAATAGTCTGATATTACTGCTTAATTAAAAAAAATATTAAACATAATTTGTTTGTAATAAAAAAAACAGTACATTTTGTTTATTATTCTTTTAATTACTAGTACTTAATTACATTATAAAATTCCAAGAAAATCTTGAAATCAAAAAAAATACTTTCTTCTGTTATATAAAAAAAACTCTAATTCTTCAAATAACCTCGTTTATAAATTAGAATTCAAAGAAGAAAGACGATACCTTTATCGGTTTCCAGGGATCTATTGTGTTGAAGTAGTGAAGTACTTCGAACTTGGCGAATGAATTCTTTGAAACATTCGTATAATATTGGCATTGATGTTGAAATTCTGTGAAGAATCGATAACATCGTTTCAGCAGACTATTACGAATCTACTTTTGATAGTCCCTTTCATTGCGATGGAAGTGTTTTCGTTTTTCTATTCTAAATATAAAATAAAGGATTTTTTTTAACGAAAATATCTTTTTGCATTATATTTTTATTAAATTTCTGCGATCTCAAAGTACAATATAAAAAATCAAGAAGCAATATTCCATTACGACCTTCGTGGCCGAGTGGTAAGTGCATTGACTGCCACCCCGAAGGTTCCGGGTTCGATTCCCGGCGAGGGCAGTGTGATTGTGACACTGTCTTTGGCCTGGTGTAGAATTCACGTGACAATAAAATGGGGATAGATTGGCTACCTATCACATGTCACGAGAATCACTATGATAGCTATAATACCCTTTATATTGATTTGGCTCATGCTGTCATGATGTAAAGAGCGATTCAACAAAATAATAATAATAATGTACATGCATCGACTAGAGTTTAAATGAAATAAATTACCGTTTTCCAGTTAATATTGCTACTATATCTTCGAAATAAATAACAATTCTTCTTCTTCTTCTTCTTTTTCTCCTTATAGACCTTTGGTCTGTTCCTGAAATCAGGCTGGCCTCTCTTGGGAGGTTCACTCCCAACTATCTCTCCATCTCTTCGGCGATCTTCCGGGGGGACGGCAGCCGGCAGGAATCTGATGCGCCACACCGTGTGGGATTCTGGTGGGATCCATCCTCTACACGTGCGCACTCCAGTACTTTCTGCGTTGTCTTCCCCATCTCACGACATCCTCCACCTTGCAAATCTCGCGGATAGCCGTGTTCCTCACCCTATCTCGAATAGTCCTTCCTGCTATCATCCCCAGCGTCCTCATCTCTGCCACCCGTACTTTAGCCTTCGTTCTTGTTTAATGTTTCTTGAATAATGATGCCAAACTCCGTATTAATTAATAATAATTAACGAGAGCGCTGATATTAGACTTACAATGAAGTATAAATAAAGGCCTAGCAGAGCAAAACATGCCATTCCCTATAAACTAATGAATCTTTAGATAACAGACGATTTCATTCATTCATTATATGATTGAACAATTATTTAATTATAATAATTTAAATTAATATGATTATAGAATGACATCTATCAAAATGGATAACAACACATTCAAACATCTACAGTGATGATTTCTTATTCGAAGTTAATTAGCGTTTGTAAAGAGTTTAATAAAATAAAGAATAAAATTGTTCAGAAATGCAGACGTACTACAGAGAGCCAGAGTTATAAGAGAGCTGTTGTCGAGTGTAAAAGTTAGAAAGGTCTTATATTTGGGTAATGTTCTTAGAGGAGAAAAATACCACCTCCTTCGACTGATATTTATGGGTAAAGTGAAGGGACGTCGGGGAATCGGTAGAAGGCAGTTGTCCTAGCTGCGGAACATAAAATAGTGGACAGGAATTAGAAGAGTTTAGAACCTGTTCCAAGTGGTGCAGGACATAAATGCCTTTGCTGCAGTGATCGCCAACATTGGGGGGACCTGACAGGGCACCGTAAGAAGAAGAAAGAGTAAAAAAGAATGGACCGGAGTTCGGGGGGTGGGGGAGTTGTTTCATCTGGTACAGGACAGAGAGACCTACGCCAGGGTGATAGCCGACGTCGGGGGGACCTATCATGGCACTCGAAGAAGAAGAACGAGTAAAATGTGTAAATTAGTATATTCGAGTTTTAAAATAGTTTATTCTGATGGTAAAAAGTAATACATTTGTGTAAAGATGTTGAGAAATCAGATAATGTTTTCGAAATGCAACATTTAATTAATTATACTAATACGGATCAGACCGGGCGACTAATGAAATGAACGTTCCGTTTGATACAGTTTTATTTAGTGATTCAAAGTTGCGACAGCTAGTCAGCAATATATATGCAGAGGCTTCTTATATCTATGTAGTTCCTGTCCGGCGGCGAGGTACCGGCAGAAGTTCTATAATAAACTTATAAAAGTGAAAAAAAAGATAGCAGTTCATATAAAAACTTCAAGTAAAGAAATTATTCATTAAAACGAGGTAGAAATATGTGTGTTTTTTGTAACCGAGTTACATTATAGTTATTAACAATTATCTTCTTCTTCTTCTTCTTCTTCTGCTTTATTTAGGATAGTGTCCTTTTGTTTCTCGGAGCCTGTTCCTGGGATGCACATGTCCTACTGTCTCACCATCTTTTAGGTGGTCTTCCTGCAGGTCGATTTCCTGTTGGTACTTTATTTGCGGCTATATTTATCACTCTTTCTATTACAATTATGATACAATTAAATAAAATTAAAATATTGATTTACTTAAATATCCGTTTTCAATTTTCAACTAACACCTAAGAGAGCCGCGACCCACACTTTGTAAAATATATGTGATATTAACACACGGTAGATAAATTAAATTATCATCTGAGTATGCTTATTGTATCAAATTATTTGTTATTCACTGTGTAATAGATTGTAATGATAAACATATTATATATCATATTATGAATTCTGTTTGTACTTCAAAATATCAGGTATCATTATAATAAATACTCTCTTGAATTGAACGTAGACGTTTACAATAATACAATACAATAAACATTTACTAACACATACTAAGATATGTTAAAATAGTTTTGTATTGAAATCATTGATACAAATATTTGAATCTTGATTTGTATGACAATCAAAAACCACTCGTGAGAAACACGATGTATTCAGCAGAACTAAAACTCCTAATATAAAGCTGTTTTGTTAAGTATTTTATTCAACTGTTTTACGTATATTGCTTGAATTTAATGATTTTTGTAATTTAAGAAGTTTTACATTCTTCTTTTGAGAATGAATAATATATGACGATTTGTGATATAAGTGCGATGGGCGAGAAATTGGAGCAAGTTACCGAATTTACGTATCTGGGAAGCATGTTTACAAGATATGGAAAAATGGAGAAAGACATCGAAAGAAAGGTTGGTGCTGGGAATAAATTAAATGGCGCACTCAAAGTCATTACTGCAAATAGAAATATATCCACAGAAGCAAAGATGGCAGTGCACAATGGAGTCGTAGTGCCAACCCTCATGTATGGAAGTGAAGCTTGGAGCTGGTAAAAGAAGGATGAAAGCAGGATGAATGCCGTAGAAATGAGATCACTAAGAAGAATGTGCGGGAATACGTTGTGTGATAGAATACTGAACGATGAAATAAGAATGAAATGTAAGGCAGATGACTGCATCATGGATAAAATTAAAAAAATATCCCTGAGATGGTTTGGATATATGGAACGAATGGGTGAGAGTAGAATGGTTAAAAAGTTGGACACAAGCAGCGTGAGTGGGAAAAGACGCATAGGACGACCGAGGAAAGCATGGCATGACCAAATAAATCAACTTCTAAAAGGCGGTCACATTCGAAGTCGGAATAATCGACGTGCGTTCATGGTACGATGTATGAATGTAGAGGAAACTCGAGAGGTATGCCAGGACAGAGCATTGTGGCGATCCATCCTCTCTGCCTACCCCTCCGGGGAAATGGAGTGATGTTTAGTTAGTTAGTTAGTTAGTTATTATATTTTTTCAAGTCCAAAACGAATTTAAAATAATTATTTCTATATTATCTCTTGAAACATGTTTATTTTTATTATGATACTTGATGGATATATCTAAGCCTTTTCGATTATTTTTGGGTCATCCAGCGTGTAATTTGCCATGTAATAAAAAGAGATGATTTGAATTTCGTTCATCTTCTCCGGGACGATTTCGAGAGTTAATGAATAAACAATTTTGGTTTTTAATTTTATTCCATAAATTATTTATCCTATACTTTAGTATTTTCCCTTGACTACCACGATGTTGATGTCTATAAGTAGCTGCTGTGAATGTTTGTGTTTTTTGTGTATTTATGTGTTTAAAATGAGTGAAACGTTGTGTATCAATTGATAATTAGTGTTTTCATATCACGTTTAAATATATAATAAATTAAAATTAAATAAATTACCTAAAACGCGTTTTTTTTTAAACATTTCCATTGGTTTATTAGACTGGAGGCCGATGAAGAGTTCGTTTATGGACTAAATATATAAAAGTTCTTCTAGTCAAATGTGATCTATGCAAGTTATGCTTGCCATCGCGAATTGGCTAATTTTAGTGAAAACGGCATAAAACTATGTAATTTTTATGGTGAAATCAGTAAAAAATGTGTTCATGTGAACATTTTGGCAGCTGTCAAAACTGTTTTTTTTTCGAAATTTGTTAGAACTGTTTAGAATTTGTTTTAAAGCAAAATGGAATTATTTAAATGATTTCACGAAAGTTCTTGACTGGTCTGCGATAATTTAATGTGTTTTTAATATTGAGCAGAAATGCGTTTATCAACAATAAACATTTCCACACTTTGACACTGATATCCTTACAGTAGATGATGGGTGTGGATAAAGGAGGAGGGTTTGACACCATGCTTCGTAAAATATCACATGATTATGAACACCATCATATTCGCCTCGGGTTTCTCCTTTAAACATGGAGAATGGAGAGAGATGGCCATGGATAGAAACTAGCGTAGGATTGCTGTGGATAAGGCCAAATTTTTTACCGGGATCTTCCGCCGAGAAGAAGAAGATAATCAAGTAAGAACTTACAATGTTTATTTTTTTTTTGATCTGAGAAACTTGATTATTAACGTTATTAGATAATTTAAGTAACTTTTAATCAGATTTTTTTAAGAATATAATTAATACTGTATTTTTGCAACGTAAATTGCATTCCAAAAAAAGCTAGAATGGCATTGCACAATGGTGTTCTTCTATCGACTCTTATGTCTGGAAGCGAAGCATGGAACTGGCAAAAGAAGGATGAAAGTAGAATAAATGCAGTAGAAATGAGATCTCTTAGACGAATGTGTGGATACTCTGTGTATGATAGAGTGTCGAATGAAAATATAAGAAGTGAATGCGATGCGAATGATGGTGTTATGAACAAAATTATGAAAAGATCATTAAGATGGTTTGGACATATGGAAATAATGAATGAAGAAAGAGTGGTAAAAAAAATATGTAAACGATGTAAATGGAACCAGAAATAGAGGAAGATCGAGGAAAACGTGGCACGATCAAATAAATCAAATATTGAATGTCGGCCACGTGAGGAGTCAGAGAAATCGACGCGCGTGCATGACACGATGTATGAATGTTGAGGAAGCAAGAGAAATATGTCAGGAAAGAAAAGTGTGGCAGTCCATTCTTTCTGCCTACCCCTTCGGGGAGACGGCGTGATGGTTAGTTAGTTAGTTTTGCAATGTACATTTTTCTAACGTCAGTTTCACTAATTTCAGAATATTGCCAAATGAATTATTTGTCATTTGTCATTTCATTCACTGTATTCTTATTATGTAAGCATGCGTACATAAAATATGTACGAAGTAACTCGTGTATATCGCGTACATGTATTATAATACATAATATAATACAAAGCGTATATTCTCTGTTTCAACGAATTGCGCGGATTCTACGACGCGAGAGGTAATGGTATAATATCATTAAACTTAAAGGAAACTTATAACAAGTTATTGCCAAACAACAAGTAAGAGTACATGTATTATAATATCTTAGATATAGTAATATTATGTTAGGTAAGAGATTTTGGAGGGGTCCTGTATTTATACGGATGCTTCAATATTTATGTACATACCCAATAAAGCGGTGGTCGTCTATCATCCAGAATATTCTGCATAATCAACTTCTGTTACTAAGCCGTTTAGTTAAATCGGACAAGCGTTGAGACCGCAAATTTTATTAACGATATTCATTTTGATATATCATGTATATCTATCATGAATATCAAAATTCATTTTTTTCCGATTGATTCGTTTAATTTCTCATAATCTATATGTCTAATATTTCTTTTTTATGTACTTTGTATACAATACTCACATTTATTGAAAAAAAAAAATTAAATATCAAACATATTTCGGAGTAACCAGCCCTTCATCAGTGTATTACATAAATATTCAAAATATTAATATATAATTAATACTGTATTTTTGCAATATGCATTTTTCTAACGTCCGTTTCATTAATTTCAGAATATTGTCAAATGAATTATTTGTCATTTGTCATTTCATTCACTGTATTCAATAAATCGACGTGCGTGTATGACTCGTTGTATGAATGTGGAGGAAGCTAGAGAGGTTTGCCAGGATAGAGCAGTGTGGCGGTCTATTCTCTCTGCCTACCCCTGCGGGGAAACGGCGTGATGGTTTGTTTGTTACAACATCTGTCAAAACTGACCATATTTGTAAATAATTTAATAATATTTTTAATATTTATATAATATCACTGATGAAGGGCTGGTTACTCCGAAACATGTTTGATATTTAATTTTTAAATAAATGTGCGTGTTGTATACAAAGTATAATATATAAAATAGAATTATTAACGGTATTTATCGACAGAACACTTTTTACATATTTTAAATATGTTTGTTTTGGATGACCGATTATATAAGGATATCGGCCATATTAAAACAATATTTATAAAATGATAAATGTTGTGTCATTTTAAAATATGTCCTATTTTTTTAAATTATATGAAAATAATTCTCCGTTCAAAAAAAACTATTTTTATAATTGTCAATTTTGCTTTTGAAGAATCATTATTGTTTGTAAAATAATGTTTGGGTGGAAACATACATACATAATTTTTTATTTTGTTTTTATTAAAATTTTAATTACAGACATTACAATATGACTATGTTTTGATCTCACCCCATTCATGGATGATTTAGTCAACCAGAATAAAGCCCAAAGCTTTTTTATTCAGGGGTGTAACTTTTTTGTTGTTTTATTAACTGATAAAATACTTTTCTTACAATCCATCGCATCTGCAGGTGATTTAAAAGTACGGTAATTTAGTTTGTCGTGTTAGAATAAGTTTTAGAAAATAAGAAACTATTCATATTTAATGGTGGTAAATAATTAAAACTAATAATATAAAAATAAGAACATTATTATTTACTTTGCAAGCTAAAACTCTCATTATCAAAACAATGCTCACATAAAATCATGTTACATTGAATCATTTTAATAAAAAAGTAGTGTTTTTAACAACAATATTTGGACTTTTCATAAACTTGTTTTCGGGTACAGAAGCCCTTCCTTAGTGTAGAAGTTAAATTTATTGAAATGAAAAAGGGCTTCTGTCTCCCAAAATAAATTTGTGAAAAGTTCAAAAAAGTATTGTGAAAATATGATACAACTAACTAACTAACTAACCATCACGCCATCTCCCCGAAGGGGTAGGCACACTTTTCTTTTCTGACATTTTTCTCAACATTCATACATCGTCGACATTCAATATTTGATTTATTTGATCGTGACACGTTTTCATTCTTTTTCCAGTTCCATGGTTCGTTTCCATACATAAGGGTCGGTAGAAGAACACTATTGGGCACTGCCATTTTAGCTTTTTTGGATAGGTTTTTGTTTGCAATGACAACTTTAAGTGCACCATTCACTTTGTTGCCTGCCCCAACCCTTCTTTCAATATCCCTTTCCACTCGCCCATCTCTTGTAAACATACTACCTAGATACACGAACTCATCTGCTTGCTCCAAATTGAGTGAAGTATTTTATATAAAATTTATTATAAACAGTTAAGCCACAGATTTAAACAGGAAAAAATTAGAAGAGTACGGAATTTTAATTAATAAAAATATTGTAGATAGCAAGCAAAGTTATCAAAGGATCTCTTCCATAAAGGCTCGTTCTTGGAGATTTCCGTCGAGTGGTCGGAAATAATAGAGGACACGGAAAGGAACGGAAAATTGAAATTCATTATAATACGAGCTCCATTGCTGAGTTGTCATCGGATACAAGCCGATACGAAATATTCTATTATTCTTTGAAAACTGAGCCTCGGATAACACGTACGAGTATATATTTTCAAGTGAATACTTCAACTGTTTCACGCTTACAGAATTTTATACACGTTTAATGTGTTTCGTTTCCGATTATCATTTTCTCTACGCAGCTACGTCGGTTGCGTTTGAAATAATTTCGTTAAACTTTACGCATCTTCGAGGACAATTTCTTGATGTGTAATAATGTCGTAATGTGTGGAGTACGGCATAATTTGCGAATTTAGTGTGTAGCTAATTTTCCCTTCGCGCCCTTATACAACACAGAGGGGAATGCATTGCTAATGAAAAACAGAGAATTAGCTGTATGGGATGTCTGAAGGAACCCGAAGCAAGAAAATTAATTATCGTGCCTTGTAAGTAGAGGCTGGAATATAACTTAGGAAGCTGTTTTATAGAAAGCTTTAACATTTTAATTTATGCATACCATTCGTTAAATATAGTTCTAGCGGTATTTTTTGATGCTTAAATATAACATAATAAATAATTTGTATTAAAAAATACCTGTATAATGGGATTCCGGCGTCATCTCGAAACCAGAACACCATATGTACTTTATCATGGTCCACGGATGTGACGTCACACGGAAGTTCTGCTACCCTTCCTTCCACTGCTTGAATATCGAAGGTTTTCACTGAAATTAAAGAATACCCATAATATAATTATTTGATGAATGATACTTTCGTAAAGCGAATACATGTTATAATGTATAATGATATTTTGTTTGACCAACAGGTTTTTTAAACAGTACCGATCGGTTTAATTCCAATAAGAGCATATTAAGAGGAACAAAACAAACAGATTGTTTTGGTATTCTGAAAAAGCTCCGTTCGGAGCGAAACCGGGGGATAGTGTTTAAAAAAAATCAAATGAGTGGTGTTGAAACCAAATATTTAATTATATGTAAATGTTTGATTACACTTTATTATGTATATAAAAGTTCAACATACAGTTATTCACATAAAAACTAAAAATTCATATAGAAAAAGTCCAGTAATGGAATTTATCCTAGATGGATTAAATAAATATCCTGCGTTACATCATATTTCATAAAATATCGTGCGTAACAAAACAATATTTCAAAAAAGTTTTAATAACACTCCTTTCTTCGAGTTCTCGAAGCATAAAGAGACATTGCGAAATTAAATTATGAAGAGTTGTACTCACTCGAAAAGGAAGAAAAAAAAACGAATTTAAGCGATCACAGGCTAATGTGACATTTTCAAGCTTCATTAATATTAAGGTGGGGCGATCGTCTTACTTTTTCGGTTAAAAGGGGAAACAGGAATTACAGCAAAGCGAAATTACAAAGATGTTAAAAGGCAGTTCTGTGAATGTTCCGCGAACTAGGTACAGTATTGAGATAAAAATTACTTCCATAAGCTGAAAAGCATTTCAACAGGACACCGCGTGTCGAGCGTTATCTTCCTTTATAGAGATTTCCTCTAGTGGCATCAGAGCTTAAAGAACGTCCCCTCGAATTTAGAAGCTGAAATGAAGGCATGCAAAATACCGCCACAGGGTAAAACGATACAGCTCCTCTTCGTTATATATCAATGAACATTTTTATAAATCGGTTTACTGAAAATTATTTGGATCCCGTGAAACGGAATACGAAATGTTCTTTTATGTCATTAGGGTATTAATTCCGCCAGAGAATTTTATCGACAAAATTTACTATCTAAAAATACCCTCTTATTTTTAATGACGAAGTCAACATTTTTTAACAGAACACCCAACTATTTTCCTTTTCCGAGACATGGGCTTTGAGTTCAGATATAACCATAAGTCAGATCAAATTTTTATTAGAGAGAGTAAAATTTACCACCATGTTAAAAGCGGCCCATATTCTCGGAGATTCTATATCGGAAGGGGCTTTTGCTTATATATTCGCGAGGACTAGAAACTGCATTTGTGTTGTCAGGACTGGTTTTTAGATGCCGCTATCGGAGGCTTTATGATAGAACCGCAAGATGTCGGAGATGAGCGCCTTTGGCGAATATTACTTAATGATGATGATCCTTTACGCCGCGAAGGGAGCGGCGCGGAGGGGCGGAGTAATCAGGGGAGAGCCTTTGATGAGGGCGAAAAACGAAAAAAGGGGGATGAATATCTAAAATGAAAATGTCAAATGATATTATTTGTTGCTCTATTCGTTTAAAATAAGGGCGCGTGGGAACGTAATGATTTCTTAAAGTAAATTATCAAAGGAAATTGAAAAAATAACTTGAAGTTTCACATTCGAGTATATACGAATTAAAAAGGTATTTTTCTATCATATGCTATAACCGTAAAAATATTGATAAGAGAAATGACAATTTTAAAAGTTAAACCACTAAAATCGTTTTTCTTTGGGACATTTTATTAATACCCTATAAAGTTTATTATTGAGTTTTGTAGGTAATATACCAATTAACTTTATTTCAATATGTGTTCTTGTCTTTATTTCATTGATTTGTGTATTTTTTCATTGTCTCATGCTACGGTTTAAATTTACCTGATTTATATATTATATTTCTTGTTTGTCTTTTGCTACTGCCTTGTTTAACTTAAATTGTATGTTTATTTATCTAACACTAATGTCTTGTTTTGCCTGAGTGGTGGTGCATGACAGCTGTACTGCCACTTTTATAAACTTGTTATGCACATATAACAATTTTTATTATTAACTAGCTGAACCCGGCCTCTCTTTGCTGTGGCTTTGTCTGATATTAATTATAAGGGGAGAAAATAAAAATTGTCTAGCAACTATAAATTTACCGAGAAAACACATTGCTTAATTAAATATCTTAATTTGCGTTGTAGAATACAAGGAAAGAAAGAAAAAGTATTTTCATTAAAAATGTTTTTTGTTGTAAAGCTTTGATGGACTGCATTTTTGTGTTTTTCCATTTTCAGCATAAACATAGTGATCAGATAGTTAACCAACTCTGGAGCACGCGACATAATTAACCATGAGAAAAGCAGTCGTTTTCTCAATTCAAACTACACACTTGCAAAGATTGTCCTTGCACTTTATTGATAGCCATAGCGAAGGCAAGGCGTATTGAAAATTGAAGTCGTTTGAACTCGAACACCATATCTGTCGAAATAAATGGTATTTGTGGAAGTAGTACGTCTTCACCTCTTTATGAGGCTTTATCAAAATTGTTGATTCGATTAGACTATTCATTCATTTTTTAACTACTAATCTCGTACCATTACATAACTTAGGCTGTATGATTTGCATAGACTTTCACAGTACATTTAATAAAGGTTTTCTGCTTAATGCTTTCTAATCTTAATATAGATGACGCTAGTGTAGAGTGAACATAAAAATGTGAAAACAGGTGTAGAAACCTACCATATATACAAGTTCCAAAAAAAGTTTGTCACACGTGGTGGTCATAACGGCGGAATGGGGAATGTTGTTAAACGTGAAGCGATCGCTCAACCCAACCAATGACAGGTCATAAGTCCTGTAAGCGCCTCGGCCACCACCTTCTGTTCCCAGAAAACAATTTGCATCTTCGTCTCTATTGAGATACAATTAATCCTTGTAAAATAAAAATAATTTATCCGCAATGGGTGAAATCCAGTATTTGTCTACAAGAATTTGTATACATTCAAAATGTTGTTGATTAATGTTTTCAAGTAATATAATTGGCACTCCAATTTTCAAATTAAAAATGTGTGATGGTAATCCAGGAACATCGAGTAAATTGAGAAATTCCGTTGGAAAATTCACAATTTTACTTTGGTTAATCACCGAGATTAATTTGTATGTCATTGTTTCACCTGCGATTTGGTTTCGAATAATGTTGTTCATAT
Source organism: Lepidostoma basale (assembly GCA_022606425.2). Classification (NCBI taxonomy): domain Eukaryota; kingdom Metazoa; phylum Arthropoda; class Insecta; order Trichoptera; family Lepidostomatidae; genus Lepidostoma; species Lepidostoma basale. Next base: position 1,365,311 of record JAHDVF020001249.1, read on the forward strand.
CGTGTACGTCGACATTTTACCTGCTAGAATGGCTCTTTTGCTCAAGCATGCATGATTTTATTGATGGTTGAGGTATAAGTTTTGTAAAACTCCATTATTAATTTATAAACTCCATTATTAGTCAGTTTGAGAATGCCCTCGCGAGGCGAAACAAATTTGTCAAAATTTGTATAATTTATATAAATTAAATCCAAGTAAAACCACTTAAGAATCGGGTTTACTATAAAATTATTGTTTATATACTTTGGAATACCTTGTCTACTAATTCTTCTTTTGAATTTACGATGTGAGAGAAATTAGATAGGAAGCAGATTTTTTAGATCTAGTTTCTGGATTTGCAGGAACAGTGCCGTTACCGATTTCGAGTAATTGTCTTGAAAATTTGGCAGCTATTGAATCATTCTTAAGTTAGACTTTCATATTCGTGGTTAAATCAGGCATGCATGCAATTAATCAGGTGGCGTTGAGCGAGGTATGACTGGAAGCGTTTGCCTGAAGCCACCAAATAGCAACACCACTACTCCACCAAATGGAACTGGATTATTTCGCAAGTCTTTCAATATTCAATATTTAATGCTTCCAATGACTTTTTGAGAAACATTGTACACTTATCGTAATATATGAACATTATCTAGGGTTTTTGGAATATAATAAATAAAATTGTGTACCCCACTTTTATTTATGAAATATTTTTACAGAATTAAGTATTAATGACAACATGCTTCGGAGGTGACCTCCTCCATCCTGCTTATAATAGAACAACTCCTTCAGTTTCCATGAAGGGAAGATCTAAAATACATTAATAAATTATATGTTATCATCAAGCACATAAAATATTGATAGGATTACGCAAGTGAAATGTGAGAGTTCATGCTTAAAATGACGTTTATTTATACACAGAGCCTTTATATTTGTGCGGTAATATTTTGTTGTAAAGTATTCATAAAAAGTTTTTAAGGAGAAGTTTATTTTTGTTTCAAAGACTCTTGACGGATTAAGGATCAACATGATATTTAGAAAACACGAGGCATAGAAGAGGTATCGAATAATTTATTTTTAAATTTGATCACAAAAATTCATAAATACTAAATTTAACTCATGTATTGTAAAATTTCTATCCACGAGTACACGATTTTTTTGCACAATATTCCTTTGTTTCTGTACATGTAATTAAAATATGATTGTATAATTTATTTTGCTTTATTAATGTGTAAATGAAATACATCGTAAGACTGGTCCAGTCGATCGATGCCAGCCAGCTTGGTAAAATTAGTCGCTGTCAAATTAATGACAAAAGTTGAAGTAGTCATTAAAAACGAATGTTTTTATTTATTTATAGAATAAAACGTTTTTTTTGTATTAAGGGGTTACGCCACCCTGAAATAAAAAAAATCAAATGAGATCAAAAAGAATCAGAGAACACCAGAGCAACAATAGAAGATCTTATGTATGTTTCAGGAATCGCAGTCTAAATGTTATTAAAAAAAAAATGATTTAAATGCGCTGACTTCATACTTTTTTTCTATTGCGTTTTACTCGAAACTACTTTTTTCAAAACGGTGTACACGATATTTCCGGATCTACTCACCCAATTTGGTTGAAATTAACAATAGTTATTTTCCATAATAATATCTACAATATGACGTAGGCTTTTTTTAAGAATTGGATGTCATGTTCAAAAGTTATACATTTTTTTATCCCAAAATTTCAATGAAAAAATTAAGTTTTTTTCTTCAAACAGCTGCCATTTCTACAAATAAACAAAAAAATTAATCCATACCCCTACGTCGCTCGATAGCTTTTACAATTCATAATAATAAACAATTTGTTTTTTTGATTTCAGTTAATGGATTATAAAGAAGTTATGTACACCATCAGCAAAGATTTTCAAAACAGGGCTCTACATATCGGCGATTATCTCCGCCATTTGTTTCTCTTTATTTATTATTGTAAATTGTTTATAAAAATAGTTTACACATGTATAAATAAATATTATTTTATTATGTGCATAATGGTATTCTTGTGCCAACCCTTATGTATGGAAGTGAAGCATGGAACTGGCAAAAGAAGGATGAAAGTAGAATAAATGCAGTAGAAATGAGATCTCTAAGATGAATGTGTCGCGAATCTGTATATGATAGAGTGACAAATGCAAGTATAAGAAATGAATGTGGTGCGAATGAAAGTGTTATGAACAAAATAAGGAAAGGGTCATTAAGATGGTTCGGACACATGGAAAGAATGAGTGAAGACAGAATGGTAAAGAAGGTATATGTGAACGGCGTGAACGGAGCTAGACATAGAGGAAGGCCGAGGAAAACGTGGCACGATCAAATCAATCAAATATTGAATGTCGGTCACGTGAGGAGTCTGAGAAATCGACGCGCGTGCATGACAAGATGTATGAATGTAGAGGAATCGAGAGAAGTATGTCAGGACAGAACGGTGTGGCGTTCCATTCATTCTGCCTACCCCTCCGCGGAGACGGCGTGATGGTTAGTTAGTTAGTTAGTTATATTAAATGGCTGTTTTACAACAATTTAATTTTTATACCAATTTTTCTAACCGTAACCCTTTAAGTTTTTTGTTAACTGACGGAAAATGGAGATTCTTAGTCCCTTTGAATAAATATGTAAACTGTTTTTGTGCTGGTATTAGCTTCCGACTGCCTCCTTCTGATTTCCGAAATTGTGGTTTAAGATCAACACAACAATGGGCCCGGCGGCGATAATCGTTTGGAGCTGCCTCAAGAACCGCTCAACTATTTGTTTTGGAGGGAAAACAATGCAGAGTTTGCGCAGCTCTTGTCCCCAGTGTAAAGTTTAAATGTTGTGATGCAGACTTTCTCTTGCTTTAGAGAGTTCTGTTAATGCTTAAGCCAAACAATATGTTCTTTTAAACTGGCCTTTATTGTTTGACCCTTAATTCTGATTTACATAGAACCTCGTTCAATGTTAATCGTACAAGTAAAAAAGTCGTTAAACTTTTTTTACTTAAAACATAACAAAGTCAAAAAGATAATAAAATGATTTTACTGAAACCTTTTGATGAAAGTTCATTTTAATTAATAATGAAATAAAACGATGTTTTTTAACCACTTCCACTTTTGTCTTTATATCGACAGCGGCAGGTTTCGCCAGGCTTGCTGGCATCGACAGACTGGTGTCCCATTAAGTCAAAAAGAGTTTAAAATTTCAATTATAAATGGAATTATCTCACATAACAGAGTCAATAATATATTATATTATAACAAATAGCATCTAGTTTTTGAAACATTATTTTTGTATACGACAACAACAACGACAATAAACGATCAGGCCGTTTCCCCGTAGTGGTAGGCAGAGATTATGGACCACCACGATACTCTATCCTGGCACACCTCTCTAGCTTCCTCCACATTCATACAGCAAGTCATATACGCACGTTGATTTCTTCCGACTTCTAACATGACCATCCTTTAAAATTTGATTAATTTGGTCATGCCATGTTTTTCTCGGTCTGCCTAGACTCCGTACTCCATTTACATCATTAACGTATACTTTCTCAACCATTCTTTCTTCATCTATGCGCTTCACATGTCCGAAACAACGCAGCGATCCTTTCAAAATTTTGTTCATAATACCTTCTTCCGCTCTACATTCCTTTCTTATATCAGCATTTGAGATTCTGTCGTATATTGTTCTACCACACATACGTCTTTAGGACCTCATTTCTACCACACTTATTTTGTTTTTATCCTTTTTCTGCCAGTTATATGCTTCGCTTCCATACATTAGGGTCGAGACCTGAACTCCTCTGTGAACAGCCGTTTTCGCTTTCATTGATAAGTTCTTGTTTCCAATAACTATTTTTAAAGTCCATTCACTTTGTTACCCGCACCAACCCCTCTTTCGTCTACGATAATAGGTTATTTCCTTAAAAAAACACAATTTAATATTACACATATAATGTGATTGAAAAAAACACAATTCAATATTACACATATAATGTATTTGTGTACATGATTGTTTTTCTAAAACGTGGCACGATCAAATCAATTAAATAAAAAAATTTTGCAACGTGAGAAGTCTGAGGAAACGACGTGCGTGTATGATACGATGTATGAATGTTGAGAAATCGAGAGAAGTATGTTAGGGAAAAACAGTGCGGCGATCCAATCTTTCTACCTACTCCTCTAGAGAGACGCCGTGATTGTTAGTTAGTTAAATAAAAAAAATATCTGTTACTTAAAATTGTCTATTTTCATAAACAAACTTTATAGCTTAAACTTTTTGAAGAGAGTCTATGGAAATAACATACCTTAAAATCAGCAATCATCACTCAATTCTCAATTTCTCAGTTAGATAAAATATATAAATTTCACCAAAAACGAAATGAATGGACATACTTCTGATACCCTTTTTACACCCTTTGACGATAATATTATTTGATGTTTGGAGCCTGACTTAGATAACGATAAGACTCGAAATCAATTTTTAGAAAGAGGTCAACCGCTAACCCTTACGCTTTGTACCTGAAGAAATTTTCTTGATATCAGGTTTCTCGGAAGGCGGTAGACTTACACTACACCTTCGACCCATCATTAATGAAGATTCGCGTTGTAACTACAAGCATATATTGTATGACAGAATTACACCCTAATCTCGAGTACGAATCAATAGAAATCACGAAGCAGTGAAAGCTCTCGACAGATATGGCGTTTCTAAGTTAATAATTCGGGTTATCTCGCGATACTCGACACTTGGAATCCAGCCTCTTTAGGAAAAGTTTCAGCACGAGAACAAAGGGTATTCAGTTAACATTCACTTGTATTTGGAGTCTATTGTTAAAGGAAAGGATGTATGATTGCTGAAATGAACTGTAAACATTTCGAGTAATTTAATTTGGGTCCGTGAATCTCGGATCCAATAAAATCTCTCTTTGTCTCATGTCTCGAGATTACGATTTTAAGTAGAACCAGCGTCCTTTACAGAAAGACATTTAAATACTGTGTTTTATTGCAAAGTACCATACTTCTTGTCACTCCAAAATCAAATGACAAAGAAGAACGCGGAACAAAAATGATTTATTTACAAATAATGTTTATTATAAGACCGTATAAAATACAACATTTATAGAACAACGCGAAAATTTAAATTAATTAACTTTTAAAGAAATTTTATTATACATATCTTATAATTAAGATCAAAGAAGATTATTTGAAGCTTATTACTCTAAGAAAAATAAGTATGTATATTTACTCATAATAACGGCACGTGTCGTTTGTAGAATAATCTTATTTCTCATACATTTTAAATAAGAAAACCTCGAAGGTGAAATAAAATATTGTCTCTGATGAGAAATCATGTATCAAGTCGCAGGTGTTGTAGGATTTTCACTAAAAAGGATTTCGGAGAAACCGTTTTTCCTTTACGAAATCTCAATTTTCGGTGAACAGGTGTGGGTTAGCGCTCAAAGGGACTCCTTTTGTTTAGATCCATTTTAGAAGTGTTAATAATGAATTTGCCATTTATATTTTGTGTAAACTCCTTGATGTACCCGCTACCTACATACTTTGGAAAACCCGACACCCTTTCAGATCGGGTACTAGAGAAATGTTCTAATTAACTCCGAGGAAACATCAACTCCTTCCGATCCAGTCGTAAATTCTGTGACAAGATTTTGTTTTCAAAGAAATGATTAATTCTATGAAGAAATGTGTTATGTTTAGAGCGGTACAGGAAATGGACAACATTTATTTTCCCGGCAACATCCAATCCCCTGGGGGACACCCTCAGGAGATTTAATGCGATGGGACTCCGGATAATCGCTTAGAATTATTATCTTCTTATGGATTGAATTTGATATACTTTCGCAAGTTAAATGCTTAAGCTCATTATATTTTAAAACAGTAAACTGCAATGAATTAATTAAACCTTGAAGTTAAATTTAGTTGGGTAAATAAATAAATAAAACTAGTCGCAATCCATGAAATATTCACAGAAGTAAAGGTTTTCTATCGAATATTATAAGCAGCTTAAGGTTTTAGCTTTTAATATAAATATTTTTTTCACACACGTTCGAAATTTCAGAATAAACAACATCCAACTGTTCTGTTTTTGTTTTCTACATTACTGTCATTCAAAAATAATCAGAATAAAAATAAAAATAATCAAGGAACGTTCTCGGGGATGCGCACCGTGTGCATTTTGAAATACTTTCGGAGAGAAGTATTCCACTCTCGCTCTCTTGTATTTATAATATTCTCATACTATTTCTTGATTAAATTTGGGGTTTTTCTATTTATATAAATAATATTATGAGGACATTTATTTTCCTGAAACATTGATGCAAAACTTATTATCAAATAATTAATACTTACGAAAACGTCTGTTTTCTACAATTTTATTTTATTTTATGGGAATAAAATGTTTCGTAATATTAATGTTTTTAATATATTTTTTGTGGAAGTTCTTTGTAAATATTGAAAATAAAACTTCTTTTATATTATAATACAAAATTCAGTTTAATTACACGTTGTTTATTTTCAAGTTTCGATCGGTATCAGCAGCTCCCCGCCAACTTATGGATTATACCAGAAGATGGCAACAAGCCGCTGAAAACGGTCGAAAAAAAAACTGGGATAAAAGTAAATTATATTTTAAAATTAGCTTCATTTTATTTTTATTCTTATTATTAACAAATAAATGCTGCCAAAATATTCAATTAACAACAATAAATAACTTAAACTTAATTTTAGAAGTTACTTACGGCTGCAGAATATATTTTTGGTTTAATCGGGAATAAATACAGAGGACAAATTTCGTCTTGCTTTGGCATTATCAAATATCATTTTATACATTTGATAATTCTTCAGTTAGGTAATACATATCATTCACAAAAAAATGGAATAAAACTTCTAGAAAAGATACGTTATCATTCGTATTAATTTCTTATTGAAGAAATTGGCTTTTTTGTATACGTTGAATGAAACACATTGCTTTGTTCTAAAAAATGGCTAGAAGTCTACTGGTTACATTATTTATTAGCCCTTCTTCTGCAATATTGAATTATGTTACAATGATGTGGAAACATTAATCATTTTGTTTCTCTCTCTCAGTGGCGGCTCTGATGGATTCCGTAATCTTGCGTAGGTACCATAGTACGGATATATACCCTTAACTCTCAGTGGCCATATTATTACAACCACTTAATGTTACACGCTTCAACATTATAACAAATTATTGTTTGTACATAAATGCGGTAAAATAAATGTTTTCGTAGTCAAGAACTGTAATTTTTATTACTTTTCCTAAAAGTAACAAAGAAATTTATATATAAAAAAAATATTGTTATTTGAAATTTCGTGGTAATATTGAAAAAAAAAAATAATGAATTTTTTTTTTTAAATGTGTTTAGCGGACTTTAATAAAACATATATTATAAAAAACTAAACTAAACTAACTAACATTTTTTAAAATAAATTATATTTATAAAAAATTACAAAAAATGTAAAGCAAATAAAATAATTATACTTGATTGTATGGCTTCGACCTACAAGATGGCAGCAAGCTGCCGAAACCGGTCGAAGCCATAAAATCAAGTGGAACTAAACTAAATACATATTATAAAGGAATTTTATAACGATTTTTAATTTTATTTTTATCATTTAAATTGTACTTCTACCATAAAAAGTACAAATAATGATGTTAACGGAGCTAGAAAAAGAGGAATATCGAGGAAAACGTGGCACAATCCAATAAATCCAATATTTAATGTCGCCCACCTGAACAGTTCGAGAAATTTACGTGCGTGCATGACGCGATGTATGAATGTTGACGAATTGAGACAAGTTCATCAGGAAGGAGCAGTGTGACGGCTCATTTTATTTACCTTCTCCTTCGGGAAGAGGGTTTGATGGTTAGTTAATTCTTACCAAGATATTTCAATTAACAATAATATAAATTTTTTAATTGTATCTCAATAGAGACGAAGAAACAAACTGGAAACTGAATATGGATGATCAAGGTGTTTACAGGACTTATGACCTGTCATTGGTTGGGTTAAGCGCACGCTTTATGCAATTACAACATTCCCCATTCCACCATTGTTATTATGATCATGTATGATACATTTTTGGAAGTTGTATATATACTCCAAATTCATACTTATCTTCACGTGGCAGTTCCAGTTAGCCATCTATGTAGATTTGATTGTACTAATTAATTTTTTAAGATTAATCTATACAATCCATCCACTAACGCCATCTATGAAGAATGATTGTTTAGAATGATTGTTTTGTATTAAAATGATTGTTTTGTGATTGTTTAGAATGATTGTTTTGTATTAAAAAATTTAAATTAACCACCCACAGGTGAAAATCCAGGATTCGTATACAGATATAAGTATACATTTCACAAATATTAACAATAATATAATTTTCTAGAAGTTTTATTTTATTTTATAGAAGCGACATATTTTACAATTAATACTAGTGAAAACGTTTTTTCCTAGAAATTTTAAAATATTTTATGGGAATGACATATTTTGCCTTGCTAAGGTATTATCAAATGTCACATTTGATAATGCCTAAGAAATGCGAAACATGTATCATATTTAAACTTCCTGAAAACGGATGTATTTATTATATTCGAATTATTAAAAAAAAAAAAGGTTTTAAATCATTGTTGCAGAAACAACAAAAGACATGTTTTGCCTAACCAAATGTATTATTAAATGTAGCAACAATCAAACACGAAGCATTTTATATACTCAACTTTATTAATGGAGCTGAAAAGAATACACTTGATAACGGTGAAACATGTTATTAACTTAAATATATTACAACTTCTACAAAAAATATGGTTTCAAATTTTAATTGTATCTCAATAGAGACGAAGACGTAAACTGGAAACTGAACATGGATGATCAAGGTGTTTATAGGACTTATGACCTGTCATTGGTTGGGTTAAGCGTACGCTTTATGTAATTACAACATTCCCCATTCCACCTTTGTTATTGTGATCATGCATGACAAATTTTTGGAAGATGTATATATACTTCAAAATCCATATTTATCTTCACGTGTCAGTTTCAGTCAGCCATCTATGTAGATTTGGTTGCACTTGTGAATTTTTTCAAGAATAAACCTTTACAACCGACCCACTAACGCCATCTATGGAGAATGATTTTCGGCATTTAGCAAACTACCTTATTAACACAATGCGAAGGCTGTCGCCTAACATATTGTTAGAAGCCGCTAGGAGTATTATTCCATTCTATATGCCAAAGAATTTGACTAGAATATTTGAAGAACAAATATTTGTGAATGTATACTTATACCTGTATACGAAATCCTGGATTTACACCAAAGGGTGGTTAATTCAAATTTTAATTGTATCTCAATAGAGACGAAGACGTAAACTGGATGATCAAGGTGTTTACAGGACTTATGACCTGTCATTGGTTGGGTTAAGCGCACGCTTTATGTAATTACAACATTCCCCATTTCACATTTGTTATTGTGATCATGCATGACATGCATGATCATGCATGACATTGTGATCAAATATGGTTTCATTCGTATTTATTATTAAATAAGAGTTTGACAGCATTGTAAAAGGGGCAATAAATATAAATTTATTCTTTGTTTCTAAGATAGTTATTTTAAACTTCATTTTAAGTTTCTACTATATTCGGCATTACTTTGGGATGATTTACATTTGAGTAGATAAATTACACTCTTGTTATCACAAAACTTCAAGTGTTTATTATTGATATTTCGTAATGCCCTAGCACTTCAATATAACATAATATAATAAAATTTCTAGAAATTGGACGATTATTCATTATTAAGCCGTCACATTTCAGTTAAGTTAAGATTGATAAGATATTATTAATTTTTTTTTTTTATTTTAAATTTTTTTTTTGTATACAAAGACAAATACTGGATTTTTACCCATTGCGCCATTACTAGCGCCATCTTAATAGATGGCGCTAGTGAAAAACAATGTGAAGTTATTAAAAATAGTAGCATATATACATATACAAATGTGGTGTCGTAAGAAGGGGGGAATGGGGAATGTTGTTAACATAAAGTGACCGTTTAACCCAACCAAGGACAGGTCCTGTAAACGCCTCGACTATCATATTCTGTTTCCAATTAATTTACATATTCGTCTCTATTGAGATACAATTAATCCTTAAAATATATTATTAAGTTAAGATTAACATTTCAGCTTAAATGACTAGTCAAAAATAAGTTATTTTTTTGCTTAATTTTTAAGACTGACTTATTCGCTTACACAATTTAAATTAGAATAAAAAAACTAGAAAAACGTTATTTAATATGAATCTCAGATTCAAATAATTACAAATAAAAATACTTGTTTAATATATAACAATATGTATGTCTTGGTAAACATAATATATGGATTCCTAGATTGTTATTCTAGTGGTCCGAATATTTTGTCAACCCACTGCACGTAGAAGAAGCCACGAGATATTGTGAGAGAAAACAGAAGAAGAATGTGAATAAAGGTTCATCCATAGAAGAATGATATTATTGGTGTGAGCATTTAATCCTTTTTACCAGGAATGCCATAGAATCTGTTTCATTTTAATTAATAGTTCAAGTGTCTACTAAATATATATTGTCTGATATGAATTAAAAAAAAAATATATAATTAATATGTATATGGTTAGTTAGTTAATTTTAATATAATTTTAAACACTTCTGTGCATTCTTTTTATACCACTATTATTAGATATTCTATCATACATTGTTTTTTCGCACATTCTTCTTGGTGACCTCATTTTTACACGGCATTTATCATACTTTCATCCTTCATCTGCCTATTTCAAGCTCAATTTCCATACATAAGGGTCGAAACTAGAATTCCATTGTGCACTTCAATGCTTTAGTCGATATATTTCTATGTAATGCGGTAATGACTTTGAGAGCACCATTTACTTTGTTTCCAGCTCCAACCTTTCTTCCGATACCTTTTTTCATTTTTTAATCTCTTGTAAACGTGCTTCCCAGATAATATTTTGTATCTTGGTATCTCTAATTTCTCATCGTTCGCATTTATGTCACAATCCGTCATACATTTCTTCTTTTCAAATACCATAACTCTTCATTTTGACATGTTCATCACATGGTTATATTTATTACATACTTTGTACATTTTTTACAAAGTATGCAAGTTGTATTATGTACAGATAATTTGGAGCCGGTGAATTTGTGTATTTATGGTCGAACGGATAGAATGTCGAAAGAAGGGTTGGTGCGGGTAACAAAGTGAATAGAGCTTTAAAAATAGTTATTGGAAACAATAATTTGTCAATGAAAGCGAAAACGGCCGTTCACAATGGAGTTCTTGTCCCATCCCTAATGTAAGGAAGCAAAGCATGGAACTGGCAGAATAAGAATGAGAAAAGAATAAATGCGGTAGAGATAAGGTCCCTAAGACGTATGGTAGAACGATTTACGACAAAATCTCAAATGCTGATATAAGAAAGGAACGTAGAGCGGAAGAATATTATGAACAAAATTATGAAAGGATCGCTGCGTTGGTTCGGATATATGGAACGTATGGATGGAGAAAGAATGGTTAAGAAAGTATACGTAAATGATGTAAATGGAGTACGGAGTCGTGGCAGACTAAGGAACCAAATTAATTAAATTTTAAAGGTTGGTCATGTTAGTAGTCGGAAGAATCGACGTGCGTGTATAACTCGCTGTATGAATGTGGAGGAAGCTAGAGAGGTGTGCCAGCATAGAGTAGTGTGGCGGTCCATTCTCTCTACGGGGAAACGGCATGATGGTTTGTTGACACCGGTGAGAAGAGCAATTAGTCTGCTGAATGCGGTCTCCTCGGAGATCGACATCTTTTATATTAGTGAAAGTACGTTCAGGATACAAATACTCTTGACTTTAGAAAGTATCTTGTCTTCCTAATGTCGAACCATCTCTAATGCGTTCCTGGTGCTATGTTGAATTTTTATAATATTTTACCTGTACTTAACAGATGCCTTAAACATTTTCCTGTTTGTAATGTCTTTTGAGTTAATAAACTGATTTGATTTGATTTGATTAAACTCTTGTAATTCCTGTACACTCTTTTATGTTCTTGACACTTAGACTTGGAGATAAGTTTTTAATAAATGAATGTTTTAAATTGGTTTCACTTTTTCCCAGGAATGCTCCATTAACGATAAAAGATCTCAGGGGTACATCTTACCTTGTTTGTCCAGCACCGTGCAGGCGCCCGGCGCCGCGAGCTGACAGCAGACCGCTATAATCCAGGTCGTGAATGCCTTTCCGCAGTCGGCCTTCCACATGGTCCCTAGTGCTCTGTACGGATTCTTGTGTCACTATCACTTAACAATGTTCCCCACATTCTCTGTGTTTAACCTCAACTTGACATATTTTTTAATTTTTATAACCACCGAGAACTATTTCATTCATTTCAGTTTAGATTACACCAATTCCTTTAATTGAGTGGGAAAAATATTTTTACACAACTTTGCACTCTATTTATATGATAATATTTTCGTTTAAGACATACTTAAAATTATTATTAACAATTATTTATAACAATAAACACGAGTGTTTAATGGTTTTACTTGGATTAAATTGAAATAATAAAGGTTATACATATAGGTTTTGATGTATGTAAGAACAAGCAGAGTCAGCGAAAAGAGAAGCCGTGGAAGACAGAGGAAAGCATGGCATGACTGAATGAATCAAATACTGAAAGGCGGCCACATTCGAAGTCGTAAAAATCGTCGAGTGCGCATGTTACGGTGAATGAATGTAGAGGAAGCTAGAGAGGTATGTCAGGACAAAACAGTATGGCGGTCCATCCTTTCTGCCTACCCCTCCAGAGAAACAGCGCAATGGTTAGTTAATTAGTTAGTTAGTAAATAAATTATATAAATATTAGTGTCAAATTTGTTTCGCCTTGGGTTGATAGTGTCCTCGCTAGGCGAGCCAAATTTTCACTACTATTTATAAAAATTAAAAACCATTAAAAAATCGTGTTACAATTTTATTATAAATTAATAATGGAGTTTTACAAAACTAATACCTCAACCATAAATATGATTATTTTCGTATTAATTTTTTTTTGTAATGGATTCATATTATTTATATTATTATTATTTTTTCTATACATTGTTACACTTACTAACACAGGATATGTCAAATAAAGCAAATAACCCAAAAATATTAGCATTAAGGCGTGTTGTCTGAAAAACACATTTTTATGGTTAAATTGGATGAAAATTTTAATACATATTTTTAAGAAATATCAGTTTAAAATCAATATACATACTACTAAAACATTTTAATTAAATATTTAAATATGGCTATATTGGTTAAATTTTTTGAATGTATGGAGACAATTTTGTAATTATTATGAAATTATGATTAATTATTCGTATAACTCAAAATAATACTTTGTTCATAAACTATGAAATTGTTTTTATACCAACTATATTAGTTTTGCTTGTACCCAAGCTTAACCAGGATAATATAAAAATTGAATTAAAATATATGAATACAGATTTATCTGAATATAGAGACTGGTTTATAAATATTTAATGTATGCAGCTGTCACAAGTATATTTAAAGAAATTCTTTAGAACTATTTAGAATTTGTTTAAAAGCAAAATTGAATTATTTGAATTATTTCATTAAAGTTCTTGACGCAACAGCAATATTCATATGCGCTTCTGTCCTCGAACAAAAACCATATATAACTATTGCAGTGCCATCAAGAACTTCAATGTAATAATTACATTTTGATTCGAAACAAATTTTAAATAGTTCTTACTAATTTCTAAAAAATGTACTTTTGACAGATGTTAAAATGTCCACTTGAATATCAAAGTCTATATTTTAATTTTAATCTGTATTTACATTTAGTTTTTATATTGCCCTAATAAAGCTTAGGTACAAGCAAAGCCTGTTGGTGTAATTACAAATTTGTGGTTAGTAATGGTATAAAGTGTTATTTTACACTATATAGATAATGATTTAAAATGTTGATTTAAATACAAAGTGAGTGCTTCATATGAAATATTTAAATTATTTTATTAAATATTTAAATTTTGATAAACTATTATTATACGTATCATAACTTATATTTGTGAGATTATCGCGATAGCTGTTTCGAAACCTATGTTGGCATCATAAGGTGTCACAAACAACTTAAATTATATGAATTAAGATTTAGACATTTGAATACTTATAAACTATCTTAAATGTAGTATTTAAAAGGGCTTAAAAGGAAGATTTTTTATAACAATCTTTTAATTAGTACCTAGTTCAGATTAAAGATAAATAATTGAGATTAACGTTAAATTAGTAGACATTAGCCGTTGAAATACGAAAGCCAACAAGTGTAGCTAATTTGTTTTGACTACAGACAATATTCATATCTTATGTTTGATTGCGTTAAACTTAATAGCCAGATTCGAGCAATTAAAGCTACGGGCTACATTTACTCACACTAATAAAATTATTTTAGGTTTTCTCATAGCGCTTATCCTAAAACAACATCCCTCCGCGTTCGTGTATTGCGGAGGATAGCCGTGTGTTAAAAATTAATTTCGTATATAAACCCGAGCTCACCAATTTCGTAATTAAATTTGTATGCGTTTGAAATTATTATTACTGTAGGAGCTGTGAAACGAACAGATTGACGATAAAATGTGAACTTTTCGTTTACAATTTTCCATGTAATGTTTTTTGAGAAATCAGCTATGTTAAAAGTTTTAAATCGCTCTATATTTCGAAAACACACGAATATTTTCGAAATATTTAAACAAAGTTATTGTGTTGAAAATTTGGTTGTTTATTTTGAAATAAATGTTGGTATAACATATCTATATTAATAAAAAAGTTTTATGTTTACTTTAATTGTATATATCACGTGGAATTTATTTTTCTACTGGTTTTAAAAATAAATAACTTTAAAATTGAAAATTCGATGAACATCTGTTTGTTATTAATAATACTCAAATGTTAATTACAATGATCCCTTTTCCATTTTCAGATAAAGCATTAATTTTAAATCGAATAACAGATGCACGCCGAAAGGGTGCTTTTATATTTCCCTTAGCTAAAAACAAACCCTCTCTGAAACAAAGCAAATATTTCCTCAGCCTCTGCTCGACGAGATAGCAATCTATGTGAGATTAACTGAAAAGTTCAGGGCGTGAAAAGCGATATTATCGCTACAGTGAAGCAATGTTTACCTTCTCATAGGCTCTACAGCTATCCCCGCTTTACTTTGCTAATGCTTTGAAAGAAAGTGACATTCAGGACGCCGGGAGAGAGGCTTCGGCGAAGGAAAAAGGGGACACTTTGAGATGGTTTATTGGCGCGGCGATAGCGTAATGGCTTTAGGTCTTTTGATATTCCTAATTTTAATGAAAAGTGGATTCTCTTGTTTCTCGATGACAAGTGAATTTAAAAATATCGATTACAACAGGAAACAGCCAGGCGATTTCCGTACTCGTGTGACTTATGGCAGTGCGTACAGTGAAATATCATCTCCTCGCCGATAGCATATTCACTGCCGATTGTAAGAAGATTTATTGGGTACTTATATTAATGATTTAGATTGTGTTTTGGTTAAGACAGATGCCAAAGTGTATTATGGGTTTAAATGGTTTTGACGTGTTTATGGTTGAAAGGGTTGCAATCTTTCAAAGTTTCCAGGCCTCAGGCTTTATTGAATATTAAAAACTAAAATTGTTTTCGAGAGCGATGGAAAAATGAACGAATACTTGATATGATTGACAGGTAAAGGATTTCTTATTTACTTCTAAAGGAACAACAAAAATATCGTGCTTTTGATAAATGTTAAAAAACAAGTTTTAAAGCAATTTTGTTGATGGATTTCCATAGTGAGAGCTATCAGAGAAAATGTGAAAAATTGATGTTCATTTTTTAAATAACGGCATCCATTGTACAATCTGTAAATCAATTAATGATTGTTTGATGTGCAACATCAAACATAGAAATTGAAACCTTTAAAAGCATCGCTTTAAAATTAATCACGATGGCTTATCTAGAATTATGTTTTCATAACACAATGAACAAAATTTGAATGAGTAACCTTAAACGAGATTCAAAACATTTTGGGTATAGTTCAGGAGGGGTGTATTGGTCTATTTTATACGGGGCATTTAAATTTAACAGGTGAATCAAAATGGCATTAAAACGGTCGTAGGCTGGACGATTCTGGACTTAATTGGAGGATGAACACAATTTGCGCTGATTGCCCGATGAAACGACTATGGAAGCGTTTCGTTATATTGGAAGCATATTGCTACACACGTGTCCGCACTGTTCAATTAGATACATATCTACATAAATACGAGGCCTAATTAATTATTTTAAAGGTGAAGATGAGTGATTAGATTATTTACTAGAGATTATTTCATTTTAATCAATTTATTAAAACACTAACAATTTAATATAATCTATCTGTAAATGTATGGAAGCGAATCATGGAACTGATAAATGTGTGGAAAATTCGTGTACCATATGATATTATATATACCTCAAAGAGTAGCGTATAAAGTGGAGGGGGGGGGGATCTATAACGGGAACAATTCGAACATGGAAATTGAATTCCAAAATAATTAGTTGCTTATTATATGATCAATATTTTTGTTGGCTTTTTTAGTTTCTAAAATTTCTAAATTATTTTTTGTTAGATTTGTTAGATTATTAATATACGAAATTTTGATACCGTTTCCTTTGTTAAATGTATGATTATTTTCAATCAAATGATAAGCGAACTCCTAAAACTTTTATTAGAAAGGCATTTCGTAAATACCTTCTTTATTATGTTAAAATGTATGAAAAAATAAAATGAATTATCACGCTGTTTCACCTGAGGGTTAAGTAGAGAGGGTGGACCGCCATACTGATCATCTACGTAAAAAGCATCATTGTAAAAAATAAATATGAATATTAATTAACCCCTGTTTCTAGAAGATTTATTATAGTTTACGGAAACGACATGTTTCGCATTATCAAAACATTTGTCAAAAATCTGAACTCTAATAAAATTTCTGAAAACTAGACGCTTTCATTCCTATTAATTATTTAATATGGAGTGTTATATTATTGATCAAGAAACAATAAATAAAGATCATTATGATATGAGTCGCTCTAAGTTTACTCCGATCCATGGACATATAGACACATCAGGACTAGATGGGACGCGGATGAAGGTGGAACCATTTTGTGCTTAAAGTAAGACTTAAATTAAAACTTGATCCATTAAATTAAATTTGTTTTCCCTCGGAGCATTGCGTCCAGCGAACTATTTTTAAAAGTATTTATTGCTTTTTAATATAAGAAGATTGAAAGTACGTAAGTAATTAACAAAATTAACACGCACGACCCGTTTACGGCCATGACGTAACCCTTTTGAAATTAATAAAGAGGAATATTCATACCGGTATGTAGACGACTATGTACGGGACGTATAGGGACATTGGTATACGTTTCAACTAACATACAAGTTGTTTGAAATTGAAGCATAGATCTGGCAAAAAAGGATGGAAGTGTAATAAATGCGGAAGAAATGAGATCTCTTAGACGAACGTGTCGTTAATATGTTTATGATAGAGTATCAAATGCAAATATAAGAATAAAATACAATGCAAATGTAAGTGCTATGAACAAAATAATGAAAAGATGGTTTGAACACGTTAAAATAATGAATAAAAAAAGAATCTTAAAGAACGTATATGTAAATGACATAAATGGAACTAGAAAAAAGGAAAGACCGAGGAAAACGGGGCACGATTAAATCAATTAAATATTAAATGTCAGTCATGCGAGGAGTCGGAGAAATCGACGTGCGTATATGACACGATGTATGAATGTTGAGGAATCCAGATAAGTGTGTAAGGAAATAACAAGCAGCGGTCCATTCATTCCGCCTGCCCTTTCTGAGAGACGGCGTGATGGTTAGTTAGTTAGTTAGTTTACAAGCTGTTGTGTTCGTTGAAACGTTTTACTAAGTACTTTTTTTTTAAACTCTCCTCGTTTTAATATTTTCAAGGAACTAAACGATTAGCGGCGAAATTTCACAAAATAATTTATTTCCATTTTCCGAAAATTTTTCCTTTGGTGTAATTTTTTCATGTCAAAAAATTTTGTGCAGAAAATGTATTTGAATCTCTTGAAAATAAACTTGATTTATTAAATATAAATTGTCCGTATGTTTTGTAATCATGTGCATGTATATAAAAAATCTAATTAGGTAGGGAAATACGGACGTCAAGTAAATAAGAATCTGTCAGAAACAGACTGAGATGATAAACGTGTGTATGAATATTAAATATGTATTTTAAAATGGCCGGTAAAAAAATATTTTTCTATCTTGAACATTTCTTTATTTCATAATTGCTATCTGGAAAATAATTTCTTTGATAATGGTCGTAAAAATTTCACTTCTATTAAAAATAAATAACATGTTCTAAAAGAAACAACAATGCTTTGATTATATTGATTATTTGATGGTGATCCATTTTTAGGCCGAAACACTTTCAACAAATTCTTCAATATTATTAAATTGATTTATTGATTTTTGGACAATGATCTTAAACTCCATATAAAATAATTTATACGAATGAAAGTATCTGTTTTCTAGAAGTTTAATGATGACAATTACCAAAAACACAAATGGCATTACATTTTTATAAGGATTAATTGTATCTCAATAGAGTCGAAGATGTAAATTGTCTTTTCTGGGAACAGAATATGGTAGTCGAGGCGCTTACAAGACTTATGACCTGTCATTGGTTGGGTTAAACGATCGCTTTATGTTTAACAACATTACATTTGATTATGCCTTAGACAGGCAAAACATGTCATACACATTGAATATAATAAAACTTCTAGAAAACAGTCATTTCATTAGTATTAATTATTATTAAATTTTATTTAATTTTCTGTATATTTTATTTGTTTATCTTCTTATGTTTGTTTATCTATACATTTAATGTGAATATCTGTTTATTTGCTGTTTGCATGCGTTTCTTTTTCGATTTTGCAGATTGTATCTGAAAGGCGTAAGAAATTAGAATCCACTTAAATTTGTGTTGTTAGTAGTTGACAGTATCATTGTCATCTATTTTAAAAGGATCCTGAAAAAGACGATGGAAAAAAAAACTAAGACGTCAGGTAAAGTAAGGGATCCAAGGTTTTGATCTAATCGTTGGTTTCAATCTGAATGGTGGTTTATTACCAATTCAGGAATGCGGCTAAAGCTCTTTCTACTATTGCTTGGGTTTCATTTGTGTCACGTAGATCGCGTCAATTCGAGGGTTCAACTTTTTGGTATTATCACGTTCCCATAATATTCTTTATACTATTTTATACACAGTACTCGTTTTACCACTGAACCAATTTGCCTATAATCGACGCCGAAATGAAACGAATGCCGAGTAGTGTCACAGCCATAGACCTGTACGTTACCGGAATACTAAAAATTCAGTAAAGAATTGAGTTATATTATATGAAAATCGTAAAATCATCCATTTAGATTCAAGGGTAAGTTTTTGTAGCAGCCGATCGTTTAGTGCGTAGGATCATCTTTAACGCGAAAAATCTGAATAATCTTTTCCACATGCGTGAGGAATATTTCAGATACAGACTCGATCCCGCGCTATCGCATTATGGAGACCATTTATCATAGTCGTTCCTGTTTCTGATACCCACTAAACCAGGGCTGGAGCCAGAGCGGGTCCTGCCGCAGTCCCGCGCCCCTCGCAGTCCCTCGCAGGATATCGGCCATCAATTACTTTATCCGACCTATTTCTGGCACTGCTGGAATTATGATTGCTACCGAGACTAAATCAAAATGATTTGATTCGAGGCAATTAGCCAAGGGGTAAACGTTCATATATAGAAAATTCAATTTATTGGTTGGATGGCGTAAGCACATAACAAAAAAAGATCTATGGACCGGAACGTTGATAATATTTCCAGGATATTATGTTTGATTTTTAAATTAAAATTTGAAATATGTTTGCTGTTCCACTACGATACACCCACAAACTTTTAAAATGATGGAGTGAAAATTTGAACAAGCATCAATTTATTATTTCTCAAACAATGATGTATAACTCCATATTGAATAATTAATACCGATGAAAACATCTGTTTTCTAGGAGTTTTATTTTAATCTATGGGAATGACACGTTTCACCTTTCTAAGGTCTTATCAAATGTCTGCGTGAAATGTGAAATGATTTTGACATTTGATCATGCTTTAGAAAGGCGAAACATTTCATTTCCATAAATTTTACTTAAACTTTGAGAAAACAGACCTTTTAATTCGTATTTATAGGAAAGCATATAAATTTAAGGATTTTATACGACGTGATATTAATACAAAATGATCATATATTTTGTAATTTTCATCTTACTTTAGCTGATGTAATCGATTATTAGTTTTGCATTCGCGAATTATGGTGAATTTTATGAACTGTTTGATCTTATGCAGCTAACGCGTTAGACGTCTTTCTAGACAACTCCTTCGCCAAAACTAAATGTTGTTTACTTGCTTTGTATGAAAAAAGACTTAACGTTATCAATACTTTTACGAACCTAATATAAAAATACTTCATATTTTATACGGTGCAGAGCATAAGAAATATCAAAAAGATGTAAAAACATATATAAAGCAGATGTGCACGGTGGAAGAAAAATAGGTAGTTCTACAAAAATATTGAAATTTCCAAATGTGTGAATATAAAATTTTATCGACATGTTCTTGGAAAAGAGCTAAAAATCTCCTAAATCACAATTCTGAAAGTTTTTTTTATATAATACAGTTGTATTGATACAATTTTATTATTATTTTTATTTCAAATATGAAAGTTATGAAAATATTGCATGTGTGCTAGTTCGGGCCAGAGATTAAAGCCCAGAACAGGGGATGACGGATCCGAGCGATAAAAGAAAACTGAGTGAGAAGTCAAAGAGCAGCCGCAAAGGATAGAGAAGAAGACATTCGGATAACGCATTTAGATAAGATTGAACCAATTGTGTCCCTTTGACAGCACATTATGTTTTGATGGCAGTATTCAAAAACGTACTTATCTTTTTTTCTTAAAAAATTAGATCTTTGAAGGAATAGGATATATTCTACAAGTTTGGCTCTGAAATCGAAAATATTTCTTGTGTACCAGAGAGATTGTGAAATATGAAAACAATTTTAATTGTATATTATACTTCATAGTTGAAAGTGTTATACTCGTACGAAGTGTTTTTGCTACTATTAGGAAAGGCAAGAACAAAACAATAAATGAACACGCTTATGTGCATTCCGCGGGAAGTATGTAGGCTGGAGGCACGTTCCGCGGACGAGGCTAAACAAAGTGAGGGTTTTACACCTCCCAAATATTTTATCTAGTTCAGATTACACCATAACTCGCATGCCGCCTGGAAACGGCTGATCTAAAGAGTGAAATAGCGTGCAGTATGCTATTTCTGGTGATGTTTTAAAACGTCAGAAAGATAACGGAACGGAAGCATGAATTTAAATGTGTAATTGCCGGTCGGAGCGGAATATGCGAAGCCAGGAAAATATATGAAAAATATGTATTCATGTATGCATAGGTACTTCATCACAGTAGAAGTTGGATGAAAGCGCGGAGCAAAGTGGGCCTTTTAAATTGATGATATGCGTTCTACAAAAATATGAACGGAATATGAAAAATACCCTCTCGGTCGGGTGACTTCTCCCTTACTTCAAATAATTCCAGTCTTTGATAGTTTTTCTTTGATGATTCAAATGTAGAAATTTATACGAGACACTCAATATTTAGCTTTGAAGACTTTTATGCGGAAATTCGATTGAGGCATTTAAACCGTTTGAAGTTCTAACACTTTTTATCTACTTTATATCTAACTCGTCATCGCTTAAAATAGTATATTTTTGTCACCTTGACTGCTTTAGAGAAATATTACGTAATCGATTTAATAAGAGATAAAATAATTTAAAAAAAAATTGGAACTTCATTAAATTTTAACATACACATATTATAACGTTATAAGAAAAAAATTCAAAATAAATAATTTCTTATTAAATTTTATTATCAAACAACATTTTTTAATCGAATTTGCATTCGTTTTATAATAAAAGTTAAAAACATTTTTAAATATATTATTAAAATAAGTTATTAAGAACAAACTTAAAACTTTAGTATTTCGAATACTTACGTTAGTCAAATAAACTTTAAAACTTTGAAAGCACAACATTAATTAGGTTTAATAATACGAACTGAAACAGCAAAGTTTTACGAAGAATTACGAAGTCAACGCATCCGAAAACCTATGCACAGGTGACACGGGGCCCCCACCGCGAAATGCAATTAAAAAATGGCGTTGGCGCGTGCCAAAAATTCCCATTTTTATTGCTGATAACAAGCGTTATTTGTAATCGGATCACGCGTCCGTATTGGCGAGTTCCGGCGGCGAGTTGGGCTTGCGACCGGCGGCCACTAGCGGGCGCTGCGGGGCTCTTCGCGATACTGAAGTCACCGGAGGGTAGCGGCGGCAGGCGACTGAGGCCTCTGCGAGCGCAGGCTCAGTGAGAACCCATCCCCACAGAACTCGATTCGCTACAACGGTAGAGTGTTCTCCACCAAAATTCAGCGATTGCGTTTATAGACCAACACCCAACTCGCATTACATGTTTGTATCAAGTGATATTTAAGTAAAGCTTTAAATGCCGAGGCAGGGAATCGCCACTGGAGTACATGGGGTCTTGGCTGTGGGCCGTGGAAAGATAGCTCCGTACGCGGGGAAAGTTTTCATTATTCATGTGATGGATCTTATGGTTTGATGATGACAAGTCGGCTCGCGTGCCTACCTACTAAACCTCTAATGATTTATCATTTAAAGGGAATTTGGACCCGCATTGTTTTGAGGGTTAATGGACAATTTGATGGCAACTAATTACCGACAGCATGAATAAGTAAGTTTCACCTGCTTGAAGATCTTCGATTTACCAACGTCAATAAACAGATACATTGCTTCGTAGTGCGTTCAATTAATGGGATCAAGTACGAACCCAAATATTTGAATATGTGTAATTAGGCGATAATCGTAGATGGTGCGGGTTGTAATTGTTTTTCATGATTATAAGCTAAATTAATTATTTATTTTTATTTTTATGTGTTAAGTTTATTTCTAAAAAAACATGCTTTTCTCTTAATATTCAAAATAAAGAATACAAAAGTACTTACTGTATATTTGGTATATGTTAAAATAAATAAAAACAAAAAATTATAAAATGCATGATCTTCATCAGCTTGTCTCATTCAATGTTGGACGTAAGCCTCTCAATCCCCACGCCATCCCTCTCGGTCTCTCGCCAGTGTTTTACAGGCCCTTCCGCTGTCCGCAGAATATCTTCGCTCCACCTGGTAGGCTGTCTCCCGACACTTCTTCGGCCATTCAGTAACCCTCTGGGTCCATCTTCCATCATCCCGTAATGCATAATCTGATGTTGTCATATTATTTTGTAAGGAACAACATTATTTAAAAAATAAAATTAATAATTTTAATATCTGTCAAATCTGACCATATTTGTGAATTTTCAAATTTAATATTTATATTCATATAATATCACGGATGAAGGGCTTTTGTATCCAAAACATGTTTGGTATTTAATTAATTTTTTTAAATAAAGTGAGTGTTGTATACTAAGAATATAAAAAATGAAAAAAGAAAATACCTATTTGTGATTCTTCCTCTTCTTGTTTCTGTAGATCTTGCGACCTGTTCAGAAAGGATATCAATTTTGGTACTGTAGAGAAGACGTCCAACTTTCTCTTTATTTTTTTGGTGGTAGTTCTGGTGGTCGACGACCCTCTGAAGTCTCGTGCATAACGAACTTGGGAATCCTCAATAGGTTCATCTTCTCAACGTAGACCCTCCAAAATCGTCTTCTCTGCCTACTCCAACTGTCATCAATATTCCAGGTTCTATTATAATTGAATCATATCAGATCCGGGAAAAATTGGTTCTTTATATGATTGATGCTTCTATCATTTCAAGAAAATTATTTTTATATGAAGCACTCAATTTGTGGTTAGACATTTTAAATTTATAGATATAAAATACTCGTAATAAAACATTTTGTATTTAACCATGGCATTTATAATTGATACCAACTAGTTTCGTTTATACTCAAGCTTTGTTAGGGCGATATAAGAACCAAGGGCGATTATTTATAATATTTATTGTTTCTTGAACAATGATGTAAAACTCCATATAAAATAATTAATATGAATGAAAACGTCGGTCTTCTAGGAGTTTTATTATATTTTATAATGCCTTAGAATGGCGAAACATATCATTTTATCAAACTAACCTAACTAACTTACCATCACGCCGTGAAAAAAAGACTGGACTGCAAAATGGAATGCCACGCTTTAACCGATGCGGCACTCCACTCTTTTCGCCCCCGCGGGAGACGCGGTGTGATGGGTTGCGAACTTCACGAAACTAATTAACTTTCCATCAAAAATATAATAAAACCCCTAGAAGATAGACATTTTCCTTCATATTAACTAAGGGCGACATATCAGTAATTAAAACGCCCTGATGAAGCTTGGGTACAAGGGAAAATAGTTTATATCAATTATATTAACATGGTTAAATACAAAAGTGTTTTATTATTTGATGTACGAATATATGGATTCAAACGCGACCTTTGTGGCAGAGTGGTTAGAGCTCTGACTTCCATACCGAAGGTCCCGGGTTCGATTCCCGGCGATGGCAGTGTGATTGTCACATTGTCTTTGGTCTGGTGTAAAATTCACGTGACAATAAAACTGGCGATAGATTGGCTACCTATCACATGTCATGTAAATCATCAATATAATAGCTAAAAATAATGTGCATACAGTAATTGGGTTTAAGCGACCTGTTGTATACAAGAAAAAAAAAAACAAAAAAAAAAAAAATATATTTTTGATGTAACCCTAACTTAAAAAAATTGAAAATATGATAATTCGGGCTAGTCATTTGGTATAATTTTACACATCATTGCGTAACGTATATTAAACGTGTGACTTTCCAGTAAAAAATAATAGTTTTAAAGCATAAAAACAGCCCCGGGACAGCTATTGTTTGTCAGAATATCATTTGGGTTCTGGCACATTAAATTGTTTGCTCTCGGGTAAATACCTAAAAATCACTCGCGCCCTTTCGGCTTTTCAACAGCGATCTGCACACATCCATCTCGCGGGCGAAGGGGAGAAATGTTTTTCATTCAGATAAACCGAGGCCAGATTTATTTCGCCCCCAAAGTTTGAGTTTGTTGTCCGACCCTCACGAGCGGCTACGCGTGTCGATAGAAAATATTATTTTTGTATGTTGACGGGCGTGTCAGTGAGTACTGGGTGCCGTTTATGATATTAAAATAATTTTAATTCTACCGTCAAATTACTTTCTGGCAGTAATTCGAATGGTGCGCAAAGAGAAAATTAACAAAATAATAATATAATACAAATGAGAATACAACATTTTTGAATGTATACAAATACTTGTAGACGAATACTGAATTTTATTTACCCATTGCGGGTTATCAATTCAAGGATTAATTTTATCTCAATAGAGACAAAGATGCAAACTGGAAACTGAATATGGTGATCGAGGTGTTTACAGGACTTATGACCTGTCATTGGTTGGGTTAAGCGCACGCTTTATGTAATTACAACATTCCCCATTCCACATTTCTTATGACCACCATGTCTGACAAATTTTTGGAAGTTGTATATTAGGGTGTCCCTTATTTTTCAAAGTTTTAATTTTACAATGCATAGGCTATTGTTTTATTCATTTGGGCCTAAAACATCCGAAACCAAGTTTTTTCCATATTCGGAACAGTGTAACCCGTGCCGACTTGCGCGTAAAGATGTCCCATACAAATTGCCTCACAGGAGCGGCGCAATGTCGTTGTTATTTTCATTTAGTTTGGGCTTGTCGGGTAGTAACCATGGATTGTTTTATATTTCAAAGATGTCAGTGGAACCATGAAGCAATATAAAAAGTATTTTCGTGGTTGGTGAAGTAAATCACCAAATAACAGGTGTAAACAACTATCTAATCGTCAAGTTCTCGCAGTTCTTTTTTTCAACATACGTGAAGTTAATTTGACTGTTAATGAAAGCGCAAATCTTGTCATTCTGGAGTGCAATATATTCTGAAAAAAGGCTAGAATACCTACCAGAGCTGTTCGTAATTATGTTAAGAAATTAATGGATCTTTATCAGGTCTGACGAAAACTGCAAAAAATACCAAGAAGATTCAGGACTTACATAGGCGCCTCGAAGAGAACTTTCAACTTGAATTAGATAATTTATTCGATACCGCACACGCCAATGCTCTTGAATGTACTGTGATACGACAGCATCTTATACAGGATGCTTGAACGGAACTTGTTTGCAAAAACTAGAAAGAGATTTGTTACTCTTTGCTGGCCGCCATCATATATAAAAACTGATGCTCAAAAGTGCGTTTGAATCGCAAAATCGATTGTACGAGACGATTATAGCGAGCTCATTGAGCTTACTATTGTTTTTCTGGGTGGAGGCAATGAAAATAAAATAAAAATCAGACCTGCTGGCCCAATGCATCAAGCACGATGGATGGCAAGAGCTATTTACTCCTTAAAAATACTTTTGCTGCAGTCCCAGTTTAAAATGTGCGCTAAGGACAAACAAGCTTTACGAGATGTTTGTTTATTTATTGTGGAAGTTTATGTGAAGCCCTGGCTTGAATGTAGTTTAGAAATAATAGCTCAGAATCAAGATTTTTGTTTTTGAAAGACCTTAAAAGATTACGAAGAAGTTGACAATTTCCAAAGCGACTTTAAACAAGTTCAGTCAACATTTGTGGTACTTGTCAGAGGAAATAGACGTCCTTTAAATTTTTGATGACAACGTTGATGAGCAAACTAAAGGAAACATTGTAGAAAACTTACAAAAATAAAGTTTTGGTGATTCTGGAAAGAAATATGTTCCATCGAAGAAACAGATGTCTTGGTCTCTATATGGTACGTAAGTAGTGTTCAATCTAGTATTTAATTTAGAACTTATTTGTTTTATTTATAGGTACTACAATTATTTGTTATCTTGTTTCATGGAAATCTTTGAGTGATTTTGTTTCTGTCAAGAGTAAAGATTTATTTTCACAACTGGAACTTGATAGTAATTTCCTTCAATAAATTGTATCTTCATAGAAAGACAACGCGACGTTTGTGGGAGCTAAAAATAAGGTTACTAGCTTAAAATAAGTTAATGACACAGCTGAAAGAGCTGTTAATCTAATCACAGACTTTCATGATTTGACTACCGCAGATGAAGAACATAAGCAGTTCATATTATGTTGTGTGCAAGAACATAGAAAAATTTACCCAGACTGTAAAAAAAGAGACTTTGAAGAAGAAATATCCAAGTAAATAAATATGAATTTGGATCTTTTTTGATAATTACAAGAAGAACATTTATAAATATGTGTTTTTATCAATATTTATCTTACATAATGGTTTTAAGTGATCATCTATAACTACATTTAAGAGACACTTAAATCACATATTTTCTAAAACTTTGAGGGCAAGTCGGCACGGGTTAGGATTAACGTAGGAAGTTGAAATTCTGTATTTGGGTAACTAGTAGACTACTAAACACAATTAGGGGGTATGCGTTTCAATAATCCAAAAAAAAAAATTTTTGCCCATATAAGGGACACCCTATTGTATATATGTTAATATCCAACATCAAAATTCACATGTCAGTTGCAATGCGCCATCTATGAAGATTAGATTTACTATGAATAAGATTATATTCAGTTTCCGGTTTGCATCTTCGTCTCTGTTGAGATAAAATTAATCCATAAATGAGAAAGTCTGTTGTTTAGAAGATTTATGTAAATGACATGTTTCACATGTTTACGGTATTATCTAGCTTTAGATTTTTACAGACTAGATAGTTTGGACATATGGGAATAATGAATGGTAAAAAAAGTATAAGTAAACGATGTAAATGGAACTAAAAATAAGGAACTAAAAAAAAATGAAGACCGAGGAAAACGTGGCACTATCAAATAAATAAAAATTTTAATATCGGCCACTTGAGGAGTCAGAGAAATCGAGAGAAGTACGTAAATAATGAAAAATGTGGTAGTCTATTCCTAAACGATGTATGAATGTTGAGGAAGGGAGAGAAGTATGTTCGGAAAGAAAAGTGTGTGGTTAGTTAGTTTCAGATAAGACTATACTTAGACATTTAATAATGCCTTAGACAGGCGAAACATGTCATTTACATAAATTATATTTAAACTTCTAGAAAACAAACGTTTTCATTTGTATTATTTATTGAATATGGAGTTTTACTTTAAGGATCGAGAAACAATAAATACAATTTTAATTAGAAAATGTATTAAGGCAAAAAGGAAGATCTTAAAATGGTAAACATTCTTCTTTTTCTTTATATTACACATCAAAGATCTGTTTTTGAACGACTTGAGAAGTCGAACACCAGCTGTTTTTCTATTTTATTGGCGATTTATCTGGCAAGCAATGTCCCACTGGTATATTTTGAGCTACTAAATGAATTTTTTTTACACCATCTACCCTATCCACCTGGCTTCTTCAGTTTCACTGGCTTTTTTTCCTCATCTCGCGATGTCTTCTGAATGAAGGACTCTTATTTCAGATTTGCTAAGCCTGTATTCAAGACCCCTCCTTGGTATAGCTCGTAACACTCTCGACTAAGTCATTCGTAGAAGGATTCTGGTTCAAATTGTCTCAGATCCTCTGGTTGCCATTGCTGGTCCCAAAGATAAATCAAACCTTGGAAAACGGACACACCCATATCAAATATTTATTTTCATATTGCGCATGGATTATTTTTATGAATAAAAATGTATACATTTTATAATATAATACAATAATATATAAAAAAAATCTTGTGAGGCGATGGAAACAAGAAATATCATTTAAAAAGCAAATGCTGGACTCTTTATTCGTATTTACTTATAGAAATGAATATTAAAATTTAATTTCCTTATAATTATTTGGAATAAATATTTGTTATTACAACATTATTTGGAATAGGAATAAAAAAAACTATTTATTTTAAGGAATTGAAAAATCCACAAGATCAACGATAAACGTTAAATCTTAGAAGGATATTACTCGTATATATAAAAAATAAATAAAAATGTTTCTCAATTGTCTCAACTTATTGAAGGTAAGCGTTTACACTGTGGAATTCCATTGTAATAACATTGGAATTAAAATAGAATAAAATAAATGCTTTTATTTCACTATAAAATAAAAATATCACACACGACATGTTTCGGAGGTGACCTTCAGCCTTAGGTGTAGATATTATATATAAATAATAAATGTGGAATAAAAACAGCGTTGTTCATTTTATGCCAAGGTTTTCAACTGTCTTACGTTTTTTTTAAAGAAATATATATTTTTACGCAATCTAAAAAAATAAGCATATAAATAAACACCAAGGATGGTTTAAAATGTAAAATATTGGAATGTCAGATTTGGAAAAAACAATGAAGCATATAAAAATAACTTTTGACGAGAATTCAAAGTGACAATCTTCATATAAATGTACCCGTTTGATTAAAAAAGAAGCGTAGATGTTTACTAAAAGCATTTTATTAATTTTTCTTCAGCTTTCCGATTGTATGTTTATAATATTTCAATGTTTTTTAGTCACCCGTTACATTATTCGTAAAATTTATAAATCATATTATACGACCTCAACTCTTCACCCTTTGATGACGAATCCCGATGGAGAGCCGCTAGCGCCCATTGGCCGAGATGCGAATCGGGGTCACTTGCAAAAAGGTCTGCTTCAATATTCATCGGATCAAAAGGCCAGTTAGCTGAAAGAATATTATCAAATCCTGTTCTCATATATTCAAATGAAATGATATCGAAGGACTACGTGGAATAATATTTTCGATTTTTATTCGGAAAAAACATGTTTGTCTTAAGACAGAGCTATATAAAAAATTCGGAAATACGTCCATGTATAGTGAATAAGCCTTTTTTTACTTGAATCTTAGGCATAGGTTTGAAGTATATTGTATAATTTTTGCTGTTTTCCAGAATGCCAATTGATTCTTTAATCTGGTAGGATGCATCAAATAAAATAGGCTTAGAAATGAAAATAGGAAAAATAAAGATTTTAAGTCCTGAAAATCAAAACTTCACTTTTAGAATAAAAAAAAAGATTTAAAAAGGTATACAGATAAGTCTACCCGACGGGTAGCTCGTTAGATCTCTGTGTGTTGATGTGCTTACTTGTTATGCAAGTTAAGAAACTTTACCAATATTTCTGTAACATAATTGTTTAAAAGGGATTATTTTAAAAATAAAAATTAATACTAAAATAATGAAGGAGAAAAATACATTTTTATACAATATAATATCGAAACAAAAAAAAAGTATACTTACAAATAAATTAAATATTTCGTACACACATTATCCATATCATTTCAGAAAAGCTACGCGAAATAAGAAATTTCCTAGATTGAAGTAATGTTTATGATAACAATATTTCAAGAATTCACAAAATACCAAGAAAACTCAAGCAAGTGGTTTCTCTTCCGAGCAGGTACTTGAAGGATTTGTGAGCACAATAACAACTAAATGTAACCCGAACCCCGAGGGAGAAAAATAAATTCACCGTATTAATAAACAGATTGACTCTGGTCCTCTGTCAGGGATGATGAATACAGGTAAGGGCGGCGGTTAGGGAGGAGGGGTAGAAAAATAAGGGAGGCCCTTTGAAACACTCCAGGTGTGTGACCCGCCCGCCGCATATGGGCCGGCCCATGTATAAATCTCGTCCAGGAAGAAATTCAATGCCTTCCGTTTAAACAGGGAAAGCTTTTTCGCAATAGGTACCCGTAAAATGAGACGAGCTTGCATATTATACATTCCCTGCGGGCCACTTGTTATTCAAGCTATTCTTGGCCGGGCCAGGAGCGCTTTCTTGCGTGTTAAAAAACAATGAAAATCAAAATATTTTTGAAGCCAATATGATGAAAGCATCTTAAGAGCTGGTAAAGAAGAATTTCGGTAACGTAGCTATATTATTTTCATATTTACATAATAAGTTTATGTGCATTTCGTTTCTCTATTCTAATTTTTATTAAAAAATATATAAATATTTATTTAATGATTTTACTTTATTTGTTACCGAGAAAATTTCTTAAAGAATTAGAATTTCTGATATAAGAAGAGACCAATTGTTCGATAAAAGCATTATTAACGACATAACTAAATAATCAATTAGGTGCTCCGGACACATTGCAAAAAACATTTGGCGACCAAAATAATAAAATAGAATTACAGAATTTGATATAAAAGTCGGTTTTCAATTCCTTAAATATTTGTTTTGTGTATTTATAATTGCACAGATGAAGGGTTTTTGTTTCCTGAAATTTCGTCACATTTGATAATGCCTTAGAAGGGCGAAATACGTCATTACCGTTTTCATTCATATTAATTATTTAATATGGAGTTTTACATCATTGTTCAAGAAACAATAAAGAATGATAGATATTCAAAGTCGGAAAAATTTACGAGCACGCATGTCACTATAAAGGATGTGAATTATAATATAAACGCAATTATTTGATTAATAAAACCAATTGAACGGTCGCGGTTATATTATATTGTAGTATTTAATGGAGTTTTACAAAATAAAAACAACAACCATTAGTATATAAATGTTAGAATGTGCTCGAGAGAGCAGATACTCTATAGATCTGTATCTGCTGTATATATATATTATAGTAAAAGTGTTATAGACGTCAGAGGAAATATGAACTTAATTATCCAATTAGACTTAATGTCATCTATTGTGTTGAATATAAAACATAAATAAACAAAATATATATTTTGAAGAGTAATATTACAAATGATAAAATTGATATCTGAGAAAAAAATTACGTTTTCGCGTTGACATGACATGTAGATTTAAAATATTTAGTGTTTGCCAGTTAAAAGTGTTTATAAAAGAGTGATAAAGCTTTCAACAAAAAATATGCTAAATATCTTAGAGCCCGAGTAGATTCAGTAATTCAATTGAGAATATACGGCGAACGTTTAGAGAAGTACTATATTGCGACTGTTTTCCAGTCCGCCCTCACAAATGAATGCCGATTTCTTTAGTCTTAATTTGACTCAAAGACCCTGATGAGTCTTATTTATGATCGGGAAAATCGATACACGTTCGTGACTGAAACAAAAATCGTAAGAAAAATAGAGACAGGAGGTGAGCACGATTTCATTACGAGCGGAGGAACAGCGGCCAAGGGATGTGTGCGGCTTTATCTCTAGAGTCAAATCATAACAGCTCCGGAATAAATTTTCCTTTTTGACTTGACTGCAATTAACGGCCGTTCCAATAAACGTTTGCCAAATTTACAGCTCAAACGTGTATCGTTTTAATAGTTTCACGAAATAATCTCTTAAGGTCTAATCTAGCGGGGACCGCACGTACTCCGGGACATTCATTGCCGTTGGATTGGGTCGTTAAGTCGGTTGTTTATGGTTAAACAAAACATTATACGTCCGCCAGCTCCCGCCCTTGGCGAGGGAGGGAAAGTCTTCATTAGATGCAAGATAAAGAAAGGCTTCAAGAAATAAAAGGTTCCCTTGCTACGAAGTAGGTATTTTAAAAACCCGCTTTATCTTCATTAACGAGCTTTAGTTGCACTTCAGCTTAAGCGATACACGTTACACCAGGGCGCTGTGCTGCCAGTTCCACGATGTTGATCTAGTACATTATTAGACAAATGCAGGTCATGGTATGTGCGCTTTATATTTATACAACCTTCTTCTTCTTCTTCTTCCTCTTAGGTCGTGTGACTTGTTTGTGACGGTGGGCTGTCCTGGGATGATGATGTCCAGCCATTTATCAATCTCTTCGGCGGCCTTCCTGGTAATCTCTTGCTGCTTGGGTTTTTATCTTTAACAATTTTTTATAGAATAATTTACATAATTCTACGCTGGTGTCATAATTACATATTAAATTAATGTAATAAAAAGTTCAAGAATAAGTTTGCAAACCTTTCTAGCTTCCTCCACATTTATATAGCGAGTCATACACGCACGTCGATTCTTCCGACTTCTAACATGACCAAATATTGATTAATTTGGTCATGTCATATTTTCCTCGGTCTGCCTCGGTTCCGTACTCCATTTACATCATTAACGTCTACTTTTCTTAAATTTATTTTAATAGCAGAAACTATACACATTTCATTTTTGTATTATTTTAAATGATTAAAAAAACGGTGTGACATCGAATTTCATAAGTTAACGGTCAAGAAAAGTGCCTCCTTAATTAAATTATAACCGTAACACTCGGCGCCCTAAGAAACGACACAAAATCGACCAAACTATATAAAGAGGATAAATATGCACATTTTAGCACCATATTTGCGATATATAAAGCTTTTTTTGCCATTTTTACGAAGAAGAAGTTAATGTTTATTATGCGTTTTGATATTTTGGGCCTTAAATGGAGCGAAAAATTGAAACAAAAGATAATTTAGATGCCGTTAGAACTCTTAGCTAATAGATCGATTGAGGTGGTTAAGTCAAACGAAATGAACCCACATCTTGAGGTTATTTTTCGAGGGTTGTAGTCAGCTGAATCGTTAACTTTCAAGCTGCATAAATGCGAACCATATCGACTGAATTCATCAAAATGAAATTTCATGAATACTTAGTTTTTTTATAGCACGATGTGTGTTTTTTTACTACAAAAACAGTATTAAAATATAATATACACTGTACGAACCAAGCATCCGCTAAAAACATCAGAGATGAAAGTCCTTTGATCCATTACGTGAAAAGCTCTCCGAGATCATGTCCGTAACGCAGACATAAGAAAAACGTACGAAATAGAGGATATCGTTCGGTGTAGTAGATCCAGAAGAAGATACTGGAGGGACCATGTAGTCAGAATGGATAGCGAAAGACTCCCATATACAACCGCTTACGAAATCCCCTCCAGACACCGTCCACCATTCGAGGAGACATGATTTCTGTGTCCTATTCAAAGAAGAATAATAATTTACAATATTTAAACTACGACCTTTCATTACAGATTTGCAATCGCTACAATGATTACTTTAATAATATCGATGTTTTTCATCTGAACGAGCGTAATTTAAAAAAAAAATAGTCAGTGCAACTATTCGGCGTAAATGACACTATAATATATTGTTACTTTTTTTTTCATTTAATTATTATTATTACTTTTTAACTCTTTTATTAAATTTTACCTTTCTTTCGTTTTAATTAAGCTGAACTTTAATATCGATTCATTAGCCATTACTATTAATTCATCTTATCATTCATATTTGTAGAAGCGTGTAATTAGCCTTATTTTTATTGTTTGTATATATATTTTTCTATATGTATTACAATCGTTGTTTGTTACCCTAAATAAATAAATATATTATTTGAATTAATAATACATAAACTTTTTTATTAATGGTGAAATCGATTTATATATTTTAATATTAATTACAACTAAACTTCAAGCGAACGACGTAATGATACACTTAGATTTCTTCATTTGCCAGTTCTTAATGAAGAAGCTTAATTCTTTTAGTTCTTTAAGAATAATTAATTGCTCTTCTATTGACCTTTCCTCGGGGGGGGGGCCCACTCGGCGCCCTGCCTACTTGACTCGCACAATATCTTCTTCTTCCTCCATTCTTCCTGAACGTCAGCCAAAGTCGTTAGCTGTTGCCCGACAACTGATGGGCGGGACCCGAATTCATTAATAAAATAGTGCCCATAGAATAAAACGAATCTC
Organism: Lepidostoma basale; assembly: GCA_022606425.2. Lineage (NCBI taxonomy): Eukaryota > Metazoa > Arthropoda > Insecta > Trichoptera > Lepidostomatidae > Lepidostoma > Lepidostoma basale. The sequence continues at coordinate 1,400,221 of JAHDVF020001249.1, forward strand.
TTTATTTGTATTTCATTAGTTGAAATTTGTCAGCTCTCTTCTCTGGCTTGGAAATGGCAGTATGGTAATTAAAAAGAAAATTAAGATGGATTACCTTGCATTTTTTGGTTTATTTTCTGGATATTGACATTATGGATTTTACATATAGAAACTAATGATTTTAGTAAAACCTCTTGTTGAAAATTTATTTCAGACCAGTCTATCTATGCCAGCGAGCCTGGCAAAATCGATAACTGTCTTAAATATCGTTTCATTTAATTATTATATTATATATAATAATTTACTCAACTTATTGAACGCTAAGGCATTAACACTGTGGAATTCAATAGTAATATACTTAGGAGATTAAAAATAACTTTGTTTAATTCACTAATTATCAAAAAATATTAAATAATTTACTCATATCGTAAGGATGAACATTTCAAATAAAAAATGAAATCAAAATATGATTCGGAATATAATGCATGCGTTACATAAGACATGTGTCCTCTCCATCATAACACGGGATATAAGCGAGAGATAAAACCAAGAGGACAAAAAGCCTTCTCAGAGTGGCGAAAATGAGAACCCGACGCTCTATCGCAGACATAATTGGATCGGAAATAAGATGATAAGGTCTCTCTGTGGTGTTAAAGACATAATGGAGCGGATAAGAAGCAGAGGGTGCTTCTGGAGTGATCAGGTAGATCGCATGAAAAATACGAGACTTGTTAAATTTGTTACGACTGAAAACCCTAGCCATCAAATAACAAAGAAGACCACCAAAAAGTTAGAAAGACAGCTGGACGTCAACATCCCACAACACACCAACACAAAAAAGTTATACTACCGAAACCAACATGATTAAGAAGATAAAGAATTTTCTTGTTTATGTATTTTGTTTCAAGAATTGATCAATCTAATGCCATATTAACAAAATAAAAGATATTTCATGCCACCATAGGATGAAACTACTCAAAAAGGGATAATTAAATCTTTAAATTGTTCACCGCAGCAATTATGTAATAAGGTAATTTTATATAAATATAAAGATAATTTTTGAAGTGAATAAGATTACACTGACACAATAGAAGTAATCTCGGGGAGGCTTGTTCTGAGCGATGAGCGCCGCTTGATAAATAACAGTCGGCACTGTTTTTGTTTTCGGATAATAACGATTCTGAGTTAATTGCAAACTTTTCTTAATAATTCTGTGGGATTTATCAGCGTCCATCTTTCGTTAAGTTGGTGGTAAAGACTTGTTTATTTTTAATACTTACTTGTATCTTAATGCTCGAGATAGGGAGAGTGATTGACAAAAATAAACAAACAAGAAAAGTCATTACTTCGAAGATTTTTAGAACTTAGTAACTGCTACTCCGTAGCACAACATTATATAAGAATAGAAACTGCCGGAGTTAGCTGCCTTTTCTTTTAATTAAACTTGTTCAATGAAAAAAAAATACGGTATATAATTGAATAGTTCTTTCATTATGACAGTTTGAAGTTGAAATTTGAAAGCAGATAACATAAAAAGTTTTATGAATGTAGAATTCATCTTCTGAAACTAAACTACGGAGAATTCGATTACTTGTTGATTTTATTCTTAATTACTTTCTTGTCTTACAAAAAATATATTACAATACTCGTAAAAGAAGGGAAAATATAAATATATTTATTTTTGATTGTCTAATAAACAGTATTTCCTTATGCCAACGAGAAACATTTTTTCTAATTTCATAGTAATTTATACTAAAACTTCACCGTCCTTTAAATCTTGCCATGATAAATTTAGATATTAAAATAAAATAGTTTAAATGGAGAAAAAAGTACAACGATAATTAAACAATAATCAAAACTATTTAAACATCAATAATTATATTTTAAAAACCTAAATTTTTTTTTTTTAACTGTTAAGCTGCTTTCAGGGTAATTACTAAAGTAACATTAAAATTTATTCTCGCTTATGTATACTTCTCTGTTAAACATTGTTTGATGCATGAATGAACATAGAAATATGTTTTTTGGGATCTTGGGAAAATTCGCGTAACTCATCTTTCTGGACCAACGTTTTGGAAATTGTAAGAGTCTCCATCTTCACGGTAGTTAGCATAACTATCTAGAAGATGGAGATTGAAACAATCTCCGAAACGTCGGTCCAGATAGACAAATTATATGGATTTTCCCAAGATCCCAAAAAACATATTGTTACCAACAGTAAAAATCTACGGAATTATAGGAATGCATGTATTCAAAAATACTTATGAATTGAAGATTTCTATATATTTACTAAAAATATATATTATTGGCCATAGTTATGCAGTTGTATCATAATTTTGCATTTAAAAACATTTACAATGTAATATTTACAATAATGCCTTAACGAGGCGAAGCATGGTAATTCCATAAAATATATAAACCTTCTGGAAAACGTATGATTTCATCAATATTCAATAGGGAGTTTAATAGTATCAAATATAATTTAAATGCACCTTTAGTTGGTTTTAATACACCAATATTCTTTAATGACCAGTCGGTTTTGCTCCCGCCGGAGCTTTGTCAGGGTTACAAAGGACACAAATTATAAAATCAGAGAACTACACCATATATGAATACATAAAAGGGGGGGGGGGGGATAAGAGAATGTGTGCATGAGGTCAATTAGTATGATAGAACGGTGAGTCATGAGAATTGGATCTAATTATAATTAATAATGGCACACTACAAATTAAGCGCTTAATATGAAAGTATATTGAACATTATTATTCAACAAAAAAATTGCTTGAACAGTTATTCCTGGCAATAAATTTCCATTTTTTATTTAATTTTATGGTATGCTTTTCACACCAATGCCTACATGAGCAATACGAAGTAATGTTAATGATTAGTTTTGGTACAATATTTCAATAAAATATAATAACATCATTGAATTAATCCCAAAGCAATTATTCACACAACGCGTGTGTTAGTGGGAATAGAGTGTGTACGTATTTCACACAAGCGGGGCTAATTTCCATACAGAGGAGGGGCGCGAAGTTCCGAGTGGCGGCGGCGAAGGGCGGATGGTGATTGTAACAAACGGTTTCCTGCCCCAAGACTCCTACCCTTGTTCCATGCATTTTGTCACCCTGATTTCTAACCCTTAAATTTCTTGTTCTGCCCCTCACGCTCTGGTTTCTTTCCGCCCACACTCTATTTTAAATAATCCCTTTTTATAGGTCCCTTTTTACATTTTCTAATAGATAAAGTACTCGTATATGCATATATTTCACGGAAAAAAAGAAAACCATTATTCATTGTTTGTATTATATATTTAACATAGTATATCACTCTTTATGAGTAGGAAATAAGTATTATAAAAATGTTTTAATGAAAATTCTTAATTGAATACTAAATAATAATAAAAACGTCTGTGTTCTAGAAGCTTCTTTTAGAAGTTTTATTGTGTTTTATGGGAACGAAATGTATCGCCTTAATTAGACATTTGATAATGCCTTAGCATGGCAAAACATGTCATTCTCATGCAATATAATAAATCTCAAAGAAAACAATCGCTTTCATTCGTATTTATTATTTAATAATATATTTAATATATAAAAATCAATAATAATGAAGTCATTTCCATGAAATGTAATAATACTTCCAGGAAACCAATGTTTTAGATTTTTTAATAAATAGATTTAAGTAAAAGATTTGTTATTAAATGTATCTGTATAAAGACTACCATAAAGATGAACTGACGAAATTGCTTAAAGATTAAGAACGACTTTGATGCGGAAGGGACAAAATAGGGACGAATGGAAGAAAATGGAATCTAGCAGTGGAGAGAAAAAGGCTGAAGAAGAATAAGATATTCCATTAATATAAAAAATAACTAAATTCAATAATATTTTATGCACAACTTATTATGTGTCAGCCATGTATTAACTCTTATTGAGATCTACTGGAATAATTATATGCTCTTAATAAATATTAAGAAATATTTTATTTATTTAACATAAAACAGAGAGAGACCAACTTTGATTGTATACTTGATATTCAGAATCTCGTTACATACCTAATCTTGGTGTACTCTGCGCCCGCTACACGACAAGTTTATACATAAAACATTTGAAGTTTTCAAGATAACCCGAGCAAGATTTTGATTTTCCGTCAAATCCCGATCCCCGAATATTTGGATACGATCATGAATAAGTCAACGCGCGAGAATGATTTTTTCTGTCAAACTTTGTATTCCCAAAGTTGTATTCAATTCGCGCGCATCTCATTTAAATAAGTATAAAAATAGATACATCGGGAAGTAACCAACGTATATTTTTATTTAGTATAGTATTCAAAATACGAGATAACAGAATTCGTAGCAAACATCAATTAATTTTCATCCCAAATTCAGGGCAACATGTTAACAGTGTAAGAACAAAGTAATCTTTTGATTTGTTCAACATGATCGAACTCCGTTCCCAAACCGCATTGTTACGGTTTCAGCCCTCACATCCCGGCCTGTAGTGCTGCTCTTCTCTGTCCTACCTCACCCCTCTCCCTCAGACTTCTCTCACTCCGTGTCGCAGAGTTATGGCTGGTTTCCGGTTCTTAACCCCCGAGCCCTACACCCACAATGTCAAGTTATGGAGGTAACAAAGTAATAAGGGTTGGATTATATTTATTAAATGTTCCTACGCACATAAAAGTGCACTTATTCACAGCAATACTTCCCGGACGCGGTACTCGGACCGGAGCTTGCACGCGATCGATAATATCGGATGCTTAAAGAATTGAGAGCGCTCGGATGAAAGGTCGGCGGGATTTACATCTTATCTTGTTTCCAAACAAAGTTTAAACAAATAAATCTTGTGATTTAACGTACTTTTTAGGAACAACTCACTTAATTCACGAGGGGAATACAAATGTTTTAAAATAAACCGATAGCATCCCAATATATTACAACCTGTAAGACCTTTACTTAAAGAGAAGAAGAATACTGCCATTCAAAGATTTATTTACGAGACATTTACAATTTTGTTTTCTTCATAATTTGTATTTACACCACTTCATTTGTTTTGACGAACCAACCGGTTTTGCTCCCGCCGAAGCTTTGTAAAGGTTACAGAAACTTTATAATTGATATTAAAAAAACGTGTTCAAGTGGACATTGTGGCAGTTGTGTAAACTGTATCCAAGAAATTTGTTAGAGCTATTGATAATTTATTTTAAAGTAAATTTAAAATGTACAAATTATTTCATTAATAGTTATTTGTGGCTTAATCCTACAACGGGATGTAGCGCCTAGAAGAATAAGAAGAAGAAAATGATGGGGTTCCAGCGAGAGCGAAACCGGTTGGTTAATTAAAAGGAATAAAGTTGTGTATTAACAAAATATGAATATGTAATCTATTTTAAATGATGCTACACCATAAGTTAAGTGCTTCGTACGAAAGTAAAGACGTTTATATCGTGAAAATATTTCGATATTTAATACCATAAATATCACATTACTAAACAGTTCTATTTAAAACTTCATCGATCGATCGGGTGTCTGGAGATGGTAATAACCCTTCAATGAATGATTTTTTTTATTTTAACAAAAATAATATGTTTCGTTATCTATTGCGAAATTGAATATGGGGAAATATTTTTTGTTCATTTATATTCTTCTTTAAGTGTCCTGTCAGGTCCCCCCGACGTTGGCGATCACTTTGGTAAACTCCTCCCTATATCAATAAAAGTGTGTTATTAGCAAATTTACTAGAATGCGGTATTTGATAATTTTTCTAAATATATTTTATTATTAGACACAATAAATGATTAAACATAATATAAATATTCAACTGGCAATGCAGTTTTTAATAAATTACTTAAAAAAATCAATTTAAACTCAAAATTTCCCCAATAAACTAAAAAAATGGCGCCAACCGTTAATCAAATATCAAAGTAAAATTGATTTTATTAATACGAATGAAAACGTCAGTTTTCTAGAAGTTTTATTATATTTTATGGGAACGACATGTTTCGCCCATCTAAGGCATTATCAAATATTTGATAAAGTCTTAGAAGGGCAAAACATGTCATTCCCATAAAATATAATAAAACTTCTAGAAAACTGACGTTTTCATTCGTAATAATTATTTAATACGGAGTTTTACATTATTGTTCAAGAAACAATAAATAAAATAAAATTATTTGTAAACTTGTATCACTAGTGACGGTTTATATAATGTCATAAGTGGATGGGAATGTAGATTGTATGGTGCATCAAGAATATGCGTGAAATTTAAGTATTCTGTACATTTCTTAGTAGATTTTTCGGTTTGTAAGAAATTTGCTACACCGTGCAATGAAGGGTTAAGTAGTCGCAGTGTTGCCTTTCAATACTTCAATACTCCAAGGAATAATTGACTTACAGTATTCGATTTCAAATGTCTCTAAATCTGCTATATAAGAGAAAAAAAATTCATTCTAGAACGATTCTATAAAACGTTTCGAGGATCACCTTGGGCGTATAATATTCAACTACCAAACTGAGTTATGGGAATATTCCGGTCCTTAGCCTTAACGAGGCGGCTCTAAAGGTACATACACAAGCCTCAGATGAAAAGGTTCTGCTGGATAGTTAGGGGCAGGCAGGCACGAGGCTGCGCGAACCGAAAAGACTAAGCATGAAAAATTCAGTCTTAAATCCAGGCGTTTGAAATTCTGAGTAGAAACTGATTTAGCTGCAGGAGCATGGGTGTATACAAAAGTGATTCATAAATCCTGGAGATTACCGTTGTTTTGATTGAGAATTTATCGTTTGTAGGATCAATGATGGATTTTATGTCTCACGTTACCCATAATACTATATTTTTATCGAATTGATATTTTTTTGCTAAAATATGTTTATTTCAGGGAGTTTTCTGAATATAGAGGTCTCAAGAATAGTTTTTTATTGCTTAAATCGATAGATAAACTATCCAAGAATATGTTTAAAATGTTATATAGCCCAATTCTAAATATTGATGTTTGTGGTTTAATTTATTATTTAAACAAAAAACAACATTACATACTTTAAATTAAAAAAAATATATACCTCGAAGTTCAACTGGATATTTTTATTTATAAAAAAATCCCAAAAATGCTTTTTTTGAAGCTTCTAATTCAGGACACCCCATGTACAAAAAAATAGTGAAGGTAATTTTTTGTGTAGTCAATAACAATTCGTTTACATGTAAAAATAATAGACAGAAACAATGAACCACCAAACTGTTCTTTCCGGAGAAACTTCTTTCGCTACCTCAACATTTATACATCCTGTTGTCAATTTATCTAAATCCTCACGTAGCCAACATGTAGTAGGCATATTTTTAGTAGTTGTGAGTACGCAGTATCAATAAGAAAATTCTAACAGATTTAAAAGTTTTTGGAAAAAAAAAACAAATTTGGGGAATGAAATGAAGAATATCTGCAATACTGAGGACATCATGAAGGACAAGCTGAACGAGCCGACAGAAATATACACACTGCTTCAGATAAGATACGTCTTCCAAGCATAGCACTCACAAGATGGTGACATAGCTGGTCTTCCGTATCGCAAATTCCAGTCGAATTCTGAAACAACAGATCATCCGATCTAATTGAGAAGAAAAATATGAAGAATGTTTTTTAATTCGGTTAATATTTCAACCGTTATGGGGTGAAAGTATTTGAAAGCAAAGTGAAGGATAATCTTGATCGATTTGTTTCATATAACCCCAGTCATCCAATTAAGTTGTCGCGTCAGAAAAGGCGCGAGAGGGATTCGGAGCGGATCGGCGCGTACTCTCGATTGCCTGGTCAGAAATACGCAAGGCGCAAGTGCCGCATTCCGCGTATAAAGCTTCTTTATGCTAATATTCACATATGTTTAATTAAATGATTTAATTTATAAGCACACATGAAATGAGAAAATTATTTTTTTAATAATATAAATTACTTACATAATTACCATATAAATTTCCTAATTTTTATACAAAGATTTGGTTACATACATGCATTTAATTTTGAATTAGATAAATTATTTTGGTGTTTTTTTCAGAACCATTCATTATCTTTATATTACCAAAAATACAAAAAACATAAACCAGGGTATTTTTTAACATAAAAATTATGGCATTAACCATGTGTGATTCCACAATGTAATTTTTTTGTATAGAAAATGCAGGTTTCTCGAAATGTTGTGTATGTTTTCTAGTAAACGATCTTTTACCTTTGAGAGAATGACATTAATATTTTATACTATTCTAGCGATGATAAAGATATTTCTAATGTTATTGTAACAATTATAATGCATTTATAAACGTGAGACAAACCACGCTTTGATCCATAAAGAAAATATAGTTTTATCATATAGACATTGTTCCTATTCAGTGTAAAAAAAATTTTAAAGCCTATTTTTTACTAAGAAGTTCTCTGTTTTTAATTTATTTCAAAAATTTTTTTTAGTAAACCTCATCTCACCTAGAGTACATCAAAAAAAAAAAAAAAACGAATCACATTATTATGTCCATTCTTTTTATATATCATAATCGAATTATCACTCTTCAACGAAAAACACATTCAATACTTAACTATTTAAAGATAATGAATAATAAAATAACATATCATTATCGAATAGATCATAAACGAATAACATAATTATGATAATTCTATGTATCATAATCGGATAATACAATATATCATGAAGGAATAACGTAATGATGACTATTCTGTTTTAAAATATAACATAATTGTGACTATTCAATATTTCGACTATGCATTTCTTTTTTTTTTTGTTTTCATTTCTTCATATGAAGCACTCATTTTGTGGATAGACATTTTAAATAATTATATAAATAAAACAACTTTGTATTTAACCACGGTAGGGTTATTATAGTTATTATACTGCGCTGATGAAGCTTGGGTCCAAGCGAAACTAGTTGGCATCAATATAATAGCCCTACCGTGGTTATAACATTAAATACAAAGTTGTTTTATTTATATAATTATGCTTTTTTTTGTACTTATATTGATGTTAAATTTTTCCACGACAAAAGAATTTTTTGACGTACACAAATTAATTTAAACCCCTACATTAAAGACACGCCATGCCACTACGCAGCTGGTGTAGCAACTGCTCACTTCCGTGTCCTGGAGAGATACCCAGTATTTTGATAGGGCCACGAGTTCTCCGATCGCGTAATAAGCCTACCTGTATTGAGGTTTACCTCTTGGCTGAGTAAATATTGTTCCTCCGATTATAGTATACCGCAGCCGCATTAAGCAAGTAATAATTTCAAACATTAAACGCAGTCCTAAGCAAACAGCCGATCGGATTTTAATGCGTTTAACCGTAATCTAAGGTTAACTACTTGTTTCGGCGAGGATTTAATGTTTATTAACCTAGATCTTTGATTAATTCGAGTACTTGAGGTTGTTCAGCTATGAATTCTCTGTGGGAATAACAAAGTAGGTACGTGGCTTCGGAGAACGGTTTCCGTATTCAGGCTGCAAGTTTTACCGTAAGATTGTTTCGGTGAATTAATTTATTTTACGAGCTTATTTGCGTAAATAGAAATCCTGGCGTGATAGAAGACGAGATGAAAGTATCTCAGCCGAAACGAAGTTTTCCATTATGACTCGATGTGCTTACTCACAAATTACTGGTGATATGTTATACCGGCGCAAAGTGAGGTAACTAAATTATATTTTATTTTAATTTATTTTGGATACGTGGGAATATGTTGATACAAATTAATTCTTAGAAGTTTAAGTTCCTAAACGGAGGAGGGGCAGAGTGGCAAGAGCTAAGTTTACCACACCCAAGGTCCCGGGTTCGATTCCTGGCGATGCAGTGTAATTATCGCACTGTCTTTGGTATGTTGATGAGTTCACGTGACAATAAATGGCGATATATTAGCAACCTATTACAATGCCATGAGAACCGATATATTATAATATAAATAGCTAAAAAACAAAAAAAATCTATGGATACTCTGTGTATGATAGAGTGTCGAATGAAAAAATATTAGAAATGAATGCGGTGCGAATGATGGTGTTACGAAGAAAATAATGAACGGACCATTTAGATGGATGTATATATGGAAATAATGAATGAAGAAAGAATGGTAAAAAAATTATATGTTAACGATGTAAATGGAACCAGAAATAGAGGAAGACCGAGGAAAACGTGGCTTGATCAAATAAATCAAATATTTAATGTCGGCCATGTGAGGAGTCGACGCGCGTGCATGACACGATGTATGAATGTTGAGGATGCGAGAGAAATATGTCAGGAAAGAAAAGTTTGGCAGTCCATTATTTCTGCCTACCTCTTCGGGGAGACGGCGTGATGGTTAGTCAGTTAGTTAGTTAGTTAAAAACAAATTTAATACAGTAATTAGATTTCCTATAAAATGTCACCACCACGAACCAGTAAAAAATGGTACACTTTGCTATACACCAATCCCCCGGATTGAAACATACAAAAAAATGTGTTTAATAGACTTGTTGTTTATAAAATAATTATAATAATAATAAAAAAATTATAAACATAAATAAAATAGGTAGAAACGTATAAATCAGTTTTCAAAATATAATAATCTCAACTGTTATAAATTTGCGAACAAAAATAGATTAATATTACCTTGAACAGGGTTTGAATAATAATATTTTTGAGAAGACTTTGAAGGATAATACAAATCGGACTTAAGGAGTTTGAATGGAAATGGTAAGATAATTTGGGCTGTTATTATGTTATTATTAATCTGACAGAAGTTGAGTCAGTCTGAAATGCCTACTCTGGGTCAAATTCTAGGAAGGTGCCTTTCAGACAACTTCAAATTGGAAATTTACTTTAAAAAAGGCATTTTGCATTGTTCATGGAAATAGCTAAAATATAGTCTTGCAAAATTTTAAATACGGAACTGAAATTAAGAGTTGGTAAAATAATGTAGTGACGTCATAACAAATATTTTGCTACAGGGTGATGTGCAAAATACAATAGATAGAAAAAAAATGAAACATGAATGGGAAGCATTGATGAATTATTTTATGAGATTCGATTAGAAATAATCAAAAAAAGTATTAACTATAAAATAATACATCTTTTATTACAAATCGTATACTGAGAAGTGTCTATAATAACACAACCAAAGGGTAACTTAGGCTTGAAGATGATTAAATTAAATTTTTAATTAATTTTATTCATCACTTGACATTACATATAAAACAATTGTTTCATGAGCAATGATGTAAAATTTGATTTTAAATTATTAATACGAATAAAACGTACATTTTCTGTAAATTTTATTATATTTATGGGAATGACATGTTTCGCTTTTCTAAGACATTAGAATATGTGCATTTCATTTCATTTTCCTATCACATTTGATAATGCCTTTAACAGGTGAAACATGTCATTCCCATAAAATACAATAAAACATTAAGATAACAGGTGTTTTTATTCGTATTAATTAACAAAATAAATGTGTATACATGATATAGTATTTGAATAGGCAGTATGATGAGAGAATAAATCAAGAAAAGCTTTCGAAAAAATCGCAAAATAAACATAACCAATTACAAAAATGCACATACGAGTAAGTTCAAAGTTAAAAGTGTGTTTGAATAATCTTTCACTATAGAACAGTTTGGCAGCCTTCGTTTTATGGGAAACTGCGTTATTGTAAGTTAATTAACGATTGATGTAATAGGGTTATGAATGGTATAAAATCTCCTACCTTTCAATGTTAGGATAACAAACTATTTTCCTTTTACCTTTGAAAACAACAAAGTTACTTATTCACGTGAAAGTTTTCTCCAAGGAGCATGCGCCACGGTTCAATAGATTTCAATGAATTCATTACTATTTTATAATATTGCCTATAGTTTAACATGACTATCGGATCACCGGGGGCGGATATACCGAGCAAATAACAATTGCATTAAAACTCGTAGCACGCCTTGGGGAAGCTCTCGGACGGGCGGGCGGCCGATACAGGGTCCTAGTAATTGGAGATTACCGCATTTACGGCACTTTGTGGATTCCTCAATTCAAGAACTGTGTTTTGAATGCCTGCCCTAAACTGTTGGAATAAAAACAGCGTGCCCGGGGATTAAGTCCAATTTGTTCCGTTTTGTTCGGTTGCCACGGTAATGCAGCGGCGTTTTAAGTTGATTCCAAGCTAAGGAAGTGCACAAAGAATCTGTTCAAAGTTCCAAACGGCACTTGATTTAAAGAGCTACTTTAAGTGTTTCAGAAATTTTCTTTTCTACTGTAGACTGCAAAGCAAAGTATGTGCAAGTAAACCAAAACTTATGCAAGAATTCAAAGTTGCCCTTGGATTATTTCATTTTACAGACTTCTATTATAATTCTTCTATATATTTTTCAATCGTTAATTTTGCAAGTTACGGTTTAATTCTCATTTAACTGCAATGTTATATATTTTAAATGAAAACAATAATGAAAAAAAAGATTTCAAATCAAGTAAAAAATAATGTATATTTGTCTAAAAGTTTTGACATGGTTACAATACCTCCCCTAATAGGGATTTTGAATATATAAATGTATAAAGAAATATAAAAGGTAAAAGAAATTTTATTTTAATAGTACTTAAAATTTCGCGGATATAATTCGTGATGTAAAAAATTAAGAGTAATGTCTCTTTACATCAAAAATTAAATGTAGTTTAATATTTTTCCGTGATCACGTCCCGGCAGGAAAATTAGGAAAGTCGGAAATTGTTAAATACTGATAAGAAACGCACATAAAAAACTTTTCTGTTTAAATTTATCGAGTATAAGTTTTAAAATACCATGAAAAATACTTATAACGATTAACAATAGAATGATTAGAGTTACGATTTTTTTTAAAAATAAAATACGCTCGAAAAGAAAAGCGCTCCTAATGTCTAATTGTTCCTTTGTTCTAAATAAGCTCTCTAGAAACATTCGAAGTTTGGCAAGAAGTAAATTTGCTCTAAAAAAACTTCATTCAAAGAATATCCAAACTTAAAACAAGAAGAAAAATATCTATAGTATCCTTCGGCAATGATTTTTAGAGGAATATTAATTTTCCGTTTGTTTGAAATTTGTTTCAAGTAATTCTAAGATAAATAATTACAATCATTATTTTATTCTGACCATTTCTAATTAAAATCGAAGTGCTCATAAACGTAATGGATACTTAGATGGAAGTAAGCGAGGACTCATCAACATTAAAATAATTGTTACTGTCGCAATAAAAAAGAAATGAAAGAAGCTTTTTCCTTCCAACGCGGTGCGTGACATAAGGAGGACGGAAGTTGTAACCAAATACCTCGAGTTGGAATAACGAAGTCAGAAGTTCTCCCATTCGCCGGTGTGTGCAGGGGTGTATTATATTCGAGGTAATCATTATTAACTCTTAAGCGAGTTCCCACTCCGCGCTGACATTTAATTACAATTGTTTGTATCATATTTCTGAAAGTTGGCAGAAATTCTTTTTCTTGCTTTATTACATTCGAAAAGTTTGCGTTAAGTAGGTTGGCATATCTAAGTTTTTCACGTGGCACTTACTTATATCGTTCACGAAAATGATGATCCTTTTGCTTGATCTATAGAACCTTAGTTTCTTTGTTGAACTTTATTTATTACAAAAAGTTATGCAAATGAAAGAAAGTAAAATAAATCTTTGAGCAGTGAAAATTTACAAAGGTTTTAACGAGTAAATGTAGATTCTTCTTTTTTGTTCATGTTTATAAAGAAAATCTTTTTGTAATGGGTAGAAAAACTATAATTAAAATGTATTTAATTAATTATTGTGATATGAACGTTGTCATTTAAATTTTCCCCGAATAACCGAGGTGAGTTTAAAGATTTCGCTCACCCTTCTGATTTGATCTTTCGCAAACTCCATCACTTTTGTGAAAGGGATATATTAAATTTTCATTTTAATCGCCAATTTTCACACAATACAACCCCCCGAGGGATGAATTGAAACAAATTACTGATTTTTTGTGGCAAAGGCTTTCACTGAATCCATTCTTTCAAGAGGTACCGGGATTAATTACAATGGAGCAAGTTGGTTCCACTGTGGGCCGCAATCGGGTTTAGAAAAGACTCTGCGGTTGGACCGGAGGGTGCAAGGGGGACGTGAATAAGAGAGAGTGGGTAAAGGGAAGGTCGGCTCTGAAAGCTTTTCAAAGGCTTTAACCAGCGATTAGTGTTTCAAATGCTATAAAGTGGGGAAAATCTAAAAGAATAATGACCCAAGTCACAAGCGTCAGTAAAAATTTAACCCCTTTCAAGTGGTGTTTAACAAAAGGATTATATAATATTATATAATTGCATTTCCCTCTGAAGTCCAAACAGAAACTATTGTATATAGGACACATGTAAATACTCACATACGCAAAATGCTATGCCGGTGCTCGCCTTGGGCGCAGGAAGCTTAACTTTAAGCTTCAATGAAAAATGAGCAGAAGTTTCGTATTCAATATATAATGTTTATTCGAAACAACCCTTAATCTTAATTTTTAATTAAATATACTTAATTATCAATTTAAATTGACATTAACTATTGTCTTGAAAAATATAATGATTCTAAACATCCTTAGAAAATATCAAAAATATTTTTCATGAGACATTTTTTTCTTCTACTCGTAAATTCGCCATACTTTGTGTTGTTAGGATGCTTTATTTCTCTTTTTCTTTTTTATGTACTTTGTACACAACACTTATATTAAATTTTTTATTTAAATTCAAGAATATGTCAAATTCAATGTTTTTACGTTTATTAAAAATAAAATAATAATTAACGCACTAAATCTTTGTAAACGTAATATGATTAGAACTTATTTATTAATTTTTTTATTTAAAACGAATTTTTTGTTTTATTTTTGAGGTTTGAATCTTTTTTAAATTAAGAGATTTCGAGAGATCGTTTGAACGAATCTATGATAAATTTTAAACTGATATAATTCCAAAAGCAGATTATAAGACACAATTAAAGCGTTTAAAAAATAAAAGTTATAACAAGATGGATTGAAATCATTGAATTAGAAGAAGGAATGGCGAAAAATTATAGCTTAATGCAGTGTATAACGAAAAAAAGAAATTTGGTAATGCAACAAGGCCTAATCAATCGAAATTTAAAAACATTATTAGCTACGTGAGGAGTCAGAATAACCTCAATGTTAACATGACCCTGTATTAAGTCTAGATGACTTTGGATGAACGTCTGGATAGAAAAGTATGGCGATTCTTTTAAAACGCATACTCCTTAAAAAAATGCCGCGTTCATTCAAAATAAAACGATGTTGTGGGGCGGCCCTCGTGGCAGAGTGGCAATAGCTATGAAAGCCACATTGAAGGTCCCGGGTTTGATTACAGACAGTGTGAAAAACCACACTATCTTTGATATGGGCGAATTCACGTGACAATAAAAATTGATAAAGACTAGCTACCATTTATATGTTAATAGCTAAATTTTGTAAACAATAATTAAGTTCAAACAATCTGTCGCATACAAAAATGGGAAAAGCAACGAGAAAATACCACATTAAAGAACCTAGTGGCATCCCAAGAACCATAATTTTTTTTTACACTTTCCTGCAAACCAATTAATAGGATTGAAACTTGATACCCTACTTATGTCAGTAATTTGATAAATATCAAAATGAGCAAAGAAAAAAAAATATAAAGCAAGAAAATTTGAGATGTTCTTTTATCATTTTTTTAAATCACGGAGTACATATTTCACAAATAAAACCGGGGAGTAGTAATTTATTTACGAATACAACGTAATTTGGAAGACAATGGCGCGGGAATTGCTTGCCCCTGTAGTCGGTGCGGAGAACAAACATTTTCTTATGAAGCAGCCAGGGGGGGACTTGAGTTCAATCAAACAACAATTCCTTATGTCTGTGATTTATTTCACAACTTCCACACTATTATTCAAGTACAACCGGTAATATAAATCAATGTTGAGCGAACATATTGCGGGGGACGGAATTTATAATGAATACCTACCGAGAGTGAAAAAGATACTGTTCAGTTTGATACAAATACACTAGGGAACAAGGGTGGAGCAAGCTAACTTTATTGACAAAAATATTTGAATCAAAATTTGAGTACTGTTTTATCCATCTTATTTATTAAATGATTTTACAAAATATGTTATTAATAATTCATTGAAATATTTTACACTGTATGTTTCGGAGGTGATAGTAGATAAAGTAGAGAAATTTATACTTTCATATGAACAACCTAATTTGTGGTTTGGCATTATAAAAAATAAGATTTAGACACTTTTATCAGTTTTACACCACTTTATGTTTTGTTAAAACCAACCGGTTACGCTCACACCGAAGATTCGACAGGGTAACAAAATAAACAGTTTATTTTGTAACCCTGATCAAGCTTCGGTGGGTGGCTAAACTGGTTGGTTTTAAAAATAAGATAAAATAACTAGTAAAAATGTCTTAATATTATTTTTAGATAAATTGATTTTTAAAAATCTTTGCAAATTAACTACACAAATTCACAGAATACTCAGTTGAAAGAAAATAGCTAAAATATTTGAATGAGATACGTTGTTTTCGTACTATAGAAAAATTCAGTCAGAGTGATTTATAGCCATCAATAAATTATAAATAATTCAATAGTTTGGGAATTAAAATTATCTAAAATTATGCCATTTAACTTTTATATAACTAAATAACTTATGTACCGGATGAAATTTATACTACAAAGATTTTGTAGACTGGCTACAATATAAATGATTTCTGCAACTGACCTTTATATGTTTGACTTTTTACAACTACATACGTATGTGTGTGTTATTTAAAACTAGGGTCGGTTATGGGAGTAAATATTTTAAGAGAATAAATAAATTTAATACTGTTTTTTTTATGATAGTTATTTTTTAATTTACAGTTAATTAATTAACTAACAATTCTTTGGCATATAGAATGGAATAATACTCCTAGCGGCTTCTAAGAATATGTTAGGCGACAGCCTTCGCATTGTGTTAATAAGGTAGTTTGCTAAATGCCGAAAATCATTCTCCATAGATGGCGTTAGTGGGTCGGTTGTATAGGTTAATTCTTGGAAAAAATTCACTAGTGCAACCAAATCTACATAAATGGCTGACTGAAACTGACACGTGAAGATAAATATGGATTTTGAAGTATATATACATCTTCCAAAAAATTATCATACATGATCACAATAACAAAGGTGGAATGGGGAATGTTGTAATTACATAAAGCGTGCGCTTAACCCAACCAATGACAGATCATAAGTTCTGTAAACATCTTGATCATCCATGTTCAGTTTCCAGTTTACGTCTTCGTCTCTATTGAGATACAATTAAATAATTAACTAACCTTTAAATGAACATATTTTTTCTTATATTTCAGTGTATTTTTTTGAAATTATTAATTCTTCGCGCGAATCCGCTAGTTTTGCAGATAATCGCGAATCCTTAAATAGAGTCGGCGTATTCTTTTTCTTCTTTTTCTTAACCAATTTCTCCACCGATGAATGTAGGACCCTTCACATAGTATTATTACATCAGCCCATATTTTCTGAGGTCGACCGATGCCTCTTTTTTTTCCCCTTTCCACGGTCTCCATATTAAGACCCTGGGTGTCCATCTTTCCATTCCTGGGTGTCCAGTTAATGTGATTTTTTTTCTTTCTGCTTTTATTTATGTTGTAAATTAATCGTGTTGAACATTATATTTCGAAACTTTTTAAAACTAACTAACTAACTAACCATCTCGCCATCTTTCCGATAGGGTAGGCAGAAAGAATGGACTGTCTTTTAAACTAAATTTAATGAAAAAATCATTGTAATTCTTTTAAACTACGTTAAAACCCCTAGAGTATTAAAAAAAAACAAAAAATATATATATACGTACATAAATGGGTAGTCAAAATACGCAAGACACTGAATTTATTTTCTTCAGGTATGGACCTTAACAATAATTCGATTTGCGATGGGTAGGCATTGTAGGCAGTCGGCAATCGTCCCGCCGCCACTGCTAAAGAGTGTTGTTTATCGTGGAGGGCGGGAAATGTAGATTCATCACACGTGCCGCCCATGTATTTATGATTTAAGTTTGGATCGTGAACAAACTTGGGGCGTTGGACCATTTTTGTTGAACGGCAAAAACAAATCTTTTAAATAGTGACAAATACCACAGCGCTGCAAAAAACCCGTTTTATGAGCACGTCTAGCCATGAATACCAATTATACAAATAATAAGAACATTTTATTCATTTAACTTTCGTTTTTTTTTTATTTTGAAAATTCTCACGTGCTGATAAAATCGTTGATCCAACTGACCGGAAAAATATGATTGATTCTAAAACTAAATAAATATCCATCAAGTCGTTTCCCGAAGGGGTAGGGACAAATAATGGACTGCCATTTTTTCTTTCCTGACATACGAGTACTTCTCTAGTTCCTCAACATCCATACATCGTGTCATGCATGCACGTTGATTTCTCCGACTCCTCACGTGAACGATATTCAATATTCGATTTATTTGATCATGCCACGTTTTCCTCGATCTTCCTGTATTTTTGGTTCCATTTATATCGTTGATTACATTTTTTTAAACTATTCTTTCTTCATACATTCTTTCCATGTGTCCAAACATCAGATTCTGGATTAAAAAAAAAACGCTGGCTTTTTAGTTTACTTAAAATAAGCTAGTTTTTACAATTGTTTTTATGCTTTGATAGAATATTTAATGTTGCCCCATAATAGAGATGGTTGAGTAAACTAGGTAACGATAGTTTGCCCACGTGATACGTCGAGAAGATGGCCACAACATAAAGTCAATTTTTCGAATCCCGATGTCAAGAGTAGTTGAAGGTGAAAAGGATGCCAGAGATGAATGAATGATTGAATAATGCATGCTCAAAAAACATAGCTATATTTAAGAACTGACTTAAGATGTCAGGAAGGCTGATTCTATTTAAAGTATGGTAAGAAATGGCAAAAATTAAATCACTTTAAATTACATTCGAATTTAAAATTTTTCTTATTAGAGGAAGACTGGGAAAAACGTGTCACGATCAAATCAATCAATTATCAAATCAAATCGAATAAGTTCATTACATCAATAAACATTTCAAAATTAAGGTTTAGCCATCTTTTGAGAACAGGTAAAATAATTAATTTTATGTAGTATAATACCAGAAACGCACGAGAGATGGTTCAACATTAGGAAGACAAGATACTCTCCATAATCAAGAGTATTTGGCTCTGAACGTACTTTAACTAATATGAAAGACGTCAATCTGCGAGTAGACCGCGTTCAGCAGATTAATTGCTCTTCCCATCGGTGCTACTAGAGGCAGGTTAGTTCTGGCAGCCAGTAATCTAAATAAATGCATTATGAGATGCTCATCTCTTCGAAACTGCAGAGAGGTGATCCCAAGAATTCCCAAAAGAAATGCCGTGATAGCTACCATATACCCTCATTAGAGATACTTCAGAATTTTTTTTCTGAACCCTCTCTAGCACAACGGAATATCTCGCCTCGTGAGGACTCCGAGATATTCCAATCACAGAACCACTTTGGAGTCTGCTCCAAACCAATGCGTTGAATAGGACTCTGAGTACATTGGGATCTCTGAAAACTCTTCCCAAGTTCTCTCATCGTAGATACATGTGCCAGTTGCTGGTTGTTCATCGTGTATCTTTGATATACAGTTTTCAATGATCTCGTAAAGGATAGCATCGCGCACTTAGAGACATTGAATTGCATTTGATTACTGTGACTCTAGTTGACAATATTATTAATATCCGACTGTAGGCGTAAACAGTCATCAAGTTGCTAATTTCTATAAAAATAATTTCAGATCATCGGAAAAAAAGAAAGCGCGAGATCTTTATCACCTTTGCGATATCATTTATGAAGACGGTGAAGAGGAGTGGACTTAGGTTTGAACCTTGTGGCACACCTGAATTTACAAGAAAAGCTGCCGATTGAAAAATTCTGTATAAAATCATTTTTAAATGCACTGATGTTTATGTCATCGACCGGTTTCGGCAGCTCGCTGCCATCTTTATGGACCAAAAGATTTTTTTACAAATATTTTATTTATTTTCATTAGTCTTTTGATTCTTAAAAATGTATACCCACCACAGCATTTACGCCTTAAGTTGAGTTTATAAAATAATTTTTTCCATAATTTAAGTCATTTATATTATTATTTTGTTACGAGAAATATTTTAAAAGGATTATAAAGTTTATATAATCATTTTATTTTTTAAAATATAAATGCGCCGTGTAAGTATTTAGATATATTAAGAGTGTTTCTTTGAACTTTTCCGAATACTAAGCAATGTTTTCGTTCAAGTGGAAGCATATAATGAAGGTATCAACTTAATTAGTTAAACATATAGGATAGAGCCCGAATATATGTATATTTGTAGGTATATTCCATTGCTTAACACAGCATTTACGCCTTAAGTTGAGTTTATAAAATAATTTTTTCCATAATTTAAGTCATTTATATTATTATTTTGTTACGAGAAATATTTTAAAAGGATTATAAAGTTTATATAATCATTTTATTTTTTAAAATATAAATGCGCCTTGTAAGTATTTAGATATATTAAGAGTGTTTCTTTGAACTTTTCCGAATACTAAGCAATGTTTTCGTTCAAGTGGAAGCATATAATGAAGGTATCAACTTAATTAGTTAAACATATAGGATAGAGCCCGAATATATGTATATTTGTAGGTATATTCCATTGCTTAACCGTTAATCCTCTGCCCTCTTATGGTTGAAGTTCGAAGTACTAAGCCAGTGAGCTTAAGCGATCAGTCGTTGACTTGAGGTTGGCATAAAGCTCAACATCCTTACTGATTACTTACTTAATTTGTTTAGCCATTTCAAGGTTTGAAACTGGTGAAATTGTTTTAACTCCCAAATCAAGTATATCGCATAAGTGCAAATGTATCTTTCTGATCCTAAGTTTTAATACAAACATCGTGCCAAAACAAGAAAGTTAAAAAACATATATGTACTCGGTAAGTGATCAATAAAAACATTTATTTGAAATTAAATATCGGGCGTCAATATGGAGTTTTATATGATATTACATAACAAGATATTTGGATAAATATTGAAGTTCTTGGTAGAGTTGAATTGCTCTGAGTGTCTAATTACAGTTATTTAAAAGAACGGTGGATTCGTGGAATAAAAATTAAATGAAGACAAAAGTCCGGATCGTCCAGCTGACAACATGTGCACCATCTAAAAGAACATTATGTGTTACATTATTTTAATTTTATTTTATATCATTGTATTTTATATTATTTGTTTTAGATTTATTTTGTGGACGTTGGACGATCGAAGTATGCGCGAGAGATGCTTATTGGTGGCGATGAGGTTCCCAACCCATCACATCGCGTCTCCCGCGGGGGCGAAAAGGGGAGGATGGAGTGCCGCATCGGTTAAAGTGTGGGAGTCCGTTTTTTCTGATTACCCCTCCGGGGAGACGGGGAGACGGGGTGATGGTTTGTTATGTTTTGTATTATATATTTTTTTTCGAACATTTAATTTTTGTTTCAAAAATACAATAAAATGACAAAGATATGTTAACTAATTGTTATCGATTAAAATAAAATCTTCGAATGAAATTTTTTATCCACTGATATAATTTTTTTTTTATCCACTGATATAAAAAGTGAGTTCAATGGTAATGAAAGTGTTATGAACATCAAAATAAAACGATTATTTTAAATGTATGTTAAAAATGCATACAGAAATAATGTTATAGAATGTATTTTACGATGTGAAAGGAACAAGGAAAAGTGATAGATTGAGGAAAACTTGTACGTATTTAAATAATCAAATTTCGAAATCGGCTCTAAGAGGAGTCGGGGGCATTGACGTTAGTACGTGACATATAAAATAATGTCCAGGAGGGGAAAGCAGTGTGGAAAAACATTGGTCATTCTCTCTATCTACTCTTTAGGGTGCACAGCGTAATGATTAGTTAGTTAAGTTAAAAAAACAGTTTTAAGTCAATAAAATTGATTTTTAAGAGTAAACACGATTATTAAGTGGTTAAACGTGGATTTATTTTATATAAATTTTACAAATTTATCACAATTTACATAAATTAAATCCAAGTAAAACCACTAAACAATCGTGTTAACTATTATCAATTAAAAAAATGTGGTCAGATGTGGTCAGATGGGGAAGTCAAAGACTGGCATCAACATGTAGAAAGAATGATCTCAAATAAGATACCATACATAGCTCTCCATGGAACGCCAAACGGACAACGCCGACCAGGAAGACCCCCGAAATGGTGGAGAGAATGCTGGAGTTCAGCGTCTCCAGAGGACCAGCCTGAAATAACGGACTCTTGAGTCTATCAAAAGTGAAGAAGAAGAAGAAGAAGAAGAAGACGACGAAGAAGAATTAAAAATGGACTTTTACAAAATTAATACCTCAACCATCAACAATACAATTGAATTATATAATATACTATAATACAATGATGGCTTATTGGTAAATATGAGAAAAAGTTTTTAAGATATTTCAATCAAATAACGTATTTTAATAAAATGTTATTCGACTCACGTTAACATAAGATAACGTCTATTTGAATAATAACGTCGACATGAAAGTGCTTGTATCGAGTTGTACAATTTAAAAGATTGCACGAAATACTTATTCTCTTCGAAGAATACATTATTGAAATTAAGGTAATATTTCCAGGCAGGAGAATACATTTTTTCAATGAAGCGATACTTTTACGATGCCGATGTTTGGAGTAAAAATAAAGGAGCTCTCGATAAAGACATGAAAATGTGTTTTAGGACGACGAGAAATAACCATCCGCTTTCGAGCATTTTTTCGACAAAATTATTTTTTTATGTGAGCAGAAGGATGCTTTGAATATAAACAAACATAATTGTGATGGCTGGATCACGTTTGGGTCTAAGCAAATAAGTAAACAATTCCGACATTGGATTTTCCGAAATACATTCAACAGACATGTAAATGTTGAAACCTTTTCTTGTCGCTGTAGGCAAAGGACGACACGCAATTCTAACGTGAAAGGCTTGTTTGTCATTTTATTGTGTAAATTTGGCGGAGTAGGCACAACGGATTTTAATTGATTTAAAAAAATACTGAATTTCACTTAAAAAATCAAATGATATAAATCAGCGGACTGATGAAAAAACAACAAGAAATAATTGGTTCGGCATAAACAAAATAGAATTTAACAACTGTGCGGGAAAATAAATTTGGTCCGTACGTAATTTAACGAACGACGAAGTGAGAAGAGTTTTCCAACAGAGATTTTTAACAATTGCGTCAGCTGAAACCAAAATCGTCTGAAGACAGAAACTGAAAGTCAAAATGATGATGGCGCTGTGTCAAAATGGAAGTACGAGTACATAGTATTTTTGTTGTGTCAAAATTAAAGTACGAGTATCATACACAGTATTAACGGGTCTCAGTTCAGTGGAAATATAATATTTTTTTTCAATTACACAAGAACCCATTGAAATAAAAACAAGTAGAAGTTATTAATAAAAAAAACTCCTTTACTCCTTTCTCTTTAAATTCTTTGTCTTCATTTAATCTTCCAAGCTCCCATTCCCAATCAAATGCAAATTAATCATTATTAATTTTTACATATTTTTATATTTTCATTGTGTATTATTATTATTTAATATCATTTATTGGTTATTACTGTTAAAAAATAACGATTAGTACTTATAACAAATAGTCCAGGTTAATTTTTAAATTTGAATCATTGTATCGAATTTTTAATGCGTTTTTATATTAGTCTTTCTTCGTTTAGTTTTTATTATATTTTTACACCTGAAGATGGAGGTATTCTCCGAAACATGTCGTTTTTTAATAATTACGATAGAATTCCACAGTGTTAATGCCTTAGCGTTTAATAAAAAAAAACATTGTTTTATTTAACTTTTCTATTAAATATTGTTTTTGATACATTAAACATTTAATTTGTATCCTTTTATCTTCACGTTATACTTAAAATATACGAGAAACCGCCCTAAATGGTGACGCGCTTTCTGAATGATACACTATCAAGGCGTGTTGTGAAAAAATCACTCCAATAAAACATAATAAAGTTTCTATAAAACAAGCGTCAATAATATTTAAAATTAAATATTTTGTTTACATAATTGTTCAAGAAACAATAAATTCACGTAATATTCCTCAATTATCTTACGAGGTTAGAAAGATTAAGGTCAATCAATGCAGCGATTTCGCGCGACTTTACTGAATTCAATTAGGTCTTCCGATTCGTAGACACTAGTTACTTCAATCACGATTAGGTCAAAGGAATCCCTCCCGCACTCCATCCGAGGTCAGACTCCAGTTGGACTCGAGGCGCTGGTGTGAGAACAGGGAGTCATTATGCTAAATGTTTCCCAACTTGCAGCCACTGGATGCGACACTTAAGTGCTTAAGATACCATCAGATTTGGGGCTTTATTCAGTGAACTGACCACTGGCAAGTATGGGAAGTATTTAAGTGTCGTAGTTCGCAGATTCATTAGATTACAAAGTTTGTAAAATAAGATTACTTTAAGTATTTTATAAGGTACTCGGTGTCTCAAAGGTCACGTTAAAGATTTAATTTAGCATAAAAGGTTGATTATGGAAAAAATTACTCAAGTTTTAAGTTGTCGTAATATTTAAGAGATAAGGTCAATAATGGTTTTACAATGAATACCACTGCGAACCAATATTTAATTTGTTTTACTTTTATAAATATTTCTGAAACACAAATAAGGCATTTAGCTTACGATATAAATTCATTGCACGAAATTAGAATTAGAACTAGAAAAAACATCAATAATAATTGTAGAAACGATTAATATTAATATGTATTAGAATATAAAAGGTCGTAATGATCACCAGAGCGTTGGTTATAGAAGATACCGTGAGATACGGATATTACGAAGATATTAAAACATAAAATCTTATTTAGCGACTCCTTGGCCTGAATACAAATATATTTTTTCAATACGTAAATAAGTAAAACATATAAAATAAATAAAAAAAACTTTGTAAACTCTTATCACGGAGTCGCCCGAATACAAATATTATTTTCCTATACATAAAAAAGTAAAAAATAAAAAAAATATATGAAATAACATCACGAACCCAAGCTTCATCAGGGCAGTATAACAACTAATTGTTATATTGCCCTGAAGCTTGGATCCAAGAAGCTCGCTCCATTAAGCTTGGGTCCAAGCGAAACTATTTGTCATCAATTAAAATAACCATACCGTGGTTAAATACAAAGTTTTTATTTTATTTTATATATTTTTAAATGTCTAACCTAAAATTTAGTGCTTCATATGAAAGCATTAAAAAATGCACTGGTTTTTTAATTATATAATTATAATTGAAAAGGTTTTTTATACGTGTTAAACAAAAAAAAAAAACAAACGGGTTTTTAACACATACTCGTATTTTAATGGATTTTTACCAAATTATAACCAAAACCATCAATAGGTTTTTGCCTTATTAGATAATTTTAAATAAAAAAAAATGTAAGGATTAATTGTATCTCAATAGAGACGAAGATTCAAATTGGAAACAGAATTTGGTGATCGAGGTGTTAACAGGACTTATGACCTGTCATTGGTTGGGTTAAGCGCACGATGTATGTAATACAACATTCCCCATTCCTCCTTTTCTTATGACCACCATGTCTGACAATTTTTTTTTGGAAGTTGTATATATGTTAATCTGTAACACCACACTTCACATGGTAGTTTCAATCTACACACTAGCGCCATCTATGAAGTTTGGATTTTAAACATTAAGCAGAAGATCTTTTAAACGCAATGTGAAAGGCTACCGCCATTATCGTATTGCTAGATAACGCCTGGAGATGTCACTCCAATTTATATGCTATAACTTGGACCCGTTTTTGTTTTTACAACATTTTGAATGTATACAAATACTTGTAGACGAATACTGGATTTTAATCCAACCAATGACAGGTCATGTAAACACCTCGATCACCATATTCTGTTTCCAATTTGCATCTTCGTCTCTATTGAGATACAATTAATCCTTGAATTGATAACCCGCAATGGGTAAAATCCAGTATTCGTCTACAAGTATTTGTATACATTCAAAATGTTGTAAAAAAAATGAAAAGAAGCTTTTAGTGTATGAAATAAGGAATTAGAAACATCTACGAGCTGTCATTTGCTAAATGAATTTTAACCTAACAGTGTGTATGAATGTTCAATAATGATACATATAACGGCGTGGGCGTAAATGCTCATGTTTTATTTATCGGCAAAAGCTCCAGCCGAATCATTTATCCTGTTTGATATTCCGCATGACAAGGAACCTTTTGATCACGAATGAAATATTTCGAAGCAAATCAGTGCGAATATTATTACGTTACCCCTACAATACCCTCAATAATAACAATGTTTTATAGTACGAAGAATTCTCCAATCAAGATATAATAAATAATCGGCAAACAGAAGAAGGGTAAAATGAATAGAAAACTTTTAAGGGCAAAGTGATCCACTTCAAACTTCGGGCGCTGTGTAGTGAGTCAACAAATTTGTTTGTCGTGCTTTCGAGCAACCAAAACAGCGACTGAAACGGGCGAAATTTTATATAAAACTTGTAATTTAATTTTCCGACAAATGTTCTACATACACCATCCATTCTTTTGCTCAAAAGATATCAACGGACCGAGGACACTTTTTGTCACACTTCAAAGCGGAATAATAATACGAACACTATTTTATTCTTGGCAATGCTCCTATAAACTTCCGCGGTACGATAATACAAAGGTCCGG
Organism: Lepidostoma basale; assembly: GCA_022606425.2. NCBI lineage: Eukaryota > Metazoa > Arthropoda > Insecta > Trichoptera > Lepidostomatidae > Lepidostoma > Lepidostoma basale. The sequence continues at coordinate 1,427,034 of JAHDVF020001249.1, forward strand.
CTATAAGCACACACGAGATTGTGAAATTAAATAAATACAAACACAACACAACAAAAGCACATTTCGTTTATTGTTACAAGTGCAATTATATTATCCTACAAATTAACTTTAAATTCAAAAACATGAGTTTACACGTAATGTGCTTCTAATATAATTAAAAAATATTAGATATTTCTTCTATGTTCGCCATATCTTTGTGTTGTAGATGTTTAATGTTTATTTTTTTATATTGTATATACTTAGTATACTATACTCACTTTATTAAAAAAAAAATACCAAACATGTTTCGGACTAACCAGTCCTTCTTCTTCGGTGGCCTTACAGCCCATATCGATCCAGTATTCTTCACCTCCAACTCCTGTCCTCCGCTTCGACCCTCCAATCTGACACTCGTAACAATTTCGCCCCATCTCATTTATCCTCCCATCGCAACCTTGGTCGACCAATTGGTCTTCTACCATCTAGGTGCCACTCCAGCAATCTTTTTGGGGTTTGAGATGACGGCATCCTCTGCACGCAACCGGCCCATCTCAGTCTATTCAGTCTAACCTGTGTGAAGAGACTAGGAGCTTTGTAAATATGGTACAGCTCGTCATTATGCCGCACTCTCCAGCCTTCACCGTCATTCACAGGTTCTTGAATTCTGCACAGCACCCTTCTCTCAAAAGTATCCAGTCGCTTTGCGGATTTCGCTGTCATTGTCCACGCCTCACACCCATTCACCACTGTTCGGATGATTGTCTTATACAGGGTGATTTTGGTTTTCCTGTGTACGTTTCTTGATTTGAGCACTGGTAGTAGAGAAAATAATGTTTTGTTGCCAATTGTGATTCTTCTTTTGATTTCCTTCATCAGTGATATTATATAAATATAATATTTACTATTTATAATATATTATATAAATATAAATAATTATATTTATATTTGTATAACACCTGGTCGTGCTCACATAGGTTGGCAAAACAGTTGTGGCGACAATTTCATAAGAGATAAATTAATATACGTATGAGAGCGTTTCAAAATTTAAATATTAAATATAAGTTGTTGTAGTACCATAAACAATATAGATTATTTATGGTTATTTTGTTACATAAACTATAAGTTAATCAATACTAAATGTTCTAGTATTGGTCACTGGATAACCGATAAGCTGTCTGACAGGAAGGTATTGTGTGATTTATGTTATTGTAGGTACTAAATTATTGAATCCGTATTGGACAGCCCTAATCATCTTTAATTTATCAGCTATTGTATTCATCATTGCGAACCCAGTGAAATAATGTAATCAAAAATATACTTTTTAAATAATATATACTAGTTGATAAACCTTTATCAAAATACGTTGTTTGTTATTTATAGTTTCTTGAACAATTATCTAAAACTCCACATTAAAAGGCAGGTAAAACATGTCATTCATATAAAATATGATAAAACTTCTAGAAAGCAGACGTTTTCATTCGTATTAGCTATGTTGTTGGTAAAATCTTCAAGTCATTACAAATTTAAATAAAATTTTATATAAAGATGTATATTTTTATTATTAAAAAGTAAAATAAAATTAATTCATACAAATAAGAATGTCAGTTCTCTAGAAGTTTTATTATAATTTACGGAAAATACATGTTTCACCTTTATATTCTTATTATCAAATATCATATGTTTTGATATTTGATAATCACTTAGAAAAGCTAAACATGTAAATCGCTAGAAGTTTTATTGTTTAAGAAACAATAAATAACGAACATAGAATTTAAACAAAGGTTAATCGTTTAGTAAATTTTTTTTTCATTGAGGAATTTACCATCATTGTTAAACAAATAATTAATAAAATAAAACTTTCTATATTTTTGAAATATATTATTGTATATTTCAAAAATATAAAACTGCTTTTCGAAATCCTTCATATTTCTGTTTGAAAACTTCGGTTTCGAGAAGAATATACATATGTTTGCCATGAAGACTTTTGATATCCCTCATTGTATCGGATTTTCATGTCAATATTTGATAGGATTTTCAAGAAAAGTGTATCACCTGAAGGTAAAGAGGATTTGAGGCATTTGCATTAAATCCCGTAAAGAATCATAATATAAGATGATACTTCGTATGAAAGAAAATATTTTTTATTAAATTGAAAATACGTACATGCAAAATCTAGATTTTCTCCACCAGTACGCCAGTATTGTAATTTTATACATTAATACACCGGAAAAATACTAGAACTACGCTTTTGATGTTTCAATTTAAAAGAAAAAACATCAGTATTTTCTAAAAATAATATATTTTATCTAACTGTTCACGAATATGCTTGGGATTATTTTCATCCATCTCTGATATATATTATTAGTTGTAAACTGAATGAATAAGATGGAGTTTTGTTTATTAGTATACATGGGAAGGGGTTATTATTATTTAATTAGCACTAGTTACAACCCAGGAAATATTCACGAAAGTAAAGATTTTCTACCCCTTAAAAACTTGGTTTACTGAAAAATCTTAATCTTCTTCTTCTTCAAGTGCCCTGTCGGGTCCTCCCAACGTTGGTGATCACCTCAGCAAACCTTTCCGTGTCCTGCGCCGCTCGGAACAGCTCCTCCACACCACGATGCCGGTCCACTTACTCACGTTTCGCAGCCAGGACATTTTTTGGGCCGATGCAGATATTTCTTGCATGTGCCTGTAATCTACATCATCATTTTTAAATTATAAGGATTAATTGTATCTCAATAGAGACGAAGATGTTAATTGTTTTCTGGGAACAGAAGGTGGTGGCCGAGGCGCTTACAGGACTTATGACCTGTCATTGGTTGGGTTGAGCGATCATTTTTAAAGAAAATACTAGTATTACCAATTCATAAAATAAACAGAATTACATTTATACATTGATATTCATTAAATGTAAACACTTTTTTTTCTTAGATTCTAGTGAATAGTGAATAATGTAAATTTTTTAGTAACGTTAGAAAAATAATTGAAGGCGTCGCAATTCTAATTTCTATAAATATCATTTGGATTTATAATTTTCATTTTCTTTATATTCTCAACTCCTTCTCGCATCGTAACATATATTTTCCATTTAAATATTATAAGACAATTTTTAACATAATAAGCTTACAATCCATTAATTGAGCATATAATAAGGTGTAGAATTATGATTTCGCTGATATTTATCATACAATATATGTATTAATCACAAACTTAACATATTAAAAAATTTTGGGAATTGATTTTTTTTTTAATTGGCTTAATATAAAAGCATATTATGTAAACGTTAAAATAGGGTAATGGGAACTTTTAAAAGCTACCATATAAATTATCGTTTACAGGAAGATTCAGAATGTTATTTTTTCAAACGCTTTTTTAAACGTATGTGTTTAAGTTAATTATTTTATTAATAAATATACTGTTATCGTAAAAAGGGAATGAAGCTCTTTCGAAAGAACTGCTTAAGGATTTTAGGAAATTTAATTTATACCTTTAGGTAGCCTTTTTTATTACTCTTGGATTTTCTTTTGAGTATTTTGCCGCTCTCAGTTGTCTGGAACAGTCAATAATGGAAAACTTCTTAATTTAAGAGATGAAAAAATACATTCTGACCGCGTAACGTCTTTGAAAGTAATGGCAAAAGTTATAAAACCTCATAATGATTTTATTTTTAGGTTAGGTATACCTTATGTAAATATCTTCTTCATTGAAATTAAAAATTCCCTTTCTTGGAATTGAAATTATTTTATTATATATCTTGGCCGATTTCAATGGATTTAAAAGTGGAAGAAGGTTCTAGTTTAAGTCTGCGAATTTGATAAAGCTTAACAAATAAATAGGTAACATTGAATCAGCTCGCTTGTAAAGAATAATCATTCATTTAAAGCTAAAAAAATTAAAGAATTAACTTGGGCATTGAAATACTATACGCAAATATTGCCTCGTTTGATATAAAAAATGGTGCTAATCTCTTTCTAATTCTTTCTCTTGGTATAGATCGTATGACCTGTTTTCAACAGTGAATTCTCCTGGGATGATGATGTCCAGCCATCCTTGCTATGAGGTACAGAAGTTTTTTTTCCCTTATATACAACAGGTTGTTTGAACCCAATAACTACATATAATTTATTTTAGCTATTATATTGATTCTCATGACATGTGATAGGTAGCCAATCTATCGCAATTTAATTGTCACTGTCTTTGGTCTGGTGGAATTCTACACCAGACCAAAGACAGTGTGACAATAACACTGCCATTGCCGGGAATCGAACCCGGGACCTTCGGTATGGAAGTCAGAGCTCTTACCACTCTGCCACGAAGGTCGACGGTTTTTACCCTAGGCAGGCATCTAACTTTACCCTGGAACCCTCCTTCGAAGTTGATTTCTATTATGCGAAAGCAACTGGTGCTAATGTGAATGGTTAATTGCGTGAATGATGCTCATTGATGCAGTATATTGAACGATTGAAACTGTTGAGAATTTCTGATTAACCTGCCATTGACGCGGCCGACTAGTTGTATATTGTGCAATGGACGATAGTGAATTTATATTCTTGGAAGAGAGCAAACATGGTGAACTAGTAGGTTCTTTAAAAAATCAGTTTAATTGAGAAATAAAATTACAATATCCCTTATAAATACGATATAAACAGTTTGTATCGTTGATAGCGCACTTTAAATAATCGGAGAAAATAAAAATATTTTGTGGAAAAAAATACGAGTATGCTTTGTTTAATAAAAAAATCATGATTACAGATTTGGACATATGGAACGAATGGATGAGGGAAGAATGGTTAGAAAGATATATACAAGTTGTGTGAATGGGAAAAGAAGTGGAGGAAGGCCAAGGAAGACATGGCATTGCCAAATTGATCAATTACTAAATGGCGGCTATGTTCGAAGTAGGAACAATCGACGAGCGTGCATGTCACGATGTGTGAATTTAGAAGAGTCGCGAGAATTTGGGAAACGGCGTGATGGTTAGTTAGTTAGTTAGTTAGTTATTTTGTAAATTTGACCAACATACAGGTTATCAAAAATAATAACATATTCACATGACAAATAGCTCAGGTTGCAAACAGGATCGAATATATCTGTAGCCGAGAGCTATAAATCTTAAATGAATTTGGGCCAAAATGAGTTACATACATATAATGTTATCATTGACACGGTATCCAGTATATATTATAGTATAGAATATTCAGCCCACAGGATCTAGTACAGTCACACATTCAGATATTCCCACATTCGGATCTAGTACATATATAAGGTTCCCACCACCACCCGAGACTGTTATAGGACGCAGCGACGCCCTTTCGTCAGTCTCGCTGCACTATCTAGGCCTGTTCCTTGTCCATCCGGGACTTACGTTAATTTAATTTAGCCTTTTCTTGTCATCAATCAAAAGGGTGACAGACCACATTTAATCTATTCTTTTAACCTTATATATCTCCCGCGCGGCCTCACATCTCTTTATTATGAAATAAAATCAGAAGTAAATATTATATAAAGCACACCTTAAATTAGTAAAAAAAAAAAAAAAAAACAACACATTCACAATACACAATAGGACAAATATATAACAAACTAAATTTTAAAACAAGAAGAAGATGGTGTATGAGAGAGGCGGGAAGATGTTAAGTAAGAATGAATAAATTGGGATGGGATGGATAGAGGACAGGTTTTAGAAAGAGCAGAAATTAATTAAAAAAAAACAGTATTTATAAAAGACACATTATAAACAGAAAAGTATATCAGAACACACCCACCAAGGGGCAGTGTAGACTTCCGGTCAAATACAAGGCAATGAACAGGAGCCAGTGGCAACATCCATGAGCAGCAACTCAGGGGCGCAGAAACAGAAAACAAAACTAAAATGCACAAAACTATTGTAACAATCATAGCGAACATACTATTCATAATTATCACAATAATTATAATAGCAATAATACCATAATAATAACATAACCAAAGACAAAGATAATAATAATCATTTATTTATAACTATCAAAGTAATCATAATAGCAATAATAACACAACCAAAAACAAAGACAATTTTAACAAATAATGCCAAATAATTTATAGAAACAACAACACGGCACGAGAAGACATAGGGGAGTAAATAAATTACACATCCATTTCACTAAAAAGTTTTGTCCACGCACGAATAAAAGTACGAAGGCAACTGAAATTTTTATCGCTACTTGTTAAGTCACTATTCCAAATTGGTCGATGATCCACTGTCACATTCTCAATCATGATATCTCTATCACTCTGCAAGAGACAGCACTCCCAGAGGATATGGTGGGCCGTCTGGGGCCCCCCGCCGCACACACACTCCGGGTCCGGCGCCAGACTAAGATCATGGAGCCTGGCACGGAAATTGCCGTGCCCCGAAAGCATCTGCACAACGTGATGGTCCAATCGCAGCCACTCACTACCCATCCTCCCAGTCACAGAGGGGAAGAAGGAGTAAGTCCACCTTCCTCTAGGAGAGATGTTCCATCTTTCCTGCCATGCCGACAGAGAAACCTCTCTTAAGCCCCTGCACAGGGCGGTGAAACCATCCTCATCGGAGTTGAATGTAATACCCAGATGGGTCACACTCTCACCCCGCTTAAGGCGCCTCTTAGCAACGGCCTCAAGCACTTCCAGGTCGGCAGGAAGAACTCCCCCTATAACTGGAAGCGCCACTGAGGCCGCAGTCCTGTAAGCACCGGTCAGTGCAAGAAGAGGTATGCGTTGGCCTCTAAGCAGCGCCGAGGATACCGTCCGAGTAGCCAGACGTCCCGACCACACTCTTGCCGCGTATGTGATTCTTGACACATACACGGCTTGGTATAGTAGACGAGCCGCTGGCGTTCGAAGGCCCCAGGACGCAGTACTCAAACGCCGGACCTGCATAAACAAATTCGCAGACCTCTCCGACACAGCCTTGACGTGCCCAAGGAAAGAGAGCGACACATCGACCTGAACACCAAGATAGTACAGTCAGAAGAAATTGTTAAGATAGACAGTTTGCGTGGATGCACTCAAAACATCGTGAGTATCTGACATCCACCATCATCCATTTGAGCCAAAACAATCCTTAAGATTTTATGGCTCATATGTATAGATACAATACATCTTCTCAATAATGACCTAAATGTTCTGAACCTTGAATATCACAGAGATATTTTTTATAACAGAGTATCTTCAGTTACGCGTGAAAATTACATATATACGCTCTGTTGATAGCTTTCCATAATATATCCTACAAACCGAAACAAGATTTAATATCTAAGACAACATATAAAAATGTAATTGGATTTTTTTCTTTGATATGTGGTAAAATTCATAGTATTTAAATATATTTTAATTACTTAAGGGCTTGTCATCACCAGTTTTAATTGTTCTTATAAATTAAAACTTGTCCATTAATACGTAAGAAATAATAAAAAGTTAATACTCCTAGTACACACACAACGTCAATATAAAATATAATATATATCAATATAATATATATCAAAATAAAAATTGAAATTCGAAAAGATATTCTTCCGCGTTTAAAATAAGTTGAAAGATGAGATAAAATATTCCGAAAGTCGGTCCGTCTAAACCACTAAGAAGATGTACTTCCATTAAGTTAATAACAGCTCCTTTAATGAAACTGTTTAGTTAAAAACGTAACTTTAAAGGAAAGAGGAAGAGAGATCAAGAATCCTCGGCTCCCGGAGTGAACATTATGAATGATTATCCAAGAAAGTTTGGTTCAATTAAAATTTTAACTGCCACATTATCAAACTCGCAAATTGAAAACGAACAAAATTGTAATTGAAAAATAAATAGACGTTCTGCTCGCATACAAAAAATATACTTTCGAATCTTTCTTCTTCTTTCCCCGCCTTGATCTTCCCATTGCTGAATATAGGCCTTTTCAGAGTTTTTCTACTCATTTTTGTCGCTTGCCTTATCTCAATATAAATATGCACATCAATTTAAATTCGCTAAATTACGATTGTAAGTTTATAAATGATTGACCGATGATGTAATACTTTATATAGAGTATTTATTCTAAAGATAAGCCCAAATTTTCAAGAGTTATATAATCTTTTATCGAAATTAATTGATGATATTGTAATAATACGCAGCAATTCTGTTCCAAGCCACATGTTTTCTTAAACATAAAAAGCATTGCTTGTACTTTAATGTTTGCATTAAATAACTTATATACTAATAAATTAAAAATATTTTTTTTAATTACAACTTCCACTTTTGTCTTTTTATCGACAGATACCGGTTTCGCCAGGCATCGACAAAATATCATTTTATTTAATTATTCATTTAAATAAACTTTCATCCAGAGATTTCAGTAATGTCATATTATCTTATTATATATATGTAAGCTGTAAGGGTATTCATGTATAAAATTAAGGTAGTTATTAAAATCGTAAATTGATTTTATAAAAATACCGGTTTTGTCAGTAAAATACACATCGACCGACCGGTCTAAATTTTTTACCTTCGATACGTTGTTTTTTATATTATATTATTATAATAATATTTTTCAAATTCATATAGGTATAATCTAATTATATATTAATTATATTTGATGTCATATATAATTTTGAGTTTAGGAAATTCTCACATATCACCGCTTCAGATTGATTGACTGTTTTTGAAGTAATTTAGTTCAGTTCTTAAGGTCAAAACATAAACATGCAAATGGCAAGTGCCGAAAATGGAACAATATGAAATCACACAAGAATGGCCAAAAACCTCGTTTTGGCAACATTCAATATTTTAAAACAAAAAACTAACTAACAAACTAACCATCACGCCGTCTCCCCGAAGGGGTACACTTTTCTTTCCTGACATATTTCTCTCGCTCCCTCAACATTCATACATCGTGTCATGCACGCGCACCGCATTCTTTTCTTATATTTTCATTCGACACTCTATCATACACCGAGTTTCTACACATTTGTCTAAGAGATCTTATTTCTCCTGCATTTTTTCTACTTTTATCCATCTTTTGCCAGTTACATGCTTCTTAAAGATTATTTTTAATTTTAATGACTTATAATATCATTTAGCATAACACAAAAATTACTAATGAATTTTGATTCCAAATTGATCTTGAATTACTATTCTTTGAGCTTACAAGGTAGGTCGATTGTACTTGCCTTTTTTAATGAGCCTTATTTTCTTTAGACTTGACCTTAAACTTCTGAAGGGGCGATCCGATACCTAAATAGCAAAGAGAACAATAATTCAAGATTCAAATTGAGCAAAAAATGAAAGCGTCCGAAAGAAAGTTTAAACAAGTGAAATTCTTGGAAACCGTCGAGTATAAGAGCCATTGCCATTGTAACGATTTTCTTTTTCTGTTGCTCAAATAACCAAAGAGATAGAATACCCGAAAAAGTGTATCTTAATCTCGAAAGCATCGTAGAAAAAGGTTTATTGAAGGTTTTTTTCCCAAATTTGATGTCTTCCCACTATATTTGATTGAGGACAAAGTAGCGATCTACGAGTTATTTTTAAACATTCAATATCCTGAAATATAATGAACCTTTATTTTACATTAAATGTAGAGACCTTCTATTACAGATCACATTTGATGTTGTTTTAGATCTATTTCAATTTTTATTAATCAACCTTTAATAATATCTGATATTTGATAATTTTGTAACTGACATGTTTGTTGATTGTTTTGGCCGAAACACTTCTTCTTCTTCTTCTTCTTTGCAAGCCTTATTCTCTCCACTGCTGGATATAGGCCTCTTCCAATTTCCTTCACTCGTCTCTATCCTGCCCGATTTGTATCCAATATTTTCCAACCCTTTTGACAATATTATCGGTCCATCTCATCTTTTCGACACTTCGCCTATTTGCCCATGGTCTCTAACTGAGTATCCTGGGTGCCCATCTGTTGCCACCTTGTCTAGTCAAGTGTCCAGCCCATTGCCATTTCAATTTTGCCACTCGGCCCTGACGTCAGCAACCCTGGTGCAGCGTCTGATTTCTTCATTATTTATGCGGTCACGCAAGCTCACACCAAGTATCTGTCTTTCCATGGACCTCTGTGTACACTTGAGCCTGTGGACACTTGTTCGTGTCGTCTCTAGTTCGTATGTCATCATAAGGAAGTATACACATATCGTAGACCTTTCATTTGAGACTATGATACTTTAAAATTATAAAAAATAAAAATACAATTGTGATACATAAACCAATTTTTTTTAAATTTAACAGTTTATGACATGTTTGTTGATATTTATAAATGGCATAAGTAATATCTTCCTCTTCTTCCTCTTCTTCTTTGTCTTCCTTGGTTTGTTCCGGTAATCAGGCTGGCCTCTCTTGGGAGGTCGATTCCCATCTATCCCTCCATCTCTTTGGCGGTCGTCCGGGAGGACGATAGCCGGCATGCATCTGATGCGCTACAGCATGTAGGATTCTGGAGGAATCCATCCTCTGCACGTGCGCATTCCAGTATCTTCTGCGTTGTCTGCTCCATTTCACGACATCTCCCACCTTGCAAATTTCGTGGATAGCCGTGTTCCTCACTCATTGTGCGCATTGATAATATAAATGTACTAATATGTTATCAAATTAATAATATAATAATATTCGTTATATATTCGCCTTCACTCTGTGTTGTGGTTTCATATTTGAATAAATATAACTGCACTCAGTATTACAACACTTTCTTTCACTAATCACATACATGTTTCGGTTATAACATGTTTGTGATAAGTGAAATAAAGTGTTGTAATAAAATAATAACAATACTTTACAGGACTGATAATAGAAAATACTTTACAGAACTTAGAAAAAGTAATCAAATTAAACAAGCCATTTAAAATTCTATCGAACATGGTTTTGCTACACATCATCTTAGGGATTTAATCTCTACCGTTTTTTAATTCAATTGGTCGTTTGAACCCAATTACTGTATACAATTTGTTTTTAGCAATTATATTGATTTTCTTGACATGTGGTAGGTAGCTAATAATAATAATCATAATAGCTAATAATAATAATCGCCATTTTATTGTCACGTGAATTCTACATCAGACCAAAAAAGAGTGTGACAATCACACTGCCATCGCCGGGAATTGAACTCGGGACCTTTGGTATGGAAGTAAGAGCTCTTACCACTCTGCCACAAAGATCGATATATTCTGCTCTTATCCTTATTTTTCCAGATCCATGCTTCGCTTCATTTTCGATTTATTTTATGTACGAGTATATCTTCTTCTTCTTCAAGTACCCTGTCGGGTCCCCCCAACGTTAGAGATCACTTTGGCGAACCTGTCCTTGTCCTGCGCCGCTCGGAACAGCTCCTCCACACGTCGGATGCCGGTCTTCTCCTTCATGTTCACGTGGCCAGGATATTTGTCTCCTACCGGCCCTCCAATAATAGTTGGAGAAGGTGGGACTTTTATATATTTTTTTTAAATACCTAACCGCAAAGTGGGTAAATATGAACATTTAATTGTTATATTGTTCTTGGTTAATAGCCTATTAATTTTGTTTCTAAGTAAGTGTTTCCAGATGTATACAAGAAATATAAAAATGTGTCGGAATGAATAAAAAATACGAGTTTTGATTTCGTATATTGTCACTCATATTTATTATATTACTACAATAAAACAAGCCTCGTGTAGAGCAAATTTAAAAAAACGAAATTTTTTTGCCTATGTAGACTTCCAAAAATCAAAGGTTTCCAAATTATTTTTCACGAGAAAGCAGAATTCGAAGATACCCCCGAGTCGGAAGCCGGCCGGAAAATGTAATATTCGATAAGTAATGCCGCACTCGTTTGTTGAGATCGAATCTGCCGTGGGAGGAAATCCAGCCATTGGCAGGGAGGATCCCGGCCGGGCTGTATCTTACTGTCACTAGCTGAGTCATTTGTGATTACTTTGTGAGCAAAACTTTTTGTGAAAACTGAGATCTTCTGCGAGGGATGGGATGGCTCTCGTTTCAATGGTAAATACGTATTCCAAACAGACGACTTGTTAACTCTTTGTAGACGCGTTAGAAGTAAAGTTACTCTATTTAATGATGTTTCTTGTTCTATTTACTTTACATTATTATGTGGCTGTAAAGACGATATATTTCTTTTAGGATTAAACGAGGTTGCAGCCTTCGAAACGTTATCTTGTATGTGTACAAGACGCTCGAACACTCACCGTGCTTAGCCGTGATAAGGGGGCTTTAAACTTTAATTAGGGGCGTATAAGATTTATTTTCAATACCGTATTTTGATTACAGACCAAACTTATTAAGGTAATTAAAATTAAAACTTTGAAATAGAAAATATACAATAAATAAAATAAGTTCCAAAGCCAATAATTGGAAATTAATTTATCAACTTTTATTCTATATTCGCGCTCTTTTTGTGTTGCGGATTCATATTTGAATAAATATATTTATACGTAGTACCTATTACAAGAATTTCATTTAGCACAGATTTTTTCGGTTATTTTGTTATCCTTATTAATTTACACAATTTTAAACTTGTGTACATTGAAACATGTCTGTATTAAGTGAAATAAAGTGTTGTTATACCAAATGTAGTTATATTTATTCAATTTATTAACTAATCAATTATATATGTACTTTAAACTATATGAAATATTAAAGATTTAATTTATATTTGGCTATTAATTATATTAATTATTTATAAGCTTTTCATATATTTTTTTTAATCTACAGCATTTTAACACTCCAATTGTCAAGTGTGAAGCAGAATATTACAGTCACAAAACAGAGTTTATAAAAAAAAATATTGTTAAAAAGTATCACATGATATTTAATTCAACTACACTATTCGATTAATTTTATTTTGGTTTAAATTGGTAAAATGTATATTGATTGGGTCCAAGCCTGGACACGACCAGATTCTTTCTTCATAATAATGAGCTATTTTCTGCTCACATTGAAGATTGTTGTAATAAATTCTAATATCATTGATCTAAATCCTAGGTAATTAGTATTTAAATAAAAAAAAATTATCGGAGAACGCGTATATGCATGGATATTAATTTATTAAATAAATTATTATACTTGAATTAAATATTAAATCACAACAAAGACACATGAGTACCCAACAGAATATGTTAATGATTTTGTATATAACATAAAAATTCCCATAGCGCGTCTTAGTATTCAGTTTTTAGAAATGGTAACAACATAAAAAAACTTTCATATTATTATTTATTCAAACACGCACATAAAACTTGGTAACTCAAAAGTCGGTCCTATAGACGGTGATTACACAGACAGTGTAGGCTTGATAGGAAGCAGAGGGACCCGAAAGTCCTTCAAGTTAACGACTGACGAAATAACTCACAGGACATGGGGGAATAATTGAGAGATTTCCTTAAGGCGAGGCGGCCGGGACCCGCCCCGGGTTGTGGTCCCATGATGATGATGATGATGAATCTCACAAATATAATAATATCTTCTGATAAGATCGCTGTTACTACAATGACGTAAACCCGAGTATAATCTCTTAGGGGATTTAAGAATTCTGTATAACATTTTGCGTTTTAAGTAAACTAACTTTTCCGCGTAAATATTTACTTTATAAGGTACCTACCCTTGTAATCACCCTCACCCTTTCCCTCAGATTTACACTTGCCTTGACATCATTTATATGTCGTATTTTCAAAAAGTTTTTATAAATACAATACACATTTCTTTACAGAAAACCACATTTTTGTTATTTTTTCTGGAATAAAATTTGAAAACTCCATGCTAAATACGGATGAAAACATTCATTTTATGCATGTTCTGTTCTTATCTTCAAACATTTTTTTATCCAGTCACTTTATCTATGGGAAGATCATACAATGAATCTTGACAATTAAAAAAAAATCAATTATTTGTATCAATACAACAAAACCCCACTAATACACAAAAATAAAGGTTATTAAATATATGTATATCATCCCCTGAAATAAACATAATTACATTATAGTAGCTTGTTTACTGTCATTAAATTGTCATGTGAATTCTACACTAGAACAACGACAGGATTCATTTAATTTAATTTATTTATTTAAATATATCAAAAGCATTACAGAATTTTTTTCAATGCACTAAAGATATATGTTAGAGATACACAATAATAAGTAATACATAAGAAAAAGAACGAGAATATTTAAAAATAATATACAATTATAATAAAGACAGTACTTACCTCCAGTGAGCCAAACTTCAGCACGTGAATATCACGAAAGATCTTGGTGTTTCTGATGACTAAACGAAGTTTGAGGGAGCTATTACATATTGAAGTAGACATATTTGAAGACTAAACGACAAGCGAGCGTCGAACAACAAACCCAAATCCATGGACGTCACCACTCTTTCGAGCTGTGCTTCTTCCATTAGATATCGGAAGTAAATTGTTTTAGTTGCTCGTGTAAACGACATTACAAAGCACTTGAAGATGTTGAAGAACAATGAATATATAATAATTAAATAAAACGATGTTTTTTTTAATGTTATTTATTGTTTCGGCATTCACTTTGTGGTAGGACATGATTAAATTGTAAATAAAACACTTGTTTTTCACCACTTGAGTATTATATTTTACACGACTAGTTTCGGAAGTTACAGATGCTTCCATCTACAGGTTTAAATATAAACATCTGTAGCTTCCGAAACTAGTCGTGTAAAATATAATACTCAAGTGGTGAGAAACAATTGTTTTATTTACAATTTAATGTTTTTTAATTGCATTGACTTTTGTCTTTTTTCGACAGCGACCGGTTTCGCCAGGCTCGCTGACATCAATAGACTGGTGACACTATTGCAATTTATTATGTTTTGATCGAATCCGAGACCTTCGGTATGGCAGTCAGAGCTCTTGCCACTCTGCCACGAATGTCGTCAAGACTTGTTAAAGTAAAATCACCTGAAAAAATGCAAAAACACAGTGAAATCAATTCTATAATGACGAATTATTTATGAATGAAAACACTGTTATTTCTACTTTTGGGTTTATTTTTGTCCTTTTTTTTTAAAGGTTTTACACCCATCTGGAGAAAGATATAAACCGGTTTATATAACGCCAGTAAATGAACTTGAACATAAACATAACGAAATTTTGATCAATCCATTTGTCAATTCGTATTCTCTACCAATTCTGAGCAGATGAATTTTGTAACATCTCTAATCTATTTTCCACCGGGGTACATTTTCATTAAACTCAAAACTAAATCGGAAAGCGTGTCTTTAAATCAGCCTCGATTATTCCGCCATGTTCAAATCTGTCACGCACAGATGAATTAAATTTATTAATAACTCTCGAAACGTTGTGTTTATTCAGTGGTTGTTTTATTCATTAATTTATTTTACCTATTGAGTAATCAAAGAGCGTACGTATTTAAAATATTTAAAACTGGAAGTTAATTTTTTTAAATGAAACCAATAATTAAATGTCAAAGATGATGAAATTTGTTTGTGCAGGTGGCTTAAAATAACTTTTTAACATTTTAATTTATTTAGTTAGTAAGAAAAATATAGTTCTCATTACAAATATATCTCATATAACAACAATTTAAAACAAAATTTTAGGAACTATAAAAAAGAAGAAACATACTTATCAATGGAAGTAGATAAAATGTTATTATTTGTATAATATATAAAAAGACGTATTTTAATATATAAAATACAATAATTGTATTTACATATTCGTTTATTGAAGGGTTTTCAGGAATCTTAATGTGGTCAAAGTCATATACAATTCATTGGTTCGGAGCAGACTCGAAAGTGGTTCTGTGATATGCAGAACACGATACGGAGTAGACTCGAAAGTGGTTCTGTGATATGCAGGACTCGATACGGAGAAGACTCGAAAGTGGTTCTGTGATATGCAGGACTCGATACGGAGCAGACTCGAAAGTGATTGTGTGATATGCAGAACACGATACGGAGTAGACTCGAAAATGGTTCTGTGATATGCAGGACTCAATACGGAGCAGACTCGAAAGTGATTCTGTGATATGCAGAACACGATACGGAGTAGACTCGAAAGTGGTTCTGTGATATGCAGGACTCGATACGGAGCGGACTCGAAAATGGTTCTGTGATATGCAGGACTCGATACGGAGCAGACTCGAAAGTGGTTCTGTGATATGCAGGACTCGATACGGAGTAAACTCGAAAGTGATTCTATGATATGCAGAACACGATACGGAGTAGACTCGAAAGTGGTTCTGTGATATGCAGGACTCGATACGGAGCAGACTAGAAAGTGATTCTGTGATATGCAGAACACGATACGGAATAGACTCGAAAGTGGTTCTGTGATATGCAGGACTCGATACGGAGCGGACTCGAAAATGGTTCTGTGATATGCAGGACTCGATACGGAGCAGACTCGAAAGTGGTTCTGTGATATGCAGGACTCGATACGGAGTAAACTCGAAAGTGATTCTATGATATGCAGAACACGATACGGAGTAGACTCGAAAGTGGTTCTGTGATATGCAGGACTCGATACGGAGCAGACTAGAAAGTGATTCTGTGATATGCAGAACACGATACGGAATAGACTCGAAAGTGGTTCTGTGATATGCAGGACTCGATACGGAGCGGACTCGAAAATGGTTCTGTGATATGCAGGACTCGATACGGAGCAGACTCGAAAGTCCTGTTATTCAAAAATATTCCTTATGATAAATAAGGTTCAGAAAAAAATTCTGTGGTGGTATCTCTGCATGAAGGAGTATGGTAGCTCTCCTTGGCTCTATCCCTTGGCAGTTTTTGGGAATGTTTTAAACCGACGATGCAGTTTTTCAGAAATGTGTTTCTCATGACCATTTTAAGAGATAGATCAGGGATGTTGCGACGATAGAGATCGATTATTAGTAAAAGTACTTTCAGACGGCAAATACTCCTGACTAGTAGCAACTCGTGATATATTCGTGGAAGTGATTTTTTTATCCCTTATAAACTGGGTTCACTGTACAATCGTAACCAAGTTTTAACTTTTAGAGTATTTTTTTTCTCACATTAAAAATCAAATGATTTTATTGAAATCTCTTGATGGAAGTTCATTTTAAATAATAATTAAATAAAACGATGTTTTTTAACTACTTCCACTTTTGTCTTTATTTAGACAGCGACCGGTTTCGCCAGGCTCGCTGGCATCGACAGACTGGTCAAATTCTGGTTGACCAGTCTGTCGATGCCAGCGAGCCTGGCGAAACCGGTCGCTGTCTAAATAAAGACAAAAGTGGAAGTAGTTAAAAAACATCGTTTTATTTAATTATTATTCACATTAAAAAGTTTACTATCAGATTGTTCTCATTTTAATTTCTACACTGCTTTAATATAAACATAATCAGAACAAAATTCAAAATAATCCGGAAACGTTCATGGGACATGCGCATCGTGTGCATTTCGAATTACTTTCGAAGAGAATCGAAATATTCCTCTCTCGCTCTCTTGGACTCAAAATAATCTCGTAATTTTTCTTGATGTCATACGGTTTTTGCCAATTTATATTATGTTATTAAAGAGTATCTTTGGTTCATGTGGAGCTCCCGTGAATTTGGAGAAATTACGTGTATAAGTGAATTGTTTTGGTCAATTTGATTGTTGCCGCACTTTATAAAAGTTAATTGTGACACGTAATACGTTTGATCTGTTTTGATGTCAAAATTATCCAAGTTTTTTCGTTTATATAAAAAATTTTGACAGGTGTAAAAATAAATTTTTCATTTGTTCCAATGACAATTTGAATAATTTCTTCAATATTCTTTTAAAGTTCTTGCTGGTGTTAGTTGGTTTTAAGTGCCTAATTACTGTCAAATAAAAAGTGGATACGTGGAACATTAATTAAATCATATAACAGCTAATTTAAAAAAACGGTGGATACGTGTAACATAAATTAAAGAAACACAAAAGTCCGGATCGTCCATGTCAACATGTGCAACATCGGAAAAACATTATGTGCTAAATTTAAAAAAAAACGGTGGATTCGTGGAACATAAATTAAATAGACAAATGTGCCCCATCTAAAAATAACATTTTGTATTAAATTATTTTTATTTTGTTATTTTATTTTATATCATTGTATTTTATATTATTTGTTTTAGATTTATTTTGTGGATGTTGGAAGATCGAAGTGTGCGCGGGAGATGCCTATTGGTGGCGATGAGGTTCGCAACCCATCACATCGCGTCTCCCGCGGGGCGAAAAGAGAAGGATGGAGTGCCGCATCGGTTAAAGTGTGACAGTCCATTCTTTCTGCCTACCCTTTCGGGGAGACGGCGTGATGGTTAGTTAGTTAGTTAAGAGTATCTGATATTCCTAATGTGGCACCATCTCAGCGTTTCTGGTATTATAAATTACATTTATCTTGTTCTTAACATATGCCATAAACTTTAATTTTGCTTAAAAAGTTAATTGATAAATTATCTTAATTAAAATTTGCTCTTAAATTAAAACTTACAACGATTTTGAACCAAAAAAGATCATTCTATATATTGTATATTCTTTCATTTCTTGACACCATTTCTTGTTTTCAAAAAAGTTGTATTCTAACGTAATCCTTGTTTATATATTATTTAGCGAGATTGTATTAACGCGCAGAAAGAATTTCCTAGTTTTTATCAGAGCCACTGTTTTTAGATAATTGAATGAGTTTTTGTTACTGGAACCGGAAGCATCAAAATCACAGTAAAAGGATCTGGGGAATTGAGCTTCCGGATTATTGGACTCGTAATGTTACCCCTGCATAATCCTCCGGTCACCAGAGAAGGGGTTAGTCCAATAAACTTGCATTAGCCGGAGATATTACCTTCTGGCTTTCCTTTATGCACAATCTAATGACCAGATATTCTTCCGTCTGAAGGCCGGTGGCCGGCGAAAATGTAACACGGTCTCCCGGGATCAGAACCGATTACCCGGAGATTAAAAGTGTTCTAGTTTCATCGGTTTTGTAGGAAATCCAGTGCCATTAAAAATACCTGCAATATTCATTAAAGCATAGTATGGATTTTTCTTCTTAAAAAGTTAAGTTTTACAGAAGTTTTTATATCAAAAACTTATCCACCGCAATGACTAAAAATTTATGACTGTAACACAGGTAGATTATACATATATTTGTTGTGTATTTTTGTTCAAATAATTTCGTAAAAGACAGCAGGTGCCGGGTCCAATTCCCGGTAATGAGAGTGAAAAAAACTCATACTGTCATGGATCCAGTAGAATTCACGTGACAATTGAAATGGATATTGACTAGCTACCTGTCACATGTCATGAGAATCAATATCTAAAAAGTTATATCCAGTAATTGGGCTCAAATAACCTACTGTATACAATAAATGATGTGAATAGCAACGGAAAACCTCCACATTAAAAATGCACCCCAATAAACAGCAAAGATAAGCTTCACTGCACACTAAAACATTGAAATGAGACTTACGAAGAAGAAATTCGTAAACACTTCTGAGTAACAATTATGGATGAACGAGATATCGTTTATACCATTTTCATTGGCTGATTTTATTTTAATTTTAAATATGTTATTACGGTAATTAATTTAATATCATCAACATAGTTTTTAGATAAACCATTGTTTTGTGGGAAACACTTTGATATTTCAACATAAAAAAAACTCTGTTATAAATATCACAATTGATTAAATTTTGTCAGCTGTTTCGCTAACCGATGTTAGCATCCTCAGGTCTTACAATCAACTAAAAGATATAACAGAAAAACTTAGTTTAATAGACAATTTCAAGGTCTAAAAAACCGTATTCAGATAATAACTGATGAGTCCTACATACGAGTAAAAAAACGAGTAAGTACTTAAAAGGAGTTTTCAGAATTATTATTATATGAATATAACTAAATATGCCTAGATATATAAAGATACGAGTATATCCATAACAAAGAGCACATTTCAAAAATGCAGTAAATTTTCATGGTCATAATATTAGAACTTTAATACAAAGATATTATTACAATGCTCGTCAATAAGGGACTGATTTAATGCATTTAATAATTCCTACTTATCTTATATATAAAAATCTCGTGTCGGGTGTTAGTGGTCAAACTCCTCCGAAACAGCTCGACCAAATTTCATGATTTTTTCTATGTGTATTTGGTAGGTAAGAGAATCGATTGTAAAGTATATTTCATATCGCTTAGTGATTAGGGTGTCCCTATCCAGAATTTTTATTTTTATTTTTTTTACAAAATATTTTTTTTGTATTTTTGTTTTATTTGGCATAAAAAAATAAATATAACTCCAAATTTTCACCCTCCTACCCCCACCCTCCCATTTTTTAATCGCAATTAAGTATTTTTGTATGATAGTATTTCAAACAGAACGAAATTATTTATTTTGTTGAATGACAGATGGCGTTGCGTCCGCCTCATCGAACTTTCAACTACGTATCATTTCGACATTTCATTCGGCATTTGTTTTGTATCACAACGCAGTGTTATCTATTTGTGTGCATGTATTACAGTGAACAATGCCAGCAAGACATAAGGGGGCCACTTTGGGCTGTCGAACGAATAAAGTAACAAATATGCGAAATAGTAGAGCAAAAAGAACAGACAAACAAATCCAACAAGATAACGAAAATGTGCGTGTGAGCATTTCGCAATTGCGTGCATCTCAATCACAAGAGGCACGAGCTGAACGAAATCACCAACGACAATTGGAACGGATACAAGCCCCCCGGTTCGTAGTTAACACACGCAGAACAAATGACCAACAACGCCAACAAGTAAATCGAGCATTTACATCCGCTTTGTTCCTACGTCTCGCATTCGAGTACGAGCCAGATATTGAATATTTCGCTCATCCGAAAGTGCTGATTGATGCTATAGACAAAAAATGTCCCCATTGTCATGGCTTAAATTTAAACATGAGTCAGCCGGAATGTGTTGCGCATCAGGAAAAGTGCAACTACCAGAAATTGAGACACCACCAGAACCATTGAACGGCTTGCTCATCGGCACGGATCCAGATTCCAACCTATTCCTGAAGTTCATATGCACATTAAGTTCATGCATCCAAATGACTTCGTTCGGAGCAACAGAAATAGTTCACAATACTGCGGCAAATGGTCAACAATTCAATTCAACGTTCAAAATCAAAGGCCAAGTGTACCTCAAAGTAGGCTCATTGCTTCCAATGCCAAACGAACCACACAAATGTTTACAAATCTACTTCATGGGCGGTGAGGACATTAATCGTGTGCGACTTGGTATCATACAAATCGATCGATACAGTGTGCGATGCCAACGAAGCTGTAAATTATCCAACTGAGTTTTTGAGCTCACTGGATTTGCCAGGCATGTCACCACACCATCTACGACTGAAAATTGGATCTCCGGTTATTTTACTTCGGAATTTGAATCCACCACGGCCGTGCAATGGCACGCGATTGGTCATTAAAAAAATAATGAAAAACATTATCGAAGCCATTATTTTGAATGGAAAATTCCGAGCCGAAAATGTTTTCCTGCCACGAATTCCAATGATTCCCATAGACGTGCCAATTGAATTCAAGCGCGTTCAATTTCCTATTAGATTGGCATTCGCAATGACAATCAATAAGTCGCAAGGTCAAACGATGTCTGTTTGCGGCTTAGATTTGGGCACACCATGTTTTTCACACGGACAATTATACGTGGCATGTTCTCGCGTGGGCAAAACATCGAGCTTATTTGTGTTAACTAAAGACGGACTGACAAAAAATATCGTACACTTAATTGCTCTTCGAAATTAATATTGATTTTCTTTATTTCATTTTCCTACTTTAGGTTAAAAAATATATGACTTTTATTCACTTAGCATTTAACTTTTAAGAGATATAACAATGAATATACCCGTTACTTTAATGAAATACGTTGAATTGAGAAAATGAATGGTTGGTGTATTTTTGTTTTTATCGGCGGTCATTGTCTACAGCGCTCCATTTCTATTTTTGTCATAGATCCCATCCCCACACACATACAATTCATTCGTTATTTTTTATTTAACAACCATAATATTCACTAAAAATAATTTATATGGCAGAACAACGTTTGCCGGGTCAGCTAGTAACATATAAATTTAACGAACTTATTCAAAAAAACTTTCAAAATAAATAATATAAAAAAAACGTACTATACAGTATTTTCATATTTTAATGCAAAAACTAACTAACTAACAATCACGCCGTTTCCCCGAAGGGGTAGGCAGAAATAATGTACTGCCACACTTTCTTTCCTGACATATTTCTCTCGCTTCCTCAACATTCATACATCGTGTCATGCAAGCACATCAATTTCTCTGACTCCTCACGTGGCCGATATTCAATATTTAATTTATTTTATCGTGCCACGTTTTCTTCGGTCTTCCTCTATTTCTAGTTCCATTTCATCGTTAATATAAACTTTTTTTACCATTCTTTCCATGTGTCCTAAATATCTTTATTTTGTCATAACACCATCATTCGCACCGCATCCACTTCTTATATTTTCATTCGACACTCTTATCATACACGGAGTATCGACACATTCGTCTAAGAGATTTCATTCCTACTGCATTTATTATACTTTCATCCTTCTTTTGTCAGTTCGATGCTTTTTTATAAGATTCTTTTTTATTTTAATTACTTATAATGTCATTTAGCATAAAACAAAAATTGCTAATAAATTTTGATTCCAAATTGATTAACTATTCACTTACCATTCGTTAACATATATTTTTTATTCAATGTATCTTCAATGTATCTTAAAAAAAATGTCGTTTTAATGTCCAGTAATAATGTGAGTTAATCTATATAAATAATTTTACTTTAGTTGTTAAAACTATGAATATTTAAAAAAATTTGTTTACGGTAAGAGCGGCCTCGAATAAATGGGAGTTTTGTCTATTCTGAAAATGACACGAATTTTGTATGCGAGGAGTGTAGTAATTAAGGATCAGCAGATTCGCAGGACACTGGCCGAGACCTAAACATTACACATTAATGAAAGTAAATTTGCTACCAATAAGATTCGCACGTTTTGATATTATTGCGTGTATACGAGTACATACGTACTATTATAACTAACTGTACGGTGCTTGTAGCCAAAAAAAGTTTTTTTTGCTACTAGCAGAGACTTTAACTGTACTTAATGCATATATGGAATGGCATTTTTTTTTCTTACACCATTATTGTATTATTCATATTCATTCTTCTTCTTTTTTTCTGTTCTACACAGTGTTACTTCTCCTGTGAGGTAGACTCCTAGCAGTCTTTTCATCTTTTAGGAGGTCTTCTACGAGGACGAGTCCTGTGAGGCTGATTATGTAATGCAATATAGGGAAGTCTGGTGGTGTCCATTCTTTGAACATGACTGTACTAGTCCTTTTTTCGCTGTCTGCTTCATCTTATAATATCCTCAACCTCACATAACTCTCTTATTCTGATGTTCCTCATGCGATCTCTCAGTGTCTTGCCTGCTATCGACGTCCAGTGTCTTGTTATCATATTCATTCATATTCTGTAATATCATCATCATCACCAGCCTGTATTCGTCTACTGCTGGACGTAGGCCTTCTCCATTTGCTTCCACGTCTGATCCTGGGCAACACGAATCCATGTCGTACCGGCAGTCTCTTTAATGTCGCTCTCTATCTATATTGGGGACACTCTGGGTTTCGGGTAACAGTTTTAGGAGACCAGCAAAGTACAAAAAATATAAATACTAAAATCAAAACTATAAAGAAAATCCTCCATGGAAAAAAATATTTTTATAAAAACGATTTTAATTAATTTAAAAATTACAAAAAAAATAATAATGTAAAAACTTTTCCCACAGAATTTTTTTTATAAATATTATTGAATCAAAGTACCATTGCATTTATAAAAGAAAATCACGAATATCATTATAATGATTAATGAAGAAAAATTTCCTGAATTATTTTAATAGTTTTATTAATATGGAACGAAAGTCATAAATCACTGTCTAATGGCCGCACCATAGTTGAATTATATTTTAATCAAGCTTTTTCATAACTCACCGTTCTTTTGCCTAACGTCGCATGAAAAATACACATTCTTCTCTGATATCACATTAAATATTTCTGTATAACAAGTTCTATTAATACTGCAATGGATCTACTTAAATTTAAACATTAAATATTGAATTAAAATGATTTCAGAAGAAGAATTCACATTTAAGAAAAAAAATCCCATTTATCACATTTTAAAGAAATCACATTTAAGAAAAGAGAAGGATGGAGTGCCGCATCGGTTAAAGTGTGGCAGTCCATTCTTTCTGCCTACCCTTTCGGGGAGACGGCGTGATGGTTAGTTAGTTAGTTAGTTACATTTAAGAAAAAAAACATCACATTTTATATGTTCTTTAAAATAAATAAATAAAACTAATATTTTTGCTACATTTTGCACCTAATAGAAAATGATAGCTTGACTAATCTAATATCTAAAAACAATTGACTACTCCGTTTTTTTTATTGGGCATTTTAAAACCGTTCTTAAATTAAACACATCTATAAAAAAATTGGTTTTCAAATAATTTTAACCTCAAAACTTTAGGCTCAATAATATAAATAAATAGCACAAAAATTATGTATGCTTTAAGCTCCAGTTCTACTGATGGCTGATTGATAATAATGTGCTTAATCAAGAAAAAAATATTATATAACACAAAACAATATTAAAAGTCGATTGGTAATTGATTTTTTTTAGTTATTACGTGTTTCTTATCATAAGAAAATAAACGAGGTGGAAAATTATGGTCAATTTATATTCATGCTCCCCAGGGTATATATTTTCTTTCCGGAACTTGAGAAAGCTATTATATTTAGATAGAGTGACAAGTAGAAACGAAGTGTATTGGTAACAAAATTTGTATAAATATTGTCTCCGCCTCCTTTAAATAATAAATATTTAGTTGATTATATTTGAAGTGTGAGCGAATTCAGTTTTTGTAACATATCTTGAAAAATATATATACGTATATGAGTACTGTCGTTTTTTTCATTTGAAAAAAAAAAGAATTTCCCATTTAAATTCACAGCTATAGAATATATTGAAAGTGAGGATTATGCTAAGAATATTTCTAGGTGGAGATTCAGAAAAAAAATCTTACTATACGAGAGGCTCAAAATGAGCTGAATAAGTTCGGAGGGTTGACTCCGTAGCGTTTTCGGCACTTGCAACCATATCACGGTAATAAAAAGATCTATAAATCACGATATAACTGCACCCTACGAGCTGTTGAACAATGGTGATAGTCAAAAAAATAATATATTTTTTTGAAGAGAAATATGAGAGCGTATTTTTATCGGTCGACACAGAAGTAGACAAACATGAAAACAGCGCTCATTTTATAAAATCGAATGGAATTTATACAATTTTCAATGTAATTATCTGATTGAATTAATTCGATTAAATTTGCGACATCTTCGCAATCTCTTTCCACTCACACTGCTTGTATACAGCATTTTAATCATTTTTCTTTCGTCCATTCGTTCAATACGTCCAAACCATCTAAGGGATCCTTTTTTTAATTTTACTTATGATCCAATCATCTCCCTTACATTTCTGCCTTATTTCATCGTTTAGTATTATATCATATATCGTTATATGTATATCGTTAATTCATAATTAGTTAAAATATCGTTTAAAGCTTATTTCTAATCGGTTCGCAATTTAAACTAGAAAAGTAATATAAGTTGTTTCCCTAACCTACACATTTCTTTGTCTCCATTTTCTCACATACAAATAATACAGAGGTAATTTAGAATTTCCGTATCTACTGACTTATTCTCCAATAGATACGGCAAGGCAGCGAAGATTAAAAGCTATCGAATATATCTCACACAAGTTGTTTAAGGCCAACCCTTCCCTTATTAATATCGCATAAGGAAAGGTGGCTGACCTAATATAAATTTCAGTTTAGCGGCGCGAGAAGGGGGCTCTGTACACAACCTATTTGTTTATGACGTCGTACAAAGAAGCATACCAAAAGGGATAGTTTCACTATTGAAAGAAGAATTTGGGTTTGCGGGAAACATATAATCTCGTTCGTGATTAACAAAGTAAACTTCAGATGAGATGTTACACATCGGAGAACGATCAATGATTAGAAAAGTTTGCTTTTATCTTATAATATATACACACTTTTTTTATTAAATACATAGATTTTCTTATTTACGTCTTGGAGTTACTGATAAAAATAGTAAGCTTGAAGAAAGGCAGATGAGATGGTACAGGCATATAAAACGGAGACCATCATACCACACAGTAAATAGAGCTTTGTCTTTGAATCTTTCTCGTCAACCACCCAGAGGAAGACCTAGGAATACGTGGATGATTCAGTACAAATGCGTCCTGCAGAGAAATGGCTTGAGTGAAGGCAATACTCAGAACCCTAAGAAGAACAGCCTGATATCGAGAAGAGCCGACCCCAACAGTCAAAATACACATTGAGTTGGGATAGAACCTTGAAAAAGAAGAAAAAAACGATATATATTCTTATATATTTGCCATTATTATGTGTTGTGGATTCACATTTGAATATATTTTTAAAGAAACAATGTATTTTCACTACTACGAACATTTCATTTATTGCTTCTTTAACGATGTAAAACTCCATATTACATAATAATTAAGATCAAAAACATCTGTTTCCTATAAGTTTTATTATATTTTTTGGAAATTACATATTTTTCCGTACAAAACATTGTCAAATCGATTAACCCAGTTAAAACAGTGTAGTAGATTTGATAATAATACCTAGCAAGGCGAAACATTAATATAAAATGTAATAAAACGTCAAAAAGTAGACAATTTTAATTCATAATTAATGATGACTCTTAAAAGTGTTGCATGGAATGATTGTTGATTATACATATATTTGAACTTTGCATCACTAAGAGTCTTAATGCAAGGCAAATCTACAATCCAATCAGCAATAGCTTCTGGGATTGGCAGATTGTCCGTTCGGAAACCTTTCCCTCGCACAAATTTTGGTGACCGAGCCTTCCTGGTAGCCGGGTGTTCAGCCTAGAACAATCTTCAATTAGACTTCAAGTGTATTGAGAGCCTCTCAAATTTTTGATAGAAACTTAACATGCATTAGTTATTTCCATCTCATCATAAAAATGTACTACTTAGTTGTAACAGGGAGCATTGAAATGGTTATTTCATAAAAAAACTATGCTTCAAGAATCATCAAATAATTTATCTTTTTCTTCTTCTCGTTTATGATCGTTTGGCCTGTTATTCTCTAAGTCATGCTCCTTCTAGAGAAACAGACTGCCAGTTGGCTTTCCAATGTATTAATATCATAATATTTATTGTTAAAATACTCCATAGCATTTCAGCAAAATGATCAAATCTTAAAATTCATATGAATTGATATGTAAGTTTTCAAAACTTTTATTACATTTTATGAAAATGACATGTTTCACCTTGCTAAGGTATTACCAAATGTAAATTAATTTTTCAATGGAGTTTTGCATCGTTTTTCAATAAAAAATAAATTAAATTTAGTGTTTCTTAAACGGAAATTTTATTTTTGTTGACGATGACTGATTTGGACATATTTTTAATAGTGTGCGAACTAAAATCGCAAATAATCCAAATTTAGTTTAAAAGCAATAACGCCATGGAAACTCATACAAATTTTTTCACTTTTATCAGTTAATTTATGTTGATTTTGACATTGTATCTTTATCGATTATATTATTTATTATTCTTCCGATGATGAAGTTTTAGTACTTAAAATGTTTTGGTTCCAATAAATTGAATAGTTCATATTTTTCCAAATCGATGTAAAGGGTAAAGCTAACATATTGATTCTCATACATGTGATAGGTACCTAATCTATCGCCATTTTATTGTCACGTGAATTCTGGATCAGACTAGTAAGGCAGTGTGACAATCATACTGCCATCGCCGGGAATCGAACATGGGACCTTCGGGTTGGCAGTCAAAGCACTTACCACTCGGCTACGAAGGTCATCAATAAATAAACAGATAATTAAAAGGTTAACAAATTCAAATAAAGTTTGAATTTTGAATCGCGTTTTAAACGGAATGAATCAGAAATGCAAACACCCAAAAATTTTATGAAAATGACATGTTTCACCTTGCTAAGGTATTACCAAATGTAAATTAATTTTTCAATGGAGTTTTGCATCGTTTTTCAATAAAAAATAAATTAAATTTAGTGTTTCTTAAACGGAAATTTTATTTTTGTTGACGATGACTGATTTGGACATATTTTTAATAGTGTGCGAACTAAATCGCAAATAATCCAAATTTAGTTTAAAAGCAATAACGCCATGGAAACTCATACAATTTTTTTCACTTTTATTTTTAATAGTGTGCGAACTAAAATCGCAAATAATCCAAATTTAGTTTAAAAGCAATAACGCCATGGAAACTCATACAATTTTTTTCACTTTTATCAGTTAATTTATGTTGATTTTGACATTGTATCTTTATCGATTATATTATTTATTATTCTTCCGATGATGAAGTTTTAGTACTTAAAATGTTTTGGTTCCAATAAATTGAATAGTTCATATTTTTCCAAATCGATGTAAAGGGTAAAGCTAACATATTGATTCTCATACATGTGATAGGTACCTAATCTATCGCCATTTTATTGTAACGTGAATTCTGGATCAGACTAGTAAGGCAGTGTGACAATCATACTGCCATCGCCGGGAATCGAACATGGGACCTTCGGGTTGGCAGTCAAAGCGCTTACCACTCGGCTACGAAGGTCATCAATAAATAAACAGATAATTAAAAGGTTAACAAATTCAAATAAAGTTTGAATTTTGAATCGCGTTTTAAACGGAATGAATCAGAAATGCAAACACCCAAAAATCATCGATTCGAGTATACATTTACCCCTTTAGTAACCGATCTACTGTGAAAAAATCATATTCCAATAAATTTTAATGCCTGTTTTGAAAAGTTTCCGTATTCGGCGCAGCCGGGAATAACACGGTGAAAATAAAACAATTTTAAATCTCTCCCGCGCCGTCGATTTCAGACTTTGAATAAAATTTGCATTTCAAAGCAAACAGTAATGGGCAGGCGTAGCATCATATCGCCACACAACTCCACTAAGTGCCGCGGCGGTATCACAATATAGTGTTTTTATTGGCAAAATGTATTATTTTACGGCCAAAATGAAATGTATCACACAAACTGGCAATAACACGATTATTGTACGCCCAGTTTTAACTTTGCGTGCCCCGCTAATGGCTCGAAAGAGAATTTTAAGTTCGTTAATCTCTAGGAGTGGAGTTTCGATTAATGAATTCTCTACTTGTTGCTTGACAAAAATCCATAAAAGTCACAATTTCACTAAATTGTTACTAAAGCGTACGCATTATTATTTGATTATGGCACGATTGCAAAAATAATTATTCAAAATGTTCCCTCTAACACTTCCAAATTGAGCGAAATTTTTATATTCGAACCAATCTAAAAACGGATAAACCATTCGGTAAAATATGGGTTTGGCATTTTTCATGTTTGAGATATAAAATATATATGGGAAAACTTTTTGGGTAAGTACCCAGTGTATAAAAACGGAATCCCTGAAATGTAGCACCTAATACTTAATTATCGAAAAAATTCAAACATTTTTTATTACCCATTATTTGAAACGTTTTTTTAAGTCAACAGCGCATTTATTTTAAATAGACGATTTAATAGGTGTTCCAATATTGAAACTTGAAAAACGATTTCCCATTAATTTTGTTAACTACGTAAGCACTCTGAAAATAAAAT
Organism: Lepidostoma basale; assembly: GCA_022606425.2. Lineage (NCBI taxonomy): Eukaryota > Metazoa > Arthropoda > Insecta > Trichoptera > Lepidostomatidae > Lepidostoma > Lepidostoma basale. The sequence goes on from JAHDVF020001249.1 coordinate 1,456,799, forward strand.
ATTCATAGGTTTGCTCCTCTCAGTTAATTTGAAAACATCTTTATACTGGCCGAGTATCCGTTATGGTAAAATTAGGGGAACAATTTTGAAAAGTTTAACTTTTCAGTGAAAACGGCCCATTGCGAAGAAAGGTTGTGTGTTGTTTACAATAATTGTACCCGTTAGTGGGGTGTTGGTCGGGAATAGGGGAAGGTTTTGGCATTGCCAAAATAATGTTATCTCTCTGTCCGACTCATTAACCCCTGCGATGGAGGCTGTGGGGTGGAGCACATTGGACCTATGCGTTGGTGGCAATAAGGACACTTTTTCTGGGTACGATAAATTTGTTTCAATCGATTTTCGAATTCGCCATTACCCAACACCCAAAATACTTAAGGTTCGACCGATAAGAGTTAGAACTGTTAAGATGTTGGCTTAAATTTACGTTAATATATAATATGTCAATTTTATAGTTTGCGTTTACATATTTAAAGAATCAAAATAAACACAAATTAAGAGCTTCATACGAATAAACGTCTCACCTAAATACCCATTATTTTTAATTGACGATTTAGAAGCTCCGATTTCAAAATGGAATTTGTATAAAGTTTGACGTATCTTTTCAAGGAATGAGTAATTAAACAGGGATTTTATCAGAACAACAAGTACAAACTAGAAATGCATGCGCTAAACGTCATATAAAGAAGAAAATATGCATATCACAATGAGATTTTTTTAAGTGAACCATGGACCGAGAATTAGTATGAAGAAAACAGAGTAAACGAATCCTAGATTATGTTTTATTATTAAATAAAACAAGATCAAACTCTGACATTAGAAGATAATGCAAGGAGTAAATGTTTTGTTTGGATAGAATATCTCTATCTAATCTTTTGAAGAAATAAAATAATGGATAGATAGCCATATATTTATAGTTATTTCATTTAATATTTTTTCTAAATATACTTTCATATAACATGTATGTTATGTTCCATAAACTCAGCTAACATTATTTAAGTTGGGATTTTTTGTTTGTTTGTACAATTGTACAATTTCCAGTTAACCTGAATTTTTTTTGCGAATTTTAAACTAATACATGATTCACTGTTCTTGTTTAGGAGGAAAATGATTAAATAAATTTATATATTCGCATTTTAAATATAGTTTATTATTAGACAATTGATATAATATACTGAACTGATGTTATTGTAAACATTACATACTTAATATAAAGTTATAACATATGGGTATCTGTAAAATGAATTATAAATATACATGATTTAACATATAAAAGTTGCTATTAAAATTGGTTGAATATTTAAAAAAAAAATTAATTAATTATACGGAAGAAGACGTTTGTTTTTTAGAAGTTATTTTTATAGGAATAACATGTTTTCCTTACTAAAGCATTATTAAGTATTTTTAACGGTATTTATTTAAGATGTTTTCATTCGTTTTAATTATGTAATATGGAGTTTACATTTTTCTTAAAATAGCAATAAATGTCAATTTATTTATAATGAATAATTAGTTTTTTTCCATTGGTTCTTCTAGATTTGATCTGTTTTCGTAGCTTGCTGCCAATTTCTGGACCGGAAAGAATAAAATGGAATATTTTATATGTTTTAAAAAAAGATCTTTATAACAAAAAAGAAAAAAAATGTAACACTCGGCGCGCCACAAAAAGTTTACCACAAAGTCAATCAAACCTTCCTCCACAACGGTACGAGAAAGAGCCAATATAAGGTCTTGTCATTAACACGAATAATAATAACTAACCATCACGCCGTCTCACCAAAGGTTAAGGCAGAAAGAATTGACCGTCAAACTGTTCTTTCCTGAAATACTTATCGCGATTTCTCAATATTCATACATTGGTCCTCCATCTTCTTCTATTACAGTTCCGTTTACGTCGTTTACATATTTGTACTTTATACTTATTATTTATTCATTCTTTCCACGAGTCCCAACCATCTAAATGACTCTTTTATTTTTATTTTTTTTATTTTATTTTATTTTTATTTTTTCCTTGTATACAACAGGTCGTTTGAACACAATTACTGTATACAATTTATTTTCGTTATTAAATTGATTCTTATGACATGTGATAGGTAGCAAATCTATCGCCATTTTATTGTCTAGACGAGAATTCTACACTAGACCAAATACAGTGTGACAATCACACTGCCATCGCCGGGAATCGAACCCAGGACCTTCGGTATGGAAGTCAGAGCTCTTACCACTCTGCCACGAAGGTCGACAAGTTATTGTTTTGTTAATGACACTTTTATTCGCACTGCTTTTAGAAGAATAAGAAGAATATTAATTTTATTTTGATTTTGGGTAAAACTACGAATTTTCATATTAACTATATGGTTGTATGTAAGGAAGACGTGTTTTTTTTATTGTAACTAACTAGCTAACTAACCATCACGCCGTCTCCCCGAAGGGGTAGGCAGAAAGAATGGACTGCCACACATTTCTTTTCTGACATATTTCTCTGGCTTCCTCAACATTCATACAACGTGTCATGCACGCGCGTCGATTTCTCTGATTCCTCACATGGCCGACATTCAATATTTGATTTATTTGATCGTACCACGTTTTCCTCGGTCTTCCTCTATTTCTGGTTCCATTTACATCATTAACATTTAATTTTTTTTACCATTCTTTCTTCATTCATTCTTTCCATATGTCCAAACCATCTTAATGATCCTTTCATTATTTTGTCCATGACACCATCATTCGCACCGCATTCACTTCTTGTATTTTCATTCGACACTCTATCATACACAGAGTATCCACACATTCGTCTAAGAGATCTCATTATTTTTTTTTTGTAAGAAATGTATATATAGGAACGCAGTACACCACTGTTGGCGGGAAAAATGTATTTGGCGGTTTCTTTTACACACGAGTATTATTTATTCTTGTCGAGATATTTAAATTCGCTGGATGATCGAGCACAGCGCACAGGCCCAGTAAAAGTGAACGGGCGGTTTCAATACACATCCTATATCAGCAGTATGGCATCATCACCTCTGTCAAATTTTATGAACGCGTATAAATTTTCCGAAACGCGTGCGAGCGCGCTCAGGCGCGGGTGATACAGGCATTATCCGTATAAGCGTATATTTTTACTATACAAATTGATAACCCTAAAATGGCGAAATTACGCGCCGCCCTGCAGTGGTATACCCGCAATAAATATTAAATAAACATTGATTCGTCGTAATTTTTCTCGTAAATTTGTCGTATTCTTGTCTACCCACTCGTGTATGCAACGTTATTTTTGTTCAAATATCAAGGTCAACTTGAGGGATTCGTCAAGTTCCATTAAAATAAGTACTTCCCTTGAACAAACAGATGTGTAGAGCTATCTTTAATAAAATATTTTTGTTATTTGAAATTTCATATTAGAAGGTTCATTCAATGTCAAATATATTTTATCAAAAAATTTCCGTTTAGATGAATATAATTTTTTTATTAAGTTAAAATCCACTAATTCTGGTGAAGATGGCAGCGAGCTGCCGAAATCGGTCAAAGACATTAGTGGATTTTCACTAAATATACATTTTAAAAAGGATTTTTACGAAAAAATATTTTCATTATTTGGAACCATCTTGACGTATTTATATACCGTATAATAACGGTATAGATCGGTAGCTATAGTGACCTATATGACGAGGTGCGAGTACAAACCATCAAAGCGACAGCCGTGGCTGGCTGCTTGCGCAACACCATATGGAGGAACAGATACGCACTAACCGAAAGTAAAGTCAAGATATACAAGGAATGCGTTCGCCTCATCATGATGTATGGAATAGAGGTCAGAGCCGATACCAATAGGACTAAGAACCTTCTTAGAATAGTAGAAATGCGAACCGTACGCTCCATTGGAGGCAAAACCCTCAGATATGGGGAAGAAGCAGAAGACCCCGTGGACCGCAAAACCCAAGCAGCAAGAGATTACCAGGAAGGCCGCCGAAGAGATGGAGAGATGGCTGGACATCATCATCCTAGGACAGCCCACCGTCACAAACAAGTCATACGACCTAAACCAAGAGGAAGAAGAAGAAGAAGATAATAACGGTATAGTGCTTAAAATACACTGGACAAACTTGGTAATTCAATCAATAGACCTAGAAAGGGCAAGTACTTTGAAATGCTTCCGTGCGTTCATGTAAGAAAAGTTGAATACTTGGAATAGGCATTTATATATTCAAAGCTACATTACAAATAATATTTATAGCGTTGATCGAAGGATGTCATTGAGCTGAAAAAATATTGGAGTAGCCGTTTTGCGCGAACGAAGATATGAGTATGTTATCAAAAGTACCTGACAATATACAGAAGTTATGAATTTTGATATACATGTTTAAAATCTTTGTTCTTGAAGTAGGTTAAAATATCTACAAAATCTTTTTTTTTATCCATTCTGTAATATTTCTTGAAATCATTATCTCATTACTATGATATACGAGTATATTAAAAAAAATAGGGTTAAGCCCAGGATCAAAATCATGCCTCCAGAATAAGGAAGGAATATTTTTTCGAACTCCCTTACTATAAATTATTAAGTACATAGTCTGAAATTGATGCGAGAACACGTAATCAAAGAGTTTTTTTAAAGATTTGTTTTTTGTAAAAATTGCGTATTTAACATTGAGCAAAAGTTTCAGGCAGTCACAGCAGTAAGTCATATAATGGTACGTTATGCTTACTTTTCGTTAATCGATGATTCCAGATTAATAGAGTGTGCCTTCTTCTAATTCCAAATATATATTTTCGGAAGCTCGTTCTAATTTTACGACCAGTAATAGCTTCCTTGGAGGCATTGCTCTGGCGTGACAGGCTTAGTTGCTGGGTAACTAAAATAGCTATAACTCTGTAAATTATTGGAATTTTAATTTCCGTTTGAGAATATGCGAGAATTTATTTTTTGGTTTCATCAAAATTCCAAACCAGAATATCCCTTTAAAATTTCAATGCATCAAATGTAAGCGAATTTTATGTTTTGATTTGCTTTTACGTAAACCAGCGGTGGATAATTGTTGAATGATAGGTATAATTTTAGCGAATTATTATTTTTGCATTGCGTGCTACATGCAAATGCATATAATTGTGGTGTTCATATCCCATTATAATATACACGTATCATCGAGCACGTGATGCTTGACTATTATAATTACATTAAGATTACTATAACAGAAAGCAATTATCAAGAGTGCTTCAAATAATCGCTCAAAGCCGAAGAAAATATTTTAATTCATTAATTCATATTTACATTATTTATAAAAATCGTTTAATTCACCATCCGTGTCGTTGTTGAGACGGGCCGATACCCTGTTTTGTCCTAAAATTCCCCTATGTGTATTATATAAATACATACAACGTTACACGCACGTCCGTTGATTTTTCAGACTTCCAACATGATAATTTAATACTTTATAATATTCATACCATGTTTCCTCGGTCTTGTAGAATTTCTATTTCAATTCATATTACTAATATACAATTTAAAACATTGTTTCCTAAATCGCCTGTTCAATTTGTCCAAATCATTTTTGTGACCCTATCATTATTTTACTTAAGACGCATTTATCTGCCTTTCATTCCTGCCTTATATAATATTATCGTTCTGTGTTCTTTTGTTTTTTGTTTAATGTTATTGATGAATTAATTTCTATGTAATTAATCTTTATTGAGTTTTTTATATGCTAGAATCAAGTTTTATTTTAATTATATATATTTAACGATAATGATTTTTTTAAAGAATTTCTTTCTTTTAAACAAATATAAAATTTTATTCCATTTATTATTCTTCTCGTTCCGACCGGTTTCGGAAACTCTCTGTAAATATTTATTCCTAAAACGTTTATATAATTATAATAAACTATTATTTATCATAGGATGGCGTCAAGCTGCTAAGATCGGTCCATACTAGAAGAAAAAGGAGTGAAATAAAACATATTTTTTATTTTTGATGAACTTACGGTAACACAACACTGTAAAATTCCAACATTTTGTTTGTTTCATGAATAAAAAACAGTGTTTTTCTACTTTTGCCATACACTCGTAAGTGAAAAAATCAGCAAGAGCTACCTTATCCATTTCAATAACCATCACGAATATAAGATATATATATTATTGAAACGTGTAAGCACATACAATAAAGCTATAGGACATTCTTTAAATTGCCCAGGTAAAGAGAAGAGCCTTCATTTTATTACACGGGAGAACGAAAGCGTTAAAATAGTTTCTCTTAATGGAATATATGATAGCAAATATCTCAATCCGATGTATTCCACCAGTGCTGGCGTAGTAATAATCAAGATTTATTACACTCCCCTAAGTACACTGAATGAAGCGGTAGTCATACTATTTTCTTTTCAAACTCTTTTAGGATGTAACATTTTATCCCTACCCGACAGAGTGTAAACGAGAATCTCACTTTTTCCGAGGAAACTCGATAAAAAGTTATGTATAGGGAACGCCTCGGAATGTGTGGAAGTATTTTATGGTATGGACGTATAGGTTAAACTCCCTCTTAAGATTTACGTTCCTCGGAAAAAAGACATTCCCCGCCTTGCAATCATCGGGTTTCATGTGAGCGAGCAAGATTTTTTCATCGTGGGACTGACTGCGAGGGGAGATAAACTAGTTATTCTGTTAAAGGCGGCTTTAATAATATGGAGGTCAGATTTAAATAGGACCGCTGGGTCTGGTGTCAGTCATATGTGATTTATTGTGTAGAAGGGTACTTAGGCATATTTATGTTGAATGCTAATTAAACCCGATCATTCATTAGATTAACATTTCACTCAACTTTAATTAATGAACAAAAGTAGTTTGGGATGTTTCACTAGATATGTATGATGTATGGAAGGTTTAACGTTCACATGTAAACGTATAAAATATATTTAATAATGATTGAAGAGTCTGTTTTCTAGAAGTTTTGTTATATATATATACTGTTTTATTTGTGAGAATTGACAAATGTTTTACAAAGCCTTAGCAAGGCTAAATTTGTCAAGTCCCAAAAATACATATTTCAAGAAACAGACGTATTCGTCAATGTTAAATATTTTTAAAAGTGTTTTATGTAATCGTTAAATAAACAATATAATTAATTAAACCTTATTGTTTTAATTTCTTATGAAAAGATATAAGCGAGAGGCTGAAAGCTGGACCTAAGTTGGGATTAGGAACAGAAAATACATGAAAAATAAAAGTAATATTTTAAATTTCTATTAAATATACATGAGAAGTAGAGGAGTAGTTTTCTCACATAATTCTTATACACTGCCCTATTTTCTATCTTATTTACATAAAAAAATCTTCTAGCATTTTCTATAGATTGGTAATGGGATTGATGGTATTCATACTCGTATGTGTGAAAGATAATAATGCTATATATTGTTGAAGTGTTAAAGAAATTGATATTCATATACTTTTTTAAATTATTGTATTTTCACGACACTTTTTTGTACCGTTTCGGGCATGCTGGTGAAAAGTGCAAAAATATATAATAGTATTTCAAAAGTATTCGAATGTGAATACAGAACACAGAGTGATTGGCGATGAAGTAGATGTTTTTAGAATTATTTAATTATTTGTAATATCGAATATCACGGCTAATGGTTTCTGAAGGTTGTCCGTTTCCTAGTATGTAATTTCTAAAGTTTTTGAAATCAAAGAAGCTGGTATGATCTGAAAGAGCACGTGGAATCAAAGTAAATATTTATTTAGATTTATATTATTTACAATGAATTTTGATCATAAAATTCAAATAATTAAAATATATTCAAATAACTAACCATCTGGATCGCCACATTGTTCTTTTCTGAGATACTTTTCTCGATTACTCAACATTCACACATCGTGTTATGCACGCACGTCGATTTCTCAGACTCCTCACGTGGCCGAAATTATATTTGTTTGATATTATTGTGTCACGTTTTCCTCGTCTTGGTCTTATCCGAGTTCCATTTACGTCGTTATTTACCATTTCTCTTCATTTATTCTTTTCATGTGCCCATGTGGACATTTTATTGTCACGTGAATTCTACACCAGACCAAAAACAGTGTGACAATCACACTGCCCTCGCCGGGAATCGAACCCGAAACCTTCGAGGTGGCAGTCAATGCACTTACCACTCGGCCACGAAGGTCGTCAATTTATCACATTTTCGTCTTAGAGATCTAATTTCTACTGCATTTATACTTTCATCTTTATTTTGCCAGTTCAATGCTCCACTTCCACATATTATAATATTTATTTCCCGGATTCATGTATACTGAAATTATTTCTATGTTTCATAATACAAAACAAAAATGAACACTGTCGCGCGAATCAAATTCAGTGAGAACGGAAATCTGTGTTACTGAAAATAAATAGTGCATGCGGAGAATTTTGTATTTCAAGAAGAAATACCCAAAATGTCAAAACGGTTGAGCATAAATATCAAATGCTGCTGTCGGAGTGCTCACTGGGATTGCCGTAACTTTATATAGAAACACTATTTATGTAGGAAGTGTTATATGTTTACGGCGGAGCTGTGTTTATGTTGATATCGCGATGAAGTTGTCTGGAATACTAAACAGTAAACTTAATTGATATTTCTTGTTTTGGCAGTTCACAGATTACTGATATCGTCGACTTCCATTTTTGGTTTATGTATTTACTAGGCTCGGATTATTCGGGATTAGTTTAAATTATACGCTTATCTAAAGTAAACGCTTAGTCCAATTGAAATAACACATACAATATATAAATTTATGCGCTTTCAAAGTAAATATTTTTAGCATTATTTCACAGTTAAATGAATTAAAATTCAAACCGCAATAACACAAGTCCGGTGTATTTTAATGATTTTAAGTCCCCGTCATGAAATAAAAAGAGCAAAATAAAAAATGTCACTTATTTCGTTTGAAATGAAAACACAAACATATTTTATTGTAATTTTCATTGTATTCAATTAAAATAAGAAAAAATACTACCGTTTTATTTATATAAAATAAGTTAAAGTCAGTTTCACACAAAAATTATAAATATTGTTTTCTATTCGTAGAAGAGTATTGAAAGTTTTTATTACCATTTTTAGATCCTAATTGAATATCATATTGGCCATATTTCATTTTTTATATACATATATTAAAAAAATCGCAAATTAATTATTTAAAAAACCGTAAAAATATGTTTTTTATGATAAACTTGAGGCGTTTACATGGTGGAATTCCATACTGGCGAATTTATATAAGAATTAAACACAGTTTTTTTCAGTGTAAAGAGAAAAAAAAACAGCATTTAATTTTTAAATAAATTCGTCATTAGGGAATTCCAGCGTATAAACGCCTCAAGTTTATAAAAAAATTATCAATTCGATTTTTTAAATAATTCTACTATTACTTTTATATACTACTATTACTATTAGATACTATTATACGAATAGAAAACAATATTTGTAATTTTTGTGTGAAACTTTATTTAACTTATTTTATATAAAAAACGGTATTGTTTTCGTTTTGTTTTTGTAATTGAATACAATGAAATTAAAAAAAAACGTTCGTGTTTTCATTTCAAACGAAGTGAGCAAGTTTTAAAACATACGTAGACTGACTGGGATCAAGAGTCCCGAGACATTTTATAACTTCTGGAGATATTTTGTGCCGGGGCCAGCGGGAGGAGCTGTCACAAACTTCTGTTTCTTAACACCAAAAACTACGAGAAATATTTTTGTGTCTGGTCGTAAAATTGTTTCCCCGAGAAGGAAGAGGCGCAGGTGTGATTGCATTCTCTTTGTTGCATTAGTCCCAATACACCGGGCTATATATTATTTACAGTACATATCCACGACCTGAATGTGGGTGATAATGTGATAAAATGTTTTGTTATGTCCTAGTATTGCGAAATACGGCACTACCTTAAAATCTACCATTTTATCTCATATAACATATTTAAAACTAACAAACTAACCATCACGCCTTCTCCACAAAAAGTGTAAGCAGAAAAAATGGACTGTCACACTTTAACCAATGCGGCACTCCATCCCTCTCTTTTCGCCCCGCGGGAGACGCGGTGTGATGGGTTGCGTACCTCATCGCCACCAATAGGCATCTCTCGCGCACACTTCGATCGTCCAACATCCACAAAAAAGTCTAAAACAAATAATATTAAATACAATGATATAAAATAAAAATAATTTTACACAAAATGTTCTTTTTAGATGTTGCACATATTGTCTATTTAATTTATGTTCCACGTATCCACCATTTTTTTTAATAAGCAGTAATAAGGCACTTAAAACAAATCAACACCAGCATGAACTATGAAATAGTATTGAAGATATATCTTATTTTATATGGTTGTCCAAAAAACAATAAATACATAATTTAATAAAAGTATTTTAACTATTTCCACTTTTGTCTTGTGTATATAAAGGAGTCAATTTATAACATAGAGAGGATATCGTTCAGTGGAGTAGATCCAGAAGAAGATACTGGAGGGACCATGTAGCCTGAATGGATGGTGACAGACTCGCATATACAGCCGCTTATGAAATCCCCTCCGGACACCGCCCACCTGGAAGACCGCCTAAGAGATGGAGGGACAGCTGGATCTCATCATCCGACGAGATATGATTTCTGTGTCACAGATCGTCAGATCTATTAAAAGAAGAAGAAGAAGAAGAAGAATTTATAACTCTGCCACCAGTCTTTCGATACCAGTGAGCTTGGAAAAACCGGTCGCTGTCGAAATAAAGTGGAAGTAGTTTAAAATATCATTTTATTTTATAATGATTTAAACTTAACGATGTTTTTGTGGTATAGCGATCTTATTTTTATGCCACAAGAATACGGATAACTTGGTATCGATGTTTACTCTAAACAAATCAAAACTTTGAAATGAAACTCATTGTCAAACATGCCGGTCGTGAGAATTTTTGTACTCCATACGACATAAAGTTTCCGGGAAATTTGCATCCCTCCAGTACGCTGCGCCGCTAGCGGGCGGGAACTTTTAGAGACATGTCTCCCGGAGAATGTCTTCCGGAATAGTAAGACACAAGCCCGAAGTATTTGGGGATTGCATTCTACTGCATATTATATCTGTATGATAAACAAAGCAATGAGAGGAAGGTATATAAGCAATGCATGCTCTATTTTATGAACAAAACAAACTTCTTGTGTTATCCAGACATGATGAAGTTTAATAATTATACTTAGGAAATTGGGAAAAATTGTTTCATCCACTATTTAATAATTTTTTTTAAAAACACGACATGGACATTTACATCATTCTGGGAAGACACAATAAAGATTTTGGTATTATTAAAATTGTTGGTTAAAACAAATTAATCATATTTGTAATATTGCATTTTTCTCTAAACGAGCTGTAATAAGGTTTATTTGTTATATTGAAAATTAAAATTCAATAGTAAATTATAAATAATATAAATATTCCATTCATTGAAAGTTGAGGCGTCAACACTGTGGAATTCCATTGAAAATTGAAATGTGAACAAACAAACAAACAAACAAACAAACCATCACGCCGTGTCTCCGCGGGGGTAGGCAGAGAGAATGGACCGCCACACTACTCTATCCTGGCTAACCTCTCTAGCTTCCTCCACATTCATACAACGAGTCATACACCCACGTCGATTCCTTCGATTTCTAACATGACCAACCTTTAAAATTTGATTAATTTGGTCATGCCATGTTTTCCTCGGTCTGCCTCGACTCCGCACCCCATTTACATCATTAACGTATACTTTCTTAACCATTCTTTCTCCATTCATGCGTTTCATATGTCCTAACCAACGCAGCGATCCTTTTATAATTTTGTTCATAATATCTTCTTCACACAAAATATACAGTGTTGTGTTTCAAATTCCAATAAAAAGATTCATAGATTAACTTTGAAACACGTTCGAAAAGTAAGATGAAATGTTTTTTCGCCGACAAATACATTATGCTCTAGTTTGTGATTTATCTTCTAGTATAATATTATATAAGCATTTGCAATAATAACAAAAATAAGTCAACATATGTTTGATGTTGAGGGTCAAAAGTGTTGGATATATAAAATTACATAAAACATTTATTGCATTGAAGCTTTTTTTTAATATTCGTTAATATGTAAATTGACAAAACACAATATCTGTGAATATATTACAATATACGAGGCCTGTTCAAAAGAAAAGGTGAATTTTGAATTTTCGCGGGCTGTGTACATTCGATTATCCAATTTATTTTTTTGTTATGTTGGTACACATATGTTTATCATATATTAGCATTATCAGCCATTTTGGATTAGTGGTTTGTTTTTGACAACTGGAAAGGTTAGTCACGTTTTTGTGTGTTCTTCGATTTTTTACTTTTGAAAAAAAAACGGATCAAAGAATATGTATTGAATTTTGCGTTAAAAATGGAAAAAAGTGCTCCAACGCACTTAAAATGTTGACTGTGGCATTCGGCGAGTCTACTTTGTCTCAAAAAAGTGTTTATATGTGGTACAAGCGCTTTATAGAAGGCTGAGAAGATGTTAATGACGATGAGCGTCTTGGAGTTGCAACCACGTCAACAAACGAAGAAAACATCGAAACGGTGAAGAAGATGGTTTTGGAAAATCGTCGAATCACTATTAGGGAAGTTGCAGAGGATGTTGGCATATCAATCGACTCATGCCATGCAATTTTCACGGATGTTTTGGGCATGAAACGTGTGGCAGCGAAGTTTTTTCCGAAATTGCTAAATTTTGAGCAAAAGCAACGTCGCATTAGTATCGCTCAGGAGTGATTATTTGGCCAAAAACAACACCGTAATCATGCCTCAACCACCGTATTCACCAGATTTGGCTCTCTGTGACTTTTTCCTATTCCTGTAACTGAAGAGACCAATGAAAGGAAAGCGTTTTGCCACAATTGATGAGATAAAGTCAGAATCGAAGAATGAGCTGATGGCCATACCGAAAAGCGCATTCCAGAAGTACTTTGAGGATTGGAAGAAGCGCTGGCATAAATGCATTATATCTGAGAGGGATTACTTTGAAGGGGAGAAAATGGATATTGATGAATAAATAAATACTTTTCGAAAAAATTCGAAATTCACCTTTTCTTTTGAACAAACCTCGTATGTACAAGAAAAAATAAAACTGCTAGGTGTTAAAACATTATTTATCGCACAAATTAAGCTTTAAATGAACCGAATTGCACAGTTAATTTATCGAATCTGGTGGAAAATACCGGATGCATCAGGAGATTGGAGATTCAGTCGTATCAAATTAACTGCAAACAATTTATAGGCTCAGGCAGTGGAGGGACAAGGGGGGTAGGGGAAATGTCCGAGGGAAGCAGTGCTACACTGTACTTGATTAGGTAGCTGTTGGATCTCTACACATAACGGCTGTCCCAAATTGAAAAGCATCAAATCAGATCTAGTTGTTTTTCGCAATGCCTTAAATATCGTTATATTTAGGAGAAGCTTTCATCCTTTATCCTTTATTTATAATATTTTCTACCATATATTTTTAATTGCTTTTTTAATTTCTAAAATTTCGAGATCGATCAAAACAATTATTATTTCTCTAATTAAGCGAAATATAATAAAACTTCTAGGAAAAAGACGTTTTCATTTCTATGAAATATTTAAATTTAACAACGTTGTTCAACATATAATTTTCTTTTTTCTTCTTTCTTTAACAGCCGTTGTCGTCCACTGCTGGACATAGGCCTCCCCCATACTTCTCCATGTATGACATGTCATACGGGGGGTGGTTGGTATTACAACGCCACGCTTGCCAGACGGGTTGGCGAGGTGTCCTTCCACGTTAGCCTATGCATCAATATTATCCACCGAGGTTATTCACACTCGATCTCTAACATTTTGCATAGTTTCCAGGGGAGACCAAAGTCGAGGAGGTGTGGATAGGTACTTGGGATCAGATCAATCCTCCAGCGTAGCACTACCATCACCGTGGTGATGGCCATGCACCGCTCGAAGAGTCAATAGGATCCCCCTTACTCCCCCCATGAATTTAAAAAGAAAACAACATATAATTACTGAATCGAAATGAGATTAAAACCCATAAATTTAAATATTCCCCGAGTCGATGGATATGTCTAGATATTGTGTTTATTTGGATGACAATTTGATTCTATCGTATGTATGAAAAGTAATAATAAATTGATGTTATCAATTCTAAAAATATAAAACCTTAATTATGTGAATGGAAACATAGCGTTTCAAAATATTTTATTAAATTGTATAGGAGTGACTTATGTTGTGTTGCTAGTCATCCCACATATTTAAATATTAACGTTAAACTTGAAAACTTAAAAAAAATATATTTTCATCAATATAAAAGGTATAAAGCTTCACATCACACATCAATACACCAAAACTCGAATTAGCAACAATAACACCATCACACCGTTTCCCCGGAAGGGTAAGCAGAGAGAATTGACAATAGACCATTCTCTAGTTTTTATCATATTCATACAACGAATCATACGCGCACGTCGATTGTTCAAACTTTTAACATGGTCGAAATTTAAAATTTGATTAATTTTGTCATGCCATGTCAATCTCGGTCTTCATCGAGTCCACACTCCATTCACATCATTAACGTATCCTTTCTTAACCATTTTTCCTTCATCCATGCGTTCAATATATATATTCAAAACAACGCAGTGATCCTTTCATTATTTTGTTCATACGAGTAATACTGTCTTCCGGTCTACATTCCTCGAATTAGCTTTTTAAAATAATAGCATATTATATTATATATGATATGCTATGTGAAAATATTGGAAACTATCTACAGGTATATACTGTATCTCTATATCTGTATACCTGCATATACAACAAAGACATGTAAAATAAATGTTTCTGTATATTTCGACTTCTTTTGTTTTATGAACTAGAGTTACTCCATTCCTGGGTCAGCCGATAATCGTTTGTGTAGGTACCCACACTAGCATCACACGGAACATCTAGTACCCGGCCGGTCAATTGTGTCGATGGCGCTCGTGTTCAAGTGAACCAGTTAATTATTATACAGTACTCGCATATGCACATTCAGAAGTACGGTGGGCAGCCGCCGTTTGGCAACCGTTTATTATTACAGAAATATGCGTCACAGCCCTGTTGAGGATGCAAATTTAAAGAGACAAGGGCTTTCTGCTAAACGTTGTTTATCTCTTAAGATCATTGAAAATAATTAACATTATATCAACTTTTCAACTTCAAGAAAGAAAGGTCTACGACATGCGTACACTGTCCATGATGACATACGGACTAGAGACGACAACTCTTACAGCAAAAAGTGTCCACAGGCTCAAGTGTACACAGAGGTCGATGGAAAGACAGATACTTGGTGTGAGCTTGCGTGACTGCATAAGGAATGAAGAAATCACACGCCGCACCAGGGTTGCTGACGTCATGGACCTAGTTGCAAAATTGAAACGGCAATGGGCTGGACACTTGGCTAGACAGGGTGGCAACAGATGGGCACCCGGGATACTCAGTTGGAGACCATGGAAAAAATAGGCGAAGTGTCGGAAGACCACCGATGAGATGGACCGATGCTATTGTCAAAAGGGTTGGAAAATCTTTGATACAAAATGGGGCAGGATAGAGACGAGTGGAGGAAATTGGAAGAGGCTTATATCCAGCAGTGGAGGAAAGAAGGCTAGAAAAGAAGAAGAAGAAGAAGATATCCACTTTATTATTGTCTGAAATAACATAATATTCTTTTATTCTTACTCTTCTTTTCTCTGGCTCTAGAGTCCTGAGTGGACCTCGATCGCCCCTAAGAAGTTTATCCAGCCGACTTATCTTTGACTTAAACTCCTCACGTCTGACTCCTAACAATTGCAGGTCTTTCAGAATACCGTCCAGCTAACGAAGTCTAGGTCTTGTGAATGTCAAATGTGCGAGTGTTGACAGCTCCCCCTTTCGCAACAGATGTCCTGTCCATCCAAGCAGATGATTTTTTTGTAAACTTGGCGATGTTAGATGACGATAGTTCGTACAGCTCGAGTTATGCTGGCGTTGCTATATATTATCCTCACGGACAGGGCCAAAATATTCCTTAGGATTATGATCCCAAACACTCGCAACTTCTGGGAATCCATAACATTCAGCGTCCAAGTCTCCACTCCATTTATCTAGACTGGCCAACCGGTTGGTTGTTGTAAAAAATAAAATGGTTTAAATACAAATTTAGAAGTGTAATATTATATCTTACATTTTACTTTACAAACATTTTAAAAACAATAAAGGAAAACTAAAAATATGCATTCAAGCAATTAAATAAAAACGAACAATGAAGCTTTTAATTTCTTCTTCTTTTTCTTTTAGACCTTTGGTCTTTTCCTGTAATCAGGCTGGCCTCTCTTGGGAGGTCGACTTCCAGCTATCTCTCCATCTCTTTGGCAGTCTTCCGGGGGGACGGCAACCGGCAGGAATCTGATAAGCCACAGCGTGTGGGATTCTGGTGGGATCCATCCTCTGCATGTGCGTATTCCAGTATTTTCTGTAATACTCCTACTTTCAATCCAAAGAATTGGTTTGCAACAAAGTATAACATTATTAGTGGTTCTTAGGATGTCACTTAGGCTTTTAATGTGGTAGTTTCTGGTTGCTTTCCACATTTGTGTCCAGCAGGTAATTTGAATGCAATAACTGTATACAACTTTTTAGCTATTAATTTTCTTAATATGTGATAGATAGCTAGTCTATCGCTATTTTATTTTCACGTGAATTCTACACCAGACCAAAAAGTGCGACAATCTCACTGCTATCGTCGGAAATTGAACCTTCTGTATGGAAGCCATAGCTCTTGTCACTCTCCCATGAAGTTGTAATATTATATTAAATTAATGTGAGCGGTCACAGTTTCAACATAAATTAAGAAAATTAAACCGAAACCACATTGTATGTAGACCGTATAGGTTAATATTCTCATTCGATAATAATTTAGGATTAGTTCCGTCGTATTATGCTCTCAGCAAAATAACAAATCGCCGACCAAGAAAATCAAGTTTTTCGAAACATATTTTTATAAATTCCATGCCCTAGATAGCGTGTTCTCGTGTACCGATTCCAGATTGAAAATTGATTCGCAAGGTAAAAGTGGACGAATTTTAACAGTATATCAAAGGGTGTTTTGCAGTAACTATCACCACATTACGTACAAGTGAAGGTTTTTCAAGAAAGAGTATTCTAAGTAAACAGTAAACCCAAATCATAATACAATCCCACTATTTTTTTGTTCCTTCAACGATCGTGTAAAACTCTATATTAAGTAATTAATATAAATGAAAACGTGTGTTTTCTAGAAGAAGTATTAAATTTTAATAATCTTAGGCCTGTCTCATGCCTTAGAAAAAAAAACACGTCATTTGCATTAAATGTAATATAACTTCTAGAAAACAGACTTTTTCGTTCGTATTGATTATTTGATATGGAGGTTTACATCATTGTTCAAGAAACAATAAATACGATATTTTTCATTTCGTGAACAATCCCACTAATTTATTATTTCTTGAACAATGATAAAAAAATCCATATTTATTCAATTATGGAGTTGTCTGTTTTCAAGAAATTTTCTTACATTTTAGGCCAAAACATGACATGTTTTGCCTTGCTAATGGCCATTTTCAATTATAAAAGGGAATTCCATCATTTGCGTCAAATGCAAAAAAAACTTGTAGAAAACAGACGATTTTTTCATATTAATCACAAACCGACATCGTTGAAATCGATGTGCGGACATGACACAATATATGAATGCTGAGGAAGCGAAAGAAAAATGTTCGGAAATAACAGGTTACGGTCTGATCACTTTGCTAATTTCTTCGGGAAGACGACATGAAGATTAATTAGTTAGTTAAGAAAAACGTACTTTTTCTACGTAGATGGAATTATTGAATAAAATTCTTGTATAACGAGAGATGTTCCATTTTTTTAAATTTAAATTGTTTTTTTCAAAGATTCATAATTTTTATTTGTTTAATATATTTAGTGATCAAAAATCATTAAACACCTTACATTTGGCTTCCGATTATTATATCATGTTTGTTTTTCTACCATAAAAATAGGGGAAATTATCTGTTTACTTTTTCAATATAAATCACTAGCACAAATTGTATGCATATGTGTGTGCGTAGGTATATCTATATCTTCAACATCAATCAAGTTTGACAACAAAAAATCGAACGACTTTTTAACACAATTAAATAAAGAAAAGAAAATTAGTGAAAGTAAATTTACTTTGAAAACTTTGTATATTATGAAAAATCGATATTTCTTTATTCATTCGCCTGTTCTACGACGCCAAACTTGACATGTTTATTAAAAATAAAAAAAAGTTTAATTCCCATTTGCACCTTTCACAAATATGTGTCGGGCCACAGATTCCTTTCATCGGTGTAGGTTAAAGTTTTTGCACTGAGGATGGGCATCTGTGTGTCGAAACATGTTTGTAAAGGCGCTAAAAAAATTGTGAATACAAAATGTTTTCAAAAAAATATTTAAACGTGAATCCACGACATAAAAGATGGCGAATACTTTATATTGATAAAAAAAAAACCCTTCGTTTTCTAAAACGTTGAGTATATTTTATAAACGTGACATGAATTGCCTTGCTGAGGTTTCATCAAATATTTGATTTAGCCTTAGCATATCGAAATACTTCCATAAAATTGTCTATAATAAAACTCCTAAAAAATAATTAAAAAATTAAATTATTAAAAAATTTATATTATATTATAATTAAAAAAATTATATTAATTATTTGAAATATAAAATGAAGAAATAAATAAATAAACCAATGTTTTTTAATTACTTCCACTTTTGTTTTTATTTCGACAGCGACCGGTTTCGCCAGGCTTGCTGGCATCAACAGACTGGTGACACTGTTGTAAACTTAGTCCTTTATATACATACAGATCAGGGGTGGTAAACATGATTCTATACAAAAATAATCTCCAAATATTTATGTAAATTTATTGAATTAAAATATTTTTTTTATTAAATAAAAAAAATATATATATAATAATGAATAATAATTTATTATTATTATAAATATTATAAAAAAAAAAACTAGTTTACCATAGTGTCACCAGTCTGTCGATGCCAGCGAGCCTGGCGAAACCGGTCGCTGTCGAAATAAAGACAAGTATGAAAGTAGTTAATTTTTTTAAATTATTATTTAAAATGAACTTCCATCAAGAGATTTCAGTAAAATCATTTGATTAAATAAAATGGAGTTTTAAATCATAGTTATTAAAAAAGAAAAAAATGAGTGTTTAAAGGCTTTAACAATTTTATAAACATTTAATTTAAGACGTCCATAGACTTCAGACACTTGAAACACTTCGGATCCGTCCCCTCCCTAATGAACTCCACATACATTACCGGGAGTAGCCATAAAGTGTGGCGATAGTACAGGTGCCAATGTTTTCCGGAATAGGCGGCGTGGAGCTATGTGTCTTCCTTCTCTAGTCCGTTGTCAGAGCAACAACTGTTTATGGACCCACCCACAGACACGCGAAATTCCAAAGCATGCCCTTAATGTGAATGTGCCCGAACGCTGAAAGCAAAAGTGAGAAAACGGACAGCAAAGGAACATAACAAAAAGGTGTTTTAATATTGAATCATCTATTAAATTAATTTAAAGTTATATTCTTCCGTTTATTCTTCCGTTAATGGAATTCTGGTCCCATCCCTAATGTATGGAAGCAAAGGATGGAACTGGCAGAAGCAGGATGAAAGCAGAATAAATGCGGTAGAGATGAGTTCCCTAAGACCTAGGTGTGGTTGAACGATATACGACATAATCTCAAATGCTGATATAAGAAAGGAATGTAGAGCGGAAGAAGGTATTATCAACAAAATTATGAAAGGATCGCTGCGATGGTTCGGACATATGGAACGCATGGATGGAGAAAGAATGGTTAAGAAAGTATACGTTAATAATGTATACGTTAATGAAGTATACGTTAAGAAAGTATACGTTAATGGAGTACGGAGTCGAGCTAGACCGAGGAAAACATGACATGACCAAATTAATCCAATTTTAAAGGTTGATCATGTTAAAAGTCGGAGGAATCGACGTGCGTGTAAGACTCGTTGTATGAATGTGGAGGAAGCTAGAGAGATTTGTCAGGATAGAGTGGTGTGGCGGTCCATTCTCTCTGCCTACCCCTACAGGGACGCGGCGTGATGGTTTGTTTGTTTGTTCTTCCGTTTACTACAATAGTGACATAATTGGCACCTAAATCCGTATGCTTGGTGCCCCTTTTGGAATCATCCTGGGACTCAATTGGCATATCAAGTTTTTTTTATCCCTACAGAGAAGAGTTACACTACCTCCCTGGGTTAGGGATGTTTCTGTAACAGAATCTATACATTTGTCACTATCCACTCAGGAACGTTTAGATGAAATTTACGAATATTGTCGGTTTTAAATCGATTTCGTTGAAAGGATACTAAATAATTCAATTATTGAAAAGTAATAAAATGTACCCTTTACTGATGAAACGGTCACCAAATTTAAATTTCTTTTTAAAATATTTTAGAACAAAATAATCAATATATTTAATGATTTTCTATAGTTTTTTAAATTACATTTTCAACTTTCGAACATATGATTTTATGATTATGATTAATTGTTTTTAATCCTAAGGATTGGTTTACAGCAAATTGTTACTACTTGGGCCTTTAATGTCGTAGTTTCCCGTTTCTTTTCACATTTTTGTATACAACAGGTTATTTGGACCATATTAAGTTAATGATTCTCATTGCTATTTTTACTATCAAGTGAATTGTACCAGACCAAAGACGGCGTAATTTTTTCACACTGTCATCTGGACCTTCGGTGTGGCAGTCATAGCTGTTGCTTCTCTGTCATAAAGGCACTTTCAGCCTATTCAAAATAAAAACATATATTTAAATACTGGAACACGTAAGTTTGCCTAATGGTTTACCTAACATTATCGTTAAAAATACTAACAGTAGTGACAACATACGTGCAATAACAATCAAAATGATCCGTTTATACTTAAACGAATATTTTTTCATCATTTTATATATTATAGCTTAATAAAATATAATGTAACTCCGCATTTATAACAATTAAGACTGTATTTTTACAAAACCGTACATAAATATTCTCGCACTTTTTATCTTTACAAGGTTTTGCATAAATTGAAACTTATCTCTTTAATACTAAAAAGTATTATATAGTTTGAAAAAAGATTACTATAAACGCTTTCTCCTACAATTTCCTACATGACGTTTTAAATTGTAAGTTTTTAAGAAAAAAATCTAATTTATAAATTTGAAAATTGTACTTAGTCAATTTTGTTATGAAAAGTAAGTTCATCTTCGTTGAATGAACATGTCTTTTCTGTTATTATTTACTAAAAATATACCAAATTTATATGAAAGCTAATCACTTAGATGGAAAACAGGAAAAAGAGATGACACTCGCTTCGTCTTAACGACTAACTCATAAATGTAATTGAAAACGGCGACACAGACAAAGGCCAAGACAGATAGATACAGAAACAGGAACTTGTGTATTAGAAAAGAAAAAACTCGTACCCTAATCTATGAAAAAATCTGACATGATTATAATTCGCAGAATACCCTTAATTTCAAAAGAGTAAAACCTTGAAAAAACAGTTTTAGATTATGTGACATAATTTAAAAAAAGTGATTGCACGTTTACTACAATTAGATTTGCGTCATTAAAAATATTATTTTAAAATTATCGCACTTGAAATAATTATTTTCATCAAATTTACTCATGATACTAATGATAGAATTATTTTAACATTTCGCATTGATAAGGCACTATCAAATGAGAAAAATGGGATTAATAATGCTATAGCAAGGTGAAATATGCCATTCCTATGAGAGTTTTTTAATCTTCTGGAAAAAATAAGAATTCATATAAAATATTGAGATTTACACCATTATTCAACAAGCAAAAAATAACCATTTAAATAAAAAAAACTTCTTATTAATATCACAATTGATTATATTTTGTCGCGACAGCTGTTTCGCTAATCCATTGATTGATTACATTTTACCATCGTCAGGTCTTACTATCAACTGTATTTTTGTAAGATCTGACGATGCTAACATCGGTTAGCGAAACAGCTGTCGCGACAAAATATAATCAATAGTGATATTTAAAACAAAGTTTCTTTATTTAAACAGTTTATAATGTTGAAGTATCGAAGTGTTTCCGCCAAAACAATGGATTATCCAAATAATAACCGTAAAATATTTTTTATGAATTCTAATAATTTAAAATGCTGCTTAGTTAATTAATCTCGACAATTCTGAATATTTCACAAATCCGTCGTCAAAAGAACACTATAATCTATTTATATCTTACTCTTGTTAATTGAGTATACTTCCACAGTTTCTTTATAACCCTGACGGAGCTTCGGTGGAAGTCCGGTTGAATCGATTAAACAAAATAAGGTTTTATAAAAAGTCCGTTAGTGTTTTAAATTATTAAAAAAAATACCACAACATAAATTAATTCTTTCATACGAAAGTATAAGCATACTGCTTCCGAATCAATGGGATATATATTGACTTACATAAGTGGAATAAAAAGTATTCAAAACTGGTCCAAGTTAAAGCATAAAAATTGGAGAGCCATCTTCAGGCGCTATCTAGCAATGTAAGATAATTGCGTAGCCTTTCACATTGCATTTATAAAGATTTTCTGCTTAATGCTTACACCTAATCTTAATGGATGGCGCT
The DNA here is from genome assembly GCA_022606425.2 of Lepidostoma basale. NCBI lineage: Eukaryota > Metazoa > Arthropoda > Insecta > Trichoptera > Lepidostomatidae > Lepidostoma > Lepidostoma basale. The sequence goes on from JAHDVF020001249.1 coordinate 1,479,575, forward strand.
AGTGTAGATTGAACTAAAAAATGGGAAGTGTTTCTCAACATGGTGGCATATATATATCATCCAAAAATTTGTCAGACGTGGTGGGCGAAATGGGGAATATTGTTAACATAAAGCGATAGCTTAACCAAGCCAATGATATGTCATTAGTCCTGTAAGCGCCACGACCACCATATTCTGTTTCCAAAAAACAATTTACATCTTCGTCTCTATTGAGACACAATTAATCCTTTAAAAAGTATTTAAGTTTAAAACGATTATTGCCAAACGGTATAATTTGATAAATAATCAATCAACACATAAATCAAAATGTTGTATACAATTTTTGCAAATCAATAATGTTGTATGTATTTTTTTAAATTAATCAAACAGTGTTTTGATAAGTTATAAAAATGTTGTGATTCAAAAGTTATAATTGTTTGAGGTTTAAAAAACAAACAACATTAAATAAACAGTTAAAGTATGTATTCGCTATTTGAAAAGATGATAAATACACGTGGTTTATCGTAAATTTATATATGATAATACTTCCCCTGAATAATAAACGATAATTAGAGTGATCAGCTTTTGAGTATCCACATCGAGCACAGTTCATCGTAAAACAAAACATTCAAGAGTTGACACAAACCCTTAAGAGCGGAGTAAAGTAAACCTCCATTACTGCGCGATTTCTCCCTAAGTCCCCGGACCCGGGATTCGTGTATTTTCCCAAAGTACCTAAAGTTAATTTTTATGCTTCTTTTGCGGCAAGGAGAGCTTATTAGGACCCACGCAGGAGCTTGTCTCAATCGACGGCACTAGAGCCAACCCTCTTCCGACGGAGGAGGTTCGGCTACAGAATGTCAAATTAAGGTGCTTCTCTACTTAATAAATAATTAATTCAATCACAAAGCTAATTGAAAAGGCTTCTTATAATCGATTGGCCAAAGGGCGATTACGTTAGCCGAGGCATCACATCGGTATTGAGATTTTTGATAAATTAATTAAGATGGGATCTATCAATACCGCTTAATTAATTTGTGGCTATAAAAAGAACAGTAAAAACTTAAAAATAAAAAGCACTTTATCATTGATTTTTAAAGATTTTGGTTTTAATTTAAAATATGAAACATATTTCATACTTCTATACTTCGAGTTTTTTTTATCGCATCACAAGAATAAGTAAATCGATATTTTGCTGATATACTGCAAATGACCTAAAGTTATATCTTAATTCCTGAATAATGATGTTAACCCTATACAAAATTTAAAATTAGGATAAAAATGATTTTGTTAGGTTTTATTATATTGAACGGAAGTGAGATGTTTTGTCTTGCTAAGGCACTATCAAATATCCATTTATATTTCATACATTATATCAAATTATGTGTTGAATTATTTTCATTTTATATCATTGTAAAAAAAATATTATTTGTATTAAATATAAAATGAAATAAAAACACTGCACTTGGTTTTTCAGCACTATGCGGTTATTTTAATTGCCGACTAGTTTCGCTTGTTCCCAAGCTTCCTCAGGGCTTCGTAAAAACAGGTAATAACTGTTATTACGAAGCCCTGAGGAAGCTTGGGTACAAGTGAAACTAGTTGTCAATTAAAATAACCGCATAGTGCTGAAAAACAAAGTGCAGTGTTTTTAATTTTATTTAATTTTAAATACAAATAGTTCAACTTTTTTAAATGTCTTACCACAAAGTAAATGCTTCATACGAAAATTTATATCATTGTATTTTATATAATTTGATTAAGATTTATTATATGGACGTCGTAGGATCGAAGTTTGCGCGGGAGATGCCTATTGGTGGCGATGAGGTTCGTAACCCATCACACCGCGTCTCTCGCGGGGGCGAAAAGAGAAGGATGGAATGCCACATCGGTTTAAGTGTAGCAGTCCATTCTTTCTGCCTACCATCAATATTTTAAAATGTCGCAACAAGACGAAAATCGTCAAACCCATAAAATGTCATAAAACTTTTCGAAAGCGGATGTTTTTCGATTTTCTATAATTTCATAAGTATAGAATATAAAATAATTGTTGGCCTTCGTGGCACAAAAGCAATATCGTGGGTTCGATTCCGGCGATGACAGGGTGATTCCCACATTGACTTTAGTCTGGTGTAGAATTCACGTAACAATGAAATGGCGATAAATTAGCTACCTACGTATATCACATGTCGTGAGAATCAATAGCTAAAAAAAAATATATTGCTAAACAGAGTAATTGGGTTTAAATAATATGTTTTACAATATATAAAAGTGTGGAAAACAATAAAAGCGTAGCACATTAAAAAGGTCCAATAAACTAGAACAGTCGGTGAATTTGCTGCAAACCAATCCCTTGGAAAAAAATACTTTATTGTTTAAATTTATAACACTGTTATAATATCACAAATTATTTTTCTTCACTGAGAGTGTCGCGATAGCTGTTTCGCCAACCGATGTGGGCATCATCAGGTGTAACAATAAATTAATATAAGTTAAGTATAAGTTTATTAATTAATCCATTGTTTTGGCCGAACGATACTTTAACATAATAAACTGTTAAATTAAAAAAACTTTGTTTGATGTATCACAATTTTATTTTTATTTTACGCGACAGCTGTTTGGTTAACCTATGTTGATATCATCAGGTGTTACAATAATATTATTGTAACACCTGATGATGTCAAAACAGGTTGACGGAACAGCTGTCGCATAAAATAAAAATGCAATTGCGATACATAAAACAAAGGTTTTTTTATTTAACAGTTTTTTTATAAGTTTACACCTGATAATGCCAACATCGGTTTACGAAACAGCTGTCGCGACACTCTTAGTGAATAAAAATAAATTGTGATATTATAACAGTGTTATAAATTTTAACAGTAATGTTGTTAAAGTATCGTAGTGTTTCGGCCAAAACAATGGATTGTTTGAAAAAAATTACGTATTAAAAAGCATCGCCATTTTAATAAAGAGATGATAAAATTGTTCAGTTGGTTAAATGGGGTCTGAAACTGAGGGTTCGCGCTCTGAGGGTTCGGCAGACATTTCTCGGGAAGCCGCCCCTTCATTGGCTACACTGGAGTAATCAAAGGCGCAGTAAACCTCCTCCGCCGGATCACTTCATGGCCGAATACTTACTTATTCCTAATTTGTTTGCTGGAAACATCAACATAAATTCCTGTCTCAAGTAACGGCGGCACTCCGCGGCGGATATTTTTATTTGCCAGATGTAGTATAAAATGTCGGGCGTCTGTAAGCTCGGCGAATGTGGCGAGTCGCTTGCATATTAATGAATTGTTTTCCGCATCTATGGAAATTTCTTCTGGCCTAATGTTTCCGGATTCAAATATCTAATCTTTGAGTTTGTTGGTATTGTTCTTCAGAACTGAGACGATCGAATATATTTTTCATCAACCCTAATTTTATTAAACTAGTATACTCGTATAGTCCATTGTTTTGGCCGAAACACTGATACCTTAATATTTTAAACTGTTTAATTAAATAACTTTGTTTTTTGTATCACAATTGTATTTTATTTTACGCATCAGGTGTTACTATTTTTAATTATCGAATTTTAATATTTCACGAAAATGAGTGTATGTTGTAACACCTGACAATGTCAACATAGGTTGATGAAACAGCTGTCGCGTAAAATAAAATACAATTGTGATACAAAAAACAAAGTTATTTAATTTAAAAGTTAAAAACTATCATATTAAAAAGTTTATTGTAACACCTGATGATACCAACATCGGTTGAAGAAACAGCTGTCGTGATATTCTCAGTGAATTAAAAAAAATTATGATATTATAACAGTGTTATAAATTTTAACAGTAATAATGTTAAAGTATCGTGTTTCGGCCAAAACAATGGACTATTTTAAAATATAAAAAAAACTTTTTTTTAACCACGGTATGGTTATTGTATCGGACGTACGGGGGCGATTAAAACTTCCCGATATTATCACTTAATTTCATCTATCTATTTGTGTTTGTGCGGCGTTGGAATCGTGGGCTGAATTAGGTAACGGGCGGAGAGAGGGGACTGCGCTGAAAGTCTGCTACCTAGGACGCCGAGGCCAGCAAGCTGTGTGCGAGCGAGAGAGGGCACACAGGGGTCCGCGGCGTCCATTTTGGCCAGTCCCACAATTCTCCCCGTACATTTTTTGCTCCCGGTTTTAACGTCGCAACTTTGTGTATTTAGAGTATAAGTCTTCTTTTTTGTATTTTTCTTGTATAATTGATCATGAGGAATAAACGAGGCGGTCGGGACGGAGTGAAGTGTGAACGGTCGAAGCGTGGGGTGGCGAAAACAGTGGGAGGCCTCGCGGCCGGCAGGTAGCTTTGAGAAAGTGCCGCCAGGTGGCACTGCTACCGGGACCGCCGCCGGCAAATCGTATAAATAGGTGGGCCCTGGGCAGAGCACATCAGTGCATGCCTAGAGCCTGCCAAGAGCATCAGTTGAAAATAGCCTTTATAAAGGCTGAGCCCTCGCACACCCCACTTCGCATCACGCTTCACTCTCTACCGATCGCCGACTAAATATAACTTGCTTATTATTTTTCGCCCGCTTTCGGTACGAGAGTTAAGTAGCATCACGCCCCTTTCCCCGTGGACTACATCGGAGACGAGCAGCAGTCGGCGCCACAAATAAAAATTACAGGGACGTCCAGTGCGTCCCGTACATGGTCCTTCGAGCCGCGGATCAGTCTCATCTCCGATGTCGCCTTCACTCCGCTCCGGGAAGGAAGCCTCCAGTGGGCCCGCTGGACCTTCCACCACCACAGCCGGAGGGAATGCACCGCCTTCCACCCACTTCGCTGCCGCCCCGGGCCTAGCGCCCCCGGCAGCCCCTCTCACCGCAGCCGAGCAGCCTGCGCCCGCCGTTCGTGTGCCTTCCGGGGACCAGACGACCGCCGAGTGGCTGCAGACATGTTCATCTGCGCCCGCCGACAGCGGGGCTTCCGCAACAGCCGACCTCACCACGCCGTGTCCGAGCAGGAGCACGGACACCGAGGATGAGGACCAGCCGTCTTCGATCTCTACCCAGGACACCGTCCGCCTGCTCCGCAAGGAGCTGCGGAGGCGCGAGCGGGAGGTCGAGAGATACGCGGCACAGATGGAAGATCTTCAGGCTTCACTGCGTGCACTCACAGGACGAGCGCCGCCAGCAGGAATGACCGCTCCCGGCCCAGGCGGGCCGGCACACGCAGGTCAACCGCGGCAGGATCCAACGCCGTTCATGCCCGGACAGCAGACCCGGGCCGGCGCGCCGGCGCCCGGCCGAGACGGCCCGGCCCACACCGGCGCGCAGTGGAGGCATGGCGACCCCACATCACAGGAGGACAGGGCGCAGTACCACGATGACGCACCCGTGCCCGGCGCACCAAGCCTGGCGCCAGGTGCGCAGTGGGAACAAGCAGATCCTACTCCGAGCGGCTGGGCGCGGCCTTACGACCCGCGTTCAGCTCCCGAACGAGCGCTGCCACTGGGGATGACACCATCCGGTTACAACGGACCGGCACAGGCGTGTCAACCGCGGCAGGTGCCGCCAGCACTCACCCACCAGGAGCCCGGACATCAGCACCATGCAGACGCGTCAGGCGCGCATTGGAGCAGAACGGATCCGACTCCGAGCAGCAGGGTCCCATCATACGACCCCTATGCTGCTGAGCGCAGGATGCAGGACCACAGCAGCGCGCCCGCGCCCGGCCCGAGGGCCCCGGCGCCGGCCGACACGCGGTGGGGACCCACGCAGCCTGTGCAGAGCGGCGAGGAGCGGAGCAGCCACGGGCGCTCCGCCAATCGAGAGGAGCCGCACTACAACGCCGCGCCCGGCCTACAAGGCCCGGCGCCGGACAACACACGCGGGTACGCGGCCGGCACACCCGCCCCGCCACCCCGCATGGACGGAGCGCCGATGCAGGCGCTTTGGCCCCCAGTGAGCGGTGGAACGGACGAGTCACTCGCCCGCCTGACCGCCTTGATGGAGAGGGCTGAAGCCAGGAGCCTCAACGATGGCCCTTCCCACTCAACCGAACAGGGGAACCAAATGACGGCCTTCCTCGCCAGACAGTCCATGGCGAAGGACCTTCCCAATTTCGCCGGCGACCCCCTGGACTGGCCGGGCTGGCAGGCCCAATTCTGGTCGTCTACCACCACCTGCAAGATGACCAAGGCGGAGAACCTGATGCGACTTCAGCGCGTACTCGTCGGGACGGCGCGGGGAGCAGTAGCAAGCCTTCTTTTGGACCCGGAGCACGTCCCGGAAATCCTCGAGGTCCTGGAACGCCGCTTCGGTGACGTCCACTCGATTGTGACACTGACCCTAGAGAGGGTTAGGAAACTCCCCGACCTCCCGGACAACGCAACGAACGAACAGTTCTTCGATTTTAGTGCGGCGATCCAAAATCTAGTGGCGCAACTAAATCTCATGCCCTCGGATTACTTGGCGAACCCGGCGCTGTTGTGCGACGTAACTGCAAAGTTACCTTTCTTTCTGCGGGTGAATTGGGCGCAGACTGCAACCGAGTCAACCATCACCGAGTTCTCGAAGTTCCTCCGGAACATCATGGACCGGATGCCTCGTTTCGGTTGCTCGCTGAGATCAGGAAGGGCCGCGACGGGACGCGAGAGGCGCGACTTCAAGGCCACAGTGCACGCGACAGCGTACGAAGCAAAAGAATGCGCCGCGCCCGCGCGCGACACCGTGAGTGCCCCGCCGCGTAAACGCCCCAGTGAAATAAGTGACAATAAAAGTGTAAGAAACGCTTGTGCGATCTGCCAATCACATAAACATAAGTTGAAAAAGTGCCCCGAGTTTACGAAAAGTGATCCGAAACGGCGCTGGGTGCTCGTTCGAGCGGCCGGCGCCTGTGTTGTTTGTTTGGCCTTACACAAAGGTCAGTGTGTGCAAGGACCGTGCAACATCGAGGGATGCGGCGGAGATCACCACGAACTCCTACATAGGACGCAAGCGGTGACGTGCATGCACGTCTCGCGGCCCGACCCAGATGTCTACCTCAAAGTTGCGGAGGTAACGGTGACCGGACCTAGAGGTGCAGCCCCAGTGCACGCTCTCCTCGATGAGGGGTCGACGGTCACCTTAATCGACGCCAGAACGGCAAGAGACGTCGGCGCCACGGGACCAAAGTACGAGCTCCGCCTACACGGAGCACTCGGAGCGTGCGCAAAGGACTCTCACTCCCGGCGAGTATCGATATCCCTCCTTAACTCGGAGGGACAAAAGTACACCGTGGAGGCATACACGGTGGAGGGTCTAGACCTCCCACTACAGCCGCTACCCGACGGGCGACGCGTACGACCGGTCATACTGATCGGGAATGATAACGCGCACCTAATAGTGTCACGGGAGGTCTCTGAGAAAGCGGACCTCCCCCTCATGTCCCGAACGGCCCTCGGCTGGTTAGCCAGCGGGAAGATACTTCACGCAACAACCTTGGCGCTACGATCCGAGGACCGGCAGGACACCCGACTAGACGAGCTGCTCCGCTACAATTTCGCGGTCGATTCCCTCGGAGTAACGGCCGCGGAACGCATCAACGCAGACGATCAGAGAGCGGAGCAGCTGATGGAGCAGACCACTCGGAGACTGGCGGACGGCAGCTGGGAGACGGGCCTATTATGGAAGGAAGACTCCTCCCTGCTCCCGGACAATCGTGCGTGCGCGAGGAGGAGGCTACTCACGCTTGAGAAGAAGCTGCAGAGGGACCCGCCACTAGCTGCCCAATACACAGAGAAAATGGAGCTCCTGCTTAGCAAGGGTTACGCTAGGCAGTTGAGCGAAGCGGAGGCCGCTGCACCAGCACCACGAAGATGGTACCTGCCCCACTTCTCCATATCAAACCCGAATAAACCAGGGAAGTTCCGAGTGGTCTTCGACGCCGCCAGCCGCTGCCGAGGGACCTCGCTGAACGACCGTCTGCTGACCGGCCCCGACTTGCTGACATCTCTGCTCGGGAACCTCATCCGCTTCCGCGAGGGCAAGGTGGCTCTCGCGGCTGACATTAAGGAGATGTTCCTGCGCATCAAGATTCGCCCGGCCGACTGGCCCTCGCAGACGTACCTATGGCGCCCGAATGCGCAGTCGGAGCCCGCCGCCTACGTCCTCACGTCCGTGATGTTTGGAGCGACTTGCTCCCCGAGCAGCGCGCACTTTGTGCGCAACAAGGCGGCGGAGGCTTGTGCGCTGAAGTTCCCCGAGGCAGCCATCGCGATCAGAACCAAGTTCTACATGGACGACTATCTGGACGCGGTGGACACCCCGGAGGAGGCCGCCACGCTCGTCCGAGACATCCGAGACGCCTTGGCAGCCAGCGGTTTCGAACTGACAAACTGGGCGACCAACGAACCCGCGTCCATCCAGAGTGTGCCCATCGACGCCAGAGCCAAGACGGCTGTAACCATCGACGGAGGCGAGGAGACAGAGAAGATCCTGGGACTGGAGTGGAGTCCAGCCGCCGACCAGTTCCGGTTCAACTTTAGGAGGACCGAGGACGTGGCGGCCCGACCCACCAAGCGACAGCTGCTGAGCGCCGTCATGAGAATTTTCGATCCGGTGGGCTTCATCACCTGCCTGACGATCCGATCGAAGATCCTCCTACAGGCCGTCTGGCGGTCGGGCATCGAGTGGGACGAGGTCATCCAACCGGCGCAGGCCAAGAAGTGGCAGGAATGGTTGGAGCTCGCGAGCCACATCGATGTCAAGATCCCGCGTTGCACGGCCGGGAGAAGCGGCGGCGACGTCACGCTGCACGTCTTCTGCGACGCGTCCGAGCTGGCGTGTTGCACCGTGGCTTACATAGTCGGGGGAAAGGACGTCTACTTCATTGCCGCGAAAACAAAGGTGGCACCCCTCAAGCCTCTGTCCGTCCCCCGAATGGAGCTGCAAGCCGCCCTGATGGCCGCCCGCCTGGCCGCCACCATACGAAAAGAGACGCAACTACACATAATCAAGACGACTTACTGGACGGACTCCTCCACGGTCCTATGCTGGATCCGGACGGACCCGCGCAGTTACTCCGCCTTCGTCGCCAACCGCCTCGGCGAAATCGACGAGTTGTCATCTGCCTCGGACTGGAAGTGGGTGCCCACCAAACTCAACCCCGCTGACGCCGGGACCAGGGACGGCGAGGCGCCGGATCTCACACCCGCTGGGAAATGGTTCAGCGGCCCCGCATTTCTGAGGGCACCGGAGACCGAATGGCCACGTGAGAGGGCGCTCCAGCCCCAGCCCGATGACCTAGAGTTGCGACCGCAATTCGTCGGGACACTTACCCAACTCGACGAAGGAGGATTACCTGACGTCACACGGTTCTCATCCTGGAGCCGTCTGACCCGCGCCACGGCGTGGGTCCTGCGATTCATCCGCCGATGCCGCGAGGGAGCAGCAAGACGGGAACCAGAGGGGACGCTCCGCGCCGAGGAGGTCCGCGAGGCCGAGAAGAGGCTGACACAGGCCTCGCAATCCCGATCCTTCCGCAGCATGCGTTCGAGCCGACTAGCCCCTCTCGCGCCGTTTCAGGACCGAGAGGGCCTATGGCGCGCTGACAGCCGCCTGAGGAAACTCCGCGGAGTGTCGGGCGACACGCGCTCGCCGATAATCCTCGACGGGGACGACCCATACACCCGTCTCCTGCTCAACCACATCCACCACAAAGGACTTCACCCGGCAATAGAGACGACTGTGGCAGAGGTGCGCAGCAGCTTCCACGTGCTGAGATTGCGCACTAACTTGCGCGCCTTGCGCTTCCACTGCCCGACGTGCCGCTTCAGACGCTGCCAGCCACTACCACCCAGAATGGCCCCCCTGCCATCGATCCGGTTGGCCGGACGCGTCCGGCCCTTCACACACTGCGGATTGGACTACTTCGGGCCGATGGAGGTTACCATCGGCCGACGGCGGGAGAAGAGGTACGGAGCGCTCTTCACGTGCCTGACGACGCGCGCCGTGCACCTTGAACTCGCCGCCTCACTGAGCGCGGACTCCGCCATCATGGCGCTCCGCCGGATGTCCGCCCGCAGGGGCCAACCCGCAACCATACTCACGGACAATGGAACCAATTTCCACGGCGCTGACAGAGAGATGAGAGAGGCCGCCACGGAGCTGTCTGCGAATGAGAAGATCGCAGAGTACCTGGCGGGGAACGAGACAGAGTGGAGATTCATCCCCCCCGGAGCCCCGCACATGGGGGAGCATGGGAAAGGCTAGTGCGGTCGGTGAAACAAGCCCTAAAGGCGATCCTAAGGGAGCAAGCCCCTCGGGAGGAGACCTTGCTGACCGCACTTGCCGAGGTGGAACACACCATCAACAACCGCCCGCTGACCCACGTCGCCGTGGACCCGACAGAGGAGGAACCCCTGACCCCCAACCACTTCCTGATGGGGGGAGCCTCGCGACGACCGCATCTCACCATCCTCGCAAGAGGAAAGCCGGACGCCTGCCTGCGAAAGCAATGGCGCATCAGCCAACAACTCGCGGATGGATTTTGGAGACGCTGGCTAAGGGATTACGTCCCCACCATCAGTCACCGGCAGAAATGGCACCAGCAGCGACCGCCCATCAAGGTGGGGGACTTGGTGCTACTCGCCGACCCGTCGCTGCCAAGGAACACATGGCCCCGCGGACGCGTCGTCGAGGCCACCCCGGCAGCTGACGGCCAGACCAGAACCGTGACAATACAGACGAGCAAGGGAACATATACGCGGCCTGCAGTCCGCGTCGCTGTATTTCAGTCGGAACCAGACACGCCACTCCCGAAGGATGCTCTTCCGCCGCCGAAGACCCGTCGACGACCGACCCCCCGCCTAGGATACGCCCGAAAGTGTTAGTACGGCGCAGCCGCACGGGGGGAGTGTATCGGACGTACGGGGGCGATTAAAACTTCCCGATATTATCACTTAATTTCATCTATCTATTTGTGTTTGTGCGGCGTTGGAATCGTGGGCTGAATTAGGTAACGGGCGGAGAGAGGGGACTGCGCTGAAAGTCTGCTACCTAGGACGCCGAGGCCAGCAAGCTGTGTGCGAGCGAGAGAGGGCACACAGGGGTCCGCGGCGTCCATTTTGGCCAGTCCCACAATTCTCCCCGTACATTTTTTGCTCCCGGTTTTAACGTCGCAACTTTGTGTATTTAGAGTATAAGTCTTCTTTTTTGTATTTTTCTTGTATAATTGATCATAAGGAATAAACGAGGCGGTCGGGACGGAGTGAAGTGTGAACGGTCGAAGCGTGGGGTGGCGAAAACAGTGGGAGGCCTCGCGGCCGGCAGGTAGCTTTGAGAAAGTGCCGCCAGGTGGCACTGCTACCGGGACCGCCGCCTGCAAATCGTATAAATAGGTGGGCCCTGGGCAGAGCAAATCAGTGCATGCCTAGAGCCTGCCAAGAGCATCAGTTGAAAATAGCCTTTATAAAGGCTGAGCCCTCGCACACCCCACTTCGCATCACGCTTCACTCTCTACCGATCGCCGACTAAATATAACTTGCTTATTATTTTTTCGCCCGCTTTCGGTACGAGAGTTAAGTAGCATCACGCCCCTTTCCCCGTGGACTACATCGGAGACGAGCAGCAGTCGGCGCCACAAATAAAAAATTACAGGGACGTCCAGTGCGTCCCGTACAAAAATAATGAAATGATCATTAAGATGGTTTGGACATATGGAAAGGATGAATGAAGAAAGAATGGTAAAAAAATATATGTTAACGATGTAAATGGAATCAGAAATAGAGGAAGGCCGAGGAAAACGTGGCATGATCAAATAAATCAAATATTGAATGTCGGCCATGTGAGGAGTCAGAGAAATCGACGCGCGTGAATGACACGATGTATGAATGTTGAGGAAGCGAGAGAAATATGCCAGGAAAGAAAATTGGAGCAGTCCATTCTTTCCGCCTGCCCCTTCGGGGAGACGGCGTGATGGTTAGTTAGTAGTTAGTCAAATATTTTTAAAGCATATTTTTCATTGCGTAACCAATCACGAATAACTCGTTAATAGCGAATAAACTCGCATTTGGAATTTATTAAATACGCTCGCAGGATTTATTGACTTCGTTTCAATTCGCGGAGGCTTTATTT